>CAJQUN010000004.1:18012714-19402856 GCA_907163345.1 Haberlea rhodopensis | reverse complement strand
TCGGGTTTCTCACATTGAAGAAGGAAAGTTGATCCTCCGTGTAGAGAGGATCAAGTTACATTTAATATGTTTAAATCTTCAACACAGGCACACAACGAGACATGATTATTACATGATTGACACACACGAATGGCCGTTGGGGTTGGGTGGGTGCGGGTACTGATGAGGTAGAGGTGAAGACCAAGCTAAAGACTGAAGAAGGCAAGAGCCATGACATGTGAGCCAAGGAAGGCGAAGAAGCAAATAGAGAAAAGGGCGTTCATGAAGGAGGAGACACAGTCCAATTACATAAAGCGCCACCACCGCGCATTTTGCAAAGCAAGCGCAATACTTCACGGTTGGATCATTCATGGTGACTACTGTCTATGCTCATGGTGCAATTAAGATAAGTGATCTTATTCTAGGCACTTATGTGGTCAATGATTAGCGGTTGATGCACTACAATGTGGATGACACTAATCCACATACTTCGAGCCATTAAAACGATTTGGTAAAAAAAAAAGTCCAGTTTGAGACTATAAATTAAGAACTACTTCTTATCCCTTATCTTCGTTTTTGAATTCCGTTTTTGCTTTCATTTTGTTTTTAATTTTTAATTTTGGTGAGTGACTCCACGTGCACTATTCATATTTTTTTATAAACCATCTTCCCCATTAGCTGACGATGAGGTGGATGACGACTACTGCCGGTCATTGTCACGTGTATTTGCTTGTCTTATTTTCCATGCTTTTTACATTGAGGACTGCAATATTTAAGTTTGGGAGAGTATGTTATCACTGTTGCATGTTGTCAACATCTCTAGTTTTGTGAGCTGATTAGGTAGATTTATTGTCATTTCTTGAACACCTAGCACCTAAATGTTTTTTTAAAATGAGTTCAACCTTAAGAAATAAATGAATTAGAATTGCAATTGTATTACATGATGAACTAATCTCAATCTCAACAAGAGTTTTGAAATTTTTTGACATGTTTGTGAATATCCATGGTTGAGTTAGTACTTCAAAATTGAGGAATATTTGGGAACTTTTGAGTCATGATTGTGTGGATTATATGTTGGAAAGTGAAAAATTTTGTGAACTATGATTTGTCTTGAGCATCTTAGTGCACTCTATACCTATTTGATGACATTTTGAGGTGAAATTTTATAATTATGAACTTGACATGGACATAATTTATGCGATCTTTGGAACGTTTGAGCATTTCAAGCCTACGTTGCCTATATTCACCCCTAGTGTCCACCTCTGAGCTTAATTGAAAAGGAATGGAAATTAACCACGATTCGACTTTTGTGATGAAACTCATTATACGTACCCTTATATGAGCCTAAAAATAATTTTTATCATTACCTTAAGGAGTATAATTAATTTCATGCGCGTACTGTGTTTTGAGCTATTAAGTTATTCACGTACTAAGTTTTGAGCTATTATAAGATATGTATGATAGTAATCTTGACTTTGAGTTTATTAGCATTGTTTGATCTTGAAGATATGTATGAAATTCAAGATTGGCAATATCACACACACGTTCCGATTTTGCGATGTATTGCTTGGCTTAGGAGAAACACACTTCTTGCTAACTGTTGGATTGTGTGTTAGTGGGATTTCAGAGTTTTACATTTGAGTTGCTAAGTTAGTTCTTTTAAAGTATTAATGATGAACTCTATATTTTGATCTTACTGCTTGCTCGAGGACGATCAAGTCTAAGTTTAGGGGAGTTGATAAGTGTCATTTTTACACTTATTTTGCTATGATTTTGTAATGATTTCTGTGTTCATTCCTAGACGATTTTAGTTTTTTTGTATATATTTGATTTCAGGAATCTAGTGAAAGTGCATAAAGTGGAGGAAATGAGCTAAAAATGATGAAAAACGACCAAACCGAGTCAACATGTAAAAGGAATGAAGAAACAAATCACAAACTTTGAAATTCAAAGCACAGATCGATCACGAGGATTTCCTCGATCGATCGGGCTTGACAGGGTTTTGACCAACAAAATTGAAAGATGCATGATTGATCGCCAAGAACTACTCGATCGATCGGCGAAGGCAAAAAATTTGAGAAACGAGATTGACAAACTCGCGATCGATCGGCAACTGCAGCTCAATCGATCGATCGGCGAAGATTTCTGGAAAAAAATTCCTTTTAGAGTTTAAGTCCAACAAGGACACTTTCATACAACTCATCCACTAGATAAGGGACTTATGCACGAAAATATGGACTTTTTGGCACTTTAATTCTGACCTAGAAGCAGCCTCCTTCATCCTCATCCACAAAAAAACCATCACAAGCCATTGAAGAGCAAGAGCAACGCAAGAGACTGAATTACGGAGCAACGCACGAAGTCACGATCTCGTTTTATTCGTATTTCTAGACTTGTTTACTTTTATTCTCAGGTTTTTATGTTAAATTGTTGCAACAAGACATTTATGCATTATTATTTGATGATAATTGTTGGCTATGCTTGTTTATCAAGACTATGGATCCTATGTTTAACCCATGATTTAAATATTACTTTTTGATTCAATTCTTACAATCTTTGAGCATAATTTATGCATTCTACCTTTTGCATGAATTTGGTAATCGTAATTGACTTGACTATACGATATTACGTTACAACATAGTCAATTAGGCCCGTGGGTTTTAGGTTGACACAGACCAAGTAAAATCTAGCACATGTGTGATAGCAATAGATTTACCAAAATCAAAGGCTAGTAGTTTTCACAAATTGTATTCGGTATTAATCGTTCAATAAGGACACATGAGTGGTTTATTGTAACATTAACATTAGAATTGTTATAGCTTGACCATAATATAACAAATACAATAGGAAAACTCGTCACCTTAGAACGTAGGATATTAAATCTTAATTAATAGAAAAGTATGGGGGATTTCATGGGTGAACCGATGTCTTGTTAATTATTTCTATCATATTTCTTCATTATCTATCATTGATTAGGTTAATTATTGTGTTTGTAGTCACTTTAGTTTAATAATCACTCAATAACTGTAGGCTAAATATAGTTACTCTAATTTAAGTTGGTACTTACTTTCTAGTCCTCGTGGGTTCGAGACTCGTACTTTTCATCTACTTTACTAAAACTTGACAACCGTGCACTTGCGGTATAATCGTGCTACTCTGAGAACTTTCTGTTTAAATAAATCGTGGTCGGTCTGTATCCTTAAGAAATCTCTATATGGACTTAAACAGCCTCCAAGACAATGGTACAGAAGATATAATGAGTTTATGCTGCAGAAAAACTTTAAAAGATCTTGTGTGTACTTCCAACATATATCAAATTGAAACTACATATATATATGTAATATATGTGGATGACATGCTCATTACATGTAAAGAGATGTATGAGATTGAGAAGTTGAAGGGGTTACTCAATTCAGAGTTTGAAATGAAGGACCTTTGTCATGCAAAACAAATATTGGGAATGGAGATAACTAAGGACAATTATCTCCATTCCCAAATAATGGAGATGCAAAACTTGACAACCTTGTACTTGCGGTATAATCGCTACTCTCTGAGAATTTATTGTTTAAATAAATCGAGATCAATCTGTCTCCTTAGGAAATCTCTGTATGGACTTAAACAGTCTCCAAAGCAGTGGTACACAAGATTTGATGAGATATGCTGCAGAAAAACTTTCAAAGTTCTAAATTTGATAGTTGTGTGTACTTCCAACATATATCAAATCAAAACTACATATATCTGTTAATATATGTGGGATGACATGCTCATTGCATGTAAAGAGATGCATGAGATTGAGAGGTTGAAGGGCTTACTCAATTCAGAGTTTGAAATGAAGGACCTTGATCCTGCAAAACAATATTGGAATGGAGATAACTAGGGACATGAATCTTGGAGCAATAACACTTTCCCAAGGGAGTTACATAAAGAAAGTAATTGATTTGTTTGGAATGAAAGAGTCTAAAAGTGTCCACACCCCAATAGGTGCACCAATTAGTCTCTGTAAAAGAACAAGATCTAAATTGGAACAAGAACATATGAGACAGTCTCTTACTCAAATGTAGTAGGGAGTATCATGTATTCAATGGTATCCACAAGGCCCAACATTGCTTATGGATTGGGTTTGGTTAGTAAGTTCATGAGTAATCCAGGCAAAGATCATTGGAAAGTTGTTAAGTGGTTGCTTAGATATCTTAAAGGTACTTCAGATTTGAAGCTAGTCTACACAAGAGAACTCCATGTATAAAGTAACAAGATATAGAGACTCAGATTATGCGGCAGATCTTGATAAAAGAAGGTCAATCACTGGGTACATTTTTACAGTTGGTATGAATGTTGTGAGCTGTAAGTCAAGCTTGCAGCACGGGGTGGCTCTTTCAACAACAGAAGCCGAGTACATTGCACTTACATAAGCAATAAAGGAGGCTTTATGGATTAAAGGCTTTGTAGGTGAATGGGATATGAACAAAACTGTGTGGATGTTTTCTGTGATTCCCAAAGTGCCATACACTTGTCCAAGAACACTGTGTTTCATGAAAGATGACATAAGGTTGCACTTTGTAAGGGAAATCATTGCAAGAGAACTGGTAAATTTCAAAAAGATCAACACATATGTTAATCCTGTGGATATTCTAACGAATGTGGTTCCAGTAAGCAAACTCAAACAAGCCTTGGGTTCGCTTAGAGTTCAAGAATAAAAAGGTCACTGATTCATTAGGGAGAGCTCGGTGAATTCACTGTTAGGAGTATAAGAGTCAAAGGTGGAGATTTGTAAATACCAATTACCTCTTACACATACTGGTTGGATGGACAAGATTAAGCCATACACATCCAACGGCTGTAATCGAATATAATGATATATAAAAGGAGTTAGTTATCAGTCCATAATGAACTGGGAACTCAACCTTGGGCCTTGGCTTCGGTCCCATAGATGGATTTTGTGATCGAACCCATATCTGCTCAATGGATTCAATCGGCTCATGGTAAAACTTCATATGGGTTCGATTTACTTTTATCTCTCTGAGTAGTCTATCAAAGCACAACGAGAATGGCTCTGACTAAGCATCGAGCAAATCTGATTTTCTGAAACAGAGATATACTACTGGATTTCGGCTCTCATTTTCTCCAAGAATTACGCACTTATATGTGTGAATTATAACAAGAATTTCTAGTGCGGTATAGTGTGAATTCCTTCTAAAACTTGGAGGAATTGTTTTGTGCTCTGTGGAAATCGTTGTCTTGTAACTTGTTCGATTGATTAGTGAATTCATTGGGTGATCATCCCGAACCTTGGATGTAGGATCAAGTTCGATCCGAACCAAGTAAATTTGTAGGGTTTGTGTTCTACTTCTGCATTTGCATTGATTTCTTGTTTGAGCTTTGTTTTATATCTGTGCGTGAATCTTAACACTTCAATTTTAACTTTGCAATTATTTTAACCTATTTATATAAATTGCACTCTAAAATTATATATATTTACATATATATATATATATATATATATATATATATATTTGAAAAATGTAATTATTATGTATTATAAGCCTCACATTTGTCATGTATCTAGTTGTATATTAGGATTTTTGTTAAAGAATCCCCGTGGTTTTCGAAATAGACAATGTACACATTTATAGTTTGAAAATATGCAGTTTACCTCGTGTGGTTTTCAAAAACCCCATGTGATTTGAAAGTGTGCATTTACCCTGTGGTTTGTGAATAGATGTAAAACACTCCCTCAATGTATGACGTGTGAGGGGGTAGTAAGCTATGCTTTACAAACCACTTGGGTAAAATACATATTAGAAATCACATGGGTAAAGTGTTTGTTACCAATATCACATGAGATAAAATATATATTTACAAATATCACATGGGATAAAATATCTATTTACAAACCACAAGAGGGGAAAATATTTATTAATGATATCATATGGGGCAAATTGTCACTGACTCTGCAGATTAACTAGGAGTATTTTTCAGATATTTTTTTGATCATCTTGTTATGTCCTTAAGTGGATTTAACCTAATTAGTTCAGCTAAACAATAAAAGTAAAACAAAATTAGGAGTTATTACTATACAAAGTTTATTATTTAAACACGACATTCAACGTTAAAGTTTTATTTCTAGTGGGAAGTAATTTTCCAACAAATCATGTATAAAATAAATCTTCTAAGCATAATTTACATAAAAAATTATCAAATTTAACCAACAGACTTTTAAATTGATGAAAAATAACATAAATGTTTTGCTAATATTCTTAATCAAACATAAATGTCTGCATGATACTTGTACTTTTATATTGATGGACAGCAAATAAACAATTAATAATTTATTTAGTTTAATAATAATAATAAAATAAAACTAAAGATCAATCTGGATCATGTGCCTAACATATAGAAAATGGGGATGAAGATGTCTGGTTTGTGATGATATTCTTTTTTTATTTATTTATTTATGAACAGAACATGAATAGTTCTTTGATTAAGGAACACAAGTGGTCACATGCATGTCATAACAATAAATTAAAAAAAGATTATAAATTAAATGGACAGGCCATCTCCACTTTGAATAGACTCGAGTTCGAGTCAACATGTAGAAAAATATATAGCCATTCCCCTCTAAAAAAATTGACAGATCACTTGTAGTTGTATTTGTTGTACTTGTGGTTTGTTTTAATATAATTTATATATTATGCTAAAAAAGGACAGATCAAAAGGTTTTAGGATAAGGAATAATACACCTTTAGTTTTTTAAAAATAAATTAGATTTGAAACAATTTATTTAAATTTACTTCTATATGAATTTATAACCATGTATTGCTCTAAATAACAAAAAAATGAATGTATTGGGAACTTCGGGAAATTTGATACTACCCCACGAGATCATTGATTTTTAATTGATGCGAAATATTCCAAATCAATATTAATGACGTCCCAGAACTAGAACTGCATTGAAATAATCGGGATAAGTTGTATTTTATTTAGCGTGCTCCCACTTGTTAACTTGTCCATTATTGTGATTACTTAAAGTATTTTTCTTCCTTGGATACCTATTTGAATTATGAAAACTGCCCTGTGAATTATGACACAAAGTCTTGGTCTCTTTCAGAAAACCAAGTTAAAATTATATATATATATATATATATATATATATATATATTTATTTATTTATTTATTTATTTATCGTGAAAACAGTAGGTATATTTGAATTAATTATCAAATAAAAAAATTGTGTTGGTAAATTCGATTTATCAAAGTCTTCCTCAGGCAGTCCTTAATTATTAATAATGGGGATGCAAGTAGGTGTTGTTTACCTAAACTTATCACAAATAAATCTGAAAAAAAAAAAAAAAAAAAACTTCTTACCAAAAAATATAGCTAGGAAAAAATTATATTCACATAAGTCCATTTTTTTAACTATTGGTTTGGAAATGTGTTTTTTAGTTATCAAAATACTCTTAAGTTGAAAACACATTAAACCTAATTTCATATCTTTATTTGCTTCCTCATTTCGTCGTCCCACACATTCAATTTTCTGCTAAAATTTTTCGACGATTCTCATATCATTATTTCTTCATCGTCTCGTCGCCACATCTTGTCGCCCCGACCTAAAAATTATTTGTTAAATGTTCTGCACATGAAATATGTTTGAATCGAAGCATCTAAATTGTTCGTAGCATTTGGAATATTTTTTAATCGAAGAAGACATCGGACTACTCTGCACATGTAATTTCTGGATCTACTCTGAAAAAAAGTAATTGGTGCATGAAGAAGATAACCCTGAAAATTACATCTTTACAACAAAATATTGCAACGAAGAAGATAACCCTGAAAAAAAGTAATTGGTGCACGAAAATTATAAAAAAGTAACTGATGCACGAAAATATAATCTTGGTGCACAAAAATCATAAAAAATAACTGGTGCGTGAAAATGATAAAAGTTACTGGTGCACGAAAATGATAAAAAGTAACTGGTGCACGAAAATATAACAATGATGCATGAAAATACAACACTGGTGCATGAACTTTGTGTTAATTAACTGATGCACAAACTTTACAAAAAAAACAACCAGTGCACGAAATATAATAACTGGTGCACGAAATTAAATGGTTCTTACATCACTTGCTTAATTGGATGGTTCGTGCATCGCCCACTTGCGATTATGGTTCGTTCATCATATACTTTTTCTATGTTTCATGCATCAGTTACTGATTTACAATTTTCGTGCATCAGTTACTGATTTACAATTTTCGTGCATCAGTTACTGGTTTTAATTTTCATGCACCAGTTATTGCTTTTCATTTTTCATATGTCAGTTATTGATTTTTAATTTTCGTTCATCACTAATGATTTCAATTTTCGTGCATCAAGTACTTTTATATGTTCGTGCATCAATTACTTTTATAAGTTCGTGCACCAGTTAGTTTATGATTCATGCATCAGTTACTTTTTATAAGTTTCGTAAACCAGTTGCTTTTTATAAGTTTCGTCCACCAGTTACTTTTTATATTTGCACCAGTTTACTTTCATAATTTCGTGCATCAGTTATTTTTTATATTTTTCGTGCACCAGTTAATTTTTATCGGGTTCATCTTCTTCGTTGCAATATCTTTTGTGCACCAGTTACTTTTTATAACTTTCGTGTACCAGTTATTTTTTGTAATTTTCGTTCACTAATTACTTTTTATAATTTTTGTACACCAATTAATTTTTCTCTGGGTCATCTTCTTCGTTTCAAGTTTTAGGCTGCAAATTCTGAAAATAAGCAAAGAAGCTCGGACACCAATTAATCATAACTAAAAACCCACAAAAGGCAACAAACAATATATATACATATATACACACTTACATACATACACACAAACATACCAGATTTGAAAAAAATAATAATTTGGAACGAAGTTATGGAATGGAAAATCGAAGAGATGAAGAGAAAAACCAACTGTAAGAAACCGTAACTGGCGAGAGGAGATTTGAATCGCAGTGGTGAAAGGAAGAGCTCGAACGAAGTGCTGAAAGGAAGAGATTGAAAATTTTTGAGATTGTCTCATTTTCTTATTAAGGACACTTTTGTCATTTTAACCTAAAGTGAACTTAAATGATTGCAAATTTTTTTCTCAGACTATGATGAATAAAGTTTCAGTGTAGTGTACCGGTCTAAATTTTGCCCTATTAATAAATATACAACAAAAGGTTGGAACAATAAAGTTTTGGGCCACTGGTTGATGTAATCTATGTGGCCCATCTTTGTTGGGCCAATAAAACAAGCTGGTAAAATTGTGGGCCGGTACCCTTTCCTGAAACTTAATTCATCATAGTCTAGTTAAAAAACCTTAGTTCACTTAGGTCCATTCTTGGTTGAAATGACTATAAAACCCCCATGTGGTCCAAGTGATCCACATGATCCAACCAACTCTTAATAAATTGCATTTTTAACCTTAAGAAAATGTTTAAAGAACAAATAAGCATCTATATACTATTTATCATCTTCTTTATCCTTTTATTCATGAAACAGTAGCATTTATGAAATGTGATCCTTCAGTTTCTGTCATCTCGGGTGAACCTAAGAGCATAATTTTGCAAAAGACTCACAGTTCATATAACGTTCTTCTAATTACAATTCACAACCCGATTTGAAGATCATGTTAAAAACAATAAAAGGCCCAACATGCTTCCGTATTACAATAAAATTTTAACAAACTGAAATATACCATTTTGACCATAACGGCGCCGGGTGAGGTGGGTCGCAACGCCACCAGTCGAAAACTTACTGCCTCCATACTGTTTTACGAATGGCTCCTCACATTCAACCTCAGCTCACAGACGAGGCTAGCCTGCCAGTTATTCGACTCCTTCAGAAACCGCACAGCACAGCCTACGTTTCCTACCTTAGGGCGTAAGGTATAATCAAAGATATAAAAAAGATTTAAAGAAATCTGGGAGATAGCTGGGCAACAACCTTATTTTTATTCTGGAACATTTATAACATCTATTACATTAAAACGTCTCCTTTTGGGAGGAGACGGACTTGTTTAGCCTCTCATATAGATGAGGCTTGACTCAAGAACACATAAACTTTAAACAATCAGAACAGAATTACAAAAGAAAGAAAGAAAGAAAGATTACCAAGCTACGAAAGTTGAAATATTACAAAGCTTGGAGACACTAAATTTATTTCTCAGAAAACTATGGAGAATTTTCGACGTCCTTAGCTTCCTGAATGCCTTGGTATTTATAGAAGTCTGGAGGTGGATGTGAAATCCGGACTTCAATTCTTGTTTATAACCAGACGTCATTGCATGCGTCTTCTCTTTTGTTTGGTATCTTGTGGTCCCGTCGACTTTCGGCCGAATAGCGGTCCTACCATTTTGTTTTCTTTTGTAAATGGTAGTGGTCCTCGTCAGATTCACATGGCTCTTGTCTCCCTGTGGTCCCTAAAAATTTGGCTTTTACAGTCCGCGTGGGAATCTTCCACGTTTGCCCGGTCCTGCTTTGTCATCTTTCTTCTGGTCCCGTATGACAGAGAATTCTTTCCCGAATAGTGGCTCTTTCTGCTCTGGGCAGCTTGGGCAGATGTAGTCCTACCATCTTCCCCCATGAGCCATGTTGCAGAACTTCCAGCTAGTTTCTTTGGTTGTCGTAATCTTGTTTTTCCATAATATTTCCCTCTTCTTTTCGAAGATGTCCTCGGCAAATTTTGTAGTATGGCTTGTCATGGAGTTAACCATGAATGATCCGTTCGCTGTTTTCTGGAAGATTTTGAACGGATACTTGACTTTGTCCATCTCAGTAAGACAGACCCATAATCCCCAAGCTCTTCTGGTAGTAATGTCATCTTCGGTGAGCGGGGAAACTAGTGTTGTTCCTTCATGCGGTGGTTTCATTTGATCCATCGCCTTCCAGTTAGGTCTCTGTAACTTTACAAAATGAAAGCTAGGGTGAAGACCTTTTCCTGTGATTTCTGGGGCTACAGTAATGAATTTTAGCTCCAGAACATCTCATCGTCCAAGTGTATGATTATTTTGCCATGAGTCATACAATCCTTCATAGATCCAGTCCGGTAATTTTGCGATTTCCGAAAAACTTGGTGCTGGGGTAAGACTGAGGCTAGGCAGCCAAAATCAAACCACTCACGAACACTTTCTGGTTTGACATCAGGATGCATCCACATTCTTGGGTATTTTCCTGACCAGTCTGCTGTAATTTTTCCAGGAATTATACCCACTCTTGTACAAAGTTTCTCCCATGATCTTTGATATTCCTGTAAAGGGGAAGTTGGGGAAACAATATTCTCGTTAGTATTAACCTTAGATTTTCCCGCCGATGGCCTAAGATTAATCTCTCCCTCTTTAACCCCCGAGGTGCTGGGTTGGCTTGATTCTTCGGATATCCCAAATACCTTGGAATCAATTTTTCCTTCTGTATCTTCCCCGAAAGGATCAATACTAGGACCTGTAGTGGCGGTACTTGAATCCTCCACACCGGTTGATGAGCTCGGCTCTCTGAAACACGACTTTAGCTTCACTGCTGAAGCATCCCGTCGAAGGGGAATATAAAGACTGTCCCATAAACAGGTGTGAGTCTGCATGTAGCCTTCATAGCCTGTTGGACCTTCGTGAGATCCAGTTCCTGTACTTGACCCGCAACCTGAGAATTAATCACCAGGCCGTCGATCTTCTTGTCTAGCTCCTCCAGATTTTCTCGGAGGTGCTTTGATCTTGTGATGATGGAATTAGCTTCACTCGCTTCCATCTCTTGTCAAAAAATCTGCAAGAATATTTTTATCAGATTTTACAATGACAATATCATAATCATAATATTGACATTCAGCTTGCCATCTTAAAAGTCTAGCCTTTTCTGGTTTTGATTCAATTTTATTTTTTAAAAAGGCTTTGACACTCATATTATCTATTTTCAAGATAAATTTCTTTGCAAGTAGAAAAAGTGGCCATTTCTTAAAAGCCTTTCGATTAGCAAAGAACTCTTTCTCGTTGATGTGCCATCTGATAACTTCGCTGTTATCAAATAGCCCACTGCAATATCTGCATGTCACTTCTCCTTCTGGTGTAATTTTCATGAGAACTGCAGCCCACCAATGATCACTGGCATCTGTGTATAATACCAGTTCATCCTCGTCGTTTGGTATTGCAAGCTTTGGTAGTTGCCTGCAAACCTCCTTCAGCTGTTTGACAGCTTGTCTGTGATCTTCATTGCACTCAAACTTAACATCTTTTTTGAGTAATGTACTGAACACCTTCCTGTGGTTTGCTAGATTGTTGATAAACATCCCGGCAAAATTAACAATTCCTAAAAAACTCTGAAGTTGTTTTAAATCCTTGAGGTCATCGGATATCCTTGTACTTTTTCAACAATATGATTTTTCAGGAAAATTCCAGATTCGTTGATCTCGACTCCAAGGAACTCGATTTGTCTTGTAGCAATCACTGCTTTCTTTTCGGAAAGCACTAATCCTTCTTTGTAACAAACATCTGAAAAGATTTCCAAATGTTTAATATATTCTTTCATGTTTTTTGATGCTATAAGGACGTTGTCAATATACACGAACATGAAGCTGAAGTAATCTTTGAAAAGATTATCCATCTTTCTTTGATATATCTGGGGCGCATTTGCTAATCCCATTGGCATGACATTCCAGATATAATGTCCTTGTGGTGTGGAGAATGCTGTGAATTTTCTGCTTGCGTCCTCCATTTTAATCTGGTAGAACCCAGACTTACAATCGAACTTAGAAAACACTTTGGCACTCTTGATGCTATTTACCAAATGTTCTCATCTTGGGATAAAATATCCATCGAAATCCAAGATTTCGTTGATCCCTTTATAGTTGATCACCAATCTCGGCTTTCCTCGTTTAATTTCTCCATGATTTCGAACCAGAAATCCTGGGCTACTGTATGGAGAAATATCTGTTGAGATTAACTTAAGGTCAAGATGTTCCTTAAGTATGATCTGCATATCCTTCCGATCTTCCTGGTTCATGGGGATCGGTCTGTACCGAACAAACTCACTCTCTTTTCCAGTTTTCACTTTTAAAGTAGCTCTGAACTCATTTTTGTTCCACCATGCTAGTGGATCCTCGTTGTAGTTCCTACGAATCTTCCTTTTTACATCCTCTAGAGTTATTCGCTCTTCGAGGGTAGTTTCAGGTTGTGGAACTTCTTCTCGTAACGCATTTTTCAGTAGCAACAGGGTTTCTGGAGTTACTCTTTCTTCATCTTGCTCTCTGAAAGACATGATATTAACCCAGTCAAAAGTTTGAGAATCCTTTTCAGTAGGACCTTGTTGTCGGAACTGAAGAATTGCCTCTCCAAATTTTCGCTGATCTTTCATCTTTGGGTGTCGAAGTTTTCGTTCATCACCACGCTTGTTGCGAAAACTAATAAGGAATTTTCTGTGAAACGCCCCCCGTAGTCTCGACACCATAATCTTATGATCACAAAGAGTTGTGAAAATAAGTCTCCTGGTCTCGTTCTCTTGTGTGAACCGCTTGAATGTCTGTAGGAAATTGTTTCCTAACAGCATATCGGCGCCTGTGTCATGGAAATAAATAGGTGGAGTTTTAACTTTGTACCATGGGGTACCGCTTGCTCCGCCGATAATTATTTCCGCTCATCGGACTCCTTCATTAAGAATAAGGATCAGTTTGGAAAAGTCTCTTCCGGCAATGGCTGGTAATTTCTCAACAACTTCTTTGGGGAAGATTTCTCGCCTGACAGTGCATATTCCAGCTCCTGAGTCAATCTAGGCTGCAAAATATTCTGCCCGGTACTGCTCATATAACATCCCAACGGAGATGTATATTGAGAATGGACTGGTGGTCATCGAATTCGGTATCACTTTCCGTCGACCGTGAATTCCATTCCATCTTGCAATCTTTCCCAAGGTTTATGTTCCTCGAGAAATTCAATCCCTAGAATAAGCTGTTCTGGGATTCGTCCGGCAATTCCTTCAATTGTGAGATCAAGTTCACAAATTTGAAGGTTTCCTTGAAATTTGCCAACTGTAGGTTGTTGCAAATAATATAGGACATCGCAGGGAAAGATATTGTTCTTCTCGGTGATGTCAAAAACTATCCGCACTTCTCTCCAGCCTTCTAGGCATTTCAGTTTTCCTATTGTTTTGAATACTTCATGAACTTTCTGAATTCTGCTTGAGGCTGCCTTCTATTTTTCTCCCGGATAGTTGGTGATTAACCTATCCTGTTGGAAAGAAATCCTTCTTGGCTCGATCATAAGGCTCCTGCTTCTGTTAAGAACAGGTTGATCATGTATCCTCATGTAGATCTCTCCTATTGTCAGAGTATCAATGATGTCCGGCAATACTGCTTTGTCGAAATCTTCAAAGATCTGGGGACTTCGATGAATTCCTTTCTCAAGAATACCTCAGAATGATGAGTATTGGAGAGTAATATGATACCTTGTAGGTAATCGAGTAAGGCCGGTTCCCTCCTCTTTTAAAATCTTGATGAAGAGTGAGAACTTTGTTGAAGTCTCGATCTTCTAAATTGTATGCAATCCTCGGATAGATGTTGAAGGCCATCTTTCCTGCATACAGATTTCCTGCCACTGCTCCCAAACAAGAATCTTTGAGGTTCGGGATTCTCTTGTCAAAGATCGCCAGGTTGAGGGGCGAATCAATTCATTCCTTAAAAGTTGTCTTGATGATTACTCTAATGGCTCCAATATGAATCCATGAGAGTGTACTAGCAACCTCTCTTTTGACCTTGTTCTTAATCTCCTGGATTTCTCTGTAGGGGATTAACTGCATCTCAATTTGGTTTCCCGTGAATTCCATTGGGATCACAAATCCCCCTGTTGTTACCCTATGGATAATCTGATGCTTCCTGCTCCGAAGACCAATCATATCCATGGCTTTTTCCATTGCTCCAATTGTAAATCCATCATACATTTGAAGCTTTGACTCTTCTTTCATGATCCTCATAAGGGTTTTATGAGAAACCGTGGTATGCGAGAAAAACCCTGACGGCTCTTCTCTAATCACGTGCTGAAGGAACTCTCCTTCACTCCGATTCTGAGCTAGATTCACATCCATCCTCAGAATAGATCTCTTCTTCATAGATGCTTTCATCTGAGGGAATATCCTCAAATTGATACACCTGCACCAAATCCTGGAAATAGACAGCATCCTCAAATTCCTTGGTATGCTCGAACTGTCTTACTCCTCTTTTTTGGTTTTCTGGACAATCCGTAGAGATATGTCCTCTAGCTCCGCATGTCCAGCAGTTACAATCTCTGAAACTCTCATTTGCACGGGTAGGTGAGTATGGGCTCTCCTCGTAGGACTGCAATCATTTTTTCAGTCTCTGTCAAAGGCCTTCGTACCCCCTCCGCTTTCCCTTTTTGGTGTAAAAGGCATCTGTTCCGTAAGATGGTGGCAACCATCCTCCGTTCCTTCTTCCTGTCGGACTTGGCCTTGATTCCAACTCCTTTACTCGGGATTGAACATCTTGAAGGTTTTCAAGAATCTCCTTCTGATGTTTAATCATAATCTTCATCTGACTTTGAATCTGATGGATCTGTGCAGGGACATGGTATTGAAGGTAGCCATAGCGCTGCACTGTCTTCTGAATCTCTCTAAGATCTTGGGATATCTTAGAAGAATCTGGCTCGATTTTTCGAAAGGTTGGTTCTCCCATCCTATGCATCTGGTCCGGACCCTGTTGGATCATTGGGGTCTGAAACAACGTCCTCGTGTTCAGGATGATCGTCTTCCTGAAGTTCGGCTAACTGGAACTGAAGTTGGAGGTTCACTTGATGAAGCCTCTTAGCCATCCTTTCCAATTTCTTGTAATGATTTATGCCTGGTGTGCATAAACCTGTTCCTCATAACAGTTTCCACTTATGGTTGAAGCGTTGAGCTTCTGCCATATGCTTATGGTTTAGTTTTTCCAATTTCTGGAAATACCACCTGTAAGAATGACACTTCGAACATTCGTTCGGGTCCATAATTTCTTGAATCGTCTCCTCCGTATGGGTTACAAAATAATATTCAAGATATTAACATAGTATTTCCAGAATAAACCTAGGCTCTGATACCATTTTGTGCCAAAGATCGCAAAAAGGGGACTTGTAAAAAGAAGACATTAAATGCCATTTTTTTATAAATATAAGGATATAAAAGATAATTAAATATTATATAGAGACCATTTTGTAAGCTAAACAAAAGCCTAGGGAATAGAATGCAATCTCACCTAACCATTGAGGGGTAAAAGAGTCAAATAAAACACCCAATTGATTTGAAAATGTGAAAATTGGACCTATTTGAATAGAAGTTTCTCCAACTTGGATTTTCTTGCACTAAAGTTTTTTCCCAAGACTTCAGTGATTTAAGTTTCCCAAAAGGGCACTTCCTTGCAATTTCCCCAACAAAGATTCTTTCCCCATGTTTGTTAAACCCAGTGTTTTTAAAATCGGACCGGACATAAAACCGGCCGCTTACTGGTTACAGGTTCGATCGGTTCAACCGGTGATGACGTCAGCATTATGTAATATCTATTTTAAGTTTTGTAAGATATATATACCATATATTTTACTATAGTTTCAAGTTGTTTACAATAAAAAATATCGTTACACCAACGTAACATGTCAAACTATGGGTGCTTATCGGACCAGGTCGATCCGGACCCGGTCCAAAAATGGACCGGTTAGTCAGGTCCGGAACCGAAAGCGGAACCGGACTAACCGATTTCTGTCCGGGGCAGTTCCTTTAAGCCAAACCGATAGCACCACCGGTTCCGGTGCTACCGATTTGGAACCGATTTCGAAACCGGAACTGGTTAGATTTAAAAAAAAAATTAAAAAATAAAAAATGTTAAAATTTTATTCAGCATGGCAACGGCTATAAAGTCGTTGCCATGCTGAACGTTGGCAACGACTTTCCTTTTTATTTTTTATTTTTAATTTTTTTTTTTTGAAATCTATAAATATGTGAATTTTTTTCATTCTTCTCCTCACAATTCATTCTTCTCTCAATTCATTCTTCTCACAATTCTATACTTCAATCTCATATTTTCCTCTAAATTATGCTATCTACAATTTATATATAATAATGACATCTTCATCTAGCAGCGGCGCTTGCGGAAGCCTTTAGTCAATCGATAAATAGAAAGAACAAAATAAATAAATGCTTAATGGAAATAAAGCAATAAAATGAGACAAGAATTTGTTATAGAAGTTCGGCGATGAATCGCCTACGTCTCCTCTTCCCGGTTAGATAACCTCCAACCGAGGTTCCACTAGAACAATAGATCTTGGCCTTGAGGGCTCCAAGTTAGCCACACAACAACTCTTCCCGAGTTTACAACGCTCTTCCCGAGCACACTACTCTTCCCGAGTACAAAACGCTCTTCACGAGCTACCAACACTCTTCACGAGTCGTCTTGGCCTTAAGGGCTCCAAGGATAGCCACAACACATGCACCAACTTTACTTGTTGGCGACTTTACAATTTTCCAACTTGCTTTGGTGTTGGAGGACCATTACAATAACTCAACACACACCTTCACGGTGTACCAACACGAAGAATCAAAACTCACACAACAAGAAATGAATTACAAACTCCAATACACACAAATGTATGAAGTTTGCAATGCTAAAGTAATTTGAATTGATCAAGGCTTTCTTGTAGTTTATAGTCTTGTTTCATATCTTCAAAATGCTCCAAAAGATCAATATTTATAGTGTAGGAGGCCCCCAAGGCTCCTACTAGCCGTTGCTACACATAAGGCTTGAATCACTCCTCGATCGCCTCGGACATCGCCTCGGGCGATCTCCATCGCCACCCTTTAACGGTCAAATCTGGCCCAGATCGCCTCGGGCGATCTCCCCATCGCCTGGGGCGATCATCAATGATAAACAAGGCCGTAGGTAAAGTTCTGGATCGCCTCGGGCGTTCCGTGCATCGCCTGGGGCGATCGCCCTTCAAAAAAATGGCCTAGGAAGCATTCTGGATCGCCTGGGGCGAGGTTGACCATCGCCTGGGGCGTTCTGATCGCCAGCGTGCCCACCGTGCCATCGCTTCAGTCGATGGTGCGCAACATGGCTCGGATCGCCTGAGGTGATGGCCCGGATCGCCTGAGGTGATCTGCCAGATTTCAGCACTCTAAACTTTGCACTATTCGACCATCTTAAACTCATTTCTGGGAAACGTGGTAAACATGAAAGTTGTAGCTTTTCCTCTTATCTAGGTGTGTACAAAATGTCATTGCATTTGATTAAGTTATGAAGAGGTTATGCCCAAAATGCTACAGTCGCTCAAACCTTGCTACAATCTGCACTTGTTATGACTTCCATGACATTGTGCTCCATGATGCAATCCGAATTGGACTGAGATGATCGAATATGAAATATAGCATATTGAGTTGGCTTTCCAACCTCTTTGGATTCACCTTGTTCAGAGCATCGAGCCAAGAGATATAATCAAAACATTGCACTGCGCTCCAATTGGCTTCTATACGAATTTGCCCACCAACGGACCATTGGTTTGTGGGTCTTCATCCCATCATAAGAAATTGTTCCAACATCATTCAACACATGTTGAACACTTAAATTGGTTGTTCATAGATGTCATTCCTTCTCGTCCAAGCTCAATAGATTCCTTGATAAAAATCACCGCTTGTCCTATGAACTCGCATATGTTATTGTATAACTTGGGTTCTCTTCCATTGGTCTTCCCAACCAATTTATCAATATAACCCTGTACACTAAGTAGACATATTAGTACAACAAATGCAAGTTTTGTTGATCATCAAAACTCAAAGATTAACCGGGGATAATTTAACGCATTAACGCAACCATGCGTTTAAGGCTCAACAATCTCCCCCTTTTTGATGATCACAAAACTTGATAAACTTGAATAAGTAATATGCATGAAATGTGAGTAAAATAACTCCCCCTTAACAATTGCATACACTACAAGTTAATCAAGCAAATAACTCTCCCCCTCAAACCATGCATACTCAAGCTCTCCCCCTTAAACTATGCATGAATTAAGGTTCAAGTTTATCACAAAATTCTCCCCCTTTTTGTGATAATCAAAATGCATAAAATTTAAATAAACATAGCATAATATAACAATTTTCACATGTTCATTATCAAGCATGTAATAAGCATAACAAGCCTAAATTAAATCATAGAGATGAATGACAACCATGTGTTTAAGATACTCAACAATAAATTCTAGATGTTGCAATGTGTGCATATGTTCATGCATTCTTGCTAAACAATAAAATTATCAAAGCATTATAACAAATCATATAATTGCACATTTTAACATAGCATATTCAAATTTGAATGCAAGGCATATCAAGTTACTTACTATAAAAAGATAAGCATACATCATGCATTTCAACAATTATGCTAAGGGGTTATGCATTTTACTACAATGAATATTGAGCTTCAATATTTATTGGTCACAATTACTTTGTGCCAATTAAATTTTGAATTGCTCTTTTAACATGTAAAAACTAAATTTTACCCTCGATGACAAGAGTTCGTTCTTGTCATTGGTCCAACGCCTCGAGCCTCTTCTATAGTGGTGAATAATACAAACTCCTCCTTTGAGTTGCTTGGTCCTTCATCCTTCATTCCATTGTTGTCCCTACAAGACAAATTAATAATAGGAGGATCTTTGGTACCCATTTGATTTTTGGGTCCTTGATGGTTAGCTTCCTTAGGCACTTTTGGAATCCATTTCCACCTCTTATTAGGTTGGTATTGGATTCTAGCAAACCTACATTTATTCTTACTATGGCCATTTTTACAACAATAAGTACAAGTATGAGAATTGTGCTTGGTTTTAGCTAACAAGCTTGAAAATGTTTTAGATTTGCTTGAGAAGCCTAGCCCGACTTTATCAAAGCTACAACGTTGCAAGCCAAGCAACTCATTCATCTTTAAACTACTATCATTAAACTTGGCAAAAGACGTCTTTAAATCATGCACTTGATTTTTCAAAATAATATTTTCTTCTTCCTTTTTAGCCAAGTCTAGCTTAAGCACTTTATTGTTCTTCTTGGTTCTACCAAGACAATCAATGAGTTCATTATAAGCATCTAATAAATCATCATAAGATGGTACCTCATTATCATCCTCTTCATCTTCATCTCCAAGAGCCATTAGACATAGATTGGTGGCTTCTTCTTCATCGGAGTCATTATCACTCCATGTGGCTATAAAAGCCTTCTTCTTCCCTTTGTCCTCATTCTTCTTCCTAGGACATTTATTAGCGTAATGACCTTTTTCTTGCTAATTATAACAAGTTACCTCATTTTTGGATTCTTGTTTGGTAGCATTTGAGGTCTTTGACTTGCTATGTTTGGTGAAGAGCTTTTTGAACTTCTTTGTGAACAAGATCATCTCTTCATCATCATCATCATCTTCATCCTCGGAGTGATATTTCCTTCCAACCAAGGCAATCCCATTTCTCTTGGATCTATCCTCCTCCTTTACTTCTCTCATTGTGGCAACTTCAAGCTCATGAGTCACCAATGTGCCATGGAGATCATAAGATGCGTTCTCCCCTTTGTTGGACTCGATGATGGCCGTCCTGTTGGCATCCCATTCTTTAGGTAAGGCTCTTAGTGCTCTCCTCCATATTTGCTTTGGATGATACTTCTCTCCAAGTTGAGCAAGCTCGTTGATAATTTGGGTGAGCCTCCTAAACATGGAATCCACATCTTCTCCGGAATCCATCTCAAATGTCTCATATTTGAGTTGAAGGAGGTCTATCTTTGTCTCCTTCACTTGGTTGGTTCCTTCATGACAAATTTTCAATTTGTCCCATATCTCCTTAGCGGTTGAGCACATTGAAATCCGGTTGTACTCCTTCATATCTAAAGCACAATGCAAAATATTAATCGCTTTAGCATTTTGAGATATTAACATCATATCCGCTTTTGTGAAGTCGTCCATTTCTTTGGGAACACTTATTCCCCCAACATCCTTTAAAGGAGTGTGTGGACCTTTCACAATTATCTTCCAAAGATCATAATCCACGGATTGGATGTATAGAGAAATTCTATTTTTCCAATAGCCGTAATTATCACCCGTGAAGAGCGGAGGACGATTTTGTCGATTGACCTTGAGCAAACTCATTTGCTAGATTAGCCATATAAAATTTTTGATTTAAAACAAAAATCAAATGGCTCTGATACCATTTGTTGGAATCGAAGAGGGGGGGTGAATGAGATTCCTTGGCTACTTTAGCGTTTTAAAATGAGTTTGTAAAAATAAAATAATTTTGCGCTTGCGGAAGCCTTTAGTCAATCGATAAATAGAAAGAACAAAATAAATAAATGCTTAATGGAAATAAAGCAATAAAATGAGACAAGAATTTGTTATAGAAGTTCGGCGATGAATCGCCTACGTCTCCTCTTCCCGGTTAGATAACCTCCAACCGAGGTTCCACTAGAACAATAGATCTTGGCCTTGAGGGCTCCAAGTTTGCCACACAACAACTCTTCCCGAGTTTACAACGCTCTTCCCGAGCACACTACTCTTCCCGAGTACAAAACGCTCTTCACGAGCTACCAACACTCTTCACGAGTCTTCTTGGCCTTAAGGGCTCCAAGGATAGCCACAACACATGCACCAACTTTACTTGTTGGCGACTTTACAATTTTCCAACTTGCTTTGGTGTTGGAGGACCATTACAATAACTCAACACACACCTTCACGGTGTACCAACACGAAGAATCAAAACTCACACAACAAGAAATGAATTACAAACTCCAATACACACAAATGTATGAAGTTTGCAATGCTAAAGTAATTTGAATTGATCAAGGCTTTCTTGTAGTTTATAGTCTTGTTTCATATCTTCAAAATGCTCCAAAAGATCAATATTTATAGTGTAGGAGGCCCCCAAGGCTCCTACTAGCCGTTGCTACACATAAGGCTTGAATCACTCCTCGATCGCCTCGGACATCGCCTCGGGCGATCTCCATCGCCACCCTTTAACGGTCAAATCTGGCCCAGATCGCCTTGGGCGATCTCCCCATCGCCTGGGGCGATCATCAATGATAAACAAGGCCGTAGGTAAAGTTCTGGATTCCGTGCATCGCCTGGGGCGATCGCCCTTCAAAAAAATGGCCTAGGAAGCATTCTGGATCGCCTGGGGCGAGGTTGACCATCGCCTGGGGCGTTCTGATCGCCAGCGTGCCCACCGTGCCATCGCTTCAGTCGATGGTGCGCAACATGGCTCGGATCGCCTGAGGTGATGGCCCGGATCGCCTGAGGTGATCTGCCAGATTTCAGCACTCTAAAACTTTGCACTATTCGACCATCTTAAGCTCATTTCTGGGAAACGTGGTAAACATGAAAGTTGTAGCTCTTCCTCTTATCTAGGTGTGTACAAAATGTCATTGCATTTCATTAAGTTATGAAGAAGTTATGCCCAAAATACTACAGTCGCTCAAACCTTGCTACAATCTGCACTTGTTATGACTTCCATGACATTGTGCTCCGTGATGCAATCCGAATTGGACTGAGATGATCGAATATGAAATCTAGCATATTGAGTTGGCTTTCCAACCTCTTTGGATTCACCTTGTTCAGAGCATCGAGCCAAGAGATATAATCAAAACATTGCACTGCGCTCCAATTGGCTTCTATACGAATTTGCCCACCAACGGACCATTGGTTTGTGGGTCTTCATCCCATCATAAGAAATTGTTCCAACATCATTCAACACATGTTGAACACTTAAATTGGTTGTTCATAGATGTCATTCCTTCTCGTCCAAGCTCAATAGATTCCTTGATAAAAATCACCGCTTGTCCTATGAACTCGCATATGTTATTGTATAACTTGGGTTCTCTTCCATTGGTCTTCCCAACCAATTTATCAATATAACCCTGTACACTAAGTAGACATATTAGTACAACAAATGCAAGTTTTGTTGATCATCAAAACTCAAAGATTAACCGGGGATAATTTAACTCATTAAACGCAACCATGCGTTTAAGGCTCAACAGAAACTAAATTTATAAAATTTTGGGAACAAATTCCACACGTGCACTGCATCACAACATTGCTAGATCCTAGTCAATGTTTATCTTCATTTGAGATATTTTTTTGAATATTATGCTAAATTTTTGGGGAAGGTTGTTGGCGATCAAAAGACGTCTACAATGCAATCTCTCCAAAATATGTTTCAGTTGTATTATAATCAACAGGCAAGTGAATCATCGCAACAAATCAACAGGCAAGTGAATCATCGCAACAAAGGCCTGCTGAAGAACAACCCCAAGATCAAACTAAAGGTGGGGGCATCAATTTGCTTAGGATGCTGGGCAGGAAAAAACTTAAGGGGAAAGGACCTTCTACTAGCACGTCGACTGAGTTGCAAATTTATCTGAATTATCAATTTGTAACGGAAGACAACTTCGACGTGTTACAATGATGGAAGTCAAATGCGGCACAATTCCCTATCTTAGCCAAAATGGCTAGAGACGTGTATGCGGTACAAGCTTCAAGCGTCGCTTCTGAATCTGCATTCTCAACATGTGGCCGAATTATTGGAGAATACAGAAGTAGTCTCTCCGCTGATTCGTTATGTATGCTCACGTTACTTAAAGATTGGTTTGAAGCAGAATGTAAGAATACTAGAGATGGGGCGGTTGACGAATTCGTAAACCAGTATGACGAGCAAGAAGAAAATAACGCAAAAACAATACTTATCAATTATAAAGAGTGCTAAACAACAATAATTTTTTATTTTGATTTTTTAATTGCCATATCTTTACAATTATTTGTATGCATCTATATTATGAAATGAAGAAGAAATATATTGAATTTGTGATGAATATTGGGGAAACATTTACAACATTAAATAAAAAATAAATTAAACTTTTTGAATTTTTTTTTTTAAAAAAAAAATCGAAAAAAATAAAAATTAAATCGAACCGGACCGGATCGGCCCAGAACCGGTTGGAACCGGAACCGGGACTGATCCGGTTCCGTGCTTAACTGATCCGGAATCGGTCGGTTCCGGATCGGACCGAACCTGTCCGATCCGTTAAGCACCCCTATGTCAAACTTCGAAAATCAGATAAAATGAAATGTCTAACATAAAATAATAATAATAATAAAATATCTAAAAAATAACAAATAATGCCAAAAAAGATCAATATCCCAAAATTATAATAAAATATTTAAAATATTATGAAATTATTCACATATATTATAATTTACGAGGAACTAAGCATGTTTATATATAATGTACAAGACACATTATTTGAATTATATGAAATTTTTGATAAAAACAACATAAAATATTATTTTGTAATCATTTCAATAACAATAAATTATATATAATATATTTTGTTCTACAAATTTGATTTATAATTTTAAAAAAATAAAAAGAATTAAAATTTTAAAAAGGAAAGAAAAATGAAGGAAGATACTAGTTCAACCAGTCAACCGGTTCACTGGTTGAACCGGTTTTTTATCGGTTTAATCCGGTTCCCACTGGTTTTTTATCAGGGTGGTTTTGAAGGGTCAATTGGACCAGATCAAGCACTGGTTACAAGTAAACCGGTTGAACCGATCGGTCCAGACCGATTTTCAAAACACTGGTTAAACCTGAGTAAAAATGTGATCACAAATGGCACAACAAAAGTGAAAAAGCCGAGCACACAGACAAAACCGAATTAATTCAAAAATTAAATTTGGTAAATTCAAAAGTTTGATTTTAATTTTTAAAATATTGCTTTTTAAAATATCGATTAATCGATTTTTTATTTTTAAAATCAGTTTTAAATATATGTGTCATATTAAATAGAGCTGTCAAAATGAATCTGGCCCAAAATATGAGGGTTGTGCCAGTATTTTTTGGGGCCTCCGGAAAGCGGGCAAATACGTGCCAATGTGTTTGCCTAGCGGGCTTTGGAGGCTTGGCCCGTGGGCCTGCCCCCCTTTTTCTTAAGTTATTTTATTTTTTTAGCATCAATTCATAAAAGGAAGTCGATATCACATGAAGATCCAATCCCTTATATATTTTTCACTTGGTCGAGTTTGAAAGCTGTAATATGAATTTTAAAATTGAGTAAAATAATGATTTCCTAGTCAAGTATTTTTATAGCAATGTAATGTCTACATAAAACCTGAAACAAATTCCAGTATTCTTCTAGCATCAAGTTCCAATAATCCACTATATAATTTACAAAATTGAAGTTTTTTTTAAAATTTTTGGCGTGCCTGCCGGCTTCAACCCTAATTTTGATTAACCCATTTTGACAATTCTAATAGTAATGTAGGCTTATATAAAATTATCGTATAATATTTGGGTGGCACAAATTTGGATTCCACTGACAATTTTCAAAAGCCCATCCATTATTGAATTTCGATGCTGCCTAAAGTCATATAATGACGGCCCACATCCTTTCCGAAATGATTTTTAGCCATTGATGTTAGATCCCGATTCTAACATCGAAATTCCAATTCTCGTATATAAAATATATATATATATATATATATATTTTGTAATGATCGTCTTCGAATCTCGGGGAAGATATGCCGCATCAATCAAAGTGTTCTACTATAAAACCATAACAGCCTCTACATGATCCCTAAACATCTGAAACCATTAACCACCACGACCACAATTCCTGCAAGCTTTCGCTCAAAATTAATGGCTAAGTTGCATTACAATCACTCGTTTCCCTTACCATTGGTTTAGCACTTTTGTGCTACCTTATTGATCCCTTACCTTATAATGATGTTCCTTTACTTGCTAACACCAATCCGACTATGGCAGAAAGTGCAATAGATCAAGAAACACCATCAACTCAGAAGAACATAATTCTGTTCAAGTTTGATTCAAATAGAAGAATACTGCAAGCTAAAACTTCGGGTTGCGACCCATTATGCTGTGTGCCTATCAATGCAGAGATCTCAGTTGCTGCAGCAAATAAATGTCGTGTTTGTGTTATTTGTTCTGCAGCAAAGGAATGTCGTAATATGTCATATGTTCTGCAGCAAAAATGTCCTTTGTTTTTCGGTGTTCGGTGACTTTTTAGTTGATCATTTTGTGTTTAGATCAATGTTATTTATACTTCGTTTGTGTTATTTAATGACACTTCAATTTTTATCAAGAAAATAATGCTCTTGATTCATAAAATGGAGTGAATTTAAAACAAAATGAAGGGTGAGGAAAGTTACGTTCGAGTTGTTAAATGAGTGACTATTTTCTAGCAGGGTATGTACAAGCACATTGTTTATTATTTTTGCTAGATTTAACTTATTGGTACATTTTCCTATTTTCAGATACTTATTGTTGGATATGTGGCCCAATTCCTTGACCTCATACTTAATTAGCCCATTAGGGCTTAACTATTGTCCCTTACCACATTTAACTCCACTAATCTCTGATATATACGCCTCCCCCTTGTTTCAGAAATACAGAGTGTGTTGCGTCTTCTCTTCTTCGATATATCTTAGCCTCCCTTTTTGAGGGAGATCGAGAGATTCGTCTTCTTCGAGAGATTGATCTCCTTCCCTTCTCCTTGCTCACTTTGTCTGCCCTGTTATGTTTCTCCTTCCTTGTTCGATTGCTTTGCGCGGTTGGCTGTGTTCCATATCCGATTGCTCTGGTGCGGTTTGGCTACTGTGTGTTTGGGGTGCTTCTTTTATGGGGCATGGTTGAGTGCTTATGTTATGAGGCGTGTTTGAGTGCTTTCTTGTCCGGTTGCTTTGTGCTCCTGTGGAATGACAGATTTGAGGTGTTGTCTTCACATTCCGGTCTTTATCTTGGTTTCTTGGAGACATAATTGGGAAAATAGCAGACCTTAGCCAAACTCTATATCTTTTTGTGATTACTATTATATTTGCATACTTGTGTATTGTTTTCGTTGGTCTTTGAGAAGGTACACAAGGTGATGCTGGACGGATAGCTACCTCACAGTGGTATCAGAGCGTATGCTATCCAAGCCTGGTGGGTGAACAACGGCTCTGGCATTGACTGTTTTGCCGGTTCGGCTCTGTGGCTGCGGCTGGTTTGCCTCTGCGGTGAAAAGGAAAAACCCCAGAGCGTTGGTCTCTCGGTTGTAAGTGATTTGCTTGAAACCCTAAAACTTTTACTATTTTGTTGATCATCTAGGTCATACATTTTGAGGATTGCTTGCTGTAGAAAACTAGGATTTTCAGTGTGATTCATTATATGTGCCTCTTTTGTGTGGTCATGCTTCTGTTGTTTACTCTGTGTAATTTGGTAGCCTGTGATTTAGTGTGCCTTCTTTGTCCGTGTGTTATTGCTTCTATTTCTACCTATAATATAGAACATTTTAATGGAAAATCGGATTTTTTCTATTTGGCAATAGAAAATGAAAGATATTTTAATTCAACAGAAAGTGTTTGAAACTATAGATGATAATTATGTTGTTGATGTAACCCTTACTAAGAAAGCTGAAGATGATGAATTTGCTTACTCCTATATAATCTTGAATCTATCTGACTATGTGCTTAGAAAATATGGTAAATTTACTTCTGCTAAACTTCTTGTGAAAAATTTGAATAGCTGTATACATAAACCTCTTTGCCTAGTAAATTACTTTTACTTGAACATTTTTTCAGATTCATGGTTGACTTGAACAAAAGATGTTGATGATAATCTTGATGTGTTTACCAAGTTGATTCAAGATATTAAGTTAACTGGAGATAAAAACATTGGTGATTATACTCATATTGTGTTCTAAATGCTATTCATGAGACCTATAATGATGTCAAATATGCTATTAAGAATGGTAGGGATTCCATTTCAATTGACAATGTGATTAATGGTCTTAAGAGTAAAGAATTGGATTTAAAAGTGAACAAATGTAGTAAGCAAAATTCAGATGAAGTTATACATGTTAGAGGTAGGTCTCAACATAGGTATATTAACAATCATAAATCTGATAATAACCAAAATCAAAATAATGGTAAGAAAAAAAGGGAAAAGCAAGACTACGTCTAAGTCTAGGCCTAAAACAGAAAGTGTTTTAACTGTGGTGACCCTAATCACTATATTATAGACTGTCTTAATAAGAAAAACCAGAAACAAAAATGACAACAACCAATCTTATGAACAAGTGAATCATATTTCTTCATCCGGGGAAAACATGTGTGAAATCTTTATGGCGACTGATTTAGGTGATTTTGTTAATTATGTGCAAATATCTACTGTGTGTGAAAATGAATGGCTAATTTATTCCGGTTGTACTTATCACATGTCACCAATAAGAAAATTATTTTCTAATTATAAAAAAGTTGAGCATGGTCTGCTTCTGTGGCTAATGAGAAGCTTTGTAAAGTTGCTAGCATTTATGATGTTTACTTGAAATTTAATTCTGGTTATTCTGTGACTCTAAAATATGTGAGACATGTCACTGCTTTGTGCAATAATTTGATGTCTTGTGCTGCTTTAGAATCTGATAGTCTTGAGGGTAAAGGGGTAGATGGAATTATGAAAATTTTAGAGGGTTCTTTGGTAGTTTTCAAAGCTGAAAAGAAAAGAAATCTTTATGTTTGCAAAATTGAATCTGTGTATGACAAAATCTTTGTGAATTCTGTGTCTGGTAACTACACTGGTCTGTGGTATAGAAGATTAAGACATATGAGTGCTAACGGTCTAGAGATTTTGCATAAAAGGGGTTGTTTTCGTAAAGACAAGTTGTCTTGCATGTTTTTCTGTGATTCTTGTTTATGACAAACAACAAAGAGTGAAATTTACTGTTAACCCTTCCCCTAATGTGACCAAGTGTTCTGTGATTCTTGAGTATTTGTATGCTGATTTGTGGGGACCCTCTAATGTCCCTACACATGGTGGTAATAGATATTTCTTATCTGTGATTGATGATTTTTCTAGGAAAGTGTGGGGTTTTCTAATGAAAAACAAATTTGATGCTTTTAAAAGTTTAAAAAAATGGAAGATTTTAATTGAGAACCAAACTGGTAAAAAGATTAAGAAACTTAGGACTGATAATGGCTTGGAGTTCTGTAATTCTTTGTTTGACAATTTGTGCAATGAATCTGAGATTCAAAGGCAAAACACTGTGCTCTATACCCCTCAGTAAAATGGTGTTGCTTAGAGGATGAGCAGGACTCTCCATGAGAGAGTTAGAAGCATACTTGCATCTTCTGGTCTCTCAAAGAGATTTTGGGGGTGAAGCTGTTGTGACAGCTCCCTACTTGATTAATAGGTCTCCTTCTGTGCCTTTAAATTGTTTTGTGTCCTGAATCTGTCTTACTGGTAAATAAATTGATTTTTCTAATCTTAAAGTGTTTGGTTGCTCTGCTTTTGTGCGTAGGAAATGTGATAACTTGAACCTAGGTCCATAAAATGTGTTTTTCTAGGTTATCCCGATGGAGTTAAGGGTTATAGACTATGGCTAAGATGCCAACCTAGTTTTAAAACCATTATAAGTAAGGATGTAATTTTCAATGAGTTTGAAATACCTTGCTTACTTCATTCTTTGCCTGATGATGAGTCTGAGTCTAGTGATACTCCTTGCAAGGTGGAGCATTTCCCCGGGTGCTTCCTATTAATGATAACAATGTGTCTTTTGCTGAAAATCATGTGAACTTGCTTGTTAATGAACATGAGATTCATGAAATGTCTGAAAATCATGATATTGTTATTGAACATGACCCTGTTGTGCATGATGAATTGGTTGCTAATGAACAAAAAGATTTACATGATTATCAATTGACTATAGACAGGGCAAGGAGAAACATAAGACAACCTGCTAAGTTAAGTGACTTTCATCTTTCCTCTTATGTGTTTAATGTGTTTGAATCTATTGATAACTGTGAACCTAAAACCTACAATGAAGCTTTGAAATCTAAAAATGCTAATGACTGGCTGTGTGCTATGAAAGAAGAAATGCATTATTTAATTGTGAATCATACTTTGATTCTTGTCCCTAAACGTGTTAATTGCTCTGTTATTGATGACAATGGTTGTTTAAAGTCAAAAATGAAAATGATTATGTGAGGTTCAAAGACTTGTAGCTAATATTTACACAAAAAAGAAGGTGTTGATTTCACTGAAATTTTTTATCCCGTGTTAAGTTCACCGCTGTGAGAATCATGCTTTTTCTTGTTGCTCAATTTGACTGGGAATTTTAACAAGTGGATGTAAAAACTGCCTTTTTGTATGGTGACCTTGATGAAATGATTTATATGAAGCAACTTGATGGTTTTATTGATTCTAAATACCCTGAAAATGTTTGTTTACTCAAGAAATCTTTGTATAGTATAAAGCAATCCCCTAGGCAATCGAATAAGAAGTTTGATGAGTGCATGCTTTCCTTAAAATCTAAAAGAACTTCTTATGATCATTGCTTGTATTTTAAATATAAAGTATATATGCCTCTATTCTTGTTCATTTATGTGGATGACATTTTAATTGCTAGTCCCTGTTTGAAATCAACTGAGCATGTTAAGAAATGTTTAAGTGAAAAGTTTGACATGAAGTTCTTAAGAGATGCTGGGAGAATTTTAGGCATGGATATTGTGTGAGATAGGAAGATATTTACTCTCTGTTTGAATCAAACGTCTTATGTTGAAAAAGTTTAAGAAAGTTTCTATGTTTGATGCTAAGCTTGTCAATGCGCCCTTAGCTGCTCACTTTATACTGAGTAAAGATCAATGCCCAAAATCTGATTTTGACTTTGATTCTATGAAGAATGTGTCTTATTCAAATGCAATAAGATATGTTACGTATTTGATGGTTAGTACTAGGCATGATATAGCTTATGTTGTTAGTTACTTAAGTAAGTATATGTCTAACCTTGACAATGTGCATTGAAATGCTGTTAAATGGTTGTTGTGATACTTGCAACCCTGTTTGTATTATGACTTGAGTTTTTCTAAGTGTTCTGAAGGTGTTAAACTCAAATGTTATGTGGATTCTAATGCTAATGATAGGGATCACATAAAATCTACTACTTCTTATGTGTTCAATTTGTGTGGCGCTTCCATTAGTTGGAAATATCAGTTGCAACATATAGTTGCTCAGTATACAACCGAATCTGAATATGTTGTTGTAACTGATGCTTTAAAAGAAGCTATTTGGTCAAACAAATTGATTTTCTGAAATTGGCTTGAAGGTGATGTAGTTGTCTTTACTGATTCACAATCTGGTATACAGTTGTGTAAAAGCCCATATTGATGTTAGATTTAATTACATTAGAGATGTTGTTGCCAAAGCCTTAGTTTATCTTGAAAAGATCCCTTCCGAGTTTATTCCTACTGATATGGGTACTAAGTGTTTGCCCCTTAGTAAATTTCAGTCTTGTTTAAAAAACTTAAAATTTGATACTGGAGATTGATGGATTGTTTCCTCCTGTTAGTGTTTATAACCTGCTTTGTGCTCGTTACGAAACGGTTACCCTAGTTACTTTTCCTTTTAACTTGCCATATGCTCGTTATTGTTTTTCATTGTCTTTATTTTGTGTTTTGACATGAAATTGGTCCACACAATTAATTTGTGTATTGTGGGGATCATAAGGCGAAGATGGTATCTGCTTGTATGTTTTCCTTATGTCTGAAGAGAAATCGGTATTGAGCCAAGATGGAGATTTGCTGGATATGTGGCCCAATTCCTTGACTTCATACTCAATTAGCCCATTAGGGATTAACTATGGTGCTTACCATATTTAACTCCACTAATCTCTGATATATACGCCTCCCCCCTTGTTTGTGAAATACAGAGTATCCTGCGCCTTCCCTTCTTCGATATATCTTAGCCTCCAATTTTGAGAGAGTTCGAGGGATTTGTCTTCTTCGAGAGATTCATCTCCCTTCTCCTTGCTCCCTTCGTCTGCCCTGTTCTGTTTCTGGTTCCTTGTTAGATTGCTTTGTGCGCTGGACTATGTTCCTTGTCCGATTGCTCTGGTGGGTTTGGCTACTGTGAGTTTGGGGTGCTTCTGTTTTGAGGCGTGGTTGAGTGCTTCTGTTCTGTGACGTCTTTGAGTGTTTCCTTGTTCGGTTGTTTTGTGCTCCGGTGGGACGACAGATTTGGGGTGTTGTCTTCACCTTCCAGTCTTTATCTTCGTTGTTCTTTGAATTTACAGATACACAAAGCAATGCTAGACGGATAGCTACCTCACTTATTTTTTTGGGGGTTTTTGGCAACAGACTCCCTTTAGTTTTTGAAATAGGAAAATAATCCCTTATGGTTTGAAATATGCCGTTTACCTTCATGTGGTTTGTGAATAGGTACAAAATACTCACTTCGTGTATGATTTGTGTGACACACGTCTTCTATTCCCCTAAGCTTTGAAATTACATGTTAAAATATCAATTGTACCATTGAGGAGATAAAATGCACCTAAAAATAAAACATGGGGTAAAATACACCTAAAAAATAACATAACGGGCAATCTATATCTAAAAATAATATATGGGATAAACTGCACCTAAAATTAGAAAAAAATTGACAGAGTTTTAACATTTGCCAATTTACCCCCTATAGTTTCAGTAAGATGGAACTTACCTCCTGTGGTTTAGGTCTGGTGCAAATTATCTCCATATGGTTTGAAAATAGGTAATATGTCCCATGTGATTAACACCCCTCATAAATATGTGTAAATTTGTCATGACAAGCCATCAAAATTTGCAAATTGTAGAGGGAGACAATATGATATATTTTTCAAACCCCGGTGGGCAACGTTTTATTTATAAATCACCCGCGGTAAATTAACATTGACTATTTTTGTGTTATCAACGTTCTTATATTGTTTGAAAATAATAAAATGTTTTACAATAAATCAACTCAATTATTTACATAAGCTAGAACTAATAGACTATAAACACAAGTTCGAATTCAATTGTACAAGAAGTAGGTCTCGTGTGTTACATATTGGATCAATGCTGGATGTGAAATATTTCACGCTACGAACTCAACGTAGGATCGACAATGTTTTCCAAAGTTCAAAATAAATTTTAATAAAATATTAAGTGTATCGTAGTACAGAAATATCGAAAACTGGTATATTTTATTCCATAAAATAGAATTTTCTTATTACAACAAAAAATACAATAAAAACCTTTAGTACCACCTCTCTCTATCGCAAGCAGAAATAGAGAGTGTTAGAAAAAAAAATTCATTACAATTGTTGTAATAAGAAAAAATTCAAATATTAGGTTGCGTTCGGATGTAATGATTTGATTTAGAGGAAATGATTTGAAATCAAATCGTTTAGAATTCATGGATTTGAAATGACATGTAGATTGTTGCCATTTCAAATTCATCCAAAGTGTAAAGGAAATACATTGAAAAAAAGAGGAATTTGAAATATCTACATCAACTTTTTACCTCAACATAAAAGAAGATTTGAGTGAGTAATTTAAAGTACACTCATTTCAAATCTTTCGAGCCAAACACAACCTTAAAGTTTTTGGTAAATGAAAGTTACCTAACCCAATATTAATTGAACTTATGAGCCCATATAAAAAAAAATTAAATTTTATTTAAAAACAAAATCAGTGTTTTCAATTTAATCTTTTCCTTTTATATAAAAAAAATCAAAATTGAACGAAATAAATCAATTTTTTTTTTTGAAAACATAGATTTCAGACTAATTGAATCGAATTTTCGATTTAAGTCGATTTAACTGATTATTTTGATTTAACTGATTATTTTGATGTGCAGTTGAGAATCGGGTACCAAAGTTTTGCAAATTATTAAGATAATCAATTAATTCCGTTATCTAACCAAAGTTCTGTGTGTTCGGGAAAAAAAAAACCAAATTTCTGTTCAAATTCCGGGCCGACATACTTCAGTTGGGACTCGACATGAATCTTTTGTATTTACTCAAGTGGAAGTGGAAGTGGAAGTGGGTGTGGGAGTGGGGGACACTAGGTAATAGATCGCTGAAATAAGTAAAAGTTTGGCACGAAAGCATCAGAGAATAAGATTCGGAGAATGGGATTCTACCAAATTCTTTTAAGCACTTTCTGGTTATATTTTCTTCAACCCCTTTTCAACTCTCATCAATCTAGGTTCTGGAGTCCATTTTTCTTTTGCCTCTTGAAGGCTGAAGCTTTGCTGCTGTCCTCCAAAAACCTTTTCTGTTTTGAGATATTTAAAAGAGGGAACTTCAATTAAAGAGCCATTCTTGAAAATTTTTTTTACCCCTTTTTGTTAGTTTGGTGATTATGGGTATTTGCTTTGGTTCCTCTGCAAGATTTGATGCTACTCTCAGCACGCCATGCGGTATTTCCATCTCATTTTTTATTTTTAACTTATTTTAAGGTTAATTCTTTGAGTAGAATGGACAGAATGAAAGTCGAACCATTGGCGTTTAATGTGATATTATTCACTGATTACCTCTACATGGGATACGCTAATGGCTGAAGTTCATTTGGATAAATTAAGAATGTTATTCGTCGCTGTCAAGTGAAATTTGGGGTATGGGTTGGTTGGCCCCGGATCTGATTCTTGATCGGTAGAACAGATGGGTTAAAAAAATCTTTTGGTTTTGTGGAATTTGGTGTATTGATCGTCTACAAGAGCAGTTTCTCTTTGCGTTGAATAAGTTTGTTTCTTTTCGTTGGCTACACTGAATTACGTTTGAGTTGCATATTTAATAAGCTTCCACCTATAGATGGACTAAAGAATCACAGTTTTGTGATTAATCTTTGGTTTTCAGCCATCGCTCTAAGAAACTTCCTGTGTCTTCCATGGTTAGAACTTAGTAGTCCTGAACTTTGTGTGGTTATGATACCTATTTGGTACTTCACTTCAATTCATTAAATCTAGTCCCACGAATCCAAGAAAAGCCAAAAGTATACTGTCTTTCGGTAATATAAAGATCAGAAAAAGCTTGAAAGTTTAGCTGCAGAACTTAAGAGTGAACTATCCATTTTTTCCTCTCTTTATTGTAGATATCCTCAATTCGCCTAAACTCTTCATGATTTGGTTTGCCTCGAATGAGGACAGTTCTAGGTGATTCTCATGATTCAACTGTTGGATGTTATAGTGAAGTGAAGTTACTCTTGTTACTCAAGCTATTACCACATCGACAAATGATCTCTTTCTATTTGTTTAGAATATCTAGAAGATTTCTGTTTCAGGGGGTTTCAACAAGCTGATCATCTTGTTCATTCTTTTTTGTGAGCTTTAGAAGTGTCAAGATTTCCCAACACGTGTAATTCATCAGCCCGTTCCAACATAAGCAATCCCTTCTCCAGTGTTAAAAGCAGTTCTGAAAGCCTTCCCACTCCAAGATCAGAAGCAGAAATTCTATCATCGCCTTACGTGAAGGCCTTTTCGTTTAATGAGTTAAAGAATGCAACAAGAAACTTTCGACCGGACAGTCTTCTTGGGGAAGGAGGATTTGGTTATGTTTTCAAAGGGTGGATTGATGAGCATACACTTACCGCTACAAAGCCCGGTTCGGGACTCGTCATCGCTGTCAAGAAGTTGAAGCCTGAGGGATTCCAAGGCCACAAAGAGTGGTTGGTAAGTAAATTTTATTTTGTCATGGATCGTTTAATTTGTCCAAGTCTTCAATTATCTGAGAATTTTGAAAAATGCCTCTGGTTCGCAGACAGAAGTTAATTATCTTGGTCAACTTCATCATACCAACCTAGTTAAACTTATTGGATACTGCTCAGAAGCTGATAACCGGCTGTTGGTATACGAGTTCATGCCCAAAGGAAGTCTCGAGAATCACTTGTTCAGGAGTAAGTTATGCTCTGAAATCAACTTATCTCCACACATGACTGTTTTCCACTTGTTATTATCGTTTTTAGTGCGTTTTTCAATTAGTACAATATATTTTCTCAGTTCTCCTAATTGGTGATATGGTTAAAAAGAACAAGCTGTTCATATTTTCGTTTGAATTCCAATTATCCTCTTTACCAAATGATCTAAAGGCATATATGTTCTCAGTTGAGGAACACGATTATAATTTGCAGGAGGGCCTCAACCCCTTTCCTGGGCGACTCGAATGAAGGTTGCGATAGGTGCAGCTAGGGGCCTTTCTTTCTTGCATGAAGCTGAAGAACAGGTGATATATAGAGATTTTAAGGCCTCTAACATTCTTCTTGATGGGGTAGGGTCGAACTCTTTATCATCATCTACTTTATTATACTCAGATTAGGTTACATGTATAAATAGATAGCTATATATCACACTGGCGATCCCATTTGTAGGAATTTAACGCAAAGTTGTCCGACTTCGGTTTGGCCAAAGCAGGCCCAAAAGGCGATAAAACTCACACATCTACCGAAGTTATTGGTACACGTGGCTATGCTGCGCCAGAATATGTCGCCACAGGTCCGTTTTTAGCTTGATCTTTTCAATCTTTTCCATAGAATTCGGTTCCAATTTGTCTGGCTTCATGAATAGGGCGATTGTCAGCAAAAAGCGATGTGTACAGTTTCGGGGTAGTTTTGCTCGAACTTTTGTCTGGACGACGTGCTGTTGATAAAACAAAAGTTGGTATCGAGCAAAACCTCGTTGAGTGGGCGACTCCATACATGGTTGACAATAGAAAATTGTTCCGGATTATGGACACTAAAATGGAGGGACAATACCCTCAGAAAGCAGCATTCAGTGTTGCTGCTTTATCTTTGCAATGTTTAAGCAAAGAACCGAAACTCAGGCCACGCATGGCAGAGGTTTTAGCCACACTCGAAAAGCTCCAAGCCCGAAGGAGCGCCAGACAGTCAAATACAGATAGTCGTGCCCCTTTTGATGCTGTATCAGTTTCACCACTTTAGCATTCCACTAGGGGCGTAAGCTGAATTTAGTCTTCTTGTACACTGTTCGATTATTTCCGAGCATGATAATCAAGTGTCCAAGCGGGCCGCGCGGATCGCCCCTTCCATTTTTTTTTTCCAGATTCATAAATGATTGTGTGTCATATAAACTCAAACCGTAACTGACACTATCATGAGAAATATTGTTAAGCCCTCGGGAAGATCATCCACCATCCATATCCACCATCCATATGTAATTTTTTTGAGTTATATCGAAAGAAATATCTTTTGACTACAAATCATGGTTAAAAATTAAATAATATGATAAAAAAATTTTCTGGAAAAAATAGGTATCTTTTATTTCTATTGATCGAGACTTATTTTTCTAGATGTTTAGCAGATGGATTTTTCTTCCTAGCCGTTGGGTACTATTAAATAAAATAAATATAAGCACATAAACTATGATTAAATTACAATATATATTGGAAACGGTGAGAAATAGTATAGATTAATTAGTTTTGTTTCCTGTATGGTTTTGGAATATAAACAAAAAATAATAAATAAAATGAAGGGACGGTATTGTTCGATATTCTTTCTTAACATCGTTACGTTTATTGCTTTTTATTAGCCAGTGACAGCTATGGTTCGCCAATACAATCGTGGAAGCTGTTGTTTCAGTTTCATTTACATTTTTGCCGAATAGTCATGGTTGTTGTCGTATAGTTTTATTAAAATTAAAAATAAAAAAAATTAGATAATTTGGACAAATTTTTAATGTAAAAACAAAAAATGAAAAAATTTGAAAAAAAAATTTAAAAAATGTTCCGCACTGGGATCGATGGTCGTTAAATCGCCATTATAGGCCGCACAATTGCCGTTTTGTTCAGGGACGGCTGCAAAATCGTCTTTATAGTTACACATTTATTTTAGCCTGAAAAGTTGTCGAGTACAATGGACTGTGATGTGGTAGAGGAATTAGATCACATCGGGTAAAATGGTTGCCGAACAGAAAAACGTCCGAACAGGAAAATACCCGAAGAAGATAATACTCTGCTCGGTCACACGTGCTCAAATAGTGACATAAGACCCGGTCATAGCGGCTAGTCAAGCGGATTTCCCGGACATGTTTTAAATAGAACTTGCCATAAACAAAAAGGCAATTAGTGGCTATGATGGGGCATTAGTGGTTAAAGTGGGAGCAATTATGGGAGGTAGTGGCCGATAACTATGCTATGATTAAGGCTTAAGTGGAGCAAAATTCTGGGATGAAAAAGGGGGACTGATGGAACGACACGGGGAGGATTTTGGTTGGCCATTTGGGGGGACTTCTCGGCTGAGGATGTGGGAGGGAGATATTTCTTTATATTGAGATTTCTAGTCTTTTACAAGAGAGAATTTTTCTACAATTTTGGAAGGGAGAGCTCTCGGCTCTTTAGATAGAGAGAAGCCATATTTTCCTAGGAAGGATTTTTACGCATTTCGTGTACAAACACTGTAAAATATCATTGTTTATAGTGGAATTTTATACTGGACTAGGTCCCGTGGTTTTTCCTTCAATTCGAAGGTTTTCCACGTAAAAAATTTGGTGTCTTTCTTTTATTTTTCGCAAACACTTAAATCCGAACACGGAAAAAATGGAATCACATCATTGGCGCCGTCTGTGGGAAAATCGAGATAAGGCGTTGAAGTAGAGGAGGATATCAGATCTGTCGAAAAAGAGCTAAATTGGGCTTCTCGGACATGTGGTATCCGGAGCGAGACCTCTTGCACTGCTGTCCTCATCATAAAATTTTCTCCTCTTTCGTTTCTGGTTGTGAACTCTTCTCACCAGTTAAAAATATATACAAGTGGGAAGGGGCATTCGGACATTTATGGAGTTGAGATTATAGAGAAGAATCTGCGGTCTAGTGGCAAGATGGCTGCGAACCAACAAATTACATCGCTCAAGTTCATGCCATGGATCTCTGTATCAAAGGAGAGCCGAAGGTGTACCAACTTGATTCTTTAAAATAATCAAGAGAAGAATCTTGAGACCATTTTGAATTTCAGGGAAGTACTTGTTATTTTTATACATTTTAATATGGTAGAATTATATTTACTTTACACTACCATAAATCAATTTATATTCTTCTCAAATGAATCTGACTTCAGGGAACTAGTTCTTATTCCCACTGTTAGAAGAAAATTATCCACTATCATTAGGCCCAGCTCGCATAATTTAAATGGAAGAGAATTCCAGCATGTTGATTCTCGTGTTTGGCTGTTAATACAGCATTTTAGAACAATCATTATGGTTCTGAAGGGGAGACCACACCATTGGTTCAAGAATTGATTCGAATGGTCGGTTACAAGAGAAGTAATGCTACTGCCAAGGTTGAAGGGAATTCCAAAGCTAATAAGAATGCACTATAGGGATTGAGGGAAACCCTCCCCATCTCCACGGCGACAACTTAATGAAGCTGCCAATATCATGAATCATATGCTGTCAGCTTTCAGAAAACAGATAAACAGAATCGATCCGCTAAATCCACCCCGAAAGTGGAACCAACGTCGGATGATGGAGCATAGACAACGTAGGAGGAAAAAAATTCGATTTGGAGGCATGGATTACTCATTTGACTCGTGGTGGGATTTGGGAAATGTCGTCAAAGCCGCACGTAAGAGAGGAAAGCACTTCTTTAGATGATGACTATTTGGGGAAAATTCCTTTTTTTTTTTTGAAAAGTGTTGTGCTGGATGTCATGAATTGAGCAGATTGCAAAATCTTATGGGGCTATTTTTGGAACCTTGGATTCATTGATAGATGACAGAAAAAGAATACTTGAACTGTACTATATTAGATCTACGAGAAATTTATGGTGCACCACTGTATATTAGTCTATAATGTGCGGCATCTCGGGACCTACAGCCCCGAATAAACATACAGTAATTGGCACAACAGATTGGGTGAACGTATAGCCTCTCTGCTTGGATCCTCCTTTGATACGCTCTTCAGCAAGACATGGGGAGTGATGAATTCTGTGAAATCATTTTGACTCAATTATGCTGTAGTTTGATACAAGATGGAAAGTGGCGAAAATGTCGAATAAGAGAGGATGAGCAATGCTTTCAACTTATACTATTGTGTTTTCATCGCCTCGTTATGGCCATCATATTCTCCGACTTCCTGTGGTCCAGCTCTCTCTGTCCACCAGGGAAGTAAACTTTATTCCTCTTGTCCACTATATTTTTACATGCTTTGTATATTAATCGGTCAAAACCGCACATAACTATTTCATCACATGTGGTCTTCGTGATTTTGGATCGCTCAAATATAATGGCCCTCGGGTTCACTTATTGAGTAAAAGTGATTTATTGTGGGACATTAAAGTGGATCGAGATTAGCACTGTAAATATTTGTTTGGTTAATCACTTTGTTGGTACAGGATGTGCTACAAGCGGCTTGATTTTGCATAATAACTCGACGCATTAATCATGATGTGCCAACTCATATTTTTGGAGCACATGCTGACATGCTTCGTAACCTTGATCATGTCTTACGGCTTGAAAAACGATTGATATAGGAATGAAACACGCGTGACATGATGCTACTAACACTCGTTATGATTGCTAGATCTTGCAATCAACCTCTACATTGGCATTCAATCTGCATGGCCTTATTTGAGGTTATTTCTTTATAATTGTTACTTTGATTTCTTATATATGCATGTTGCACTATTATATCATGTAGGAGATTGGGCATGCAATCTGCCAGTAAGGCCATATTATTGGAGCTCGGGATGTTCGAGTACGTTTTATTATTGGTGCTCGGGATGATCGAGTACGTATTATTGGTGCTCGGGATGTTCGAGTACGTTTTATTATTGGTGATCGGATGATTGAGTACGTGTTATTGGTGCTCGGGATGTTCGAGCACGTTTTATTATTAGTGCTCGGATGATTGAGTACGTGTTATTGGTGCTCGGGATGTTCGAGTACGTTTTATTATTGGTGCTCGGATGATTGACTACGTGTTATTGGTACTCGGGATGTTCGAGTATGTTTTATTGTTGCTCGGGTTTGCGAGCTTGTTTTATTTATTGACCGTTGTTGGCGGGTTAAATACAGGATCGGAATGTTTGGTCTGTATTTGAACCTAAAACGTGACTATGTGATTATTGCTCGGGGTAGCGAGCTTGTTCGGTTTACTCGTGGGATCGGGATGTTTGGTCCACGTTTAAACATAAAATTACCATCGTTTACTCGTGGGATCAGGATGTTTGGTCCACTTTTAAACATAAATTTACTCTCGTTTACTCGTGGGATCGGGATGATTGGTTCACGTTTAAACTTAAAATTATGAATGATATTGTGCTCGGGTTGCGAGTTTGTTTTATTTATTGTCCGTTGTTGGCGGGTTAAATACAGGATCGGGATGTTTGGTCTGTATTTGAACCTAAAATGTGACTAAGTGATTTTTGCTCGGGGTTGCGAGCTTGTTTTATTTATTGTCCGTTGTTGGCGGGTTAAATACAGGATCGGGATGTTTGGTCTGTATTTGAACCTAAAACGTGACTAAGTGATTGTTGCTCGGGGTTGCGAGCTTGTTTTATTTATTGTCCGTTGTTGGCGGGTTAAATACACGATCGAGATGTTTGGTTTGTATTTGAACCTAAAATGTGACTAAGTGATTGTTGCTCGGGGTTGCGAGCTTGTTTTATTTATTGTCCGTTGTTGGCGGGTTAAATACAGGATCGTGATGTTTGGTCTGTATTTGAACCTAAAACGTGACTCGATGATTGTTGCTCGGGGTTGCGAGCTTGTTTTATTTATTGTCCGTTGTTGGCGGGTAAAATACAGGATCGGGATGTTTGGTCTGTATTTGAACCTAAAATATGATTGTGTGATTATTGCTCGGGGTAGCGAGCTTGTTCGGTTTACTCGTGGGATCGGGATGTTTGGTCCACGTTTAAACATAAAATTACCATCGTTTACTCGTGGGATCGGGATGTTTGGTCCACTTTTAAACATAAATTTACTCTCGTTTACTCGTGGGATCGGGATGATTGGTCCACATTTAAACTTAAAATTATGAATGATATTGTGCTCGGGTTGCGAGTTTGTTTTATTTATTGTCCGTTGTTGGCGGGTTAAATACAGGATCGGGATGTTTGGTCTGTATTTGAACCTAAAACGTGACTAAGTGATTGTTGCTCGGGGTTGCGAGCTTGTTTTATTTATTGTCCGTTGTTGGCGGGTTAAATACAGGATCGGGATGTTTGATCTGTATTTGAACCTAAAACGTGACTAAGTGATTGTTGATCGGGGTTGCGAGCTTGTTTTATTTATTGTCCGTTGTTGGCGGGTTAAATACAGGATTGTGATGTTTGGTCTGTATTTGAACCTAAAACGTGACTCGGTGATTGTTGCTCGGGGTTGCGAGCTTGTTTTATTTATTGTCCGTTGTTGGCGGGTTAAATACGGATCGGGATGTTTGGTCTGTATTTGAACCTAAAACGTGATTGTGTGATTATTGCTCGGGGTAGCGAGCTTGTTCGGTTTACTCGTGGGATTGGGGTGTTTGGTCCACGTTTAAACATAAAATTACCATCGTTTACTCGTGGGATCGGGATATTTGGTCCACGTTTAAACATAAATTTACCCTCGTTTACTCGTGGGATCGGGATGATTGGTCCACGTTTAAACTTAAAATTATCAATGTTATTGTGCTCGGGGTAGCGAGCATGTTCGCTTTACTTGTGGGATCGGGATTATTGGTCCACGTTTAAACTTAAAATTGCCTAAGTGGTTAAGCTCGGGATAACGAGCTTGTTCGGAATATTTTTCGAGCCCGATCATATTTATCTGCTCGGGATGTTTACCCTCAAGCCCGATCATATCTATCTGCTAGGGATGTTTTCCCTTGAGCCCCGACCATATTTTATCTGCTCGGGATGTCTTTTCCCTGAGCTCGGTTATATTTATTATTTCGGGATATTTCTTATTCCAACCGAGCTTTATTTGCTCGTGATAACTATTAGCTCTGGAGATTGGTTGAACTTTATTTGCTCGGAGTGATGCATATTATTGACACTTTATTATTTTGGGAAATTGATACTTTGGATGAGTATTATTTGCTCAGATGCTTATTATTTCTGGAATTCGGACGAGCTTTACTCGCTCAAGATATTTATTATTTCAGACGAGCTTTATTTGCTCGGGATATTTTTTATGTTCGGTTTTCGGCAGGGATTCTTTATTTGTGTTTCAGAAGTTCTGGAGGGTTATTCAATGGGGTATTCGATGAGCTCGAATGTATTGTTTTTTTGTACCCACGACGAGCTTTATTTGCTCTGAATATTTCTTATACTGGAGTTCGGACTTATTTGCTCGGGATGCTTATCTATTATCTTCGGAGCTCGGTTATATAGTACGAGTTTTATGTGCTCAGTCTTTGGTTGCTCAAGATATTTCTTGTTTCAACCCGAGCTTTATTTGCTCGTGATAACTATTATATCTCGAAAATTAGTTGAGCTTTATTTGCTCGGGATGTTTTTTTTATTGGATAGATTCAAACCTCAAAATTCACAAGTTTCGAAAAATACATCAAAACGGCAACTGTGATTTTACCCGATGTATATAAACCAAGATCTCGACTTCGCTCATCTTGCTTGACTTCAGGGGGTGATGTGATGTGGTAGGGGAATTAGACCACATCGGGTAAAATGGTTGCCGAACAGGAAAACGTCCGAACAGGAAAATACCCGAAGAAGATAATACTCTGCTCGGTCACACGTGCTCAAATAGTGACATAAGACCCAGTCATAGCGGCTAGTCAAGCGGATTTCCCGGACATGCTTTAAATAGAACTTGCCATAAACAAAAAGGCAATTAGTGGCTATGAAGCATTAGTGGTTAAAGTGGGAGCAATTATGGGAGGTAGTGGCTGATAATTATGCTATGATTAAGGCTTAAGTGGAGCAAAATTCTGGGATGAAAAAGGGGGACTGATGGAACGACACGGGGAGGATTTTGGTTGGCCATTTGGGGGGACTTCTCGGCTGAGGATGTGGGAGGGAGATATTTCTTTATATTGAGATTTCTAGTCTTTTACAAGAGAGAATTTTTCTACAATTTTGGAAGGGAGAGCTCTCGGCTCTTTAGATAGAGAGAAGCCATATTTTCCTAGGAGATTTTTACGTATCATTGTTTATAGTGGAATTTTATACTGGACTAGGTCCCGTGGTTTTTCCTTCAATTCGAAGGTTTTCCACGTAAAAAATTTTGGTGTCTTTTTTTATTTTCCGCAAACACTTTAATCTATCGAACACGGAAAAAATGGAATCACATCAGACTGACAGCCAACCATATTCACATTCAATGCAATCAGCATTTAATTAGCACGATATACTCCTATTTTCTTGGTAAAAATTCAAGGCCTGCTTGGATTTCTTGTTCAATTTCTTCTTCTTGGTGGCCTTAAAATTTAAAGAAAGCGAGCATTCACAATATTATAATGTCAAGAACATATGATAACCGAGAGCGGATGCTCGCAGCCACGCTTGCGCTTGCCATTTCAAGGGAAACCATCATCAGCTCCATACAATCAGATTTCACCTTTGATTCTCCTCTTTACTCTGATACCAGTAACTTCAACAGCTTTCGGTGGAGGAAAAAACAATTATCCAGTTTTGAATTTTTTGGACTGTACAATGATGTGATTTTATTTATTTACTGAAACCATTTAATGGTCAATCAATTTTTTAGTTATTGCATTCAGTCTTTAATCTTGTCACCTGCACAAGTGACTGTATGTATATATACAATCAGCGTTGTGGCGTAGCTTCATAGATTCTTGGCTTAAAGTTAACAGCTATTAGTGGTTTATGTTCACTATATATGGTTCATTTTAGATGAAGGGGAGTAGTAAACCCTGGGGTGCGGCTATTGAATCAAATATGCTTGATTTTTTTTAAGCTGAAAATTTATGCATGCGGTACATTATGCTTAGGCTGGTTTCTAGTTCTTTCTTACTCAAATTAAAAGAAAAAGGAATCCAATTTGAACAATGGGTTGTTAGAAACATAATTTGCACTAAAAAGATTCATTAAACATCTAAACATCTAATGTACGCGCGGTGCCAGTGAAACTGCTAACTCTTAATTTGAAACAAAAAGAAATATATATACACTTGATAAAAATGCAAATTTGTGTCATCATCCATATTTAAGACTTAACGTTATATTTCTCATAATATGAGTTTAAGGAAGATTTAAACCCCATATTCTATAACATAATTTTTTGGGTGAAATCATGAACACATATCAGAAAACATAGAAATAAATTTCAAATAAACACATCACATAAGCACTCTGGAACCCATTAGATTTTACTACCACCATCTATGCATGATCAAGGATGAATTAATCGAGATTCCTAAATAAACTGAAATTATTTTCTTCAATAGTACTAATATTTTCAATCTATTAGTCTCTATGTTAAAAAAAACACTAAGACAAAAGAAAAATAACCAATTGCTCTTCAAAGTTCCGAACAAAATCGGATTCTACAATCAAGAAAAAGAAATTTACGAGAGGAATGTGGCAAACCAGTTCAAGTACATAGGCCATTGGGGCTTTCAATTGGCTCATGATTTTAAACTTCACTTTGCTTTTCTGGTCCATTGGCTTTCATTGTTCTCTGGATGCTCTAGAACTTCAACACTAATGAAAAAAGCAAAGCCAAAGAAAAATATAAACACATCCAGCCGAAACTTTTTACCAAATAGATTGAAAGGAAGTATCGAAATTCATCAGAAGAGTGCAAATTTCAGTTGACGCAGAATATGTGCAAAAAAGGGCTAAAACTAATCAGTTGCTATGATGCTCTCATAGGGTGCTTATTGGCTCAACCCAGTCCGAACCGATCCGGAATCGGTCCAATCCGTTAAGAAACCGGATCGGATCCGATTTCGATCCAACCGGTCCCGGGTTGAACCTGTTCCAACCCGGAACCGATTTTGTTGAATTGTTTTTCAAAAAATCGAATATATATCAGAATAAATAATTTTTTTAAAAAATAATGGATCCGGTTCCGGTTCCGGTTCAGCCCGAAACCGGATGCGTTTGGCCTGGAACCGGTAAGATACCGGATCCGGATCAGTAGAATCGATCCGGCCAGATATCTTACCGGGTCCGGACCGGTTCGGAACCGGTTAGAATGTCCCCAAAAGGACGAATGTAAAAGTTTTTTGGCATAGTTGGGTGGAATGATGGTAAAACCACGTAACCAACAATAAACACCAGTAAAAAGAAACTATTTGATGACATATAAGTTGGAAAACGATATCGGATATCCAAGAAGAGCCATCATAAAACCAATGCCTTTGCCCATGAGGAAGAAACATTTTGTCTTAACTGTATTCCATCTCAAATGTCAATGCAATGCATAAGTTTTAGAGTTCTTATAAATGCAAATGCAAATGCCATTCAGCAACATGAAATATGATGTGAAAACAACAGGAAAAATAGATTGCAAACAAACTCAATATATATATATATATATATATATATATATATATATATATATATATATATATATATATATATATATATAGACATATACACGCATGTTTAACACCAACATGTATAATCACAGATGAGTCAGATGGCTAATATTTACCCACTTTGGCAACATACCAGTTGTTGAATAATTAAGGACAACTATGAAAAACAAAGCGCATTAATACCCAAGCAGAAGAAACCAATGGTCAAGAAAAAACTTCAGTCATGCAGAATCTATCACCTCCACTTGTTGTCGAGCTAGGTAACTTTATCGTCTTTCTTTCTACATATCAGAACGAAGGAAGAAGAATAATACGAGGCCAACAAAAATAAAAAATCTCTCAAGAGAAATTCAAAAATAGAATGAGCATAAAGGTAATCCCAAGTTCAAGCCTTTATACTAAGATATTTGTTTTGCTATTATCAATATTCAGCCACCAAAAGGGACAAAAAACACACAAAAACAAAAAAACAACAAAACAACTTAATCTAACCGAGCCTTCTCCGTGCCATGAGCCTAAAACTGTAATATAAGGCAAGAAAGAATAACAAAGATGTGAAATTGTAAGCAGTGCTTGATGTTTCTGCCTATCACACAAATATAATAATTTGTGAACACTAATCAAACTCTACATGCTAGAAAGAATATTTGCTTCTACCTATCACACAAATATAATGCTATCAGGACCATAAATAAAAGAAAGACTCACTCAAAAGCAAGGGCTCTTGGATGGATAAGGAAAAACGCCTACTATAAGCAAGGAAAAAGTTCTAAACAACAAAAAAATGCACAAAGTTGTGATATCCATATTATCCCAAACTATCTTTACCTAACAAGAATAGCAAAGGAAGTTATAAAGTATAAACTATAGGTAAAGATAGTTTATCATAGGAATTAGTATAATATATATATATATATATATATATATATATATATTATACTCATATGTTATTTTGAAAACATGTCTCCCGCGATCACTGAAGGAAAAAGAAATCAATGACAGTAAGACAAAGGTTTCAAAAGCCCACAAGCCACGTATAAAGATGCAAACCAAATGGTCAGCATTAAACTCCAAAGACCTGGGAGATTTTTTTTCCTTGTTAGGATGAGTGTGAATCTATCTAAAAAAGAATTGGCAAAAGATGTTTGCCACTGAACTTTTGAGTCGAGGGTAATACTTTTTTATAGTTCTTCATGACTGAAACCCTTAGCCTAAAACAATCCAAATGGCAAAACGGTTCTCGAATGCTGAAAATGCACAGCATACTGTAAAGGGAAAAACACCTCCATGTAGAAGCCAAAGATCTTAACTGTAATGGAAAAAGTAAGCTATAGGCATAACAAATAAAACAGGAAATATAATCATCTTTACAACAGCTGAATGCAATTTCGATTAATCATGAGTCGAGCATACACTACACACAATGCAAAGTAAGACGAGTAAACCAGTAAACCATACGTACCTGATGGACATGGCCTGATTCAGTGAATATGCAACCCTCAGTTTCTGCTTAGAAGTAAATATAAAGCAAAAAACAATATGAGATGATTAGTATCCTAATATAAAGCTAGTAAAAAAGGCAAATAATGCAAGTAAACGAGAGGTAAACCCATTTATCAGCTTTCATACAGGTGGAAATCAAGCAAAACTAATAACTCCTTTTATCTACTAAAATGTAAAATGTAAGTAATAGTTTTAAGAAACCTAGAAGTGGTTTAAAGTTGGTATTTAAAGTCCTAACTTACATTTTAGAGCAAGTGTATTAAAATAAAGAGTCTTTTTAAACTAATGCTCAAACTAATGTATGGTACATCAGGTATTTAAAGTTATATATTCAGCTTTCATACAAGTGGAACCCCTTCTAGACTCTTCATACCTATGGACATCAACAACCGGATGTAAAATGTAAGTTATAACGGAGAGTAACGGAGAAACACCATTAAGAAAACAAAGATTGTGTTCAATCTTACCGCTTGCCCATTTTCGATCACAATGCTGGTTGCATTTTCCTTGTAAATTATATAGTTGACGTGATTAATTAAACCTTTCGCCAATGACTTTGCGATTTCCTCAACACCACCAACAAGATAGTTAATTCCTCCAGGATTTGCATCACACAAAACCTGTGAGAAAGAATATCATAATCAAATAATACATTCTAAAATCAAATTTGATATTATTAAAAGATTTCGTAATATATTTATCAAAATCTAGTCTCAATTATATAAAGGCGTGATGACCGTAATAGAAACTAATATAAAATACAAGTTTTAGCCTTTTGAGAATTATGTCGTGGGCATTGGTGTTTATACCAAACCACATAAATCTTGTGCCCTGTTGGTTTCTCTATTTACTATATTTCTGCTATTCAAAATTCAATAAAAAACAAATCACGACCAAAATGGATATGAATAAATGCTCAGCTGGAGGTGCGGTGTTCTTGAGATTGGCCACGTATAGACGGCGATGGCGAAGATGTGGCTCATCAAAATTTTGAATGGAGGATATATATAACACAATATGGATATGTTGTTACCTGTCATGAAATATTCGGGAGCAGCGTATCCATGCGTGCCCATAACGCTGGTCAATATATGTGTGCCGTTTCCCTCGGGTGTCGGGACCATCCTTAGCTAGCTCGAAATTAGAAAGTTTGGCAGTGCAATTCTGCTAAAAAAAATATTATTTCGATGATGTTTGAAGCAACCTAAATATGGTGGAAATGATTGAATTTGAATAAATGAGAGGTCATTACAGTGTCGAGTAAGATGTTCGAAGTCTTAAAATCGCGATAAATCACCGTTTTCTCTTCCCCGTCAAGAAAAGCCAGACCTTTATCTGCACCAACTTCTATCTTTATCATTTTTAACCAGGAAAACGAACTGGTACACCCTGTAATAATTAAGAAAATATTCTTTAAGAATCAATGTCAAGTATGCATTTAAATAAATGCAACATACGAAACATCGAGAAAATCTTACAACTGAATAATTGATTTTTAAAATCGCCTCTCGCCATGTATTCGTAAACAAACAGAGCAAGCGTAAGAAATCAGCGAAAGCGAGAAGATTGGCGACAAACGATGAAAACTTACCACCATCGCGTCGGTAGACCCACAACTACAGAGCAAGCGTATGAAAGTAGCGATTTGGCGGAAGAAAAAAAGCGAGAAGACGAGCAGCAGAGTGGAGAACAAAAATGAAAACAAAATAACCTAGAAGCAGCGGCGGCGTGGAGAAGGGAGCCAAATTAAACAAAAAAACCTAGAAGCAACATAATACATACCCGGTCACAAAAATTACGCTTTGGCCCAAAACAAATGAAATTGCCAAAAGGACCCAAAGTAGACATTGTTCATCCTTACGGGTAAAATAGACCTAGATTCTTGTAGAAGGATTTTGACTCTTATTATATTGTTAAATTCATCCATTTAGATTCATTCATGCGTACAAGAATAAATGTATACCTAGATGATGTGATCTGTTATTTTCTATGTTCGGCAAAGTAAGTGTTGCAGAAATTAAATAGAAGACACCACAATTTTTTACATGAAAAACCTCCAAGACGAAGGAAAACCACGGGATCTAATCTAGTATAATTCTCCACTATGAACTTTGATTTGTTATATGACTGTGACACAATATTGGAAAATAAAAAGAAATACTTTTAGCAAAGCATAAGAATAAAGGACCAAACAAATAGTGTAATGTATTTCTCTTCGATATTTTCTCTTGCCTTGAAAGTCCATCCCCTTGCAATGGAACCATTGGCTCTTATTTATAGTGTTGAACCTGGTAATTAACACGCGTTAAACCGGAACACGATCTCCTCCGATTGTGACGTTATTGGCACAAGATGTGTTTGAGAAATCTGCTTTCCATCATCGCGCGTCGTCTGTGCCGATTGATTTGTTAGATACATCCGGGTCTTTCGCTATACTTTGACCAGTATGCCGAACAAGTATTGACAATCTTCAGGTAATCTGTGTTCGGGGCTCTTTACTAGGGATATTCTTTGCTCGGCGCTTACATGAGATTTTACCCAAAGAAACTGATTCATCCTATGGCATCACCTCACCCCTTGAAGTAAAGCAAGACGAGAATACCGAATTCTTCGTTTATCGTCTTAAGGTAAAATCTAGGTTTTGACCTGTTCGGGAATTTTTTCCTACTCTTTTTTCCCGCACAATTATCCTGTCCAAATTTAAAAATGTTTCGCGGTGTTTGGTTTCCCGAGGTATATTATTAACTGTTGATTGTACTTTTACTCAACGGTGTAGATTTGATTACGGGTCGTCTGATCCCCTATATATATGCCATCATATTTTGTCATTTGTCTCATTCGCTTCAATCTGCTTCCGAGCTAGCATCAGACGAACGAGCAACTCATTTAGCAAGTATGCCTTCTTCCTCGGAGGATTCTTCCATGCAAGAAATAAATGAGTATGTCACTTATATGGGAGAAAGGGCTTCCAACCTTCCTCCTCTTCCTTCTTCATCGGATAGCGAGTAAACATTGAGTCCTTCCGACTTCTCGGCTATCGCAGGGAGAACGAACAAGACGGTATTGAATAGGGCTTGGTTGTAGTCAAGGTCTCTTGGTACGAAATTTTTGAACCGAGAATTCATACTAGCCAACACCTTTCCCGAATTCGAGCTAAATGGGAGATTTTCGAGGATACTTATATTATTGTTCCTTCCTCAGGGTCGCAACCCCACTTGCCCCCCGAGGGTTATTTTCTTTCTACTTAGATCAGTTTGGAGGAGGTTTATGCTTCCCTCTTCCTGCATTCTTTCTCGTTATTGCTAATTATTTTGCCGTTTTGCTTAGCCAACTGTTCCCCAACAGCTATAGGCTATTGACTGACTTCTTTATTGTCCTTTATTTTCTAGGATTTACCCCCACTCCTGAATTGTTTCACTGCTTCTTCCAGTTAAATAAGAAAGAAGTTGATCTGTTTTACTTTTTTTCTAGAGCAGGGGTTGGTTTCCTTAAGAACTACATCTCTTCAATAAAGGGTTGGAAGCAGTTTTATATGTTTGCTCGTCCATCACAGCCTTGGGATTGCCAATGATGTGGAGGAAAACCTCCCGAGGGCCAAATCCATCAAGGGTCTCCTTGAAAGAGAACCGTATCAGTCTGTTCGTCGGAAACTTGTTGACCAGTGTTATAACATGGCGGAGTTGATTGACGACGGACTACTGTACTTGTTCTTGCTGAGTTCGAAGGGTGCATCATTAAACATGCCCATCGGTGAGCAACTCAAACATTTTCTCCTTCCTGTAAATTTCAATTATTCCTTCTGGACTATTCTCGTTATCCCTTTGATGCAGAGGAAAAGTTGATGAAATCAAGGATGCTCGTCAATTCGAAGGGCAAGACCCGAAAGAGCCAAGCTCCTGGGCAGCCATTGGGGGTCCAATGATCCATCACTTTCTTCTGATGAACCAACTTCGACAGTGCCCCAACTTCTCCGATGATTGACATCACTAATCAGCCGGAGGAGGAACCTTTGGTTACTCGAACTCGTAAGAGGGGAGCATCCGAGGGCCAGGGTTCATCCCAGAACTCCCCCTGCCAAGAAAACCATGCCTTTGCCCTCTCCTTTTGAACCCTGAGCCTTCTCCCAACCTGCTCCCGTCGTTGTTCCGAGTAACCTTCAACCTTCCCCAAGAAAACATGTTCCTCAGTGGGACTATTTTCCCCATGTCCCTTTCATGAAAAACATGACCCCAAAATCTCCCAATATATCCTCTCATTTTCTCCCAACAGTCCAAATCAAAAGCTTCTCGGGTAGTTAGCTTTCAGCAATCTAGTGAATGAGTTATCCACTTCCTTCATTCGTGAAGGCAAGTTTATTTTTATCAAAAACTTTTCTAAGTATCTTTGTTCATGCAGTGCTTTTGTGCAGGCACACACGACGACGGGCGAGCTCCTGAATCGATTTCACTCCATTCAGTCAGAGAGCACCGCTTGGCACCAGGAGCATGATCACCTGCAACATATGTGTGAGGACCTTATGAAGAATATTGCCCTTCTCGAGGACCAACATAAATCTGACAAGAAAGCTAGGGAAGCGGCTCAGAAAGCTCGGTAGGATGAGCGAAAGAAGTTAGTCGATCTCAAACAGAGGTTCACCGATCTCAAAGAGGTCAACAAGACTTTATCAGAGCAATTCGCTCAAGAGAAGGCTTCCTTTGAAGCTTGGGTGGAGGAGGTCTGGCTAAAGTGAAAGGCTGATTTTTTGAAGTCCAATGATAATGGTATTATGGTGTCTGACCGTGCCTCTAAATTTTTTGATCAAGAGTTTGAAGATTGTGCTCATCAATTTGAGGCAAAGGGTTATTCACCCGAGGGAACTCCGAAGGACTTCCTCCACCAGGGAGCTGCACTAGAAAGCCTCCATTCTAAGCTATTCGACCTGTAGTGTAGGGTTGTATTTTCTGTCTAAATGTCCGTAATGAAAACTTTTTTCTGGCAAGCCATATCAATGAACATCTCGATTCCAAGTCATACTTTATGTGATGAATAAACTTAATATACTTCAGAATAAGCTCGAACATCCCGATCACAAACACTTAGACAATTTTAGTTTTAAACATGGACCAACATCCCGATCCCATGAGTAAGCTAATAAAATTTCGAACAAGCTCAAACATCCCAAGCACAAAGACTTAGGCAATTTTAGGTTTAAACTTGGACCAAACATTCCGATCTCATTAATAAACTAATAAAATTCCGAACAAGCTCGAACATCCCGAGCACAAACACTCAGACAATGTTAGGTTTAAACATGGACCGAACATCCTGATCCCATGAGTAAACTAATAAAATTCCAAGTAAGCTCGAACCTCCGAAGCACAAACACTTATGCAATTTTAGGTTTAAATATGGACCAAACATCCGACCACATGAATAAACTAATAAAATTCCAAACAAGTTCATATGAAAGCAAATTCATTTTATTAATATCCTAAGTACGTGAACAAAGGTAAAAACAACAATCAAAACATCATATAAAGTACTTCTTAAGATTGTGAACACTCCAAGGGCTCCCCAACTCTCGGCCCTGTTGATATTCCAGTCTGTATGATCCTCGCCCAACTACCACCTTTACTTTGTAGGGGCCTTCCCACTTTGGCTCTAGTTTTTTATATCACCGGCCGGATTGGATTTTCGTAAGACAAGATCTCCGACCTGAAAAGCTCTCGGGTGAACCCTTTGATTATACTCATTGGTGATCCTTATCTTGTACATCTCAGTGCGCACGGCTGCTCTTTCCCTCAATAGGTCCACCTCATCCAATTCCGACTTTCTTATGTCCTCATTTTTTTCAGGATCATAACATTGTACCCGAAGAGATCCCACATGGATCTCATCGGGGATAAGGGCCTCAAAACCAGATACTAGAATATATGGAGTTTCCACAGTAGATAATCATGGTGTTGTTCGGTATGCCCATAGTAAACCAGACAGTTCATCAACCAATGCTCCTCTTCCTCATTCCAATATGGTTTTAATCCCATGTAGTAAGATCCGATTCTTCACCTCGGCTAGTCCATTGGATTGAGGATAAGCTAATGAGGTGAATACTTGTTTGATTTTCATATCCTTGCACCAGTCTTGCACTCTTGCCCCTCTTGAAATTGGCTCCCATTATCGAAAATCAGTCTCCTTGGTATTCCGAACCGACATATAATGTTCTTCTATAAGAATTTAATGACTTCATCCTAGGTTATTTTTGCGAGAAGCTCGGTCTCTACCCATTTGGTGAAGTACTCAACCGCAACCAGAAGAAATTTTCTTTGTCTAGTTGCTGGGGGAAAAGGTCCCACAATATATATTCATCATTGATCAAATGGACAAGGAGTAATGCTGCTATTAAGAACCTATGCTGGTACATGAGATAAATTATCATGCCTCTGACAATTGTTGCATTTTCTAACAATCCCATCGGCATCTATCTTCATTGTGGGCCAATAATATCCAGCTCGGTTCGCCTTTTGATACAACATATTTGCACCGAGCTGATTCCCACAACAACCTTCATGAATTCCTTTCAACAGGTTTCTCCTTTTTGATGGAAGTGCATTGCAAGAAAGGGACTGAGAAACCCTTCTTGAACAATTTTCCCACGACCAGCATAAATTGATTCCCCATTCTAGCTGCTTCTTTTTTATCAGAGGGCATAACCTTGGTTTTCAAGAATTTAATGATATGTTCTCACCAATCTCCAATGCATGGTTCAAGGTTCATTATGCTATTGACAGATGTATGTGAGATTAAGAGCTCTTGCACCAACACATTCATGTTCTTCCAGTCATGAATCGAACTAGCCAGTTTAGCCAACTCATCGGCTCAACTATTCTCTTCTTTGTGTACTTGTATAAATTTTATTTCTTGAAACCTACTCATCAGTGTCTGAGCAGATTCAACTTACCTCCGCAACTTTTCTTCTTTTACTTTATAAATACCATTTACCTACTGTACTGCAAGCATGGAATCCATAAATGCTGGTACTTTCTGAGATCCCGTGCTATTCGAAGATCCGATATGAGAGTTTGAAATTCAGCTTCATTATTTGAGGAATGAAAATCGAACTGAATGAGAACTACACATGCACCGCTTCCAAGCTAAGTGGCGGACCCATCCACATAAAGATTTCATTCTTTCTCTTTGGGTACATGAGTCTTCTACAAGAAAATCTGATAATGCTTGTGTCTTGATGGTAGTTTGAGGTTGGTAAGTAAGGTCGAACTCACTTAGGTCGGTAGCCCATTTTACCATTCGTCCTGAGATTTCTGCATTGGACAATAATTTTCCTAGTGGAGTGCTGGTTACTACCACGATAGAATGAGATAAAAGTATGATCGAAGTGTACGGGCTGTAGCTATGAGAGCTAAAGCCAATTTTTCAACCTCAGGGTATCTTTGTTCGGCTCCTTGTAATGCTCGGTTCACATAATACACTGGTAGTTGTTGCCCCGACTTCTCTTTGATTAAGACTGAACTTGTGACCTCATCAGCCACAGATAAATAGATGAGGAGAGTCTCATTATGCTTGGGTTTATTCATCAATGCTAATTGAGCTAGATACTTTTCAAATCCTCAAAGGCTTGATGGCACTAATCATTCCACTCAAATCGAGCTCATTGCCTTAATGCCTTGAATAATGGTAAGCTCCGATCAGCTGATCCGGATATGAACCGACTTAGAGCGGCTATTCATCCTCTTAATCTCGTACTTCATTCAGGGTCCGAGGAAGATTGATATCTTGAATCGCTCTTATCTTCTCAGGGTTGGCTTCAACACCCCTCTCAGTGACCATGAACCCAAGAAATTTCCCTATGTGTATTCCAAATGTGCATTTAGCATGATTTAGTTTCATGCCAAATTTGCACAAAATGCCAAAGACTTTCTCCATGTCACGGACTAGATCCAACTCTTTCTTACTCTTGATGAGGACATCGTCTACGTACACTTCTACATTCTGCACAATATGATCTTTGAATATTTTATCCATCAACCTTTGATAAATGGCTCCTGCATTTTTCAACCAGAAGGGCATGACCACGTAACAGAAGGTTCCTCCTGCTGTGACAAAACCGACCTTCGGTTGATCTTATCGGGCCAAAGGGATTTGATGATATCCTGATATGCGCCCATCAGACAGAGTAGTTCATGTCCGAAAGTTGAATCTACTAACTGATCAATCCTCGAGAGAGGATAGCAATCCTTAGAGCAAGCCTTGCTCACATTTTGGAAAAATCAACACACATCCGCCACTTGTCTCCCGCCTTCCACACAAGAACCACGCTTGAAATGTAAGGACCCTTGTGCCCTTAATCCTTTATTAGTGTATTAATACATGCCATTAGTGCATATTATCATACATGTAGGGGAAAAATCACTTATCATCATAGCCAATCATGCATATAATAAAATTTCTTTACATTATTCAATATAATGATCAGTTCCCCCCAACCATGTCAACATAAATCGCATGCGCCAATATAATACACTAACAATTCCTCAGTTCATTTAGCAATTCAATAAATAATTGCATGCTATTCATAAATGAAGAGAGAAAGGCCCTTGTGTGTATCAATGTATAAAGTATCATGCTCAATACCGTCGCTGGTACCTCGATCCTGGAAGCACCTCAAAACCATAGCTCGAGCTCAACTCCAAGCCATCGATGTACCTAATAACCTGCCCCAACAGAGACAGCCCCCACACGGGGTGAGCATACCAATATCCAAATCCAATAATCACGATAATACAATTCATAATTTACAACAATGTAAATGCTATGGAATACAAAATGTGCTCCCTGGATGGTATCATCCTCATCCAGGATTCTCTGTACTGCCCATGTTCTCAAAACAACTGAAACCATCAAATTCCTAAATGCCAGTTAATCATTACTCTGATTAACAAATCCATTTGCTATATACCGATATCATAATCAATAATACCAATCATTAAACAATGATTACAGATATTCCAAATACCTCACTTATGGTTCCATAGTTCTATTCCATTGCTCGCTCTACAATATCGGCATTTCATTCTCACGCATGCTCAATAGCAGTGTCGTCATAAATGATGTTCGCTCAAGGCGATAACATCCCAATCATTTCTCGCTCAAAAGCGGCACTATATAAATCCAATGCATATATATCCATTTATAGCAATTATCAAAAATCATGTATTTCAATATATATTTATTGCTAATACCGTAAACCATGCATTCCCATATACATTTATTGCAATACAGTGTACCATGCACTCAACAATTGCAATCATAATAAAGGCTATGCTCGTACGTCATACGTACCTTATGATTCCGTAGTTCGAGTCCAACCTTTCCTGAGTCCCACGACCCGATGAGTTAAGTGCCAACATGCAAATAACTCTCAATTAAACACAGACACGCAATCACGTGTCCAAGCACGTTCACAACCTCCAAACTTATCGTCCATCCATGACGATTACCAAAATAAAAGCCCCCCGGCTAAGCATGTTCAATACCCAAAATATTCCATTTTATATGTTTAAAAGATAGCCAAAAACTCGACCGAGAATTCAAAAATATAAAATTTGGCTCCAAACAATCCATTTGAAAGGTATAGCATTCCCATTGGAATGTAGACATTGCCCCGAAAATCGACTAATTAAACCCCGTTACCAAAATTCCAAGTTTTTTAAAAATAAATAGCGAAAAATCACTATTCAGCAACCGCGATCGATCACCATTTACACGCGATCGATCGCCGCTCCTCCCTGCCGGGCAGAAATGGCTCGCGATCGATCGCCATGTCTTGGTGATCGATCGCCAAACGCCTTGCGATTGATCGCCAAGAAGTCGCGATCGATCGGCGCACTGTTTATCTTCCACAAATTTCTAGCTGCTCGTCGCGATCGATCGGCTCTCCTCGGCGATCGATCGCGACCTGCGATTTTCCGAGAAATTCGAGCTTCCATGGTGTTTTTCACACCCAAACTCAAAACCAACACCCCCAACTTCCTCAACACCTCCAATACATCATTTAAACTCAATAAAAACACTAAAATCAACATTTTAGATTTTTAACTAAAACCCCCAAATCTCAAATCAAACCCATAACTCAACAATTTAGCACAAAACTATAATCAAATCGAAGCTAAAGGAGATGAGACGAAGATTACCAGCCTTTCTTCAAGAAATCGGGCTCCCAAGACGAGCCCCCATCGATTTGTTCCAAGAGGAGAAGAGGGGAAGGGTTTGGGGTGAGGGAAAGAGGCGTGAGGGAGAGGAGAGAGTGAAATGATTCCGTATAATGACGGAATACCGAGTCCATTTGGTATATATAGCACTCAGGCTCCAAAATACCAATACATCCACAATTACATCATGATTCATTAAAAATCATCTGTTTCAAAAATCATCTCTCTAACCTCAATTCCCATTACCAGCCCCAGTACAAAGTACTACGGGCCCCAGGTTCCACCAAGAACCAAATTCCAAGGTTATCACCACGATGAGAATACAACCTCATCCCTTGGATCCAACGACTCCAAAAACTGGATTTAAAATCCCCGGGAGTCTCAAAATCGCAATTAATACACAATTGCCACAATTAAAATCCATTAAGGATTATTACTACACCGGGATTAACACCAATAATACCCGGGTATCACAAGATCTACGTGGGGAAACTAATTTCCCGAATGTGGCCAGCTTTCAACAGTTCACCCACCTGATGAGCAATGATTGCATCCTTCTTGAGAGCTACGTGGGGAAACTAATTTTCCGAATGCGGCCAGCTTTCAGTAGTTCACCCACCTGATGAGCAATGATGGAATCCTTCTTGGGCCCAAAATATCTCCTCTTCTCCTTAATGGCTCGAGCATCAGGCTCAACGTTGAGGTGATGTTCAGTGACGTATGTACTTACTCCCGTTAGGTCAGTAGTACTCCAAGCGAACACGTCAATGTTTTTGTTCAAGCATTCAATCACCTTTTCCTTCAATTCTAGATCTAACTGAGAACCCACTTTTGTTGTCTTATTCGGGTTGCCCATCTCAATCGTGAGAAACTCTTCAACTGGAGCTATTCGTTCCTTGGCCCCCTTCAACCTTCTATTTCCTCCTTTTACCACTTGCTCCTAGGTTCTCGTTCTCCCTATTTCTCAACTTTAATTTTTCAACTCCTGAACGTAGCATTTCCTCGAGAAAGTTTGGTTGCCTCGAACCTGTCTGACTTCCCCACCTAGAGAGAATTTCATCATCAAATGATAGGTGGACGCCACAACCTAAAATGCACTTAGGGCTGGTCATCCCAGAATTATGTTGTACTAGGAAGGAGCATCAACGACCAGAAAATTGATCATCTTTGTCTTCGTCATTGGTCCCTCGCCTAAAGTAACTGGCAACGAAACTTGTCATACCAGACTTATAACTTCTCCAGCAAATCAATGTAGAGAAGTATTTACCCTTTGCATTGGCATGCTTCCAAATTTCATCTGATCAAGATATTTACGAAAAGCACATCTGTCAAATTTCCAGTATCAATAAAGATTCTTTGAATGTTATAGTTGGCTATTATGGCTGATATAACCAACGCATCATCATGAGGAAATTGCACACCTTGTAGATCTTCGGGTCTGAAGGCGATTGATGGTCCCGCTGGCGTGCTCTCCGGTATGATCGGCACAACCTGCAGCTGCGGAGCATAACTTTTCCTTTCTCGATTAGAGTCTCCTATCGACAATCCTCCAGAAATCATATGTATAGTTCCTCAATTTGGACCTACAGCTTGAACATCATTTTCCTCATGTCTTTCTCCTCTGACTGCCCATGGTACTGGTCTGGGCACTTCTATCCCCTGATTTGCATTATTCCGAGGGGAATGATTATTAATAATTGGTCCATCATTAGGCTCTTGTCTTCCCCAAGATTTGTCTGTTCCTCATCCTCGTAAATATCATCATCGGCCCCTCTTCGGACCTCTCTGATTCATGGCCACCTCTGTTGGAGCTCTAATCGGGAGATACTGCTTGAAGCTCCTTTTTCAGTTGTTCAAGATGTTTATCTTTTCGGTTTGGATCACCTCCAGATTTTATGTCTTTCTTTTGCTTCATTTCCTGGGCCTCTTCCAAGTTGATATATTTAGAAGCCCTTCCTAGCAACTCGTCACAGTGACGTGAACATATTTCCTTCTCGCAGTCCTTGAGTAAAGGCACTGACGAGTATCTCCGATGTGACTTGAGGAACACAAGCTTCATTAAACCATTTCAGAAAGACCGAAAGCGACTCTTTCTCCAATCGTTTAAGACCAAACAAGCTGAGAGTTGTTCTTTTGCAACTTCTGGTGCTCGCAATTGATGAAATAACAACAAACTGAATTTCGGGAATATATCTATGATCCTTGGAGGTAAATGATTGAACAAGGATTGAGCTTCTCCTGGTCAGAAAGACCCTGCATTTCACCCCATCCGTGAGTTGATGTAGGAGTGAAGCATTCTCGAATCGTGAAAAAGTATGCCTCGGGATCTTAGCCGCCATCATAATTTCCCACATTTAAGGTTCAAAAATTGGATGGTAAAGGATCGTTGAGAAAGTCGAGTGAAAATGGTGTGCTCATCCGCACAGAATAGATCCGACCTTCCATCTTGTTGCACATCTGCTGCATCTCACCATTATATCCCCCATCTGATGGTGCAGGGATTCGTTACTTTTCTCTCCCATCTGGTTGGAGAGAACTTCGGCCTTTTTAGTCTCCTTTCCTTGTTCTTCCAAAGTGGCCATGTCTTTTCTTTACTTGTTCCTCCTTTCTGGGGTGTGATAATAAATTGCTTCATACATCCCCCATGATTTTTGCAATAACTTTAGTAAATTGTTCCAGTGGTACTCCCATGGTAGGAAATACCTGAGTATCACGCGATGGAGATAAGTATGAAGGGGATTTGGGACATATCCCCTTGAACACTATTCGCGACCCTTGCTTCTTGCCATTTTTTCTCTTTTTATAAAACACTTTCATGCTTCAACGTCTTAACTCGATTTTCCAACAAACGGCTTCAATGATGTGATCTGTTATTTTTTTATGTTCGGTAAAGTAAGTATTACTGAAATAAATAGAAGACACCACAATTTTTTACGTGGAAAACCTCCAAGACGAAGGAAAAGCCACAGGACCTAGTCCAGTATAATTCTACACTATGAACTTTGATTTGTTACGGACTTTCACATAATATTGGAAAATAAAAAGAAAGACTTTTAGCAAAGCATAAGAATAAAAGACCGAACAAATAGTGTACTGTATTTCTCTTCGGTATTTTCTCTTGCCCAGAAAGTCCAGCCCCTTGCAATGAAACCATTGGCTTGTATTTATTGTGTTGAACCTGGTAATTAACAGGCGTTAAATCCAGAACATGATATCCTCCGATCGTGGCCTCATTGGCTCAAGAAGTGTCTGAGAAATCCGTTCTCCATCATCGCACGCTCGTCTGCGCCAGTAAATTTGTTAGTTACGTCTGGGTCTTTCGATATTGACCAGTATGCCGAAGAGGTATTGACAATCTTCAGGTAATCTGTGTTCAGGGTTCTCTGCTCGGGATATTCCTTGCTCGGCTTACATGAAATTTTACCGGACGAAACTTATTCATCATATGACATCATTAGTGATTAAGAAAGTATCTCACTAATGTTGATCCATGTATCATATTAGATTCATGATAGGATTTTCCTATAAATATCTTGTAATATTGTCATTTGGTATAACTCAAGAGAAATCAGTAGTAATCCATATTTCATAGCAACTCTAATTCTTGTTCTTTATTGTTCATTTTATTGCTTTAATTCCCACATGGGTGTGGTTTTCTGAGTAATTATACATATTTTCTTTCGTGTTCACACATGTACATAGAAGCATCGATATTCATGAACCATGTAGAACTACTATACGACAGTTTTTTAACATTTGCTAATTTAGTAGTGATTAATATAATTGCTTGTTTTCGGTCCATGAGTTCGTGCAGAAAGGAAGCTTATATAATGTTAGTGTGAGACCCCAACTCGTCGCCTGGCTCTGCTGTTACAAACATGGTTCGCCAACACGATGGCCGAGGGAGTCACGGCTGCAGTTGTTCTAGTTTCATTGATATTTCGCGGAACGGTTACGGTTATTGTCGCAGAATTTTTTTAAATTTAGAATAAAAATAATTAGATAATTTGGACAAATTTTTAATGAAAAATAAAAAAAATTGGAAAAGATATTTAAAAAGTTCCACGACAGCATTGAAATCATCAATATTAAAAAAAAAATGGTATTATAGTAACACATCCGTTTTAGCCTGAAACTTTAGCATTGTGGCTCCCAGCCGTTCAGTGATCGATATCACAAACCACGTTTTTTAGCAAAGAATGATGTGTATAGCTTCGGGGTTGTTTTACAAAGCAATCCAAAAAACATTCCCTTGGTAATAGTAGTTGTAAAAATGCTATACAATATTTTTTATAAAAACATGTATGTCCAATAAGTAATAACATGAGCATCTCAGTGGTGCCATAGTTCTTCCTCTCAAGTCTATTGTTGCCAATTATCTTTTGTTTTTCGATTATATTTAAAGGGGTTATTTAATTAAATAACCTATATAAAATAAACAATTACAAAAATAACCTGAAAAATTAACAAATTTAAAAAGTAACCTTATCCGCCAACTGAGTTGGCGTGACCACAATAAATATTGATCACGCCAACTGAGTTGGCATGACCATTGTAAAATAATGGTCACGCCAACCCAGTTGGCGTGACCATTATTTCACGCCAACTGGTTCCAGCTTTTGCAAGTTGGCGTGAATAATTGGTCACGCCAACCGAGTTGGCGTGACCAATTAATATAACGTGTCACGCCAACTGAGTTGGCGTGACTTGGTGTTATAAATTTTGCCCGCCCCCTTCTTCTTCGGCAACCTCAACTTACAGTCTAAATTTTCTTCCTCGGCAACCTTCCAAGTTACAATCTTTTTTTTTGTCATTTTGCTTCCAGTCACTTCATAGTTTCAGAATTTAGAGGTAAAAATCATGTCGTCGTGTATTAATTTCTATCGCAGTTTTTCACTGCCGTCCGCCGCCGCCGCCGCATGGCAACATGTGGTATGTTGCTTTATTACATATGTATTACATATTACATGTTGCTTTATTACATATGTATTACATACTTAATAAAAATTGTTCACTCATTTCAGATTGATCAGCTGTCGCAATTAACTGTTACATGCGACCGTAATATCGCTGAGGAACAATCCATAGGGGCGTACATGGATGCATTTAGTGATGTCAGAAATGTCATACAAAATGTGTTGCATGTCGCGCAGGAAAGACGCGATAGAAACTTTCCGCCCTACGAAGAGGGACATGCTACTCATGAAGAACAAGTACAGCCGATGCATGTGAGTGACGAAGAACAAGTACACCCGATGCATGCGGTTGTTGGAGATGCTGGCCCATCAACCTATGTCCCGACATATATGCCAGGTCCCTCTTCGTCATATGCCAGCGACATGTACGGAGATTATTATACTCTTCGACCACTGCATCAGTCGTATGACCAAACGCATTTCACGCCTCATCAACCCATGTACTCACAAGAACAAACCAGCCCAGATGTTAATATTAGATTCCTCGAGATATATGCATCGATATCACCACAATTTGACGTGTCACCGGTTTGTTCCCTAGTTTGTCACCTGATGTTCAGCTGGACGATGTACCTGTAGTGCAAGATGACCAGGCCATTCAGGAAGGACGCGGTCAGAGACAGAAACAGCCGCATCGTTGTGGTACTGGAGGGGCATTATAGAGTTTTAGCCTTAATATATGTAGTCATGTTTGCCTATTGTCAATCTTATTATTAAATGTAATGAATGTACTTCCATATGAATGTCTTATTTGATATGTGACAATAACGATAACAATAACACAATAACAATAACAATAACAATAACAATATCAAAAAACAATTACAACTTTATTGATTTTGGGAACTCGATGCCATATGTCGTCTTGCCCGGGCTTCAGGCCAATCCATCTCATTTTGCATGCGTGTTGTTCGGTCTCGACCTTGTCTTCTTATAGTACGCAAGGTGGAATTGTGGTACAGTTCGAATGACAGGGTTTTCCAATACTGCTCTCCCCATAATGGCTCAAATTGACCTTGATATGTGCTCCAATATTCTTGCATATTATAATACTCCTTGACAAATGTTTTTGCGTTTATGCCATAATTTTGACATACTTGTATCACATGTGAGCAAGGAATGCCAAATTCTTTCCACTTCCCACAAGAACATTCCCTTGATTTGAGCTTCACAACATGAGTATTACCCCAACGTCCAACTTGCATCCTTGTGATAACTGAGGTTGTTAGATGCCTTCGATCAAACATCTGAACTTCATGATGAATGGAGTGAAGATCAGCCCGAGCATATTTTTCAAAAGCATAATCCGGACATTCTTGATTATTTTGGATCATTCTATCTGCTTTTTTCACTCGCTCGAAAAAATAATGCACACAACGATCGAATGTTAATTGTACAATGGCAGTGATTGGAAGGCGACGTGCACCTTTCATTACTCCATTTATGCACTCCGACATATTTGTTGTTAGGATACCACAACGCCATCCTTCATCATGAGCAAGTGTCCACTGAGACTTATCAATCCGATTCAGGTAATCAAAAGCCCTTGGTTCAATGGTTTTGATCTCTTCCATCGTACGCTCAAATTTTATCAGTTGATTTTCTGATCCAGCTTTCCAACACAAGTCTTTTAAGTGCACGTTTTTGAAACGACTATTAAAGTTTGAGCAAAGATGTCTCAAACAAAATCGATCCACTCCACGGGGGGGTTTGAAGTCGGGGATACATTCGGCTGCTGCAATAAGGCCCGGATGTCGATCAGAAATCAAACACACGCCGCCAGATTCTCCAATAATGTGTTTGCTAACCATCTCCAAGAACCATTTCCATGACAAAAAGTTCTCTTCATCGACAATTGAAAATGCCAGCGGTAACACTGGATTATTCGCGTCCATGGAGACAGCAATCAACATCTTATGCTGATATTTTACATACAGATGTGTGCCATCCACTGTAATAACTTGACGACAGTGCCGGAAACCATCTATACACGGTTGGAAGGCCCAGAAAACATAACTCAAAGTTTTTTCTCTTGGTCTTGCATTATCAAGATGATCCCACTCCACGACTGTGCCTGGGTTCCATTTTTTCAAAGCTCCCATATAGAAAGGTAATTTATTGACCGAGCTCTCCCAGGTTCCATACACGTTCCGTACTGCACGTTTCAAACTATGCCAGCCTTTTGCATATGATATTTCACAGCCATACTTATCTTTCACTATTTGAATCACATACTTGATTTCATAAGCTGGATCACGACGAACGATTCCCAATAACAAGCTAGCAATCATATTCTTATCCAAGTTCGAATGATCAAGCGACAGCTCACTCAGCAGACAAGTGTGAGGACCACCATATTTGGTTATTTTGAATAACCCAACTTTTTTATCCAAACATGCACGCAGGTACCATCTGCAAGGTATATCCTCTGTACCGTGTTTGCATATTATTTTCCACAATATTTTTGTACTCTTAACAACGTGGTACTCACGTTTTGCAACACGTACTGAATAATCCTTCACAGCTGCCTGCAGATGAAATTGTCTTTGAAGACCATGTTGCGATGGATTTCACCTTTGGAGTAATCATAAAAACTCCCCCAACGGCCTGTTGGATTGTCAATCGAATCTCCAAAAACTTCTGGATGTGTCATGGAAAAGAATGGGATTGTTGGATAAAGATTATGATCATTTGTCATGGTTGGTGCCCCCTCTTCTTGGTTTTCAACTGCTTCTGCCATCACACCAACATCAACTTCATCATCATCAGCATCAGTCTCATCATCAGATGGAATCCCCTCTGGTTCAGAATTAATTTGATCACCAAAATCAGCAAAACTGTCTGCTCGTGGCTCATCGGCAACATTATCAACATCTACTGGATGATCATCTCGGTCTCTACCACTATATGAACCCTCAGCTTGATGTCGAGCAACATACGTCTCTTGAATAAGAGATGTCGTCAATCCTTCTGAAAAACTGCCACTCATTGGCATTTCTGGAATATAATCATAATTCCTTGGTTCTGCTTGTATATAAAATTCCAAACAACTATGACCCTGTTCTGAATCAAGTAGCCATGCTAAATTGTAATCATCATCTATGGGTAAAATAGTCTGACGTAACCCCGAAAACTCTTTGAACATATTCCTAGCATATAATTTCAAAAGAAACTGGTTGCGATCGAACCCAGTGATATCATATACTTTATCTAATAATTGTAGAAAATTAATTGTACGCCGTATCGTTGTACCTCTTGATGGACCACGATCATATCGGACGAACTCAGAATTTTGTATAATATTACCCCCCCAATAAAATAAAACTTGAATAGACATATTTTGATAACTATAGATAATTAAATATTACTAGTAGCTAATAAAATCTTTTCTGATGTAGAAGATCAGCTAAAACTGCAACTACAGAGCATAATCAGAATTTTTTCATATAACAAAAATATTAAAAGAGACTTGATAACTATAGATAATTAAATATTACTAGTATCTAATAAAATCTTTTCTGATGTAGAAGATCAGCTAAAGCTGCAACTACAGAGCATAATCAGAATTTTATCATATAACAAAAATATTAAAAGAAACTCGAGTGAATGTGTGGGAGAAATGAGAGGCGGAGGCCTTTATTTATAGCATAAATAGTTCCGCCAACTCAGTTGGCGGAACTATTATAATAATGTTACGCCAACCCAGTTGGCGTGACCGTATAAAAACAAAGGTCACGCCAACTGAGTTGGCGTGACTATTATTCTACATTAGTCACGCCAACTCAGTTGGCGTGACCAATATTTTATATGGTCACGCCAACTGAGTTGGCGTCACAAACTGGACACGCCAACTCAGTTGGCGGATAAGGTTACTTTTTAAATTTGTTAATTTTTCAGGTTATTTTTGTAATTGTTTATTTTATATAGGTTATTTAATTAAATAACCCTATTTAAAGCCTAACGGGGGAAGATCAACAATATAAAGTACTTTTAATAAAACAGTTCAAAAAAAAATTAATGAATACGAGGTTTAAGAGTTTAGTAATTTACAATTATTTCAATTATTTATCATGAAAATTAATTTTATTGGCTATATAAAAATATATTAGTTGTGAGAAATATATCATTGGTTATAGAAACATGTTGATAATCATGGTTGAATTTTTATTATGTAGTTGGCTGAGTAAATTTTTTTAATGACTACCATAGGAGGTAAATTCTTGCCAAAGGATAGTATCATAATAAATAAATAAAATTATATATTTCATATAAGAAATTTAATGTTTTGTCAGTTCTAATAAAAGAATGGAAGCAGTAAATAATAAATAATCATTTAATATTGAAATCATATTATATCATACATTGGTTTAAAAATGATTTTTTAAAAAGATTTATAAGAGGTTAGAATATGCTTATACAACAATTTTCATTTACTATTTTTAAGTCCATCATCAGTTGCGTTTACAGCCTAAATAGCATTAGAAAACAACCTCACTTATCAACGTTTCTTTCCACTTCCATCAAATAAAAAACTTAAAAGGAAATTATATTTAACATCTTACGTTTTGATCCAAATTTCACTTTGCAACTATTATCTGAAAAATTATAGATTCTAAGCTTTCATGAATTGTAACACTTTGCATCCCGTTGACTCGATTCTGTGTTTTTATCTAAAATTCATTACCGTATTCCATAATCGTCTTACATCCTTAAACTTAGAGCCCCTTAAGCTAGCTGTCGTAATTTTTTTTTAAATATTTTAGGTATCAAAATTATTTAGTATTTGATTTCAAAAAAGTGAATTTGGACACCCAAATATTATTTTGATTTTTTTAAAAATATCAAGTTTAAGGGCTCTAAGGTTGTATGCCGATAATAGAATGTGGTGATGAATCTTCGATAAAAGCACAAAATCGAGTTAAAAAGATGCAAGATGTTACAATTTATGAAAATTTAGTATGTAAATCATAATTTTTAATTTTTCAAACAATAGTTGGAAAGTGGAATTTGTACCAAACTTTTAAATATAATTTTTCCCAAAACTTAAAAATTTAAAATTTACCTGCACCATCATATCAAACCAGCACAAGAGTTCCTCCAAACACTTCAGCGGAGCCAATACTTACAAACATTCTCTGGACCCAATGAAGTGTTCAGAGGAACTCTAGGGCACATCTGATATATTAACAAATATGAATTCTACACATATTTTTTTTGCTATTTCACTGGCTATTTATAGGGTTTCCTCGACAAGATTTACTTCATTTTCAGATTCATCGAACGATACCAAAGTGAATTTTCTTCCTTTATCAGCTTTACAGACAACTTCCCAACAATAGAATCCGCGTATAAGTAATGAACCTAGACTAGTTAAAGGGTCAGATGAGAGAAACACATTCATTTACGTGGTTATTTTGCTTGGGATTCTTATCACGCTGTCGAATCTGTAAGTGAAAATTACTACGAAGTACGAGGGTATAACGATTTATATGTTTAAGTGGTAAAATATAATTTTTTTTCAGAAATTTTATATATAAGAACTCATACTAAATCGAACCTGTATGTTTGGGGGCATGTTGTAAATGACAGGGTGGTCTTCTTCGTAACTGTAGATTAGAGTAGTATGTTTACGTTCCAATCTGTTTTATTATAAACATAGATTATTAGTGTCTTTATGTTACCAATTTCTTTATCTAATTGGATAGGCCCAACCTCATTTCATGAACCACCGGTTTTCGGCTTGGGACCTATTGTCATATCCCGAGATCGGAGAGCATGAAATCCCCTTGAATCCAAATGTAAATTCGAATACAACTGTTAACTCGGATTTTGGTACTGGGTTACCTTAGCTAACAATAGCTCATCCCTTATTGGAAGTGAGCGGTCCTGAAAAGAAAAGATTAGAAGGAGGCCAGAGAGTGATCTCCGGCGGGGTCCCTCCGACGGTCAAATCAGGATCCTTCTTTATACAGTAGGAATGCACGTTTATCTGGAAATTGCGGGAAAGAAGCTGTCTTTCCCCCCTGATGCCCCTCGTATATATATGGGATGGTGAGAGAAAAGATGCCCCTATCGTGTCCGGCTGGGACCTGGGGGGACCACCGAAAAATACTGTACCCGTGTATAGCGCACTACCTATGGGATTTCCATAATTACCAGAGAATATTCCCCAAACACTAGTCATGATATGATTGGTCCCTTCGGCCAGTTGTCCCTTAATGAGACAAAATTCGGTTATATGTTTCCCGGGTATAGAACCACACTAGTGTCCAAAGTACCTTCCCGAACTCTGTAGGGGAGGCCAAGACAAAAGTTTAAGGTCGGGCTAATAGCCAGTGCTCTCTGGTCCAATCCAGCGGGACTGAAGACACTTCATGAGCTGAGCATACTGATTGGAAATGCACCCGACCCATGCATATACATCCCGAGCTGATCACCACTGTAAACAATTTACCCCGACCTGCTCTTAACGGCCGCCAGAGAACGCATCCGTGAATATTCCTCCCGGGCTGAGCACTTCTGGATGAGATTACGTTCGAGTAAGGCCAAGATCGGGCTGGACCATGATACCCGGATATCATGAGTATCCCCTCTTAGTCGAGCTAGAGTAACGCTGTTCTCGACTATGCTTAGATCGAGGCCTGAACCGAGCTGTCAATTCAAATTCTTAACCCCTGACAAGATAAGGTGTCAGCAGGATGTGACCGTTGATGTAGGGCTAATTGACGTAGCTGCCACGCGTCCACATCTACAACCGAGACGTTTGAACTCCCTCGATCCTGGCCATTGAAATGGGCCTGGCCCTAGCGGCCCAATCTTCTGGATGCCTATAAATCAAACCACATTTCTCATTCGCATTACTTTTTCTTTCTTCGTCTCCTTCCGCTCCATCTGCACAGATTTTTTTGTAAGTTCTTTGCCCTTGCTTTTATTATATCTACTCTTTCATCTCTGCCTCAACATCCTCAACTTCCGGGGCTGCCCTTAGGGGATCAGCTGCCGATGCCTCGGGATCGGGGCTTTCGAGCTCTCCGACCTTGAGTGGCCGGGCAGAGTCAATTATTACTGTCGTTCCTCTCCTCCAAGTCCCCCCCACTTCTACTCGTGACCCCTCCCCCCAGAACTTCGAGGTTGATCCTCGAGATCTGGTTCGGGCTGGGCTACCCTGGTATGAGGTTCTTAGGTCTCGAGTCTCGTCTGAGGCGGAGACTCTTCTCCGTCGTCATGTCATTCCTCCCGACCACGAGATTCAAATACCAAGGTCAGGCGACCGTCCTCATCTGCCTCCTCTGGGGTTCTTCCCCTTCTTTGTTGAACAAATTAGGAGTGGATTGCGCTTCCCCATTCCTGCTCTATATCAAGATGTTTCCGACTTTTTATGCGTTTCCCTTAGCCAACTTAGCCCCAATTCCTATCAGATTATGGCAGCCGTGGCCGCCTTGTTCCAATCTCTAAACCTCCCCTTCTCTCCTCCTCTTCTACACTATTTTTTCCATGTCAAAAACACCACCTTCCCTGGTTTGTTTTACTTTGGGTCCAGGCCCTCGTGTAAGTTTTTGGAGAAAATCCCGAGCTCTCACAAAGGGTGGAAGGAAACATTTTTCTTTGTCAAGCCGCCCAGACCTTGGTCTTGCCCAATGGTCTGGAGAGACTCTCTCCCCCCAGGTCGTCCCCTTCCGCATCGGTACAAAGGAGACATATTCTATCAGAGGGTTATGTCAGCCATTGGGCGTCGACAATTTGATACAACTATACTAATCCGAGAGGACGTACTCAGGCGATATAGGCTGAGCTCTTACCCAGCTAGTCCTCCTCCTGGTGCGTCCTCAATTAACTTGACTTTATTTTCTTGTAACTTGCTATTCACCTGTCTTTCTTTTCCGTACAGGTAAAATGTCGTTTAACCAGATGCTTTCAGCCATGGTTTCCCAGAAAAAGGGGAAAGGAAAGGCGGTTCCAAAATCCCGTACTGAAGGACGAGCTTCCTCGCCGCCTCCTGCACCCCAGGCTGCCCCGATAGTCATTATTCAATCGGAAAAGCGCGGGGGTGGTGGTAACTCGCTGCTTAAAAGGAAATGGGCTGAGAACATCCATGGTCCTTCGGCCCGGGAAGAGGTGGCCACCTCTCCAGGACCGCAGACTGAAACATCACTGGATTCTATTCAAAGCCCGCAGTCGGCTCGGACTGTCGGGCCTGGTTCTCCTGGACTTCCCGCGGAATACACACAGTCCACCAGTTTGATTATTGGGGCCCCCTCCGGACTATCGGCTGAGATCTTGGAGTGCATTACTACAGGCGCGGATCAACAAGCCATGGCGGGGATGAAGTGGAGACCTTTGGCCCAGGAGGGCTGTCCCGAGCTCTATCGGTACACATTCTTACTGTTCTTACCTGCCCCCTTATAAATATCTTCTTACTAGGTCATCCTTATCCAGGGCTTACTAATGTTACCCGAAAGCGTTAGGAGGGGATCCAACTATGGCCAATCTTCATCGAATGCAAGGAAGAAAACCCGAGATGCTCTACACCGGGCTGAGGCTGCAGTAGCTGAGTTGAAGGAAGCCCATGCCCGGCTTACGACTGTAGAGGCAGAGCTGTCCAAATACCGTGCTGAGGTCAATCGACTAAGCTCTGTTATTGAGGAGAAAGAGATTGCCCTTACCAAGTCTTCTGTTGAAATGAGCCGCGCACGCTCTGAACTGGAAGCATATGTCGCCGGAGAAGTCGGTCGAAAAGAGTCTTTTTCTGAAGTCAGAGGAGTTCAAGGGACTCCTCGCAGCGAAGGCGTTTCGATTTCTTGATCTCGGCTTCGAGGGCTGCAAAGATCAGTTCAGGACTCATGGCTTCCCTCCAGAGGATCAAGACCCGGATGACTTCCTAGATCTACAGGGCATTGTGAATAACATTCCCTCTGATTTTATAGATCGGGATGTCTGACCAGGCTGTCTTTACTTGATGAAAATTTTGCATTGTAAAGATGTTATTTCACTAACTGAACTGAGAAGAAATGACTGAAAAGAATCACAAGTATAAAACAACACTGACCTGTAGGGGCAAATTATAAACAGATAACTTCTGCCTGATCTGATCTCTGTTCACGGTAATTAACGTTGACAGTGATCAGGGCCTGTCTAAAGTTCATAGTCAGGGCGGACCTTATCTTTCATAGTAGTCAGGGCGGACCTTAACTTTCATAGTCAGGGCGGACCTTAACTTTTATAGTAGTCAGGGCGGACCTTAACTTTCATAGTTAGGGTGGACCTTAACTTTTGTAGTAGTCAGGGCGGACCTTAACTTTTATAGTAGTCAGGGCGGACCTTAACTTTCATAGTTAGGGTGGACCTTAACTTTTGTAGTCAGGGCGGACCTTAACTTTTATAGTAGTCAGGGCGGACCTTAACTTTCATAGTCAGGGCGGACCTTAACTTTTATAGTAGACAGGGCGGACCTTAACTTTCATAGTCAGGGCGGACCTTAACTTTCATAGTCATGGCGGACCTTAACTTTTTATAGTAGTCAGGGCGGACCTTAACTTTCATATAGTCAGCATATTGAACCGTATTTCTGAGTAAGACTTCATTTAAAAACTTGGTATCCTGAGCTTATACATCGTAGAAATATACGCCTAAGAATAATATTTTCTAAGATGAAATGCATTCCAGGGTCTCTTTAGCTTTTTTCCCTCTGCATCTTCCAGGTACTATGCTCCAGAGCCCACCTTCTGAATAACCTTATAGGGTCCTTCCCATTTGGGGTCAAGTTTTCTGACTTCTGCTGACTGGACTTTTTTGAGTACCAGGTCTCCAACCTGAAAACTCCGAGGCATCACTCGTTTGTTATAGGCTTTGATGACCTTGTTTCTATAGGACTCCATTCTGATCATGGCTCTCTCCCTTTTTTTGCAGATCATATACAGGTCTAGAGCTCGGCGTTCATCATTTTCATTGTCATAAGTGATGCGTGTGAAACGTACCGCAAGTGTACGGTGTCAAGTTTTAGTATAGGAAAATTAAAGTACGGATGTCGAACCCATAGGGATTGAAAATTAAGTTACACCAAGTACTGTAATTGGAATAGTCTCGACTTTATTTAGATAACCGATAGCATAATTATTAAACTAATCTACTAAAATAAAATAATAATTTAACAAGATGAAAATTTAAGTGGAGAAAATCAATGAGAACGGATTCTAGAGGTTCGACTTCACTCAACTATCCACTATGTCGTGTTTTCCTAGTTTACTAGCCGAGAATTCTTATTTTTTTCTACTCCCCTTCCTGGGTGTTAAGCAGAAGTAATTATCTAACATTAATCTTGATATCCCTATCTAAGATTAATTATCAAACAATTGTAAAAGCGCAGTAATTCCTTTGACGACTTCTATGGAGTTATAGGCCTTCCGAACAATATAACTACCACGATACGAATTCCTTCTTTCCTATTCACAACCCCCTCTCCCGAGTGATAGATCACGAATATGGAATCATTCAATCCATGGCCAGTAGATTAAAAGCATTAAGAATAGGAAAACATAAATAAACCATATGAAAAACCAATGACATAGTTTCAAGTCAAGATCCGTCTAACCCTAGAATAATAAATTAGTTCATGAATACATTAAATAAACACATAGACATGTTCTTAATCATCATAAACATAAAGGAAGAGATAATCAAACGAATTGGATGATGGCCCTCCGTCCCCGGTAGTCGCCGTCGTCTTCTCCGTCGTCAAAATCTATGCCCTTAGGTGTAAGCACGCCGCCTCGAATGATCTCCTCCTCTCTAAATTCACGTACTGCTCGGTTGTGTTGTTCACGTAATAGTTACGTGAATCTTCTCTCGGTTATCTTGTTCACGTAAGAATTACGTGAAATCTCCTTCTCACGTTTGCCTACTGCCTTTAACCTCCTCTCCAAAAATATGTCTAGGTATGAATTATCATGAATATCTCGTTTGTGCCGTTTTTCCTTCCTTTAAACTCCCGTGCATCAATTAAGGAAAGAAGTCCAAAATTACCAAAATTCATCAGGCGTAATGACGCCTCCGAAGTGGCGTAGTTACGCCTGTCGACGTGTCAACAAATCTGGCTTCCCGCGTGATAGGCGTAATTACGCCTCCAAAGTGGCGTAGTTACGCCACTTAAATTCTCAAAAGCCGTGGGCTAGGCGTAGTTACGCCTCAATGAGGCGTAATTACGCCTGTTGAAATTCTTTAAAAAAATCAAATGTCGTGAGTTAGGCGTAGTTACGCCTCAAAATAGGCGTAATTACGCCTGTTGCCATGATTGATAGTGTAGATTTTTGGCTTCAATTCATCCGTTCCTTCCGTCATTTGCACCCTTTTAGTCCACAAAACATGTAATTACCCGGATTCCTGCAAAACAACCAAAACAACAACAAAAGACGTAATTCTGCTCGAATACCAACACTAAATCATGCAAAATAAGAAGAAATATAAGTGTATAAAATACACTTATCAAACCCCCTAAACTTAAACTTTTGCTAGTCCCGAGCAAAATAGAAATGGAAAAAGACTAAGAAATAAAAGAGAAAAAGAAAACACACTACTAACGCAAGTCATGAAATGTTATAATTGCAAATTGGCCTCGAAGATCAATTGTCTAAAATTTTTAAGTCAAGTATGCATATCAGTCTACTCAAGAGTTCTCAAGTGTGTGTGTCACCACTTCCATTTAACCATTAAAGCAATCTTTACTCACACAAATCAATAGGACTTTGCAAGGTGTATTGGTTCATTTGCATTGTTCATAAAAAGGAGTATAACCTTGACAAACAGTGAACAATGCATCAAATCAAAGTAATGAGATGTGCGTGTGTGAATGTCAAAACCATATGCATTACAAGTGTTTCTCGAGTGTCCATAAGCTTACTATTCGTAACCTTCTCCACTAGTATATTAGACGAATGTGGCTCGGTCAATAGGTCTTAATAGGCTTGTAACGTTAGGCTTTGGCTCATGGCTTCAATAAAAAGATCGGAATTTCAAAACAAAAGAGTAAGTTAAATATGACATTGTTGTGCACTCTCATCTCAATTTCGATTCCTTCTATCGATGATTCATCATTTTTTTTTCTTTTCAATTCACCCTCTTTTCTCATCCTCCTCATCATTCACCTCATTATTTTCTCATTCTTTCCATCACTATTTTCTTCACCTCTTCAACAAATTTTTTTTTTATGCATCCACGCCCTTTTTTCATTATTATCCCCCTTCTATTTTTTTCAATTAGGAACATGGGGGGAATATTTGAAATTTTAAAGTGCAATATGGGTCTTACTCACTTGAGGGTAGGAATTAGTGTATAAGCTTTCAACAAGGTGGTCGATGTGGAATTTTGAAATGACGCCGAATGGGGGTTATTATGTGCCTAAGCACATGCCATTCGATTTTCAATAAGCTCAAAAGGGTAGCTAGGGATAAAAAATGATGTCATTTGGTGGCTTCAAAGGCTCAAACGAATCAAAAATTGCCTAAATTATTCCTAAGCCACATAACATCCGTATTTCGCCTCAAAGGGTACTAAAGCAAGTTCTAGACTACACTCAATTCACAAATAACTTATATGATTTGACCAATGTGCTCAAATGGTATCTCAAAACCAAGGTAATATAAGAAAGAAATTTGAATGAGATTCTAAAAATATTGCAACAATTCAATCCTCATTCTTTTACGTTTAAGCTCAAAGGGGCTACTATGGCAAATTTATAGCAATGAATAAAGGCCCAGAATATTATCAAGAATGCCTATATCATATTTGTGTTCATTCAAATCAACATTGATAAATCAAATGGTCATGGTCTCTAGTGCATGAATGTGTAAGAAACTCAAGAGCAAAGCGAACAAAAATTTTAAAATTTTCACAAATAAGCTCAATTCTTCATCATCGGCCTTCACAATTACTTCAAATCACGACTTATGACACAAAAAGAAGAAAAAAACGACTAAAAAAAACACAAAACACAACACACATAGGAATCCAGGAAACAAAACATCTCAGTGTTTAAACACCCCCCTAAACTTAAAATCGTGCATTGTCCTCAATGTACCATACAACGTATAAAATAAGGGACAACACACCAACCTGCGACGACGATCGTCAGTAATCGTCGCCCATCTCATGCTCATGGGTATGGTGAGAAGATGATGATAGGGACCTCCGCATCAGTATAGACCCTGCAATGGGAAAAATAATGATCAATCGGCTATGAATAAGACATGCTACTAAAATGCAATACTAAAATTAAAAACTGAAATAAAATAAAAAGGATACAAGGCTTGGGTTGCCTCCCAAGAAGCGCTTTGTTTAAAGTCGTCAGCCAGACTATGCGAAGCAACCATCAAATAGCGGCTTCTGCCCATAGTAAGTATCATATAACACTACATGTGGGTCTTGGTTGTGTATGCCCTCTAGCTTGGCAAGATACTGACAATTAACGCTCGTCGCTCCAACAACGTCTTTCAAAAATTGATAAGCATGGGAGAAAGATTCTAAGCTTGGCTTCATCTCGTGGAGGACGTAATATGGTGAAGTTGGCATCAATGGGAAGAACGGATCCACATATGGCATATAGGACATCACCATCGATGAGTGCTCATCACTATTTCCAAAAATATGCTCATCTTCCAACGTCACGCTAGGCTCATCTTGACACGGGAATTCATCAGATAACTCTTCCACAGTAGGCTCAACCACTTGAAAATGCTCATATTCCCTTGAATCTTCCGCATGAGTAGGATCACTCTCCCAAACTTGGTTGGTTGGGTTCACTTCGGTGTTGCTAGGAAATGATCCTCTTTGTTGGTTGTTCATGGCATTAACAATCTGCCCAATTTGCACCTCAAGAGACTTCATTGTAGCACCCATGTTGTTCATGTGATCCTCAATCGTATCAAGCCTCGACTCATTCTTGTCAAGCCTCAATGTCGAACTTTGAACAAAAGTATTCACCAAATCTTCAAGTGAAGGTTTACCTTCATTTCGACTTTGAACAAAAGTATTCACCAAATCTTCAAGTGAAGGTTTACCTTCATTCTTTTGTGGAGCATATCTAGGCTCATCTTGACACGGGAATTCATCAGATAACTCTTCCACAGTAGGCTCAACCACTTGGAAAATGCTCATATTCCCTTGAATCTTCCGCATGAGTAGGATCACTCTCCCAAACTTGGTTGGTTGAATGATCATCATCATGTGACCACACCTGGTTTGTCACCCCTTGATTATATCTCATCTCAACCTCTTTGCATCTCGCTACAAATGTCTCTATCAGCTGCTCAAGGCTACTTCTGGTGGCATTTTCGATCTTTGGTTCAAATGATGGCCAGAATTTGCGCAAAATATCCTCCAACTTAGAGACTTTATCAGAACTATACTCATCCTCTGCTTGATGATCGAATGGTTGGTGTGTAAAATGAGGGTAATGATGCCCTGGTGGATATTGGTGACTCCAACCCAGCATTGAAGGATCATATTGCCACTGATAGTCGAAATTCGCCATATGGTTATACAGGTGCACCCTGTCATCATCTATACCATATATGGGACGACCAACTGCCAAAGCTCCATTAAATACCTAGTCTCGTGTGTCTGCATCCAATCCAATATAGAAAGATTGAAGAGGAGCGTAGTTTGAAAAGTCGTGGTTGAATCTGTCCCAAGCTGCACAGAATGGTTCATACGGTTGTTGGGCAAAGCTTGTGGAAACTTGCTGATGAAACATCTCCAAGTACCTCACAAGAAAAACATCAAAAAAGAATAAAATTAAAACAAAAAATAAAATTCTAAATTAAAATCAAGACTACTTGGTAACAGTATCATTAAACAAAATTATATCAATCCCCGGCAACGGCGCCAAAAACTTGATGCGTGTGAAACGTACCGCAAGTGTACGGTGTCAAGTTTTAGTATAGGAAAATTAAAGTACGGATGTCGAACCCACAGGGATTGAAAATTAAGTTACACCAAGTACTGTAATTAGAATAGTCTCGACTTTATTTAGATAACCGATAGCATAATTATTAAACTAATCTACTAAAATAAAATAATAATTTAACAAGATGGAAATTTAAGTGGAGAAAATCAATGAGAACGGATTCTAGAGGTTCGACTTCACTCAACTATCCACTATGTCGTGTTTTCCTAGTTTACTAGCCGAGAATTCTTATTTGTTTCTACTCCCCCTCCCGGGTGTTAAGCAGAAGTAATTATCTAACATTAATCTTGATATCCCTATCTAAGATTAATTATCAAACAATTGTAAAAGCGCAGTAATTCCTTTGACGACTTCTATGGAGTTATAGGCCTTCCGAACAATATAACTACCACGATACGAATTCCTTCTTTCCTATTCACAACCCCCTCTCCCGAGTGATAGATCACGAATATGGAATCATTCAATCCATGACCAGTAGATTAAAAGCATTAAGAACAGGAAAACATAAATAAACCATATGAAAAACCAATGACATAGTTTCAAGTCAAGATCCGTCTAACCCTAGAATAATAAATTAGTTCATGAATACATTAAATAAACACATAGACATGTTCTTAATCATCATAAACATAAAGGAAGAGATAATCAAACGAATTGGATGATGGCCCTCCGTCCCCGGTAGTCGCCGTCGTCTTCTCCGTCGTCAAAATCTATGCCCTTCGGTGTAAGCACGCCGCCTCGAATGATCTCCTCCTCTCTACGTTCACGTACTGCTCGGTTGTGTTGTTCACGTAATAGTTACATGAATCTTCTCTCGGTTATCTTGTTCACGTAAGAATTACGTGAAATCTCCTTCTCACGTTTGCCTACTGCCTTTCACCTCCTCTCCAAAAATATGTCTAGGTATGAATTATCATGAATATCTCGTTTGTGCCTTTTTTCCTTCCTTTAAACTCCCGTGCATCAATTAAGGAAAGCAGTCCAAAAGTACCAAAATTCATCAGGCGTAATGACGCCTCCGAAGTGGCGTAGTTACGCCTGTCGACGTGTCAACAAATCTGGCTTCCTGCGTGATAGGCGTAATTACGCCTCCAAAGTGGCGTAGTTACGCCACTTAAATTCTCAAAAGCCGTGGGCTAGGCGTAGTTACGCCTCAATGAGGCGTAATTACGCCTTTTCTTTAAAAAAATCAAATGCCGTGAGTTAGGCGTAGTTACGCCTCAAAGTAGGCGTAATTACGCCTGTTGCCATGATTGATAGTGTAGATTTTTGGCTTCAATTCATCCGTTCCTTCCGTCATTTGCACCCTTTTAGTCCACAAAACATGTAATTACCCGGATTCCTGCAAAACAACCAAAACAACAACAAAAGACGTAATTCTGCTCGAATACCAACACTAAATCATGCAAAATAAGAAGAAATATAAGTGTATAAAATACACTTATCAATAAGCTTGGACTCTAGCCGAGGTCGCTCCTATCTCTGCTGGTAAGACTGCTTCGGAACCATAAACCATGCTGAAAGGCGTCTCCCCCGTAGGAGTTTGGGGCGTAGTTCTATAAGCCCAAAGCACACTAGGAAGCTCTTCAGCCCAGTCTTTTCCTACCCCATATAGCCTTGCTTTTAATGCCTGCACTATAGATCGGTTAGTGACATTTGCCTGTCCATTACTCTGGGGGTAGGCCACGGAAGTAAAGGCCTGTATGATCTTCATTTCCTGGCACCAGGCGGTCAACTTCCGTCCTTGGAATTTTCTCCCGTTATCTGAAATCAACTTCCTTGGTACCCCAAATCGACATACAATATTCCTCCATAAGAAGTTCAGCACATCCTCCTCGGTAATCCGGGCTAAAGCCTCGGCCTCAACCCACTTTGAGAAGTAGTCCACGGCTACCATCAGGAACTTCTTCTGCCTTGGGGCGATGGGGAAGGGTCCCACAATATCCATTCCCCACTGGTCGAATGGGCAAGCTGATATCACGGACTTCATGAATTGAGCCGGCTGTCGTTGTATTCTTCCATGCCTCTGGCAACCCTCACAAGTAGCCACGACCTTTACTGCATCGCTCCTCAGCGTTGGCCAATAGTACCCTGCCAGTATGGTTTTTTGTGCCAAGGCTAGGCTCCCTAGATGATCCCCGCAACAACCCTCGTGTATCTCGTGGAGCACATATTTAGCCTCTTCCTCCTTTAGGCACCTGAGCAAAGGCCCTGCAAAAGCCTCTTGTACAAATCATCCCGAACCAGAGCAAACCTAAAAGACTGTCTCTCTACCTTTCTTGCTTCCTTTTTGTCCGAAGGCAGCTCGGCGTTCCTCAGGTATTTTATGAGGGGGGGTCATCCAATTTTCCGCGTTGGGATGTTCTAATGCTAGCTGAGTCGATGGCAATAGCTCGGTTTGGCAAATGACCTCTCTTCGGCACATGGGCCCTAATGACGTGGCCCATTTTGCTAGCTGATCGGCCTCTTGATTCTCCTCCCTAGGTATCTGCACTATATTCCATTCAGAGAAACTCTCAGACATTTCTTGGACTGCCTTTAGATACTCCACCAATTTCTCGCTTCTGACCTCGAAATTTCCCTTTACCTGCTGGGTCGCTAATTGGGAGTCTGAATGAAGGACCACCCTTCTAGCACCTACCTCCCGAGCTAATTTGAGCCCAGTTAGTATCGCCTCGTACTCTGCCTCATTGTTGGATACCCGGAAATCTAACTTGATCATAGCTTTTATTTCTCGCCGGTTGGTGAGATTAATACTATTCCAACGCCGCATCCCTGGCTGTTCGAGGCTCCGTCAACATACACGCTCCATGCCTCTTCCGGATCGGATCCAATCATTTCTGCAAAAAAATAGGATAGGGCTTGACATTTGATAGATGTCCTAGGCTGGTAGGAAATATCATATTCGCCAAGCTCAATAGTCCATTTGACCAATCTGCCTGATACATCAGGCTGTGTCATGATTCTCCCGATTTGACTATTTGTTAATACCGTGATGGGATGGGATAGAAAATACGGCCTCAGCTTCCTTGCAGTTATAACTAGAGCTAATGCTAGCTTCTCTACCTCGGGATATCTGAGCTCGGCACCTCGGAGAGCATGGCTAACATAGTAAACTGGTTTTTGGTCCGATCCTTCCTGTTTGATTAATACCGAGCTAACGGCATGCTCCGTAGCCGAAAGGTAGACCCACAATTCTTCTCCGAGACCTGGCTTGACCAATACCGGCAACTCGGTCAGATGTCTTTTTAAATCAGCAAAGGCCCTTTCACAATCTTCGTTCCACTCGAAATTCCTTGCTTTTCTCAATACTTGAAAGAAAGGATAGCTTCTATGCGCTGACCGGGAAATAAACCGTGCTAAGGAGGCAATTCGGCCAGTCAGCTTCTGGACTTCTCTTATGCTTTTGGGAGAAACCATGTCCTGCACTGCCCTTACCTTCTCGGGATTGACCTCGATTCCTCTATCTGTCACTACAAAACCCAAAAACTTCCCGCTCTTCACCCCGAACACACATTTAACAGGATTCAACTTCAGACCAAACCTCTTTAGGGTAACAAAGGTTTCCTCCAAGTCAGGTACGAGATCTGAGCTTCCCTTTGATTTTACCAGTATATCATCGACGTATACCTCAATATTCCGCCCCGCCTGTCCTTCAAATACTTTATCCATCAATCTTTGATACGTGGCCCCGGCGTTTTTAAGGCCGAAGGGCATAACCACGTAGCAGTATGTTCCTTCTGAGGTGACGAAGCTGACTTTGTCCTGATCTTCCTTGGCCAAGGGGATCTGATGATACCCTTGATAGGCATCCATAAAACACAATAACTCATAACCTGACGTGGAATCCACGAGCTGATCAATGCGGGGCAAAAGGTAGCAATCTTTGGGTCAAGCTTTATTAAGATCCCTGAAATCAACACACATCCTCCATTTCCCGGACGACTTTGGCACTAGGACTACGTTGGAGAGCCAGGTCGGGAACTGGACTTCCCTTATTTGCCCCGCTTTTAACAAAGTTCAAACTTCCTGGCTTATGACTTTGTCTTTTTTCGGTCCAAAATGTCTCTTTTTTTGCTTGGTTACTTTGACTTTCGGATCGACACTCAGCCGATGTTGTGCAACTTCCGGGCAAATCCCAATCAATTCAACAGAAGACCATGCGAACACATCAGCGTACTTTGACAGGCACCTCAGCAGATCTTGCTTCAGGTCCCAGCTGAGATCCGATGCCACCCTTATCATTTTTTCAGGTTGTCCTGGGACCAAAACCACCTCGTCCTCTCCTTCCAACAATGCGTGCATGGTAGCGCTTATCGCGTACGCCCAAATTAACCCTTCTTCAGTTAATAGCAAATATATGTAGTATCGGAAGTAGTGATCGATCCCACAGGGAATGTGAATTTATTTCGTGCCAATTATCAAACAAATAGTGACAATGGGAGTTTGGATTGGATTACTACTACTTAGCGAATATCAAACTAATAAACGAGTTCAACTAAAATGATTAAAACTTATGGGATTAAAGCGATTCTTGGTTTTCAGGTAACCGTACTTTTGGAAAATTATCTTTTAGTCATCAAATCAAAAGATTCGAATTCTTTCGATTATCTACCGACTTGAAATTCAATTCCTACTCATCTTATTCGTAGTCAAAGAGAAAACAGCATTCAATTCGACCCTTACCAAATCTCTAATCACCACTACAGCCGTTAATGATTAAATCAATGATAGTTTTCAAAACTAATGAGTTCGATAAATCTAATCAATGAAAACTACAGCCGTTAAAATTGATTACTCAACCGTTTCTCCTAAGAATTCAATAATACCTACAGCCGGTTAATTATTGATCTTAGTTGTTTCTTAACAAACTATCGATTATGTACTTGAATATTAGGTGATCGGTCTAATACAAAAACACAACAATCATGGAATTCAAAATTTGAGAAACAAATTGAAATCGAAATCTAATTCAACAATCAAACCGAATTCTCATAAAAGATTCAAATCCCAAAAGTAGGTATCCCTTCAACCAAGAATCAAAGGGTTTTAGCCTAGCATAATTGAATCTAAAATCAACAAAATATCATTCGAAAACATTAAATAAATAAAGGAGAAGAAATTACTAATAATAGTCACGATTCCGGCTTGTCGATTCCGATCCCGTTCTTCGTTGTTCTTGACAAAACTTCAAAGAAAATTAATCTAAAATCTCCAATTATTCTAAAAGTTGGAAAACTATCAAAAACTGCTGCTAATGAGGCTTAGTCTCAAGTTTTAGGGTATGAGAGTGATAAAAATGGGATACAATCTTTTAAACATGGTAAAAGACTCAATTTGCTAATTTCCGGACTCTTCGGCGATCGATCGCCTGATATGTGGCGATCGATCGCTGGCTTATTTTTTTTCAGCGAATTTCTTGAGGCGATCGATCGCCACTTTATCGCGATCGATCGCTGGGCTCCAGTAGACTTTGCCCTTTTCTTGATCAACTTTGAGTCCTTGTCATATCCATGTCTCTTCTTGGTCTTTACACATCATTTTTAGCTCGTTTTCTTGATTGTACCTACAATTACACAAATATACGATTAGGTAGCATACGTATCAAATTATCTATCAAAACCTACCAAATCGTAGACAATTAAGCACTAAAGATGTGTCTATTTCTAGTCACATCAATGCACCTCCCGCACTTCTCGAGCCCTTTGTAGGAGGTGAACCCCTTGATCCTTCGGACCACTGCCGTCCAGCCATTTTGACCTCTTCACCTCCACCCTCACTGTGCTAGTGTAACACCTCTTTGATAATTGCTGGTCTCCATTTACTTCACCAACCTTTATCCCGACGGGGAATTTGATTTTTTGGTGGAAAGTGGAAGCAATAGCCCTGAATTCATTCATGGCGGGCCTTCCTAAAATGACGTTATAGGAGGACGGGGCTTCCACGATAGTGAAACTGGTTAAACGAGTCTTCCTGCTCTCCCCCTGGCCCATGGAGAGGGGTAGGATGATCTGCCCTAGAGGGTACACTGTATGTCCTGCAAAACCAAAGAGAGAAGTAGAGATTTGCTCAAGAGTATACTCACCTAACTCCATCTGCTGGAAAGCCTCCTGGAATAATACGTTCACAGAGCTCCCTGAATCCACAAAGACTCATCCGACTTCATAGTTTGCGACGGTCGCCCTTATCACAAGGGCATCATTGTGAGGCGTTTGCACGCCTTCCACATCTCTAGGGCCAAAGCTGATCACCACCTCGTCCTCAACATCGAAAACCTTTCCTACGCTCAGCATTTCTCTCCTGCTCATAGCCTTCCGAGCTCTATTAGAATCACCATCAGTAGCTCCCCCCGAGATCATGTTGATAAAACCTCGGGGGAGCGGGTTATTCCTAGGTAGTTCCTGCTCTTCTGGGCTCCTTACTAGCCTCCGTCCACATCCCCTGCTCTGAAAGGAACCGCGAAAATTAGTACGCCCATCTCTGCCCCTTCCTCGGTATGGACCTCGGCCCCTCTCTCGTGAAAGACCATAGTGAACGTTTGGTTGAGATACCCCCTGACTATATTGGCGATCATTCCTCATCGCTAGCTCCTGTCCACTATCCAGGTTACAACATTCTTGCGTGCTGTGCCCAGCGATCTGATGGAAATCACAATACTTATTCTCCAACCCCTTGTTTGATATGTCCTCAGCCCGAGGAGATTTTCGAGGGGCTTGCTCCTCACAAATCCGGACAGCTCCATCTTTAGCAACCTTTAGGGGCGTAAACTGGGAGAAACGTCCGAGTCTCACGTCCTCTGCGGGCCTTTTTTCTTCAGACCTGAACTGCTTGTCACCAGTTTTTGCACCTTCCTTTTTTTTTGTACTCTGGGCCTCTTCTACATTAATATACCTCTCAGCTCGTGTCAGGAGATCATCATAGGTAGGAGGAGGTCTTTTTATCAAAGAACGGAAAAACTCTCCTGCCTTCAAACCCTGGGTTGCGCTGATCAAAATCTGGGCAGGCAGGTACCTCCAGACTGACAACATTAAAGCACCTAATGTATTCTCGAAGGGGTTCGCCCTCTGTCTGTCTCATTTCAAACAGGCTTAGCGAGGTTTTCTTATAACGCTTACTGCTGGTGAACTAGTGAAGGAAAGCCGAGCTAAACTCTGAGAAAGAGGTTATTGAAGAAGGTTCGAGTTGATTGAACCATTGCTGGGCTGATCTTACCAATGTCGTGACGAAAACCTTACACTTTAAACGGTCTGAATAGTAATGCAACTGGCAGCGTTCTCAAATCTGCCCAAGTGTTCCTCCGGATCCGTGCTTCCGTCATACTCCCCAGCATTCGGGGGCCGGAAGTTGTTTGGGAGCTTCTCCTCCACTATCTCCTGGGAGAAAGGAATACCATTTTTCAGAGCACAGTGCCCTCCGATTCCCTTCTTCATTACTCTGACCTCCCTTCTTAACTCTTCCACCTCGACTTCGAGGTTGAGGCCTCCCGTGGGTGGCGAGTGGGATGTGGCTACCTGTTCGGGCTGTTCATTTTCCCAAATACTCTCCCCCCGGCCGCTCTCAGATTGATCCATAGCTCGCTTCATTGCTTTTTCCACCGTTATCGAGATGAGGCGTGTGAGCTGTTCGAAAGTTAGTGCTCCCACTGTTATGCCCGCGGTCGTCGGTGGCCCCTCTCGATTCACCGATGGTGCCCGTTGTTCATTATTTGTCTCCTGATTCGTTCTCCGCGTGTTTACCATTTTTATCAACGTCTTATACTCAAGTTCCCACAGACGGCGCCGATTGTTAACTCGGATTTTGATAGTGGGTTACCTTAGCTAACAATAGCTCATCCCTTATTGGAAGTGAGGGGTCCTGAAAAGAAAAGATTAGAAGGAGGCCAGAGAGTGATCTCCGGCGGGGTCCCTCCGACGGTCAAATCAGGATCCTTCTTTATACACTAGGAATGCACGTTTATCTGGAAATTGCGGGAAAGAAGCTGTCTTTCCCCCTGATGCCCCTCGTATATATATGGGATGGTGAGAGAAAAGATGCTCCTATCGTGTCCGGCTGGGACCTGGGGGGACCACCGACAAATACTATACCCGTGTATAGCGCACTACCTATGGGATTTCCATAATTACCATAGAATATTCCCCAAACACTAGTCATGATATGATTGGTCCCTTCGGCCAGTTGTCCCTTAATGAGACAAAATTCGGTTATATGTTTCCCGGGTAGAGAACCACACTAGTGTCCAAAGTACCTTCCCGAACTCTGTAGGGGAGGCCAAGACAAAAGTTTAAGGTCGGGCTAATAGCCAGTGCTCTCTAGTCCAATCCAGCGGGACTGATGACACTTCATGAGCTGAGCATACTGATTGGAAATGCACCCGACCCATGCATATACATCCCGATCTGATCACCATTGTAAACAATTTACCCCGACCTGCTCTTAACGGCCGCCAGAGAACGCATCCGTGAATATTCCTCCCGGGCTGAGCACTTCTGGATGAGATTACGTTCGAGTAAGGCCAAGATCGGGCTGGACCATGATACCCGGATATCAACAACAAACCTTGTAGTATAGATATATGATAAAACTAGTCTTTTATTCCATAATGAAGGAAGTATCGTTACATTCGAAATACGAAATACAATGTCTTGGATCTGATGAAAATTGCGGAAGTATAAATAATTAAAAATCTTGAGATCTCTTCATAGGTCACCATTCCCAAAATGATTCTTGTTCATCTTTCTCGAATTGTTATTCGTCCTTATCTGGGAGGTAAGGAAAGTTGATGAATTTTACGAAAATACTTAGCATGTCGGGCGGCGATTAAACATGGTAAAAACTTACATATAATCGTATAAATCCTTTTGAACATTCATTTAATACATTTTTAATTTTTTTTTTTTAAAAATATGATATTGATTATACATTTTATACTTCTTTAATTGAACAATAAAGTGTCATTATTTAATTTTATATCAAAATTCATGTGTTCATGTTATAGAAGTTGGACATTTTGAAGGAAATAAGAGCAAATTAATAAATATTTAGTAGTATAAAGATAGTTTTACAATGCTTATTATAAATATTTACTAGAGAAAACATGAAATTTAATCACAAAACTCAACTTTTGTGTTTCAAAATTGATTTCTAGCAAAAAAAAATTTTTAAAAAGTAAAAAATAAAAAAAAACTGGAACCGGGGTGGGGTGGGTAAACCCGCCGGGTTCGCGGGTCTAAGCGGAGCGGGGCGGGTACGGGTTTTATGTGTAGCGGGGCGGGTCCTGGGATTGGCCAAACCCGTCCCATACCCGACCTGTTGCCATTCCTAGTCCTCTCTCTCTTTTTTTCTATCGGGGCTCGCTTCTCTCTCAAAAGAAACTGTTTCTGTTCTTTTTCTTGTGAAGAAACTGCACGCCCTCTGTTCTTTCAGAAAATGTTCTTGCCCTTGTTTTCTGTAACCCAGATTTAAAGAAAAGGAACAAGGAATCAACAAATTTCAACCATCGACCTTTATTAATCTTGAACGATCGAGATTCAACGTGACAAATTAAAACCAAAACAAAACAAAACAAAGGAACCAAAAAGCAAAAGAGTAATATGCATTTGTTAATTGCCCAAGTCAAAAAGTATAACAAATCTCCAACTTGACTTATAATTAACTACACTAAAATATCACCCCCTCCAATCAGCCCCTAACGGGCATTAGTTTCATCGAATATTCACCATCCAGACAATGTCTAAACTTAGTTGTGGGCAATGGTTTAGTAAATATATCTTTCTACCGCAGATTGATAATGAACTTCCAGCTCATTGCAGTACCAAACATGGTGAATATATACAATGTCAGGGACTTCTTGGTGTCTAAATTCCGTGAAAAATCTGAATCCACTTATCCTATTATGTGATCACTTAAGTTTTCTTTCCTCTTAAACATTAACCCAGGTCCAATGGAATCTATCACATATCTCAGAACCAATTTCAAAGTCTCCCAATGGCTTCTCCGTCGATTTGACATGAACCTGCTAAGGACACTCACAACATAAGACAAATTAGGTCTACGACACCCCATTTCATACGTTATACTTCCTACCTCATTTGTATATGGCACGGTCTCCTTCAACTCTCCATGTCAAAACATTGGATTTTACATCTAGTTATTCTAGCTCAAAGTAAAAAATGGGCAACCAAGGCAAGTAGCAACCTTATCGAGCAATGATTGACCATAGGCGAGAATATTTTTTTGAAGTCTATTCCTTCAATTTGCGCAAAGCCTTTGGCCACTAGTTTGGCCTTGTATCTCTCATTCTCTATCGTTGGGATCCCCTCTAAACTCATTGGAATGCTCGGAAACTATTTCCAGTCCATTTTATATCCTAAGGTGTTTAAGCTTAGATCCCAACCTAGTCCCAGTCATTGTATTTCATACCCTAAATCTCTCAAATGCATCCGATTTATTTTTCAATACAAAGACCCAGACTTTTCTTGAGTAGTCATTCGCAATGGACATGAAATACTTCCCACCACCATGAGTTTGAGTTCGAGCACGTCCCAAATCATCTGTGTGCACATAATTCAAAGCGCTGCTTGTCTTATGAATGCCAACGTTGAACTTCCCTTTTGAGTTCTACCAGTGAGAACAATCCATTTTTCCTGAAGTCTTTCATTACAACTAGGGATCCTTTTAACACTTTCAGGATCCATTCTTAACCTTAAATGTGTTCATCTTTAGTGCACCTAAGGAAATTAGATTTCTTTGAGTTCCAGAATGCATCCCACTTGTTGCAAGAGTTTTTCTGCACTATCATGAATTCTCAGTCTAATGGAGCCAATCACATTAACCTTGCATCATTATTATCCCCAAGAATTACTCGTCCACCCTCGACTCGGTCGAGATATTGTTAGGGCACATGTGGAAGCTGTAATAAGAATCTAGTATACATTCATTGTCGGTCTTGGCTTGATTCACTACCAATGCCTCTGCAGATTTATAATCATCTGACACCACCAATGATTATCCCCGTTATTTGCTTTTTTCATGTCTTTCTCTCTTTCCGGGCAGTCCCTCTTGAAGTGATATTCTTTGTGGCAATTGTAGCATTTAACTGCAATCTTTGATGCCTTTTCATTTCCACCTTTAGCGGGGCTAGATTTTGATCTCGATCTAGCCTTCTTGGTCCACTTCTGACCATGTTGGTCATGTTTTTCATGTCTGCCTCTCGCAAACAGATCGTCCCGGTACTTGCTTCCTATCCATTTTCATTTGCAATCATTGGCTCTTCCTGCTGACTGGACTTTCTCATGGGAAATGGTTTGATCCCCTCCATAGAACATATTATCCTTGAAATGATCGTGACTTTAGAATCGAATTCAATAACAGCAACTGTTTGTCCTCATCCTCGAGTTTCACATCTATGTTCTCAAGATCATCAATGATCTTATTGAAGTCATCAATCTGCACCGAGACTGATTTTTCTTTTGTCATCTTTAAAGAATATAGTTTTTGCTTCATGTAGAGTCGATTCGCCAAAGATTTTCTCATGTACAGCTGCTCTAACTTTGTCCAAACAACGCTTGCACACTTCTCCCTCGCCACTTCGGAGTGCCTCATCACCAAGGCTCAAGATAATTGAGATGTGATCCTTGTATAAGATTTCCGGTTTTTCTTTGTCAGAGAGTGACATGGAGTGCGTCGAATCCCTGCGTCAGCAACTCCTCGTTGCACCAAGATTACTCGCATCTTGATTCCCCATAATCCAAATTATTTTGCCCAGAGAACTTTTCTATATGGAACTTGGTGGATCTCATCGCCGTGGATTCGTTTCCCATGGAGGGCATCAATTGTTGAAACTTGACCGATCAGATCACATCATTCTATACGATATATCTATATACACAGTGCACTAATTCCTGAATGCTAAAACAGAACCTGCTATAAAGTTTTCTGCTTTCTTGAATTAAAAGATTCTTATGCAGAAACGATTTCGTATTTGGATTAAATCTTTATCAAGATTCTACTGGGCAATGATATAACACCAGTCTCAAGCGACACAATGACGTCTTATTAACAATGAAATCAAGTGTCGTTAAGCAAGATTACTTTCTTTAATCAAAGACTAATAAACCAACACCAAGATCACGCAACTAATTACTTGAATTCACCATGCAGCAAATCAATTTGATAAAAGCAGTAGTAAACCCAACGCATTGCAACTCAGAAATTATAACCCAAGCACAAACAATAAGAATGTAAAGAAATAGCAAGGAAGAAATAGACACTGGATATAAGTGGTTCGGCCTTAAACTTGGCCTGCCCCTGGGCGATTACATTAGCACCAAAACCAAGAGCACACTCAATATTCTTTCTCAATTCTCCCAATCAATCCTCCGATAAAAGAGAATTCCCCAAGAAATTAACCCACTGTTTTTCTCTCAATCTGATTTCCTCTCGCTCTTGTTTTCCCTTGTAGCTCTCTTCTTCCTCTCTAAATAAACTGCTCTCTGTTCTTTTTCTTGTGAAGAAACGGCATGTCCTAAATCTTCTTTCAGAAACTGCTCTCACTATTGTTTTTTCTTAACCTAGGCTTTAAAAAAAGGCAGCAAGGAATCAACAAATCTCAGCCATCAACATTTATTAGTCTTGAGCGGTTGAGATTTAACATGACAAATTAAAACCAAAACAAAACAAAATAAAACAAATGAATAAAGAGCAAAAGAGTAATATGGCATTTGTTAATTATCCAAGTCATAAATTATAACAGGATAGAAGTAAGAGTTTTTTCCCTCCTTATCGGCAGTTCAGTCCCATGTAAACACCAATAAAATCTATAAACACCGACGCTATACAACGACCCTAAAGGAATCTGGCCATGTTCATTAATCTTCTGGCCTAAAGGAAAATTGGTAAGCTTAGGATGCAGTTTTTGAATATTAACCGGAACCCAAAAATCTCTCGATCTTGTCCTCTTAATGTTTTCTGGATTCCCCGGAAGATTAACGAAAATGTCTGTACGATTTACTTTTGGACCTTTAGCCAAAACCTTCTTATTCTGCAGGCTCTGTACTCTGCAACCAGTGCAAATGAGCCATTCTTGCTAACAACCACTCCATTTAATACTGCTAGACCAGTTGTTATTATGAGGGTATCCGCCTTTGCATCGTCACGTATACCTCCAAAACAAGGCAAATACACAATATGCAAATATAATATTAATATCTAAAGGATATCAAGTCAGGCTCAGATCTGTTGTTCCCCAATCTACGTCACGGAGAAACCTCGGCAAAGACCGGAAGGTGTCGAAAGGCTACACGGCAGAACTCACTCAGCCAGAACCCACAGTGAAGCACACACAGTACTCACTCTCAGCCAGAACCTCACGCCCAAGGCCAGAACCCACCGGACACAACACAAAGCTCGAGACTCACGGCCAAGGAGCTTACAACCAGCAGCCTCGCCAATGCCTCGCCTGAACCACTCACCAGAAGCCGAAATGCACACAACAATCACGTCTGGAACCACCCTCACAAGGCTCACAGCCAGAAAGGGACGCACAACACTCACACCAGAAGCACAAAGCTCACGGCCACCACTCACACCAGAAGCACAAAGCTCACGGCCACCACCTCTCACCGACGCCAAAACCACCGCGAAGCACAAAGCTCTCGCACAGGAATCGGAATAAAGAGCGAGAGAGAGAAGAGGGAAGGAGGCGCACGTCTGTTTATTTTCAGAATGAAGGAGGCGAACAAAAACGTGAGAGGCGCTTATCTCCTCAGACTTAGGTTTGGCTTAGGGTTTGTGGGTGAGAGGGTTTAGGTTAAGTTAAATAAGGGATAAGGTAATGGGCTTAAACTAATTTAGGCTTTACAATTGGGCCACAAACCCAACAAATCTCCACATTGGCCCAATACCGGTTTCTCTTCAGACGTAGGAAAAACATACAAGCAGACATCATCATCGCCTTATGGTCCCCACAATACACAAAGTAATTGTGTGGACCAAGTTCCTTTCAAAACACAAAGTAAAGACAGGGAAAAAAAATAACAAGCACACAACAAGTTAAAGTGGGAAAGTAACCAGGGTAACAGTTTTATAACTAGCACACAGCAGGTTATAAAACACTAACCAAGGGACTAAACATGCATCAATCACCAGATCAAATTTTAAAATTTTTAAATATGATTGAAACTTACTAAGGGACAAACACTTAGTACACATATCAGCATGATTAAACACATAACCTTTGAGTTTAACAACTACACACAACAGCCATTTAAAAGCATTCCAATGCAACATGACAGGGTTAGACACATACCTACTTAAGCAACTAACAGCATAAGATATAGCATGCCAAGTACTAACCATCAAATACATAACATATCTTATATCATTTGAATAAGGCACATTCTTCATAGAATCAAAGTCAAAAACAGATTTAGGACATTGATCTTTACTCAACACAAAATGAGCAGCTAATGGCACATTAACAGGCTTAGCATCAGTGAAATCTACACCTTCTTTTTCAGTAAAACCTTTAGCTACAATCCTAGCTTTGAACCTAACAGAATCTTTTTCATTCTTAACCTTAAACAACCATTTGCAGTCAACATAGCAATTAACAGGTTTAGGAACAAGAATACAAGTATGATTCACAATCAAAGAATGCATTTCCTCTTTCATAGCACACATCCAGTCATTAGCATTTTTGGATTTCAAAGCTTCATTGCAGATTTTAGGTTCACAGTTATCAATTGATTCAAACACATTGAACACATAAGAAGCAAGGTCAAAGTCACTTAGCTTAGCAGGTTGTCTTATGTTTCTCCTAGCCCTATCTCTGGTCAATTGATAATCATGCAAATCTTCATGTTCATTAGCAACCAATTCATCATGCACAACATGTTCATGTTCAACAACAATATTATGATTTTCAGGCATTCCATTAATTTCAGGTTCATTAACAGGCAAGTTCACATGATTTTCAGCAAAAGACAGATTGTTATCATTAACAGGAAGCACACCAGGCAAATGCTCCACCTTGCTAGGAGTAGCACTGGACTCAGACTCATCAACAGGCACAGAAGGAAGCAAGCAAGGCATTTCAGACTCATTGAAAATTACATCCCTACTTTTAATACTTTTAAAACCAGGTTCACTTCTTAGCCATAGTCTATATCCCTTAACTCCCTCGGGATAACCTAGAAAGACACACTTAGTAGATCTAGGTTCAAGTTTATCACCTTTCCTATGTACAAAAGCAGAACAACCAAACACTTTAAGATTAGAAAAATCAAGTTCTTTACTAACAAAAATAGATTCAGGACACAAACCATTTAAAGGCACAGAAGGAGATCTATTTATCAAGTAAGCAGCTGTCACAACAGCTTCACCCCAAAACTTCTTTGAGAGGCCAGAAGATGCAAGCATACTTCTAACTTTCTCAAGGAGAGTCCTATTCATCCTCTCAGCAACACCATTTTGCTGAGGGGTATAGGGAACAGTCTTCTGTCTTTGAATCCCAGATTCATTGCACAAATTGTCAAACACAGAACTACAGAACTCCAAGCCATTATCAGTCCTAAGTTTCTTAATTTTTTTACCAGTTTGGTTCTCAATTAAAATCTTCCAATTTTGAAACTTTTCAAAAGCATCTGATTTATTTTTCATTAGAAAAACCCATACTTTTCTAGAAAAGTCATCAATAACAGATAGGAAGTATCTATTACCACCTTGTGTAGGAACACTAGAGGGACCCCACACATCAGCATGCAAGTACTCAAGAATCACAGAACTCTTAGTCACATTAGGGGAAGGGGAAATCGGGAATTTAACTCTTTGTTGTTTGCCATAAACACAAGAATCACAGAAAGGCATGCAAGACAACTTGTCTTTACCAAAACAACCCTTTTTATGCAAAATCTCTAGACCTTTAGCGCTCATATGACCTAATCTTCTATGCCACAGATCAGTCAAGTCATCAGTCACAGAATTCACATTATCATACACAGATTCAGTTTTGCAAACATAAAGATTTCTTTTCTTTTCAGCTTTGAAAACTACCAAAGAACCCTTTAAGATTTTCATAACTCCATTTCCCCATCTACCCTCAAAACCACCAGATTCTAAAGCAGCACAAGACATCAAATTATTGCACAAAGCAGGAACATGTCTTACATCTTTTAGAGTCATAGAATAACCAGAATCAAACTTCAAGTAAACATCACCATGCCAACAACTTTACAAAGTTTTTCATCAGCCATAGACACAGAACCATTTTCAACTTCTTTATAATTAGAAAACAAATTTCTAAAGGGTGACATGTGGTAAGAGCAACCAGAATCAATTAGCCATTCATTTTCACACACAGTAGATGAATGCACAGAATTCACAGCATCACATAAATCAGTCACCATAAAGATATCATCCGAGTTTTCACCCGATTAAGAAGCATGATTCACTTGTTCATAAGATTGGTTGTTATCACTTTGTTTCTGGTTTTTCTTTTTAGGACAGTCTTTAATAAAGTGATTAGGATCACCACAGTTAAAGCACTTTCTGTTCTTAGGCCTAGACTTAGACCTAGTCTTGTTATACCTATGTTGAGACCTACCTCTAACATGCATAACTTCATCTGAATTTTGCTTACTACATTTGTTCACTTTTAAATCTAGTTCTTTACTCTTAAGACCATTAATCACAGTGTCAAGCGTAATAGAATCTCTACCATACTTAATAGCAGATTTGACATCACTATATGTCTCAGGAATAGCATTTAAAAGCACAATAGGAGTATAATCATCAATATTTCTATCTCCAGTTAACTTAATATCTTGAATCAATTTAGTAAACACATCAAGATTCTCATCAACATCTTTGTTCAAGTCAAGCTTGAATCTGAAAAAAATTTCAAGTAAAAACAATTTACTAGGCAAAGAGGTTTCAGTATAAAGCTCTTCTAATTTTTCCCAAAGAAGTTTAGCAGAATTAAGTTTACCACATTTTCTGAGCACAAAGTCAGATAAGTTCAAGATTATGGAAGAGTAAGCAAATTCATCATCTTCAGCTTTCTTAGCAGGGGTAATATCATCAGCATAATTACCACCTATCGCCTTAAACACTTTCTGTTGAATTAATATTCCTTTCATTTTCTGTTGCCAAATCTAAAAATCCGATTTTCCATTTAAGGGTTCCATGTTATAGCCAGAAATAGAAGCCATTGCACACAAGCAAATTTACGCACACTAAATCACATGCTAACAAATTACACAAAGTAAGCAGCAGAAGCAGGACCACACAAAACAGGCACAGATAACGAAAAAACTGAAAGTTTTAGACAATTTTAAAATTTCAGTGAGCCACACTAAAAACACAGAAAACACAGAATCACACAAATTCCTAGTTTTCTACCAGCAAGCAAGCCTCAGAACCTATGACCTAGACGATAAACAAAACTGTAAAAGTTTTAGGGTTCAAGCCAATCACTTACAACCCAGAGGCCAACGCTCTGGGGTTTTTCCACCGAAAAGCCAAACTGGCGCAGAATCTGAACCGCCAAACAGTCGCTGCCTGAGCGTCGCTGTTCACCCACCAGGCGCGGATAGCCGCTCTGATACCACTGTTATGAGGGTATCCGCCTTTGCATCGTCACGTATACCTGCAAAACATGGCAAATACACAATATGCAAATATAATACTAATATCTAAAGGATATCAAGTCAGACTCAGATCTGTTGTTCCCCAATCTACGTCACGGAGAAACCTCGGCAAAGACCGGAAGGTGTCGAAAGTCTACACAGCAGAACTCACTCAGCCAGAACCCACAGTGAAGCACACACGGTACTCACTCTCAGCCAGAACCTCACGCCCAAGGCCAGAACCCACCAGACACAACACAAAGCTCAAGACTCACGGCCAGGGAGCTTACAACCAGTAGCCTCGCCAATGTCTCGCCTGAACCACTCAAGACTCAGGAGTATCTCTGTCATGTTACTGCAAAATAAATGCCAATATGGAGAGGACTAGTTGGTTTCGAAGTAATGGGATCGACGGCTATGGCATCTGGTGCATCAAAGGGCAGTCATCTCTTCAACCTGCAAGCCAAGTCGCAACTCCGCCGCTGCTCCCACCACCATTAAATCCCAGTAAGCATCAACAATGTAGAGGTTGACGGCTTTGTGGTTGAATTCAAGACCTATTGGCCTACCGCACTTCGGCACGTTTCTTGAAAATCATATGTATGGTATAAATTTCAATTGATTATGTGATATATATTGAAACTATGAAACTCTGATGAAAACTATAATTTTTGAACCAATTTGAATTTTGAAATCCAAGGAATTCCAAATTCTGTTTCTGACATTGAGGCTAAGGGATTGTAACCAACATTATGACCTAATAGGGTTAAGTCTAGAGAACTAATATCTGTACCAAAAGGAAATTAGAAGATTTGTTGTGCTTATTTTAGTATATGATATATGTTTCTCATAATAAATTCAGTTCTCTTATGGCTCTGAGTGAGCAATTATGTTCATTTTATATTTCAGTATTCATATCAGTTTCTATTACGATTTTTATGCATGTTTCGAAAATCATTATAGTATATATTTTGTCACTCTCGATTGGTCTCGCTTGCTGAATGTTTACCCAAATACTCACATTTTACTCTCGCTCCCTAGATAGAAGCGAATTAGCAATCGAATCTGGATAACAACACCATTTTTGGGGTTTGTGATCTGCTGCTAGTGTAAAGATTTCAAGATATTAGACTTCTATTATTTTGACTTCCGTTGTTTAATTCCGATTTATGTTATTTAAAGTCAATGTAAGACCTATTTATTTTATAGAATAAAAAATGGGTTCTATTACGACGTTTGTTGTTTTCAAATTTTTATTTGGAAGCAACGTCAGTGTCGATGGCTTCAGACTCAGGGCGTGATAATTTTCATTCCAAATTATCCATTTGTTTAACATATAGATAGGTGGATTAAAAGTACACCACCATGGACGTTGACTTCTCAACTGGTCAGACAATATCATGTGTCTCATATTGCCTTCACGAACATTTGTGAAATGGCTAATAATTTTGAGAGGATTTTCATCATAAAAAGGTGCTTAGTCTTTTGAGGTCTAATCACTATAACCCTCATGTTAATTGGCAACATCAAATAGATATTATTTTAAATTTATGCCATAGTGCTGTACTCTGTCAAAAATATAATAATTACATGAATCCATTTGTGTACAAATTTTAAAAAAAATCATGTCATTGATTTGCTAACAGTAACAATTCCCCAAAACAACAAGCAATTTACTTCTTTAACAATACCAAGCCATTTGATATATGCATTAAGCCATGGACAAGTGATGTTAATTGCTACAAAAACAACTTCACAAATTTGTAAACTTGGCCTGTTCTTGCATGACCAGCAACTCATCGACCTATTTACCACAATACCACTGAACTCAAGAAACATGAACTAGGCATCATTTGGCAATCCAAATCCCATATTTCCCTAGGCAAATGTTCATTTGTTGATCCCTGTTGATCGGTACTTATACTTTGTTGCCCAGAACAGATAATGCATAAAATTCAGTGCGCTTAATGCGGACATCAGCCAGTAGAATTTTTCCAACTGATAATGATTCAAGTTCTTGCCAGAAAGCCATGGCTTATGCGTGGAATCCCCTGTGAGACTGTTAACAATCGATACAATCACGGTACTTAAGTAGTACCCTATTGCTAATGAAACCCAAGATAAGGCAGTTGCCAATGATCTCATGTTAAATGCTGCCTCTGTGAAGAAAAACTCAAGCAGCCCTGCTAGAGTGAAAAGATCAGCTGATCCTAGAAACAAATACTGGAACGCGATCCAGAGAAATGTAATGGGAAGTGGCTTGGTGGAGTCAAGTAGCCCTGAATCGGTTGCTACCCGTTTGCGTCTGATTTCGACCAATGCAGCTACAGCCATGGCTATAATGGAGAGGACTAGGCCAACTCCAATTCGTTGGAGGTGAGTTATCCCCATCTCTGATTTCGTCACTTTTCGAGCAAATGGGATGATCACATGATCATATACCGGAGCAAGAATCATTATAAATACGACCGGGAAGATGGGAAGAGAAGCTGGAGGAACTATTAAGGTTCCGAGCTTTGTGTTCATGGTGGCGGCTTGGTGGACTGAAAATGTCGATAGCTGAGCAAGACAGCAGTTGAGCATGATCGTGCAAGCGAAAATGGGGAGGACTTTTATGACAATCTTGACTTCTTCCACTTGTTTCACCGAACATTGTAGTACGTCACAGGCAGGCTTGTTCACCGTTGCTCGGTTGAGAAATTTGAGACTTTCTGATGGAGAATCGAATGTTTTCTGGAGCTTCTCATTTTCTACAGCAGGTTCATCTTCAGAGACCGGAGCTGGAGACGGGCTCGTGGCAATATTAGCAATGGCATTGCTTGAACTTCTTGGTGTACCAGTATTGAACAATGCAGCAAGTAAAACCTATTCAAAAAAGCACTTCTAAGTTATGGATGCAGTAAGTTCTTAATGTAAAAAAGCCATTTACTTACAAACTAAAACATGGCTCTTGTATTCAGTGCGACGACTTACCTTACTTATAGTGGTAAGTGGACTTCCAAGAGGAACCTTGTTCCTATAATATGGCGAACCGGCTAGAAATATCGGAATGGACAACAATATAACCAACGTTGAAATCCCGAACCCCCCATTGCCATCCCAAGTTGTCCTCAATCCACACGACTAAGGTCACTGCAAACAGGGCACCACATGAGAGGGAAAACACGAAGTAGTTGAAGAAAGTCGATCTTCGCTTCCTTCCACGAGGGGTATCCCCATCAAACTGTTCGGCTCCATGGGACGGTAAAGACCCCTTAATGCCTCCAACACCGAGTGCCACTAAATAGAGGCCTAAAAACAGCATTGCAGCCTTTGCACCATGAACTCGTAGGCATGGATTGTTTGTATTGGCAGGGTCACATTTCGGTGGCTTTAGCGAACCTAATTTTGCTTGTATTGTGAGTATTACCAGACCCTATTAAACAATCAAAGATCGCAAGTCCTTAGAAACTTGGTTTGGTTCATGTTCTTAAGTTCAAATTTCTTTGGGAATTAGCATTTCATGAGATGAAAAAGACAATTTTTTTTTTTTTTGTAAATCCGAAATTAGTATAAACACCATGATTCACATGTTGCATCGCATGGACCAAAGATTTAGAATACCCGTGTACATGGTATCAATTTTATTATGGTGGGGTATCATTAAAAGATATCTATAGAACTTCCAAAGAATTTCCCTCAAGTAGGGAGAAGTATAAGGAAGAAAAGTTCATAATGGCCTTATTTTCGTTTTTTTTATCACTATCACAACTACAATTTTTGGGGGAAGGGGAGGTTAGGGGCTCGATCCCTGAGGAGTCGGATGACAAACCACCAGGCTGATCATGGGTTGTATAATGACCTTATATTCTTTGCCACCATACATATATATGTGGTCATCCTAAAATCTTAGATTATTATACGTGGAAGCATGCGTAGATTTATCATATTATATGCCATGATATGTCAACATAGTGATATTAATTAATTGGTAGTAGATAAGAACTTAAAATATTTCAATTTTTTTTACAAATTTTTAGCTAAGAAATGCAGAGTATTTCAACCACAATCTTGAGTTGAGAGAATTTTCAAGAAAATATTGTGAGAAAAATCTATCAAAATAAAGAAATATTGATGATAAGTTGGTTGAAGGTTATTGTCTTACAACCTATCAAAACGGTTGGGGAAAGACATTTTTTTAGGAAAAACAAATAATTAAAAAAAAAAAAAGAGGGAGTTTGTTAGCGAGAAACCAAAATAATAATAAACAAGCATGCTCAAAAATAATTATAATAATAATAATAATAATAAACAATCAAAAAATGATGGGGTTCACAATATACATTTTGTGGATCTAGATATAATGCATGTGATTTAAGCTAGGGACCAAGACCACTTTGATTCAATATTATGATTTTAATATTTAATTGATCAATTAATCACCAGTCTTATATTATATGATGTTGAATTTATTAAATTGATGATTTTCAAATTTTTGATGTGATTGCTATAAATGTTCGAGTGTCACCTACAAAAGACTCCGATTATATTTGGATAGAAATATTTGATTGATTGGATGCAAATATTTAATATAAATATATTCAAATTATTTGGTTAATTTTTACAATACTTTGAAATTATTTCTCCCCATCAAAGCTGAAAAGGACAGGGAAAATAAAGATGGAAGCTAACTAATTCTCGTGTGCCCATATAATATTACCAACTTGCAGATTGAATAACCCGCAAGTGGTCTAGAGGTGTCACCACTAAGTTTCCTATTTTTTCGGGTAACCATCAATTTTATATATATATATATATATATATATATATATATATATATATATATATATATATATATATATATATAAATTTTGAACTATGTGTATTGAATGATTGAATACTCATAACAGTTGACCCTATTTAAATTTTTATTAATTTTGTCATTTTTAGTATATTATATTTCATTTTATACCATTTTCTTTCAAAAAAAATGGCTAATTTGATTATTGCTGAATCTCCATTTTAAGTAAATTTACTTGTGCTTGTAACATGATAATTTTCAAAAATACTATCATATAATTTCTTGTGTGCATAGTTCTAAAAAAAACAATTAAATTTACTTATTAATAATATTTTTTTTCCAAAACTAAAAGAAATAGCATGAAAATTACTCTGATAACAACATAAAATACTCGGACAATATGATCACATGAAAACTAAAGGGATGCATGCATCAAAAAGCGTGAATTAAATAAAACTACATGTTCTGCTCACATTTCCCTATATTCTGATTGGATATTCATGCAATTAATACGTTGCCAGATACACGTACAAACGATACAATTTCTGAACCCACATGCAGTTTTTAAAAGAGACACATTAATTTCATGAATTTTCAATTGAACATTCAAATTTTACCATAAAAAAATAAAATAAAAGCATCCAGAAATCTATTTTTTTATAAAATAAAATAAAAAATGGGATTAGTTTTACATACCAAGAATTCAATTACTGCGCTGATGAGGTAGATGTGATAAGTTGTGAAGAAAGCATCGGACAAGAAGCCACCGAGAAGGGCTAAAAGAAAGGCTGTGCCCATAAAATTGGTGACGGAGTTGGCCGATTCCGATGGCGAAAATTGCATGTATTCCGACAGGTACAACACCAAGTTGCTTGCATTTGCCAAATATGCCAAATTCTCCAGTACCTCCACAACTACATTTAAGTCCCAAAAAATATATATTAATTTTAAAATATTATGGACAAATGTAGTTATTAAAAGAATTGTATTTTTTTTTTAAAAATGATATTTTTTTTATATTTTAAAGACATACTTTCCTTCCTATTTCCAACGTAAACCCCACTGCACAAAAATACAAAAGTCCGCAACTAAAAGAGGCTTTTTCAGTTGAAACATGCAAGAAATCCTCCTCATTTTTAAGCAATTTTACTTCAAAAATTAAGTAATTTATTTACCCAAAACAAAGGAAGCAGCCAGCATGCCGCCATGTTTGGTTCTCAAAGCTGGTTTTCCTCTCCAATCCACGTAGCCATCCCAAGTCCTTGACAACTGGTAATTCTCCACTTCCTAGTACCAAATTAATCAAAATTCTTTAAAATAATGAGATGATTCATGACAAATAAAGTAAAATAATGAAGAAAATTTAAGCAAGAAAATTAAAATGGGAGAAAATAAGATGATAAAAAGAAGAGAACCCACCATTATTTTTTTCCTGTGGACGAGTTGAAAATGGAATCCTACAAGATTTTATGTGATTTGGAGGATGGGATGAGGAAAGAAGATCATAAGGTGGGATATATACGCCTTTTAGGTTGGGAAAAAGGGTCCAACTTGAAGATGCTGAGAAGGCTCAAGATCCTATTTAAATAGTAGGAAAGAAATGAGCAATAAAATTGATTTTTTTTTTCATTTGCTTTAGTATATCATACTTTGTACGAGGTCAAAAGTGCGAGTTTTTTTTTTATTATATCGTACGTTAAATAGAGTCGTGAAATTGGACACTTGTCACAGTTTTTTTCTTGATTCTTGGTTTATATATATCAGACGATGTAAAAAAATCACTTATGTTGGTTTGATCATGTATGTCGTAGGTCCAATAATACATATATGTGTCGAGTAAACTTTATGGATTTCGACCATTCACTAGAGGAAGGGGGTGACCAAAGAACATGGCTCAAAGTATATATAAAGATTTGAAATCCAAATGAATCAATGATGATATTATGACTAAAAAAAGCTCTTTGAGAAGTCTAAGCATGTGAGCACACTCGACTCGATTCCTTCTATTGTTCATGTAACATACCTCAATCCATTGAAATTAAAAGAATTAGCAGTAGTTATTGTTGTAAGCGTAGAAAAGATTTACCTTTGTCATTGAATTGGATTTGTTATTGATGTTACTTATTCAATATAATGATATATTAGGCACATGTGTAAAATGTGACCCAACTATTGTATTCATAAAAGATTTATAAAAATTAATGAATTAATTAATTAGATTTTTCTTTATGATCTATAAAAATATATAAATATTTGTCGAAACTCATGATTATTGAATATAATATTATAGGATAACACATAATATTACAGTGAGATTACAATATATATATATATATATATATATATATATATATATGTGTGTGTGTGTGTGTGTGTGTTTATGAGAGAGAGAGAAAGAAAAGAATTAAATGTGTAAATAGGGTTTTCACCCAAAAAAAAAATATATATATTAGATAATGAATGTGAAATCATTGATACCACACCGTAATCCCATTTATGGTATAACAATTAACATTGCTCCTCATCCATCACAATTCACAAATTTTGAGTGAGGTTCGATGTCGAAAAATTTCCCAACCTTTTAAACTGTCATTTGTTAGAAATAGAAATAGTGACGTTTGTTCCATAGAATGTTTTTTTATCAAAATTAAAAATAAATTGTAATTAAACCCTCTCCAACCTAAGTCACATAATCCTCCTACCCCATCCACGCACTAGCGCTCCGGCCGCGAACTGACGAATTGGGTGTGTGTGCGCCGCATTAAGGCAAATTAAGAATTTCTAGTTCGCGCTTTAAGAATTTCTAGTTTGCGCTTTAAGAATTTCTAATTCGGGCACTAAGATTTTATAATTTGCCCACTAAAAATTCCTAATTCGCGCACTAAGATTTACTAAGTCGCTCATTAAGTTACTAAATCTTGTTAATCCTCCTTAATTCTTCAATTTTTTTTGTAATTATAAAAAAAAATCTTCGATTTTGGGTTTAGATGAATTTTCATGGTTTCTAGGTACTTCAGTTGGTAATAAAATTATATTATATGGTAAATATATAGATAATATTCACTATTATAATGAATCATGAAAATACATAATAACATATGAAATATTAAAATATGTGATTAAAAAAGTAGGATAAATCTCTGATTTTGAAACAATGGGCAACTCAGGAAGACTGCCAAAGCCGGAATAAATAATAATAATTTTAATATTTTATTTTTTTGCATGAAAATTAATAGAATGAATTTTATAAATAAAACTTTGATTTTTATTGAGTTAATTTAAATGTTTATATTAGTCATTTCATACGGTAATAATATAATTCTCCGGAAATAATATGAGTCATTATTTCATATTATTACCAAACATGTTGAAATATATATGTACAATTTGGTTTCATTTTTCAAATTCGTTATTTATATCTTAAAATAAAATAAAATTTTGATACTTTACTTCATTTTTTATTTTCTAAAATATATTTTTCGGAGAGTCCTTACTAGAAGAACGATCAAATACAAGATTCAAATTATGTTTTATCAATGGCTATAACATTTGCAAAGCTGCAAATGTTAGATCCTTCAATATAATCTAATTTTAATGTTTTTTTAAGAATGGTAAAGCTGCAAACACAAAAGTTGTTAAGAACTTCATATTGTAAGTTTGTAAATAATATAATAATGTTGTAAGTTTGTTAACTGTGATGTGTATTATGCATGTTTAACTTCATTTCATCAGTGTATGTATATATATATATTTATTTATTTATTTTTAATAGGTGCATTAAGGCGGTGCCGCACTCAATTTTTTTGAAAATTGATGCACTCACACATCCTCGCGCATCGGACTTATGTGATCTAGTCTCCAACTGCACTCGATTCTCCTCTCCAACCTGGGCTATATATCGGTACCAAAAATTTTAATTTTTTATCTGTTTCAAATTTTTATTTATTTATTTTAAAATTAACCTTTTATTTTAATCGTTTCGGTTTTTTAAAAAAATAAAGTGTTCTATTATAAAAGAATGGTTGGTTCATTTGGTAATCGAACCAACCAAATGCTATATCTACATCACACCATATGTGGTTTAGGGATGGTGCCCATTACAGTGTTATGTCATGAATCTATGTTATTGTGCTACCGTAAAACCTTTTGATTTTTAGTTTTCTTAATTTTTATTATTGAGTTTACTTATAAAACGATTATTTTAATTTAGCTATTGTTTAATATATAATTAAGATAAATATTTTTATATTGTTATTATTTATAATATTAATTTTTATTTGTTATAAGATGATAAAACCATTTAGAAATATAATTCAAATGCTACAAATTTATGTAATATAGAAATAACATTTGATTATGATATCTGATATGACATGCAATGTTGCTATTCTATGATCCAGCAATTACACTAATGTTTCAAAGACATCCATCCTACCTGTTTTTCAATCTTTTACAAGGTATTACTCCTCTGGCTTATTATTTTATTTAGAGAAAATATATAACACTCTAAAGTATATAATGAACTTATCACTCCCGAGATCGGAGCGCGTGACAAAATTAATTCAAAATAAAAAGCCTCATGTACAGATCTAAGATAAAAATCCGTCTATTTATTCAATAAAAATATAATCGTCATCACAACCGGAAATCGACTGGAATAAATTGTTCATAAAGCAACATAGATCTAAACAGAGTTGCAGAAGCATAATAGAATGAATAAAAGTTTTGGAGCCTCCTCAGTATATCATCACCTTAAAAGTGTTATTATCTTCCTACATCGATCTCTTCCTTGTTCTTATCTGAGAGGGGAGGTAAGGGGTGAGTGTTTGGGAAAATACTCTATAAGTATGGGTCAATCGAACATGGTAAAACATATATGTATACATATAATGCCTTTAAACAGTTCTTTATCAACAAACATAAAAGTTGACACATATACTGACATTTATCAACACTATAGACTTATCGGAAACACATCATATATTCACATAATACATATCACATTATGGCTTCTAAAGATTCAAGAGGTGGCTCTCATGTGTATAGCATTTTGCTCGTAATATTCAAGAGGTGGCTCAGTTTCAAGAGGTAGCTCCATCATACGTAGCACTTTGCTCCGTCGATTCAAGTGGCGGCTCACTTACACGTAGCATTTTGCTCCACAAAGTCCTCACTTTCACATAGGCATATCTTACACAAAATCGCACACTACACGTAGCACTTTGCTCATATACACGTAGCACTTTACTGAGCATTTCACATAGCTCATATACACGTAGCACTTTGCTACACAAAGCTCGCATAAAGTACTATCTTGTAACCTCTGCACTATTATAACTCTCCCAGAAAAGAATGAGTCTTTAAGCATGTAAAGAACATGCTCTCACCTTTCTTAAAGTTAAGCAAGTCTATTCCATGAATATCAATGAATCGAGCATTGTAATAATTGTATTATTATAATTAAACTCGATAAATATATTATTTCTTCAAATCGAGGAAGTCTCTTTCTTGAAATAATCGCATTGTAATTATTTACCGAATGATTTTTACCTACCATCTTTAAATTTAGATGTTTATCATGAACTTTTGATTTAATTTTTGTGTAATTAATTTTTGCCCCCGATCAAATTCCTAGATTCACCACTGCCGCTATGCGCGAGGTCTGGGAATGGGTCGAGCCACTTCGAGCCTAATATATGCATCTATCATTTGCAATACAAGAGACTGTTTCAGCTGCTTGTAGGTCACATGACAGTAACTTTAACCGTTGCGTCAAGGCTCACTCGTAAATGATAGTTGTATTGACAATTTATTTTAAAGATGGCTAGTTGTATCATAAAGACAGATAGTCGGTTCATGGTATTAGCAGAGTCGTTTGTATTAACATAAATAGCATGCTCGGCACTATTATTCAACCAATGAAAGATTTTGATAACAAAGAAGAAGATTCCAGCAATAGCATGCTCGGCAATATTGTCCAAACAAGGGAAGATTCTGATAACATAGAAGAAGATCTCAGCAAATCCACCTCAATCATAGGACATTAAATAAAGGAACCAAAGCAACAGAAGAAGGAAACATGCTACAATAAAGTGATGGATATTCACAAGAAGGAAGTTACCTTGTTCTGTACAGCACCGAACAAGGAAATTACCACACAATCAGGATCACAAAATCAACAACTGTCGTGCATAAATTTGGCAAGCAGCAAGGATCCACCTTAAGGATTTCCTAAACATTGTTGAGCAGATCTTTGGGCAACATTTACGTTTATTACTCTGTATACTCTTGCTGCAATAATTAATTTAAATACCTCACATGTAAAGCCTTAGTGTTCACGTTGCTTTTTTATGTAACTATTATTCACAGACTCTTATGTATCATTTGGGAAATAAAAATGTCTCAGCATTATGAATTTTTCTTATGGTATCAGAGCCATGTGTGAACACTAGGCAACTCTTTACACAACACAAACACTTCAGTCTGCTCTTCATTCCTTGTCTGCCATGACCACCTTATCCTTGAACGTGGGAAATTTTGTCACCCTCAAATTAACCTCAAACAATTACCCGCTATGGCGTGAACAAGCACTAGCTCTGGCAGAAAGCCAAGAATTAGTAGGACATCTCACAAATGATGATCCTGCTCCCACAAAATTCACAAACACAAACCAAGATACAACTGGTGATAGTGATACTTATATCCTTCATAACATGGCGGAAAGCAGATCGACTCCTTCGAGGATGGATTATTGGTACGCTTTCTGAAGAGGCTCTGGGACTGGTAGTAGGCTTGGATACAGCACACGCCGTGTGGCAAGCACTGAAAAATGCATATGCTCAAGATTCACAAGAAGGTGAATTCACTTTAAAACAACAAGTGACATATCTCCGAAAAGATGATCATCTTACTATCACTGAGCATATTAGCAAGTTCAAAGGGCTCTGTGACAACCTAGCGGCCATAGGAAAGCCTATTCCAGATCAAGAAAAGGTATTTTGTCTCCTCACTAGCCTTGGCCCCCAATATGAAACATTCACAACCACCATGCTGAAACCTCCCAGACCTACATATTCTGAATTAGTTTCTCAACTCAAAAATTTTGACCAAAGACGCAACTGGTTCACCAATACCACTGACATGTCAAACCCCACCCATCAATTGGCCTTTTATGGACAACAACATCATCAACCACAATCAAACTCACCAAATTATCGTGGCTCGCGTGGCTCACCACAAAAGTTCACTTCCAATGGACGTGGATTCCAAGCACAACAACAAAGGAACTCAAGCAACTACAACTACCAAAACTCATCCACAACAAACACCCAACGACGTCCCCCTCCACCAGGAGAACGACGCATGACACCTACAGAAAGAGATATGTATCATGAGGAACAATGTCAAATTTGTGGAATAAAGGGACATATTGCTAAAATCTGTTGGTGGGTGACAAAGAAACCTATTCAACCAGATGAAATACCACAAGCACTTGCAGCCCTGACCTTGGACAACATTATTACAGAAACAGAATGGACAACCGATACTGGCGCATCCAACCACATGACAGGTAAGCCAGGTATGTTAACAAACCTAAGAAAGTATTCAGGTGCAGACTCTGTCCTAATTGGAGATGGCTCCTTACTGACTATCCTTGCAATTGGTGACTCTTGCATCAAACAAAGCCACACTGTTCTACCTCTGAAAAATGTGTTATTGGTTCCTAATTTAACAAAAAATTTACTTTCTGTAAGCCAAATCACATCCCAATTCCCTGTTAACTGTGAATTCTCTAATGTTGATTTTTGTATTAAGGAACGGGAAACAGGCCACACAGTGATCACGGGGAAGCGCAAGGGTGATCTATATGTTCTACCAACAATTCCAGAATCATACTTTTCCCATCGGTTCAAATCAGGAACTTCTGATGTTTGGCATCAACGTCTACGACACAGTCAAACTTCAACCTTACATATGCTTCGGAATAAAGGGCTTATTGATGTTGTTGGAACAACACGTAATCCTTCCTTTTGTGATAGTTGTGAATTAGGAAAACTTAGTCGTTTACCTTTTTCTCGTTCAGAACATTTAAGCACTAGTATTTTTGATAAAATTCATTGCGACTTATGGGGACCTGCCCCTGTTTTATCTCTTCAAAAATTTAAATATTATGATTGCCTGGTTGATGTTTTTTCTAAATATACTTGGATTATTCCTTTACGTAACAAATCTAACTTTTTTGATGCCTTTATAGCATTTGAAAATATGTTGATCGACAGTTCAGTAAGCAAATTAAAATATTCCATTCGGATGGAGGTGGTGAGTTCATCAACTCAAAACTCTCCACACACTTCCTCTCTACAGGTATTGTTCACCAAATTTCTTCGCCCTACACTCCTGAACAAACAGGCTCAGTTGAAAGACGGCACTATTATTCAACCAAGGAAAGATTTTGATAACAAAGAAGAAGATTCCAGCAATAGCATGCTCGGCAATATTGTCCAAACAAGGGAAGATTCTGATAACATAGAAGAAGATCTCAGCAAATCCACCTCAATCATAGGACATCAAATAAAGGAACCAAAGCAACCGAAGAAGGAAACATGCTACAATAAAGTGATGGATATTCATAAGAAGGAAGTTACCTTGTTCTGTACAGCACCGAACAAGGAAATTACCACACAATCAGGATCACAAAATCAACAACTGTCGTGCATAAATTTGGCAAGCAGCAAGGATCCACCTTAAGGATTTCCTAAACATTGTTGAGTAGATCTTTGGGCTACATTTACGTTTATTACTCTGTATACTCTTGCTGCAATAATTAATTTAAATACCTCACATGTAAAGCCTTAGTGTTCACGTTGCTTTTTTATGTAACTATTATTCACAGACTCTTCTGTATCGTTTGGGAAATAAAAAATGTCTCAGCGTTATGAATTTTTCTTAGTTTGCAGCAATATTAAAGTACCATCGATTAGGTTATCTTGATAAATTGTAGGACTGTCAGTATTTGCTCTTAGTTCTCTTCGCTATGAAGTCTTTTTAGTTTGCAGCAATATTAAAGTACCATCGATTAGGTTATCTTGATAAATTGTAGGACTGTCAGTATTTGCTCTTAGTTCTCTTCGCTATGAAGTCTTTTGACTTATTCTTGAATGATGTATATAAATATACAGAAATTTAGTCGTAAAAGTTTATAGCCTTAATAAACTCTTGTGAATGTTTTTGCCAATTAGTTCTGTCATTTATCCTGATAACCCTTTGATCTATGTTAACCCAATGAAGATTATTTCTGTTAATTCTTACCTAACACGAGAGATTAGTTTTGTTAATCCTCAGCTTGACTCAGATCAACTAACATGCGATGCTTTATCTGTGTTATTGATCATGTAATTAGTTTTACTCCACTTCTTTACTTCCATAAACTTTGCTGGTAGGCCATAGCAATGAACAATTTAGTTGCAGAACTTAATAAATTTATTACCAACAAAACAAACAAATTAGAAAAGTGTGAAGCACAATTTAATCATTTCGGAACTTTCACAAGAAGTAAAAGAGTTTTTAGAATTATGACTTCAATTATTGCACGTAGATGGGCAATCATATCATGCTGTGTGGAGTTTCACGCGGGATTCTTTAATAAATTATCCTTCGTTTAATCAAGTAATATAACCTTTTCAATTACATATATTTAATTTTTATTTTTTATACATGTTTAAATGTCAGTTTTCAAAAAGATTTTAAAGAAAAATCGCAAATCAAAAAGACAAATTTGTCAAATATCAATTTTCAAACTATTATGTGTGACCATCCTGCAAAAAAAAAAATTGATTTTATTAATTTTTCATCTTTATTTTACTGTTATTGCAATTTTATTACCCCTTAAAAATGCATTAATTAACATGCATGACTCGTGAAATTCCTTATTCTACTATAAATAATATTATACTAGAATAAAGAAAAATAAAAGAATTGGATGAAAAAAATAATTATATTATTTTTATAAACCAAATGCAACTATTTAGGGATATCTTTCTCGACAAGGTAATGACAATAGCAATAGGGTAGTGTTAATGCTAAAGCATGAATTGTTGCTTCCAAAGCAATATTTTCAAAATCCCACATATACCCTTAAGGCAATCTTCCAAGCTTGAAACCTCTACGATCCGTCTTGAAAAATGATATCAGAGCTTAGGTTTATTATGAAAATATTAAAATAATATTTTGAATATTAATATTATCCCAAATGGAGGAGACAATACACGAGAATATACATTCGAAATAATGTTCGATGTGTCATTCATACAAGTGGTACTTCCAAAAACTGAAAGCATTAAATCAAAAGCATATGACGTAAGCTCAACACTTCAATCATAAGTGAAAATTCTTACGAGGAACATGTCTATGCCTACCTTACATAAATCATTACAAGAAACTGAAGAGGATGGCTAAGAAGTTCCATCAAGTGAACATCAAACTACAGTTCCAGTTAGCTGAATTCAGGACGATGATCATCATGAACATGATGACGTTAATCCAGACCCCCAATGATTCAACAGGGTCCGGACCAGACGAATTGGATGGGAGAACCAACCTTTCGAGAAATCGAGGCGGATACTTCTAAGATGTCCCAAGATCTTAGAGAGACTCGGAAGACAATGCAATATCATGGATACTTACAATACCATGTCCCTGCACAGATTCATCAGATTCAAAGTCAGATAGAGATTATGATTAAACATCATGAGGAAATTCTTGAAAACCTTAGAGATGTTCAAACCTGAGTCAAAGAGTTGGAGTCACAACCAAGTCCTTCAGAAAGAAGAAAATGAGGGTTGTTACCACCATCTTATGGAACAGAACCTATTTTACATCAAAAAGGGAAATCGAATGAGGTCGAAAGGCCTATGACAGGTACTGAGAAATTGATCGTTGTTATCCGAGGAGATCCAATACTTCCCACAAAGTCAAGTATCCATTCAAAATATTCCAGAAAACAGCGAATGGATCCTTCATGGTGAACTACATGACTAGCCATATCACGAAATTTGCCGAGAAAATCTTCGAGAAGAAAAGGCATGTGTTGAGGGATAACAAGATTCCGGCGACCAAAGAAACATGCCGAAAACTCTGCAACATGGCTCACTTTGGAATATGGCAGGACCACATCTGCCCAAGCTGCCCAGAGCAAAAGGAGTCATTGTTCGGGAAAGGATTCCCTATCAAAAGGGACCAGAAGATAGAGGACATAGAGGGACCAGGTAAAAGTGAAAGATTCCCACGCGGACCGCAAAAGCCAAATTTCTAGGGTTACAGGGAGACATGGGTCATGTGACGCTGACGATGACCACTACCATTATCAGAAGAAACAAAAATGGTAGGACCACTCATGAGAATAGTCTAGCGCACTCAGACAAAGATGCATGACCACGAGATAAAGGCGCACTCACTGTGTAATGCCTCGATTTGCTTTATACACGTTTGATATGATTATATCGTTATTATGACTAATTTCGATATGATATGAATTGGGTTCGGGTTGAACCGAGGATGAATAAAATGATATATGACAATGAATGAAACATATGGCAATGTATGACTTGAATTAAATCAAGTGTAGTGACATATCAAGTAACTATGAGTATGCATTTGATTTGGATGTCATGTACAATTTCAATTAAGAGGAAAGTTACATTTGCATGTGAATTTGGATTTCACCTTCATGTATATGTCAATTAGCATGTCATTGCAATTAGCATGTCATTATCTCCAACATGATCTATATCAAGTGGCTTAGTGGGTGGAATCACATACTACACCACTTTTCACCTAAAATTCTCTACAAAGCTTCTCTCCAACCCTTGGAGATTCTTCTTGGTTTGAGCTTGGATTTCACTAGAGAATTAAGCTAGGAAGTTGAGTGAAGTGATTTCCTAACTTCTTGGTAAGGAATTTATGGTTTTAAACTTGAATTGTGTAGTTGGTGTTGAAGTATGTGAATTGAATATCAAATGTTCATGCTTAGAATCATAACATGTTTATATGCCAAGAATTGGATTCTAAGATGGTAGAAACATGTTTATATGATACTAGGGATTGCAAAAAACATGGTTACATGTAAATTTGTGAGTAGGAGAAGAAGTATCATGAAGATATGCTTGAAAATCGCCATGCTCTAAGTTTTCTGGACATCGGCGATCGATCGGTGCTTGTGTTGCGATCGATCGCCGAGGACAGCTAAAATATAAGGCGGTGAAATTATGTGGTGATCGATCGGTGAGTTTGTAGCGATCGATCGCTATGAACAGCGCATTTTGGCGATCGATCGCCAAGTAGTTGCGATCTATCGCGAGGAGACAGAAAGTTTTGGCGATCGATCGGCAATTGTAGCGATCGATCGGTGCCTTGGAATTTTTGAAAATGTTATATTTTTGTCACAATTGTTTATGAAGCCTCTTATAACATGGTTTATTGGTGACATTATTGTAGCATCATCACAGGGGACGGGGCAACGAGGCAATTAGCCAGTGACGACTGATTTATCTCGTTTGTGTCGCTTTACAGGTACGTGTTGACGTACGGAGTATAGATATTGTGTGATGATGTTATGAGATTGATATCATATGAATTGTGTTGTGTTGGTATCATATGATTGGTAGTATCATATGCATGTACATTCATGGATATCATGTGTTTGAAATGGATGAGGTATATGCTTTAGCATTAGAGGTATACGCCTGTTTGGGTATATGCTCGGGTATGCTACATATACGTTAGCATTAGAGGTATACGCCTGGTTTGGGTATATACTCTGGCTATTATCACATATGAGTACGGTACTATGATATATGCTGCTAATATGAAGATGTGATGTGGTTCCACTGACATATTGAGCTGAGATAGACATATCATATTGGTCTCGTGATAATAGGGTGATAGTTGAGACATGTCGACATGGTGCATTGGTTGATGCATGATACAGAGCATTCACATTGGATATGATGTTTATTGTGCTTTATCATTGATATTGTGTTTTGATATTGCACTAAGATAGTGGTTTATCTATACTCACGTTGTGTGAATGTTTCTGTAGGATTTCATAGACGTGGGAATCGTGAGTCTTATTCCGCTGCGAGGTGAACCACTGCATAGGAGTTGTGCTGGCTTAGGTTGTTATTTAAATAACACATGTGATGTATATGTGAATAGGGTTTTTTTGTACTTGTGGTTTTGTACATCTGTAACAACCTATTAGTAAGAAACTCTTAAACAGTGTATGAATTACTTAATTCTGACTCACATATGTACTTACGATTGTATACATAATGGATTAAGTAACGAGGAATCCACACACTGGCACACTTAATATTCAACAAGAGTTTGGAATCCGCATTTGAAGTTCGGATTCATGCATGTATAAGACCAGACATTGAAGAAGCTAAGGACATCAGAAATTCATAAATATTGTAGTCTCGAAGCTGTAATCTTATAAAATTTCATAGCTTGATAATAATTTCTTTCTTTCTTTGTAATATTTCAGTTTTAATTCAGTTTGTATATGTGTTTTGAGTCAAGACTCATGAAAGACTAAACAAGTTAATCTCCTCCCATAGGGAGATGTGTTAATTCAATAAATATTATAAGTATTTCCAGCATAAAAATGAGGTTGTTTCCCATCTATATCCAAGATTTTGTTTAAATCTTTCATATATCTGATTATATTGTACGCCCTAAGGTAGGAAACGAATTAGAGATGCGCTTCCTACTGTTGAAGGCCCTATCACAGAACCATCAGTTGCAATCGTGTGGTTGATGGTGATGATCCATCGTAAAACCTGGTGGGATACTCGATAGTAGTTTGGTCAAAAGGTATTAATCAGTTTGTTAAATTCTATTGTAATACGGAAGAATGATGTACATGCTATGCATTTCTTCGAATCACAATATGAACTGTGAGTCTTTTGCAAAAGAATGCTATTGGGTTCTTCTCAATATGACAGAAACTGAAGGATTTCATGTCCATAAAATGCTACATTTTAGTAGATTTGAATATTGAAGGTGTATATTGGAATTTTATCAAGATTGCTTTGACAAAAACAATCTTTGCTTTGTCATTATCATTCACCATAGTAATACCTAAGCACGCTGGGATCATCATAACATCATTCATGCATATATATGATATCTTAAAATAATTATAATTTTTATTTATATTAAAGTTTTATTTAAAGTACAGTTAAATTAGAATAATTTCTTCACATCAAATTATTTATTTGAGCTGTTACTTTGTCATAACCTGTTTTTATAATAAAGATAAGTTATTTAGGGGGAATTTTCTATCTTTAGATATCAAAATTAGTTAATGTCTGGATATTTTTTTAATAATACATTATAAATATAAATTTATAAACTCAACATATTTATCACTTAGAAATTAAAAGGTTGCTCTTCTTTTAAAAAAAATCCCAAAACCCTTAAATTGTCGTTTTAACAAAAAAGTTATAATACAGTCCAACTCTAGTTGTTTAAATTGTACATCAGCTCAACATCATGCTTCGATTGTTATCTCAGCAGAAACACTTATTGCTTCCCACCACCCCTTTTTTCCGTTTAAGCAAAATAGATGATAAGCGACCGAGCAACGGGATAAGACGAACTTGTTATCCTTAAGAATATGGCATCTATCAAGTTACAAGAAGAAAGCAACAGTCTATCACATATTAAGATAGCATAAACGAATTTTTAGTAGATAGTTTCGGTCATATTAAAATCGAGTACGTACGTAAAATGATTGTTAGTAAAATCTAGAAAATTCTTCTATGCATCGGATGGACCCATACACCAACACATATTCAAACATCTACATACATATAGATACATTGATAAATATGTTGGTGTACGAATCCACCTGGTGCATATAAGAATTTTACTAAAATCTTTTGTACACCATCTCACAGTTGTGCGTACATCACTCATGAGCCTAATGTCACGGGACGAGAGCTTTCACCCAAACTTTTCGAACTCGTGCGGCACTTGACTAGTAACCCGCGTCGCTAGCAAGTCAGCCTTCCTCCCGAGTTGGTTGCTAAAGTGCTAGAAAGAGAGAACACAAGGAGATTGAGAGAATGCTATGTATTGCTTGAATACTTGATTGAAAACTTGATGGTACAAATGAACTCCTACCCCCCTATATATACAAGTCCACCTCCTCAATGGATGGTTGTGATCGATTTGATCTAAAGGTGGAGAATGACCTTCTAGGATCTTCTACACTTCTACATGTTTCTATAAGGTTCCATGGATATCTCCTACAAGATTTTAGAAAACTCTATATTACAAAAGAATATACAAGTGAGACCTAGAATCTTCCGGGGTGCTCTAAAGTGTTCTTCAAACTTCTGGGAGCTTCCGGGATGTCCAAAGCCTCTTAATATGCCGGAATCCGCTAGAAAGTTCCGTAGTGTGACATTCTCCTCCACCTAAGTTGGCGACGCCCTCGTCGCCTGCATATAGCGGAACTCCTTGATCTTGTGTGCAAATTGCCACAAGTGGTCTTCGTGCTCCCAGCTAGACTCTGCCTCAGGTAGACCCTTCCATCGCATGAAGTACTCTGTGTATGGGGGAACTCCTCTTTTACGTAACACTCGGTCCGCCAGAATCTCCTCGACGCCTTTGTCATATGATGTGACCACAGCAGTTGGCGCCCGACGTGATGTCCCACGGCTTGGATCCTCCATGTCCGCATGATATGGCTTCAGCTGACTCACATGAAACACTGGATGGATCTTTAACTTTGGCGGTAATTGTAGTCGATAAGACACTGTGCCTATACGCCGTTCGATGGGAAAGGGGCCTTCATATCTACGTATCAACCCCTTGTGTACTGGCCGCAATGATTTGAATTGTTGAGGTAGTGGCTTTACCATTACAAGGTCCCCTTCCTTGAACTCGACCGCTCGTCGCTTAAGATCTGCCCACTTCTTCATCTTTTTGGTGGCTTTGTTCAAGGATGCCCGAGCCAAGTCAGTCTCCTCCTGTATGGACTTGGGGAATGTGTATGATGCGGGGCTGCTCCCTGTGTAGCCCGTGGCAATGTTATGCGGTGTCCTCGGCTGTCTGCCTGTGGCTAACTCAAATGGACTACGTCCAGTAGATTCACTTCGCTGCAAATTATAAGAGAACTGGGCAGTGTAAGAGTTTCGTCCAATCTCGCTGGTTGGCACTCACATAGTGACGTAAGTGTAATTCCAGTAGTGCATTCACCCGCTCGGTCTGCCCATCCGTTTGTGGGTGGAAGCTTGTTGAGAATGCAAGATCGGACCCCAAAAGCTTGAATAGCTCGGACCAACACTTCCCCATGAAGCGAGGGTCGCGATCACTCACAATGGTCTTCGGAATGCCCCAATGCTTGACCACGTGCTTAGTGAAAAGCTTGGCTGTGTCAACGGTGCAGCAATAAAGATAGCATACTTAGAAAACCTGTCCACCACAACAATGATAGTCCCGTATTCTTTTGACTTGGGTAGTGCCGTAATGAAGTCCATAGATATGCTCTCGAACGGGTGCTCAGGAATGGGAAGTGGTTGTTGATGCGAAAAATCCCTTACCGCAAGCGCACGGTAGTCAAGTTTTAGTATAAAAAGATGTCGAACCCACAGAGATTGATTAAATAGCTAAATCTAAGTACTGAATTAAAATAATCTTTGCTTTATTTAGAGAATCGAATAGTTGAGTGTTATGCAAATAATAAAAATCAATTAACTAACGATGATCAAATATTGAGTTGAAAAGAAATCAATTGGAGACGAATCTAGGAGTACGATTTCATTTGTTCATCCACTACACATATCATTCCTTGATTTCCATGTTGTGGATTTCCCAGTTTACTAGCCGAGAATTCTTATTTATTTATACTTCCTCTCCCGAGTGTTAAGCAGAAGTAATCATCTAACATCAATCTTGATATCCCTATCTAAGATCAATTATCAAACAATTGTAAAACACAGTAATTCCTTTATCGACTTCTATGGAGTTATAGGCCTCTCGAACAATATAACTACCACGATATGAATTCCTTCTTTCCTATTCACAACCCCCTCTCCCGAGTGATAAATCACGAATATACCATCATTCAATCCATGGCCAGTAGATTAAAAGCATTATGAACAGGAAAACATAAATAAACCATACGGAAATCCAAATACTTCAATCAATCATAACAAGTGTAGTTTCAAAACAAGCTACATCGTCTCCTAGAAAATAAAATTATCTCATGCTAGAAGTATTTAAACACATAGACATATTTAAATAACCCATAAAAATTGCTAAAAGTTTAGAGATACAAAACAAATTGGATGCTATTCTTCGATCTCCGATGAACGCCGTCGTCTCGTGATGAAATCTCTACTTTTTGCTCCGAGCCGTCGTCGTTATTTTCATCTTTCTTCAACCCTAGCCTCCTTCTCTCCATGAATGTGTGTCTAAGTCCGAATATTTTTTTGTGCCTTCGTCAATCCTCCTTTAAAATCCCGTGCATCAAATAAGGAAAGCAGTCCAAAATTTCCAAAATTCAGCAGGCGTAATGACGCCTCCAAACTGGTGTAATTACGCCTGTCGATGTGTCAAAAAACTTGGCTTCCCGCGTGACTGGCGTAATTACGCCTGAAAAACGGCGTCTTTACGCCTGTATAAAATACCAAAGCCGTAGCTTAGGCGCAGCTACGCCTAAATGAGGCGTAATTACGCCTCATGAAAATCTTCAAATAGTGATTTGCCGTGGGTTAGGCGTCTTTACGCCTCAAAGTAGGCGTAATTACACATGTTGCAATGATTGAAAGTGTAGATTTTTGACTTCAATTCATACTTTCTTTCCGTCATTTGCACCCTTTTAGTCCAGAAAACATGTAATTACCTGGATTCCCTCAAAACAACACAGAACAAAACCAAAAGCGTAATTCTGATAAAAAACTAGCACTAAACCATGCAAAATAAGAAGAAATATAAGTGTATAAAATACACTTATCAAACCCCCTAAACTTAAACTTTTGCTAGTCCCGAGCAAAACAACAACAAAAACAAAACAAAACAAATCAAAACAAAATTGACACGAAAAGACACACAAAACAAAGTTGTAAAACATTCCAATTGTGTGGACCTCAGAAGTATTCAAACATACATATCACTTTCTCAAGAATTCTCACGTGTGTGTGCTACCATTTCCATTTAATCATTAACTCAAAGCGCTATTTACTCACACAAATCAATACTTTGCAAGGTATACGTTCAAATTGCATTGTTCAAAAACAGAGTGTAGCTTTGATAAATGCTAACAATGCATGAAGACTAGGTAATGAGATGATCATATGTGAATGTCAAAACCATGTTTATTACAAGTGTTTCTTTAGTGTCATATGTTCACTATTCATAACCTTCACCACTAGTATATTAGACAAATGTGGCTTGGTCAATAGGTCTTAATAAGCTTGTAACGTTAGGCTTTGGCTCATGGCTTCAATAAAAGGAAAGGATATTCAAAGCAAGAGAGTAAGTTAAAATTATAATCAATTTGCGCATTCTCATCCCGCTTTCGATTCCTTCTATTGATAATTCATCAATTTTTCTTTCTTTTCAATTCATCCTCTTCATCATTTACCTCATTATTTTTCTCTTTTTCATTGTTACTCCACTTCTAATTTTCAATTAAGATCATAGGAGCTATTTGAACTTTTAAAGCGCAATAGAAGCTTACTCCCTTGAGGGTGGGAAACAGTGTATAAGCTATCAACAAGGTGGTTGATGTGGTTTCTTGAAACGATGTCGAATGGGGTTATTCATGTGCCTAAACGCATGCCATTCGATTTGTATTAAGCTCAAAAGGGTAACTAAAGATAAAATGATGTCATTTGGTGGCTTCAAAGGCTCAAACGATCAAAAAATTGCCTAAATCATTCCTAAGCCACATATGTCTGTATTTCACCTCAAAGGTTACTATAGTAAGTTCTATACTACTCTCAATTCACAAATAACTTACATGATTTGACCAATGTGCTCAGATTGCATCTGAAAACTATGGTAATATCAGAAAAAAAATTTGAATGAGATTCTAAAAGGTATTGCAAACAATTCAATTCTCATTCTTTTATACTTAAGCTCAAATGGGCTACTATGGCAAATTTCTATCAATGAATCAAGGCCCAAATTATCAAGAATTGCCTATATCATTTTTGTGTTCGTTCAAATCATCATTGATTAATCAAATGGTAATGGTCTCTAGTGCATGAATATGTGAGAACTCAAGAGCAACGTGAAAACATGAAAATTTTAAAATTTTCCACAAGTCAACTCAATTTTTCATCATTGGCCTCAACTGACTCGTAATACAACTTATGACACTCAAAACTAAACAGACTCGAAATCAAGACAACCCAAACAAAATAAGGAAAACAAACAAACAAAAACAACAGAAATCCAAGTAGTTTGAGACAATTCAAAGTACCCCCCTAAACTTAGAAATGTGCATTGTCCTCAATGCATACACATGAAGAAAGAAATAGAACGATGCACATACCTAAGCGATGACCGTCATTGGTCATCGTCATCCATATCGTTGGGGGGCGGGTGTGGAAAAGATGATGGCTGGAAAGTCGGGGCCTGTGGAAACGCTCGATGAGGAAACTCCTGAGCGAGGGCCGTTGTGAAGTCCACGACAAAGTTCATGTAGGTGTCTTGGCGCTGCTGGAACGCCTCTTGACGCTGCATGTATGCCTCATGACTTTGGTAGAAATCGGCCCATTGGTTAGCTTGAGCCGTTACACTTTGCTCCAAATCTGTGAGTCGGTGAACAAGAGTGGGAAGGTCCGGAGTGGTTCAGATTCATCCGGTTGTGGCCCACTGGAAGCCCCGGCTTGGCTAGAAGATGGGGGGTGTCGCCTTCGAGCATGTCTAGTCAACATTATCGGCTTTTGAATTTTCAATCGCTCTTCTTCAGGGCCCCATCGCACCCCCGCATAGTAGCACAGATCAGTAATAAGCATGGGGTGTGGGAAGCCCAAAGTCGTTGGCCCCTGCAAGCAAACTCGATAGAGAACTGGAGAAGAAGCCCCAAATCAATAGACATCCCAGTCATAATAGCATATACCAATAAAGCTCTGTCCTTGGTGACATCAGTGGCATGCAGAGCCGGCTTAAGTCGTGCCTTGATGAAGGCGAACCATAACTTCTCGGTGGCTTTCAGTGCCGAGGATTGAAAATTGACGAATTTGTCTTGATTCATTCTCCAGCGGGCATTGAGGCCACACAACCTCAAAATTACTTCATTATAGTCAATGGTTCCGTTGACAAAGGTAGTGTAATCATCCTCATCCACATCATGTATCTCAAAAAGCGTATTGATCGTGTGGCGGTCAAACGCTACCATATGTCCCCTAACCAAGACCTTAAACTCCTCATGGCGCACGGAGAGGTTGGCATAGAATTCCCTGACGACCGGTTGCACGGCATCATTAGGCTTCTTTATAAATTCACCCCACCACGAGCTATTGCATTTTGGATGATGGGGTGTCGGGGCTCCGCTAAGTCGAACCCACGCTCGCTAATCCAAGGCCGAGCTAATTATGTCTTATAATTGGCCTCAGCATCCGCATTCCAGAATTTTTGGGTGTCCCTTTCCCTTTGGATGTGCTCCCCTTTGGTTTCTTGTTGGGTGCCATTTATACTTTCAATCAACCAACGCAACAATAACCCAACTTGGCTAAGGCACTCCCACAACAACACTCCAATACCACAATTCACAAAAATTCTCACCACAATTCAACTTCACAACAATGATCACATTCACTTCAACTCCACATCTATATACCACAAAATATGTCCATCTTTTCTTGCACAATCTCAATAATCATTAAGGAATAATACTTACCCAACCTTAGATGAAGAAATTTTGATTTTGTTGGCTAAGCAAGACCACTTCGTTGCAACCCCCTAAACTTGCTTCCTTGCACCAATAGACTCCAAAAGCCTGCAATTAATCGACAACAATATAGATATTAGAGGTGGGGTAGCTTAATTAAAAGGAATGGAAGAAAAAATTTGGGAATTGAAAAGGAGGCGTGAGTTAGGGTTGAGTTTGGGGAAGGAATTTTTGAAAAATGGCTTCAGAATTGGACTTAAAATACGCGAGGCGTAATTACGCCTGTTGAGAGGCGTAATTACGCCTACTGTTCGGCCTCTTAATTTTTTTAAAAAAATGGTAGGCGTAACTACGCTAAAAACAGGCGTAGTTATGCCTACGCTACGGCATTTCATTGTTTTTCAAAAATTTGACAGGCGTAATTACGCCTAAAAGAGGCGTAGTTACGCCTGTGCTACGGCATTTCAAAAACCAAAATTTTTTTTTTCAGGCGTATTTACGCCTATAAAGGCGTAAACACGCCTCCCTTTTTTTTTATTTAAATAAAATAAAATAAAACAAAGGATACAGAATTTGGGTTGCCTCCCAAAAAGTGCTTAGTTTATAGTCCTCAGCCCGACTGTCTGCCATTCCGTCATTTAGGCTCGCTTAGATGAACCTGGTCCACGTCTCTTACTTCTTCCCCAAAATAATGCTTCAAACGCTGGCCATTTGCTTGAAATGTGTGAGCATCCTCGCATTTCAGTTCAATTGCTCCATATGGGATCACTTTTTCAATAGTGAACGGCCCAGACCATCGTGACTTCAACTTTCCTAGAAATAGTCGGAGACGGGAGTTATAAAGAAGCACTTTCTGACCAGGAATGAACTCTCTTCTCACGATTTGCTTGTCATGCCAATTCTTCGTTCGCTCCTTGTAAATTTTAGCATTTTCATACGTTTCATTGCGAAACTCATCCATCTCAGTGAGCTGTAGCAACCGTTGCTCACCAGCAGCCTTCAAATGAAAGTTCAGCTTCTTTATGGCCCAGAAAGCCCGATGCTCCAACTCTACCGGTAAGTGGCATGCTTTCCCAAAGACTAGACGATATGGGGACATCCGTATGGGAGTTTTGAATGCAGTTCGGTATGCCCATAGTGCATCATCCAATTTCAGAGCCCAATCCTTTCGGTTAATACTGACCGTCTTTTCAAGAATTAGCTTAATTTCTCGGTTAGAAATTTCAGCTTGGCCATTAGTCTGTGGATGATAAGCCAATGCAATCTTATGCCTCACAGTGTATTTCGTCATCAGAGCACGGAAGATCTTGTTACAGAAGTGGGTCCCTTCATCACTTACAATCGATCTCGGAGTACCAAACCGTGTAAAGATGTTCTTTTACACAAACTTGACCACGACATGAACGTCATTAGTCGATGTGGCAATCGCTTCAACCCACTTAGAAACATAGTCCACTGCTAGCAAAATATATGACTGCCCACAAGATGGTGGAAAGGGGCCCATGAAATCAATACCCATACATCGAAAATTTCTATTTCCAAGATATTTGTCAACGGCATCTCATGGTGTTTGGAAATATTACCAATGTGTTGACAACGATCACACGTCTTCACCAAAGTATAACTGTCTCGATGTAGCTCTGTCCAATAGAAACCCGATTGAAGCACTTTTGCTGCCGTCCGTGATGCTCCAAAATGTCCTCCATAAGGTGTGGAGTGACACTTTTCTAGAATCTCTCTTGATTCCTCCTCAGTTAGACATCTCCTGACGATTTGGGCTGTACAGCGTCTGAATACATACGGTTCATCCCAGTAATAATTCTTCACTTCATGAAAGAACTTTCTCCTTTGCTGATAAGTAAGGTCTGGAGGCAGTATACCACACGACAAATAATTGGCAAAATCAGCAAACCACGGGGTTTTAGTACATACCTCAAAGAGATGTTCATCAGGGAAGTTCTCTTGTATGACTCCATGATCCATTTGATCCTCCAACTCCAAACGAGATAAGTGATCTACTACTTGATTCTCACTGCCCATTTTGTCCAAGATCTCGAAATCAAACTCTTGTAGCAACAAGATCCATCGAATCAACCGGGGTTTCACATCCTTCTTGGCAAAAAGATAACGAATCGCTACATGATCTGTGTAAACTATGACCTTTGTCCCGATCAGATATGCTCTAAACTTGTCGAATGCAAACACCACAGCTAGCATCTCTTTCTCGGTGGTCGTGTAATTCTGTTGGGCTCCATCAAGAGTTCTACTTGCATAGTAAATCGCCCTAAAAATCTTGTCTCTCTTTTGCCCCAATACTGCTCCCACAGCATAGTCGCTGGCATCACACATTAAAACAAATGGCTCATTCCAATCCGGCACTATGATAATCGGTGCGGATATAAGTGCTTTCTTTAGCATGTTAAATGCCTGCAAACACAAATCATCAAAGACAAAAGGTGAGTCTTTTTCTAACAAATTACACAAGGGCTTAGCTATTTTAGAAAAATCTTTAATAAAACGGCGATAAAACCCGGCATCTCCAAGGAAGCTCCTAATAGCCTTCTCATTGTTCGGAGGTGGAAGCTTCTCAATTGCAACCACTTTTGCTCTATCCACTTCAAGTCCTTGAGATGACACCTTATGGCCAAGGACAATACCCTCTTGCACCATAAAGTGACATTTCTCCCAATTTAACATGAGGTTCTTTTATTGGCAGCGATGTAAGACAAGAGATAGGTTATGCAAACAATGGTCAAAAGAGGAACCAAATACCGAAAAGTCGTCCATGAAGACTTCTAAGATCTCCTCCACCATATCTGAAAATATCGCCATCATGCACCGTTGGGTAGCAGGTGCGGTGCATAAACCAAAAGCCATTCTTCTAAACGCAAAAGTGACATATGGACAGGTAAACGTTGTCTTCTCTTGATCCTCGGGATCTATGGCAATTTGATTGTACCCTGAATAGCCATCTAAGAAACAATAATAACAATAACCGGCTAACCTGTCGAGCATCTGATCAATAAATGGAAGAGGAAAGTGGTCCTTCCTTGTGGCCTTGTTGAGTTTCCTATAGTCAATGCAAACTCGCCACCCCGACACAGTTCGAGTTGAGATCAACTCATTATTTCATTTCTTACCACTGTCATCCCTCCTTTCTTTGGCACAACCTGTACTGGGGAAACCCATGCACTATCTGAAATAGCATAAATAATCCCAGCATTTAACAATTTAAGCACTTCTGCTTTTACTACCTCCTTCATTGCTGGATTTAACCGCCTTTGATGATCAATGGAGGGAACGAAGGAATCCTCCATAAGTATTTTATGCATGCATAAAGACGGGCTAATCCCCTTGATATCAGAAATCGACCAACCCAAAGCAGATTTAAATGTCCTCAATACAAGTAATAATTTATCTTTCTCTAAATAACAAAGAGATGAAGATATAATTACCGGGTATGTCGAATTCTCACCCAAGAAGGCATAAGTAAGGTGGGTCGGTAGTTCTTTCAATTCCGAGCTCGCCTTCGTATCTTCTTTGACTGATGTAGCTCGTACATCTTCCTCTTTTCCAGCAGTGTTGTTCTCCTTATGCAAGCTCTTAAGTGCTTCCACTTGCTCAGCAAGATCAGATTCACTTGCATCTGCTTGCATAATGGAGTTGACCATGCAATTCTCCAATGGATCCTCAGGTATTGCTCCTACTTCAAAGTTATGCACACATGAGTCAATAACATCCAAAAACTTGCAAGTACTTACATCGTCAGGTCCCTTGAGAGCCTTGTAAATATTGAAAATGACTTCTTCGCCTCCAACTCTCAAGGATAATTCTCCTCTTTGGACATCGATAAGTGCCCTGCCTGTTGCTAAGAATGGTCTCCCCAAAATTAATGGAACATCTCCATCTTCCTCCATGTCTAGAACCACAAAATCTGCAGGGAAAATAAATTTGTCCACCTTCACAAGCACATCTTCAATTATCCCTCTAGGATATGTAAGAGACCTATCCGCCAATTGCAATGTGATTGTAGTAGGCTTTACCTCACCAAGCCCTAAACTCCTGAAAATAGATAAAGTCATTAAATTAATTCTTGCACCTAAATCACATAATGCCTTATTGAATGTAGAACTACCAATAATACAAGGAATATTAAAACTCTCTGGATCTTTCAATTTTTGTGGTAGCTTCTTTTGGAGGATTGCACTACATTCTTCTGTGAGATTCACGGTTTCAAATTCCTCAAGCTTCCTCTTCCGTGCCATTATGTCCTTCATAAATTTTGTATAATTAGGCATTTGTTGCAACGCCTCGGCAAAAGGAATATTTATGTGGATTTTCTTGAAAATCTCCAAGAATTTGGCAAACTGGTCATCTATAGCCTTTTTCCGGAAGCGTTGAGGATATGGAAGTGTAGGCTTGAATATAGGAATCTTTTCTGGTAGTGTGGCTTGCTTCTCCTTTTCAACTTCCTTAGGGGTTTCAACCTGAATTTGAGTCTCCTCAACAAATGGCTCATCAACATGTGCTGGTTCTTCTTCCCCAAGTTCCTTACCACTTCTCAATGTCATGGCCTTGCACTGCTCCTTTGGGTTCACTTCGGTGTTGCTAGGAAATGTCCCTCTTTGTTGGTTGTTCATGGCATTAGCAAGCTTCCCAATTTGCACCTCAAGAGACTTCATTGTAGCACCCATGTTGTTCATGTGACCCTCAATCATATCAAGCCTCGACTCATTCTTCTCAAGCCTCAATGCCGAGCTTTGAACAAAATTACCCACCAAATCTTCAAATGATGGTTTACCTTCATTCTTTTGTGGAGCATATTCAGGTGTTGGAGTCAGAGCACTATTGTTGTTGGCATATGAGAGCTTATCATTGTTGCGGAACCCTTGTTGGTACGGATTGCTTCGGTAGTTGTTATTGTTGTTGGGATACCGATTGTTTATGAACTGAGCTTGTTCTTGGTCTGCTTCCCTTGACAACTCCATTCCAGCTGCAGCTGCAGCCGATTCAATAGTAGGTTGTGCTCCTTGTTTGGTCAGAACTGCTACCTCCGTGGTTAGTGCAGACAATTGTGCAGTAAGAGTACTAAAATGATCAACCTCATACATACCTATGGGTTTCCTTGCCATGGCTCGCTCACTGGGCCACTGGAAGCAGTTGGCTGACATCTCCTCAAGTAATTCAAAAGCAGCATCTGCAGTCTTAGAAAATAGTGTTCCTCCTGCTGCAGCATCCACAATGATCCTAGTTGGTCCATTCAACCCATTGTAAAATAACTGAATCTGCACCCAGCTTTCATAGTTGTGTTGTGGGCACCTCCTCAATAAATCCTTGAATCGCTCCCATGCCTCATATAGTTGTTCAGAATCAATTTGTCTGAACGTACTAATTTCGGTTCTCAGTTGAGCTGACTTAGCTGGTGGGAAGAACTTCGAGAGAAATTTCGATGCCATTTCCGCCCATGTGCAAATACCACTATATGGAAGAGATTGTTGCCAACTCCTTGCGTGGTCCCTAAGAGAGAAAGGGAACAATCGCAGTCTCACAGTATCTTATGGAACACCATTCATCTTTACAGTATCAGCTATCTCCAAAAATATCCTCAAATGCAAGTTGGGGTCTTCAACAGGGGAACCACCAAACTGATTCTGTTGTACCATACTTATCAATGCCGGCTTAAGTTCAAAATTGTTGGCATTGATAGTCTGGCGAGCTATCCCAGAGTAATTATTGTTGTCCAATGGTTTGAAATAATCTATGATCGCCATTTGAGGTTCAACAAAATGTTGTGGAGGTGGTTCGTTGTTGTCTCTATTTGCAGCCATTTCTATCAATTCCTCCCTTCTCGTTTTTCTCAGTCTTCTTGCAGTTCTCTCGATCTCAGGATCAAACAGCAACAATTCAGGAGTAGTATACTTTCGCATGCACTGCAAAATTTCAGAAAAGACAAAAAAAATAACTCCAAAATAAAAGGAATAAAAGCTCTAAATAAAACCAAGATTAATTGGTACAGTATCAGATTGTACTAAATAAATCAATCCCCGGCAACGGCGCCAAAAACTTGATGCGAAAAATCCATCGCAAGTGCACGGTAGTCAAGTTTTAGTATAAAAAGATGTCGAACCTACAGAGATTGATTAAATAGTTAAATCTAAGTACTAAATTAAAATAATCTTTGCTTTATTTAGAGAATCGAATAGTTGAGTGTTATGCAAATAATAAAAATCAATTAACTAACGATGATCAAATATTGAGTTGAAAAGAAATCAATTGGAGACGAATCTAGGAGTACGATTTCACTTGTTCATCCACTACACTTATCATTCATTGATTTCCATGTTGTGGATTTCCTAGTTTACTAGCTGAGAATTCTTATTTATTTCTACTCCCTCTCCTGAGTGTTAAGCAGAAGTAATCATCTAATATCAATCTTGATATCCCTATCTAAGATCAATTATCAAACAATTGTAAAAGCACAGTAATTCCTTTATCGACTTCTATGGAGTTATAGGCCTCTCGAACAATATAACTACCACGATATGAATTCTTTCTTTCCTATTCACAACACCCTCTCCCGAGTGATAGATCACGATTATAACATCATTCAATCCATGGCCAGTAGATTAAAAGCATTATGAACAGGAAAACATAAATAAACCATACGGAAATCCAAATACTTCAATCAATTCATAACAAGTGTAGTTTCAAAACAAGCTACACCGTCTCCTAGAAAATAAAATTAGCTCATCCTAGAAGTATTTAAACACATAGACATGTTTAAATAACCCATAAAAATTGCTAAAAGTTTAGAGATACAAAACAAATTGGACGCTATTCTTCGATCTCCGATGAACGCCGCCGTCTCGTGATGAAATCTCTACTCTTTTGCTCCGAGTCGTCATCATTATTTTCTCCTTTCTTCAACCCTAGCCTCCTTCTCTCCAAGAATGTGTGTCTAAGTCTGAATATTTTTTTGTGCCTTCGTCAATCCTCCTTTAAAATCACGTGCATCAAATAAGGAAAGCAGTCCAAAATTTCCAAAATTCATCAGGCGTAATGACGCCTCCAAACTGGCGTAATTACACCTGTTGATGTGTCAAAAAACCTGGCTTCCCGCGTGACTGGCATAATTACGCCTGAAAAATGTCGTCTTTACGCCTGAATAAAATACCAAAGCCGTAGCTTAGGCGTAGCTACGCCTAAATGAGGCGTAATTACGCCTCATGAAAATCTTCAAATAGTGATTTGCCGTGGGTTAGGCGTCTTTACGCCTCAAAGTAGGCGTAATTACGCCTGTTGTAATGATTGAAAGTGTAGATTTTTGACTTCAATTCATCCTTTCTTTCCGTCATTTGCACCTTTTAGTCCACAAAACATGTAATTACCTGGATTCCTGCAAAACAACACAGAACAAAATCAAAAGCGTAATTCTGATCGAAAACTAGCACTAAACCATGCAAAATAAGAATAAATATAAGTGTATAAAATACACTTATCAGTTGTAGGAGACCGACTGGCTGCTGTTGTTCCACCTTGTCTTGTTGGCACACAAGACAAGTCCTCACATAGGCCTCCACATCCTCCCGCATCATTGGCCAATAATAAGAATCATCCATGAGTGCCATAGTGCGATGCATCCCCGGGTGGCCCGCCCACTTGTATCATGACACTCCTTGAGTATTTTCTGATGCAAATTTCCCCACTTGGGCACGAAGAGGCGGTCTGCCTTAGTGAATAGCAAGCCATCTTGAATCCAAAAGCGGCGGGTTTTGCCTTCCCTAGCAAAGTCCATGATGTTCCTTGCCATCGGGTCTTGACCTAGTCCTTCCCGTATGCGATCCTTCAACATGCTTGCGGGTTGGCATATGGCTGCGAGCTCCACCTTCCGGCCTAAGGCATCCGCTACACGATTGGTTGTCCCCGTCTTGTACTCCAATGTGTAGTCGAACTCCGCAAGAAACTCCTGCCACCTGGCTTGCTTCGGAGTGAGCTTCTTTTGAGTTTGGAAGTAACTTGTGGCAACACTGTCCGTCTGCACAATAAACTTGCTCCCAAGCAAGTAATGCCTCCATACTCGTAGACAATGGACCACTACAGTCATCTCCTTCTCATGGACTGTGTAGCGCCGCTCGGCATCATTCAACTTGCGGCTCTCAAAAACAATGGGATGCCCATTTTGCATAAGAACGCCCGCAATGGCATAGTCTGAGGCATCAATGTGCACCTCATATGGTTTTGTGTGATCCGGCAGGGCTAAGACTAGTTGCTCCGTCACCTTGCTCTTTAGCTCTTCAAATGCTTCCCGGCACTTTGGATCCCACTACCACTTCTTGTTCTTCTTCAAGAGATTAGTGAGGGGTGTGGCAATGTTAGAATACCCATGTATGAAGCGACGGTAATAATTGGCTAGCCCCAGAAAAGATCGGAGTTGGAGTATATTGGTTGGAGCCTCCCAATCTCGTATGGCCTTCACCTTGGCCTCTTCCATCATGATACGCCCGGTCTTGATGTTGTGGCCAAGAATGACACCTCATCTCGGGCAAAAGAGCACTTGTCCAACTTGATGTAAAGTTCACTCTCCCGAAGTGCCTGAAATACCTTTCTCAAATGCTCCACGTGTTCCTCCAACGTTGATGAGTAGATAACAATATCATCAAGGTAAACAACCACAAATTTATCAAAGTAAGCGTGGAAGACCTTGTTCATGAGGGTGCAAAACGTGGCCGGGGCATTGGTGAGACCATAAGGCATAACTAGAAAATCATAAGACCCGTACCTCGTCACCATGGCGGTCTTTGGCTCGTCCCCTACGGCAATCCGCACTTGCCAATATCCGGACCGCAAGTATATCTTTGAAAACCACTTGGCCCCTCCAAGTTGGTCGAATAATTCTCCAATGAGTGGTATGGGGTACTTGTTCCGGACCGTCAACTTGTTCAAGGCCCGATAGTCCACGCACATGCGTAGAGATCCGTCATGCTTCTTTTGAAAGAGCACTGGTGCACCATATGGGGACTTGGATGGCTGGATCATCCCCGCATCAAGTAGTTCCTTGAGTTGTTTCCTCAAATCTTCCAATTCAAGCGGTGCCATCCGATAGGGTGTGCGTGAGGACGGGCTAGCATCCGCTACTAGCTCGATCTTATGGTCCACGTCCTTCCTTGGTGGTAGCTTCTTTGGGAGCTCCTTTGGCATAATGTCCTTGAAGTCCTCAAGCACGACCTTGACTTCCATGGGCAACTCCCCCACACCCACAGTCTTTGGTCCTTTGTCTATCTTAGGAACTATGGCATACTTCTCCTCACTACGCCTAAGTCCCTTTGCAAGTTGAATAGCCGACAACATGCTCGGCCCCTTGGCCTCCCTCTTGGTCGGTATAGTACATGGAGTGTTTGCATCAAGAATATATAAGGTGTCCGAAAAGGGTAGAATGCAAGCTCGTACCTCATCGAGCCACTCTAGCCCAAGTACCATGTCGTAGTCATCCATGGGCACCACTATGTAGGAGACATATCCCTGCCATTCTCCTATCCTGGTCTTCACTCCCTTGGCCGCTCCGGCAATTGGTTTGGCCTTAGCATTTACTGATTTGATTGATCCTCCGGTCGGAGCGATGGCAAGCCCCAGCTTTTTCGCCGCCTCCTCTCGGATGAAATTGTGTGTGGCTCCCGTATCCACCAATGCCTTGACTCGTCGCCCCCTGACCAAGGCATCCACAAACATAGACCCACCTTTGGGTCCTTTAGCGCTCTTCACCTTAGCTTTGACGGCATTGAGGAGCCATATAGATTCAATCTGCGTGCCATCCTCCTGTGGCTCACCATCTTCGTCTGCAAGAGCTGCTAGCTAGTTTACTTTTGGGCAATTGGCCATGAAGTGGTCGGTCTTGTGACAAAGGAAGCAAGTCCGTTCCCGGTCATTGGACCTATAGGTTGATGGTCTTGGTGCATTGCCCCTGTTGTAGGATTGGCTTGAGTTTGACTGGTTGCCTCCCACACCTTTGCCCTTGTCATCCTTCTTGCCTTTGTTGTTGCCATCATTGGAGGGCCGCAACTCAAGGCTCTCAGCATAAGCAATTGCCATAGCCAAATCCTGCACTTGACGGCGTTGGATCTCCTGTTTTGCCCATGGCCTGAGCCCATCAAGGAAAGCTAAGAATGCCTCACGATCCGTCAACTCTGGGATCTCCAATATGATCTCTTGGAACTCCTTGATGTACTCTTTTATAGTTTTGTTGTGTGTGACCCGTCGTAGGCGTCCCCGAGCCTCATACTCCACATTCTCGGGGTAGAATTGCCGCTTGAGCTCGGCCTTGAAGTCTTCCCATGTATCCATGCGGCATGTGCCTCGCTCAATATCGGCGTGTCGCCTCCTCCCCCATAGAGTGGCTGTGTCGGTCAGGAATAGGGGATCTGTGTGAATCTTGGCCTCATTGTCCTGTACATTCGAGGCTGCAAAGTATTGCTCCAAGTTCCATAGAAAGTTGTCAAGTTCCTTAGCATTGCGAGTCCCATTGTATGGTCTTGACCTTGGAACATCGATCCTGGTTGGTGCCGTGGCCACATGATCCCCCGCATTGGCCATGACCCTTTTGCATATAACCATGTCGTCCTTGAGAGTTTTGAACTCTTCTTGCAAGGCCTCAATCATGCCCCTGAAATTGATCTTCACATCAAAATTGAAAGAGTTAATTTGTTGGAGTACCTGACCTTGAAACTCCTCCCCTGAGGTGTTTTCTTCAAGATCCCGTACCCTCTCGGCCACATCCTTGAAGGCTTGGGAGTGATCCGCCATGTATTGCTCCAGTCGTATCATCCGGTTCTCCATGCCACCCATAAAGTCGACCGAGGGTTCCCTTGACTGACCTCGGCCCTTCCTCGATGCCTTCTCTGGCTTCTCGGGTTGTTGGACCACCCCTGAGTCTGACATTCTTTCTTCTAGCAAACACCAACAAACAACCTTGAGTGCGGAAGCTTTAAGAGCCAACCTGGCTCTCATACCACTTGTCACGGGATGAGAGCTTTCACCCAAACTTTCTCGAACCCGTGCGGCATTTGACTAGAACCCCGCGTCGCTAGCAAGTCAGCCTTCCTCCCGAGTTGGTTGCTAAAGTGCTAGAAAGAGATAACACAAGGAGATTGAGAGAATGCTTTGTATTGCTTGAATACTTGATTGAAAACTTGATGGTTACAAATGAACTCCTACCCCCCTATATATACAAGTCCACCTCCTCAATGGATGGTTGTGATCGATTTGATCTAACAATGGAGAATGACCTTCTAGGATCTTCTACACTTCTACATGTTTCTATAAGGTTCCATGGATATCTCCTACAAGATTCTAGAAAACTCTATATTACAAAAGAATATACAAGTGAGACCTAGAATCTTTCGGGGTGCTCTAAAGTGTTCTTCAAACTTCTGGGAGCTTCCGGGATGTCTCAAAGCCTCTTAATATGCCGGAATCCGCTAGAAAGTCCCGGAGTGTTACACTAAGCCATGAATGAGTGGTACTAAGAGCCAATTTTGGGAATTACAATTGGCGTGAATGAGTTGTAATATCCCATTGAGATCGAAGGGAATATTTTATAGAACTGTCATCAGACTTGCAATTCTATATGTGACAGAATGATGGGCACACAAGAGGAATCAAGTCCAAAAGTTGAGTGTGACAAATATGTGTATGCTCCGTTGGATGTGTGGTTGGACCATAATAGATAAAATAAGGAATGAAGACATTCAAGCTGAAGTATGTGTGGCTTGTATTTACGATGATTTGGTCACAAACGTCGTAGGCCCGCAATGCACATGTTCGTCGAGTATATTATATGGATTTCGGTCCTTTCAATAGAGCAGGGGTGACCGAAGAATACATGACTCGAACTTATATACAAAGATTTATAGTCCAATGGGAACAACCAGGATATTATGACCGCAAGAAACTTTTGGAGAAGATTGATACAAGTGCGCGACTCAACTTGATTTCGTCTATGGTTCATGTAGCCTACCACAATCCATTGAGATTAAAAACTTAATTGTGTTGTTGTTGTTGTTGATAGTTGAATGAGTCTTAGTCGGAAAAAAAATGGAGAATACACATTCCTTCTAGAACACAAGTGTTGGCTAGCAAAGCATTCAACCTATTGACACACTATCTAGTAAATATAGAATCAACATGGGCTAACATCCCCAAAGGACATGACATTTTCGCTAATAGTTTATTTGTTTGCCTCGTCCTAATGGCTAGTTTCTAACTCCTAGTTTCCATATACAACTATATGTGTATCATTCAATAGCATGTTGGTCAAAGTACATGACTATCAAAGATGATTATAAGTCCAGAAGTACGTGGAGAAATAGAACAAATTAGCTAATAAAGTCAAAATTCTTTAACCTATCAAACTTAAGATTGAAGCAATGTTGAGAATGTTGTACTCACCAATTCTTCTTTGTTCTAGCGGACGAAAGTGCATCACATCTATCGTCTAAGGCATACAAGTCTGGTCAATTGGCATACATGTAGTGCAGCCCATCGTGTACACATATCACTTAGTACGGGCTTTGTGCTCCCCTTTATAAGGAAATAAAATATGTCTCTACTAACATTTATAACTTTTGACCGAAGTAAGAATTTGATCATAACAATTGGTATCATAGCAAGATCATGTGTTCAAGTTGTCCGAGAAGCAATTTCTGAGGGGATTATTGGGAATTGTGTACCCATCATTTTTCTAAGTGCTAGTGGACGAATGTGTATCATCAGCTATCGTCTAAGACATACATGTCTAGCCCATTGACACTCATGTGGTGCAGCTCCTCATGTCAACATGTCGCTTAGTACGAGGCTTTACATTACCACTGTAGAAGAAAAATAAAGTTACTCATTTGCTAACAACTATAGTTTTAGCCTAATGGTAAGCGTTTGATCCTATCAAAAATTTCTTCCAGCTTGTAATCAGTCACATATAAGGATAAGCATATTTGCTTATTTTAATGATTTCTTTACATCAAGACATGAAATAATATGTATATATGATAAATCCCTGTGAACGGGGGAAGAGCTTAAACATAATATAGAGTGCTGATGTCTGAAGGTGTAATTGTAGAAGAGTAGTTGTCTTAAACATAATACCAGTGGTTGTCTTAATTGTTTGTTCTAATTATCCAGTGCTGTAATTTTCTAATAAAGAATTTAAGTTGTAGAAAGCGGTAAATCTAGAACTTTTGTTTAGAATGGCAAAAAATAATAACATAAAAATAGAGTGCAAAAAAAAATTTAAGGGGTCAAAATATTATTTTAAGGGGGTAAAATGCAATTTTTTTAAAAGAGTTTTTTTGAGGGGGATTGCTCCCCCCTCTCCAACGTGTGCATTCGCCACTTGTTGTAGAGATGACGTCAGACCAACGCCCATACGGGTGTTGAACGTGAGCCAAACTGAATGAATCTTATGTAGTGATAGTTCATGATGTTTAAGATTATTAAGGAATTTCTTCCAATGGAAAGAAGAGAGAAGCAGAAAGAGTACCCCCAACATTGAATCATTTGTAAATTCTTATGTTATGTACTTTTTATGTTTTACATTCTTGTTGTTATTTATATCTTTCTATTCTGCTCATCCTAACTAGCTATTTAAATATGTATTTTACATATATTTGTGAATGAGTCTGTTATTACTCTCTTTTCAATCTATGTTCATCCTTTCGTTTAAACGGTTTTCCTTCTCTTGCAGCCTCTGACAAAGATAGATGTCACTCTTGTGCAATGGCGAACAAAAGTTCTACATTTGCCCCTACTTCGGTGTCGATAATCATAATACGTATGGCCTGATCCCAGGAGTGAACCTGTGTGCCCCTCAAAAACTATTTGTTATTATATATGTTTACTTCAACTTTAAAAACCAAGTGTGTTGGACTAGTGGTGAGGATTTGACATAGGAATCCTTTCCACCCAAGTTTCAATCATGTTGAAGAATGTTCGCTTTGACAATTATTACACTCCAACAATCCCCCTCCCAATAATTTTACTACCTTGCAACTCATGAGAATCGAACACGTGACATTGACTCTGATATCAGTTCTAGGATCAAGCGATTGCCGCTGTAACAAAAGCTATAGTTGATGGTAACGGTGCAACTCTAATATTTAAACCGTAGAGTAACCCAAGCGCCACGTTTCAATCGCTCTACAAACAGGGACAATCATTGCACTCTAACACTATGTGTTGAGCACAGTTGGTTATTGTAAAAAATGTTGTCGAGCCAAGAGAGATGTTGAGCTATGAATGAACGAGAGATAGTTTAAAAACATTTATTCAGGAAAATATCTTAAGAGCTTCGGGAGCAATTCAACTTAAGTGTAAAACATTCATATATTAAAGAGATTGACAAATGTGAATAGACGATTGCGACTTTTATCATACACAATAATAATCACTAAATCTCTAATCTCAATCGATTAATGTACGACATTAAATAAATATGTAAAGTTTTTTAGTGCTTAACTGAGTTTTATAAATTTAGCAAGTGTTTATATGAGTTACTGGGGAATATAAAAACGTCCGAGTGGTTGTTTACTGTCTGTATTAGAGACCATGGCATCAAAGTTATATTTAGTAGATTCTGTATATTAATTTGTTAATGCTTTCTTACATCATACCTCATTTTACGTGGTCAAGTTTAAGTTCAATCCTTTGGATTGTGGTCGACAACCTACATGTTCATTGATGTCATATGACATATTGACTTCATCGGGTAAAATCCCCCCAAGAACCGAACTGATCTTATACCGAGCGGTTTACCGAACAGAAAGACACCGAGCAGATAGCATCGAGCAGGGCTTACCGAACAGAAAGACACCGAACAGATAGCATCTGGTCAACGACTAGCGGAAGACCCGGAGATAACCAACAAATCAACCGGTGTGGATAAACGTGCAGTAATGGGGCGCGGATTTCTCGGACACGTTTGGCCCCAGTTAAGCCACGATCAGAGGACATCGTGTTCCGGATGCCCCGCGAGCCAATCACTGGGAACAACCCTATAAATACCCGCGGATGTTGTCACAGAGGAGGTTGGATTTTTCTGGGCAAAAAGACTCCGAAGAGAGCAAATTTATTTCTGTTCGGTCTTTTTTTTTATTTTTCTAAGATTTTCATATAAATCATTGGGCGATTGTCATTTGTGTCATCAGAGTCTTGTAAATCATCAACGTTTATAGTGAAGTTTTATACTGGACTAGGTCCCGTGGTTTTTCTCTCAATTTGAGAGTTTTCCACGTAAAAAATCTTGGTGTTTATCGTTATTTTTCATTAAAACTTTATTCTACCTTATATTTAAAAATTTCGAATCTCATCATTGGCGCCATCTGTGGGAACAAAGAGTAAAGACGTTGAAGCAAGAATATTTCATTAAGAATCCAGGACAAAATGGTTAGAAGCAAGGGACGAGGGCCAATGTCGGGAAGGGATAAACCAACAACCCCCCCACGTTCATGCCCAGAACCAGAAGGAGCAAGAGAGGCTGGATCATCTCAGAATGTTTCACGAGTATTACCCACCGGAGGAATACCCATGGAACATTTAACGGAGATGATTGCTAAAACTGTCGGAGAAGTTATGAAACAATTTATGACCCCCCCTTGTCAGGAAGAAACTAAGGAAGAAGATGAAGACTCAGCCTCTGTAGAGAAGTCGGAGGAGGAGGTTGGAGAATCGAAAGATCTTCCTAATCATTCAAATGATGAAATAGATAGGGCTTTGCACCACCAAATGGAGGATTTAAAGGAGGAGTTACAAAAAATGCGCAATAAAATGGAAGGGCGTATCTACTCGGCAAGGAGGAGCACCCCGTTTACTCCTCAAGTCATTGATGATCCTCTGCCTCTTAATTTTAGAACCTTAAGTGTGGGGAATTATGATGGCAGCACGGATCCAGAGGAATATTTGTCTCGATTTGAGAATGATTCACTCCTTCATCAGCTGACAGATGGGGTGAAATGTAGAGTGTTCTTGACTACCCTAGCTGGCGTTGCTCAATCATGGTTCAACCAATTACCATCAGGAATAGTGGATTCCTTTCCTAAATTCAGCTCATTGTTCCTCCATCAATTCGCGAGCAGTAGGAGTTGCAAGAGAACATCCTTGAGTTTGTTCGGTCTCAGGCAGATGGAGAAAGAGTCCCTACGGGATTTTTTGAAAAGATTCAATCAAGCATGCATTGATGTTCCAAATGTGACGTCCGAAATACTAGCCAGCGCTTTCACCCAAGGGTTGAGGGAGGGGGACCTATTCAGATCGTTGCCAAGAAGGCACCGTCGGATTATGACGAATTGTTAGGACGTGCCTCTAAATACATCAATTTAGAGGAAGCGCAGAGGATGAAACAGAAGAAAGAAATAAAAAATGGTGGTGAAGTCAATAGGAAAGAGAGGCCACTAGAACCGCCTAAGAGGAATTTTGATCAATACTTACCGATGAGATCTTATCGGGAGGTAGCCATGAACCAAATTATGCCGAAGAGGGGTCGGGGAGGACTGTTGGAATCGAAGAGGGGGGGTGAATGAGATTCCTTGGCTACTTTAGCGTTTAAAAATGAGTTTGTAAAATAAAAATATTTTGCGCTTGCGGAAGCCTTTAGTCAATCGATAAATGCAAAGAATAAAATAAATAAATGCGTAAAGGAAATAAAGCAATAAATAACAAAAGGATTTGTTATAGAAGTTCGGCGATGAATCGCCTACGTCTCCTCTTCCCGGTTAGATAACCTCCAACCGAGGTTCCACTAGAACAATAGATCTTGGCCTTGAGGGCTCCAAGTTAGCCACACAACAACTCTTCCCGAGTTTACAACGCTCTTCCCGAGCACACTACTCTTCACGAGTATACAAAGCTCTTCCCGAGCTACCAACACTCTTCACGAGTCTTCTTGGCCTTAAGGGCTCCAAGGATAGCCACACACTTGCACCAACTAGACTAGTTGACGACTTTACAATTTTCCAACTTGCTTTGGTGTTGGAGGACCTTTACAAGAAATCAAACCAAAAACACCTTCACGGTGTACTCACACGAAGACAACAAGACTTAACGAATGGAAACAATTACTAGCTCCAATACAACAACAATGTATGGAGTTTGTAATGTTATTCAAGAATTTAATAATCAAAGCTTTGGTATAGTTTGTAGACTTGTTTCTTAACTTCAAAATGCTCCAAAGCATCAATATTTATAGTGTTGAAGGCCTCCAAGGCTCCTACTAGCCGTTGCTTCAAATAAGGCTTGAATCACTCCAAGATCGCCTCGGACATCGCCTCGGGCGATCACCATCGCCGCGCCCCAACGGTCAGCAAAAATCACGGATCGCCTCAGGCGTTCGTGACATCGCCTCGAGCGAACTCCCCTGCGCGCATGCCCGCGCCACCCTCGGCATCGCTTCAGTCGATGTGCTGGAGCGAAGTCCCTGTGGCTGCCATCGCCTCAGGCGTTGGTCACCATCGCCTGGGGCGATCTTTCTCGTGTGCCCGCCTGGCCATCGCCTGGGTTGATGAGCGTGGCGATCCTCGCCTGGCACCCATCGCCTGGGGCGATGGCACTCATCGCCTGGGGCGATCTGTGTCTTCCAAAAGACAATTTCTTTGGCATTTCAAATCTATTACAATCTTCAAATTTGATCATAATTTAAGCTGCACACTCAATAAAAACCATTAGTACAAAATGTATAGGTTTTGTAATCATCAAAACAAAAACGATAATTTTATTTAAAATAGAGGAATGAGAGTTGTAGCGTTTTAAGGCGCAACAATCTCCCCCTTTTTGATGATCACAAAACCCGGTAAACTTGAAAGAAAATATAACTTATAGCAATGCAATGCATAGAGAGTTTAAACTCCCCCTTAATGAATGCAATGATAAACAATGTTTCAATGTGCATTTTATCACCTTTACAAAATGTGTCACAAGTTGTAAAAACACTTAGGTTGCAAATTGCACTTCAACAATCAAGTTTACAACATCAAGTTTACAGCAAGTTTACATATACATTCTCCCCCTTTTTGTGAGAATAAAAAAGGTGAAGGAGTTTTAAAAAAATTGGACATAGTTTCCTTTAAAAAATGAATAAATCATAAATCCATTCAAGTAATACACAATCAACTCAAAATTCAATCAACAACTTAAACTCCATCAATATAAACAATAAATTCATTCCAACATCATTTAACCATTTAATCCTTACAAATAATTACAAAAGGATAAAATAAAAAAAACAAAGACAACTCAATCCAAGCCACCATCACCATCACCATCATTCCCGTGAGTAGTATCCTCGTCCATGTGAGCACTGGAAAACTGAGAACGAAGAGCGTCCACTTCATGTCGTAAATACGACAAATCTTCTCTCGAGGAGTCTTGGTAAGCTCGAAGAGACGCAACATCATCTCGAAGGGAATGGAATTGAGAATTCATATCGACTCTCAAGGATTGAAATTGTGAGTTCATATCCTCACGAAGGCTTTGGAATTGAGAGGTAAAGAAGGCAAAAGCGTCTTGATTGAATTCAAAAGACGAGGAAGGTTGATGACTATCAGGAGCTGGAATATCCGCCCCAATATTCATCATGTCATCAAAGGTAGATGGGGATTGATGCTGAATGGGTGGCTCATCGAGATTTGGTTCAATCAAGAAAGGAAAATGAACCCTTTGGGCACTAGTCATCCTATCAATGGGTAATGAGGGGTGATCTTTAGGATTGAAGGCAGAAAGTAGGTTCCCCGGATCATTAACCCAACAGGAAGTGAAAGGATTCCAAGATATTTTGTTAAACAAAAAACACCTTAGATTGAAGGTGTCATTGGACTTGATAGGGAGTTTCTCATTGTCATCAAAAGGAAGGTTGAAATGAAGAAAAATCTTTGTTAGGACACGGCCGAATGGGAGAATAACCTTTTTAGGATTATGGGCGGTGTTCCTAAAGATTTGCACAATGAATCTTGGTAGGTTGAAGGGGGTCATAGTAATGATGTAATACATCAAATATACACCAGAGAATTTCAACCTAAGACGATCACCATCCCGAGGGATCATCGAGGTGATCACAATCTTGTGAAGGATTTGGTAGTTTGTAGGGATGGAATTCACAAGAAAGGATTGGTTTGGACATTGAGGGGTTCCGCCAAATATGAGATACAAGGCTTGGGCAGGATCACATACCCCATCATTGGGCCAAGTAGCTAGAGCAAATTTAGCTGGACCCTCCGAAGGAATGCGAAGAATATTTCCTAATTCAGTGCTATTGAATTCAATTGGGCGATTGCAAACGATGGTTTTGATAGTTAATTCACCATCACCCTCAAACAATTCAAGATTGGCATAGAAAGAATGAATCATGGATGGATACAAAAAATCGTTCTTTCTAGGGGGTTTGAAAAAATTTTCCCATTGTTGGAAATGAATCCAATCAAGAATAGGGAGCTGGGAAGTCCTAAGGAAATCGAAATCAAAGATATAACCCGGAATTAATTTGCGAGTAAGATAGTCTTCCGGAATTGGCTTACCATCAAGTGGAGGACCCGTATAATTCCTAGTGGAGCGATTAGAGCGTCTCCTCCGGCTTGATTCTCCTTCTTCTCGGTTGCTTCGAGACATATTGCAAGAAATTTAAGGGAATTGAGGTAAAGTTTCGATTTTGAAAAATGGGGTTAGGGTTTGCAAAAATTTCGAATTGGAAGATTTGGTGTTTGGAAAGTGAAATTGATGGTTTGGAAAGGCTTAGGATGATCGATTATAACAATGATGAAGAAATCTCGAATTATGGGTGAAAAACACGATTTGTTGCTGAAAAAATGAGCAAAAGCCGTAGCCTTCAGACTTTAAAAATCGAGATCGCCTGAGGCGATCTGGAGAACGCCTGAGGCGATCGAGAACGCCTGAGGCGATGCTTGCGATCGTTTGAGGCGATGCGAGCCACGCCCGAGGCGATGCTTGCGATCGTTTGAGGCGATGCGAGCCACGGACGAGGCACTTCGCACAGAATGCTGAGGCGATGGTTTGGCCATTTTTTGAGTCAATTTTTGGACCAAAAAATTATTTTTGATAATTCTAACTAACATTAAACCATCTAACAACAAAAATTAATCACATAATCTCAAAAACACAATAATTCACAATTTGTGACTTTTAAAAGGTGATTTCAAAATGCATTTTTGAAATTAAATGTGAGTAAACTTGATTCCCCCTTAACAATTGTATAGCACATACAAAATAATCAAGTAAAGCATAAAGTAAACAACTCTCCCCCTCAAACCATGCATACACAAGCTCTCCCCCTTAAACTATGCATGAAGTAAACTTCAAGATTATCACACAATTATCCCCCTTTTTGTGATAATCAAAAAGTACAAAAATTAAATAGACAAATCACTAAAATATGTTGACACATAGCCATATTTTATACATGTTCCTCATCAAGCATATAATAGCCCAAATAAGCATAAGATTAATTCATTTTGAGGAATACAAACATGCGTTTTAAGGCGATCAACAATGAATTCAAAATGTGCAAAATGTTCATATGTTCTACCAAAATTTCATGCATTTGTGCCCAATAAACATTAGAATTCTCAAATCATCATTTGATAAATTTATTAAGATCATGATAGCATTATTTCAAAGATAGAGCATCTAAACAAATATATCATGCTTAATCACATAATATCATATAACATATTCAAATTAGAATTCATTGCACTTACTATAAAATGATAGGCATACATCATGCAATAAAACAATTTATATGTGCACATGCCAAGGGGTTATGCATTTTACTCCATCAATATTGAGCTTCATTATTTATTGGTCACAATTAATTTGTGCCAATTAATTTTGAATTGCTCATTTTAACGTGTAAAAAGTAAATTTTACCCTCGATGACAAGAGTTCGTTCTTGTCATTGGTCCTATGCCTCGTGCTTCTTCTATAGTGGTGAATAAGATGGTTTCCTCCCTTGAGGTGCTTGTGCCTTCATCCTTCATCCCATTGTTGACCCTACAAAACAAATTGGCAATAGAAGGATCTTTGGTACCCATTTGATTTTTGGGTCCTAGAGGGTTAGCTTCCTTTGGCACCTTTGGAATCCATTTCCACCTTTTATTAGGTTGGTATTGGATTCTAGCAAACCTACACTTATTTTTGGTATGACCACTTTTACAACAATAGTTACAAGTAGGAGAGTTGTGCTTTGCTTTGGCCAACAAGCTTGAAAAAGATTTTGATTTGTTTGAAAAGCCTAACCCGGCTTTGTCAAAGCTACATCGTTGTAATCCAAGCAATTCACTCATCTTTTGACTACTTTCACTATATTTGCAAAATGATATCTTTAAAGAATCTAATTCATTTTTCAATGAATTATTTTCTTCATCTTTCTTAGCAATCTCAAGTTTGAGTAGTTTATTACTCATCTTGGTTTTGCCAAGAGCATCAATAAGATCATTATAAGACTCTAAAAGTTCATCAAAAGAAGGTACCTCATCATCGCTTTCATCTCCTTCATCTCCAAGAGCCATTAAACACAGATTGGTGGCTTCTTCTTCATCGGAGTCGCTATCACTCCATGTAGCTATAAAAGCCTTCTTCTTGCCTTTGTCCTCATTCTTCTTCCTAGGACATTTGTTAGCATAGTGGCCTTTTTCTTGACAATTATAGCAAGTTACCTCATTTTTGGATTCATGTTTGGTTGCACTTGAGGTCTTTGACTTGCCATGTTTGTTGAAGAACTTCTTGAACTTTCTTGTGAACAATGCCATCTCCTCATCATCATCATCTTCTTCATCATCGGAGTGGTCTTTCCTTCCAACCAAGGCAATCCCATTTCTCTTGGATCTATCCTCCTCCTTTACTTCTCTCCTTGTGGCAACTTCAAGCTCATGAGTCACCAATGTGCCATGGAGCTCATCAAGATCATAGGAAGCACTTTCTCCTTTGTTGGACTCGATAATGGCCGTCCTCTTTGCATCCCATTCTTTAGGTAAGGCCCTTAGTGCTCTCCTCCATATTTGCTTTGGAGGGTACTTCTCTCCAAGTTGGGAAAGCTCATTTATGATAAGTGTGAGCCTCCTAAACATGGAATCCACCTCTTCTCCGGGATCCATCTCAAATGTTTCATACTTGAGTTGCAATAGATCAATCTTGGTCTCCTTTACTTGATTAGTGCCCTCATGACAAATTTGCAATTTGTCCCAAATTTCCTTTGCCGTTGAGCACATTGAGATCCGGTTGTACTCCTTCATATCTAAAGCACAATGCAAAATATTAATCGCTTTAGCATTTTGTGAAATTAATATCATATCCGCTCTATTGAAATCGTCCATTTCTTTGGGAACACTAATTCCCCCAACTTCCTTTAAAGGAATATGTGGACCTTTCACTATGATTTTCCATAGATCATAATCTACGGATTGGATGTATAGAGAAATTCTATTCTTCCAATAACCGTAGTTATCACCCGTGAAAAGCGGAGGGCGATTCGTCGATTGACCTTGAGCAAACTCATTTGCTAGATTAGCCATAACAAGATTTTGATTTAAAAACAAAAATCAAATGGCTCTGATACCACTTGTTGGAATCGAAGAGGGGGGGGGGGGGGGGTGAATGAGATTCCTTGGCTACTTTAGCGTTTTAAAATGAGTTTGTAAAATAAAAATATTTTGCGCTTGCGGAAGCCTTTAGTCAATCGATAAATGCAAAGAATAAAATAAATAAATGCGTAAAGGAAATAAAGCAATAAATAACAAAAGGATTTGTTATAGAAGTTCGGCGATGAATCGCCTACGTCTCCTCTTCCCGGTTAGATAACCTCCAACCGAGGTTCCACTAGAACAATAGATCTTGGCCTTGAGGGCTCCAAGTTAGCCACACAACAACTCTTCCCGAGTTTACAACGCTCTTCCCGAGCACACTACTCTTCACGAGTATACAAAGCTCTTCCCGAGCTACCAACACTCTTCACGAGTCTTCTTGGCCTTAAGGGCTCCAAGGATAGCCACACACTTGCACCAACTAGACTAGTTGACGACTTTACAATTTTCCAACTTGCTTTGGTGTTGGAGGACCTTTACAAGAAATCAAACCAAAAACACCTTCACGGTGTACTCACACGAAGACAACAAGACTTAACGAATGGAAACAATTACTAGCTCCAATACAACAACAATGTATGGAGTTTGTAATGCTATTCAAGAATTTAATAATCAAAGCTTTGGTATAGTTTGTAGACTTGTTTCTTAACTTCAAAATGCTCCAAAGCATCAATATTTATAGTGTTGAAGGCCTCCAAGGCTCCTACTAGCAGTTGCTTCAAATAAGGCTTGAATCACTCCAAGATCGCCTCGGACATCGCCTCGGGCGATCACCATCGCCGCGCCCCAACGGTCAGCAAAAATCACGGATCGCCTCAGGCGTTCGTGACATCGCCTCGGGCGAACTCCCCTGCGCGCATGCCCGCGCCACCCTCGGCATCGCTTCAGTCGATGTGCTGGAGCGAAGTCCCTGTGGCTGCCATCGCCTCAGGCGTTGGTCACCATCGCCTGGGGCGATCTTTCTCGTGTGCCCGCCTGGCCATCGCCTGGGTTGATGAGCGTGGCGATCCTCGCCTGGCATCCATCGCCTGGGGCGATGGCACTCATCGCCTGGGGCGATCTGTGTCTTCCAAAAGACAATTTCTTTGGCATTTCAAATCTATTACAATCTTCAAATTTGATCATAATTTAAGCTGCACACTCAATAAAAACCATTAGTACAAAATGTATAGGTTTTGTAATCATCAAAACAAAAACGATAATTTTATTTAAAATAGAGGAATGAGAGTTGTAGCGTTTTAAGGCGCAACAAGGACCTTACGGAAGAGGAGTATTCCGAGGAGGGAACACTCGAGGAGGGAACGTTCATGAAGGAAGAATGGGTATAAGGCGAGGAGGTGACGGTGACCTGAGGAGCAGTGCCCCTTTTCCTCGGAATAATGCTAATCCAGGAAGAGGAACACTTCAGCCAGTTCCTTGGGCGGTACGGGGGGAAAGATTGGAGGGAGGAAATCAAGTTACCGGGGAAAGGACCGTGAGCAATGTTCCTAACCGAGGAACTATACATATGATTTCGGGAGGAACGTCATGTGGAGATTCAAACCGATCAAGAAAAAGTTATGCTCGAAGACTCGAAATATTATCCATTAACCCAAGTCATACTCATGAAAGTCCTTCTATAGCTTTCGGATCTGTAGATTTACAGGGGATTTATTTTCCCCACGAGGATGCATTAGTTATTTCGGCCACAGTGGCCAACTACAATGTGCAAAGAATCTTCGTCGATACAGGAGCTCGGCAGATGTGCTCTTCCTTAATACTTTGAAGCAGATGGAATTGGGAAGTATAGCTTTACAAAAAGTGAATACTTCTTTGCATGGGTTTACCGGAGAAGTCATAAGTGCCAGAAGACAAGTGTCTTTACCCGTCACCTTAGGAGAGGAGTCCAAGACAAAAACGAAGATGATCACCTTCCTCATAGTGGATGCACCTTCCTCCTATAATATAATATTGGGTCGGCCGGCATTAACGGCCTTCGAAGCGGTTGCTTCTACTTACCACTTGAAGATAAAATTCCCAGTAGGAGAGGAAGTTGGACAAGTAAGGGGAAGTCAGAGTTCATCAAGAAAATGCTATGTGCAAGAGTTAAAGCAAGACAAGGGAAATAATAGAAAAGAAGGGGAGCGAGGAAATAATAAGAGGAAACATGGACAGCCTGAGGCGGAGGAGCGGATAGTCCCTGAGGAGGAATTTATGAGTATGAAGTTAGGTCACCCGGCAAAAACTACTCGCATCGGATCCAAGTTGGATCCAGAATTGAGGAAAAGGGTGATTGAGTGCTTAACAGATAACGTGGATGTGTTCGCTTGGAATACCTCTGATTTAATTGGGGTAAAACCCGAGATTGCTGAGCATCATCTAAATGTGGACCCGAGTGCTCGGGCAATTAAGCAGAAGAGAAGACATTTTGGACCCGAGAAGGATGCCGTCATAGCTAAACAAGTAGAGGAGTTGCTGAAGGCAGGCCATATACGAGAGATTAGTTTCCCTACATGGCTCTCAAATGTGGTTCTAGTACCTAAAGCAGGAGACAAGTGGAGGATGTGTGTAGATTTTCAGGACGTGAACAAAGTGTATCCCAAAGATTGTTATCCATTGCCGAGGATTGATCAATTAGTGGACTCACTGCGGAACACGAGCTGTTATGTCTTATGGATGCTTATCAGGGATATCATCAAATCCCCTTAGCCCACGAGGATCAGTCCAAGGTTAGCTTTGTCACAGCAGGAGGAACTTTTTGCTATGTCGTATGCCCTTCGGATTGAAAAATGCTGGGGCCACTTATCAGAGACTGATGGATAAGATGTTCAGAGATCAAATAGGGTGGAACGTGGAGGTTTATGTTGATGATGTCCTGATCAAAAGCAAGAAGGCCCAAAATCTGATCGAAGATATGGAGGAGGTCTTTGCCACTTTAAGAAGATTTGGCATGAAATTAAATCCCGCCAAATGCACTTTCGGAATTCATAGTGGAAAATTCTTGGGGTACATGGTGACAGAGAGAGGTGTGGAAGCTAACCCTGAGAAAATCCGAGCAATCCGAGAAATGAACCCTCCTCGGACATTGAACGAAGTAATGTAAGGACCCCAAGCCCTTAACCCTTGATTAGTGTATTAACAATTATGTGTGGCAAATGCTTTCAATAAAAAGTCAATCGGGAAGCTCAGATGATACTTTATCATTGCATGACAATTACAAAATTTCCATTAACACTCAATGTTATAAGATCATCAGCCTAACAACAAATAGACTCATAAAGTTCGCCCATTACCATCCCCTTTGTGCCACTTTTTACATTGTGGACTTTTATAAAAATTTGGGCAGAGTCTCCCCATAAATAGAGCTATCCCGAAATAAAAGCACAACACATAACATAATTCCCGGCCAGGGAAAACATAATACTCATCAGAATGTAGCAATACCAAGTAAATTTCCAGCCAGGGAAGACACCACACATATGACGACAAAAATGGGTTTCAACACCCACATAATACACCAATGACTCTCATATCATTTAGCTATTCTACCTCTAATTGCATGCAACATCAAATGAAAGAGAGAAAGGCTCATGCCTTTATATACAATCCATATACAAGTATAATCGTGCTCACATGCGAGCATCATAAATGTGTATATAAAATCCTCGGGTGTATATAAGTACTCTATACGATACCGTGCTCCATCAAGCCCTGGTACCACGATCCTGGGAGTACGTCCTATCAACAGCTCGAGCTCAACTCCAAGGCCATCGATGTACCTGTTCACCTGTCCCAACAGAGACAGCCCCCACACGGGGTGAGCATACCAATTCCACAATTTCATAATCATAATGACATAATACATAATTTACGAAAATGTAAATATTGTGGAACATATGTGATACTTCCTGGATGGCATCATCCTCATCCGGGCTTACCCTGTAATATCCCTGTTCTCAAAACAGACAAACTCATCAAATCTCAAATATCCAGTTAATCATTACATTGATTAACCATTGCCAATTTCAAATTAACAACATTTCATAACATCTTTCTTTATCTAGCAATTATCATAATTCCAGATATCATATTGAGATTTCCTTAACTTCCGATACTAGATTAATCACTTCTCTGATTAACTACGTCTCTGTTCCTATTCATTACCAATAGGGAATAAAATACAGATATCCTAGATATCTACTCAAATGCCACATTTTCATTTCTTACTTCATAGTAGCGTCATACTATCGGTGTTCGCTCCGTAGCAACCACACCCCATCATTTGCTCGCTTCATAGCGGCACCAAGCATTTCACCATGTGAATCAAAATAACGTGACCAAGTCCCGGTGCCATCATAGTAAAACATTTCATGTATATTAAATCATGCATCATACTTGTAAAACATCATTTAAGCTATGCTCGTACGCTAAACGTACCTTAAATCCTCGAAGTCCGAGCCAAACCTTGCTCGAGTTCCATGCCCCGAGGAACGATGTGCTAACACGATAAATAATTCACAATTATTTACGAACATGTAACCCATGCTCAAGCACACCTACTACCCTCAAAAATATTGTCAACACACGACAATTAACCATTTAAAAGACCCGGGGCAGGGTACATGCAGGGAGGGAAACAAATGAGACAATATCGAAATTGTTCAAGAACACCCTACAAAATTTCAAACCCTTATCTCACAAATCGAACCCAAATAAACACCATAATTCATCTAAAATGTGAATTAACTATCAAAGCAAGAATCAACACCCCTTGCCAAAAACCCCCCAAATTTTCGAACCAAACCCTACGAAATTCGAAATAAATTCGAACCAATACCACCAAATTTAGCATGGAAAACATGACAAGCATGGAAAAGGAGTAAGGAAGGTTACCCAATCGAAAATCGGAAGTAAATCGGTCGAAATCCGATAAACCCTAGAAATTGGGGATCGACGCTTTCCTGCAAAATCCGACTTCAAAACGCGACGAAACTCTCAATTGCCGGAGGGGATAGCTGCGCCTCGACGAGACGAAGCCGGTGGCGGGTCGCACGCGCCGGACGGCGGCGGGCGCACCGCTTGAAGCCGCGGGGGTTGGGGAAATCGGGAATGGGCGCGGACGGGGAGAGAGAGACGGGCTGAAGGAGGTGAAATGATTTTTCCAATTAAAATCTCGGGTTCAACTGGTATTTATAGCAAAAATACCCCGAAATACTAATAGTCCCACAAATACATCATGATTCATTAAAAATCATCTGTTTTCAAAAATTCTCTCTCTAACTCCAAAACCCCCTACCGGTGCCCACACAAAGCACCCCAGATCCCGAGACACATCAAAAACCCAACTCTTAGGTTTTTCACCCAAATGAGAATACAATCTCAACCTCTGGATCCAACGATCCCAACTACCCAAATAAACGAGCCCAGAAGCCCAACACCGCGATTAAACTCCAAATCGCCACGTAAAACAACTTTAGGAGTTATTAACACTCCGGGATTAACATCTATAATCCCTGGTCATCACAATATCCCCCACTAAAAGAATTTCGTCCTCGAAATTAGCACCGGTGTATTACGTAACACCCGGGCTACACAACAACATGAAGCCATAACCTCAATTCTTGACCATATCAGAATCGTATTAATAAACGCGAGGATACTTACCTCTCATCAAACTCTGAAACAGAGCGACTTACCAAAACCAACATATCACCCAAGAGGTAAAACGTACCTCGATGCGGGTCATCCCAAAAGTCAGTCCCTCATGACTGCGAAACAACCGATACTTACGACTGTAGATCGGACAGTCATCCTTAGTTCTATACAACTAGTAAGAACGCATCCTGAATGACACCTCAACCGTGAGAACGTTGACCTCGTGTCAAACTCTGGTGTGGAATAGACTTCCAAATCCATCATAACGCTAAAGAGTGTCAGCACAACTCAATGCTAAAAAATCCAAAAGCAGTTAGTCAACAGAAACTGCACGGATTCGAATCGCTCTCGATTCCATCGTAGATATCATTTAATGACATCTCTATCATGACTCACGATGTCTAACATACATCGTTACGAGGGAAACTCTAGTATACCACGGTGTACACATACCAAACCTGGTTTCCACTTTCAAACCTCCTCCATCGAAGGAGCAGTCGCATCATTGCAACTCAAATTGGGCAACTCACGGCCACAGATTCACACAAAAGACATATCACAAGATGTCCACCTCCGGATATCCCAAGAACCACATCCTGGTCATAAATAAACAATCGAGACTCCACAGAGTTTCAAATTTGAAAGGACATGCAATAAACTCAATGCATCCTCAACGCTTGTGTCGACAGCGACACCCAACCAATCCGAATTCCTGCCATCCCTTGATAATCCTAGGATTTAACAATCCAAACTTGGGAAGGCCATCGTATAACTCGGAGGAAAACACCAATAAGGAAATACCTTAACCCACACAAGATAATCCCTCTTCAAGGGAGTCAACTAACTTCACGATTGTTCCTCATAATTATCGTGCCATGGAGATTCCCAATCTCAAGGTGTTCCATATCTCTCATCAGAGTTTTACCATCCAAAAAAAAAAAAAATAGCATAACTCCATGCTTGACAGAAAGGAAATCAATAACTGGCATCCGTATACTCACCAGTATACCTGCCTAAGCACTGACATCGCATGCATACTCAATGCACTCGGCTCGGGTATCTACAACATACCCCTAAGCCCCAAACACAACCGTCAATTCTGAGTCATTCCCTACCCAGTGGAAAATGATAACCGACGATCAACAACACGGTGTGATTCCCAAAATCAACACCACACGTACCAACTCACCGAATCTTTCGAAGATTCCCTAATAGGTATAATACTACCTCCTTCCTCACAAGGGAAGTGCCATCGAACTCGAGATCCACTAGTCTCGAACCACCGTTCGGAAAAACTGGATACAATAACACCCATTGTATCCCAAATACACGGATTCCCCAGATCGAGTCAACGACTTGATGACTCTCTTGTTGGTACTCCAACATCATGAGCTGTCCCAGACAATTCTCACCAAGATTAAACATAAACGTATACACGTTTCAGTGAGGCATACACAACCTCAATTTCAAATGACGTGGTGACTACTAGAGTCCACCACAATCCACATCGTATCACCTTACGATTTGCCAAACTTGGTTCCAACGAGCAGTATAACGGCTCTAGCAAGCCCCTCATGGTGCTGCACACACACGGCAGACAAACTAGTCGCTGCCTCTCTAGGTTCACCTCAGACCTACCAATAAGATGGATGTTTCCGCACGGCATACCATACTGTGGGAAGAAAATCAATAGAGTAGTGGGTCTTTACCCAATATTCCTCTAATGACGATACACCCTGGACACTCCAATGTCCCTATATACTTAACATAACCTGATCCTACTCCTTTAGGACCTATTCTACACCCTCAAGGGTGGTGTGACCATGTCTACCACAAGTCATATCGACAGAAAGCGAGTAATTTCCTCCATGATTACTCATGTCGTCAAATTACATGGCCAAAAACCATTCCAACGAGCATACCCCAAGGGTACCACCACTCGTAATATGATCACCTCAATCATATGCTGCGGTACAATCACATGTACAGCGCGTCCATCCATTTCTCGAGCAGCCCGCTCGGTATAAGGGTCACGTCAACCGGTGACGTAGACACCACCTTGTGCTCGGCACTGGCACCCAAAGCATACAACTGAATACGTATACTCAACGCATTGTTCATCGTAACGATGATGCATGCCTAATAAGACATCTCCTACACCATCGTCATCGTCATCCCGTGACGATACATTCCCACTCATGGCATCTAAGGCACCGTCAACTAGTGACGATACATGTCAACAATGACATCTAAATGACCTAGTCAACTCGTGACGGTCCATGTACATCAACGTATGTCATCCATCATCGTGCTAGTAAAATAGTCATAATAAAACATGCATATCAACGCATACCAGCAATAATAATGCTAATAGAATAGCAATATCACATACCTCATCGCTAACAAGATAGCGGCATACCTGTCTCCGTCGCTCGATAATAGTGCGAAATCAGTACTCATCGCTCGAAGGCGGCATAATCCTGTGCTGAGTACATAGCGGCACAATCCATCGCTATAGAATCGACGGCATGATACCTCGTCCTATAATAAGTGGCATGAAACCTCGCTATACACCTGAGCATGAATCATCGTCCACATAATAGAGGAAAGAGGCATCGCTATCAACATATCTGGCGGCACTAATCATCGCCAATCCTCATAAAAGAATGAGTCATCGTAAATCCACATAATAGCGGAATGGGGCATCGCTATCATCATATCCGGCGGCATAAATCATCGCCAATCCTCATAAAAGAATGAGTCATCGTAAATCCACATAATAGTATCGTATGGCCTCTTACCATATGGGCATCTTACCCCGTGGCATCTTACCACAAATAACATCGCATGGCCTCTTACCATGTGGGGCATCTTACCCCGTGGCATCTTACCACATAATAATATCGCATGGCCTCTTACCATGTGGGGCATCTTACCCCGTGGCATCTTACCACATAATAATATCGCATGGCCTCTTACCATGTGGGGCATCTTACCCCGTGGCATCTTACCACATAATAATATCGCATGGTCTCTTACCATGTGGGGCATCTTACCCCGTGGCATCTTACCACATAATAATATCGCATGGCCTTTTACCATGTGGGGCATCTTACCCCGTGGCATCTTACCACATAATAATATAGCATGGCCTCTTACCATGTGGGGTATCTTACCCCGTGGCATCTTACCACATAATAATATCGCATCATTATATAAACATCATATAAACATCATCATCATTATAAACTTATTCATCATAAACATCATATCATCTTTACTCATCATAAACATCATATCATCTTTACTCATCATAAACATCATCATCATAATCATCATCATTAAATGTAGGAGTATGGTTTACCGTCCGATGCTCGTACGTTTCTTACGTACCTTCCTTGCTTGAACATTACATGAACAAACGCATTAGTATATTCAATAATAATTGAGACCATACCGAAGTATTCCACTGTCGGTTGTCTACCCAGTCTGTCCTCAGACAATACATCATATCTTTCTTTTCCCTGATTTTCTTACCAAAATCAGATTCCTTGGCACGTAACATATAGAGTGCTAGACATCACTATTAATGCCATCCTATCGTGTTCCATACGATTCCTGCAACCACAATGGTTAGCAATACCACTTTTCATATTATAAAAGCACATAAACAATTCGTTATGTCGTATAACATTAATGCCATCATGCATAAATATGTGCTATCGATAACTCCCTAGGCCCTTAACAGCCCCAAAGAGCAACCTGGCTCTGATACCACTAATGTAAGGACCCCAAGCCCTTAACCCTTGATTAGTGTATTAACCACTATGTGTGGCACATGCTTTCAATAAAAAGTCAATCGGGAAGCTCAGATGATACTTTATCATTGCATGACAATTACAAAATTTCCATTAACACTCAATGTTATAAGATCATCAGCCTAACAACAAATAGACTCATAAAGTTCGCCCATTACCATCCCCTTTGTGCCACTTTTTACATTGTGGACTTTTATAAAAATTTGGACAGAGTCTCCCCATAAATAGAGCTATCCCGAAATAAAAGCACAACACATAACATAATTCCCGGCCGGGGAAAACATAATACTCATCAGAATGTAGCAATACCAAGTAAATTCCCAGCCAGGGAAGACACCACACATATGACGACAAAAGTGGGTTTCAACACCCACATAATACACCAATGACTCTCATATCATTTAGCAATTCTACCTCTAATTGCATGCAACATCAAATGAAAGAGAGAAAGGCTCATGCCTTTATATACAATCCATATACAAGTATAATCGTGCTCACATGCGAGCATCATAAATGTGTATATAAAATCCTCAAGTGTATATAAGTACTCTTATACGATATCGTGCTCCATCAAGCCCTGGTACCACGATCCTAGGAGTACGTCCTATCAACAGTTCGAGCTCAACTCCAAGGCCATCGATGTACCTGTTCACCTGTCCCAACAGAGACAGCCCCCACACGGGGTGAGCATACCAATTCCACAATTTCATAATCATAATGACATAATACATAATTTACGAAAATGTAAATATTGTGGAACATATGTGATACTTCCTGGATGGCATCATCCTCATCCGGGCTTACCCTGTAATATCCCTGTTCTCAAAACAGACAAACTCATCAAATCTCAAATATCCAGTTAATCATTACATTGATTAACCATTGCCAATTTCAAATTAACAACATTTCATAACATCTTTCTTTATCTAGCAATTATCATAATTCCAGATATCATATTGAGATTTCCTTAACTTCCGATACTAGATTAATCACTTCTCTGATTAACTACGTCTCTGTTCCTATTCATTACCAATATGGAATAAAATACAGATATCCTAGATATCTACTCAAATGCCACATTTTCATTTCTTACTTCATAGTAGCGTCATACTATCGGTGTTCGCTCCGTAGCAACCACACCCCATCATTTGCTCGCTTCATAGCGGCACCAAGCATTTCACCATGTGAATCAAAATAACGTGACCAAGTCCCGGTGCCATCATAGTAAAACATTTCATGTATATTAAATCATGCATCATACTTGTAAAACATCATTTAAGCTATGCTCGTACGCTAAACGTACCTTAAATCCTCGAAGTCCGAGCCAAACCTTGCTCGAGTTCCATGCCCCGAGGAATGATGTGCTAACACGATAAATAATTCACAATTATTTACGAACATGTAACCCATGCTCAAGCACACCTACTACCCTCAAAAATATTGTCAACACACGACAATTAACCATTTAAAAGACCCGGGGCAGGGTACATGCAGGGAGGGAAACAAATGAGACAATATCGAAATTGTTCAAGAACACCCTACAAAATTTCAAACCCTTATCTCACAAATCGAACCCAAATAAACACCATAATTCATCTAAAATGTGAATTAACTATCAAAGCAAGAATCAACACCCCTTGCCAAAAACCCCCAAATTTTTGAACCAAACCCTACGAAATTCGAAATAAATTCGAACCAATACCACCAAATTTAGCAGGGAAAACATGACAAGCATGGAAAAGGGGTAAGAAAGGTTACCCAATCGAAAATCGGAAGTAAATCGGTCGAAATCCGATAAACCCTAGAAATTGGGGATCGACGCTTTCCTGCAAAATCCGACTTCAAAACGCGACGAAACTCTCAATTGCCGGAGGGGATAGCTGCGCCTCGACGAGACGAAGCCGGTGGCGGGTCGCACGCGCCGGACGGCGGCTGGCGCACCGCTTGAAGCCGCGGGGGTTGGGGAAATCGGGAATGGGCGCGGACGGGGAGAGAGAGACGGGCTGAAGGAGGTGAAATGATTTTTCCAATTAAAATCTCGGGTTCAACTGGTATTTATAGCAAAAATACCCCGAAATACTAATAGCCCCACAAATACATCATGATTCATTAAAAATCATCTGTTTTCAAAAATTCTCTCTCTAACTCCAAAACCCCCTACCGGTGCCCACACAAAGCACCCCAGATCCCGAGACACATCAAAAACCCAACTCTTAGGTTTTTCACCCAAATGAGAATACAATCTCAACCTCTGGATCCAACGATCCCAACTACCCAAATAAACGAGCCCAGAAGGCCCAACACCGCGATTAAACTCCAAATCGCCACGTAAAACAACTTTAGGGGTTATTAACACTCCGGGATTAACATCTATAATCCCTGGTCATCACACAAAGGTTAGCAGGAAGAATAGCAGCGCTTAGTCGATTCATATCTCGATCGGCTGATAGGAGTTTGCCTTTCTTTAAAGCATTAAGGCGAGGAATGCAGTTTGAGTGGGATGATCAGTGTCAGAAAACTTTCGAGGACCTGAAAGAATATCTAGCTCAGTTACCCTTAATGAATAAACCCGAGCACAATGAGACCCTCCTCGTCTACTTGTCGGTAATCGAGGAAGTTGCCAGCTCGGTGTTAATTCAAGAGAAGTTAGGGCAGCAGCAACCGGTATATTATGTCAGTCGAGCTTTGCAAGGAGCCGAACAGAGATACCCTGAAATTGAAAAATTAGCCTTGGCTCTCGTGATCACTGCAAGAAGGCTTCGGACGTATTTCTTATCTCACCCTATCATGGTGGTGACGAGCACTCCCTTGGGAAAGCTCTTGTCAAAAGCAGAATTTCAGGACGGATGGTGAAATGGGCCACAAGTGAGTTCGATATTTCTTATCAGCCTCGGACTACCATCAAAGCTCAAGCCTTATCGGATTTCTTGGTCGAAGTGACTCATACTCATGAAGAAAAAGATTGGAGTCTATTTGTAGATGGATCATCTACTCAAATAGGAAGCGGTGCAGGAATTATACTTATCAGTCCAGAAGGAGAGGAAATTGCCATAGCTATTCAGTTCGGTTTTCATTCCTCAAACAATGAGGCCGGATTCGAAGCTCTCCTCTCAGGCTTACGAGTAGCATTAGACGCCGGGGCTCGGAAAGTAAAAGTGTTCATGGATTCAATGCTGGTTGTTCAGCAGGTAAATGGGATATACAAGGTGAAAGAAGAAAAGTTGAAAAAATATGTGGAGAAGGCTAAAGTATTAATGACTCAGTTCCAGGAAGTGGAATTGAAGTAAATACCACGAGAAGATAATAACCGAGCAGATACACTCGCAAAATTTGCCAGTTCCATTCATGAGTGGAAGAACAGGAAAGTACTGGTACAAGATCTTTTGGTCTCGCACATAGCTATCAACAGTATAATGAATTTGGAGCCTTGTATTATATCCGATTGGCGAGAGCATATCATTGTGTTGCCATTAGATCCGAAGGAAGCTGCTCGGGTGAAGAGAGTGGAGAGGCGTTTCGTGTTAGCAGAAGGTAAATTGTTCAAAAAGGGATTTTCGACTCCCTTATTGCAATGCACATCAGTACAAGAAGGAGAACATTTGCTAAAGGAGATTCACGAAGGCTGTTGTGGAAATCATTTGGGAAGCAATATGTTATATCAGAAAGCCCTTCGGCCAGGATGCTATTGGCCAAGTATGAGAGAGAAAGCCGAAGAAATTGTCAAAAAGTGTAACAATTGCCAGAAACATGCAAATTTATCTCATATACCCACAGAGGTCTTAAATAGCAGTGTTACTTCCTGTCCCTTCGATCAATGGGGGATGGACATCGTCGGACCTTTTCCTCTTGCCACGGGACAAAGAAAATTCCTCCTAGTAGCAGTTGAGTACTTTACGAAATGGGTGGAAGCTGAGTCTTTAGCAAAAATAACTGAGGATGAAATTATTAGATTCCTATGGAGAAGCATAGTATGTCGGTTCGGAATACCGAGGAGAATAATTTCTGATAATGGAAGGCAGTTTCAGGGAAAGAAACTACAGGAGTGGTGCGAGGATATGAAAATCAAGCAAGTATTCACGTCAGTGGCCTACCACAGTCAAATGGGCAAGTCGAAGTTATTAACCGTATTCTATTACATGGGATTAAGACGAAGCTGGAAGGGGCCCGAGGAGAATGGGTAAATGAACTACCTGGAGTCTTGTGGGCCTACCGAACAACTCCTCGGGTATCTACAGGGGAAACTCCGTATAGTCTGGTATACGGTCTGGAGGCCCTCATTCCAGCAGAAATTGGAGTTGAATCTCTCCGAGTACAATGTTATGATCCAGAGCAGAACGAGGGTAGAAGAAAGCAAGAGTTAGATGAGATTGATCAACTAAGAGAACAAGCTGTAGCAAGAACAGAGCTGTATAAGGTAAGGATTACCAATGCTTATAACCGAAGGTTCGCGCAAGAACATTTCAAGTCGGGGATTTGGTGTTACGAAGAACGAATCCTGCTGGTGAGGTGAAAAAGTTGGCACCCAAATGGGAGGGCCCTTACAAAATCAAGGAAGTGATCGGAAGAGGAGCCTACAGGCTGGAGGATCATGAAGGTCGGAAGTTGGTAAGAGCTTGGAACATTCATAACTTGAAGAAATATTTTGTGTAATCTTTCTTTGTTATTTTAATTATGAATTCAGCAGTAATAAAATCAAAGCTTTTGATTCATTGAGCTTGTTCAGAATTTTAATGATTTACTCGTGGGATCGGGATGTTTGGTCCACGTTTAAACGTTAAATTATCATCGATTTACTCGTGGGAACGGGATGATTGGTCCACGTTTAAACGTTAAATTATCATCGATTTACTCGTGGGATCGGAATGTTTGGTCCACGTTTAAACATTAAATTATCATCGGTTTACTCGTGGGATCGGGATGTTTGGTCCATGTTTAAACGTTAAATTATCATCGGTTTACTCGTGGGATCGGGATGTTTGGTCCACGTTTAAACATTAAATTATCATCGGTTTACTCGTGGGATCGGGATGTTTGGTCCACGTTTAAACGTTAAATTATCATCGGTTTACTCGTGGGATCGGGATGTTTGGTCCACGTTTTAAACCTAAAATTGCCAAAGTGTTTATGCTCGGGGTAGCGAGCTTGTTCGGAATTTTAGTTGTTTAATCGTGGGATCGGGATGTTTGGTCCACGTTTTAAACTTAAAATTGCCTAAGTATTTATGCTCGGGGTAGCGAGCTTGTTTCGGAATTTTAGATGTTTACTCGTGGGATCGGGATGTTTGGTCCACGTTTTAAACCTAAAATTGCCTAAGTGTTTATGCTCGGGGTAGCGAGCTCGTTCGGAATTTTAGTTGTTTACACGTGGGATCGGGATGTTTGGTCCACGTTTAAAACCTAAAATGGCCTAAGTGTTTATGCTCGGGGAAGCGAGCTTGTTCGGAATTTTAGTTGTTTACTCGTGGGATCGGGATGTTTGGTCCACGTTTTAAACTTAAAATTGCCTAAGTGTTTATGCTCGGGGTAGCGAGCTCGTTCGGAATTTTAGTTGTTTACTCGTGGGATCGGGATGTTTGGTCAACGTTTAAAACCTAAAATGGCATAAGTGTTTATGCTCGGGGTAGCGAGCTTGTTCGGAATTTTAGTTGCTTACTCGTGGGATCGGAATGTTTGGTCCACGTTTTAAACTTAAAATTGCCTAAGTGTTTATGCTCGGGGTAGCGAGCTTGTTTCAGAATTTTAGTTGTTTACTCGTGGAAACCGGGTGTTTGGTCCACGTTTTAAACCTAAAATTGCCTAAGTGTTTATGCTCGGGGTAGCGAGCCCGTTCGGAATTTTAGTCGTTTACTCGTGGGATCGGGATGTTTGGTCCACGTTTAAAACCTAAAATGGCCTAAGTGTTTATGCTCGGGGTAGCGAGCTTGTTCGGAATTACAAGTAAATGATTTTATTCATGAACGAAAAAGAAATACAAGAAAAGGTAAAAGCTCTACCCTACGGGTGAAATAGCTCCTCGGGGAGGCTTTCCAAAGCAGCACTTACATCGAGGAAATCTTTTGAAGCTCCTTCGGAGGGTAACCTTGAGATCCAAATTGGCTGACACATGCTTCAAAGCCGTGATCAAAAAACTTGTAAGTACGGTAAGCCACCATGGTTCTATACTCTGGAGACTTCAAAAACTCAGCTTTCTTCGACAGCCAGAGTTCTTCCACACGAACAGCAGTGGAAAATTTCTCTTGAGCAAGTTGCTTAGAGACAGCTTGATGTTGCTCAGCCAGGGATTTATACTGCTCCGACAAAGTAGAGTTAGCACCTTCCAGATCGGTGAATTTTATCCGCTCCTCTGCCAGGGCCTTCTCCACTTTATCCCGAGCTGACACCAGGGCCAAGTGCCGCTCCTTCAGAAGGCTCGCTGTTTTCTTCAGCTCCTCACCCATACTCTCTAACTGCCTGATGCGCTTCTGGTTCTGCCCATCAGCCAATCGAACTGAATGAAAACGAGTGAGAAGCTCACCCGCCATCATGTGGGCCTGCATCAGAGCATATACAAAATTAAAGTAACGAATGAATGTATTGAAAAAAGACAAGCGAAGCAGATTAATTGGTAAAAGTATTTACCTGAGTAAAGGAAGAGGAGAAGTCGTTCACCAAGTTGTTGAAAGCCAGTTCCCCGAGGTACTTACGGTCGGCTGAGTTGGGGGTGTAGCACAAAATGGAGTGGGAGGCTTTGGGGTCAGGTTTTTTCAGTAGTGGAACGGTGGGAGAATACGTCCACGAAGGGATATGGTATCTCGAGGTAGGCCGAGAAACACCGAGAGCGGGTTGAGAGGAGGCTCGAGGTTCGGAAGGGATAAGGGAAGAAGAAGTTTTCTTAATGGGAGGTGCTTGGGGCGAAGAACTTGGACCTTCGGGAGTAGCCCTCTTTCGACGATGAAGAGCTTGAGTCCTCTCGGGAGAAGCCCTCTCCTCAGAAGGAGTCAAAATCTCGACGGACGGGGGAGGGGCAGGAGTAGTAGCAGCCTTAGAAGTTTGGCCTTTCTGGCTCTTTTCCTTCAACTTCTCGGCCATCCTAGCCTTCATCATTTTTGTTTCTGAAAAGAGCAGAGAAATATTAGTCCGAACATAATAAGTTGAAAGTGAAACGAAGAAGACTGCTTGAAAAGCACACACCGAGGGGCATTTTCAAGGATACACCCTTGGGGCTCAACTGGAACAAGTACAGCAGTCCGTCGTCAATCAGCTCCATCAAATTAAAACACTGATCGCCAAGTGCACGACGAACCGACAAATACGGTTCCTCCTCAAGGTGACCCTTGATTGACTTGCCCCTCGGGAGATTTTCCCTCCACTCCATAGGGCAATCCCAAGGTTGGAGAGGATGAGCAAAAAAGTAAGAGTTTTTCCAGTTTTTTATGGACGAGGGGTATTTTTTGAGGAAGCCTACCCCTGTCCGGGAGGAAAAGTAAAAGAGCCCGATCTCTTTCTTGTTCAATTGAAAAAACAATGAAAAAGTTCGGGAGTAGGGGTAAAACCCAGATAAGAAAGAACTATGAAAAAGCCTGCTAATAATCGATAACTATTGGGAAATAATTGACTAAGGGAAACAGAGAAGTAGGAGGCTACTTCAATAAAGAAGGGAGGGATTGGAAAACAGAGGCCTCCTCGGAGCTGGTCTATATAAAAAGGAAAATACCGCTTAGAGGGTAAGTGAGGACGAGATCCAGAAGGGGGAGCAATAATAGAAGTCCCCTCGAAAATCCCCCATTTAGTTCGGATATTACTGAGGTGCTGAGTCAATTTGACCTCAGGCTCAAAGATCTCGAACCAGGGAATGCAGGCTTTAACTAAATCTCGCTCTGTAGCAAGTCTCTGCTCTTGTATACGAGCAGCCGACGCGGCAGAAGAGCTTAGAGTTCTGTCACTATCAGAAGAAGAGGAAGAGGGTTGAGGAGAGGGGCTAAGAGTGTCTCCCTCATTGAACATATCTATCACCTGCAAAGAAGAGTCGGCTGAGGAAGAAACCATACTTGGTGATCGAAAAAGGAAGATTACGGAGGAAAGTTGATCGATCGTCTGGTGCTAGCTCGGAAGCAAAATGCAGCAAAGTAAGACAAATGAGGAAAAATGATGGGTATTTATAGAGGGGACCATAGGAACAGTCATTCAATCTTCACCGTCCAAAAATAAGGGAATGAACGGTCATAAAGGTGCCTCGGGAAACGAAACGTCGCGCAACATTTGAAATTTTTGAGTTGAAAAAAGGGCGGCAAAAAATCCCGAGCAGGTTAAGTTTAGGATTTTACCCGAAGACAATAAAACAAGACTTCAAAAGTCTCGTCTTGCTTTACTTTAGGGGGTGAGGTGATGTCATATGACATATTGACTTCCTCGGGTAAAATCCCCCCAAGAACCGAACTGATCTTATACCGAGCAGGGTTTACCGAACAGAAAGACACCGAGCAGATAGCATCGAGCAGGGTTTACCGAACAGAAAGACACCGAGCAGATATCATCTGGTCAACGACTAGCGGAAGACCCGGAGATAACCAACAAATCAATCGGCGTGGATAAACGTGCAATAATGGGGCGTGGATTTCTCGGACACGTTTGGCCCCAGTTAAGCCACGACCAGAGGACATCGTGTTCCGAATCCCCCGCGAGCCAATCACTGGGAACAGCCCTATAAATACCCGCGAATGTTGTCACAGAGGAGGTTGGATTTTTCTGGGCAAAAAGACTCCGAAGAGAGCAAATTTATTTCTGTTCGGTCTTTTTTTTTTATTTTTCTAAGATATTCATATAAATCATTGGGCGATTGTCATTTGTGTCATCAGAGTCTTGTAAATCATCAACGTTTATAGTGAAGTTTTATACTGGACTAGGTCCCGTGGTTTTTCTCTCAATTTGAGGATTTTCCACGTAAAAAATCTTGGTGTGTTTATCGTTATTTTTTATTAACACTTTATTTTACCTTATATTTAAAAATTTCGAATCACATCATTCATCTTTAGGAATTTAAAAGTATTTCAACACTTTGTTATGTGTATAGTCAATTTTATGTCTTTTATTATCAGTTTGAACTACGAATGATGGAAAACATAGGATAGTTGAACTGATTCTAGTATGTTTCGAAATGAACTTTTCATTTGTGTTCTTCTACCGAAGCTTTAAATTAATGCAATTAGGCATCTCTTCAATATCGACCCATTATTTTTTTTTTCTTCTTTTCAACGGAATTATTTATCAGATTTCGGGATAAGGCAAGGGCGATTCTAAGAAATTTATCGAGAGGGGCAAAATTAATTATATCGTATCTAGATTTTTGAGTCAATAATATATTTTTTTCATGTGTATTCTTTAACAAGTGAAAAACATAAAAGGTTCTCATTAAATCGAAAGTATAATTTTTTTTCAAATCTTTGATAATTCATTTGATAATAATGATGATTTTTTTCTTTTTTTTAATTCCTTTAATAGTAATTATGATTTTCTTTATTTTTTTTACATAAATTTCTTTCTTTTTTTTATTAATCAGAAACAAATATTTTTTGAAAAAAATAGTTGAAATTGATTTTTTATTGTTTAATTGTTTGAGAGAATAGGTCAAAGCGATCGAAGCGTTGCGTTTATGCTGCTCTATAGTTTAAAATTTAGAGTTGCACCGTTACCAGCAGCTATAACTTTTGGTTAAACAACAAGCGTTCTACACATAAGAAAAATTATAGCTATCTCCCATTGTAGAAAAGATTTATTACAAATTTTTGAACTCTAGTTTGAACAATAACATATAGAATAGCTACATTAAAATATCATATCCTCTAGTTTGTAATAGATATAGGAAAAATAACAACTACATCCCCTATGATTTGACATAAAAATACATAACAGTCAAGATAGATGTTATTGTTTAAACTATATGTATAGAATTCGTTATTATTCAAACTATGTAATTCACCTTAAAATATAGGGAAAATTACAGCTATCTTCCCTGTAAAAAAGATTTATTACAATGTTTGACATCTAGTTTGAACAATAACGATGGACCTCTATAGAACTATATTACAATATAACCCCTCTACCTTATAATAAATATACGAAAAGTTACCGCTACATCGCCTATTATTTGATATAAAAAAAACATAACATGAAAAGCAGATATTATTTTTTAAATTAGATATGTAGAATTTTTTATTGTTCAAATTAGATGTGATTTATAAGTAACTCAACCTAAAATATATTAGCAATACAAGCAACATTTTATTATCATCGTGACAAATATATTAGTAATCTCGTAATATAACCGGAACCACTAAACTCTTCTGATTTGACGGGGCAACCATCATCAGTCAACTTAAAAGAAAATTTAATTAATTTTATTCTAATATTTGGTCAATACAGGTCTTTTGATTTCTCTGTTAGGCAAAAATAAATCATATATAATTCCCCCAAAATAAATATTGGCCAATGAAAAAAATATTAAAAACCACATTACTTCCTGTACCAAACGCGGATCATTGCTTTCCAAGCAGGTAGGTTTAATCTGTAGTCAACCTGATTAGGTTTCATAATTAAATATAATACCTCATTATACAACCTGGAATTATCTTTCCAGGAGGCAAATCTTATCATAAAAAAAGCGTATTCAAACTCCAGTTGTCCATTTAGTGGAATGCGTCATTGTCGCATTAAGCTGTTAAAAACACGAGATCCATCTTTTTCTTTTTCCGTACGATTTGTTTGGGACTTAGAGTTCAGGGATTTCTACAATATATATATATATATATATATATATATACATACATATATATATATATACTAGTTACTTTGATACCGCGCCTTACTTTGGCACCGTGCAAGGCATTGTACCAGCGATCATGTTAGTTGGGATTTCGTTCTCTAATCTAGAGCGTCTTTAAATCCTATTTCATGTTCTGCCAATGACTTCGTCGAGAGCAAGGCCTGATTAGTAAGAACATAAATATGTTTTGCATGAACAAGTTTGGCTATTACCCTTGAGGGAGGGAGGTAATGTTTATACAACTATGAACAAATACACATCTCTATATATGTAACCAATTATAAACAGAGGTAGAACAAACATCTCAAACATAGCTTCTTGTGCCTACTTTTATATTGTCCCACGGAAATATATATATATATATATATATATATATATATATATATATTATAATTATAACAGTATAATAAGAGGTGAAAGGCTTGAACATTGATGGGCTTATGGGCCTGTTAATTTTTTTGGTCTTTAAACTCTTGCTCACGGTCAATTGGGTTTCTTGGATTTTTTTTCTTCTTCTACCCTTTCTAGATCTTAATCGGTTTTGTTTCACAACCCACTTGAATTATCGAAGAGTTGGTCAAGCAGATCTCCTTCAGTCATGCGAAGGGACGGCAATAACTTCCGACCGTTGGTGGTGCGGGACGCCAATTACTTCCGTCTGTTTGCCTTCTGCATTTATCTATATTACTCGTTCTTCCTTTTTATTTTTCTTATTTTTTGATTTTTGATTTGATTTGATTTTTGATTTGATTTCCGATTTGTTCCACTACTTCACTAAGTAATTATTGTAAGTAATCCAACATGCATAGCAGCGCAACGGAATAAAATTTATGGATTACTAAACACCGGATCTATACATAGGTGTTCATATCGGATAAAGGATCAAAGGTCTCACCCTTGTAGCGTGTTTGAGCAGATTCCACGGAGCATCACCACGTCCAACGTCTTCTACGAGTCACAAGCAAAACTTATCAAGTTTTGCCTCAACGGTATCCACACGATCAAATCGGAAGGGGATTGTTTAAGAACAAAGTGCTAGATTTGTTCTTAAACCAATACACGAAGCACACTCGATTCACAATCGAAAGGATGACACTCAACTCACTCTACCTCACGTCGACTATGAAGAAGTCGAGTGAAGCAAGAAAGATGGCGGCCAAGAGCTTCTCAAAACAAAGTGGCCGAGAGCTCCTAGTCTTGGTGGCTAGGTTTTGATATCAAGGAATGAATTAACAATTAATCACCTTGTTATTATTATATTTGATTTAATTAAAGGCTTTCATAAAGCCTCATGGGCTCAAGCCCATGATATTAATTTAATCCTTATAATTATTTAATTAAGACTCCTCTTAATTATTTAATTCATCCCATGAATTTAATTTCCCTTCTCGATTTAATCTTTTGTGCTACCCGATAGGATATTGTAATGTTGGCAGTGACATAAAATCTCATTTTACGTCACAAGCAAGGAGCGGTGTCTAGCAACACATCAAGGCTACCCAAATTACAAGAATGTCAATGACTCGACATAACCTTTAGAACTTGTGATTATATTAACCATGTATTTTAATCCCTTTGTCCTTTGTGTTTAGATTGAACACGAGTCATGGAATAGTCATACTCGTATATTCAATCTTTATTTCTTGATCCCCAAGTAGAACTAGAATAAACGAATAAGCTCGATATCTCATATCGACTCATTCGAGCATGGCCATGCATTTTAGTTCTCACTTGATCAAGGGCCAAACACATCTCCTGTGATATAGGAGGGACAAATCCTATCTCGATCAGTCAACATCCCTCTACATAATTCGTAGTGTATCCAATAGTCGCCTTTATAGTTTATCCTGTTACAGGTAACGTTTGACAATATCAAGATACATAACTCCTTATTTTGGGATATCTGATGATCACAAGTCGTAAGGATTACATACATTATTATCACTATGAGAATTGCTTATGACACTCGTATAACTATCCATGTAGCATTCTCATGGTGGGTCTCTCCAGTACATCGTTCTCTAACATGTACCCATGTGTAGATTTGATATCTCATATCAATGAACAATTCATCAATCAACACATACTAGTCTCTATGTATTATCATTATCCTGATTCATGATAATACTTGACCAGGGACAATGTTTAAGAATAATACAATATTATTCTAAGGACATTAACATATATATTAATTCACATTGCACAGTTAAACGAATAATATATAATAATGAATTGCCATTCATAAAATCATAAACATTGTATGTCAAAACAATCAACTAATGACTTGTCTTAGGGCATATCCCAACAATTATAGCCATTTCTGATTTGTTATGCTAATCCACTAAGCAATTACAAACACCTATTTCAATTTCAGGTTCGATTGTTTCGTCTTCAACATTGCTACAGGATTTGTTTCCAAGGTGCGTCTTTTTTAAAATTTCTCCATATTTGTTTTGCCTGCTGTTTATATGCATCCCACGACATGTTTTAGAAGAATTATTTGACAGTTTGGTTTTTAAGTTATTTTTCTAATCAAAATCTCATACTATTTTAGAGGGACTCAACTTCTACAGATACCATATCACTTAGCTGCACTCTATTAATCTGCTAAATTTAGCCAAAGATCATTTACTTATACTTCTGAGATATTCAGATTTATCAAGGTCTTTTGAAATTCAAACACTATGTCAGCTACATTTGGAAAAGAAAGCAGCCTTGTGCTAAACTTGTCCACTTGCTCGATTCATTCTTTTCTGGTTTATCATTGTTTCCAATGAGCTAAGTAAATAAAGAAATGTCAAGTAAAGAATGTGTTAGGATCGGTCCGGAGTGTTTAGAGGGGGGGTGAATGAACACTCCTTATAAAATTTATCCCTTGTGAATTCTTTCGGATTAGTGAAAGAAATATGTTACTTAATCAACTCTTTGAACAGAACAGACCACTAAAAAGGTAAGTGCGGAAACGGTCTGCTCTTGTAAAAGTAAGAACGGCTCGATGGCTAAGTGCAGAAGGATAAAACACAGGATATGTTTCTGGAAGTTCGAAGGTGGTGTAATCCTTCTACGTCTCCCCTTCTTCCAATTAAGGAAGGTTTATACTAGAAGACTTTGATTTATACAATCCTGTTGTACAAACCCGATTCAGGCTGGATTTACCTCACTACCAGTCTGAAACTCCTAGTCACTCAACCTGCTCAGACACACTCTGTCTGACAGTTACAATAAGTTGCTCACTTCTATTTTTCAATACACAATGCGCACAGTGATCCTACAATGATCAAATGTTACAAAGTAATCGCGCTTAAATAAATAACTTCAGCTCGAGAGCTTCTGAACTTTGTAAGCGTGTGCAGTTGCTTTCTTATGTGTTTTTCAATTGATCAGCGTGAGTTGGAATCAAGTGTTCATGTCTTCCTTTTGTTGCATCCTTTTATAGTTGAGGGTAGCAACGGCATTGTTTCCCTTAATGTGCAACTTTGACTCTTTTTAAACTCTGAGAAAGCTACAGTCTTCTTCTTCAGGACACTTGCCGTTCTGGTGTATGCTTTCGGTGACTGTCAGGTAAGCTCTTCTTTGTCTTCTTACCTTTAATGGCAATCTTCAATTTTTGATCCTTTGTAGCATTAATTACAGCATTAAATGCTACAATAAATAACCGTTAATGGTTCGGACTGAGAAGCCATCCTTTATGTATCTTTGACTGCTCTGATCTAATAAAGGTTGAGATCGATCTGAAGTATCGATCTAGTCAGTCTGGAATCCATCGATCCGGTCTGATATGTGATATTCTTTATCAGCTTGCTCTGTTTTGCGCGATCGATCTGGTATGCCTGATTTCCATCGATCCGGTCTGAAATGTTTTGTCATCTTGCTCTGTTTTGTCCGATCGATCTGGTCAATCTGATTTCTATCGATCCGGTCTGAAATGTTTTGTCATCTTTAAAATCTCATCGATAAGGTCCGGAACTAACAAATTCCCCCTTTTTGATGATGACAAAACCTAGCTTCTAAGTCTTTTTAACCAGTCTTGATAAGAGCTCTGAAGCGAATGCTTTCGGATCGATTACTTCTTTGTGCAAAATAAATGAACATCATTAAGTTGGATCGATTAAATCTTTATTATTAAGCCTTATGATGAGGTTCAAAATAAATGAACACAGACTTAATCAAACGAGGATTTTATTGATCACCAAGAAAATCCTAAAATACACAGTCTGAAAATATTATTTTCTAGAAGGCGGCCTGAAGTCTGTCTTCTTTTCCCCCTTTTTGTCAGCAGCAATCTCTTGAAGAAAGTCGACAACTTGTGCTAGCTGCGCGCTGATAGCGTCAAGACGAACGTCTTGAGCGCGGAGGGAATTGGCAACAGATGCTCTGACTTCAGTGGCTAGCTCGATCTGCTCTTTTCTCAGACTGTTCTTGTAAGAGGCCTGTTGAGAAAACAGATCGTTTATGCCGCGCTGAAGGCTTCCGATACTGGCAGTCATCTTCTCTTTGAAAGAAGCAAAGTCCAAGGCTGTGACCCTCTGACCTTGATGAACTTCTAGAATGCGTTGAGTCAAGGACAGACAGGTATCAGAGAAGTGCTGGATAGTCCGTGCCAGGGATGGAGGTGCATCAGATAGCTGGCTGGGAGAGTGATCTGATGATGACATGGCATGGTCAGCTTCTTCAGCAATCGGCACGATGGAAGAAATGGCAGCTTGATGACTTTCGGATCGGATCAGAGTGACCAGATCCGAAGAAAAACCTTGAATGAAGGCCAAATCTTCATCTGATGGTCCCGGAGGAGAGTGGGGACTGGGAGGTTCCTCAACTTGGAGAGCTGCAACCACTGTAGATACCACGAAATCCGGATCGATGAGGTCTGGTGCTTCAGTTGTTGCACATGCTTCAGCTGGACTGGGTTGTGCACGGGAGGCTGATGACTTCAATGGAATAGATGTTGTCGGAGAGTCCAACAGAACATTCATTGGTTCATCATCTGTTGCAGACGGAGCATTAGGCAATGGCTGCTCCGCTGTCTGGTCTGGTACGTGCTCTGCAGGCTGATCCTCTGTCTGTTTTGCTGCATCAGAGGGAATAACCTCGATAAATGGTTCTGCCAGAGTCTTGCTTGCAGAAGGATGATCCGGGCTTGTGGCTGGAGTGGAGGTACCTAGCTTCTGTCGTTGAAAACGGACAGCTAAGGATAGAGCATGGACATCCATCTCGAGTTGAGCAATCACAGCCCCATCATCTCTGGCAGTTGGAGCAAGCGGATCGAAGTTCTTCTTTTTGGCAACTAGAAGCAGATTGGCCAGTCTGAATCTGTGTTTTGCCGTAAATAAATCTCTGCGCTGCACGGCAAGTCGAACATCATCAGTCTCTGTTCCTTTCAGAGCTTCCTCTTCCATCTTCTTCAATCTGTGCAACTTACCGTAGAACAGCTCAATGTGGTTGATAGTCCGGTACTGGACATATTCATCAAAAACCACAATGAGTTCCTTTAGCTTCTCATCAACATCCTCCATAGCGATGTCGATGGCAGTCTGCGCTGCAGATTTGGGTTTAGAATAGAGGGGTTCGGTGAGAATGGCTTTTCCCTTGCCGGTGGAGGAAGGGGACTTAATCCCTGATTGGGTATAGTCTCCCAACTCAGTGATAACTATCCATTTGACCACGGGATTGGCAGAGGGAATTCTAAGGGTGACTTTGGGTGCAGGGGTTGAAGCTTGTGAGAGCTGGGTGGAAGGTTGAGGGGCAGGGGTTGCTTTAGGGGGTGGCAGTATGGGTGGAGGTAGAGATTTGGTTGGTTTGGTAATCTGGGTTCGGGGCTTTTTGGGAAGTGGCTTGGTTGGTGATGAGTGAGCAGACTGGGTTTCTTCCGAGTCAGTCTGAATGGTCAGCTTCCGCTTGACCCGAGGTTTGCGCACAGCAACTTGTTCCTCGTCCTGCTCAAACTTGACTGCAGCCAGAGTAGCAGGAGTATGCGGAACATTCTTGGACTTCAGCAGTGCAAGCCCTTTGGAGTTAAGGATCTTAAGGGGATGGAGAGCAGACGGCTTGCTCAGCTCGAGGCCTAAGGACTCCAAGAGCTTGCTGAGAGGAACAGCAAAGCATACGGCGTGCTTGGATGCAATCACCGTTTCCAGCAGTACTCCAAACAAAATCATGGACCAGTTTATCTTCTGGCCGGATACAATAGCCGCCATAGCCCTGAACTTTTCGGCGGTTACAGCATCGAAACTTCCTGCTTTACCCAAAAGTGGCTTGCCTACCACTTCGCACAGCACCTGAAAATGGAAGAGCATTTCCTTCTTCTTAAAGGAGGGTTGCAATCGGTGGCCAGAAATAGAAATCTTCCCCTGAAGATCTAAGAGTGACGCTTGAGGAGTCTGTCCGAACTCTGTCAGTCCGGAAATGGGGAGGCCAAAGGTCTTGGCCATCGTCATTGGCGAGATCTCGAAAGATTTGCCCTTGACAGTAGTAGAAATGGATGTCTTCCGGGAGACGGCGTTGGCGAACAGCTCGCGGATTTCTGATTCATAAACAACTGTTCCGCACTCCAAAAAGTTCCTTAAACCAGATGATTCCAGGGCTCTAAAAATACACCATCGCAGCATCTTCTGCCCTGTAAATGTCATCAAACTCAACGGAGAGTGAGTTATGAGTGATGGTAGCCATTTGAAAGGAGTTTAAAGAAAGTGCGAAGAGTAAGAGAGTGAGAGAGTAAGAAGGTAGAAAGCGGTAAATTGTAAAAAGTGAACTAGTATGAAATGTTCAGCCCGTTAAATAGGAGAGAGAAGACACGTGTCTTTATCTCCAAGACTGAGAATTAAATAATTCAAAATAAACGGTCAGGATAAAGAAAGATAAGGCGATTAAAGTACAACTAGTTAAAATGGTCAATCAGTCCGAGCTGTTGTTATTGTCCAGACAGATCATAGGATAAAATCAGACTGACAAGGATCGGTCTGAAAGTTCGGACCGGTCTGTGTCTTTCTGAACATTGTATTATCGATCTGTGGTGACAAAAATCTTCAAGTGCGAAAAGAATAAAAACATCTAAACTAATTAAGATAAGTCAATTAAACCAAGAATTTGACGGAAATAATTAAACTTAGCCTCAGGAAGCGGTTTAGTGAAGATGTCTGCTGCTTGCTGCTCTGTTGAAATGTGCTCGATCCGAATTTCCTTTTTGCCAACATGATCTCGAATAAAATGATGTCGTATATCAATATGCTTTGTTCGAGAGTGCAGAACTGGATTATACGTTATAGCAATTGCACTTGTGTTGTCGCAAAATATCGGAGAGTCAACAGCTTGGATGCCATAGTCTTTGAGCTGGTGTTGAATCCAGAGCATTTGAGCACAACAGCTTCCAGCGGCTAGGTATTCTGCTTCAGCTGTGGATGTGGCAATCGATGTCTGCTTCTTACTGAACCAAGAGATCATCTTTCTCCAAGAAATTGACATGTTCCACTGGTGCTTTTACGATCGATCTTACACCCAGCGTAGTCTGCGTCTGAATACCCGATCAAGCTGAAGTTTGAATCTTTGGAGTACCAAAGACCAACGTTCTGAGATCCTTTTAAATATTTTAGAATACGCTTGGCAGCAATAAAATGTGATTGCTTTGGTTCTGACTGAAATCTGGCGCACATACAGACTGAAAACATAATATCGGGCCGGCTCGCTGTAAGATACAATAGCGATCCGATTAGTCCTCTATACATGGTTACTTCAACTGCCGTTCCCCCTTCATCTTTGTCTAACTTGATTGTTGGACTCATTGGAGTTGATGCAGTTGAGCATGTTTCCATTCCAAATCTCTTGAGGAGCTCTTTGGTATACTTGGTCTGATTGATGAAAATGCCATTGTTGAGCTGTTTTACTTGTAGACCCAGAAAGAATGACAATTTTCCCATCATGCTCATCTCGAACTGTCCCTGCATTAACTTAGAAAATTTCTCGCACAATTTGGGGTTAGTTGACCCAAAGATTATGTCATCAACATAAATCTGAACTAATAGGGTATGTTCCCCCTTAATGAATTTAAATAGAGTTTTATCTACTGAGCCGATCTGGAAATCATGGTTCAGCAGAAATTGAGATAGAGTGTCATACCAGGCTCTTGGAGCTTGTTTCAGACCATACACTGCTTTATTCAGTAGATATACATGATTGGGATACAAATGGTTCTGAAATCCAGGTGGTTGCTCAATGTAGACTTCTTCCTGAAGCTTTCCATTAAGAAAGGCGCTCTTGACGTCCATCTGATATACTTTGAAGTCTTTAAAGGCAGCATAAGCAAGAAAGATTCGGATAGCTTCAAGTCTGGCGACTGGTGCAAATGATTCATCGAAGTCGATTCCTTCTTCTTGTCTGAATCCCTGTGCCACCAGTCTGGCTTTGTTTCTAACCACAGTTCCATCTGCGTCTAGCTTATTTCTGAAGACCCATCTGGTTCCAATAACAGGCAGATCGCTTGGTCTGGGGGTTAGACTCCAAACTTGATTTTGTTCGAATTGATTAAGCTCTTCTTGCATTGCTTTAATCCAATTGAAGTCAGTCAGAGCTTCATCGATCTTCTTGGGTTCCAGAGTTGAGATGAAGGCAGCATGAGTGAACTCATCCATCATCTGTCCTCTGGTTCTGATCGGTGCAGAAGGACTACCAATCACTAGATTAGGTGGATGCTTCTTAGTCCATCGATAGCTTGACTCTGGATTGTCTGGTCCGGTCGGATGAACAGTAACAGCATGATCAGCATCTGCTTTAATATTTGAGTTAGGAGCATCCGGATCAGCTCGATCTGAAGTTTCTTCAAGGCCTTGATCCGGTCTGTCTGGTACTTCTGGTTCTGGTGGATTGTCTCTTGACCTGTTAGCTACAATCTCATCATCACTGTTAGCTTCGAGATGGATATTTTCCATCTGATTTTGAATTGATTCTTTGTTGCCCTCAACACATAAAGTTTCATCAAAGACTACATGAACAGATTCTTCTACAGTTAAAGTTCGATTATTAAAAACTCGATAAGCTTTGCTAATTGATGAATATCCTAAGAATATACCATTATCTGACTTAGCTTCAAATGCTGTAAGATGACTCTTACCATTGTTGTGAACGAAGCATTTACAGCCAAATACATGAAAGTGAGAAACAGATGGTCTGTTACCAGTCCATATTTCATATGGAGTGAGATTCAGCTTCTTGTTAATCATAGATCGGTTTTGAGTGTAGCAAGCAGTATTTACAGCTTCTGCCCAGAACTTTTGAGAGATTCCAGAATCAGCAAGCATTGTTCTTGCTGCTTCCTTGAGCGTTCTGTTTCTTCGTTCTGCAACTCCATTCTGTTGAGGAGTTCGAGCAGCTGAAAACTCATGCTTGATTCCATGATCATCTAGAAAGGATTCAAGATTCTGATTTGAAAACTCAGTGCCTTTGTCACTTCGAATCCTGTCTATGCTGGATGATTTCTCGTTCTGAGTGCGTTTCAGCAGCTTGATCAACTTCGGACCGGTCTGATCTTTACTGCTTAAGAATATAGTCCATGTAAAGCGTGAGTAATCATCAATAACAACAAGAGTATACCGCATTCCCCCTAAACTTGTTATTGGTATAGGACCAAACAAGTCCATATGCAGTAATTCTAAACAGCGGGAGGAGGATTTGGCATTCTTGTTTTTGAAGGATGATCTGATCTGTTTGCCCATTTGGCAAGCTTCGCAGATCTTATCCTTAGCAAAATCGATCTTGGGCAGACCGATAACTAAATCATGTTTACACAGGCTAGCAATGGTCTTAAAGTTGATATGATTCAAGCGCTTATGCCACAGCCAATGTTTATTATCATTGTTAGCGATGAAGCAAGTAGGATTATCAGGTTGAGCATGATTCCAGTTAATCTTATAAGTGTTTCCATTCCTGATTCCTACGAGCATGGTTATACCGTCTGATGATTTAACAGTGCAAGTGTGTTTATGAAATTCTACAGCATAACCATTATCACAGAGTTGATTTATACTAATCAGATTATAGCACAAATTTTCAACTAACAGCACATCATTGATAATAATGTTACCATGGACAATCTTACCCTTGCCCACGGTCTTACCCTTTGAGTTATCCCCGAAAATGATTTTGGGTCCAATACATTCTGCCACTTCAGACAGCAGCTCGATGTTTCCAGTCATGTGACGGGAACACCCACTGTCCAAATACCAGTCTGATGCGAGTTTCTTCGGTACCTGTCATCAAATATAATTATTGTTGGTACCCAATCCTATTTGGGTCCAGACCGGATTAGCCCTTTGGGAACCCACACCTGTATCAGCTTCAATGGCTTGTGTGTGTAGGGTGTGCTGTGTGCTGGTCTGTTTCGATGCTGTGTGTGATAATGTGTGCGCTGTGAAAACCTTTGATTCTCATAAGGTAGTCTATATCTTCGTTGAATCGGTTTTGAGTTATAGTAATTGTATTGTCTTCCTTGCCTTCGATCTTGCACCTTTGGATTTGGTCTGATAGACGCAAATCTTGCTGGTGCCTTTTCTTTGGCTTGGTCAACATAACCAATTCCTTTTCTCAGATTTTGATTCTCGTAGGAGACTCCTGTTTGAATCTTAGGTGCTTCAGTTTCATATACTGTGCTGGATTTAACAAATGTCATTTGTTTGACTTGATTCTTTACCAGCAACAGCTCAGATTCATCTTTGTTGCATTCTTTGGTGTCCAAGCCTATGCCGGTGAAATCACCGACGTTTCTTTGAACCTCTTGTAATTCTTCCAAGGATGTTCTGGATTTTGTCCATGTTTTGAATATATGTGAGAGCTTAGCATTTTGTGTGCTAATTCTCTTATTTTCTTCATGGAGCTGATCATAAGAGATTTTCAGCTTATTCAGCTCGATCTGGAGATTTTTGCACTCACCCTGCTCAGAGCAGCTTGGTTTGTTGTGCTCATCCATTTGAGTACTGATTTTGGCTTTATTCTTCTCAAATGATTCAGCTAAGATCCTATAATCATTAGCCATGTCTTGCAGTGCGGACATGAGCTCTTCTCGTGTAAATTCATTTGAGTCAAGATCATATACCTCGTCTGTCTGACTCATTTCTTCGTCTGCCATAAGACATTGAATATCTTCTTCGCTTTCGCTGGAAGAATATTCAGAGCTTTCCGAGTCTGAGTCTGTCTGAGCCCATTTGCTGTTTCCTTCTTCAGCTACTAGGACTTTTTGGGATTTTCCATGATTCTTACGGTCTTTGTAGTGCTTCTTCTTTCTATCATCACGATGCTTCTCTTTCCGTTCTTCTTTCTTCGGTCTGGTGCAATCTGCAATAAAGTGTCCGGTCTTACCACAATTGTAGCAAGCCTGATCGTTAACAGTATCATCTTTTCTTGATTTATAATGATGAGAGGGTTTGAAGTTCCTCTTATTTTTAGACATAAATTTACCGAATTTCTTGATAAATAATGACATAGCATCGTTACTCATCTGTTCAGCAGATCGGTCTGATGTTGAAGCGATCTGGTCTGGAGTGGCTGCCAGGGCCTTGTTTGGTTGAGAGATGAATGGCTCTGCTTCACCTCTGCTTATCAGTTCAAACTCATAGGCCTTAAGATCTGCAAACAGATCATGAAGTTCAACCTTGTTAAGGTCTTTTGATTCCCTCATGGCAATGGTCTTTACATCCCATTCCTTTGGCAGAGCTCTCATTACTTTCAGAGCGATCTCTCTGTTAGAATATTCCTTCCCCAGACCATTCAGTTCATTTATGATGCCGGTGACTCTTTCATCAAACTCATTTAGAGTTTCTCCACTTTTCATCTTTATGCTCTCAAATCTTTGAAGAGCAACAGTTAACTTGTTTTCTTTGGTCTGGTCGTTGCCTTCACATAGCTGTGCTATCTTCTCCCAAATTTCTTTGGCAGTAGAGCACATTTTGATTTTGCTGAACATGTTCTTGTCCAAAGTCTTGAACAAGATGTCTTTGGCCACATTATCGAGATTTGCTTTCTTTCTTTCCTCATTCGTCCAGAGGGATCTGTCTTTTTCCACCATTTGTGGTTCTCCACCAGAGATGGCTACTGCTGTATTGATTTTTAAAATCTTCATTGGTCCATCAGTGATGACGAACCACATATCGGCATCCTGAGCTGCCAGATGAGCTTGCATTCTGATTCTCCAGTCATCATAGTCTTCTTTTGAGAACATGGGGATTTTGTTGAATGATGCCATCAGCTTAGTAGTCTTTGTGCTGATTAAGATGACCTGCTCTGATACCACTTGTTAGGATCGGTCCGGAGTGTTTAGAGGGGGGGGGGTGAATGAACACTCCTTATAAAATTTATCCCTTGTGAATTCTTTCGGATTAGTGAAAGAAATCTGTTACTTAATCAACTCTTTGAACAGAACAGACCACTAAAAAGGTAAGTGCGGAAACGGTCTGCTCTTGTAAAAGTAAGAACGGCTCGATGGCTAAGTGCAGAAGGATAAAACACATGATATGTTTCTGGAAGTTCGAAGGTGGTGTAATCCTTCTACGTCTCCCCTTCTTCCAATTAAGGAAGGTTTATACTAGAAGACTTTGATTTATACAATCCTGTTGTACAAACCCGATTCAGGCTGGATTTACCTCACTACCAGTCTGAAACTCCTAGTCACTCAACCTGCTCAGACACACTCTGTCTGACAGTTACAATAAGTTGCTCACTTCTATTTTTCAATACACAATGCGCACAGTGATCCTACAATGATCAAATGTTACAAAGTAATCGCGCTTAAATAAATAACTTCAGCTCGAGAGCTTCTGAACTTTGTAAGCGTGTGCAGTTGCTTTCTTGTGTGTTTTTCAATTGATCAGCGTGAGTTGGAATCAAGTGTTCATGTCTTCCTTTTGTTGCATCCTTTTATAGTTGAGGGTAGCAACGGCATTGTTTCCCTTAATGTGCAACTTTGACTCTTTTTAAACTCTGAGAAAGCTACAGTCTTCTTCTTCAGGACACTTGCCGTTCTGGTGTATGCTTTCGGTGACTGTCAGGTAAGCTCTTCTTTGTCTTCTTACCTTTAATGGCAATCTTCAATTTTTGATCCTTTGTAGCATTAATTACAGCACTAAATGCTACAATAAATAACCGTTAATGGTTCGGACTGAGAAGCCATCCTTTATGTATCTTTGACTGCTCTGATCTGATAAAGGTTGAGATCGATCTGAAGTATCGATCTAGTCAGTCTGGAATCCATCGATCCGGTCTGATATGTGATATTCTTTATCAGCTTGCTCTGTTTTGCGCGATCGATCTGGTATGCCTGATTTCCATCGATCCGGTCTGAAATGTTTTGTCATCTTGCTCTGTTTTGTCCGATCGATCTGGTCAATCTGATTTCTATCGATCCGGTCTGAAATGTTTTGTCATCTTTAAAATCTCATCGATAAGGTCCGGAACTAACAGAATGTTTCACTGCCATTTGTTGGTCCAATTAGATTGCTCCATCCCAAGTGTTAGTTCCGGATTTTAAAGATGACATAACAAATCAGAACGGATCGATGGAAATCAGTCTGACCAGATCGATTGCTCAAAGTAGATCAAGATGATATGGTCTATCGCAAAACCAGACGGATCGATGAACATCAGCCTGACCAGATCGAAGCTTCAGATCGATCTCAACAATAATCAGATCAGAGCAGACAATGTTGAATAAGCTTTGCTCTTCAGTCTGAATCATTAACGGCTATTTATTGACGCATTTAATGTTGCAATTAATGCTGAAAAAGACCAAGGACTGAAGATTACCATAAAATGTAAGAAGTCAAAGAAGAGCTTACCTGACAGTCGCCGAAAGCATGAACCAGAATGGCAAGTACCTAAAGAATACGACTGTAGCTTATTCAGAGTTTGAGCAGAGTCAAGAGCTGCACATAAAGGGAAATAATGTCGTTAGTACATACAACTATATAAGGATGCAACTAAAGAGCTCAAGAAGAGAGTCTGGTCAATCGAAAAACGCAAAAGAAAACAAAACATCACAAGCTTACAAGTTCAGACATTCTCGAACCAAAAGTTTTCATAAGCACAAGCATATTGTAATATTTGATCATCTTAGAATCATTGTGTGCATAGACAAAATTAGTCTATCTTTTGTATTCTGTACTAAGATAGAGAAGTGAGAATCAATTGTAACTGTCAAACATTGTGTGTCTGAACAGATCAAGAGACTAGGAGTTTCAGTCTGGTAGTGAGGTAAATCCAGCTGAATCGGGTTTGTATAACAGGATTGTATAAATCAAAGTCTTCTAGTGGAATCCTTCCTTAATTGGAAGAAGGGGAGACGTAGAAGGATTACACCACCTTCGAACTTCCAGAAACATATTCTGTCTTTTATCATTCTGCACTCGTTATACTCTTCAAGCCATCGAGCCGTTCTTACTAGTCTAAGAACAGACCGTTCCGCACTAAAATATTCAGTGGTCTGTTCTGCAGATAAGTTGATTAAGAAACAGATTTCTTTCATTAATAAAGGATTATTTTTAATAGGAGTGTTCATTCACCCCCCTCTAAACACTCCAGACCGATCCTAACAAGTGGTATCAGAGCAGGTCGTCTTAATCATCAAAGACACTTGAGCTGATGGCATCATTCAACAAGATTCCTATGTTCTCAAAAGAAGACTATGATGATTGGAGAATCAGAATGCAAGCTCATCTGGCAGCACAGGATGACGATATGTGGTTCGTCATCACTGATGGACCAATTAAAATTCTGAAAGTCAATACAGCAGCCTCCATTACTGGTGGTGAACCCCAAATGGTCGAGAAGGACAGATCCCTCTGGACGAATGAAGAAAGAAAGAAAGCAAATCTAGACAACGTTGCCAAAGACATCTTGTTCAAGACGTTGGACAAGAACATGTTCAGTAAAATCAAAATGTGCTCAACTGCTAAAGAAATCTGGGAGAAGATAGCACATCTATGTGAAGGGAACGACCAGACTAAGGAAAACAAGCTGACTGTTGCTCTACAAAGATTGGAGAAACTCTAAATGAGTTTGATGAAAGAGTTACTGGTATTATCAATGAACTAAATGGTCTGGGCAAGGAATACTCTAACAGAGAGATTGCTCTGAAAGTAATGAGAGCTTTGCCAAAAGAATGAGATGTAAAGACCATTGCAATGAGGGAGTCTAAAGATCTGAACAAAGTTGAACTTCATGATCTGTTCGCAGATCTTAAGGCATATGAGTTCGAACTGATCACCAGAGGTGAAGCAGAGCCATTCATCTCTCAACCAAACAAAGCACTGGCAGCCATTCCAGACCAGACCACCCCCTCAACAGATCGATCTATCGAACAGATAAGTAATGATGCTATGTCATTATTTATCAAGAAATTTGGTAAATTCATGTCTAAGAATAAAAGGAATTTTAAACCTTCTCATCACTATAAATCGAGAAAAGACGATGCTGTTAATGATCAGGCTTGCTACAATTGTGGAAAGACCAGACACTTTATTGCAGATTGCACCAGACCGAAGAAAGAAGAACGAAAAGAAAAGCATCGTGATGACAAGAAAAAGAAGCACTACAAAGATCGTAAAAATCATCATGGGAAGTCCCAAAAGGTCCTAGTAGCAGAGGAAGGAAACAGCAAGTGGGCTCAGACTGACTCAGATTCAGAAAGCTCCGAATATTCATCCAGCGAAAGCGAAGAAGATATTCAATGTCTAATGGTAGACGAAGAAATGAGTCAAACAGACGAGGTATTCGATCTTGACTCAAATGAATTCACACGTGAAGAGCTTATGTCCGCACTGCAAGACATGGCTAATGATTATAGAATTTTAGCTGAATCATTTGCGAAAACTAAAGCTAAAGCCAATGATCAAATAGATGAGCACATCAAACCAAGCTGCTCTGAGCTAGGTGAGTGCAATAATCTACAGATCGAGCTGAATAAGCTGAAAATCTCTTACGATCAGCTCCAAGAAGAAAACAAAAGAATTAGCACACAAAATGCTAAGCTTTCTCATATTTTCAAAACATGGACAAAATCAAGAGCATCACTGGAAGAATTGCAAGAGGTACAAAGAAATGTCGGTGATGTCACCGGCATAGGCTTTGATATCAAAGACTGCACCAAAGATGAATCTGAACTGTTGCTGGTAAAGAACAAAATCAAACAAATGACATTTGTTAGATCCAGCACAGTATATGAAACTGAAGCGCCTACAATTCAAACGGGAGTCTCCTTCGTGAATCAAGGTTTGAGAAAAGGAATTGGATATGTTAATCAAGCCAAAGAAAAGGCACCAGCAAGCTTTGTGTCTATCAGACCAAACCTAAAGGTGCAAGATCTAAGGCAAGGAAGACCATCCAACTACTATAACTCAAAACCAGTTCAACGAAGATATAGATTACCTCATAAGAATCAAAGGTTTCCATATCGCACACATTACACACAACATCGAAACAGATCAGCTCACATCACACTAGACACACACAAGCCATTAAAGCTGATACAAGTGTGGGTTCCCAAAGGGCTAATCCGTTCTGGACCCAAGTAGGATTGGGTACCAACAGTAATTATGTTTGATGACAGGTATCGAAGAATCTAGTATTGGACTGGTACTTAGACAGTGGGTGTTCTCGTCACATGACAGGAAACGTCGAGCTGCTGTCTGAAGTCACAGAATGTACTGGACCCAAGATTATCTTCGGGGATAACTCAAAAGGTAAGACCGTGGGCAAGGGTAAGATTGTCCATGGTAATATTACTATCAATGATGTGCTGTTAGTTGAAAATCTATGATATAATCTGATCAGTATAAGTCAACTATGTGATAATGGTTATGCTGTAGAATTTCACAAACACACTTGCACTGTTAAAATGTCAGACGGTATGACCATGCTTGTAGGAATCAGAAATGGAAACACATATAAAATTAACTGGAACTTTGCTCAACCTGATAATCCTACTTGCTTCATCGCGAATAATGATAATAAACACTGGCTATGGCATAAACACTTGAATCATCTCAACTTTAAGACTATCTCTAGCCTGTGTAAACATGATTTAGTTGTCGGTCTGCCCAAGATCGATTTTGCCAAGGATAAGATCTGTATAACAAGTTTAGGGGGAATGCGGTATACTCTTGTTGTTATTGATGATTACTCGCGCTTTACATGGACTATATTTTTGAGCAGTAAAGATCAGATCGGTCCGAAGTTGATCAAGCCGCTGAAACGCACTCAGAATGAGAAATCATCAAGCATAGATAGGATTCGAAGTGACAAAGGCACTGAATTCTCAAATCAGAATCTTGAATCCTTTCTAGAAGATCAAGGAATTAAGCATGAATTCTCAGCTGCTCGAACTCCTCAACAAAATGGAGTTGCAGAACGAAGGAACAGAACGCTTAAGGAGGCAGCAAGGACAATGCTTGCAGATTCTGGAATTTCGCAAAAGTTCTGGGCAGAAGCTGTAAATACTGCATGCTACACTCAAAATCGATCTATGATTAACAAGAAGTTAAATCTTACTCCATATGAAGTATGGACTGGTAACAGACCGTCTATCTCTCACCTTCATGTATTTGGCTGCAAATGCTTCGTTCACAATAATGGTAAGAATCATCTTACAGCATTCGAAGCTAAGTCAGATAATGGAATATTCTTAGGATATTCATCCAATAGTAAAGCTTTTCGCATCTTCAATAATCACACTTTGACTATGGAAGAATCAGTTCATGTAGTGTTTGATGAATATTTATGTATTGAGGGTAACAAGGAATCAATTCAAAATCAGATGGAAAATATCCATCTCGAAGCTAACAGTGATGATGTGATTGTAGCTAACAGGTCAAGAGACAATCCACCGGAACCTGAAGTACCAGATAGACCGGATCAAGGCACTGAAGTTCTTCCAGATCGAGCTCCACCAGATCGAGCCGATCCGGAGGTTCTAAACTCTAATGTTAAAGCAGATGCTGATAATGTCGCTACTACTCATCCTTCTGGACCAGATAATCCAGAATCAAGCTATCGATGGACAAAGAGGCATCCACCCGATCTAGTAATTGGAAGTCCTTCAGCACCTATAAGAACCAGAGGACAGATGATGGATGAATTCACTCATGCCGCTTTTATATCTAATTTGGAACCCAAAAAGATTGATGAAGCTTTGACTGATTACAACTGGATCAAAGCCATGCAAGAAGAGCTTAATCAATTTGAACAAAATCAAGTCTGGAGTCTAACCCCCAGGCCAAGTGGTCTGCCTGTTACTGGAACCAGATGGGTTTTCAGAAACAAGCTAGACGCAAGAAGAGCTTAACCAATCCGAACTACAACTTAACTGTGTTCATTTATTTTGAACAAGTAGAATTAATTGATCCGCAAGTATACGCTTCAGATTTCTTAAAAGACTGAATAAGAAGATATAGAAGCTAGGTTTTGTCATCATCAAAAAAGGGGGAATTTGTTAGTTCCGGATTTTAAAGATGACAAAACAAATCAGAACGGATCGATGGAAATCAGTCTGACCAGATCGATTGCTCAAAGAAGATCAAGCCGATATGGTCAATCGCAAAACCAGAACGGATCGATGAACATCAGCCTGACCAGATCGAAGCTTCAGATTGATCTCAACAATAATCAGATCAGAGCAGACAAGGTTGAATAAGCTTTGCTCTTCAGTCCGAATCATTAACGGCTATTTATTGAAGCATTTAATGTTGCAATTAATGCTGAAAAAGACCAAGGACTGAAGATTACCATAAAAGGTAAGAAGACAAAGAAGAGCTTACCTGACAGTCTCCGAAAGCATGAACCAGAATGGCAAGTGCCTAAAGAATACGACTGTAGCTTATTCAGAGATTGAGCAGAGTCAAGAGTTGCACATAAAGGGAAATAATATCGTTGGTACATACAACTATATAAGGATGCAACTAAAGAGCTCAACAAGAGAGTCTGATCAATCGAAAAACGCAAAAGAAAACAAAACAGCACAAGCTTACAAGTTCAGACATTCTCGAGCCGAAAGTTTTCATAAGCACAAGCATATTGTAATATTTGATCATCTTAGGATCATTGTGTGCATAGACAAAATTAGTCTATCTTTTGTATTCTGTACTAAGATAGAGAAGTTAGAATCAATTGTAACTGTCAAACATTGTGTGTCTGAACAGATCAAGAGACTAGGAGTTTCAGTCTGGTAGTGAGGTAAATCCAGCTGAATCGGGTTTGTACAACAGGATTGTATAAATCAAAGTCTTCTAGTGGAATCCTTCCTTAATTGGAAGAAGAGGAGACGTAGAAGGATTACACCACCTTCGAACTTCCAGAAACATATTCTGTCTTTTATCATTCTGCACTCGTTATACTCTTCAAGCCATCGAGCCGTTCTTACTAGTCTAAGAACAGACCGTTCCGCACTAAAATATTCAGTGGTCTGTTCTGCAGATAAGTTGATTAAGAAACAGATTTCTTTCATTAATAAAGGATTATTTTTAATAGGAGTGTTCATTCACCCCCCCTCTAAACACTCCGGACCGATCCTAACACCAAGGTTTCATAGAAAAGTGATGGATTCATCAAATTCTCAGCATAAATCTTTCTACCAGTATGTTTCTACATAAATATACTTTCGGACTTGTAGAAATCACCATGTTTCATCAGGTTGCAAATTCAGATTTACAAAGCTATAAATGATGTTGGTAATTTAGTACTTCGCCATATTTCTATGAAAAGCTCAGAACTCTTACACATTCAGAAAATTTTGAGCTGGGAATTGTTGCTGCCAATGCTCTGAACATCGGAGTCACTTGTGAAGGGGAACTAAATTCTGCGTTTGAATATTTGCCTATAGCTCCATCATCATCTTTTATCCCTTCATTATTTAACATAGTGTCTGCTACAATAAGTAACAATATCATCAACACCAGCTCTGATTTTGTACTCCTGCAAAAATTAAATGTTCTACACATTCATCCGTGCTTGCTGCATGATATATTCCACTTTCCTCAGCCAGACAGTGTTGGTCATTTGATTGATCCGATTGCAGTTCATGTCCATTGGTCTGAGGTAATGTAAATATATCAGCATGAAAATCTTCTGTTTACCGAACTAATTAAGGAATTATTGTATCACTATATGGAGTGATAATCGATTTCAATGGGAAGAAGCGCAATGAGAGAAATTGATATGGTGCGTGTGTGTGTAAGGTTATGCTTAATTGTGGTATGCCTGGTGCAATATGTGTCCACCTATTGTGTTTGTGTGCAATTTTGGTTTCTTCCTTATCCTGGTATTTGTATGAAAAGTAACATATTGTTATACATTGTTAGGCTATTACCTTAAGTGTTTTGCTTATATTTGATTTTGACGGGCTTTGAAGTTGATTTCTTGACTTAATTTTTTCATTCAAATTCTGGGTCCCAGGAAGTTTAAAAAAAGGTGCTACATTGCAGAGATTTGGTTAAGATATTTTATTTTTAGTTGTGTTGAACAAATAATCTGCCTCTTTGAAAGATTTTGCACTTCTTGTAGGTGTATTTCTGTTGTTGCGTTGCTTTTATTAAATCTCCCCAATTGCTATTTTATTTATTTGGTTAAGTTCATGTTAAAAAATGCTTATACTTGGTAGTTTTGTTAACAGAATTCTTAGACATCTAGATAGGTTATATGAGTTTAACAAGAATTTATATTTACTAAATCATTGGTTCTTAGGTTGAGACACTAACTTATATTCATGGCCTTCATATAATAGTGCATCTACTAATATTTATGACCCTGAATTGTTTTAACAGCAACAACATATAAGATTTGATTTTCATATATGCATGTGTTTCTTATGCTCATTCTTTTTGAGAGGTTAATTCTAAAATTTAAAATTTGATATTATTTTTCAGCAAATTAATAATATATGATGGTTGTCTTAACTTCCATTTTTTTTACCTCCACTAAACCTGATGTAGAAAGTATATCACATATACTTTTTAATGTTATATTCATATTATTATTTTCTAATTATACTATTTGTCCTTCATGGAAAAATAACATCTTTTATGCTATTAAATAAAATTGGATTTGCGTAGCTATAAAGGAGGCAAAAAATAGGATAAGAAGAGATTCATGCACTATGTTGTGCTTTACATTGATAGTTCTGGAGACGAGCTCAATAATGTTCATTATATATATAAAGATTAATCTCTTATACAAGGTAACTTCTACACAACAAACAAATCATCTATATGCGTATGTTATTCCCTTATAGTTTTAAGCTAATAAAAATCATACATTTTTTCGTTTTCTGTTTTTTTTAGCAACTACTGATAAAGAGAAGCTCACAATAATAGATCAACAAGATGAAGGTTGATCAAATGCAAGAAATTAAATTAGATTTCTGTATCACACCTCTTTCTACAATATTAAAATGAATTTAACATTATGAATTGACCTTTTAATTTGTTCGTAGTTTCGCTCATCTTGTCGGTAAGACACAATTTTTATTAAAACACATTCTATGTTCAAAATAGTCTGGTTATATCGTCTATGATAATACTTCTTAATCTCTTCTTGTTATATTGTTTTCCACAATTATTGGTTTCTGGCATCGTGCCTTGCGCGGTGCAAGAGGAACTAGTATATATATATAATATATATATATATATATATGCATTACTTGTTGAGTTGTATGAGCCAGTGTAATGATAAAACTAATGGAATGAACTGGCTTTTTGTGGCAATTATTTGATGGAATATGTCATTGTACAATCAGTACTACGCTTCAGCTCATTAGGTAGGTCAATTTTAGAGTAGCATGTTGGCCAGTGCATAATGCTAATGCTATGTTATACAAGGTCATCCTAAATTTATTTAATTTCTCAATTTTTTGGGATCATAATGCCCTCAAGCTCCAACGTTTATGTCAATCAAATAATCTCAAAATTCTAAACCATTTGATAATTCAACATTTAGGAACAAAACTTGCATCTGTAGACTAGTGGATAATTCTAACCCATATTCATCCCCTGTGTAATTTGTTAAAACGAAAGATGAAACGTGGTGATTTTGTGTGGAATACCGTGCCCTTAACACCATCACAATTTTTGACAGATTCCCTATACCAACTATTGAAGAACTATTTGACAAGCTTGGAGCTGCTCGGGTCTTTTCGAAGTTAGACTTAAGATCAGGTTATCACCAGATCGGGATGAACGAAAGAGATGTAGAAAAAACTGATTTCCGGGCGTATGAATGGCATTATGAAAGTTATGGTGATGCCCTTCGGGCTCACGAATGTGCCATTAACATTTCAAGGGGCTATGAATCGGGTTTTCAAACCTTATTTATGAAAATTCGTTATTGTTTTTTGATGATATTTTGATATATAGTCAGACAAAACATGAGCTTTGTAATCATCTTCAACGAGTCTTGGAATGTTTAAGCCACGCACGGTTGTATGCTAAAAAGAGCAAATGTCATTTCTTCAAACACACAATTGAAAACTTGAGCCACTTGGCCACTGGAGGAGTATTGATAGATCCTAAAAAGGTGGATGCTATGTTGCAGTGGCCAACACCCATAATAATCAAGCAATTAAGAGGATTTCTTGGCCTTACGGGATATTATAGTCGATTTATGCCTCATTATGCCACTGCAGCCCCTTTGACGTATTTATTGAAGGAAGACTCATATTAGTGGACCGAGGAGGCTCGCAAGGCTTTCAAACAATTCAAGCAAGCAATGGTTATGACTCTGGTTTTACAACTTCCTGACTTTGGTAAGCTATTTATCGTGGAAACAGACGCATCGAAGGTGGGCACAAATGGAGTATTATTGCAAGATAACCATCCAGTACTGTAGCCTATTTTACCAAGAAACTTGGTCCGAAAATGCAATTTGCTTCTACATATGTGAGGGGGATATATGCATTAACGAAAGTAGTGGCAAAGTGGAGGCAATATCTACTTGGGCAGAGGATTCTTGTATGCACCGATCACAAAAGTCTAAAGTAATTATTCTCTCAGACCATACAAACGTCAGAGCAGCAACAATATTTAAGAAAGCTGCTGGGATACCATTTTTCCATTGAATATAAGTTGGGAAAGATAATGTAGTGGTTGACGCTCTATCAAGAGGAAGAAGACAGATAAATTTTTGTTGCTTTGCACTGCCATATCCAGGGCAGAATTTGAATTTTTTGAACGACTCCGACAGGAAAATCAGACATTGGCAGATCTAATTTTGATAGAAAATTTTCTCAAGGTAAATAATGGACAACCAACACCTTATTATGTTAGACATGCAGTGACATTACACAATGAGAGGTATTTTCTGGGTAGAGAATCAGAGTGAAGAAGGTGAAGTTGCAAGAATGTCATGAATTTCCAATCGGGGGACATGCATATGTAAAACGGACCTACATACGGTTTTCCATTAATTTCTATTGGATAGGAATAATGGAGGAGGTCAAAGAGTTCATCGCCAAGTGCTATGTGTGCCAAACAACAAAATATTCCACTGAATGGAATTATGGGATGTTACAAGCAATCGAAATACTAGATATGATTTGGGAAGATATTGCAATGGATTTTATCATTGGGTTACCCAAATCTAAGGGGTGGATTGTGATTATGGTAGTGGTGGACCGATTATCCAAATATGCCCATCTTTCGCCTCTTCCCGCTTCACATACAGCAGGTCAAGTATCAGAAGTTTTCTGTTCCATGGTAATTCGCTTGCATGGGATACCTCGTTCTACGTGATCCTATATTTACCAGTCAATTTTGGTTGAAATGTTCGAATTGATGGGAACTAAATTGCAAATGAGCTTACCCTATCACCCTCAAACAAATGGGCAAACGAAAGTGTTAAACCGTTGGAGCAATACTTGAGAGTCTTTACTGCCGAGCAACAGGCATCATGGGTTATGTTTTTGGGATGGACTCAATATCATTATAATACCAACCATCATTCGGCAGTTAACATGACTCCATTTCAGTCGGTATATGGTCGACCACCACCTACTATTCCACAATATTTGAGAGGAAGAACTGTTGGGTTTCTATACCTCGGCGTCAGATCCAAACACAGCGGAAAATAAGCAGTAAATAGCTCTCGATCCAGGGACGGAGAATCGCGCCTGATTCATATATTTATATGCATAAATCGAATATAATGCATGAAAAGAGATTACTGTTCATCAAGGTAAATCCGATAGAGGTGATCCCTCGAGTCCAAACTGTTGGAATCGAAGGGGGGTGAATGAGATTCCTTGGCTACTTTAGCTTTTTAAAATGAGTTTGAAAAAATAAAAGAGTTTGCGCTTGCGGAAGGCTTAAGTCAATCGATAAATAAATAAAAAGAAGAAGTAAATAAATAAATAAATGCGTAATGAAATAAAGCGGTAAATGACAAGGATATTTGTTATAGAAGTTCGCCGATGAACGTCTACGTCTCCTCTTCCCGGTTAGATAACCTCCAACCGAGGTTCCACTAGAACAAATGATCTTGGCCTTGAGGGCTCCAAGTTAGCCACAACACACTCTTCCCGAGTACACAAAGCTCTTCACGAGCACAACACTCTTCCCGAGTCCACAAAGCTCTTCACGAGCTACCAACACTCTTCACGAGTCTTCTTGGCCTTAAGGGCTCCAAGGATAGCCACAACACATGCACCAACTTTACTTGTTGATGACTTTACAATTTCCAACTTGCTTTGGTGTTGGAGGACCTTACAACAACTCAACAAACACCTTCACGGTGTACCAACACGAAGAACACATGACTCTAACAAAAAGAATGAATTACAAACTCCAATACAACAACAATGTATGGAGATTGCAATGCTATTTGAAATTTGAATGAGCAAAGCTTTGTAGAAGTTTGTAGGCTTGTTTCTTGACTTCAAAATGCTTCAAAGCATCAATATTTATAGTGTAAGATGCCCCCTAGGCTCATACTAGCCGTTCCTACACAAAAGGCTGAAATCACTCCTCGATCGCCTCAGCCATCGCCTCAGGCGATCACCATCGCCGCGCCCCAACAGTCAGCATAATTCACGCATCGCCTCAGGCGATGAGACGATCGCCTCAAGCGATCAGCGACACAAATCAATGACGTAGCCTCAGCTGGTCCAAAATCTTCATCGCCTCAAACGATGCACAGATCGCCTCGGGCGAACTCCCCATGCGCGCGAGCCTCGGCGTCGCCTCTGTCGATGTGCGTGGCGATGTTGCTCCTGGCTGCCATCGCCTGGGGCGATGATCACCATCGCCTGGGGCGATCCAGTCCACATTTTGCACATTCGATTTTCTTCATTCAAACCACTTTCTAATCAATTAATCTGCACACTAAGTAGACACGTTAGTATAACAAACACAAGTTTTGTTGATCATCAAAACTCAAAATAATCCGGAGATAAATTAAAGCATTAAACGCAACCATGCGTTTAAGGCTCAACACAAACAACCTGACCAGATCCACGACCCCAACGTCAATGCTAGTTTGGTGTTAGTCTTTCTACAACGAGAATTATGTGACTAAGAATTGTATGTTTTTTTTTTGTTTAGGGACAAAGACTTATATTTATAGGTGCTAATGAGCCACTAATGGGCTTGAGTACATAAACCTCAATAGGTCAACTTTTGGCTTGTATGACACATATGCTAACAATCTCCCACTTGCCCAAAAGTCAACACACGAGCACTAAACTCATAATCCAAGTAGCTCAATCTGATTGAACAACTTGAAGTACAACCGTTGTGCATAATTATGAGACATAAATATATCAAATCGTTTTAATTTTAGAACTTTCTATAGATGAAACATTTTAAAATATAGAAACTCCACTAAAGTGAGGGGCCTTCAAAAATTAAACTCGTCCCTTAAACATCAATCACATCATTTTGAGCACTTAACATTTAAGTCTCAATTCTCATCGGTAGATCAGCGGTCTGTTGCTTGTGACCCAGCGAGGCTCAAGTGTATCATAGCAGTATGATCACAACCTTTGTGATTTTAGATGTCAAACAACTTCTTTGGGCTTACCATGAATGCCCCATTGTCAATTTAACTCCTTTAATAGACAATGACTGAATACAATTCCAGCAACAACCTAGCGTTCGTGGGTAGCGTCTAGCATATGTGCTTCACGAATACCTAGATACAAATGGCTAGCAACGTCCGAGAACCTGTCAGTCATAGTTAACGTGCCGTACATTCCTTTCACTCAATATGTCTCGATTGAATCAAGGGCATTGGTTGATCGAGACCCTTTCTCAATAACTATGTATTTGTTTCACGTTAAATGATTCATTATGTGCGTATATGAAAAACTCTTTTTTCACAAGATTTACCCACTCTGGCCAGAGATTCCTTGAATCTTATACAGAAAAACACATAGGACATCCTGGTTCATCGAGACCAGTGGTGAATCCCCAACGACAATCATAGGCCCTGACAGCATCACTGAATACCCAAAATAACAACTTTATCACATGTGATCAGTCATTCAATCAAAGTATACAACTATCTGTCAAGACCTCAATGACGCATTGGGTCATGAGGAGTAATGGTGCACAACTATGATTAGAAATTCTATACTCGACAAATGGTAACCACTTAAGAATTCCGAGTAGGGTCGTTCAGTGAACTCATTCCTAATGAGCACATATTCATGTGTGCTGCCTTCTCCAAGCCAACGCCGATGAAACGCGGTGCACTACACTAGACACATCATGAATACTAGTCTCTAACGAGCATATATCGATATCCCATTCTCGAAAGCTCATCAACCAGGAACATTTAGAAATCGCAGTCAAGAATGTATTTCATGGTCACCATCATATGCGTAACCACATTCTATAGAGTATAGCAATCTGAAGGACCTCATCAATGCATCAAGATGCATGGGTAAACAGATGAAGCAGTGTCATAAATATTAATACTCAAACAAAGATTTGTCATAATAAGATTATAAGTACAATCAATCAGCTATTGATTTACTTAATCATGTATGACAACAATATCTTTCACTTTCCCAAAACCAACTACTCATGTGTCTCAACAGCATCTTCACAAGATGTCTGACAGACACCAATCGTTGTAAAGGTTTTGTCAGTGGATTCACTATATTTTTCTGTTGAAGTTATTCTCTCGATAATAATGTCGCGTCTACCATCTCTCTCATCAGATGGTATTTTCTCAATATAGGTTTGGATACTGATGAGATCTTGGCTATTCATAATAGCTCAACTATTGTCACAGTACCAGGGACTGTGTCAACCGCACTAGAAATTATACCCAACTCTTGGATGAAATTTCATATCCAAACTGCATCTTTGCTGCATCGTATGCTGCAATGTATTCAGCTTCATGGTGGAATCGTTTCCAAGAGACAGCACCATCATTGAGCTTAAATACAAATCCGAACATCGATATGATATCTACATCCGACTGAAAAATCAGCATTAGCTTAGCCTTCAACTTTTATTTCTCCACTTACAGATCCAAAAACCATGAACATAGCCTAAGTTCTTCATAAGTACTTGAGGATTATTTTCACAGTTTTCCAATGACTTTCACCGGGATCTGTCTGTTGTCTGCCCATTACTCTAAGAACATACATCAGGCATAACATATGATGCATTGTGCTATTAAAAACCGAAACATAAGGTACAAATGTCATCTTTTCTCTCTCCTCATCAATCTAATGTACATTGACCTCGAGAGATGAACACTATGACAAATTGGGAGGTTACCTGTTTTCGACTATTCCATGCCAAACCCTTTAGCACAGTGTTTATGTACGTAGATTGAGAGAGCTCAAACATCCTCATAAATCCATCCCTGTAGATCTTTATGACAAGCATATAAGATGCTTCTCTAAAATCTTTCATGGAGAAATATATAATCATGCTTTAATTGATTATTCCAATATCATTCATAATGAGTAGGATATCATCTACTTAAAGCATCACAAATCTAAACGCGCTCCCACTAACCTTTTGTACACACATGTCACTTCCAGATTTTTAACAAAACCAAACATTTTGATAATGTTAACAACCAGATATTCTTGCTTCGGGACGCCTTCTTAGGACTATAAATTGACCTCTGTAGTTTGCAAACATTTTGTTCACGCCTACAAGTTGTGAACACCTTTGGCTACTACATTTCTACCTCAATGTCACAATTGAGAAATGTTGTATTCACATCCAAACACAACGAAAAATAAACAGTGAACAGATCTCGACCCAGGGACGGAGGATCGGGCATGATTCATATATTTATATGCATAAATCGAATATAATACACGAAAAGAGATTACCGTTTACCGACGTAAATCCGATAGCGGTGATCCCTCGAGTCCAAACAACCTTACTAGATCCACGACCCCAACGCCAATGCTAGTTTGGTGTTAGTCTTTCTACAACGAGAATTATGTGACTAAGAATTGTATGTTTTTTTTTTGTGTAGGGACAAATACTTATATTTATAGGTGCTAATGAGCCACTAATGAGCTTGGGTACATAAAGCCCAACAGGCCAACTTTTGGCTTGTAGGGCACATATGCGAACAAGAACTACATTGGCAGCCGTGGAGGAGGAATTACACAGTCGGGATGCTTTTCTGAAAAATCTATGGTCACACTTGATTAAGGCTCAACAAAGGAAGAAACTGTTAGCTGACACACGCGGGAAAGACAAACAATTTCAAGTTGGGGATTTGGTGATGGTGAAATTGAGACCATATCGACAATCCTCAGTAGCAAAAAGAGCCATTCAAAGTTGATAAAATATACTTTGGACCATTCCGTATTACAACCAAGGTTGGACAAGTGGCTTATACATTGCAACTTCCTGCCACCAGTAGGATTCATCCAACTTTTCATGTTTCCGAGCTCAAAGTGCTCCGAGGGGAAGAACCTGAGAAGTACAAAACTCTACCTGATTATAGCTTAATAATCAGCATGTATTAGTCCCTATTGGCAGGCTTCCAGAATTATCGAAAAACACAACCGACCCATCAGACAAGTTTTGGTGCAATGATCTAACATTTTCCAGAAGATGCAACATGGGAAAATTTTGAAGATCTATGCTCCAATTATACAAATCCTTCAATCTTAAGGACAATGTTGTGTTTGAAGCGAGAGAGAGTGATAAGCTCAATAGCATAGAAATGGGCCCTGAAATGATGGAAGAACAATTAAAAGATTGGGCTTGCAAGGGACCTCTAACCCATGAAACAAATCAAGTGACAAATGAGGCTAAGCACATAAGAAAAACGTTGACAGAAGAAGCAAGGGAAGAAAGGAAAATGGAGCATTTGAGAATGCATAACAAACCCGCATGGGGCAAGGCTTACATCATGTGAAGCAAGCACAATGTACAATAGGAGGAGTCTCTCTCTACTAGTTGCATCCTCTCCAGTAGTTGCAAAAAAAAAAAAAATTATTCTGTTTTCTTTTGTTTTTGCATTGGAAATGAGTATATATACAACTTGTAAACAAATAGAACTCATTCAGAAATGTATCAGATTGCTTTTTGCTTAGGAATTTGGCACAGATGCGAATTGTGCGAATTAATTCATATAAAAAGGGAGCCAACTCATGATATGCTCAATTCGAGCTCCATTGTTGTCAAATTTTTATATAATTGCTCAAAAGTTCATAAGTGGATTTACAAGGTTTTATCTATTTATATTGAACATATATTATACAATATTCATTGATTAAAAAGTGATGTATTAATTTTTATATTCAATTATCTTTAATTGCATAATAGCCTCTTATAATGTAAGGAAATATTGAGTATTAGGCCCAAAGTGGACCGATTCCTTTCCGGACTCCGTGCATAACGAGAGTTTCGTGCACCAGGTTTTCCCCTTTTTTATACAATTATCTTTATTATTCCAAAATCAAATTAACCTTCTCTCCATAATATAAGATAATAAATACCCTTGTGGCTAGTTAATCTTAAATTTGATCAATTATAAACCGAGTGAGCATCTCGAACACGACTAGAAATTTGAGCCTATGTATATGAACATGAAAAATTTTAAAAGCTCGTTTAGGGCTCGATCCATTCAGAGTTGCAAATTTACTTGAAAAAACATTTAAACTTATTGTGTGTTTGTAACTGATTATTTAAAGAACTTTTATGTTGCATTTGTTAAAATTGAAAAAAAAAATTACTTTTAAGCAAAATTATTGAATGTTTACCATAAAAATAATAAATAAAAAAGCTAAATGAACTTCAATTAATTAAAAAATGTCATCGTATAAGTTAAAGCACTCAAAAGCATGTTATGACTTGCTTCTCCGTTTCTGCTTTTATTTGCTTTATTTTAGAGAATCAATAGAATAAACAAAAAAAAACTCCCAAAATCTTTATTTTTTTTATCTAAAACACAGATAATCAGAAACATTTTCAAACATAATCTTAGTCATTTGGCTCGAGCCATGATTTGAGCTTTACACAATGACACACTGACACGTGTTTGGTACAGTTCACAGCCCAACTTGTTCAAAAATTGGACTACTGAAACGAAAAGCCCAACCAAACATAATTAAAGCAGGAAACAAGGAGACTGCACCAAGTGCAAATCTAATATTTCCCATCAAAACCTGCAATTTCTACACAATACGGAACAAGAATTTGGAACTTTTTCAGTAAATTTACAGTTAATACTGAAATCACGTAAAATATATAAAGCGAGATAACGATCCGAGGAAAACCATGTCCTCGTGCAGACATGGAACATTTAGCAAAGTCATTTTGTGCCTACGAAAAAGAAATGTCATTCTGAGCAACAAAATATTACAAGAAAACGTCTTTAAGTACAGTAGAATGAGTTCAGCATACGGCCCTAAATGATTTGAAATGAATTCAGTGCGGATTGAAATTTGGAAGTAATCAACCAGTGCATATTATAAGCAGAAATATCAAAACTAGAACCAGAACGCTAGCAGCCAGCAAGCCAGAATGGTACACAGGATAATAATTAGGCCATCTTTTGTTTCCCAAGCTTCTCAATCGAATTTATCAAAGAGGTAGGCACAAAAAATGGTAAGTTCAAAATATGAATATATCGTAAGGGAAAGCTCTAACCTTTTAAGTTCACCCTTGCGGCCAATTCATAGTTAATGATGTAATAGTAACAATATTCAACTGATACCGGGTGAAACCTATTGTAGTTTGTTGATAAACAAGATTACTTATTCTTACATCAACTTGATGCGGATAAAGATTTCTTGAGACTTCGAAGGATACTCCACATGAATGTGGAGATAATGAAGAGAAAGAGTCCAAGGTTAACCAGCAAGTTTACCAGAAGGCCAGCTAATACAACGCCAACAAAATTTACCGAGACACCGGACCAGAATGGCATATCCAATATAGATGCGATAAAGGCACCAGTCCAAGCTCCCGTTCCAGGAAATGGCACTGCCACAAATAGCATCAAACCAAGCCATTGAAATTCTTTGACAGGGCCGGCCTTCTCTTTGGCCCTCTCAAATAACATGTCAAGGATTCGAGAAGCAGTTCGATTCTTTCCAATGAGAAAGGCTGCAGCCTTTTTCATGTACAATATAATAATTGGAACAGGTACCATGTTCCTGCAATTGCAGCAGATAACAGCTAGATTTTCAAAATTCCCGTTGAGGTGATGAGCGATTAGCTCCCTTATACCATTCCACTGTTTACATTAAGAGAGTGTTTAAAAGATAAACTAAAAAATTAAAATTTGGTTAAAAACAACAATTAAAAAAGTTAAATACATTGCAATTATATGCAGAATGGGGAATTCTGAGACTAACCCAAGAACAGACAGCACAGATAACACGACAGGCTTGAGTTGCAGCCAATAACCAACAGGAATTGCCCCACGCAGCTCAATTACCGGAAGCGTCGCCAAGGCAAATACAACAGCCTCATCGGGCCAGCCCGAAGCCCGCAAAGCATTAGCAACTTTTACGCCAAAGCCTGAAGCCTTAATGGAATCAGCAGCAGCAGCAGCTTTAACATTCCCAGAAAAGGCATACAATCCAATGGATTTAGATGCCCATAATAACACCCATAAAAGAAATTTCACTGGTTTTTCCCTCAGAACCCCTCGGAGACTCATCATTTTTTATTGTTTCAAGAAAATCACTCGCTGAAGCTCTTGCCACGGTAATTTGGAAACTGCCCAAATGAGGCAAATCCCGACTCGACAGCAAAGATTTCGACTTTATGAAAACTTTGTCGGTCGGAAGCGAAGAAAAATGGGTTCTTGTAATTGGGAATTTTATATGGGACTTCACATGATAGAATGCGATGATGGTTGGTGGGTGAGATAAAATGGAAGCCATTGATGAAGTGAATTAAGCTTCTGAATTGGGGCAATACTTCTCAGTGACTTTCCATGATTTGAATAAGATTCAAGAATGCAGGATTCTTCGGAATTTGGAGAATTTGAAGAAAGACGGAAACATTTTTTTCTTGTTAGAATTTTGACAGTCAGAGAAATGGAATTAATAACGTGGTTTATAATCTAGGATTAGCATTGACCGGATTAAGATAAGATTGTATCACTAAAAAATAAAAATGAAGGGCATCATTCGAGGTTGAAGCATAACAATAACATATATCTGTCTATATTTAATTGAATAAAGATAGTCTTCATCGATTCAAATTTTAAATTTGATGTTCTGTTTATATTTTGATCAAAATAATTCAAGTTTGATCACCATCCCATTTAACCAGTTACTCAACCAGCTCCGAGAACTTTCGGGTTTGCCCCCCATGAAATCCAAGTCGTAAACCTTGAAGTGGGGCGAGCTCCTCCACCACCACCACGCAAGTTCAGCCCTGCATCATTCTGCTGAGAAAAAATACCGAGTTGGTTTCCTACTCAATGTTTCGTACATCAATGGCCTTCGCATCACGGGATTAATCGTAGTTCGAACCAAATTCGTCCCTAATTCAATTGGGTTTGATAGGATCAACCCGGCCAATGTATCAGTAAATGGACTTGTGTAGTTTTGAACATATCTATACAACATACGGAGTGAAGAACTGTTAGTCAAATTAAGTAAAAAACGTTCCGGTCCTTGGCAGGAGCCGGACGTGTCAACGCACATAACCCAGTAAAGAAGGCATGAAAAAGTTTATTAAATATTTTAAAGAAAGTGGTATTCCAATTGCTTTTGTAAAATTCCAGATAATCAATTTTTTCCCCAACACTCATATTTTTATTTTCAGAAATCACTCGTTGAATTGGTATTTTACATTCCCAAATCTTTGATTTAAAAACACCAAGTTAATGATTTTAATGTAAGGTGCGCAAGCAATAATCACGCAGAAACAACTGTAAATTCATCCACCCATCAGCAGCGAAAACAACAAAACCTTTTCAATTTTTTAGATCCAACTCCAATAAAATTCTCATCATACATCAAAGGGGACGAAGAAAAATCTTAGAAAACCCCAAAAGCTACTTTAAAAAAGGAAAATGAAATGTGAAATGACACGACTTTTCCGAACCATGGTAGTATCAGAACGAGTTTCAGCCTTTGTGAGAAAAAGCACCAACAAATATTTCCTTGACAAAATTCAGTGTGCGATCTGCATTTACTTGAAATGGTGCAATAGTATTGAAAAATGGTGAGCAAAAAGGGCTGAATAAAATATCGAAATTGCCCCTTCAATAGTATTAGGGAAAATTATTGAGTGATAATTATTGCTTGGGAGGTTTATTCAGTTTTATGAGAGAGTATACAATTATAATTTATTAATTGTAATAGTATAAAAATAGTTTTGATAAACATACACTTATACAATGTAATATGTATTATAAAAATTAGATTTTAAATAAATAAATATGTAAAATGATTAAATTATCGTAAAATATAAACATGACATTTGGCATTAGCTAGCTTGCTTTGGCAATTGTTGGTTAAAATCTATGGATGTATGGATATATGTATTATTGGGACAAGGGTAATGATACAAAATAGCTAGTATGTGGAGGCAAGAGTTCAACTTTTTATTCTTATATTGATATTGCCCAGCTACGGTGATTACGATTTTAATGACAATTCACGACTATGATTCGTGATAGTAGCACTACAAATCACGAATCCTGCAAACTACAAAGGTGTTGAGCCTTAAATGCATTGTTGAGTTTAATACTTAATTTATCTCCGAACTATTTATGAGTTTTGATGATCAACGAAACTTGCATTTGTTATACTAATGTGTCTACTTAGTGTATAGGTTTAGATGGTTGAAAAGTGGATTTTTGGAAGGAAATCAAATCTGCGAAGACATGGGTGGATCGCCCTAGGCGATGGTGATCATCGCCCCGGGCGATGGCAGCCAAGGGGGGGATTGCCACGCTCATCGACTGAAACGACGTCGAGGACCGCGAGCATGGAAAGATCGCCTGAGGCGATGCATGGTTCGTTTGAGGCGATGAAAAGTTCGTTTGAAGCTATGAAAGTTTCTGCTTATTTAAAGCTACGGCATTGTTTTTTGGTGACGATCGCCTGAGGCGATCTGTGTTATTTCGTGACCGTTGAAGTGCGGCGATGGTGATCGCCCGAGGCGATGTCCGAGGAGATCTTGGAGTGATTCAAGCCTTATGAGTAGCAACGGCTAGTAGGAGCCTTGTGAGCCTTCTACACTATAAATATGGATGTTTTGGATCAATTTGAAGACAAGAAACAAGAGTATAAACTACAAGAAAGTTGTGTTCAATCAAAATCATTTTAGCATTGCAAACTTCATACATTTGTGTTGTATTGGAGTTTGTAATTTATTTCTTGTGTGAGAACTTTTGATTCTTCGTGTTGTTACACTGTGAAGGTGTTATTTGATTTATTGTAAGGTCCTCCAACACCGACGCAAGTTGAAAATTGTATAAGACATCAACAAGTGAAGTTGGTGCAAGGTTGTGGCTATCCTTGGAGCCCTTAAGGCCAAGAAGACTCGTGAAGAGTTTGTGTGTGGCTCTCCTTGGAGCCTTTAAGGCCAAGAAGACTCGTGAAGAGTGTGTTACTCGGGAAGAGTGTGTTGTGGCTAACTTGGAGCCCTTAAGGCCAAGATCAAAGTTGTTCTAGTGGAACCTCGGTTGGACGTTTTCTAGCCGGGAAGAGGAGATGTATGCGATTTATCGCCGAACTTCTATAACAAATATTTGTGTCGTTTATCGCTTTATTTACTTTACGCATTTATTTATTACTTCTTATTTTTGATTGTTCGATTGATTTGAAGTCTTACGCAGCGCAAACTCGACTATTTACAAATTCATTTTAAAACGTTAAAGTAGCCAAGAACATCATTCACCTCCCTCTTCGGTTCCAACAAAAGGTTTAAAACACATAACCTTGATGCACATATACTCTCTTGCTCTATGTAGTTAATCCATAGAAGATTGTGTTTATAGAATCAATGAAAGAGTTGTGTATATAGTAGTGCAATGGACATCACCAAAAAATATCATTTGGAAGCACTTATTCATGAAAAGTTGCACCAATACACCAAGGGGTGTATATGACTTGGTTGAAAAAGTATTTCTCCAAAGGACACCATTTCAAAACATTTTTTCATGAAAGGTTGCACTCATACTCGAATGGGTGCAATGCCTATTTTCAATTCAATGTTTCCAACAATCATCCACATGAATTAAATTACTGCATGAATGCACATGATGTCAGAAGAAGTACCTTAGCAAAATGTTATAGAATCGGGAGAGGTGGCTTGCGGCTTTGAACCTTCCGTAGTGGAATTCAATCGGATTTACTTGACTTAATGTGAATTTATATTCTTGAACTATTTAGTCATTGATGTAAACCTAGACAAATGAACCCACACTATAACAATTCTAACATTTGTTTTGGTTTCTCACAGTTGTGTCTATTTCGATATTGGACAACGTTTGGTTTCATAAGTGCTTTTCATCTTTGAACACACTTCGCACTTACGTAGGTGATCTTCTAAAAGAGTATCCCGTTATACTCCAACATATTTATTTAAATGTCTCAGGAATCACTAAAGGCTTTTGCATATCTGTGTACCCCAATGCAGGTTACACATCTTATCATAGGAATAAGTTGGAGATTAGTCTCCAATGTGTTTCTCTAATCTTGTAATTTCGTTATCCATTTTGAACCTAGATCTTGAGATCTCCAGTCAACTAGGTTGGGTATCCACTATAAGATTTTATTTTTGGGGTTTTAATTACATTCCCCACGATAATGCAATTTAAGTGATCTCTTGGTTAAGCTTTCATAAGCGGATCTGTGATTTACTCACATAACCAATTAAGATTATGATAATAGAGTGTCTACGACGAGACTTGCCATTGTACATACTACTTTGTGCCCTTTCTATAGCAGAATAGCTATCACAATATATATTAATTGCAGTTTTTCACAATAAAGATGTTCTCCAATAAACTTCGAAGCCATCCAACGTTATGAATTCTTATTTCATAGTGAATTATGCTATACATTTTAGTTAAAAGAATTTCCCTCATTTCTTTTGCCATTACTTAGCAGCAACACCAATTGAGAACACAATACCACTTTGTGTCAGATATCTTATTTGCTTCATTGTATCCTTCTAATACATCATGATATCTTTAGTTTCAAATTCTAACCGTTGCAAACTTACAAATCCAATTCAATGTTTAACTTCTTGTAAACTTGGATTCAAGTGTTATTTCTTCTAAAATTCGAAACTATGAAATTCTCAATTTAAATTCACAATTCAAGTTTTAAGCATATTGCTTCTTAGAAAATCCAAGTTCAAGATTTTATTTCTTGCAAACTTGAATTTTCAGTGCAAAGCTTAAAAATTGAAACTAGAATTATATATGAAAATTAGTCTTGGAAACTTCAATTCCACTTATGAATTGATGCACCAATATTCATCATGTCAAAATATTTTGTCAACATTTCTTCATTATTTTGATGATCTATATTGTTTCTCAAAATGAACATATCATAAATATATAAATATACAATTACATATGCTTCAGTGTGTCACATTTCTCACACTTCTTAACTTTAAATCTTTTTTATAACATAATTTTGTCAAAAAAATTCATGTTATTATTTTTGCGTTTGTTATGACTTACTTTATTCAGGGACCACCACACTTTTATTTATTTGTGGAAAGATTTTCATCGTTTCCACAATCCATAAAGATTTTTGTTCTTGCATAAGTGTGACATTTAGAATGTGTTTGACCAAAAGGATTATTGCCCCGACAACTTCAGGGAAAGCTCGATCTTATCAAGATTTTTGGTCTCGAACTTTCAAGTTTTTAAACTAAGCGTTATAACTTAGAAATCAAAATTCAAGATTTTAAGTCTTACAAAATTTTGATTCAAGCACACTTGCTTAAAAATTTGAAACTTGAGAAATTCACGAAATTGATTCACACTTTTTCATTTTAAGTGTATAATAATTAGAAAGTCGAATTCAAGATTAATGTCTTGCAAATTCGAGTTTGAAGCATAAATTGCTTAGAAATTCCAATAGAATCAAAAGAGAGAAAAAATACCAATTAGAACGTGGCATTTGATTCACCATTTGCATTTTAACCATATAGTTCTTAGAAAACTTGAATTCTAGATTTATTTCTTGCAAATTCGAGTTAAGCGTAAAATTATTAGAAAACTCAAATATAATCAAAATTTTTGGTGTGTTGAACCAATATCGACCCACAAATCTTTATTACAAAACTCATTTGCATAATTGATCTGCAATCTCATTCTTGTAGTGTTTAAACTTTCAACACTCTTAAGGCCTCATTTTTGCTTCCTATCAAATAGCAATAACAATATCTTGTGCAATCATCGATAAAGTAACGAATTACTTTTCCACACCTCTAGTTTGCACAAACTTTAAATCACAACATTAATGTGAATTAATTTTAGAGGTGTTGGAATGATTCACTTATACACATTCCCTTCACATGTATATCATACATGATCACTTGCAGTTCTTGCACTTGGGTCATCATTAATTTGGAATCAACCATATTGTATTCCAGAAATCATCCGGCTGTGAATTTTTTCACGCCGGCATCCACAAATCTATACTTCTTTTCCAATGATTCCTACAATTCCTTTGCAGTTTTCACTTGACTATACACATTGTCTAGCATATTATCAAGTCCACTTAGAATGTAGTTCTGGCACATTAAATCATTTTGATTCACGCATCAACCACGCCCATCTTTTGGGTGTCAATCTCTCATTCTTTGATCGTAGGGGCATGTTCGTTGAGAAACCTTGTCAAATTCAAGGTTGTCAAGTAAAATTGTATTTTCTATTGCCAACGCTTGAAGTATGACCCATTGACCTTTTTGGGTCTTTCCCCATAATGAACGGAAATCGCCGTTGCAATTGTTGAAGCAATTTTTCTGTAGATGTCATTTTAAGATTGTTGATTAAAATCTATGGATGCATGGATAGTACTATATTCGGGAAAGAAGACAATGATACAAAATGACTAGTATGTGGAGGCAATAGTTCAACTATTTGTCCTTAAAAAGATAGTGCCCCGCTACATTGCTTACGTTTTTATGGTAATTCGTTTCCCGAGATACAACGACTATGATTTGTTATAGTAGCACTACAATCACGAATCCTACAACCAAAAAAAGTTTAAAGCACTCAACCTTGAAGAACGAAGATAATATGCAACAAAATGCAATTAGTCTCTCTTGATCTATATTGTTAATCTATAGAAAATTGCGTGTATATAATTCAAGGGATGAGTTGTTTATATAGTAGTCCAATGCACATCACCAAAAGACACCACTTGGAAACACTTAGTCATAAAAGTTGCACTTATACGCGAATAGTGCATGGCTTGGTTGAAAAAGTGTTGGTTCAAAGGACACCATTTCAGAATAATTTTTCATGAAATGTTGCACCGGTACTTAAATGGGTGCAATGCTTAATTTAAGTTCAATTTTTTTCCGACAACAATTTGACTTGTATAATTAGATAAAGATAAATTATGCTTCGATTATTAAATGGGGATAATAGGCTATGACAATAGATCATTAGTAAGATGATTATGATTGATGTTACAAATAAATGATGAGACAGGGTATGCCTGAATATGTTTTTTTTTTTAGTGCTTGTTATGCCTGAATTTCATGAAACTATCTCGTATGCATTGGGGACATGTAATTTTATATAATTTAATTATGTAATTACGTAATTTAGATATTAGTAATTATGTATTTTTATATGTTTGTGTTACAATTTATTTGGACTCCATTTTATGGATTGCCAAAAAAACTTCAATGAAAAATGTTACTTTTCTTTTAAAAAAAAAAAAGCGTTTGTAAAGAATTTAATCCATGTTTCACTGTATTTTTTAAATATTTTTTATATATATTTTAAAATTAGTCAATATATGTATGTGCGTGTATATATATTGTTCATGAAAATCAAATAGAGTTAGTTTGACATGTAGAATTTTCTATTAAATACAGCATTGTTTTACATCAACAGGTTAAAGGAAAGCAAGAAATAAATTATTTAGCACTTCCTTTCGATACTGATGCAAATTGTGGTGCTGTGTCAAAAGAAGAAGAGCTATACTGATTCGTGTTTAACATATTTTTTTTTACAGTAGCAGGGTCACTATAACTAACTCCACCGAGTTCATCGCCATAAAACTCAACGATTATATCTATTTGTTCAACATTATACTTTGGATTCTACCCTTATAAAAGGAACAGCAGCTCTGAAGGCCAATGCTAAATGTTCAGATCAAATGAAAATCAAAAAGTAAGATTTATCTTCCGAGGCAATGCCGCTAGGTAAAAGCATCAATTTTTCCACCAACTAGACATGCACACGTGTCTATTTGGTGTTAATGGCATATAAATGAACATATACAAATAAGTCACTACAAAAAAGGCTACTTTTTGGTTGAAACTTTTCATCTTTATGGACATCACAGAATACAAGATCCTCTGGAATTAAAGTGTACTACAAACATTGTGAGCTGTTTGAGGAATCTTCTTTTCCTACAGTGTCAAACAAAACACCACAACTTTATTTATCTTCACCTGTCTCCTCATCCATACTACATTTTATATGGAGCGGGTATTTTGCATATATTCACAAATCATAGATGAGTAAATTACTTATTGTCAAAATATATGAGGTAAACTGCATATTTTAAAAATCACATGAATGAACTGCTTATTTGAAAAAATCAGGGAGAGTTCGTTGTCAAAAACCCTTAAATCTTACTATTAACATTGGTTTCAAAATCTAAACATTAAATAGAAAAAAACTAACATCGTCTGTCATCTATTGTTTCATATTCATATTTCAATTGATCATTGGTCAATATTTGTTTTCAATGAATGGAGATGTATTGTAATACCATGATGTTTTGGGTGGGGACTATAGATTTTTTTTTTCCTTCGAATGTGCTTTTTTGGGATTATATTATTTAGATGCGATTACATTTTTTTTTTTTTTAAATAACGATTCTTGAAATCTTCTAAGGATGCTAAACCCACTTACTTGATTCCAGATTATTGCTGTCAACGCACCATTACATTATAAGATGCATGGACACAGAGAGACATGACAACATAGATTTTTAAAATTTTCAGGATATGACACTTGTATATTTTTATATATATTATACATTACTATATTACAAAATACTAAAATTCACATTTTTTAAATTCTAAAATAATGTAAAGTAACTAGAATATTCTTATTAAATTTAAGAAGCATATAAATAAATGTATGTCATTAGACTCATCATAGTATACGCAAACTAACAACAAATACATATTAATTCAAGTAACATAAAGTTTAACAAATATATCAAAATAGAAAATAACACCAAATATATTCTTATCAAATTCAAAAAATGATATAAATAAATGCATGTCACTAAAATCACTTACTAAAATCAAATATATATTACTTCAATTAACATAAAGCGTAACTAATACGTCCAAATTTTATTTTAATGAAAACTTTTTAAATTGTACAATTAATTCCAAAAAGTGTCTTTTCGGACACGACCATCGGCCCTGTCTGACACGAGTGTCCGATTTCAAGGAAAGTGTCCGATATGGATGTCCGATTTTATTTTTTTAAAAAAATTAAGAATACGCCACGTGGCGTGTCCGACAGGTGTCCGATGGGTGTCGGTATTATAGAAGTGTCCGATACTGCACCGAGTTAATTTTAGGAGTGTTCGTGCATCATATATTACATTAGATGTCAATATTCCAAATTATTTCTTACTAAGATAAGAATCAGAATTTATTTACTATATCATGAAGAAGAAGAAAAAAAGCCTAGGGTTCGTAGATTTCATTTGTCAAAGCAAATAAACTAATTTATTGCAACCTTTAACAAAACCAACGGAACTCCTTAGTACATTAGATTCCCAAATCGAATTTCAATCTTAGTGCACGACAATACTTTTTTAGTTTGTTCTTTTTTAAAAAAAGATAAAAATTTCGGTGAGTGTTATTTGCACATCAGAGTTTTTTTTTTTTATAATTTAATGAAGCAAAAGGGTAGAATGGACAATGGCTTTTTTCCTATTCTTTCTAGATTAAAACAAAAAAAGTTTTTTTTTTTTTCTTGATGTTTTCTGACCAACACACTCCACAAATCTCTTATAAGATGATTATTAGACCAAAAAAAGCCAAAAGAATAATATTGATGAATGTGCATAAACCTACCAATACAATTGTGCCACCACATTATCTTGTGATGTGACAGCATAGGTAGGCGATTGACATTATAGAATCCAATACTTATTACGAAGATCGTACAAGTATTTCTCCAGAGCGTTTCAGATTCTATGTGGGTTGGAATTAGAAAGAGAATTGTCACGCCTCGAAATCATGATAGATAACAACGACGTTAATTTCAAATAACAACTCGAAATCAATAAGCCTTATAATATAAAATTCAATTAAAATCAATCTTTTATCCGTAAAATAAATATTTCTTATAAATATCAGTGGAAACTTCATAAATCAATGGCAGCTGTATCTTGAACAACATCAATTAAATCATTATCTCCAAAACTGATTGGATCTTCTTCTTCGATTTCTGATTCGTTTTTATCTAAGGAGTGCATGTAATGGGTGAGTATTTTGAAAAATACTCAGCAAGCGGGAGCCAATCGATGTGACAAACATATATCATAATCGGATCATAAACTGATATGAATACACAATTTAACATAATTGCTCCCATCGAGCCATAACTTATCATAATTGCTCCCATCGAGCCATAACATAACATATTATATCAGCAATATTTTTCATATTTGTTAAGCACAATAAATCCTCTAATTTCCTCTTGGTACTGATATCAGTCTCTAAATTTAATCCTCATAGAGATGAGGTCATAACATCGGATCACCCACAAATAAAGGGTCTGGACTTCCCAGAACAACGGTTAATCACCGTCTCAGAAAAATGGTCACCGCATCAGAGCCATAAAGAATTCATTCCAATCAGATTTCAAAATTTAGAGTGCTTAAAAAATATAAATTTTTTTTTTCAGAATGCATAGTTTCAACATAATTTACATAATCGATTGAAATTTCAAAACATACATATGATTTTTCAAAAAGAAACGAATAGATAACAAAAGCCCACTTACAGAGATTAGAAACGATTCTTACGTGTTTCAATGAATTTGGGTGGCAAAAACGCGATGAATTTCCTCTACTTTCCTTGCTGAAAAGTTCACACTTTTTAGTGTGTGATAGTGTATGTTTCGAAAATTGTGTATTTTGGTGAGAGATTTTTGAGTCGTTTTGGCATAGAAGGCTATTCTAATATTTATAAAGTGTAAATATCAAGAGTCCTAGTACCTCTACCATTCCGTCATATCTTTTAAATTATGATAATATTTCTCAATATTATCTCTTATCTTTTAATATTATCTCTACTCAATATTTGACTTGATTAAACAACCTAAGTAGTTGGCTTGGTTTAAATAACTTTAGTTATAGTTTGACCAAAACCTTAGTTGCTGGCTTGGTTGGAAAAATTGGGGTTTTCACATTCCTCCCTCCTTATTGAAAGTTTCGTCCTCGAAACTTGAGTAAATTAGATCTTGGAAAATATAGGGGTATTTACGACGCATCATTTGTTTTAGTTCTCATGTAGCTTCTCTTTCCGTATGGTTGGATCACTGAACTTGACATAGAGAATAGTCGTTCTTCTCAACAATTGATTCTTTCAATCTACAATTCGCATCGAGATTTCTTCATACTTTAGATTTTCCTCAGGTTTCCTTGAACCACTAAGGGTTCCACTTCGAGTACATAATTCGGGTCAACAATGTTCTTCCTTACTTGCGATACGTGGTAGACATCATGAATCCTCAATAGGCTGGATGGTAGCGTTAACGTTCCCACTTTCACTAAAATCTCGAAAGGTCCTTCATATCTTGGTCTCAACTTTCCTATCTTCTTATGTCGAATAACATCAGTCATAAACTTTGTCAGCGACTTCAAATTATGTCTAAATTTCTATCAAGTCAGTCCAGCTCTTTTGACGATCTTGTTTTATCTTGAGTCGCTCTCCAACAATTGCAACATTGTCCATGGAGGCTTGTATGAGTTCATGCTTGTTGATGGTCTTCTCCTCTACTTCAGCCGAGCTTAGGGGTGACCTGTATTTTCGATAGTAAATGGCTTCATTCATCGCCATCTTGATTCTACTATGATAAATGGTGTTGAAAGCAACTAGCTTAAGAGCAAAGTTTCCTCCGAATTGCACTGAAGTCTAAGGTACGTGCTTGTACTATATCTTTGAGGGTCTTAATTATCCTCTCCGTCTGACCATCAGTTTGTGGTAATATGCGGTACTAAGTGTCACCTAAGTACTCATAGCTTTTCGGAACTCTTCCAATGTCATGGTACAAATCTTGGATTGCTATTAGAAGTTGTCGAGATCGAGTTTCTACATATATTTTTTATAGTCTCGACCGAGCTCTAACCTAATCGCACCAAAATCTATTTTTACATGCATCACTTCTATTGTGCTTTCGCCACATACTCTAATGAAGGTAAGAGCCTTAAATTTAAGAATGCGAGTGAACATGATTTCAAATTTGAATGAATTTCCTTTGCCAAGCTAATCATGGATAGAAGAATTTGTCAATTCCAAAGAATGGAAGATAAAGACAAGTTTGTGGTCTTGTTCGCCAACTGAGAACAAATTTTACGAGATGATAGTCGAAAAAATAATTTTTGATATGCAGAAAATCAAGGTCATATCAAACTCAAGCAAACATGGAGTTTCAGAATAACAAATTTATCAAGCTTTGACGAAGAGTGATAACAACATTAACACGAAGTATAATGTGTTATTATGAAACACAAGTTTATTATGATGATCAGATTTTTTTTCCCAAAAGAAACGATTGAACAATTGCTTCACAAGTAAGATGTTTTTAAGAATCCAAACTATTTGAAATAGATAATGGTATAAGAATAATTTCAGAATGAATCATCAGTTGAATAAGTATTCGAACAAATGAGACTATTTCAAAACTGACGAAATAAAATCCATAATACAATTAATGATTGCAATAATTTTTCTGATGATAGAGTATGATTGGGTTTTCACTTTGAATAGGAGATTATATCAAAATGAACAAAATAGAGTGCAAAAGTGTCGGTTTTATACTTATTTAGATGTGATTTTCTAATGATTTTAGTATTGATTCCTGGATGATTTTACGTTTTTTGATATATATTTGTATGTTTCAGGAATCAATGTTGAAATGCATAAAATTTGAGGAAATGAGCTAAATACGATGAAAAAAGATTGTCCAATTAGGAATTATAATTCAACAAGGACTCCTTTAAGAGTTATAAAATGAGACCTTTGCCCACTCCAACAAGGACTCTTTTAAGAGTTATACAAGAACACTTCTTTTTATTTCCTCTCATCTATAAATACAATACCTTGGACCAATATTTCAATGAACCACCATAATTCACAAACTTGGAACAAGCCAACAAGATAATCGAGGAGTACGATCGAGAAAGAAGCGAGAGGAAGGATCGAGAATCAACGAACGAAGTCGATATCGGGAGTTTTTCTTTGTATTTAATCATTAGTTTTGATTTGTTTTGCTTAATTATGTTGAACTAAGTTCATTTATCGAGGCTAGGCAAACCTTTGTCTACGATATGATGATTATTTATTTGATTGAATCCTTATAATTCTTTGCGTGTGTTTTATGATTTTAATGCTTTTGAGGGATTGATCAACTTGTAATGATGTTAGTTGACGTCAAATACATGTGTGATAGCTATAGATATCTAATCGAAAGCTAGTAGTTTTCACCGAGCTAATACAATATTGAGTTGTTAAATAAGTACACGAGAGTGACTTACTGTAATTTGATATTATGTTTAATGTAACTCGAGAGAGTGTATTAGATAAATTTGGAAAACTCATCACCTTAGAGATGTATGGAGAAAAGAATTGTAAGGGTTTGGTTAGGTGAATCATTGTCTTGATAATTCTTTCTTGTGGACTTTTCTCATTATCATCGATCGTTTTGGTTGGATTAGAGTAGTTTAGTTTAGTTATTAGTTAACTTATTAGTTAATTATCGTAGGTTAAATATAGATAAAAGTGTCTTATTTGGTCTCTGTGGGTTCGAGAATCCTTATTCTTCCTATCTATACTAAAAATTGGCACCGTGCACTTGCGGTTAAATCACAAATTCCTTAGGTGCGCATCTGTATGCTATTAAACTTACACTACTGCTGAACAATGTGGTCCCATCTTATACATTAATAATTGAACCACCATAGCTTTTATCACAATTCAGTCGTGACTAAACCACGATGATCACCATATTAATATACTCAATGCCATAGATCAAATATGGATGATATAAGACATGACTATTTCCGACTGCTCATTCTTTAGTATTTAGTGAGATCAGTCCAAAGTTCTTAATGATATAGGCACATTACAAATAGAAAACATAAGCGTGTTCATAAACATGATGATTAACCATCCAATTTATTCTGTAGAAAATCAAACAATTCAATGTCTAAAGCAGGGACTAATTAGATTAGGGTTTGATGAAATGGACTTATTTGAAATAAGTTTTCTAAAAGATATATGTAGTTGAAAGAAGTTTTTTTTTGGAGATTTAGTTGAAAGATATTTTGGAAAGTGATACCTTCTTGTAATTTCCTCTACAAAATATGTGGGTTGGGTAACATTTTTCCAACCCATTTGAAAGGGGGTCAAAACGAGTTAACCCGATTGGGTTGTGGGTTGGGATGGGCTTAAAATTAGACCTAGTATTTTATATATTAATAATAAAGATAATGCAAATATTAAAACAACTTTATCTGACAAATGATCAAATATTTTAGATATTATTGTTAAAAATAAAGAAGGAAGTGGTGGAGAAGATGAAATGATATAATATAATGACTGATGAATTTTGAAAAACTTTGTATTATTTATTTAGTTTTGTTAGACTTTGTTAAATTTATGTACTTTTACTTTTTTGTATTAAGGATATCGATTGTTGAACTATTTGTTCAAATGTTATAGATAATATATTGATCATTAATAATTTTAATCTACTAAAACATAATAAAATAATAATTTTTTATCTTTTTTTTTTATTTTTTGGTAGGTTGCCCCTCTAAGACGCAACCCGCCTCGGGTAGGGTCGGGTTGGGGAAGACCTAAACGGGTCAGCCGTTTGGATTATGGGTTTGAGTAGGTCGGGTCGGGTTTGGTCGTGTTGACATCTCAAATCCAAAGTCTACTTGATATGAGCTGCAAAAGTCCTTTACCATATTGATAGCATGCATGGTATTGTTGGGTTTCCGTACCCCGGCGCCAGATCCAAACGCAGCGGAAATAAAACAATAAACAGATCTGACCCGTGGACGGAAGATCGCGCCTGATTCATATATAAACATGCATAAATCGAATAAATGCACGAAAAGGAATTACCGTTCACCGACATGAATCTGATAGCGGTGACCCTCGAGTCCAATCAACCTGACCAGATCTTCAAGCACAACACCAGTGCTAGTGTGATGTCGGCTTTTCTATGAGAGTGTGTATAGAGAGGAAAAACTTCTTAACCCTAGAGATGAACCTATATTTATAGGAGTTTGGGTCATTTATTTCGCTATGGTTATTAGGGCCCAACGGGCCAACAATTGGCCCATTGGCTTGTAGGGCATCTAATGCTAACAATCTCCCACTTGCCCAAAAGCCAACACAAAACTGCAAACTCATAACCAAGTAATTCAATCAAATTGAATAACTTGACGTACTACCAAAGTACATAATTATGCAACATAAATATATCAAATGTTTTAATTTTAGAACTTTTTATAGATGAAACATTTTCAAATATAGAAACTCCACTAAAGTGATGAGCTTTCAGAAATTAAATTCATCTCTTCTAAATCACTCAATATGAGCACTTAACATTTAAGTCTCAATTCTCATCAATAGATCGGCGGCCGGTTGATTGTGACCCAGCGAGGCTCAAGTGTATCATAGCAGTAGGATCACAACCTTTGTGATTTTAGAAGTTAAACAACTTCTTGGGCTTACCCTGAATGCCACATTGCCAATTAAACTACTTTTAATAGACAATGACTGAAATATAATTCCAGCACAACCTACCGATCGTGGGTAGCGCCTAGCATCTGCGATTCACGAAGACCTAGATACAAATGACTAGCAACATACGAGAACCTGTCAGTCATAGTTAGCGTGCAGTACATTCCTTTCACTCAATATGTCCCGATTGAATCAAGGGTATTGGTTGATCGAGACCCTTTATGATTTCAATAACTATGTATTTGTTTCACGTTATATGATTCATTTGTGTGCGTATATGAAAAACTCTTTTTTCACAAGCACTACCCACTCTGGCCAGAGATTCCTCGAATCATATATAGAAAAACACATAGGACATCCTGGTTCATCAAGACCAGTGGTGAATCCCCAATGACAATCATAGGCCTCTGACAGTATCACTGAATACCCAAAATAACAACTTTATGACCCGCATGTGATCAGTCATTAAATCAAAGTACACAGCTATCTATCAAGACCTCAATGATGCCTCGGGTCATGAGGAGTAATGGTGCACAACTATGACTAGAAATTCTATACTCGACAAGTGGTAACCACTTATAGAATTCCGAGTAGGGTCTTTCAGTGAACTCATTCCTAATGAGCACCTATTCATGTGTGCTGACTTCTCCAAGCCAACGCCGATGAAACGCGGCGCACTACACTAGACACATCATGAATACCAGTCTCTAACGAGCATATATCGATATCCCATTCTCGAAGGCTCATCGACCAGGAACATTTAGAAATCGCAGTCTAGAATGTATTTCATGGTCACCATCATATGCGTAACCACATTCTATGGACTATAGCAACTTCAAGGACTTCATCAATACATCAAGATGCATGGGTAAACAGATGAAGAAGTGTCATATATATTAATATTCAAACAAAGATTTGTCATAATAAGATTATAAGTACAATCAATCAACTATTGATTTACTTAATCATGTATGACAACAATATCTTTCACTTTCCCAAAGCCAACTACTCATGTGTCTTAAGACCATCTTCCCAAGATGTCTAACAGACACCAATCATTGTAAATGCTTTGTCAGTGGATTCACTATATTTTCTGTTGAAGTGGTTCTCTCGATAATAATGTCGCGTCTACCATCTCTCTCATTAGATAGTATTTTCTCAATATATGTTTGGATACTGATGAGATCTTGGCTATTCATAATAGCTCAACTGTTGTCACAGTACCATGGACTGTGTCAACTGCGTTAGAAATTACACCCAACTCTTGGATGAAATATCTTATCCAAACTGCCTCTTTGCTGCATCGTATGCTGCAATGTATTCAGTTTCAGTGGTGGAATCCAAAGTGATGTCTTGCTTGGAACGTTTCCAAGAGACATCACCATCATTGAGCTTAAATACAAATCCGAACATCGATATGGTATCATCTACATCCGACTGAAAAAACAGCATCAACTTAGCCTTCAACTTTTATTTCTCCACTTACAGATGATTATTTTCACAGTTTTCCAGTGACCTTCACCGGGATCTGTCTGATGTCTGCCCATTACTCTAAGAACATACATCAGTCCAAGTACATACCATAGCATACAATATGCTATTAAAAGTAGAAATATAAGGTACAAATGTCATCTTTTCTATCTCCTCATCAATCTTAAGACCCATTGACTCGAGATATGAATACTATGACATATTATGAAGTAACTCATTTTTTGACTACTCTATGCTAAAACCCTTTTAGCACAGTGTTTATGTAAGTAGATTGAGAGATCTCAAGCATCCTTTAGATCTATCCCTATAGATCCGTATGCTAAGCACGTATGACGTTTCTCCCAATCTTACATGGAGAAATTAGTAGATAATCACGCTTTAATTGATTAATCCAATGTCATTCACAATGAGAATGATATAATCGACTTAAAGCATCACAAATGTAACCGTGCTCCCACTAACCTTTTTGCACACACATGTCACTTCCGGATTTTTAACAAAACCAAACATGTTGATGATGTTATCAAAACGGAAGTTCAAACTTCGGGATGCCTTCTTAGGCCCATAAATGGACCTCTGGAGTTTGAAAACATTTTTCTCACTCCAAGAAGTTGTAAACACATTTGGCTGCTACATTTCTACCTCAATGCCACCACTGAGAAATGTTGTGTTCACATCCATTACTCATATCTCATATTCGTAATATAAAGATATAACTAATAAAATCTAAATAGACTATAGCATCATAACCGATGAAAATTTTCTCATAAACAACTCTTTGCCTATGAGAATAACTGTTTCTCACCAGTCAAGCTTTGAAGGTCACTACCTTCCCATCCACTCCAAGCTTTCACTTGTAAATCCATGCAGCCAATGGGAACAATTCCCAAAGATGATTTACTAAGGCCCATACCTTATTGGAGTACATGGAGTCTATTTCAGATTTCATGGCATCTTGCCAATGTCCCGAATCAATATCTGACATCGCCTCCTTGAAAGTCCAAGGATCATATCCATGGTCTATTTCTTGACTACTTTCAAGGAGTAGATTCATTCCATCAGGAGCTCTTGAAACATTTTCAAATCTCCTTGGTGTGTGTAAATCAAAGGTTGTGATTAACTAAATTAATTTTACCGTTTTCACTTTTCTAGTGGTTTGTGGTTCTTGAACCCTTTCAAGTTATATTATTTTGTCATCCTTTCTAATAGAAACATTTTTTCTAGAAAGATCGCACTTACGAAACAAACTCTTTGCCTGCAATTGATAATATAATTTCCACAGAATAACATAAGATGGATCAACTATCCAACTCATCTCCCACTGGCTGCTTCACATAAGCAGAACAATCTCAAAATAAAAATTTGGATTATTTTTCAGTCCATATCGTATATGGAGTTTTTGGTCACTGCATTGGTATGAATTATATTCAACAAATATGTAATTTAGAGAGTTACTCAGAGAGAATCACATTCTCTTAAGATAACTCAACAACATCTTGCACTAACATTTAGTGCTCCACATACATCCATATGAATCAAATTCATTGGACATTCAGCACATGCTAAATATATGTTGGATTTAAGTTATCATTCTTTTAATATTCTTTGAATATAATCATACTAATCATTCATAAGTTCACCAGATTCAATAAAACATGCATTCTTAAAAATACTGCAAATCACATTCGCATATTTAAAAGAATATCATTCTCTATCAAAATAGGAACAATGTCCATGATTAAATCTAGAACAAATAAATAATTGCTCAAACCAGTTCCTAACCAGTTCAAGATTTTTATATTAAATAAATGTTTCATATAGCCGTTGCAACAACTCTTGCTACAATGCTTAGCCTCAGATAGGTTTCACCTTCCTAGGGCCCCTACTTCTTCACATCACATGCAACTCTTTGCAAAAATGCGAGCACAACTGGCATCATATACCACAGAAGTAGAACCAATAGAAACATTTAATTTTAATATAAAAATACCCTTTCTAGAACGCTTCTAGTCTAGACATTCCTTACAATTTTGCGTCAGTGACCAGCAGTGAAAACATAGATGCCTCTCCTTTCTTAGTTGCTACTATATCCTTTTTCGTCTTTTGAGGTTGAAAACCTTTTCCCTTCCTCTACTTTATCCTTGAATCATTCCCACCAATTGTAGAAGATTTAACAAGAAGAACATGTTTCTCCTTTGAATCAAGGATACATGAGTTTCCAACATTTTGACTATAAGATCAAATCTACAGCCAGTTAATGAGGATTTGTCACATTCAGATTTTCCAATTTCTCAACAAGAGTTATTTTTCTTACACCATGCTCATAGACCAAAGCCCCATCTCGCATGTGAAATGAAAATAGTTCTTTTAAAATCGCGAGTCTCAGTAATCGCGTCTGTTCACCAAACAACATTTGTAGGTGTTGGAAAATATCAGCAATGTGAACGAATTTCTCATATCTGTGTTGAAACTCATTGGTGACATTGATGCTATCATATAGCACCTAGTCTAGAGATCATCGTCCCATCACTTCTCAAGTGTGGCAATCTCTTCATGAGACGAACCGGGAGACACTTCAACAGGAGGCTCCCACCAAGGGTATATAGCAACTTTTCAGAAGCAATCATTATTTTAAAATTAATAGCCAATCCTGGTGGTTAATTTATTTATATCGAGATTTGATGTAATCGGATTCACGGCAATCACAATAATGAGAATAAACAGAAAATATAAGCAAACCGTCTGATTATTAATTAATTCAAAAACTATGGCTTTAGTTATTGAATGCTCCCACTAAATTTTTCGAATTCATCACCCTCATGACAAATGAACGGAAAATCATATTTTCTTAGTGGGCTTGGAGTCCAACTAGCTTATGAAAATCCCGGACGTGGGCCCACCGGCTTCATGATACTAAAGGTAGATCACAATTGCATCATATGCAACCCCCAAGATATTTGTCTCGCGATTGGCATAACCCTACGTGGGCAGGACAATTATGCCTTCTCACGTCAAACTAACCCATCCCACGGATGGAAATGTCACGCCCAAAAGACCCCACGTGGGTGAGTAATCTAGAAGGTTAACATAACCACACCCTTAATTAAGTGGCAGTTAAACGCACAGCTTTCCCATGACAGATGCCCCCCACGTGGGTGAGTAAGGCAATATGTCACAAGTAGCGTCTCATGGCTTAACTGTTGATGGAAGACAGGAAACAACAAACTCTTTTGAGCTCCCTTAGCAGTTTGATATTAAAAGTTTTGAATCATATTCAAAAGAGGGATTTAATAATTTTCAAATCTCATCAAGTACTTGTTTGTTTGTTTGTCGGATTCATGCAACTATGTTTTATTCATGCAGTCATATGTACTAATAAAACATACAAACAAACATTTATCATACATCATATGCATAATAAAAATAAATATGGACGATTACGGCCTTTTCCTAATTGATCCACGTAAGCCATACGTGGATCACAAGTCTGTCTAAGGTGATGCAGGTATGCAATGCAATCCTATTACATTTTGTTTCCATCATACAAGTCTTGATCTTGGTGCTCCGTCTTCAATCTTGATCTCCCACTAATTCTAAAGATTTTACATTTAAATCGTGCAAACAAGAGAATAGGGATACAAATCCGGGGTGGGATACATCGGAAAATAGAGAGAGCAGGCTCGCAGGCCCGATAACCAAAATCACAATAATAATGAAACAATAAAAACCTAAACATTCACCTAAACACATTGGTCAAGGCCCGTAATCATCCATCATGCAATCACAACTTATGTAATTAAACATTAAACTAAACAATTACATCATATGTAATTGTACTAATTACATCACATGTAATTAGAGCACAATAATTAAATTATTCTATCGTTTCCCACTAATCGCATCATTAATTGAAAATAAAATTAACAAATTAAATAAAACCATTTTATTTAATTTCTAATTAATAAAATTTTAATTAATTGGTAAAATCTCTATTTTACCTTTAAATCATATTAATCGAAAATAAAATTAACAAACTAAATGAAACACTTTCATTTAATTTCTAATTAATTAAATTATCAATTAATTGGTAAAATCACTATTTTACCTCAAATCATAATATTAGTCAAAAATAAAATTAACAAATTAAATGAAACATTTTCATTCAATTTCCAATTAATTAAATTTTCAACTAATTGTAAAATCTCCAGTTTACACTTAATAAATTAAAAACAACGTTTTTAATAAATTAAGTAGTATGATTTATTATTTCAAAAATAATATCCGGATAAAACATATAAAATGACCAAAAAAAATTTATGGACTCCAAACAATTTGGATCCAAAAATTAAAAGTTGCAATTTCAACCCCAAAAATTAACCTTAAATTTCGGATTTACAAATTTTTTTTTTTTTAATTAAAAAAAAATTACCCGAAAAACATTGGTCATCGCCTTCTAAAAATCTGATTTTAGCGTTAGGGTTAGGGTATGGGGCCGCCGCCATTGCTCCTCACGTAGCGGCTCTTGCACAGATTCGACCATCTGCAGCCTTTGCCGCCTCACGCCAGAAAATCACCACAGCCGCCTCATCTCTGTCTTCCATGGACGCTGCAACTATTGTAAACGCTTCGAATAACAGAGACAGCGACCACTGCCTAGAAGCTCTCCGTCCACAGCCGCGACGAGGATGCGGGTTTTCGCAGCATCACCCACGGAGGCAACAGACTCCGCCGCAAACGCTGCCTTCAACCCATCCTCCGGTCGCAGCGGCTTCCGCGGCAGTTCTTCGGCGGCAATTTTCATTAAAAACAATTTTTCTTTTTAATTATTTCTATGTATTTCCGGTTCCAAAATTTCTGAAAATTCGATGACGATTAGTATTGTTGGAAAACAATCTAATAAAAATTAATTATCAAAAATATGAATCAAAGCGACAACCTGGCTCTGATACCACTGTTGGGTTTCCGTACCCCGGCGCCAGATCCAAACGCAGCGGAAATAAAACAATAAACAGATCTGACCCGTGGACGGAAGATCGCGCCTGATTCATATATAAACATGCATAAATCGAATAAATGCACGAAAAGGAATTACCGTTCACCGACATGAATCTGATAGCGGTGACCCTCGAGTCCAATCAACCTGACCAGATCTTCAAGCACAACACCAGTGCTAGTGTGATGTCGGCTTTTCTACGAGAGTGTGTATAGAGAGGAAAAACTTCTTAACCCTAGAGATGAACCTATATTTATAGGAGTTTGGGTCATTATTTGGCTATGGTTATTAGGGTCCAACGTGCCAACAATTGGCCCATTGGCTTGTAGGGCATATAATGCTAACAGGTATACCATAGAGCACCTCAGTTTTTCTGGTAAGACCAGAAGCACATGCATGCATTACCTTAACCTAGGCTGGAGAGAATAAGCATAAAAAGTATTCGCGATGAGTTATGATGTCGTTCATTTCAAATAATAAAAATTAAATTCTAATTCGTGTCTATTACTTAGGTAAATGTAAGCATTGTAGCCTGGTGATCCCTAGGTTGCAGCACATCCGGTCATTGACTTCTCACGAAGTTGCCGCCGTTTATAGGACCGATCGACGCCTCACCTGCACAGGTCAAATCAGTTAAAACCTTTCGTTGTTTTAAATTCCCTTCACACACCAATATTTTAAGTTTCCAGATACATCGAAACAAAATTCAGCTTTAATTTACAAAAAATTAATTCTTCAAAATTTATATAATTACAAGGGCATTTAAACATCAGTGGTGGACATATATCACATAATAAAGGGTCCCAAGAACATCTTCTGATTGCTAGTATGCCACTAAAAAAGAAAGAAAATTTATGCCCTTGACTACTATAAAAACCATCGCCACCAAGTTATGATTCAAGCCAACAATATTCCAATTACTAATAAAAAAATAAAAACCAGGTTACTAAATTTAGGAAGAAGAAAGATGGGTGCCGGTTTCTCAACTGATATTCATCAGACCACTAAATATAATCGATCTCCATCAATCAAGAAGGGTCAAGTTATTGCATTCCACTCCTCAACGAAATGGAGAATTCATTTTGAATCCGCAAAACAAACTTCAAAACTTGTATATATTCTATAATTTTCATCGTTATTCTTTATTGCACTTCCACTTTTGTTTTCTTGTGAAATTTATGAGGGTTTTTCTAATAAATTCTCTTTTTGTTGAAGATGGTGGTTGATTTCACGGCTTCCTGGTGTGGCCCGTGCCGTTACATTGAACCTGCGATCGACGAATTTGCCGTGAAATATACTGATATTGACTTCATCAAGATTGATGTTGATGAGTTGTTTGTATGCTATATTATCTTCCTAATTCATTTTCTTAAAAACAAATCCTAATTCTATACATAAATTCTAAAAAACTAGTCGTGTTTTCGAAATTGCAGGATGTGGCACAAGATTTTGGGGTGCAAGTAATGCCTACTTTCCTGCTGATAAAGAGAGGGAAAATAGTTGATAAGGTTGTGGGTGCAAAGAAGGATGACCTACAAAAGAAGATTGACAAACACAGATTCTGAGACAGATAACTGAAAACCTAAGTGGGCTTTGTCCTTTATTCAGTGGCAAGAACAAACCAAAGCACCAAGAATCTTTTCAACACTCTTATCTTGATTAATAATAATAATCTGTTGCCATGCGTATATTTGGTTTTTGTATGAGAGAATACCACAGACGCTTGAAGAATAACCAAATGTTGATTCTAAATCAACAAAGAAACTAAGAATTTCCATCGGTCTCTAGGATTACTTAACTCATGTAGATTTATTTGAAAATATTGTTATATTTTGTGTTTTGGCTCTCTACTAACGTGTTTTTGACGTTTTTCTTCGGATTTTTTGTTATTTGCTATAACAGCACTTCAAAAAAAATAAACAAATGGGAAAATTTTAAAAATTTGTCTCATAAAATAAGAGTGTTTGCAATACGAGTCCCAAAATGTTAGCACTAATCAAATATAGTCTCAAGAAATTTATTTTTAATCTCAAATAGTAACAATTTTTTTAATAAAAAATAGTCCCAAAAATTTTCAATCAAAATGTGGTTTCAAAGTCTCATATTCAATTATGAGACCACTTTTGTTAAAATTTAATTTTTGTGGGATTAAATTTGTTGAAAACATTTATTTAAAACTATTTTTGATTAAAACAATTTTTGTAGGACTGTATTTAATTATTCTTAAAAATGTAGGACTAATATTAATAAAAATCAATATTCCATGATATCTTTTTTAAAATTCATCCATCAATAATAGATTAGAAGTAGCTCATCTCAAAATCATGGACGATATTCGTATAATAAATGCATGCCAAGAATTCAACTCCAATCATCTTTCTTTTCTTATCTGTCTTCACTCTTAAAAGTCAAAATCTTTGCCTCTCAAGGATTAGGGGTTTTTTAATGGGAAATGAGGTATTTCAAATTTTTTTTTCCTCAGTCAACCTCGAATTTGAGACATTCCAAGCGGAAGATTGGGTGACAATCATCCAAGAGAGCGTGGGGTGTCTCAAGGATTAGGGTTTATAATACTCTATAATATAATTACTAATTCGAAAAATTACACAAAATATCCTATAATTTGCTCCAAGTTTTAGCTTGCAACTATTGTTTGAAAATTTACAATTTACATCATCAACTTTCATGAATTTTAACACTTCGCATCCTCTTGACTCGATTTTGTATTTTTAACAAAGATTTATCTCCGATTCGATCATCTTCTTACATACTCAAACTTAGATCCATTTAAGCAAGTTATTCCAAATTTTAAAATACAAATATTTTTTGTATCGAAATTCTCTAGTTAATGATTACAGAAAATGGAACTGACACCCCAAATATTTATTTTGATTTTTAAAAAAAAATTGCAATAGCTAGTTTAAGTGGCTCTAATTTTGAATATGTGAGACGATGATGAAATGTAGCAATAAATTTTCAATAAAAACACAAAATCTAGTTAAGATGATGCAAAGTGTTATAATTCATGAAAGGTTATGATGTAATCTGTAATTATTCAAACATGTTTTTGATATTTTTCCCTTAATAATATAATCACATCATGATTCGTTTGTGGTGAGTTGGCTTGTATGGTATGATGCAATGAACAACCGAAGCGACCTTCTATGTCGCACATTTATTAAAATGTCTATTGGGTTAGTATTTGATACTTAGCTTCGATAGATAATAATTATATCGGAGGGATTAAAAATAAGTGTCATATTCTTATTTATTTTTCCATAAATAATTAATAAATATATGAATCTGTTGATGAGCATCTTTTATTAAAATAGAAAAAGAAAAAAAAAACTAAACAGAAACGACGACCCTTTATTTTTATTTTATTTTTTTTTATAATCTTAACGAACTAAAGTACTTCTTTACTCCTTTTCATTTTATTAGAAATTTCACCCATTTTTACTTTTTGTTTATTTATTTCACATCCTTGTTGTTTTCTTCTTATTTTTAACGTTATATAGTTTTGTTGTTTTAAAATAATCTTTTAAATCTAAAGTATTATTTCAAAAAAATTGCTCGCATATATCAATTTTTTTCAATACTATTGAATTTATTAAGTCTATATTATATTTTTGTATATTTTAAATTAAATATTTATTCATTAATGCATTTTATCACTCTGGTTATTAAATATGTTTTTTTTTATTAAAAAGCAACATGAATAAAACTAGAATATTACTACTCAATAATATCCATTTAAGTCATTTCATTAATCAAAAGCAAGTCTAGACTCTAGACTACTCCTTCCAAGTAGGGCTGTGTAAACGAATTGAACCCGGCTCGAAAAACTCACGAACTCGAAACTATCGAACTCGAGTCGAACTCGAACATTTTCAAATTTTTTCGAGCCGAACTCGAATATTTTCATTTTATTCGACTGTTCGCGAACCTTAATATTTTATTTATATATTTAATATATTAAATATCATGAATATTAATAATTAAATATAGTTGTTCTTGTAAGTTGTAATCCTAACAGAATCTTATCAATCGCAGCCTCTTAGTTTTTTCAAACTCTACGCATCTGCTCATTCTCCCTTACCGCTGCATCGACTTCAGGCCGCCGCCCCTCATCTTCACACCTCCTCTCCTCATTGTCCCAGTAAAGGCATACTACTTCTCTATTGTGTTTTTTTTTTTTTTTTTTCTGTTTTTGTTCATGGGACTTCATTTTATTCCCAAAGCCCACATCTTCTCTTTAAAACTTTAGAAATTTTTTAGATACTACATAACTTATGCTTAACACAGAGTGATAACAGTTTGTGATATTTTTATTGTTCTGAATAAGTAAATAAAGGTTTATTAGTTACTGTGGCTGGAAGTCCTGTGATAGAGTTTCTGGAAGTCTATAGTTTGAAATAATTTGTGATATTTCGTTTTCATCATTTTTTTCATAGGGGCCAAAGGTTTGTGGTCGGGTTTGAAGAAACAAGGCTTAGCATATGCAACTTCTCGTTTGTTCTTTCTTTCCTTCATCCTCTTGTTTGTTTGTTTGTTGATTGTTATAAAGAAACAAATTTGCAATCATCAGAGAGCGTCTCAAGGCAGCACAAGATCGTCAAAAGAGCTGGATTGACTTAATATGAAGACCAACATAATTTGAAGTCGATGACAAAGTTTATGAATGATATTATTCGATTCGACAAGACAATAAATTGAGTAAAAGACATGTGAGACCGTTCAAAATTTTAGAGAAAGTAGGAATATTATGGCCCCTGGTGCGGCAACATGAGCTAGATGAAAATGAAGAATAAAATGGACACCACAATTTACGTGGAAAACCTCTAAAAATTATTGGGATAGAAACCACGGGCAAGATGAAAATATTCCACTATAATACTTTGTGGTTTACAACATCTCTCTATCTTTCAAAGAGAACATAAAAGAAAACTACCTCACAAATATTATGAAAATACACACTCTTATTTATATATAAGAGAACACCAGAATGTGATACTGGAAATGAGGGGAGGGGACCCTTATTTATAGGAGCCCCCCCACATTCAAACCGTGTGAAATTAATTCACGCAACTGTCAACCATCAACTTTCATCTGTTTACTTCGTTGCAACACATTTAATGAGCATGCAACTTGTCCACCTAATTGATTGCTGATATTTCTCCCACTTGGAGATTTGATTGAGGATCAAACACATCTCCACACATCCTTTCAATCTTGACATGCCCTGATGCTTGCGTTTCTGCTAGGCCACTTGAGGATCTGCACCACTTGAACTTTTCAGTGTTAACTAACTTTGTCGGGATATCAGCTAGGTTCTACTTCATATGAATTTTCTGCATATCCAAACTTCCGCCTTCTACTGCGGTTGGATTCCTTGCAATATGCAAGGCACTCTGACTGTCACAAAACAAAGGAACTTTCTCTTGTTTTTGTCCAATCTCCTCTAGTAACCTTTGAATCCATATCGTCTCATTGCAAGCTTGAGTAGCTGTCATATATTCTGCCTCCGATTAGATAAAGCTACAGTTGTTTGCAGTTTTGAAACCTAGCTTTCTGCTCCTCCCGCAAGTGTAAACACATACCCATTAGTAGGTTTCTTTTATCTGGATCATCTGCATAATCAGAATCCAAATAGCCCATGAGTGTAAAATCCGATCTTCCATAACATAATGTAGCATTCGAGGTACCCTTAATGTATATAAGCATCGTATTTACAGTACTCCAATGCTCCCGTCCAGGATTCACCATGTACCGATTGACTGCTCCCACTGATTGTGCAATGTCTGATCTTATACAGATCATGGCGAACATTATACTCCTCACCGCTGATGCATAAAATACTCAAGATATTTCCACCCTCTCTGCTTCACTGTTAGGACACATGTCGGAGGATAACTTGTGACACCCCTTACACATATAACACATACACATGAGGCATATAACATAATATTTAATGGCAGCGGAAATTTCAATCTCATAACGTCATGCAATCAAGACATTTAGCAGCTTATAATAATTTACAAGGCAGTAAGCCACAAAAATGACCAAGGTTGTACCCCTCACAACCCAACCAAAAACCTATACAGTATATGCAAATGATGAGCTGAGGGAGAAGGACTAGAGTCAGCCAGCCGACCTTGGATCCATACGTCCAAATATGCAGAAACACCTTGTATGTTCAACTTTTATCTACAACAACTGAAAATCAACATTTGCATTTGGGTGAGTTGCATTCTCAATGAGCATATTCAAATAACATAATATTTAACATCACATAAGCATATAATTCATATCCACATAAGCACATGAATATACTCACATGATTCATCATCATAAGCTTTACATCAGTTCACATGTTTCAGATAAATGAAATGATGCACATGTATGTCTGTATTGTTATTCTGTTAGGAACCAACTAATACCAAGAACAATCCGTGATCACGATATGGCCGGCACTCTGTAGATCCCCTCTTGAGTTCTCAATTAACTCGGGATCGATATTTTTTTGATTCTGTAATTCTGACCGTACTCAGAATGAAATAACACATGGTTCAAGGTCATTAGTGGTCATAACAGAGTTCTTTAATCTTTTATTAATGCACATGTCATAATCATATGCATAACATCAAATCATAATAAGGTAAACAACATCATATAGAACGTATAACATCACGTCTCAACATGTAAATTTCAGAACTCAATTTAGTTCTTGTACATCATATTGCATTCATTGCAATTCATTCACCAATTTCAGGTACTCATATAATACAAATCACATACTTATATAAAATTAAATGCTAAGTTATAAGGATATACTCACAAGCGATACTCCTATCTCGTAGGAAGTGCTTAATTCGCCTTACTGGTGCCGATATCAAACGTAGAACCTATCAGTGCATATCAAATGCACAACCAAACTCAATATCATATGTTTTAATATGAATTAATTATAGTTATGCATGAAATGTTCATACCAGGTGAAATTTTGCTTTTCTACTATTCATTATTTCTCACAGTTACAATTATGTTTTCTCAATTTCATTTTTGTGTAACCAGTATATGCACATGACGTTTTTATACCCATAAAATTTGTATAAATTCTAAACTACAATAGAATCTCAAGTTTCTTGTTAAATATTGTTTATCATTGTTTAATCTATCACATATATGAATTTCATAATTTTTGGGCATTATTTCAAATTAAGTCATACCCTAAACATAAGAAAAAGTAAATAAAAACTACCTCAAAAGGAAGGTAACGAGGCGAGGATTCCAGATATGTACTTATTTTCGAGTTTTGACGTCGTTTCGAAGTCCGAAAATCAACAAAACCCACTTTTCCTTTTCTTCTCTTCTCTCTTCCTCTTCTCACGGCAATTACACACACAAATGGTGTGAATGTGTGTAAATCTCAAATTTGGCAAGTCGGTTCCAGATTTATTTTCGTTTTTATTTTTATTTTTTTTTATTTTTTAATAAATTTTGAAAATTACCAAAATACCCTTCACCATTTTATCACTAAATTTAATCTATATTTCACTAAATTTAATCAATATTTTCACTTTTATTCAATATAATCTATTCAATATATTCAAATCTATTCCATATATAATCTCTTTACTCAATTTAATCAATATCATACTTTTAATCAATTGAAATCTATTCATTATCTATATTAATCATTACATTTACTCAATATTTTCCAATTTATTCACTTTATGTTTCTTCTTCTTTTTCACCTTTATTCTATGCCCAATCTCTATGCTTACAAATGCACATATAAAATGTCAAAATATATGCCATAATGCTTATGCATGATCATGTAAAGTGTCGGGTCATTACATAACTTGTAGGTAACTGGAAGAGGGGTAGAAATTGGCTTACAATCTTGCATGTTGAAGCGTTGCAAGATTTTTTTCAAATAATTTTTCTGGGAAAGCCAAATTTTCCTGTTACTTTTATCTCGATGAACTTGCATCACTAGAATCTCGTTTGCCGATCCCAAGTCCTTCATATCAAATTTCAGGACCAACTGTGCCTTCAATTCTTGGACTCGGTCATTGTTGGGCCTGCGACCAACATGGCATCCAAGTACAACAACAAAATGATATAATCAACATTCTCAGATCTCTTGAAATATGCACAAGGATCTGCATTGAGTTTGTTATACCCAAGGCTCAAGATATAGGAATCAAATATCTTGTACCAACACGGTGTCTGTTTGAGACCGTACAAATATTTGTTCAACCTGCAATCCAAGTTCTCTTTGCCTATTTCAGCAAAACCTTCTGGCTGGAGCATACAAATTTCTTCTTCAAGATCCACATGAAGAAAAGTTGTTTTCACTTCTAGTTGCTCTAGTAGGTCAGACACCGCACACAATGCAATACTATTCTGACTGTTGTAAGCCGGACCACCGGAGAAAATATCTCATTGAAGTCGATACATTCTTTCTGAGAATATCATTCCACCACCAATCTTCCACGATATCCCTCCACTTGGTTATTGACATCACACTTGATCGAATAAACCCATTTGTTTCTGATAGCTTTTCGTCCTCGTGCTATTGTAACAAGATCCCAAGTTTTATTCATGAAGGCTTCCTTTTCTTTCTGCATTGCTGTCATCCACAGGGATACATCCGAGCTTTGAGTAGCCTCATGAAAACTCGATGGCTCGCCATCCTCTGTTAATAAGCAGTATGCAATATTACTTTCAGTAAAATAATCTGAAAGCCAACCCGGTGGTCTCCTCTCACGAGTAGACTGTCGAACTTTGAACACCTCTGGCTCAAATGGGTCTTGTTCCTCATGCACTGGTGACACCTCAGAAGAACTTTGATCATCATCTGTCTTATTTTCCACCTGAACTATGGTAGTATCTGAATTCAGTGTGCCTTTGTCTCCCTTCACTTTATTTTCCTCGAAGATAACATCCTTGCTGATAATAAGTTTGTGGGCTGTGAGGTCCCACAAACGGTATCATTTAACACCATCAGCATATTCCAAGAAGATACACGTTGTGGATTTAGAATCTAACTTTGATCTTTCTTGATCATTGTATAGAGTGTACACTGGACTTCCAAATGTATGTACCCGAGAATAATCCGCTGGCTTACCAGTCAACACCTCAATCGGAGTCTTCAGATCAATCGCTAATGATGGAGAGTGATTAATAATATAACTAGGTTTTGACTGCTTCTGCCAAAATGACTTGGCTAAACACGCAGTCTTCAACACAGCTTTGTTATGTCCAACCAGGGTTCTATTTATCTGCTCCGTTACTCCATTCTGTTGAGGCTTGTCAGATATCTCAGGCTCTGATACCACTTGTTGGCCCCAGGTGCGGTAACATGAGTTAAAAAATACTGAAAATGAAGAATAAAATGGAAACCATAATTTACGTGGAAAACCCCTAAAAATTATTATGGTAAAAACCAAGGGCAAGATGAAACGATTCCACTATAATACTTTGTGGATCGGGGTGATTATGGACCAGATTGGTCCGGATCCGGACCAGATCAATCCGGTTCCAAGTTCAATTGAATCTGAACTGGATCAATCTGGTTCCGGTTCCATGGCCAAATGTCATGAAACTGATCCGATCCGGTGGTCCGGATTGGACCGGTTCCAATCTGAAACCGGTCCGATTAATATTTAATAATTTTTTTTTTTTGAATTGATTATAGTTTTTTATATGTCTAAATTTCTTGTTCAAATAATACATGAAATATGATGAAAAAATACATACTTTATTGAATATTAAAACTTGATGTTATCGTCAACATTCTTCTTCAAAAATTGAGAGTAATTATCAAAAAAAGTATCAAATGAGTCGATTATTTGACTAGGATCTACAAGTGTAGATAAGCAGTGAACGTGTGGAATATTTTCCCAATAGTTTTTAAATTTTGCCTCCATAAGTTGAAGAAAATTTTAAGGAATATTGGAATTATATGAGAAAATAATAGAGTATGAGAGTTGTTAGAGTAAGAGTAAGATGAAAATGGTGTTAGGTAAAGGGGTATCTATATGTTACAAAAATTATTTTAAAAAAAAAATCATTTTTTTTAAATAATAATGCTGCCCAACGGCTACTAGCCGTTGGGAAGCATACCCGTTGGCCAACGGTTCAATAGTCGTTGGTCAACAGACCTTAATTTTTTTATTTAAAAAAAATCACCGTTTTCGGTTCCAAACAGGAAACGGTACCGAAAACGGTGCTGAACCGAACCGGTGCTATTGGGAACCGAACCGGTTCTGTTGGGATCGGAACCCCCCAACAGGAGCTCCCCGCGTGAAATTAATTCACACAACTCTCAACCATCAATTTTCATCTGTTAACTTCATTGCAACACATTTAATGAGCATGCAACTTGTCCACCTAATTGATTACCGACAAATGCTACCACCCAACCTATTGAGGATGCATAATGTCATCGTATCACAATTAAGAAGTACATTGCCGATGAAAATTCTAATAAGGAGGGAGGAATGTGAAAACTCGATTTTTCCAATTAAGTCAACTTTTAGAGTTTTGGCCAAACCATAATTAGAGTTAAATTTAGCCAAGCCAACTACTCTCGCATTGCACTCTATAAGTATCAGACCAGTCTTCTACACCAAAACGACTTGAAAATCTCTCACAATTCACACAAATTTCGAAACACACACTAGCACATACACAAATATATGAAATTTTCAGCAAGGAAAGGAGCAGAAATTCATCGTTTTTTGCCACCCAAATTTATTGAAACACACAAGAAACATTTGATATCGGTAAGTGAGTTTTTGCTATGAATATTGTTTTTTCGTTTTGAAAATTGTATGCATGTTTCAAAATTCAATCAAATATTGGATATATTTTGAAACTATGAAGTTCTGAAGGTCTGATGAAAATTATTATCTTTGAAGAACTTTAAATTTCAAAATCCAATTGGTGGGAATTCCGAATCTGTTTCTGACCCTAGTGCAGTGGAATTATAACCATTTTCTGACCTGATACGGTGGCCAACCGTTGTTCTGGGAAGTCCAGCCCACTTGCTGAGTGTTTTCCAAAACGCTCACCCCTTTTATCCACTCCTCATACAAAAACAAATCAGAAATTGAAGAGGAATATCGTAATCAATTTTGGAGATAGTGATTTAGTTGTTGTTCAAGATTTCGCTGCCATTGATTTAGTTAAGCTTACGTTGACGTATTTGATTTTTAGAACAATTATGTAACCAGTTTTTTATATAATCTCGAGTTGTAAAAATTTTGTACCATGAGGCTTGTTGATTTCAAATTGTTATTTGGAGTCAATGTCGATGTTATCGACCCCGGTCTTGAGACGTGACACCTGCCAAGAAACCAAAGAAAATGATGAAATAATCAACCAACAAACTCAAGAAGATGGTATTTTGAAATGAAGAAAACGACGTGGCCAGAGCAGCAAAGAACATTCTCTTTTGATAATAGAAACTGAGAGAGAGATAGAGAGAGAAAGAGAGAGAGGGAGAGTTTGTTGGTAATCTGTTGGAAATGAGCACTGAACGTGTATGCTTAGGTCACAATTGTATATATTTCATGTATTTTTATTTCCATTATTTTTCAACTTCCGTTTATAAATAGGCATTTTCAGTGTAATAGTGGATCAAGGAATTTATTCATAAAACACAAAAATTCCCACAATTATGCTTGTTCTCTTCACCTTTTCATATTTTCAATGGAGAATTGCTCTTCGCATTGTGTTTTTGTTATGGTATCAGAGCGATGCGCAAAGTAAATCTTCATTTCTTTTTTACTTTTGTTCATTCATCTTTATATGGCTTCTTCACCTTCGGGTGGATCTTCTTCATCGACTGCTCGCACCACCAGTACACCCAATGAGGATCCAAATCATTCCTAATATCTTTGTCCCAGTGATATGATCAATACCGTAGTTCTTTCACTTCCCCTCTCTGGTTCGAACTACATCACATGGCAACGTATGTTCTCTCTTGACGTCTCAATACAAAATAAGCTCGGTTTGTTGGATGGAACTATTTCACCCCAGACTTTGATGATCCTCTATATCTCCCTTGGATTTCGATGCAATAATCTTCTGCTTTCATGGCTTTTAAATTCATTGTCAAAAGAAATTGGATCTAACCTCTATATCAAATCTGCTAAGGAAGTTTGGGATAAACTTTTTCTCAGCCTGACAATATTCGCATCTTTCACCTACAGCAACAACTCCATAGTATGCTTCAAGGTTCTTCCTCTGTTAATGAATATTTCACTCGCCTCACTGCTCTATAGGAAAAGTTTTGTTCCTATCGACCTCTTCAATGTTGTACTTGCGAACATTGTACATGTGAGGTTCTCAAATCTATGGATGATGTGCAAGCTTCAGATTATGTGTTCAACTTTCTCATGGGACTCAATGATTCATATGAAGGAATCAAAGGACAGTTACTTCTGATGAGTCCTACACCTTCTCTTGATCAGACCTGCCATGGTGTTACAAGAGAAATGACAACGACAACTCAAAGCCACTCTTTCACCAGCTGTAGAATCATCGGCTTTAGTAGTTTAGTAGTAGTACTAATCAAGGGAAAACGGAGGTTGTATGTGAGCATTGTGGTAAGCCGTGGCACACAAAAGAGAACTGTTATTGGATCCTTGGTTTTCCTCCAAGTTTCAAGTTCACTAAGTCAAAGGGAAATTTCTCTGGGCATCAGAAAAATAAATCCACTCCTTCTGCTCATAATGTTGTTGCCCAGGAATTGACACCGTTGAAGGACAACACATAGCTCAATATCACTCAAGACCAACTACAACAGCTTATGGCCCTTCTCCATGTTGACCCTATGCAGCAACCTCATGGCTCGTCTTCTCAAACCAACACATCAACACCCCCACAACCTAACTCACATCATTTGAACACAACAGGTATCTCCTATTCTGCTTCCTCTAACACTTCATGTCTCAACTCACAACTTGATCGTCCATGGATCGTTGACACAGGGGCAACAGATCATATGATCTGTTGTCTCACCTTATATTCATCTCAAACTCCCATTCATAACACTTGTTAATCTTCCTAATGGTTCTCCAATTCCAGCAACTCATAAAGGTACCGTGATGTTATCCACTCATCTCACCCTTCACAATGTGTTATGTGTGCCATCCTTTTATTTTAATCTTATATCAATTAGCCAATTGACAAAGGACCCCTCTATTTGTCTCATTTTTATGCATAATCTTGGCTACATACATGTCTGATCTTCCGGGATGGCGATTGTACTTGCTAAATCCCATAATGGTCTCTATTTCTTCAAAATCAACAATCAGGCTCCCTCCACCAACTTCTCTTCATTGTTGTCATCACCCAGTCTTCAAGTTAATCAAGATATCAAGCAAGTTTTTCCCCTTTGGCATTTTAGACTAGGCAAATCAAAGATTGAGACTCATTCAATCATTTAAATGAGAAGAGTCTTGTTATGATTTTTCTCTTCATTGTGATACTTTTCAAAAGGCGAAACAGAAACGAAATTCATTTAATCCCAGTACTTCTATGACATTTTCTCCTTTTGATTTAATACATTACGACATTTGGTCCATATTCTAAACCTTCAATTGATGGATACCAATACTTTCTCATAACTGTTGATGATTTTAGTAGAGTCACATGGGTATTCCTAATGAAATATAAAACTGAGGCGCGGACAATTTTACAGAATTCTGTGCTAATGACTTAAAATCAATTCACGACTTGTGTCAAACAAATTCGAACTAAAATGGCATTGATTTTCATATGCCAGACTTTAACATACTCATGGGCATAATTCATCAAAAATCTTGTGTTTACACTCCACAACAAAATGGCATTATGGAGCCCAAACATCAGCACATACTCAACGTTGCTCGCGCCCTTTTATTCCAAGCCACTCTACCTATCAAATTTTTGGGGGATGCCGTCTTGACTGCCGCGTATCACTCCTATCCTAAACAACAAAACACGTGATGAATCCATGCATGGTGTTGTGCCATCCTAATCCCACCTTCGTGTCTTTGGTTCGCTCTGTTATATTTCCACTCTCAAAACACATCGCACCAAGCTTGATCCCAGGGCAAATAAATGTATTTTTCTCGGTTATCCAGCTGGCTTCAAGGGATACAATGTGTATAACTTAGACACTAATGACACTCAAAAATCTCGAGACATTGTCTTCTTTGAATATATGTTTCCCTTTGGCATTCAAATAAATGATATTGATGACACTCCGCCACCAATATCTCTTCCTCCACCATTGCCAGATTATGATATACCTTCAAACTTTTTTCAATCATTGTCACCATCAACTTCTACTTCACCAAACCCATCCCCTATTCATCCATCTTCTCATTTATCTTCTCTCATAGTTCATACTAACTCACACAGTCCGAATCCTATCTCACCAACTCATTATCAACCTACACACTACTCATCAAAGAAGAGCTCACTCTTACCTTCAAGATTATCACTGCAATATGATCAATATCATACCACAATCAAATTCGTCTACATCACATCCTCTTCATAAATATCTTTCATATACACTGATACATGTATTTCTCCATCACACATGGCATACATTTTAGCTATATCCACTATCTCCGAACCTTCGAGCTATGATGAGGCAGTACAGGATCCACAATGACAGGAGGCCATTCATTCTGAGCTTAAAGCCTTAGAGGCCAATAAGACATGGTCCAGCACTACTTTACCACCGGGTAAAAAGGCCATCAGCTGTCACTATGCCTTCAAGATTAAGCTCCGATCAGACGTCTCTATTAACAAATACAAGGCTCGACTTGTGGCTAAAGGATATACGCAAAAAAAGGGCTTTGATTATCAAGAAACATTCAGCCCCATGGCCAAAATCACAACTCTCCGAATGCTCCTAGCTATGGCCTCTATCAAAGGATGACATCTTCATCAATTGGACATTCATAATGCTTTTCTTCATGGCATATTAGATGAGGACATTTACATGTATCTACCACCTAGATTCCAGCCCAAGGGGGAGTGTCAAGGTAATTCGAAACTTGTATGTAAATTGCATAAGTCACTCTACGGTTTGAAACAAGCATCACATCAATGGAATTGTGCATTTACGCCTTCACTTATCTCTGTTGGTTTTGAACAACTGAAATCGGATTACTCGTTGTTTACAAGGCACGATCAGACAAGTTTTATAACCCTCTTGGTCTATGTAGATGACATCTTAATCGTTTGTGATAATATGGAACTTGTTAGTTCGATTCAACTATATTTGCATAGCCAGTTCAAAGTAAGAGACTTAGGGGAGTTGAAATTCTTTCTTGGACTGTAAATTGCAAGATCTTCCAAGGGCATTCATATAGGCCAAAGGAAATACACCTTGGAAATATTAGAAGATGTTGGAATGCTTGGTTGCAAAACTTCCACAACACCCATTGAACAAAATCATAAATTGTCATGTTCCTCTTAAGATTATCTGGACGATGCTTCTTGTTATATGTGTTTGATTGGGAGGTTAATCTATCTTTCGATAACCAGGCCTGATATCACATATGATGTTAACGTTTTAAGTCACTTTATGAGCAAATCAAGTAAAGAACATTTATTGGCTGGTCACAGAATCCTCAAATATTTAAAGGGAACCATCGGTAGGGACTGTTTTATTCCTCCGAATCATCTTACTTAAGTTCTTTAGTGATCCAGTTTGAGCAGCCTGCCCAGATACTAGAAGGTCGATTAGTAGGATTTTGCATATTTTTTGGGGATTCTTTAATCAGCTGAAAAGTCAAAGAAGCAAAACACCATATCTAGATCTTCTGCCGAAGTAGAATGCAGAGCTATGGCATATACAACTTCAGAGTTGGTTTGGCTACAAAGAATGTTGAGAAGCTCCAGTGAGGATGTGATAACCAGTTTCATTGTTTCGTGATAATCAATCTGCTATTCATCTAACCAAAAATTCGATGTTTCATGAAAGGACCAAACATATTGAATTGGATTGTCACTTTGTTAGGGAAAAGGTACTTGATGAAATGATCAAAACTGTACATGTACCATCTAAATATCAATTGGCCGACATGTTTACTAAGGATTTGTCAAGTTAAAGGTGCATTTTCTTATTGTCCAAGATGGGTAATTTAATCATATACCCATCTTGTCAAGAAACCAAAGAAAAATGAAGAAATAATCAACCAACAAACTCAAGAAGATGGTCTTTTGAAATGAAGAAAATGACGTGGACAGATATTGGACAGAGCAGCAAGGAACATTTCATTTGATAACTGAAAACTGAGAGAGAGTTTGTTGGTAATCTGTTGAGAAATGAGCATTGAACGTGTGTGCTTAGGTCACAATTGTATATATTTCATGTATTTTATTTCCATTATTTTCAACTTTTGTACATAAATAGGCATTTTCAATGTAACAGTGGATCAAGGAATTTTATTTATAACACAGAAAAATTTCCACAATTATGCTTGTTCTTCTTCTTTTCATCTTTTCAATGGAGAATTGCTCTTTGCATTGTGTTTTTGTTAACACCGCCCACACCGGCCGCTACACAGTCACTTCCATCGACTACATCAAACAAATCATCTACATTTCCGATCCCACCATGTCCACTTGCTCCCGTATTTAGCCAAGCAAAGGCTTGGGCCTCAACTGGGATGAGCCCTTCTCCTTCCATGACAAAACGGTCGTTGTTTTGCTAGAATGCTCCACCGATCTCAAAAAAAAAAAAAAGGTTCGTCTACTTATGCGATCCTCAGGGCTCATCTATTTGTAGCCTCCTGTATTCTTGAGGATCAATCAGTAGGGTTCGATTGCCGAAGCTGCAGTGTTCATCCTATTCGGCTTTGTGTGGATTCAACGGATAGAATACGATCCAGAGGTATGGAACTACGGTTTGGCACTGAAGTATAAGTTCAGTTTCGATAATGATTATCATGTGCTATGCATGAGCTGTGAAAAGAGTAATGATTTGTGGATATAACAATTACGAATCCAAGTAGTTCTCTTGTAATTGTGCCGGTGGATTGAATACGACGACAAATTGTTTTACATGGGATCTTGGAGCCATGGTTCAAGATTTCTCCCCTGGAAAATTACTGGTAATTAAGAACTTATATATCACAACAAATAAAGACATACTTCTACATTTACTTTCCACATTTCCTGTAATATTTCTTGAAAAAATATGGAATCTAAATCGTTCCAATTAATTACAGGGTTGCTGTCAATGTTTTTATCGGCGCACATTATTGGACTTCATGTAAGCTGAAACGAAAAGATTCGGTAGTGTTACTTCCAGGTAACTTCAAAATGCATTGTGAAGGAGAGTTATGTTCGCTGTTGTCTGTAAATCTGTTAATTGGTGGAAGAGATGTGATCATTAATCTTGTTAACATGGTATGAGACATCATAATCAGTAGTAAACTACAAGGATTGTGAATCGTTCGACTGATTAACCTTAAACTAGCTCGATGAGTGGCTCAAGCTCGTGTTCAAAAACCATATGGAATCGATGTGAAAGATGTGAATGAGAAGTTTAATCATGAGACCAACCAAGGATAACATGTAGCTAGACACAAGTGGAGCTGGAAAGAATCAACTTTCACAAAAAAATTGGAATCAAAAGGAATGCCTTGGGGCATAAATTCTTTCATTAAAGAGAGCACCTTTTTTTTCTTGCAAGTGTTCTTACTTTATCCTGAAGTAAAATTCCAAGCATGGCAGCTGCTTCGGGCCGCACAATATGTAAAGCTTAAAGTACGCTTACTTTCTACCTACCGATGGCTTTTCGTTTTCGAGAAACTTGAAGAGTAATCTCATTGAATGAACCGGAAATAGGATTCACAAGAACATCGGTAGCTACTGAGAAAGAGAGAGAGAGAGAGAGATATGGAAGCCTGGAAAAGAAATCATCAACTCAATTCATTGTCTCTCCCAAGGTTTTACACACCTATTCAAGGGCTTCTTCTGAAAACCCCAGTTGTTGATAATTCAAATAATCAATTGCATTTAATCTAATGCAGCACAAGATATGTTCCGGTAACTCTCTGCTTTGTTACCCTGAAACGTACACATAGAATACATGTATTAAAATATCTGATCACAAGATTCTTGTTTCAATTGGTATTCATCTAATGTTTCAATCATGCATACGGAGGATATGTATGTGCTTTATAAACAATGACATATGTATGCATGGAACGAGTTACAAACCAAAGTTGTGAATACTAGATCAAAAAAGTTGAGTCGCGGGGTGAATACCTGTATTGTTAGTCCGAAGTCCAATACACAGAGCTTTAGTCTATCTGTGAATGTTTCGAACCCTTTTCTTGAAATGTAGCTAAATCTGTGCATATCCAAATCGATCTCAAAGTAGCTTTCACTCTGTAAAGAAACAAAGAAAAAACCTAAAAGATTCATAGATAGTTGACAAATAGACATAAATCCTATTTAATAGGATGCTGACACTTACCGTGTAAAATTCATGTTGGGGACGCAAAAAAACCGGTTTCTCATTGTAGGCATTCATGAGCTTCCTCTCTGCAGCACTTAGAGGAAGGTCGTCAACATTTGCTATGCGGCCCAATATCTTCAACCTTTCTATACAGGGTACGAGTGTGTCTCCACGAAAACTTTTAACTTTTTCTATATCATTATCAATTAGCTTCTATGATCGGAAAACCATGAAGACATGGATAAGAACAAAGAAGTGATGCATTCATGACATAATATTTCAGCCATAGCAGCAAACAAAATAATCATTTGGATTTACTAGAGTATGCTAACATTAAAGATCAAAATTTATTGATTCCCTCACCCTAATATTTTCTTGAAAATGAGCTGGAATTTCCTTGGCAAAGCTATCAGAAAGCATGAAATACATAACGAAACTTATTCCTTCCCCGTCTGTTTCACCCTGGAAAATTGCAGCAGGATATAGTGGTATCTGTAAAACAACAAAAACATGCTAGTGTCACATTTATTTTACGAAGCATCTTTAATTTCCATCGAAAGAGAACACATTCGGGAGAAGTATGTAAGGCACATTTGCCGTGAAAGGAAATAAAGATCAATCTAGTTGGTGTATTGCCACCAGTACATGAACATTTACCACAAGAATTTGTGGAGGTTTACCCAAAGAATTAACAACAGGGAGGTCCACAAATCGAGAAACTTGATCAATTTTTCTCTGAGATAGGAATACATCAAGGCCATAGGGATGATAAACTGCACAGTTCGAAGCAAGCTCCTTCTTTTTATCCCTTCACAGAGAATGTACAAGTGAGAACCAATATATAGCGATAGACTTTATTAGGTTTTGAACGTAGAACATAACTATTAAAATTTTGTTACCTGAAATAATTAATTCCCCTAATCTTGAAAATTCCAGGCTCAATGTCTGACCAACTGTCGGGCATTCTCTTATCCAACAGACAGAATGGTACTTGAGAACCAGCTATAGGTCTACGGAGTAACGCTTTTGAAGAAACTGGAATACGAAAAACCAGAAATATTTTCAATACTTGTATTTCATAAGCAGTTATGACAAAACTTTATTTGTTAAGATTCTAACTTTTCCAAGAGTTTACCAGAATTTTACATCCTACATAATATAAACTCCAGTATGCACAGTGCCGGAAGAAGAGTAGTTAGTTCCATAGTTGATTCATATCCACAAAACATTAGATTAATCATCGTATAACTAGTCCAAAAATGCATATAGTATATTGCACTTGTGAAAACATAGCCAGTGTAGGTACAAGAGCCTGGCTTTCTAAGTTTTTCGAATATTTCTCTTGACCAACTTAAAAATACCGATAATTTTGGAGAATCCCTTGAAACATCAAATAGAAAGAATCTCAGTCCAGCTCCAAATCCAAAAGACGAGATGAGAATATTTTCCCACTATACAAATACAATTTGATAAAGTGGTTAAGTCCAGAGGTACACGGTCTCTTCCAGCTCCACATATAAAGAATCATCCCTTTTTTTAACTATGAATTACAAGCAACAGCACACAAACATAATTCTATGAGCCAGCTTTAAAGTTAATCAATTAACATATTATGGATAGAAAGGTAACTATTTTTTATGATACCCATCTATGGAATTTCTCAGGTAACCAAAATGTAGATAATGTACATAGACTATGATATCACAACACCATAAAAAATGTATCTACTCACGTAAATTGGCTGCAGGATGTCCTCGCCATTTGAATGAAAGTTTCAAGGCAGCTTTTTTCCTTGTATTGGGAGGGCTGGAGCTTAGGGTACTTCTTTTCTCAACAGAGGGAACGGAAGAAACTAGACATGGCAAACAGTTGCTTGGAAGAATTCCACAATTATCCAACAAACTGTCATCACCACCAGCATCTCCACCCGCGCTGGATTTCTCATCCAGATATACAGGCTTTGTTTCACAGAGACATCCATTGGATTTCACCCTGCACTCAGAATTACTAGGAGGGGCTAAACTTTTCTTTGAAACACTAACCAGAAGGCATGCAGAATCTACAGTTGGCAAGCCCTCAGTGTGTTTAACAGAAGATTCCTTTCTGATACTGACATCAACAGCGGCATGAATCGCATTTCTGGGAGAAAAACTATCTATTATGGATGTACCATCGATGCCACTTAGAGAGAGCATATCTGCGGAAATGTGACGAACTTCACTAGAAGCCTGGACTACTGAATTCTAGAGAGATGAGAAATATAAGATTTTAGCTTACCATCAGGAACACTATGAAAATCTTCATCGCTCCAGTCCGATTCAAGTGCTGCAGCATCAAACCATGCTTCCTCAACACTTCCTGGATTGCAATTATATAGATTAGGCAAGATAGAAAATCTGAAAATAATTTCAATAGTCAGGAATTCCCTCGTCAGCCTAAAACATTAAATTCAAGCACATAGGCAATCGAATCCTCCATGAAGTTCTGTTTTTCAGTAGATTAACTACTTATCACCAGGTTTTGAACAACTTCAACAGCAGGAAAATGTAAACAATCCAATTCATCAAAAAGAAAAGCTTAAATACAACTCCATGTGCAAGAAAATTGTATCCCCTGAAAGAACCACTAAAGAACAGACAAGATTACAGTCATAATTGACCCATGCCATAAGATCCTGAAACAGTTTGTTAATCTACAAGTGATTGGTGATCAATCCAGTTCTACCAGCCTCTTGATGACAGTATTTTACAGCTTCAATATTTAGAATTGATACAAAATATTAGTCTCTTTTCATCATTTTCTTCCAAAGTACAGCAACCCCCAACTTTCTAATGCCCCCAACGTTATGTCCAATGCAGGGTAGTGAATTACTTGAGCTCGAGTCGAACATTCAAATGTTCAAGTTATATCGTGTCGTGAATTTTCAAAATCGTGCTCCAGCCGCTCATTGATATCTTACAATCAATTCGATTCAAAAATTTAATACAAATAAGGACATCATAAAAAAAATAAATCAGTTTTTATTGTCAAAAGACAAGATGAAAATTAGTATCATTTATGTTTATTTAACTTAATATGTAATTAAAAATATTATACAGTATATATACTGAGTAAATAACAATCATTAAAAGTTCATGAGCCCAGTAACTAGATAGCAAACAATAAAAGCTGAACCTTGACTAAATCTAGATTCACATGGCTCAAGGATTAACTCGGTCCATCTCACACCTCCACACATTCTAATTCCCTTTGATCTCCGCCTGAAGATGAATAGGAGAAGGCCGGGGTGAAGAAGATGGCTCCAAGTCCAAGGGATTCCTTGGGGGAATTTTCTGATTTTTATGGTTGTTTTTTCTTTGAGACCACTCTATAAAATAAGTGATAGAGGGATTGTGATTAATCCTCACGGCCAAAAAAATACTATCGCCGACACAAATTCTATTTTCTTTGATCTATTAAAGTTTCACGGCTGAAAACAACACCATCGCCAACACATATTCTACTTCAACTTACAACTCCACCAATGCAGTATAAGACAAGCAAAATGAAATTAATGGCACCATATAGATACAATAACTAACACAATCAACTTATCTGCATATAGAAAAGAATGACATGGTAAACAAGCACAAAGGAGGAAATAGCAGAACCATGAAAACAGGGATTGTTGAAGTGACGTTGTATCCGCTGAAGAGTGTAATAACCTGGGCACACCAAGAGGTGAAGTTCGAAGAGGTGAGGCGCAGATCCACCTACGTCTATCCCCATGTATTTGGTGTGACCAGATTAGTGCCACACGACTTGTTATTCCATCCCGTCATTCACACTCGTATGAAACATATCTCACTAGACGTCCACTTTGTACATGATCTCCTTAAGAAATGACAACTTGGTGTTTCATTTATCCGGACAGACGATCAGTTGGCCGATCTCATCACCAAGCCATTACATCGTGCTCGGTTATTAACTCTGAGATCCAAAATCTTTGTCGATGATGGAACCTCAATTTTGGACGTGTTAAGAAAACATCTAGAAAATAACCATCCTAAAATCATGATGTATCAATTATAGAGATTTAACTTGATTGACACCATAATTAGGGAGATTAGTCATAATCTCGGCATATCATAATAGATACATGTGATCCCATTTAAATAGCTTGTAATAACAAAGGAAATATAACAATTCTTTCACACACTCTAGTTCTATATTTGTAATCTAATATTGAGTTTAATTCTTATTTTATATGTTTAAAATCTCATAAAAATCAGATACAGTTAAACCTCCATAAATTAATACTCAAAAATTTAATAATCTCTCTAAATTAATATTTTTACCAAGTCCAGACTTGGGCCAGTTTAAAAAATTAGTATGTTTAATAAATTAATAAGATAATAATTTTTAGAAAGACCATTCTATAAATCTATAGTCTCAATAATATCATAAATTAATAATTCTCTTAAATTGCAAACATAACTAGGACAATTTAGTAACATAGAATATATTGTTTGTTTTTCCTCGAAATTTAAAATATAGGTGGATTCAATCTTTAACTTTTCTCGTTTCATTCAAAACTTTTGGAGTTGTGTACTCGAACCGCAACAAAAAATTGTGCACACTTATTGCCTCTATGAGTGCTTCCTTTCGCGAGATTTGGTGTCGAAGGTACTGAATTATCTTCAACTTCATCCTCAATAGGATTTTCGATGACATTATCCACATTTTCTTCTAAGCTCTTAGATTCTTAAAAATTCATCGTTTTCACTTGGATAATTCACCACGTGAATGCCATCTATTTTATTGTTTTAATCGAGATCATTAATTATATTCTCAAGCTCATGGATGCCTTCTTCACAAGTTGGTTCATTTAAGTTCGTTGATATGCTTAACTCTTTAAATTGATAAATTATTAATTTATCAATTAATTAATACCTCTCTAAATTACTAAAATTTAATTGTCTCAATATTATTAATTTATAGAGGTTTTACTGTAATATTATTATGATACAATTTTTTAAAAAGAAAACTCGGTCTGCCTTATAGATCAAAAAATAATATAGATTATAGTGAAATTAAAAGTTTAAGATATGACAAAAATAATAACAACAAATTATATTTTTTCAATAGACAATGCTTTAATTATTTTATAATTTTTTTAAAAAAACAATAACTCGCGTCATTTGATTTGGTTTCGGCATGAATCAATAGAAATAATGCGTACACATTTCATTCCACCGATAGATGACATTCAAATCAGAAATTGTAATATTTTTCCCATTTCGATATCATGCAATTGTTTTTGTAAATAATTTAAATCTTATCATTTCTATAAGATAATATATAAATAATATATATAGCCGAAAGGCGTATGTTTCTCATTGCTTCGATCATTATCCATATTATTCATTAATTATAATTCGGTATATAATATAGTTTTGATTTTTTTTATGAAATACTTATGTTATATTGCTTTATTTATTTTAGGTCGTGTTTACTTTCGAATGATAGGATTATATTAATAATTTATAGCGTGATTATTAGTATCAGATATTCTTTTATATATGCTTGAGTGAATTGTTAATGGAACCTCCTCCTTCGGGTTTTTTTTAGTTAAATAATCGAAAAAATGGTATCTTAAAAAAATAACTGATTTTGGGTTACTTTAACAAAGTAACCCAAATAAGTCGCCACCTCTGATGGCGTCTTCATTTTTATTAAAAAATTTTTTTGATTCAGATGGCGCTTTCAATAAAAAAAATTATTTTTTATTTAAGGTATCATCTCAGATGGCACCTTCAATAATGCATTATCAGCTTGCCCCGCCCTCTTTCTTCCTTCTTATTCTTTCTTTCCTCTTCCTCAGGCAAAATTTTCTCCATTTCCTCTCAATCTTTCGAAGCTTTTGTGCCTAATTTCCAAGGTTTTGTGGTTTGCAATTTGTGGAGCCCTAGTTGTGTATCATTCTTTCAAGTTGAGGTAATTTTTTTTTCATAATATAAATTTTTGACAGTGATAGAATTAACATTATTTTGTTGTTTGTGTTGTATTTTTGTTTTTTGGTAGTTGTTATTTGAAAGATAGTTGTAATTTGGAGATGAGTGGGGGAGACCGCCGGACGATTTATGGCCAAGATGGGTTGAGGCCGACTTTCGGCGGCCGTTTAAGCCATATTTTTGACACACTTGGATCCCATGTGATCAAGGTATTCCGAACGCTTTCAATTTTCCACAAGAGCAGTCCCCTGATTTTAGATGCACAACATGCATATTACCCCCACGTCCAGGTTGTACTCTGGTGATAACAGATGGTGTTAGTTGTCTACGATCGAAGATCTGGACATCATGATGGATGGAACGATAGTCAGCATGAGCATACCTTTTGAAGACATAATATGGTCATTCTTGATTATTTTGAATCATTCGCTCCGTCTACTTAAGCCGTTCAAAAAAAAATATAGCGCACAACGATCAAAAGTTAACTGTACAATGGCGGTGATTGGAAGTCGACGAGCACATTTCTAACTCCATTTATGCATTCTAACATATTTGTGGTCATGATACCACATCGACAGCCTCCGTCATGAGCAAGAAACCATTGAGTCTTATCACTACGACTCAAGTAATCAAAAGCCATTGGTTCTATAACTTTTATCTATTCCATTGTGCAATCGAACTTTCTCAGCTGATTTTCTGATCCAGCTCTCCAACATAAGTCTTTCAAATGAACGGATTTGAAGCGACTATTAAAGTTTGAACAAACATGTCTCAAACAAAATCGATCAAAAAAGAGAGAAGAACCCTAACCCTAGCCCACTCCGTCGCCATCATGTGCACCACCGGAAAACACCTTCGTTTCATCGCCTACCACCTCACCCACGGCCAAATCATCCCAGACCTAAACTCTAAACTCAATGACGGTCCTTGCTGTACCAGAAGCCCCATCACTAACCAAGCGTATCGCCTGAATTTTGCCGTCGAACGCACGAGTTCCTGCACTGGACCAGTCTCGACTCTTTTGTTCACATGAAATTGGTCGGGGCCCAACATTCCACAACCTTCACCCCTCCGACGATCAAGTCAATATAGGATAATGAATAAGAGTTTTAGGCAGGAAAAAATAACAGAGAGAAGTTAGTCCTTTGCAAACATGATGCCTTATATATATATATATATATATATATATATATATATATATATATATAGGATGGTGAGACCAACATGCAACGGCCTGTTGGGGTCTTGTGGGACCATTTAAGCACTCAACTGAGAGTCGGTGTCCCAGAGGGGGGACCACCGACAAATACTATATCTCTTATACGACGCGCCACATACGAGATCCTGATAGTACTGAGAGATATTCTTTGAATATTAGTCACTCTCTGATTGACCCATTTGTGAGTGGTCCTCTGTCAGGAATAAAATTCCGTTACAGAGCTCGGACGATAGGACCACACTAGTGGTCACGATGGCACTTAGCCAACGCCGAAGAAGAAACTGGGGGAATTGCTTAAGGTCGGGATACCAGCCCGGGTACAGTCTCGATCACTGCAAGGTTGCCTCCTTTTCATCCTGGGTTGGGATGGTCTGATCATGTAGAGTTAAGGACACGTGCCGAGCTGAGGACATGAGGATATGTCCCGAGCTAAAAACATGAGGATATGTCTCTCTGCAGGCATGAAAATATCTTCCGAGCTGAGGACGTGGCAGTAAACAACGAAGTCGGGTCGGGTTATACTCCTGAAGTTAGGGTTGAGGCCGTACTAACCCCTTATAGGGGTACCAACATGTCTATATTTGTTAATACAAGAGGCTGCAGACTGGGGCTCTTACAATGGAGCTAATCTGAGTTTGGTAGTGTGAGACGACAAGTCAAAGAGTTAAAAGAAAAAGTAAAGCTATTGAGGCCGGGACCAAGAACTAATGAGACGATTATGGCAAAAAAAGTCATCTATAAGGATCTTGAGGAAGTCTTGGAGAAAGAAGAGTTAATGTGGAAACAAAGGAGTAAGTTACATTGGTTGAAGGATGGGGACCGTAATACTAAGTACTTTCATGCACAAGCAAGCCATAGTAAACAATTTAATACAATTCGAGGCCTAAAGGATGAAGAGAGTGTTTGGCATGTATGCAGAATGTAGCTCTTAACTACTTCAGGAAAGTGTTTTCTACTAGGAACCCCTTGGGTGATGAGATGAATTTGGTGTTGAGTACGACTGAGCCTAAGGTTAATAGCAATATGAATCAAGTACTACTTCTCATGTACACGCCAAAGGACGGAACCCAAGCACTCTTTAATATGTCCCCCTTAAAATCACATGGCCACGATGGTATGCCAGCACTATTTTATCAAAAAAGTTGGCATATCGTTAAAAATGAGGTCATCAATAATGTGCTTGATTTTTTTAAACTTCTCTCGTACACGCCAAAGGACGGAACACAAGAACTCTTTAATATGTCCCCCTTAAAATCACATGGCCTCGATGGTATGACAACACGTATCGTTAAAAAGGAGGTCATCAATAATGTGCTTGATTTTTTTTAAACAATGGGGTACTTCTTGGGAAGCTTAACTATACGCATATAGTCCTTATCCCCAAATGTTCATCACCTGACCTTATTACTCAATTTCGACCAATTGGTCTTACTAATGCAATCTATAAAATATATGTGAAGGCAATAACTAACTGTCTCAAACCTCTTATGAGCCATATAATAGATGAAACTCAATCTGCATTCGTCCCGGGCTGTCTTATTAATGATAATGTTCTTCTGTCCTTTGAGATTAACCATTTCTTAAAAAAGAAAACGAGTGGAAAAATGGGGCTGATGGCTATTAAACTGGATATGAGCAAAGCCCGTGATAGGGTTGAATGTAATTTCTTAAAAAAAAACTATGCAAAAATTAGGCTTTGATCAGAAGTTTGTGGATCTAGTTATGATGTTTGTTCGCTCCGTTTCTTACTCGTTGATTATGAATGGAGAACAATTTGGTTTCTTTCACCCAAAGAGGGTCATCCTTCAGGGTGATCCATTGTCGTTTTTTTTTTATTCATTGCAGAAGCTCTTAGCTCTATGCTTATAAGAGCAGAACGTCATGATGAGATTAGAGGAGTTGCAATCTATAGGGGAGGACCGATCGTCACTCATCTGTTTTTGCGGATGATACGATGATATATTGCCATGCCACTACTGCTGCAGCAACTAATATTAAGAAGATCCTAAATTTGTATGAGAATGTGTCAGGCCAAGAAGTTAATTTCCAGAAATCAACAATGACATTTAGCAAGAATGTGCAGCAAGCAGATAAGAATCATATCAGCAACTTAATGGGAATCCGAATGGTGGAAAAACATGACAAGTATCTAGGCCTACCGTCTGTGGTGGGTAGATAAAAGGCTGAAGTGTTTGGTGGCTTACGTGATCGAGTCTATACGAGATTGCAAGGATTGGAGAGAAAGAGTGTATCGAAAGCAGGGAAGGAAGTTCTTATCAAATCCATACTTAAGCAATCCCAAGCTACACAATGGGATGTTTCTTACTGCCTGATTATATTCTCCATGATATAAAGTAAATGATTATGAATTTTTGGTGGGGGTAATAAGCTTTTAATATGACCATGGTTGCAAAGCTAAGATGGAGGGGCATGACAAATCCAGAAAGCCTTATCAATAGAGTCCTAAAGGCTAAATATTTCCCAAACCATAATCTACTAGAAGCTAATGCTGCACCATCCGCATCACTGACATGGAAGAGCATAATGAAAGCTAAGCCCCTCTTGACAGCAGGCGTTAGGTGGAGAATTGGAGACGATGCCAATACACGCATTTGGGGGGATCCATGGATACCTCGTCCGCATATTTTTAATCTTTTCTCACTGAACCAGGAGTTTGAAGCTAACACTGAGGTGAATATAAGTGTTGATAATTATCTGCACGAATGGAAAAGTGATCTCATCAATCGGAATTTTCTTTGAGGGGGAAGCTAAGCTGATTATGTATGTACCATTAGGGTGAACACATCATCCAGACACATTGGTTTGGCACTATAAAAAGGACGGGAGATTTTCAGTCAGGAGTGCTTATCACTTGTCACGGGATCTAAAGAAAATCAAAGACAATGCTACAGGTTCTAGCTCCACTCCTATAGAGTGTAGAGAATGGAAGGTGATCTGGTAGACAAAGATACCGAGCAAAATCAAGATTTTTATGTGGAGGGCATGTCGGAACTCCATCCCAACAACGGAGGAGCTGTATAAAGACATATAGTAGGAGGAAAACAATGTGGATTATGCCTTAATGCAGCGGAGTAATCATTGCATGTTCTAAAGGAGTGTCACTTGCTCGCATATGTTGGGCCTGCACGAATATACCATACCAGTATATTTCCCTCGAATGCCGGGATATTGGACTAGATTGGAAAGCTACGGGTAAAACTTACTAAAGATCAATTTGAACTGATGCTGGTCATTTGTTGGACTCTATGGCATGCTAGAAACAAGAGGTTGCGTGAGGATTTCACATATGATGTAATGGGGAGTATGGAGTTTGCGCGAAATTATCTCTTACAATTCCGAAGTGCCACAGCTATGGATACAATCGCTCCAAGTACTCGAACACCACCATGTTGGCAGCCCCCACTCCTTGAAATTATTAAGATAAATTGTGATGCAGCAGTTTTCAATCAAGGTTCCAATGTTGGGTTAGGAATAATAGCTAGAGCTTGGTGTAGCAAGAACTTCAGATATCCAGTCACACCATAGTTGGCGGAGGCTCTGGCTCTTTAGAGAGTGATTAGAATTGGCACAGCAACACAGATGGACTCGTATCATCATTGAAAGTGATTGTTCGAATGTTAGACATGCGGTGAATTCCAGATCAGTAAATCTTTCACCTATTGGACCGGTAGTTTTTGATATACAGATGTTGATGGGATCGTTTGCCTCAGCTCAAACCATCTCATACAAGAAATTTTATGAGGGAAAATCTTAACAGTCAACGTAATTAAAAAGATAGTGCTATTAATCGCAAAAATCAAAATAATGGTATTGTGAATCGATTATTTATGTTTATGGTAAGTTTACCATATGCTATTTCTATAGTTTTCACATTTCAGACATACGTTTTCGATTTTTAATATTGAATATTGTTTTATACCATTTTAAATTTTCAACTCTAGTTTTATTTTAAATAATTTTCAAAAGAAAATTATTGAATATAAACTGAGGGAACTTTCTCAAACAAAAAAGAAAAAGAAAAAAGAATATAACAACGGATCTATAACCTTTCCTTTGGTCGCTCTGAAACTTGACTTTCTTTGGACCTGGGCCTCATTAGCCATTCCCTTTCAGTCCGATTAAAAGGCCCAACTAGGTTGTATTAGGAAGGTATTAAGGCCCAAACTATGAGGGAAAATAGCTGTCAGCGAAGAGCATTTAACATGCCACCACGTCTTGAAAATAACTAATTATTAGTGAATAAATAGGGATGGCAATGGGACGGGTCCAAATCCGGACCTGCATTGAACCCGCCCCGCCGGGGCGGGTCTGGACCCGCTTCAACCGGGTTTGGAAGTGGGGCGGGGCGGGTCCAGGGATTGGCCGGACCCGGCTCGCTACATTTTTAATTTTTTTTAAAAAAAATATGATATTGATTATACATTTTACTTCTTTGATTGAACAATAAAGTGTTATTATTTACTTTTATATCAAAATTCATGTGTTCATGTTAAAGAAAGCATGAAATTTAATCACAAAACTCAACTTTTGTGTTTCAAAATTGATTTCTAGCTAAATTTTTTTTTAAAAAAAAAAAAAAACTGGAACCGGGGCGGGTAAACCCGCCTGGTTCGCGGGTCTAGGGGGCGGGTCCGGGTTTTATGTGTAGCGGGGCGGGTCGTGAGATTAGCCAAACTCGTCCCATACCCGACCCGTTGCCATTCCTATGAATAAACCACACATATTTTATGTTTATAAGAAAATTAAATGAAATTTTATTAAAATAATTATTTTACTGAAAGAAGAGGAAATCCATATTCGGTGTATATATAATTATTCAACTAAATAAATTAATTAATTTATCATTATTTTGTCCACCTAATCAAAATGGCAAGAAACCTCGAGTTACAAAAATAACTATGCATCACTGTGTTGTACAGTACAACCATCATGGGTCCAGAACTTTGTGCTGCATGTATCTCCAGGTACCTGGAATCGCCAAATCCTGGGACATTTCATCCACCACTTTCTCCAGCCCCTCCACTCGTTTTTCCAGGGAATTCATCCCTTTTTGGGAGCTTCCTATAAATTTCTGAAAAATAAACCCACCGATTAATTCTATCCGACATGTCGGGATAGTTAATCTCCTTAACCCGAGATTTTGGCAACGATTTAGGCAATTTACCCACAGTGTTTTGAAAATAGGCAGCTTACTCCTACGTGGTTTGTGAATATGTTCAACTCCATGTTAAGGAGATTGTCCTTTGTGTGTTATGTTTTGAAAACCACATGACAGTAAAACTGCCTACGACCTCAAAGTTCAACCACGATTCCCAGTTGGGAAATGGTCATGTAGATCTCATGTTGCTACCTCAACTTTTTTTATTAAAAATAGAAAAGAAATTTATATAACACTGCTTCTGCTATTTTTATAATGAAAATCGATGATAAAAAAGTGTAATATTAAATGTGTAAAACTATTAATATTCCAATCATATGTATCACAGCACATCACAAGAGTGAAATCAATTCTAGCAAAATACACTGCTAAAAAAAATTCTAGCAAAATACAGAATACAATAGGAAAAATTGTCTGCACATACCTGAAGGATATCCAACAAAGTTGATTGCTGATTCTCAATCTGAAAAAGATGATCACGAATCAATGACAAATCCTCGAACCCCATTTGACTCCCCATCTTTTCATGGGTAGAATCTCCATAACCCACATCCAAATCATCATTATTAAAATTGAACGGGACAACCCGGGACCGGAAGTTTTTCCTAAATTCCAGCATATTGGCCTTCAAGGTACAAGGTTTGTTTTCCTGGTCACCTCTTGCAATGCTCTTTTGACTGCTGCCCGTGGACGAGCAGCTCGATACGGGCGATTTCATAGGAGTTGCTTTTCTGATTTGGGAAGTTACCGAGCTTCTGTCAGCGGAAGAAGAACTTCTCGAGAGCGGAACGGGGGAGTATCCACTGCTGCTGCAACTGCTGCTACCTGATTATATTGTATGGTATTATAAGATTACCTTCGTTGTAACCTTGCAACAAATTTGTGAATCCACTAGGCATGAGCACATCAGATTCAAACTTGGCATATGTGTTCATATTCAAAACTCTCACACATGTAATTGTTTTGATATTATTCATAACTATGTCAACACACAAATTTCGAGCTCTTTGATCCTAAAATGACTCATTAAATACAAGTCAAGGACAACAATTGTTTACTATTCAACTGTGTTAGAGTAGAGTTCGAGTAGCTCGGACTCTAGATTGCTAATCAGTAAACTCGAGAATCAGTTGCTAAATTGCACGAATTTTAGAATAAGGCATCCGAATGCAATTCAATTCATAAGTATCATGCTCAAATCCAAACCCTGGTATTGGCAAAGAATCCAGGTAATTTTCCAAATAGGCCGTTTATGTTGACCAGCTGTCCAGCTTGTCCTCATTAATGAGGGCAGCTGGTGGTTGGTAGTTGGGGAGATGGCAGTTGGGAGATGTGCATTTAATGCACATCTTCAACCCTATAAATAGAGCTCTTCTGATTTCATTTCATTCATTCCATTTCAGAGTGTTCTCTCATATCTCTACATTTGAGTGTGTATTCTATAATATTTGTGAGGTAGTTTTCTCCTATATTGAGAGTGTTGTTCTCTTTGAAAGATAGAGAGAGGTTGTAACCCACAAACTATTATAGTGGAATCTTTTCATCTTGCCCGTGGTTTTTACCCTAATAATCTTTAGGGTTTTTCCACGTAAATACTGGTGTCCATTTTATTCTTCATTTTCGCTATTTTCTATCCCATGTTGCCGCACCTGGGGCCAACAAGTGGTATCAGAGCCTCGTTGTAAAAATCCTAAAAATTCTAAGTATGCTCTGTGGTTGCAGCCTTGACTGATCTTCCACATCATAAAAGTTTTTTGAGATATTTTTTTTATTGAGGCAATTTTATTGTTGTAAAAATGGCGGCACGGTTCGAGATTGAAAAATTCAACGGAAGCAATTTCATGTTGTGGAAAATGAAGATGCAAGCAGTTCTACGAAAAGATCGTTGCTTGGCGGCTATTGGAGATAGGCCGAAGGAGGGCATGGACGATGAAAAGTGGAATGAGATGAACGGTAATGCTATTGCCAATTTGCATTTGGCTCTAGCTGATGGGGTATTGTCAAGTATCGCCGAAATAACAAATGCAAAAGATATTTGGGATACTCTGACAAACCTGTACGAGGCCAAGTCACTACACAACAAGATTTTCTTAAAAAGAAGGCTTTATACTCTTCGGATGTCGGAATCCTCATCGGTGACCGACCATATCAATACTTTGAATACTCTATTTGCCCAGCTCACTACTCTGGGGCATAAAATAGAGGAAGTTGAACGTGCGGAGCTTCTACTTCAAAGTCTACCGGATTCATACGATCAACTCATCATCAATCTGACCAACAATATCACTAATGATGTGTTAGTCTTCAACAATGTTGCAGCCGCGGTTCTTGAAGAGGAAAGTCGGCGCAAGAACAAGGAAGACAGGTTGGCAAGTTCGAAGCATGCAGAGGCTTTGCCGATGATGAGAGGAAGATCGACGGAGCGTGACTCCAGTGGGAGTCATAAGTATGGTAGATCCAAATCCAGAAGTAAGAAGAAGAATTTTTACTGCTATAAATGTGGCGGTAAAGGGCACTTCAAGAAAGATTGTACAAGTAAGAAGAGTGTCGAGAAAGATTCTCAAGGAAATGTTGCCAGTACCTCAGACGATGGAGAAATACTATTCAGCGAAGCAGCAACTGTTGCGGAAGGCAGACAAATATTTTATGACACATGGATAATGGATTCAGGAGCGACGTGGCACATGACGTCTCGGAGAGAATGGTTCGACCAATATGAACCAGTCTCAGGAGGATCTGTATTCATGGGAAATGACCATGCCTTGGAAATTGCTGGAGTGGGAACCATCAAAATTAAAATGTTTGATGGTACTATTCACACCATACAGGAGGTACGACACGTGAAGGGTCTGACAAAGAATCTTTTGTCTTTGGGACAATTGGACGATATCGGGTGCAAGACCCGTATCGAAAATGGGATCATGAAGATTGTGAAAGGCGCGCTTGTGGTATTGAAGGCAGAAAAGGCTTACAAGAATATGTATGTGCTTCTGGGGGAAACACACAAAGAGGCAGAACTGGCTGTTGCATCGACTAGTTCGGGAGAAAAATTAACATTGTTATGGCATAGGAAGTTCGGGCATATGTCAGAACGAGGGTTGAAGGTTCTCTCGGAACGGAAGCTGCTGCCGGGGCTTACAAAAGTGTCTCTACCCTTTTGTGAGCATTGTGTTACCAGTAAACAACATAGACTAAAGTTTGGCACATCTACAGCCAAAAGCAGCGGTATTCTGGAGCTGATTCATTCTGATGTTTGGCAAGCACCGGTTGTATCTCTAGGAGGAGCGAGATATTTTGTCTCGTTTATTGATGATTTCTCTAGAAGATGCTGGGTGTATCCTATGAAGAAGAAATCAGATGTTTTTCCAGTCTTCAAAGTGTTCAAAGCGCGAGTTGAGCTTGACTCTGAAAAGAAGATCAAGTGTTTGAGGACTGACAATGGAGGAGAATATACCAGTGATGAATTTGATGCATATTGTCAACAAGAGGGCATCAAAAGGCAATTCACAACGGCTTACATGCCTCAACAGAATGGAGTGGCGGAGCGGATGAATAGAACCCTGTTGGATAGAACAAGGGCTATGCTAAAGACTGCGGGTCTAGCGAAGTCATTTTGGGCAGAAGCAGTCAAGACCGCCAGTTATATTATCAATCGATCTCCATCAGTGGCGATTGATCTGAAGACTCCGATGGAGGTGTGGACAGGCAAGCCAGTGGATTATTCTCGGTTACATACATTTGGAAGTCCGGTATATGTTCTATACAATGAACAAGAAAGATCGAAGTTGGATTCTAAATCCAGAAAGTGCATCTTCTTGGGCTATGCTGATGGTGTTAAGGGGTATCGCTTGTGGGATCCCACTGCCCACAAACTTATTATCAGCAGGGATGTTATCTTCGAGGAAGATAAAGTGAAGGGAGACAAATGCACACTGAATTCAGATACTACTACAATTCAGGTGGAAAATATGGAAAATAAGACAGAAGAAGATCAAGTTTCTTCTGAGGTATTACCAGAGCACGATGAACAAGAACCAGATGAGTCAGAGGTTCTCAAAGTTCGGCAGTCTACTCGCGAGAGGAGACCACCGGTATGGCTTTCAGATTATGATACTGAAAGTAATATTGCATACTGTTTGCTGACAGAGGATGGTGAGCCATCGAGTTTCCAGGAGGCTACTCGAAGTTTGGATATATCCCTATGGATGCAAGCTATGCAGGAAGAATTGGAGGCCTTGGACCGGAATAAAACTTGGGATCTTGTTACACTACCACGAGGACGGAAAGCCATCGGTAATAGATGGGTCTATAAGATCAAACGTGATGGTAACAACCAAGTGGAGAGATATCGTGCAAGATTGGTGGTAAAAGGATATGCTCAGAAGGAAGGTATCGACTTCAATGAGATATTTTCTCCTGTGGTCCGACTTACTACAGTCAGAGTAGTATTGGCGTTATGTGCGGTGTTTGACCTACATCTAGAGCAGCTAGATGTGAAAACGGCTTTTCTTCATGGAGATCTTGAAGAAGAAATTTATATGCTCCAACCAGAAGGTTTTGCTGAAATAGGCAAAGAGAACTTGGTTTGCAGGTTGAACAAATCTCTGTACGGTCTAAAACAGGCGCCGAGGTGTTGGTACAAGAGATTTGATTCCTATATCATGAGCCTTGGGTACAACAGGCTTAATGCAGATCCTTGTGCATATTACAAGAGATCTGGGAATGATGATTATATCATTTTGTTGTTGTACGTGGACGACATGTTGGTCGCAGGCCCCAACAAAGATCGAGTCCAAGAATTGAAGGCACGGTTGGCTAGGGAATTTGATATGAAGGACTTGGGACCAGCAAATAAGATTCTAGGGATGCAAGTTCACCGAGACAGAAGTAACAGAAAGATTTGGCTTTCCCAGAAAAACTATTTGAAGAAAATCAACATGCAAGATTGTAAGCCAATATCTACCCCTCTTCCTGTTAACTTCAAGTTATCCTCCGATATGTGTCCTAGCAGTGAAGCAGAGAGGATGGAAATGTCTCGAGTACCGTATGCATCAGCGGTGGGAAGTTTAATGTTCGCTATGATCTGTACAAGACCAGACATTGCACAAGCAGTGGGAGCAGTCAGTCGGTACATGGCGAATCCTGGACGAGAGCATTGGAGTACTGTTAAGAGGATCCTTAGATACATTAAGGGTACCTCGGATGCTGCATTATGTTATGGAGGATCAGATTTTACACTCAGGGGCTATGTGGATTCAGATTATGCTGGTGATCCGGATAAAAGAAAATCTACTACTGGTTATGTGTTTACACTTGCAGGAGGAGCAGTAAGCTGGGTTTCAAAACTGCAGACAGTTGTAGCTTTATCTACAACGGAGGCAGAATATATGGCAGCTACTCAAGCTTGCAAGGAGACGATATGGACTCAAAGGCTATTAGAGGAGATTGGCCATAAACAAGAGAAAGTTCCTTTGTTTTGTGACAGTCAGAGTGCATTGCACATTGCAAGGAATCCAGCCTTTCATTCTAGGACTAAACACATTGGCATTCAGTTTCACTTTGTACGAGAAGTAGTAGAGGAAGGAAGTGTGGATATGCAGAAGATCCATACGAAGGAGAACATAGCTGATTTTCTGACAAAGCCGGTTAGTGCTGATAAGTTTGAGTGGTGCAGATCCTCCAGTGGCCTAGCGAAAACGTAAGCAGCAGGGTATGGCAAGATTGAAAGGATGTATGGAGATGTGCTTGAGTCTCAATCAAATCTCCAAGTGGGAGAAATGTTGACCAGCTGTCCAGCTTGTCCTCATTAATGAGGGCAGCTGGTGGTTGGTAGTTGGGGAGATGGCAGTTGGGAGATGTGCATTTAATGCACATCTTCAACCCTATAAATAGAGCTCTTCTGATTTCATTTCATTCATTCCATTTCAGAGTGTTCTCTCATATCTCTACATTTGAGTGTGTATTCTATAATATTTGTGAGGTAGTTTTCTCCTATATTGAGAGTGTTGTTCTCTTTGAAAGATAGAGAGAGGTTGTAACCCACAAACTATTATAGTGGAATCTTTTCATCTTGCCAGTGGTTTTTACCCTAATAATCTTTAGGGGTTTTCCACGTAAATACTGGTGTCCATTTTATTCTTCATTTTCGCTATTTTCTATCCGATGTTGCCGCACCTGGGGCCAACAGTTTAAACTCCGGTCATTTGAAAATAGACCATTTACCCCCTTTTGGTTTTCAAGGTTTTCAAAAATAGACCGTTTACTCGTGATTTGAAAATATACAGTTTACCACCTATGATTTGTGAAAATGTACAAAACATTCATCCCTATGGTTGGTTTGTAACGTGTGATGGACAATATACTATGTTTTTAAATCATATGAAGTAAAATATCTATTTACAAACCACGGTGAGGTAAAGTGTCTATTAGCATATCAGATAATATGAGATAAATTGACAATGAGTCGAATATTTACTATGAAAAAAAGATATAAAAAATAGTGCTGATATATGAACAAATTCTAAACTACCTTTAGGGGATGTCACCTCTCCCAACACGTCAGGACCATCCCTCCACGTCTGTAATGCCTGATTCATCGTCTCCCTCACAACTTTTACCTGTCGCAGTTGCAGTGGTTAAATTAATCCACATTTTCAATCTTTTCAAGTAAACAATATAATAATGTAAATCACATTCTGAAAAAACAATTAATGTAAATATTTGTTACCTTGTCAAATCTTCTGCTCTCCAAAGCAGCGATACAACTTCCCTTAAACTCAGCAACCAAATCTCTATCCGCCGTCGCTGCCGCTTTCACTAAAACCTCGGCCGCAGCTTTTCTCGCCGCCCAATCTTCGCTACTCAGGAATTCAACCGCGGTGGAGACCAAAGAACTCAACAGGCTCCTGCTTTTCACACAACAAGTGTTCACAAGACTCCCAATTAATGCCAACAAAGAAGGCTTTGCCTTGAAACAGTCTTTTTTTATCAACTTCAGAACTCTCGGCAAGAGCTTTCTCAGTTCCGCCGAATCCATCTCCCTCCCCACATCCACTGCGGCTGATACGCACAGAGCCACGCACATCTGCGCGTTCGAATCCTGCTCCTGGAAGAGCGCGTCAACCAGGGGCTTGAGGATGTCAGGAAACGGAGGCTGAGTGACGTGTGTTGTGATGGAGGAAATAGCGTCAACGCAGGCGGCGCGTACTGCGGAATCCGGGTCGCGGAGACGGCGGAGGATGGCGGAGATCACGCGGGAGACGTGGGGTGACAGAGCATCGCCGTGTGCGGCGGAGAGGACGCTCAAAATACGCACGCACTGGCGGCGGACGGGGGATTTTTCCGACGAGTCTGTAGTGGAGAGACAGTTCAAGAAAGGGACAAAATCGTCAGTTGGGAGTGCTTTAGCGATGCCTTCGAGTTCGTTGGTTGCCATAGAAAGCGTGTCTCTGTCGGAAAGCTTGTTAAGACAAATGTTCACTCTTGATTTCAGATTACCGGACGGCTGTTTCGAAACTCCCATTTTTCTAGCGGAATGCTGAGCTGTAGCCTATCAGGTCTCGCCGTGGCGGTAAACGGATGGGAAAGACGAAGAGGAAGTGTTTGTATATAACGAGAAATGGAATACTTCTTGGCTACCCCCATGGGCACTACCCCATGGGGGTAGCACAACCCTTGGATGAGCATCATTTGGGGAAATGATGCTCATCCAAGGGTGTTGTACCCCCATGGGGTAGTGTCCATGGGGGTAGCTAAGAACTATTCCGAGAAATGAACGAGGAAAAAGTTTATATATATATATTTACAGATGATCAAATAAGTTATTTATTTAATTTGTACTTGGAAGTGAGTGTATCTTTGGATTAAATCTTGGTTATTCCGCATCGTAGTCGCGCCTGCGCCTATTTACGAGTAGGGGTAGTTAATATTTTGTTGAAAACTAAGTATAATATAATCTTATTAATTTAAATTTTTAGGAACCAAGTTACATAAGTCCGATGTGGATATACGAATGCGTCAATTTTCCAAAAATTTGAGTGTCGTTGTACCTTAATGCGTCTATTATATATATATATATATATATATATATATATATATATATACATAATATACATCATATTTAACAAGCGTCATATGCGTACTCAATGAGCCAGATCACGATCAGTGCGTCAGTGCCAGACTTAGTAAAATTTAGTGCGCGACTTAGTAAAACTTAGTCCTCCTTAAAGCATCGAAAAAGCACTCAATGCGTCAGTGCAAGATCGAAGTGCCAGTGTGCGAAGGATGGTAGGAGGATTATGTGACTTAGATTAGAAATAACCAAATCTTATTTAAAAAATAACTTTTATCTTCACTACTAAATATATTTATATCAAATTATAGAAAATGCAGCTATCTCCACCCGTTACAAACTAGAAGGAAAAACTTATAATATAGTTAATCTCCGAAAAATTCATCCATTATTGTTCAAACATAATGTTAAAAGTCATATTTAAGCTATTCTACTGGATAGATAACAACGTAGTTAATGAAAAAAAAATTTAACTGAAAAAGATTTTTCTCCATCAAAAAACTTTTAACAAAATTCTTCCCACTTCTTTAAAACTATTTAAAAACTTATTTAGTATGTAATGCTTTATATTTTTAAATTAATTAACTTTGCCAGAAAAATATAAAAAATCAACAATATCTCGATATTTAATACTCACAATCAAAATCGAAATGTATTAAGGTGTTTGCAATTACTTATTTAATGCATTTTATGATGTTTTTGTTTAATGTTGGAAAAAATTGTCTTTAAACAAAAACATCGAGTGTTTGCTTCTAAAATAAAAAAATCAGCTTAATAAAGTTCAATTAATTACAAGATTATCATCGCCCAACTTAAAGTATCCACAAAGTCTTATTATTTGCTTCTCTACTTCTCATTTTATCTGCTTTTTTTAAAGAAATAATAGCAAAAGCAAGAAAATCAAAAACTTAAAATTTATTTTTTTATCTAAAAAGCAAATAAACACTTGTGAGAAATATTTAAAAGAAACATTAAATGCCACTCAATCCATTAAGAATCCCAACATTCAAAAGCAAACAAACCAATATAATAAATTTCATGTCGACAAAAATTAATAAAATTTTGTGGGCTTTTAAATGTAGTAAGCGACAGAATTCATCATCTTGTCATATGAGTGTAGATTTTACAACAAGAAATTTTTCTATGCACCCGGTTCTGTTATAGATTAAGATACATGATTGGTTCATGGTAAGATCGGGTGTATGGAAGAATTTCATTTTATAAGTATCATATTTAATATTTTCCAGTGATTTGGCACTTAAAAAATCTAAAAAATTAAGAACATGGTGTGTGGTCAGATACATACATACGTAAATAACAATATTAAAGAGAATATATTGCAATGGAATTACAATTAATTTTATTTTTGTTAGAAATGTGCAGAAGAGAATCAAATAGTTCCTCACCTTTTTTTATAATCACATATAAAAAAAATTATCTTTTGATGTTAGTCAAAGATTTTGATCCACACAATCTTAGAACGACCAACTTGCTGGTAATATGATAAACAACTGGATTCGAAAATTAATATTAATATCACGGGTTGGAAATATATATTTAAAAAAGATTGTTTTAGCAAGTATGGACATGTTACATACCGAATATTTCTTATTTTGTATTTTTGTATGTAAATGTTTTGTTCACAATAATGGTATTTTGTTCACAATAATGGTAAAAATCACCTCACTACTTTCGATATTAAATCTGATAATTGTATTTTTCTTGGATATTCCTCTGTTACCAAAGCATTTCGTGTTTTCAATAATCGCACTTTGACTGTTACATGTTGTTTTTGATGAATAGTTTGATATTGAAAAACACAAGAATTTATTATACAATAGTGAAAATATCCATCTCAAACCTAACAGTAATGATTGGTATGAAGTTAACAGGTTTAAAGACAACCCACCATAACCTGAAGTATCAAACAGACCAGTATAGATTACTGAGACTCAACCAGATCAAAATCAAGCTGACTCTATTGATCCAGATGTACTTATAATAAACATTGAATATGATGCTGATAACATTATTGCTCCTCCCCAATCATATCAAGGTAATCTTGAACCAAACTATCGATGGACAAGAAGTCATCCACATGAGCTAGTGATTGGAAATCAATCCGCTCCTATCAGAACAAGAAAACAAATGATGGAAGAATTCACCCACGCAACATTTATATCAAGCATAGAACCAAAACAGATTGATGAAGCTCTAGCTGATTCAAATTGGATAGAAGCGATGCAAGAAGAGCTGAATCAATTCGAACCATATGGGCTTTCAGGAACAAACTCAAAGTTAAATTTCAAACAGCCCGAATCAATTTTCCTTAACCGCCCTTTCTTTTGATTCCAGATTTTCATCCAGACCGTTCAAAATTTTGAATTTCAAACGTCTTCAAGGGAGATGCAAACATGTGTCTGACCGCTCTGTGCCCTTAGGTTGTACATTATCTTCATCAATGACCCAGATAAGGGAACGGGGCACCCGACAAAGCGACTTTAAGATTTACGCTTACACTTAAACTTTTCAGAATACTCTTCGCTTCTCAAACACTAACGTTTCCTTCAAGATCCCAGTTTCAATTTCAGATGCCCACCGTCACCCAAACTCTCTGTCCATGGATTTTTAGGTTGTTTATCAGTTTGAAGACCAAAAAATGGTGTCTTCCTTCAAAGACCAAGAAGTTTCTGGTTTGAAGAAGTGTGTATTCTGGAACTATTGTGTATGAAGTCGAAATCAGATAATTCTTCACAAATGCATCTACAATCCACAACTTGATTACCACCAAGATCAATTGTAAGTACATTGAATTCTCTCAGAAGTCTTGAAAATGTTCGAGCTTCCGTCGACGGCCTTGAGTGCTTTTCTTCAAGTTCCAAAAGCCACTCTTAAGGAATTTGAAAAGATTGTTTCAATTTTTGGAGCCGCTCTTAAGACTACATTCAAGAAAAAGGAAATGTTCTTTCATTTTCAATTTCTGTGTGACATTGTTGGCAAGCCTCTACTGAGCAAGGCTGGAAGTTTTGATACTGTAACAGTTGAAAAGTTCGGAGCAATGAATGCTATTCACTCAGGGATTTCCATCAATTGGTTTACTGTCCTCTTTACTCTTCTGCTTGAAATGATCAACTCACCCAAGCAATCAATTGGGTTTGCAGTTCCCGTGAGTTGTTTGGTGGAATGCATGGATGTGGAGCTTTGGAAGACAACATGAATGCCTTCAAGATTTTGAATCCCAAAGGTCTTGCTCTGCTCAAATCCAAAAGTGCTGCTCCAACACCTTCTGAGCTGCTGGAAATGAAAATGGAGATTGGTGCTGAACAGGCCGGACTGAGACCACTCAACCTAAGTCCAAAATAAAGTTTGTGGAAATTCAGAATGACTCTGAAGAAACTCAGTCTGCCTCAGAAACTTAACCCATTGCCAAGCCTCCACATAAGAAAACGCGCACCCAGAAAACCAAGCCCCTCAAAGTTTTATATCCTAAACCGGTCTCAGTTGTCCCTCCTCCAACACAAGTCCAAATTACATCTTCCAAAGTATCACAAGCCCCCACCAAACAAAAAGGCGTTGTCATTCATGAACTCAATGGATACACACAATCCATCATCAAATCATCCACTCCTATCGGAAAGGGAAAAGCAATCCTTGAAACTTCAACCCCATCTAAGCCAAAGTCCGCAGCTCCAACCCCTATAGACTTGTCTCTGGAAGATTTCAAAGACAAGTTGAAAGCCAGGGCAACCTTATTTGATGAATGGGTGGAGTATAGAACGATTACACATTTTGATGTGTTATTTGGGCAACTCAAGCGCCTATCCCGGATGGAGAATGAGGTTTTAAAATTCTCAGATGTGAGAATTGCCATCCAACGGAAAGAATTGTTATGTGACAAGCACAAGTTGCGCATCATGAACAATCTCATCTTGGCCAAGAAGAAAATTTTTGATTCGGTCAGTCCGACAATAAAAGATGATCATTCTGTCATCGCACAATTGGACATGGACACCCTCACCCTGCTTCTTGTTGTCAAGTTCATCCGACAAAAGCTAAATATTTTAACTCCTCCGCCCAGTCCGGTCTAGAAAACTGCTCAACAAACTGAGACTGAGCAACCTAGTAAGCAGGCAATGGAGGTTGAGCAGCCCAGTACAATTCCTCCAATTGATGTTTCTAAAACATAGGCCAGGCTATCCTTCTACACCAGTCAGAGATAGCAGAGCAGACAATTCCAACTGCTCCACCCGATGATGTTATTGAAGAAGAACATGTTGATATGGCTTTGTTGTTAGAACCACTTACCCTTTCTCCTCGGCACAATATGCTGGAATCATCCCTCATTCCAGAACAGTTTGAAAAGGTAAAATTGATTGCTGCTCTGGACCAGACTGCCAGTCCTAAATCCACTAGTCTTGCTACCATTGAACTATCTGCTCCTCAGATTGCAGATCTCTTGGACGCTTGAGCATGTTGTCTCTGATATTGTTCAAGAACTGCAACATGTTGAATCTTCTCCACCATCTCTGATTCACTCACCCAGAGATAAATCAGCTCCACATGAATCAGTCCAAGAAACTTTTCCTGTTGCAGAAGACTCTTTTGTACAGACTTTTGCTGATGAGCTTCTTGATCTGATCGCCTCATGACTATAGAACCTACTCCAATGGCAATTCAACCAAAGCCAAGCCCGTCTGCACAGCCTTCAATTTAGACCATGCACAAGTTTTTGCTGAGGCTCTTGAATCAGATCAGCCCACTCCCTATTTTGGAAAAGGCAAAGAGCTCATTGTTAGTGAACCTAGAGCTGATCCAGTCTTACCAAATTTTGAGGACGACCCTTCCTCCTTGCACCGGTATATGAAAGAATTATTTGAGAGCTTCTTTTTCGTATCCCAACAGCTGCGGGATATTAACTTGGATCACAAGGTACATGTCCTTGACTACTCCCACTTTAGAGATTCAATGATGAAGAGTGTTCACATTCTACAGAACAACGTTAATGACCTTTTCAAACAACAGGTCACTGATAGAACTAGCCTGAACACTTCTATTCTTGAGTTTGTAGCATATGTAAATACTGCAGTTGCGAAACAGCTCATCGCACAAGACTATCATCTTGATGCCATATTTGCTCAAATCCCCCAGATCTTGGAGTATCTCCAAACCAGGGATGCTGACAAAAGGGGGAAATGACAGAAATTAGTAAAAAGTCATCTGCATCGAACCCAACAGGATCCTACAGAAGTAATAAGTGAAGATGTGTATGTATTAAAGAAGTCTTTAATAAAAAGTATGGTCTTCATTAAGTCTTGTTCATCTATTTTGGACCGTTCATGTATTTTGAACTAAAAGAGTTAAACCGATCTGAATCTAAGATAAAACTGATCTAAAGATATAGTTAGTTCATTTATTTGAACGAAGAAGCTAAGTTTTGTCATCATTAAAAAATGGAGAAATTGTTTGTTCTAGATTTCGAAGATGACAAGATAGAGCAAATCAATAAGAAGATCAAGAAACATACAAGCTCGTAATGCAGATCTAACCGACACTTATCAGAATAGTTCCTAGCTTGGGCTTTCTTAAGATATCAGACCGAAAGATTATTGTGCAAATCCATCTGAAAGATCAACGGTCATTTATTGAAGCATTTATTACAGCATTAGATGAGAAAGCAACTTAAATACCGAACTTACCTTAAACGGTACAAGACAGAAAAGCTCCTATCAGACAAGTACTGGAGCAACAAACACAAGAAAGGAAAGTGTTCACATAGTAACATAGACTGGAGATTACAACTTAAAGCATTACACACTTTTGGAATTTGAAGTTGAAGAAATATGAACACATATCCGAGAATATTAACGTTAGCCAAAACGCCTATATAAGGATACAACTTTAAATGATCAGATAACAAGGAATACGCGCATTTACGAAAATTAAGCAGATAACTTTCTCAAGCAAAAAGAATATTCTGATATGCTTAAGTTCATATCACGTTACATATCATTGTATTCGATCATTAAGGATCAATAGTGCTAAGTTATATTCACTCTATCATTTGTTTATGTACCAAGACTGAAGAGTGAAGTAAAAATGTAACTGCCAGACGAGTTGTGTATGAACAGATTGAGCTTTGGAGTTTCAGTCTGGTAGTGAGTAAATCCAATTGAATCGAGGTTGTACAAGCACGCTTTATTTTGTAAAATACTTTGAAGTTTGGACAACGGGTTGATCCACTGTTGTAGATGAGAGAGTGGACCACTTGCAGTATCCTCCTTCAGCGCCTTCGGAAAGTGCCGCCAACCATTCGGACGAAGAGTCTGGATCGCCCCGTAAGAATGTGGAGAAGAACCAAAACAGAATGGTCCCGAAAATTCAAAACGTTGAAGGGATGGCGCCTCCTACTAAAGTCCAGTTTTTACAACAGTTGTTGTAATACTCAAAGTCTTCTAGTGAATCATTCCGTAAGTGGAAGAATGGAGACGTAGAATGAATTGTCTTTGAACTTCCAGAAACATATCTCGTCTATTTACTTTCCGCACCCTATTTTCGTTTTTAGCCACCAGATCGATATTTCTAACCTAGCAAACTGATTCCATACTTAATTCAATAGTACTCTGCAAAGTTTAGACTGACTGAGAAATCGATCTCATCTGATAACCCAGGTTAAATCAACCTTTACTTGAAAAAGAACGAAATTTAGTGAAATATTTATTCATCCCCTCTAAACACTTCTATTCGATCCTAACACTATTTTAGCAATTTTATTGCAATCTATAAGATGGTTGGAATTTGGATTGACTTTTTGTAGATGTGAACTTTAAATAAATTTATGTAGTGAGAATTAAAATTCATTAAATCGATTAATAAATAATTTAAAATAGAAATTGATCATTTCAAAAATAATGGAATTCAAGAGTGTCAAATGTCCCGAACATGTGTAATGAAATTAGATAGAGCATCTTTAATTTCAAATCTTTGAATCATAATGGACCTTAAGTGATATTTGGATGAATGATTTGATTTAATGAAAAATTTTGGAAAAAAATATTTCAAGAACTCCATATAAATAAGTTTGAAATATGTGGAGATGACTCAAAAACTGGCTGAAAAATTATAGTTAAGGATTAAAAATCAACATAATATGAGCGTATATAAACAAACTCAAATGATTTACGATTATGAATTTGAAATTATTAACTTCAAATTTATCACTAAAATCTTCGGTTGAGTTGTACTTCGATTGAATGATTTGATTTAGAAGAATTAATTTGATATCAGGACGAACGTGAACTTAAAAATCTTCATGTTTTTTTTTATTAAATTGGAATATAGACTTAATCCAAATGTACCCTTACAGAGTTTAAATTACACCCTCTATTGTATCTAGTATTTAGTTATAAAAAAGCGATTCGATCGTCACATCAGAAGAAAAATGTGACTGACCTTATTCTTATTCTGAATATGAAGTCTCCTGATAAGTCTAATCTTATACTAAATCAATCACATAATGTTGAAACATGGATGAAGCAAATAGCATTTGCAAGTAATTTAGGAGTAATGAAGTACTTGATACTACAACACAGGGCTGACGTGGTGATTTGTCACTCAACTCTCTTCATGTTGACGAGGGTCGAGTACCTCTTCCTAACAATTGTAGTTATATTAGTGATAAAATAAAAGTATTTAATGTGAAGCATGCGAGGGAATAGTGTGGGATCACGTGACATGAAATGTTATATATTAACCTTCATGCATCGAACTTGCACTAAATGGAGATTCTTGAACATTCCCAACTCCAAATACCATTTAGATTTGTTTAACAAGATCCATGGTCCTATGGTCGATACATTACATTGAATCCACTATATATAATGTGTTGGGCAAAATAATCTATTAATTTCGTCAATATTACCTCTAGAGATGTAGTATTTGTTTCATACAAAATGTTGGATACATATGAGTCATAAAGAATTTTAATATTATAGTCTAGCTAACAATAATAATTATTCGGAAAATAAAATTAAGTAAGAAATCATTTGTGAAAAATTATTAGTATAACAATGTGAAAGTTATAGAAAGTTTATGAAGGACAAATGAAATTGTATATTACTCTTTTTCATCTAAATTTTCCTTTATATAGTGAGTGCTACTTTTGAATATATAAATAATAATTAAATCTTACAAAAATAAGTTTATCTAGTATCCTATTTTAAAGATATCATAGCATGCATGTTAATATATGGAGGTTTACCAAGTTGTCATGGGTGAATTTAGAATTTTTGTTTCGAATTGTCAAAAAATAATAATATCAAAAATCGGAGGACAAAAAATATAATATTAAAAAATTTGGGGGTCAATATAAATTTTTGGGCGATAAAATAGAAATTTTTTAAAAAATGTTTTTAAGATAATAATTTTTTTTTACGAGGGCCTAGAAGATAACGTCTGTTCGCCCTTGCTAGTTGTAGCATAGCTCTATATGATATCCCTTCATTAAGAATATTCTCATCCAACATCATTGTGAATATTCTCAATAGAGTGATGGATTTATCCCCATGGGGTACTACCTATGAGGTAGTCAAGAACATTTCGCTCTATATAAGTGAAGCTGAAGAATCTTTATTGAAGGAAAGTTGGACTTTTAAAATTTCGCTTCATTTATTTTATTTTATAAAAAGTTCTTCATTTTTGTTCAGTTTTGCAGCTAAATTATGTGATCATACTAAAAACCTCAAGTTAACTTTGTAGTGATAAATTAGTTTGGGTGAAACCGGGGATGTGATTTAAAAAAAATAGTGTGAACAATTATATATATATTGTGTTTATAACAATTTAAAATAAAAATCATGAATCTTTTTTTTTTAAAAAAAATAATAACTTACCGGTGAAAAATATTTATAATTGTTGTCCAAGTACTTCCCCTAGATATCAGGTTAAGGATAAACTCCCTTAAAATCCATACCTCCAAACATAACTTTAACATTCCTTCATATATCAAAGATTCTTTATTCTAACTCTCAACCATACTTCTTTTCTTCATGTCAACTCCCTACCAACCTCAAAAGACATAAAATCCCTTACTTTAATTGCATAAAACTCCCTAATATTTTTAGGGTTTTTACAAAACACCCAAAATCTCATTTTTTCAATAAACAACTCCTAATAATGGATACGCAAATGCATGGGCCTTAATGGTATTATATGAACATGAGATCCTTCAGTTTCTGCCATCTTGAGAAGACTCAAGAGCATACTTTTGCAAAGAACTCACGGTTCATGATAAATTTAAGCCCTAATATTTCCTTATTCGAGACTACAATTTTTATTCTCAGAAAACTATGGAGATTTTTCCAATGTCGTCTTCTGTGAGCGGGGAAACTAGTGTTGTTCCTTGGTGTGGTGGCTTTATTTGGTCCATCGCCCTCCAGTTAGGCCTTTGTAGCTTTATGAAATGGAAGTTGGGATGAAGGCATTTTCCTGTAATTTCTGGAGGATCCTCTGCTCCCCCACCATGCTAGAGGATCCTCATTGTAGTTCCTCTGAATCTTCCTTTTTACTTCCTCTAAAGTAATTTGATTTTCGAAGGTAGCATGGCTTCCTCATGTAATGCCTTTTTCAGTAACAGCGGGATGTCGATATTAACTTCTTCTTCATCTAAATCCCTATCTTCATTCTGTTCTCTGAATGACATTACATTTATACCATCAAAAGACATTTTTCTCTTTTGACCAGTTCCTTGTTGCCTAAATTGAAGAATCGCTTCACCAAATCTCCGCAGATCTTTCATCTTAGGGTGTCGAAGTTTTCCTTCATCACCACGCTTGTTGCGAAAACTAATGAGAAATTTTCTGTGAAACGCCTCCCGTAGTCATTGCATAATAATCTTATGATCACAAAGGGTTGTGAAAATAAATCTCCTTGTTTCGTTCTCCCGAGTGAACAGCTTGAATGTCTGTAGGAAATTGTTTCCTAGCAGCATATTAGCACCTGTATCATGAAATAAACAGGTGGAGTCTTGACTTTGTACCATGGGGTACCGCCTGCTCGGCCGATTATTATTTCCGCTCCCTGAACTCCTTCATTAAGGATAAGGTTCCGCTTTGAAAAATCTCTTCCGGTAATGGCTGGTAATTTTTCACCAACTTCTTGGGGGAAGATATCACACCTGACAGTACATATTCCAGCCCCGGAATCAATGTAGGCTGCAAATATTCTGCGCGATACTACGCATATAACATCCCGACGGAGATGTATATGGAGAATGGACGGGTGGTCATCTGATCCAATATCGCTTTCCTTCCACCGTGAATTCCATTCCATCTTGAAATCTTTCCAAAGGTTTATGTTCCTCGAGAAACTCAATCCGAAGAATGAGTTGTTCTGGGATCATCCCTTTAGTTCCTTCATTGTCAGATCAATTTCACCAATATTAAGGTTTCCTTGATACTTGCCAACTGTAGGTTGTTGCAAATAATATAGGACATCGCAAGGGAAGATATTGTTCTTCTCGGTGATGTCAAAGATTATCTACACTTCTCTCCAGCCTTTTGGGCATTTCAACATTCATGTTGTTTTGAATACACCAGGCACTTTCTGAATTCGGCTTGAGACGGCTTTCTGTTTTTCCCCGGGATAGTTACTGATTAACCTATCATGTTGGAAAGACATCCTTCTCGGCTCGATCATAAGACTCATGATTTTCTGTTCAGAACATATTGGTCCTGTATCCACATGTCGATCTCTCCAATTGTCGGAGCACCAATAATATCCGGCAACACCGCTTTAGCGAATAATATCCATAGCTTTTTTCATTGCTCCAATTGTAAACCCATCATACATATGAAGCTTTGACTCTTCCTTCATGATCCTCATAAGAGTTTTATGAGAAACAGTGGCATGAGAGAAAAATCCCGACGGCTTTTTTCTGATCATGTGTTGAAGGAACTCTCCTTCACTCTGATTCTGAGTTGGATTCACATCCATCATCAGAATAGATATCTTCTTCGTAGATGCTTTCATCTGAGGGAATATCCTCAAATTGATACACCTGTACCAATTCTTGGAAATAGACAGCATCTTCAAATTTCTTGGTATGCTCGAACTGTCTTACTCCACGGCTTTGGTTTTCTGGACAATCTGTAGAGATATGTGATCGTTATTATTTTAAACAGTATTTTCCAGTGTAGCGATTGTGTGCCGCAAGTGCACGGTGTCAAGTTTTAGTATAATGATTTTAAAAGTATGAGTGTCGAACCCACGAGGACTAGGAAATATGTACCAAACTCAATTAATTTAACTATATTTAGTCTACGATAAATGGTTGTGATTATTAAACTAACGTGACAACTTAACTCGATAATTAACCCAAACAAACAGTAGTGAATAATATTAATAATCAAAAGAAACAATTATCAAGACTTTCACCTATGTAATCCCCCATAATTCGCCTATTAGTTAATAATTGAATTCAAACATTCTAAGGTGACAAATTTTCCTAATGCACTTGTTATACCTTGGTCCGGCTATAACAAATCTAATACTAACGTTACAATAAGCCACTCTCGTATCCTTATTGATCAATTAATATTGTATGTCAATCTATGAAAACTTCTAGCCTTCTATTACTAGATATCTATAGCTATCACACATGTATTTGACTTCATCTCTTGATCACAGTTTGAAATCCAGGACATAAATTACTATATCGTATTATAATTTTATCTCTCGATCTCAGTTACAATTAATTATCATTCAAGGATGGCTAAACCCTCAAAAGCATGAAGAACATCAATATATGCACTTAGAAATATAAGAATCAATCAAAGTCATTAAAATTTAATTATGGGTTCATACAAAGGATCCGCTTACTCTTGACAACAAACCTAGCCAACAATATCCATCAAATAATAATGCATAAACTTGTTTTGCAACATTCTAAACATCAAAATCTAATGAAAATATAGAACTAGAGTTAGAAATACGGAAATAACGAGAGGCGTTGACTCCTTTCCTTGCTCCGTCGTCCCGTCTCTTCTGATGCGTCTTCTCTTCAATGGTTTAATGGAGTATGGATAGTTGGGGAAGATGAAGTGTGAAGGAGGCTGATTATTCTAGTTCAATTATGAGCCAAAAAGTCTCAAAAACGTGCCAGACAATTCATATTTATAGTAGGACGAGTTTCACCAAGTTAGGACACAAAATAGCCAATTTGGAAATAAAATCCAATTTTTGAGTCCTGTCGATCGATCGCTTCGTGAGTGGCGATCGATCGCTTCACTATTCTGGACAAAGGAGATCGTTCTCCTAAATAATGCGATCGATCTCCAAAAGCTACTGGTCCGAGGCGATCGATCGCTTCCTCTGAATTTCAGTAAATTTTGATTTCGTCCATTCTTTTTCGTGTTTGCTCGGTTTGGTCCTTTTTCATCATATATAGCTTAATTCCTCAACTTTTATGCATTTGGACCTGAATTCCTGAAATATACAAATATATACCAAAACACGTAATATTTTCCAGGAATCACTACAAAAACACCCATAATCTTAAAATTAAAACAAGTGTAAAAATCACATTTATCAACTCCCCCAAACTTAAACTTGATCGTCTCGAGCAAGAAATAAGATCAAAAAGTAGAGTTCAACATTGAAGATTCAAATCAACCACTTCACAGTCAATCATGTAGCTCAGACATCTCACTTATACACAAACAAGAGTCAACCAGAAAGTTCAACAAATCGTGTTTTCTCCTAGATCAATTAACATGTCACCAAATCAAAACGTGCATGTGTGCTATTGTCACTTTCACATTTCATGCAATTTCATAGATCAAACCATGCTAGGCAATGAAAGTTAAGATTATCCTTGAGCACCCCATAGTCCTATTTTCAAACACTTCTCCACTAATGTAGTCACTCCGTAGACTTGGACCAATAGGACTTTTAAAGCTTGTAATGTTAGGCCTAGGTGTTTGGCTTCAAAGAAAAGATAGGATAGCACAAAGAAGATAGTATATACATGTAATGTTCATATTTTTAGCACAAATTTTGAGCTTCTCTTCTTTTTCTTTTAGCCTTGGCCACTTTGCGTCCTATTTAGTCACTTTTTTTTCAAGGCTTTATCTATTGTTTTCTTTTCTCATTCATCAATTTTTTAACAATAAGCTCATCAAAATATAGCAATTCATGTGCATCTAATGAGAATCATTATACTCCCTTTAGGTAAAGATGAATTTTCACTTTATGCTCAAAATAGGTAGGTATAATGAGTTTGGCCAAAAAAATATTGAATGGGGGCTAATAGTATGTTAAACATACATCATTCTTTTTCAATTAGGCTCAAAAGTAGACACTAGGGATTGATGTAAACATGGTAAGCTTGAAAGGCTCAAACAATCCAAAGATCGCCTAGATCATCTCCTAATCAAGTTCATGACTATAAAATTTCGCCTTGAAGTGTCATCATCAAATAAGTTCTAAGGCACTCTAAGATGCTTAAAAATAATTCATCCAGTTCACAACGATTTTTAGTACTACAAATGCAATTCACAAGATTATGACTCAAATGTGCTCATTATATTCCTCATCTTTGACATGCTAACTCAAAACAAGATATTCACAAACAAGTCTTCCAATCATCAAAACTCAAGTTGACATGCATAGTGAGACTAATTTCATCATGGAATATAGACAACTACTATGATTCATTTTTTTCATACAAATCGAACTCATTTTCTTTTAAAAAAATTTTTTTGGTGCTCCCAAGAAGAAACATGACATAGTAATGCACTCCCCCAAACTTAATTCATGCATTGTCCTCAATGTAATAATCGTGGAAAATAAGACCAAGCATTTACCTTCGACGACGACCGTCAGTGATCATCGTCCAATTCCTCGTCAGCTCGTGGGGGTATATTGTTGGAACACATGGCAGCACGCATGGAGTCTCACACAAAAATCAAAAACAAAAGCAAAACAAACCAAAAACCAAAAACAATGCAAAAAAAGAGCAAAGGGATAATAAAAAGTTCTTGATTTCTAATTCAAAGCTGGACTCTTTACCATGTAAGCTCAAGTGCCGCAAGGGCCAGTGGGGGATGATTTTTCCGTCCGCCATGTGGTAACGTCGTATCCACTTCTATTTCACTGTGAACAGTGCTCCTTGGTCATCTCTTAAGTTGATTGTGTCGAATGGTAGAACATCGACAACTTTGAACGGTCCAGCCCATTGTGCCTCCGACTTCCATGGAAATAGTCGCGCATTTTCTTCCTGTTCATTAGAACCAAGTTACCCTCACAGAATTTTTCTCCTCTTTGATGGCCATTCGATGTGACCTCTACCTTCTTCTCGCTCTTAGCATGCATCACATCAACAGATAATGCATCAGTTATATTGATATTAAAACATCGGTGCTCAGTGCGTGTAGTGTTCAAAGCTTTGAACATATCAAAAACAACTTGATCCCCCCTACTCGGAGGATCATCTTGGACATCAATCAACGTCCTTCCAGTAGCTAGGAATGGTCTTCCTAGAATCAAAGTCATGTCTATATCTTCCTTTATGTCCAACATGATAAAATCCACCGGAATGGTGAATTTATCAACCTTGACTGGTACATCCTCAACTATCCCATGAGGGTACTTGATGGACTTGTCCGCCATCTGCAGTGACACATTAATCGGTATGAGCTCTCCTAAACCCAACTTCCTATACACAGACAAAGACATTAGATTGACACTTGACCCCAAATCACATAAAGATTTCTTAAAACAAGTAGAGTTGATCTTGCAAGGTATAGTGAAACTCCCTGGATCCTTTAACTTTGGAGGCGAATCATTTTGAATGATAGCAAAACACTCCTCAGTTAAGTTTATCATCTCATGTTCTTCCAGTTTCCGCTTTTTTGACAGAATCTCCTTCAAAAAACTTAGCATAATTCGGCATGTGTCGTATAACATCAATGAAAGGCATCTCAATGTGGAGATTCTTAATCAAATTTAAAAACTTAGCAAATTTAGCATCTAATTTTGCTCTCTTATATGCAACGGGGAATGGGAGTGGGATATCTACCTTAGCAGGTGTGATGGGTGTAGGGGTATTAGTACACTTACCTTTGTCGCGTGTCTGCACCTCTCCTTGCTTGATGCCCGCCTCGCCTTTTAACTCAACGTGTGCGTCCTTCTTCTCGGCGACCTCCTTTCCGCTCCTCAATGTGATGGCATGGACTTGCTCGGTTTCTCCTTAGGGTTTGTCTCAGTGTACGCTAGAAATCCTTGTGCTCGTCGGGCTACGTTTTTTGCTAGCTGTCCATTTGGACTTTCAAGTTCTTTGTCGACGCCTCATGATTGTTCATTCTTGTTTCAGCCGATGATATGAACTTGGTTAGCAGCTCCTCCATGCTTGGCTTTGGTGTATACCTCGGTGGTGGTTGCGGATAGTTCCTCGGCCCTAGATTGTACGTATTCAAGTAGGGGTAGGTCTGTGGTGGTCGGTTCCCAACAGAGTTAACAACTTCATTAGTTGTAACGAAAGGGTTACTTACTTGGCATTCCATGCTCGGATGTCCTCCTTGGCAAAGCTCGCATGTAACAGTTTGAACTTGCATTGCTTGCATGCTCAAACTATCAATCTTCTTGTTCAGTGCTTCCAACTGGGCAGCAAGGGCAGTAACTTCACTCACGTGATGCACTCCAGCTTGCTTCTTTGGCATGTTCCTTTCGGAGTGCCATTGACAGCTATTAGCAGACATCTCCTCCAACAGTATAAGCCTCCTCGGGTGTATTTCTCATCACAGTACCTCCATATGATGCATCTATCATAGAACGGTTATTAGAAAATAAACCGTTATAAAACGTGTGTACCTGCAGCCAGATAGGGAGGCCATGATGTGAGCATCTCCGCTGTAGATCCTTGAAGCGCTCCCATGCTTCATATAGTGTCTCGGGATCGTATTGGGCAAAAGTTGTGATGTCATAGCGCATTTTGGCCGTCTTGGATGGTGGAAAGAACTTTGACAAGAACAATTGTGACATCCCATCCCACGTGGTAATAAAACCTGCAGGCAACGATTGTAACCAAGATTTAGCTTTATTGCGTAAAGAGAAAGGAAACAAACGTAACCTGATGGCGTTGTTAGTAACGCCATTATGTTTAAAGTTTCACAATCTCCAAGAAGTTGGAGATGTGGGCATTTGGATCATCAGTAGCTGCTCCCCCAAACTGGACCGAATCTGTATGATAGCAGGCTTGATCTCAAAATTGTTAGCCTGGATAGTCGGTCTCGTGATGCTAGATTGTGATCCATGGAATGAAGGGTGAGCGTAGTCCATGAGTGGTCTTGCAACTGTTGGTACTGGAATCTCATCATTATTAGCCATTAGTGCTCTTGCTTGCCTTAGCCTCCTTTGACAAGTTCGTTCGATCTCGATGTCAAAAGACTCAAGTGTAGGCTTGCTACTCCTTAGCATACACCAAGAGATAACAACCTACAAAAATTCACACAAGAACAACAACAGTAGAAGAGTAGAGAAGATCAAAACGAAAATAAGAAAAAATAACTAAAAAAAAACAAATAACTAAACTACAGTCAACTAATCTCGTCTGATATTATTAAAACTAGTCCCCGGCAACGGTGCCAAAAACTTGATCGCTATTATTTTATACAGTATTTTCCAGTGTAGCGATTATGTACCGCAAATGCACGGTGTCAAGTTTTAGTATAATGATTTTAAAAGTATGAGTGTCGAACCCACGAGGACTAGGAATAAGTAACAAACTCAATTAATTTAACTATATTTAGTCTACGATAACTGGTTGTGATTATTAAACTAACGTGACAACTTAACTCAATAAGTAATCCAAACAAACAGTAGTGAATAAGATTAATAATCAAAAGAAATAATTATCAAGACTTTCGGTTCACCTATGTAATCCCCCATAATTCGCCTATTAGTTAATAATTGAATTCACACATTCTAAGATGACGAGTTTTCCTAATTCACTTTGTTAGTTCCGGACCTTATCGATGAGATTTTAAAGATGACAAAACAGTTCAGACCGGATCGATAGAAATCAGGTTGACCAGATCGATCGGACTCAACAGAGCAAGATGGCAAAGCATTTCAGACCGGATCGATGGAAATTAGGCATACCAGATCGATCGGACATATCAGAGCAAACTGATAAAGAATATTGCATATCAGACCGGATCGATGGATTCCAGACTGAATAGATCGATGCTTCAGATCGATCTCAACCTTTATCAGATCAGAGCAGTCAATGATACATAAAGGATGGCTTCTCAGTCCGAATCATCAACGGATATTTATTGTAGCATTTAATGCTGCAATTAATGCTACAAAGGACCAAAGACTGAAGATTGCCATAATAGGTAAGAAGACAAAGAAGAGCTTACCTGACAGTCGCCGAAAGCATATACCAGAACGGCAAGTATCCTGAAGAAGAAGACTGTAGCTTTCTCAGAGTTTAAAAAGAGTCATAGCTGCACATTAAGGGAAACAATGCCGTTGCCACCTTCAACTATAAAAGGATGCAACAAACAGATGCAAAAGACTCTGGACTCTACAACTCACGCTGATCAATTGAAAAATATACAAGAAAGCAAAACAGCACACGCCTACAAAGTTCAGAAGCTTTCGAGCTGAAGTTATTTATTTAAGCGCAATTACTTTGTAACATTTGATCATTGTAGGATCACTGTGCGCATTGTGTATTGAAAAATAGAAGTGAGCAACATATTGTAACTGTCAGACAGAGTGTGTCTGAGCAGGTTGAGTGACTAGGAGTTTCAGACTGGTAGTGAGGTAAATCCAGCCTGAATCGGGTTTGTACAACAGGATTGTATAAATCAAAGTCTTCTAGTATAAACCTTCCTTAATTGGAAGAAGGGGAGACGTAGAAGGATTACACCACCTTCGAACTTCCAGAAACATATCCTGTGTCTTATCATTCTGCACTTAGCCATCGAGCTGTTCTTACTTACACAAGAGCAGACCGTTTCCGCACTTACTTATTAGTGGTCTGTTCTGTTCAAAGAGTTGATTAAGTAACAGATTTCTTTCACTAATCACAAAGAAATCACAAGGGATAAATTTTGTAAGGAGTGTTCATTCACCCCCCCCCCCCCTCTAAACACTCCGGACCGATCCTAACAAGTGGTATCAGAGCAGGTTATCTTAATCAGCATAAAGAATATTAAGCTGATGGCATCATTCAACAAAATCCCCATGTTCTCAAAAGAAGATTATGATGACTGGAGAATCAGAATGCAAGCTCACCTGGCAGCTCAGGATGACGACATGTGGTTCGTCATCACCGATGGACCAATGAAGATCCTAAAAATAAATACAGCAGTCGCCACTACCAGTGGAGAACCACAAATGGTAGAAAAAGACAGATCCCTCTGGACGAATGAGGATAGAAAGAAAGCAAACCTCGACAATGTGGCCAAAGACATCTTGTTCAAAACTTTGGACAAGAACATGTTCAGCAAAATCAAAATGTGCTCTACTGCCAAAGAAATTTGGGAGAAGATAGCACAGCTATGTGAAGGCAACGACCAGACCAAAGAAAACAAGTTAACTGTGGCTCTTCAAAGATTTGAGAGCATAAAGATGAAAAGTGGTGAAACTCTAAATGAGTTTGATGAAAGAGTCACCAGCATCATAAATGAACTGAATGGTCTGGGGAAGGAATATTCTAACAGAGAGATCGCTCTGAAAGTAATGAGAGCTCTGCCAAAGGAATGGGATGTAAAGACCATTGCCATGAGGGAATCAAAAGACCTTAACAAGGTTGAACTTCATGATCTGTTTGCAGATCTCAAGGCCTATGAATTTGAACTAATAAGCAGAGGTGAAGCAGAGCCATTCATCTCTCAACCCAACAAGGCCCTGGCAGCCATCCCAGACCAGATCGCTTCAACATCAGACCGATCTGCTGAACAGATGAGTAACGATGCTATGTCATTATTTATAAAGAAATTCGGTAAATTTATGTCTAAAAATAAGAGGAACTTCAAACCCTCTCATCATTATAAATCAAGAAAAGATGATAATGTTAACGATCAGGCTTGCTACAATTGTGGTAAGACCGGACACTTTATTGCAGACTGCACCAGACCGAAGAAAGAAGAAAGGAAAGAGAAGCATCGAGATGATAGAAAGAAGAAGCACCACCAAGACCGCAAGAATCATGGAAAATCCCAAAAAGTCTTAGTTGCTGAGGAAGGAAACAGCAAATGGGCTCAGACTGATTCCGATTCAGACAGCTCTGAATATTCTTCCAGCGAAAGCGAAGAAGAGGTTCAATGTCTGATGGCAGATGAAGAAATGAGTCAGACAGATGAGGTATTCGAATTTGAATCAAATGATTTTACACGAGAAGAGCTCATGTCCGCACTGCAAGACATGGCAAATGATTATAGGATCTTAGCTGAATCATTTGAGAAGAATAAAGCCAAAATCAGTACTCAAATGGATGAGCACAACAAACCAAGCTGCTCTGAGCAGGGTGAGTGCAAAAATCTCCAGAACGAGCTGAATAAGCTGAAAATCTCTTATGATCAGCTCCATGAAGAAAATAAGAGAATTAGCACACAAAATGCTAAGCTCTCACATATATTCAAAACATGGACAAAATCCAGAACATCCTTGGAAGAATTACAAGAAGCTCAAAGAAATGTCGGTGATTTCACCGGCCTAGGCTTTGACACCAAAGAATGCACCAAAGATGAGTCTGAGCTGTTGCTGGTAAAGAATCAAGTCAAACAAATGACATTTGTTAAATCCAGCACAGTATATGAAACTGAAGCACCTAAGATTCAAACAGGAGTCTCTTACGTGAATCAAAATTTGAGAAAAGGGATTGGTTATGTCAACCAAGCCAACGATAAGGCACCAGCAAGATTTGTGTCTGTGAGACCAAATCCAAAAGTGCAAAATCTAAGGCAAGGAAGACAATACAATTACTATAACTCAAAACCGATTCAACGAAGATATAGACTACCTTATGAAAATCAAAGGTTTTCACAGCGCACACATTATCACACACAACATCGAGACAGACCAGCACATAGCACACCCTACACACACAAGCCACTAAAGCTGATACAGGTGTGGGTTCCCAAAGGGCTAATCCGTTCTGGACCCAAATAGGATTGGGTACCAACAATAAATATGTGTGATGACAGGTACAGAAGAATCTCGCATCAGATTGGTACTTGGACAGCGGGTGCTCTCGTCACATGACTGGAAACATCAAGCTGCTGTCTGAAGTCACAGAATGCACTGGACCCAAGATCATCTTCGGAGATAACTCAAAGGGTAAGACCGTGGGCAAGGGTAAGATTGTCCATGGTAACATTATTATCAATGATGTGCTGTTAGTTGAAAATCTGTGCTATAATCTGATTAGTATCAGTCAACTCTGTGATAATGGTTATGCTGTAGAATTTCATAAACACACTTGCACTGTTAAATCATCAGACGGTATAACCATGCTCGTAGGAATCAGGAATGGAAACACATATAAGATTAACTGGAATCATGCTCAACCTGATAATCCTACCTGCTTCATCGCTAACAATGATAATAAACACTGGTTATGGCATAAGCGCTTGAATCATATCAACTTTAAGACCATTGCTAGCCTGTGTAAACATGATTTAGTTATCGGTCTGCCCAAGATCGACTTTGCCAAGGATAAGATCTGCGAAGCTTGCCAAATGGGCAAACAGATCAGATCATCCTTCAAAAACAAGAATGCCAAATCCTCCTCCCGCTGTTTAGAATTACTGCATATGGACTTGTTTGGTCCTATACCAATAACAAGTTTAGGGGGAATGCGGTATACTCTTGTTGTTATTGATGATTACTCACGCTTTACATGGACTATATTTTTGAGCAGTAAAGATCAGACCGGTCCGAAGTTGATCAAGCTGCTGAAACGCACTCAGAACGAGAAATCATCCAGCATAGACAGGATTCGAAGTGACAAAGGCACTGAGTTTTCAAATCAGAATCTTGAATCCTTTCTAGAAGATCATGGAATCAAGCATGAGTTTTCAGCCGCCAGAACTCCCCAACAGAATGGAGTTGCAGAACGAAGAAACAGAACGCTCAAGGAAGCAGCAAGAACAATGCTTGCTGATTCTGGAATCTCTCAAAAGTTCTGGGCAGAAGCTGTAAATACTGCTTGCTACACTCAAAACCGATCTATGATCAACAAGAAGCTGAATCTCACTCCATATGAAATATGGACTGGTAACAGACCATCTGTTTCTCACTTTCATGTATTTGGCTGTAAATGCTTCGTTCACAACAATGGTAAGAGTCATCTTACAGCATTTGAAGCTAAGTCAGATAATGGTATATTCTTAGGATATTCATCAATTAGCAAAGCTTATCGAGTGTTTAATAATCGAACTTTAACTGTAGAAGAATCTGTTCATATAGTTTTTGATGAATCATTATGTGTTGAGGGCAACAAGGACTCAATTCAAAATCAGATGGAAAATATCCATCTCGAAGCTAACAGTGATGATGAGATTGTAGCTAACAGGTCAAGAGACAATCCACCAGAACCAGAAGTGCCAGACAGACCGGATCAGGCCATTGAAGCTTCTTCAGATCGAGCTGATCCAGATGCTCCTGACTCAAATATTAAAGTAGATGCAGATCATGCTGCTACTATTCATCCGACCGAACCAGACAATCCAGAGTCAAGCTATCGATGGACTAAGAAGCATCCACCTAATCTAGTGATTGGTAGTCCGTCTGCACCAATTAGAACCAGAGGACAGATGATGGATGAGTTCACTCATGCTGCTTTCATCTCAACTCTGGAACCCAAGAAGATCGATGAAGCTCTGACTGACTTCAACTGGATTAAAGCAATGCAAGAAGAGCTTAATCAATTCGAACAAAATCAAGTTTGGAGTCTAACTCCCAGACCAAGCGATCTGCCTGTTATTGGAACCAGATGGGTTTTCAGAAATAAGCTAGACGCCGATGGAACTGTGGTTAGAAACAAAGCAAGACTGGTGGCACAGGGATTCAGACAAGAAGAAGGAATCGACTTCGATGAATCATTTGCACCAGTCGCCAGACTTGAAGCAATCCGAATCTTTCTTGCATATGCTGCCTTTAAAGACTTCAAAGTATATCAGATGGACGTCAAGAGCGCCTTTCTTAATGGAAAGCTTCAGGAAGAAGTCTACATTGAGCAACCACCTGGATTTCAAAACCACTCGTATCCTAATCATGTATATCTACTGAATAAAGCAGTGTATGGTCTGAAACAAGCTCCAAGAGCCTGGTATGACACTCTATCTCAATTTCTGCTGAACCATGACTTCCAGATCGGTTCGGTAGATAAAACTCTCTTTAAATTCATTAAGGGGGAACATACCCTATTAGTTCAGATTTATGTTGATGACATAATCTTTGGGTCAACTAACCCCAAACTGTGCGAGAAGTTTTCTAAGTTAATGCAGGGACAGTTCGAGATGAGCATGATGGGAGAATTGTCATTCTTTCTGGGTCTTCAAGTAAAACAGCTCAACAATGGCATTTTCATCAATCAGACCAAGTATACCAAAGAGCTCCTCAAGAGATTTGGAATGGAAACATGCTCAACTGCATCAACTCCAATGAGTCCAACAATCAAGTTAGACAAGGACGAAGGGGGAACGGCAGTTGAAGTAACCATGTATAGAGGACTCATCGGATCGCTATTATATCTTACAGCGAGCCGGCCCGATATAATGTTTTCAGTCTGTATGTGCGCCAGATTTCAGTCAGAACCAAAGCAATCACATTTCATTGCTGCCAAGCGTATTCTGAAATACTTAAAAGGATCTCAGAACGTTGGTCTTTGGTACTCCAAAGATTCAAACTTCAGCTTGATCGGATATTCAGACGCAGACTACGCTGGGTGTAAGATCGATCGTAAAAGCACCAGTGGAACATGTCAATTTCTAGGTGAAAGATTGATCTCTTGGTTCAGTAAGAAGCAGACATCTATTGCCACATCCACAGCTGAGGCAGAATACCTAGCCGCTGGAAGCTGTTGCGCTCAAATGCTCTGGATTCAACACCAGCTCAAAGACTACGGCATTCAAGCTGTTGACTCTCCGATATTTTGCGACAACACAAGTGCAATCGCTATAACGTATAATCCAGTTTTGCACTCTCGAACAAAGCACATTGATATTCGACATCATTTTATTCGAGATCATGTTGGCAAAAAGGAAATTCGGATCGAACACATTTCAACAGAGCAGCAAGCAGCAGACATCTTCACCAAACCACTTCCTGAGGCTAAGTTCAATTATTTCCGTCAAATTCTTGGTTTAATTGACTTATCTTAATTAATTTAGATGTTTTTATTCTTTTCGATCTTAAAGATTTTTGTCACTACAGATCGATAATACAATGTTCAGAAAGACACAGACCGGTCCGAACTATCAGACCGATCCTTGTCAAGTCTGATTTTATCCTATGATCTGATTGGACAATAATCTGTTTTTTTTTAAATAAAACAAAACAGCCCGGACTGATTAACCTTTTAACTAGTTGTACTTTAACCGCCTTATCTTTCTTTATCCTGACCGTTCATTTTGAATAGTTTATTTCTCAGTCTTGGAGATAAAGACACGTGTCTTCTCTCTCCTATTTAGCGGGCTGAACATTTCATAACTTTTTCACTTTTTACAGTTTACCGCTTTCTACTCTCTCACTCTCTTACTCTCTTACTCTTCGCACCTTCCTTAAACTCCTTTCATATGGCTACCATCACTCATAACTCACTCTCCGTTGAGTTTGATGACATCTACAGGGGAGAAGATGCTGCGATGGTGTCCATTTTCAGAGCCCTGGAATCATCTGGTTTACGGAATTTTTTGGAGTGCGGATCAGTTGTTTATGAACCAGAAATCCGCGAGCTGTTCGCCAACGCCGTCTCCCGGAAGTCATCCATCTCTACCACTGTCAAGGGCAAATCTTTCGAGATCTCGCCAACAACAATGGCCAAGACCTTTGGCCTCCCCAGTTCCGGTCTGACAGAGTTCGGACAGACTCCTCCAGCATCTCTCTTAGATCTTCAGGGGAAGATCTCTATTTCTGGCCACCGGTTGCAACCCTCATTTAAGAAGAAGGAAATGCTCTTCCATTTCCAGGTGCTGTGCGAAGTGGTAGCCAAGCCACTTTTGGGTAAAGCAGGAAGCTTCGATGCTGTAACCGCCGAGAAGTTCAGGGCCATGGCAGCTATTGTATCTGGACAGAAGATAAACTGGTCCATGATTTTGTTTGGAGTACTGCTGGAAACGGTGATTGCATCCAAGCACGCCGTATGCTTTGCTGTTCCTCTCAGCAAGCTCTTGGAGTCCTTAGGCCTCGAGCTGAGCAAGCCATCTGCTCTCCGCCCCTTTAAGGTACTCAACTCCAAAGGGCTTGCACTGCTGAAGTCCAAGAGTGTTCCGCCTACTCCTACCACTCTGGTCTCAGTCAAGATTGAGAAGGACGAGGAACAAGCTGATGTGCGCAAACCTCGGGTCAAGCGGAAGCTGACCATTCAGACTGACTCAGAAGAAACCCAGTCTGCTCACTCATCCCCAACCAAGCCACTTCCCAAAAAGCCCCGAACCCAGATTACCAAACCAACCAGACATCTACCTCCACCCATACTGCCACCCACTAAAGCAACCCCTGCACCTCAACCCCCCACTCAGCCTTCACAAGCCTCAACCCCTGCACCCAAAGTCACCCCTCGAATTCCCTCTGCCAATCCCGTAGTCAAAGGGATAGTTATCACTGAGTTGGGTGACTATACCCAATCAGGGATTAAGTCCCCTTCCTCCACCGGCAAGGGAAAAGCCATTCTCACAGAACCCATCTCTTCTAAACCCAAATCTGCTGCACAGACTGCCATCGACATCGCTATGGAGGATGTTGATGAGAAGCTAGCTGAACTCCTTGTGGTCTTTGATGAATATGTCCAGTACCGGACTGTCCACCACATTGATATGTTCTATGGAAAGTTGCACAGACTGAAGAAGATGGAAGACGAGGTTCTGAGAGGCACAGAAACTGATGATGTTCGACTTGCGGTGCAGCGCAGAGAGCTATTTACGGCAAAACACAGATTCAGACTGGCCAATCTGCTTCTCACTGCCAAAAAGAAGAACTTCGATCCGCTTGCTCCTACTGCCAGAGATGATGGGGCTGTGATTGCTCAACTTGAGATGGACATTCATGCTCTATCCCTAGCTGTCCGCTTTCAACGACAGATGCTAGGTATCTCCACTCCAGCCACCAGCCCGGATCATCCTTCTGTCAGCAAGACTCTGGCAGAACCCTTTATCGAGGTTATTCCTTCTGCTGAAGCAAAACAGACAGAAGACCAGCCTGCAGAACTCGTACCAGAACCGACAGCGGAGCAGCCATTGCCTAATGCTCCGTCTGCAACAGATGATGAATCAATGCATGTTCTGTTGGACTCTCCGACAACATCTATCCCATTGAAGTCATCAGCCTCCCATGCTCACAACAGTCCAGCTGAGGCATGTGCACCAACTGAAGTACCAGACCTCATCGATCCGGATTTGGTGGTATCTTCAGTGGTTGCAGCTCTCCAAGATGAGGAACCCTCCAGTCCCCACTCTCCTCCGGGACCATCAGATGAAGATTTGGCATTCATTCATAGTTTTTCTTCGGATCTGGTCGCTCTGATCCGATCCGAAAGTCATCAAGCTACCATTTCTTCAATCGTGCCGATTGCTGAAGAAGTTGATCATGCTATGTCATCATCAGATCACTCTCCCAGCCAGCTATCTGATGCACCTCCATCCCTGGCACGGACTATCCAGCATTTTTCTGATAACTGTCTGTCATTAACTCAACGAATTCTCGAAGTTCATCAAAGTCAAAGAGTCACAACTTTGGACTTTAATTCTTTCAAAGAGAAAATGACTGCCAGTATCGGAAGCCTCCAGCGCGGCATCAACGATCTGTTTTCTCAACAAGCCTCCTACAAGAACAGTCTGAGGAAAGAGCAGGTCGAGTTAGCCACTGAAGTCAGAGCATCTGTTTCTAACTCCCTCCGCGCTCAAGACGTTCGTCTTGACGCTATCAGCGCGCAGCTAGCCCAAGTTGTCGAATTCCTTCAAGAGATTGCTGCTGACAAAAAGGGGGAAAAGAAGACAGACTTCAAGCCGCCTCCAAGCTCAAGAAGATAGCAGTCTTAGTCTTTTAACTTATCAGACTGTCTGTATTTAGGACTTCTTGATGATCAATAAAATCCTCTTTTGATTAAGTCCTTGTTCATTTATTTTGAACTTTAATAAAGGCTTAATAATAAAAGATTGAATCGATCAAACTTAATAATGTTCATTTATTTTGAACAAAGAAGTAATCGATCCGAAAAGCATTCGCTTCAGAGCTCTTATCAAGACTGGTTAAAAAGACTTAGTAGCTAGGTTTTGTCATCATCAAAAAGGGGGAATTTGTTAGTTCCGGACCTTATCGATGAGATTTTAAAGATGACAAAACAGTTCAGACCGGATCGATAGAAATCAGGTTGACCAGATCGATCGGACTCAACAGAGCAAGATGGCAAAGCATTTCAGACCGGATCGATGGAAATTAGGCATACCAGATCGATCGGACATATCAGAGCAAACTGATAAAGAATATTGCATATCAGACCGGATCGATGGATTCCAGACTGAATAGATCGATGCTTCAGATCGATCTCAACCTTTATCAGATCAGAGCAGTCAAGGATACATAAAGGATGGCTTCTCAGTCCGAATCATCAACGGATATTTATTGTAGCATTTAATGCTGCAATTAATGCTACAAAGGACCAAAGACTGAAGATTGCCATAATAGGTAAGAAGACAAAGAAGAGCTTACCTGACAGTCGCCGAAAGCATATACCAGAACGGCAAGTATCCTGAAGAAGAAGACTGTAGCTTTCTCAGAGTTTAAAAAGAGTCATAGCTGCACATTAAGGGAAACAATGCCGTTGCCACCTTCAACTATAAAAGGATGCAACAAACAGATGCAAAAGACTCTGGACTCTACAACTCACGCTGATCAATTGAAAAATATACAAGAAAGCAAAACAGCACACGCCTACAAAGTTCAGAAGCTTTCGAGCTGAAGTTATTTATTTAAGCGCAATTACTTTGTAACATTTGATCATTGTAGGATTACTGTGCGCATTGTGTATTGAAAAATAGAAGTGAGCAACATATTGTAACTGTCAGACAGAGTGTGTCTGAGCAGGTTGAGTGACTAGGAGTTTCAGACTGGTAGTGAGGTAAATCCAGCCTGAATCGGGTTTGTACAACAGGATTGTATAAATCAAAGTCTTCTAGTATAAACCTTCCTTAATTGGAAGAAGGGGAGACGTAGAAGGATTACACCACCTTCGAACTTCCAGAAACATATCCTGTGTCTTATCATTCTGCACTTAGCCATCGAGCTGTTCTTACTTACACAAGAGCAGACCGTTTCCGCACTTACTTATTAGTGGTCTGTTCTGTTCAAAGAGTTGATTAAGTAACAGATTTCTTTCACTAATCACAAAGAAATCACAAGGGATAAATTTTGTAAGGAGTGTTCATTCACCCCCCCCCCCCCTCTAAACACTCCGGACCGATCCTAACACACTTGTTATACATTGGTCCGGCTATAACAAATACAATACTAACATTACAATAAGCCACTCTCGTATCCTTACTGATCAATTAATATTGTATGTCAATCTATGAAAACTTCTAGCCTTCGATTACTAGATATCAATAGCTATCACACGTGTATTTGACTTCATCTCTCGATCTCAGTCTGAAATCCACGGCATAAATTACTATATCGTATTGCAATTTTATCTCTCGATCTCATTTACAATTAATTATCATTCAAGGATGGTCAAACCCTCAAAAGCATGAAGAACAACAATCTATGCACTTAGAAATATAAGAATCGATCAAAAACATTAAAATTGAATTATTGGTTCATACTAAGGATCCCCTTAGTCTTGACAACATACCTAGCCAACAATCTCCATCAAATAATAATGCATAAACTTGTTTTGCAACATTCTAAACATCAAAATCTAATGAAAATATAGAACTAGAGTTAGAAATATGAAAATAACGAGAGGCGTTGACTCCTTTCCTTGCTCTATCATCCCGTCTCTTCTGATGCGTCTTCTCTTCAATGGTTTAATGGAGTATGGATGGTTGGGGAAGATGAAGTGTGAAGGAGGCTGATTATTCTAGTTCAATTATGAGCCAAAAAGTCCCAAAACGTCCCTGATAACCCATATTTATAGTAGGAGGAGTTTCACCAAGTTAGGACACAAAATAGCCAATTTGGAAATAAAATCCAAATTTTTCGAGTCCTGTCGATCGATCGCTTCGTGAGTGGCGATTGATCGCTTCACTATTATGGACAAAGGAGATCGATCTTCTAAATAATGCGATCGATCTCCAAAAGCTACTAGTCCGAGGCAAATGATTGCTTCAATGATGCGATCGATCGCTTCATCTGAATTTCAGTAAATTGCGATTTCGTCCATTCTTTTTCGTGTTTGCTCAGTTTGGTCCTTTTTCATCATTTATAGCTTAATTCCTCCACTTTTATGCATTTGGACCTGAATTCCTGAAATATACAAATATATATCAAAACGCGTAATATTTTCCAGGAATCGCTACAAAAACACCCCTAATCTTATATCAAAAGAAGTGTAAAAATCACACTTATCAATATGTCCTCTTGATCCGTATGTCCAGCAGTTACAATCTTTGAAACTTTCATTTGCACGAGTATGTGTGAGTCTGAAAGTTCTCTTTGTTGGTGCTCTGCTAGAACTTGCTTGATTAGAACCCATTGGCGAGGTTCTACTCCTTGTTGGTCCTGATCTTTGCCCAGATCTGTAATTTTGGGCTTTCTGCTTTGACCAGAACTTTCTAGGTCTCCATGAAGACCTTTTTCTTCTTGAACTACTTCCGCGGGCATAAGGATGAGCTCCGTGCTTCTTCATATTTCGCCTCTGTGGATTGTTTCCAATGATTGTAGGGATATCATTCCCTGTACAACAAAGAGGAGATGTTTTGTTGATTCTTCTAAGCTTCTTGTGATTCTTTTGGAGTGTTGCTTGGTAGCACCACTCCGCGAGCTTTACCATAAGAAATGACATTCTCCTAAACACCGTCATGATTGCATGAGGTGTATATTCCTGGATAAGCATTTCTCTCCATGGGCTTGGTATTTTGGCGAATAACAGTTCTGCTGCATCTTTTTCTTCTATCTTTGCCTTCCACTATACTCTGTAAACAGTTTGATGTAATCATCTACATAACAGATATCATGTAGTTCCAGGCTAATTAGAGCTTATCTTATATTTTTTAGCCTTCTATTCCTCCATTCATTCGAAGTAGCTTACCCGGTGTGAAACCCCGTTATCACATCAAGTTACTAAGGTGCAATTTAGAGAACTAAACATTCATGAGAATATATCAGAGTAACGTATCGTGTTGATTAACCTGAGCTTTAGAGATTACAGTACCAAAATGTTTCAAAAAGGAATAACATAATTCCTACAAAGGCACTACATTATAGTCTTACTCTACTCAGTAGAAGCTATACAAAATTTTTCTCTAACATGCTAATCCTGTAGCACTCCTTACAGCTCAGCATTTCAACCCCGACCCTGGTTCTCGTCAACAAAAGCACCTACAAAGACAACCCCCAACACGTGAGCATAAAACAATTCATATTCAACATAATATGAAAGTAAGGCATAAATGCACAATCCTAAACACAAGCACTTCCTGTATTTCCTGCATTTATAACGCCCATTGGTTGTCCCTGTACCATAATTCATAATAAAACACATTATATGAATGTATGGCTTTACAAATGAATGTCATGACATTTCCTCTTTTTCTTGAGTCAGTCATCATCAGTTATTTTAATGCTTTCATAATCTCAAACCAAGCGGTATCGCATACTCGCTTCTTCATACTAGCGGTATCTCTTCCTCGCTCAGTATGGTATACCTCGCCTCCATGTGCAAGCGAGCCTCCCCCCTCCCGCTCCACATTTTCAGCGGTAAAGCATAAGCATTAAAACCTTAACTGTGATCGCCCTGACTCGTGGAATACACCACTTTATTCCACATCACAATATGCAACAACAATGCATAATATGCAACACAATGCATAATAACATGTATCATAACCTTAATGCATCACATTGCATTCATCATGTGTCACACAGACAAACATAAGTACATGTTACCGTTGGGATGCCCGTACGTCGCTTACGTACCTTTCCAAAATGTGGTGTGTTGCAGGACTCTATCCCCTGCGCTGTGTAGCTACCTGTGAAGGCTCTACACCAGTGCACAACACAATATTAGATGTCTCATTACAATCCAATATCAAAACTTTAACAAAATATAACAATTTATATTTTTCAACATTCTGGGTCTCTCGATCGATCGGCCCCTCTTCCCGATCGATCGAGAAGACGCCTAAAATCAAAACCAAGACTCTGCCTCGCTCGATCGATCGAGCTGAAATGTCGATCGATCGAGATGCTCTGTTCGAGAAATACCAACCCAGAATTCTCGAACACCTATATTCACACCCTTCGATCTAGCATATAACATACACCACATGTTTGAACAATTATGCTAGCAATTACAATACACTACTCCGAGTGTATTCATACCAAATTTACACCCCAAACATAAGCCCACATGCATAAACGTCAACCATTTACATAAGTACTCAACCAACTTTTCCGGAAACAGGGCAACATATAAATTTCCAGATTTTTGAGTACTTCACTTCATGCTATTATATCTACCACATATAACATAAAGCATGCTCGAACAAACATGCCAAGGGCTTCACAAAACTACCATGCATATTTTCACATCAAAGGTTTACCAAAAACCTAAGCTAACGTGCATGATATCACCTCCTCAAAATCACTCCCAAACCATAATTTTCCAGAAAAACAGGGCATATTCCTTACCCAGATTTTCGCACACTAAACTTCACATGCTTTAATCCTCTACATAAAACATGCAACATGCTCAAGGAAAATTACAGAGAGCCTCATAAACATCACATAAAAGTATTCATAACAATATTTCTTTAAACCCTAAACTAGCATGCCGAATCTGCTACAAAGAACAAGCATGCTTAGGAATTTAAAAACTGGGAAGAACATGTGACTCCTCACCACTTTTGCCCTTCGATTTTCTATATGAAAGGATGAATGAAATCCGATCACTTTCCTCCTTGAAACCGACCACGTTGCAGACAAAAAGAAGAGAAAAGAAGGAAGCTTTTTGGAGGAGACAATGTGAAAATATCTAAGTCCAAAGTAGCATACTTAGTCAATTCTGCTTTCCAGAAAACAGGGGAGGGGCGTGGGTTCAACCAAGTGGGGGTGGGGTGGTTGCATGTAGGGTGGTTTTGTGGTGTTTAATTGTGTCCCGGTATTTCATACGATGTATAAAATATCTCTCCTTGATATTTTATTATTTTACCACATCAACACAATAATTAAAAACACCTAACATGCTCCCTAAACCACATCATCAAAATAAATAAATTACTCCCACATAAAATACGCCTTTAGCACATAGGCTCACAATTAACAACCTTTAATTGTATGATTACCCACATAATCATTTCGGGGATATCACAATACTCCCCTACTTATGAGATTTCGTCCCCGAAATCAAACATGCTGTCAATCAAAAGATAACACAATACATAAACGCATACCAGAAAACAGCTCTGGATAGTGCTGCACCATGTGTCGCTCTGTCTCCCACGTGGCCTCCTCGACACCCCTACGATCCCACTGAACCTTGATCATAGGAATAACCTTGTTCCGAAGTCTGCGGTCTGCCCTATCCAAAATCCTGATAGGCCGCTCCTCATAAGAAACATCGGACTCAATCTGCACCTCTGAAGGCTGTAACACATGTGAAGGATCCGGCTCATACTTCCTCAGCATAGACACATGAAATACATCGTGTATACCCGACAGAGAAGGCGGTAAAGCCAAACGGTACGCCAGAGTACCCACACGCTGTAAGATCTCATACGGCCCCACGTATCTAGGAGACAACTTCCCCCGCATACCGAACCGAACTACGCCTCTGAAAGGTGAGATCTTCAGAAAAACTCTGTCGCCTAACTGAAACTCCAACAGCCTACGCCGCTGATTGGCATATGCTGCCTGTCTGTCCTGAGCTGCCTTCATCTTTCTCTTGATAACCTTAACTTTCTCTTCCATTTCCTGAACCAACTCTGGTCCTCCAACCGACTTACGGTCCAAGTCATCCCAACACAAGGGTGACCTACAACGCCTACCATAGAGGGCCTCGAAAGGAGCCATCTGTATACTTGCCTGGTAGCTGTTGTTGTAAGAGAACTCCACTAAGGCTATCGAGTCCTGCCATGATGTGTCAAACTCTAGCACACAAGCTCTCAACATATCCTCGAGCGTCTGTATCGTACGCTCGGTCTGTCCGTCCGTCTGAGGGTGATAGGCTGTGCTCAGCCTTAACTCTGTACCTAGAGCTGTCTGCAGACCCTCCCAGAAGTGAGATGTGAACCGCGGATCTCGATCGGACACTATCGAAACAGGGATCCCGTGCAGTCTCACCACATCTCTGACATATAACTGTGCCATCCTCAAGTGCGTATATGTCATACAGTAGGGAATGAAATGAGCCACTTTAGTCAATCTGTCCACGACTACCCAGATGGCATCAAAACCCGAAACAGTCCTTGGTAAGTGGGTCACGAAATCCATAGACACGTGCTGCCACTTCCACTCGGGTATCTCCAAACTCCTTAGTTCACCTCCAGGCCTCTGCCTCTCAGCCTTCACCTGCTGACAAATCAAACAGCGCTTGACAAATGAGGTGACATCTTGTTTCATACGCCTCCACCAGAACTGGCTGCGTAGATCCTTATACATCTTCTTCCCGCCTGGGTGGATACTCATCCTGCTGCAATGAGCTCGCTGTAATAAACCCTGACGCAACTCGGGTGTATCTGGAACCACCCATCTATCGCCAAGTCTCAGAGAACCGTCCTCAGCCACTCTGAACCTCGATGGCTGACCTGAATGAACCACTAATATCCATCTCTGAACCTCTACATCGGTCCCCTGAGCCTTCCTGATGTGATCATAAATAACAGGCGCAGCTAGCAAGGTCAAAACCTGTACTGGTGAAGAAGATACATTAAAATCGAATCCCAAATGGCAGTAGGAGCCCAACATAGCTGATAAACACATGGCATCCTCTGCAGTGCTCCGCACCTTCCGACTCAGGGCGTCGGCTGTCAGATTTGCTTTCCCGGGATGGTATAGGATTTCACAATCATAATCCTTCAGCAGGTCCATCCATCTCCTCTGCCTCATGTTCAGCTCAGCCTGTGTAAACAAGAACTTCAGGCTCTTGTGATCAGTGAAGATGGTAAATGAGGTACCGTATAAATAGTGTCGCCATATCTTCAAGGCGAACACTATAGCTGCCAACTCCAGATCATGGACTGGATACCTCGTCTCGTGTGGCTTCAACTGTCTCGAAGCATAATCCACTACATGTCTGTCCTGCATCAGTACGCACCCTAATCCCTGTAGCGATGCGTCGGTACAAAGAACAAATCCTTTGTTCTCCTTGGGAATCACTAGAACTGGCGCAGTAGTCAGTCTGTGCTTTAATTCCCTGAAACTCTGCTCACAAGCATCTGACCAACAAAATGAGACTCCCTTCTGAGTCACCTGTGTAAGTGGCTTGGCGATCCTTGAAAAACCCTCGACGAAACGTCGATAATAGCCAGTCAAACCAAGGAAACTCCGAATCTCACTGACTGAAGTAGGGGCAGACCAATCCATAACTGCCTCTATCTTCCTCGGGTCTACTGATATCCCCTCTCGTGATATGATATGGCCCAAGAAGGCTACACTGCTCAGCCAAAACTCACACTTGCTGAGTTTGGCGTACAACTGATGATCTCTGAGGATCTGGAGCACTATCCTCAGATGATCGGCATGATCCTCCTCATTCCTTGAATAGACCAGGATGTCATCAATGAACACGATCACAAACTGATCGAGGTACTCCTGAAATACTCTGTTCATCAGGCTCATAAATGTAGCAGGGGCATTCGTCACCCCGAATGGCATCACCAAGAACTCATAGTGCCCATACCGAGTTCTAAAAGCCGTCTTTTGGACATCACCAGCTCTAACCCGTACCTGGTGATAGCCTGACCTCAAATCTATCTTGGAGTACACCTCTGTACCCTGAAGCTGGTCGAACAGATCATCAATCCTCGGAAGTGGATATCTGTTCTTCACTGTAGCCTTGTTCAATTGCCTATAGTCAATGCACAGACGCATTGATCCATCCTTCTTTTTCACGAACAAGACTGGTGCACCCCAAGGCGATACACTAGGACGGATGTATCCCTTGTCGAGGAGCTCCTGTAACTGTACCTTCAGTTCCCTCAGCTCTGCCGGTGCCATCCTGTATGGGGCACGAGAAATGGCCGATGTCCCCGGCAGCAGCTCTATAGCAAACTCCACATCCCTGACAGGCGGAAATCCCGGAATCTCATCTGGGAACACATCAATGAACTCCGCCACAACCGGAATGTCCTCGGCTCTCACTTCCTTTTCCTCAGATACATCCACAGCATAAATAAGGTACCCAGTGTGGCCGCGTTCCAATAACCGCGACATCTTAACCGCCGAGATTACGGGTATCTTTGGACGAGAGCCGTCCCCATAAAAGGTCCACTGGAACCCCTGATCAGACAGAAAACGTACTATCCTCTGCCGGCAGTCTACCACAGCTCGGTATCTGCTCAACACATCAATGCCGATAATGCAGTCAAAGTCTGCCATATCTAACTGAATCAAATCGGCCCTCAGATCATTGCCCTCAAAATAAATGAGGCAATCAGATAACAGCCGATCCGCAATCACATGCTTCCCCGTGGGTGTCGAGACCATAAGAGGCGTGGGTAACAGAGACGAGCACAAGTGGTGTCCCTCCACAAAAGCAGTAGATACAAAAGAATGGGAAGCACCTGTATCTATCAATATAAGTGCAGGGTGCGTAAATAAATGGCACGTACCAGCAATGACCTCCTCTGGGGCTGCCTCAGCCTGCTCCCTGGCCAGTGCATACACCTGTCCCTGCGGCGGTCCTGCCGTCTGACCTCCCTGTGGTCGTGGTGCAAACTGCTGTCTCTGTGGTGCCCTCCCAGCATCAAACCTCGGCCTATTCGGCCCTGAATCTGTCTGACCTGCCCGATTGGGGCAACCTCGAGCAAAGTGGCCCACCTTGCCACAGATATAGCAACCCTGACAGTCCCGTGACAAGTGCCATCCTCCACAGTTGCTACACTTGTTTCCCACTGTCTTGCTCCCCTGTGTGGGTCCCTTATTGTTCTGTTTCTGACCCTGAGACTTCTTCCCGCTAAATTTGGAAGATGATGAGGCCCCACGAGCCTTGAATTGATCCCCTCGTGGCCTCAGACTATCAGCAGCAGGCCTCTGTGGTGGTACAGAAGGGGTACAACATCCTTGTACGCGCCCACCGCAATCTCCGCTAACTCTGCCCGTGTCAGGGCGTCATCAAATGAACTGGGGTTGTTGGATATAACCCTATCAAATAGTTCTGGCCTCAATCCCTTCAGAAAATTCCTCATCTTTGCATGGCTGCTGACAGCAATATGAGGTACATACCTCAGCAGTGAGGAATACTGCATAGCATAGTCTGAAGGCTACCCTTCACTCTTCCCTGGTTATCTAACCACTGCTCTGATACCACTAAATGTGAAACCCCGTTATCACATCAAGTTACTAAGGTGCAATTTAGAGAACTAAACATTCATGAGAATATATCAGAGTAACGTATCGTGTTGATTAACCTGAGCTTTAGAGATTACAGTACCAAAATGTTTCAAAAAGGAATAACATAATTCCTACAAAGGCACTACATTATAGTCTTACTCTACTCAGTAGAAGCTATACAAAATTTTTCTCTAACATGCTAATCCTGTAGCACTCCTTACACTCAGCATTTCAACCCCGACCCTGGTTCTCGTCAACAAAAGCACCTACAAAGACAACCCCCAACACGTGAGCATAAAACAATTCATATTCAACATAATATGAAAGTAAGGCATAAATGCACAATCCTAAACACAAGCACTTCCTGTATTTCCTGCATTTATAACGCCCATTGGTTGTCCCTGTACCATAATTCATAATAAAACACATTATATGAATGTATGGCTTTACAAATGAATGTCATGACATTTCCTCTTTTTCTTGAGTCAGTCATCATCAGTTATTTTAATGCTTTCATAATCTCAAAACAAGCGGTATCGCATACTCGCTTCTTCATACTAGCGGTATCTCTTCCTCGCTCAGTATGGCATACCTCGCCTCCATGTGCAAGCGAGCCTCCCCCCTCCCGCTCCACATTTTCAGCGGTAAAGCATAAGCATTAAAACCTTAACTGTGATCGCCCTGACTCGTGGAATACACCACTTTATTCCACATCACAATATGCAACAACAATGCATAATATGCAACACAATGCATAATAACATGTATCATAACCTTAATGCATCACATTGCATTCATCATGTGTCACACAGACAAACATAAGTACATGTTACCGTTGGGATGCCCGTACGTCGCTTACGTACCTTTCCAAAATGTGGTGTGTTGCAGGACTCTATCCCCTGCGCTGTGTAGCTACCTGTGAAGGCTCTACACCAGTGTACAACACAATATTAGATGTCTCATTACAATCCAATATCAAAACTTTAACAAAATATAACAATTTATATTTTTCAACATTCTGGGTCTCTCGATCGATCGGCCCCTCTTCCCGATCGATCGAGAAGACGCCTAAAATCAAAACCAAGACTCTGCCTCGCTCGATCGATCGAGCTGAAATGTCGATCGATCGAGATGCTCTGTTCGAGAAATACCAACCCAGAATTCTCGAACACCTATATTCACACCATTCGATCTAGCATATAACATACACCACATGTTTGAACAATTATGCTAGCAATTACAATACACTACTCCGAGTGTATTCATACCAAATTTACACCCCAAACATAAGCCCACATGCATAAACGCCAACCATTTACATAAGTACTCAACCAACTTTTCCGGAAACAGGGCAACATATCTCTCCTTGATATTTTATTATTTTACCACATCAACACAATAATTAAAAACACCTAACATGCTCCCTAAACCACATCATCAAAATAAATAAATCACTCCCACATAAAATACGCCTTTAGCACATAGGCTCACAATTAACAACCTTTAATTGTATGATTACCCACATAATCATTTCGGGGATATCACACCCGGTCTCCCATTTCCCAGGCAATCATGATTGATCCTTCCACACTCATTTTAAGAAGTAAAATGAAACCTTCTTTACTTAGATCAAGTGTTCCTGCTGCTATTCTCATTGTTGAAGCCCATTCATCAATAAGAACTTCTCTGTTTTTGAAATCCAAGATATCCATGTTGAGCATAAGTCCATATGGATGGATTGGATCTAACTGTGATTTTACGTAAGGCGTTTGATGTATATCTGGCCTGCGAGAATGGTTCCTTATTCCAACTGGGGGATCCAAAGTTGCTGTGGTGAAATCTTCCATGTGCGGCATACTTTGATCACCTTCGGGTGGATTGTGTGATCCAAAACTTTCTTGTGGTGGAGGTCTTGTTACAAGTTTTCTCGTCTTCAATTCTACGATATTCAATCCCGCAAACGAATCAGCAAGATCACGTAGATCTTCCAGGTTGATTCTTTCCATTACTTTGTGGGAAGTACTGGTTCTCCTTGTAGGACTGCAATCATTTTCAGTCTCCGTCAAAGGTCTTCGGACCTCATCCGCTTTCCCTTTTTTATGTAAACAGGGTTCTGATCCATAGGATGGTGGTAACCATCCTCCGTTCCTTCTTCCTGTCGGACTTGGTATTGACTCCAACTCCTTAACTCGGTTTTGAACATCTCGAAGGTTTTCAAGAATTTCTTCCTGATGTTTAATCATAATCTCCATCTGACTCTGAATCTGATGGATCTATGCAGGCACATGGTATTGTAGGTAGCCATAACGCTGCACTGTCGTCTGGATTTCTCTAAGATCTTGGGATATCTTAGAAGAATTTGCTTCGATTTCTCGAAAGGTTGGTTCTCCCATCCTATTCGCATGTTCTGAATCCTGTTAAGGGGTGGGGATTTGGAATCATGTGATTGTGCTTAGGATTATCTCTCTCCTGGTCTTCGGTTAACTGGAATTGTTGTTTGTGGTTCATCTTGTAGAGGTTCCTCGCCACCTTCTCCTGTTCTTGATACTGGGATATGCTAGATGGGCTAGCACCAATTTCCAGTAGAAATATTACATTTCTGGTTGAAGTGTTTAGCTTTGGCCAGATATAATTAATTTAGTTATTTCAATTTCTGGAAGTACCACCTGTATGACTTGCACCACGAACATTCGTTCAGATCCATAATAATTCTTGAATCGTCTCCTCTGTATATGTTACAAATTAATATTCAAGATATTATTATAATATTTTCAGAATAAACCTAGGCTCTGATACCAATTTCGCAAGTTGGATCGTAAATGACAAGTTTATTAGAAACATGGAAAACTTTGGGGTAATTTTGAATGATTAAAACTCTAGGGGGTATAATGCAGTTAATCCCTGTCCACTTATAAGGATAATTTGGTAAAGTGTTGTGGGGTAGGGAGTTAGGATGAAGATGAAAGTATGGTTGGGAAGTTAGAATATAGAATAACGGATAAGAGAAGTTAGATTAAAGAAAAATTTGGGTTTGTGGATTTATTGGTAGTTTACCCTCAGGTTAGTTTTATGTTGGCATCACCATTATTGATGTTAAAGATTCCACATCAATTTATATCAATGGTTAATATGCCACATGGTATTATCGTTGGTTTAGCATCAAATTTTCCGTGAAATCAAGGAATGTAAAACAGATCATTATAATGTCCCTTCCCTAAAAGTTTATAGAAATTGTTTACTTTATTGCTATAATTTTAATATGTTTCTTTAGATCGTGAACAGGGTCAACTATATAATAATATATTCTAACGATGTTAAAAAAGGTAAAATATATATTTCTAAATAATATTGATCAAATGTAAAAGCCATGTGATGTGAGATATGTTTTTGAAGAGTATTTTGTCTCAATATATTTCCTTTCTGGAAAAAAACGATGGATGACCCATCTGCAAGTCATGTGCTTCCGACTGCTCTGAATTGACTATTACTTTTATATGGGGAAAATTACTCCCAACATCCTCTGGTTTATCTCTTATTTCACTCTCCAACTATTCTTTGAATAATTACTCTTTACATAATGTACTCTCAAGGTTTGTAACACGTTACATCATGTACTTTCAAAGTTTGTAACGTTTTACATCCTTGAATTGAACGTTTTGTTCAAGTACCCAGATCCATCAAAAATGGTATCGGAGCCTAGGTTTATTCTGGAATTACTATAGTAATATGTTGAATATTAATTTATAACCTATACGAAGGAGACGATTCAAGGAATATTATGGATCCGAACGAATGTTCATGGTGCAAGTCATACATGTGGTACTTCTAGAAATTTTAAGAGCTAAATCAAGGATCTGGCCGAAGCTAAACAGTTCAACCAGAAATGGAATACTCTACTGGAAATTGGTACTTGCATTGCTAGCATATACCAGTATCAAGAACATGAGAAGGTAGCGATGAACCTTTACAGGATGAAACTCAAGCTACAATTCGAGATTATCGAGGCCCAAGAGAGAGATCATCCTAAGCACAACCCCATGATTCCAGATCCAAACAACCCAGCAGGATCCGGAACAGACGAATATGATGGGAGAACCAACCTTTCGAGAAATCAAGCCGGATACTTCTAAAATATCCCAAGATCTTAGAGAAATCCAGAAGACAGTGCATCGTTATGGCTACCTGCAATACCATGTCCCTGCATAGGTCCATCAGATTCAAAGACATATGGAGATTATGATTAAACATCATGAGGAAATTCTTGAAAACCTTCGAGATGTTCAAACGGAGTTAAGGAGTTGGAGTCAAGACCAAGTTCTTTAGGAAGAAGGAACGAATGATGGTTACCACCGTCCTATTGAACAGAGCCCCTTTTACACCAAAAAGGGAAGACTGAGGAGGTCTGAAGGCCTTTAACTGAGACTGAAAAATTGATTTTAGTCCTACGATGAGAGCCAATACTTCAAACAAAGTAATGGAAAGAATCAACCTAGAAGATCTTCTTGATCTTGCTGATTCGTTTACGAGATTAAATCTCGTAGATTTGAAGACAAGTGAAGTTATAACCAGAACTCCACCACAAGAAAGTTTTGGGTCACACAATCCACCCGGAGGAGATCAAAGCATGCCCCACCGAGATGATTTTACCACCGAAGCAAACTTAGATCCCCTAATTGGAGTGAGAAATCGTCCCCGAAGGCCATATATACATCAGACGCCTTATGGGAAATCTCTGTTAGATCCAATTCATCCATATGGACTTATGCTCAACATGGATATCTTGGATTTTAAAAATCGAGAAGTTTTAATTGATGAATGGGCTTCAGCAATGAGAATAACAGTAAGAACGCTTGATCTAAGTAAAGAATGATTCATTTTACTCAATGTCTGGGAACTCGGAGAGCCAGGTACCAAAGAATAAGTTTAAGCCAGAGAGTCACTGAAAGAAATCGTGGACAAAATTCTTTAAAATCTGTCTCATTGGAGTTGGTTACTTCGAAGGAATGGATGAAGAAAAGGCTAAAAAATATAGACAAGCTCTAATTAGCCTGGAACTATGTAGACGAGTACATCAAGCTCTTCACAGAGTATAGATGGAAGACAAAGATAGAAGAAAAAGATGCATCAGAGCTGTTCTTTGCCAAAATACCGAGTCCGTGGAGAGAAATGCTTATCCAGGAATATACACCGCAAGGAATTGAGACGGTGGCCAGGAAAATGTCATTTCTAAAAATGAAGCTTGCGGAGTGGTGCTATCAAGCATAGCTTCAAAAGAAGTACAAGAAGCTAACATGAATTAACAAAACAACTCCTCTTTGTTGTACATGGAATGATATCCTTACTATTATCGGAAACTATCCCCAAAGGCGGAAGACGAAGAACCACAGAAGTCATCCTTATGCCCGAGGAAATAGTTCAAGAAGAAGTAGATCTTCATTGAGAACTAGGAAGTTCTGGTCAAAACAAAAATCCCGAAGTTACAGATCAGGGCAAAGATCAAGATCAACAAGAAATAAAACCTTTTCAACTGGTTCTAATCAAGCAAGCACTAGCAGGGCACCAACGAAGAGAACTTTCAGACGCACCCATACTCGTGCGAATGAGAGTTTCAAATATTTTAACTGCTGGACATGTGGAGCAAGAGGACACAGATTATCCAGTGAATCAAAGCCGAGGAGTAAGATAGTTCGAGCATACCAAAGAGTTTGAGGATGTTGTTTATTTTCAGGATTTGGTGCAGGTATATCAATTTGATGATATTCCCTCAGATGAAAGCATATATGAAGAAGAAGAAACCCATTCTGATAATGGAGGTGAATCCAGTTCAGAATCAGAGTGAAGGAGAATTCCTTCAACACATGATCAGAGAAGAATCATCGGGGTTTTTCTCACAAACCACGGTTTCTCATAAAACTCTTACGAGAATCATGAAAGAAGAGGCAAAGCTTCAGATGCGTGATAGATTTACAATTGGAGTAATGGGTAAAGCCATGTATATGATTGATCTTCGAAGCAGGAAGCATCAGATTATCCATAGGGTGACAACATGTGAATTTGAGATCCCAATGGAATCACGAGAAACCAAATTGAGATGCAGTTAATCCCCTATAGAGAAATTCAGGAGATTAAGAACAAGGTTAAAAGAGAAATTGCTCACACGCTCTCATGGATTCATATTGGAGCCATTAGAGTTATAATCAAGGCAACTTTCAAATAAGGAATTGATTCGCCTCTCAACCTAGCGATCTTTGAGAAGAGAATCCCTTACCTCAAAGATTCTTGTTTGGGAGCAGTGGCATGAAATCTTTATGCAGGAAAGATGGCCTTTAACATCTATCCAAGAATTGCATACAATTTAGGAGATCGAGACTTCAACAAGGTTCTTACTCTTCATCAAGATTTTAAAAGAAGTGATTTAATGAAAGAAGGAAACATGCCTTACTCGATCACCTACAAGGTGTCATACGCGCTTTCGAATACTCATCATTCAGAAGTATTCTTAAGAAAGGAATTCATCGAAGTCCCCAGAATCTTTGAAGATTTCGCCAAAGCGGTATTGCCGAACATTATTGATACTCCGACAATAGGAGTGACCGACATGAGGATACAAGACCAGGTTGTTTTGAACAGAAGTCGGAGCCTTATGATCGAGCCAAGAAGAACGTCTTTCCAACAGGATAGGTTGATTAGTAACTATCCCGAGGATAAACAAAAGGCCGTCTCGAGTAGGATTCAGAAGATCCATGGTGTCTTCAAAACAACAGGTATTCTGAAGTGTCCAGAAGGATGGCGCGAAGTGCAGATAATCTTTGACATCGCCAAAAAGAAAATATCTTTCCTTGTGATGTCTTATATTATCTACAACAACCTACATTGGGTAGATATCAAGGACACCTAAATTTTTTTGAAATTGATCTAACCATTGAAGGAAGCAGGCATGGTCCCAGAACAGCTTATTCTTGGGATTGAATTTCTCGAGGAATATAAACTTTGGGAAAGATTACAAGACGGAATGGAATTCACGGTGGAAGGAAAGAGATATAGGATCAGATGCCACCAGTCCATTCTCCATATACATCTCCGTCGGAATGTTATATGAAAAGTATCGAGCAGAATATTTTGCAGCCTACATTGATTCAGGAGCTGGAATATGTACTAACAGACACAATATCTTCCCCAAAGAAGTTGGTGAAAAATTATCAGCCATTGCCGGAAGAGATTTTTCCAAGCGAATCCTTATTCTTAATGAAGGAGTCCAGGGAGCGGAAATAATTATCGGAGGAGCAGGCGTTACCCGTGGTACAAGACTCCACCTATTTATTTCCATGATACAGGAGCTGATATGCTGCTAGGTAACAATTTTCTACAGATCACTCAGGAAAAAGAGACACAGAGACTTATTTTCACAATCATTTGTGGTCATAAGATTATTGTGCTAAGACTACGGGAGGCGTTTCATCGGAAGTTCCCCATTAGTTTTCACAGCAAGCGTGGTGATGAAGGAAAACTTTGACACCCAAAGATGAAGGATCAGCGGAAATTTGGTGAAACAATCCTTCAATTTTGACTGCGTTAATACTATGTCTTTCAGAGAACAGAATGAGGAAGAAGTCACTCCGGACACCCTGTTGTTGCTTTAAAAAGCATTACATGACAAGGTTCCACAACCTGAAGCTACCCGAAGATCAAATTACTCTAGTGGATGTGAAAAGGAAGATTCAGATGAACTACAACAAGGATCCACTGGCATGATGGAATAAGAATGAGCTCAAAGCTACTTTGAAGGTGAAAGCCGAAAAAAAAATGAGTTCGTTAGATTCAGACCAATCCCCATGAATATGGAAGATTAGATGGATATGCAGATAATACTTAAGGAACTTCTTGACCTTACGTTAATCTCAGCAGGTGTATCTCCATATAGCAGTCCATGATTTCTTGTTTGGAATCATGGAGAAATCAAAAGAGGAAAGTCAAGATTAGTAATCAACTACCAAGGAATCAACAACATCTTGGATTTCGATGGATACCTTATCCCAAGCAGAGAACATTTGGTAAACATCATCAAGAATGCCAAAGTGTTTTCCAAGTTCGATTGTAAGTCTGGATTTTACCAGATTAAGATGGAGGAAGCAAGCAGAAAGTATACCATTCTCCACACCACAAGGGCATTATATCTAGAATGTCATGTCAATGGGATTGGCAAACGCTCCCCAGATATTCCAAAGGAAGATGGATAATATTTTCAAGGATTACTTGAGCTTCATGTTCGTGAATATTGACGACATCCTCATTGCGTCAAGAAACATGAAACAACATCTTACGCATTTGGAAATCTTTTCAGATGTTTGCTACAAGGAAGGATTGGTGTTGTCCGAAAGGAAGGCAGTGATTGCTACAAGACAAATTGAGTTTCTTGGAATCGAGATTGATGAATCTGGAATCATCCTTCAAAACCACATTGTTGAGAAGGTGCAATGTTATCCATACGATCTCAAGGATTTAAAGTGTCACGCCCCGAGACCGGGGTCCATAACACCGGCATTGATTTTCAATAACAATTAAAAATCAATAAGCCTCGTAATATCTTAATAACCAAAAGCCAGTCTATATTCCATAAAAGAATAACCATTGTCTTTACATTTGAATAAAACGCGAAATTAAAAACTTAACCAACTGAGCGAACTAAAATCGTACTTAATGATAAACTCTTGGGAACTAAATCTTAATATAACGCAGCGGACAAATCACCAACCCCAGAATTGGTGTTCTTCTTCAGCTTCAACTTCTTCCTCAGCTTTATCTGGGGATGTAGAGTAAGGGGTGAGTGTTTTGGAAAACATTCAGCAAGGGGGGGCCAATCGATATGACAATAATATATTTTTCATAATTTTCCAAAACATAAATCTTCATCAAACATATATTGATATGAATGCATCTTATCATAATTGCTCCATCGAGCCATAAACATAGCATATCAATCGTTCATAATTTTCATATACTTAAGCACAGTAAATTTCTAGTTTCCTCTTGGTACTGATATCAGTCTCTAGAATTATCCCTCCTAGAGAAGAGGTCATGCATCGGTTTACCCACGAATAAAGGGTCTGGACATTCCAGAAACAATGGTTAACCACCGTATAAGGTCATGTAAACGGTTATATCCCACCGCATCAGGGTCATAAATGAATCCACTTCCAATCAGATTTCAAAGTTTAAAGTGCTTAAAAATTACTACTTGCATAATTTCAAAATAAATTCATATCGATTGAGATTTAAAAGCATACATACAATCATTTTTAGAAAACGAAATGAATACTAGCAAAAACCCACTTACCGCGATTATAGATGATTGAACGGTTTAGGGTTGCGAAAACGACATGAAATCCTTCCTTCCTAAGCTTAGAAGTGGTCGAATTTCTTGGTAGAATTTAGGCTAAAGTTTTCGACTCTTATGATGAATAATTCGAACAAGAATAGTGGCTAGGTTTGGGCAGAAACTTATGATTTAATAGAGTAAGTTTTCGAACAGATTGTAGCAAAATAATGGAGAGGAAAGGTTGGTGCTAGATACACTATTTAATGGTTCAACTTAACTATATAATTTTGGTACAAAATCTGAAGATTAAAGATGAATATTTTCGAAATTTAGGCCACAAAATCTGTGCAGATTTTTGTGTTAAAAACATGCTGATTTTGTTGATAAAAGAATGGTGCAGATTATCGAAAATAAGGATGCAAATTCTTGAATTTATGGTATAAAATATGAGTAGATTTTTGGTGAGCATATGGTATAAAAATTGGTGCATAATTGATGCTAATATGGTATATAATTTTCGAAATAATGATGCAGAATTTTTGAAAAAAGAAAGGTTGAGATTCTTGATTTTTATGGTATAAAAATCTTTCCCCAAAACTCTTGATTAAATAATGAAACTTTCGATTTTTAGATGCTAGTAAAATAGGATGGAAATCTTTGAATTATTTGGCTTAAATCGTGATATTTATGGATTGAGTAACTTGAGTTAATAGGTGAAGATCCTAGGAGTATTAAATTCTACAAGGAAACTAATTAAAAGTTTAAGTCATGCTAAATCATTTAATGATAGTATAATAATTAAACTTTTAACTTGAGCCCAAAATAATTTAATTTAATGAATACCTCGAATTTTCGGGTCTTTACATTCCTCCCTCCTTATTGGAAGTTTCGTCCTCGAAACTTGAGTCCACTTGATCATGGAAAAGGTAGGGGTATTTCTCCCGCATCAATTCTTCTACTTCCCATGTAGCTTCTCTTCCGTATGGTTTGACCATTGGACTTTGACATAAGAAATTGTCCTTCGTCGCAATACATGGTCCTTTGAATCCACGATCTGAATCGGAACTTCTTCGTATTTTAGAGTTTCGTTCAAGTTCCCTTGAGCTACTAGGGGTTCAGCTTCAAGTACATGGCTTGGCTCAACAATGTATTTCCTTAGTTGTGATACGTGGAAAACATTGTGAATCCTTGACAGATTTGGTGGTAGTGCTACTCTATATGCTAGCGTTCCCACCTTCTCTAGAACTTCAAATGGTCCCACATATCTCGGATTCAACTTTCCCCTTTTGTCAAATCGAATAACACCTTTCATTGGTGAAATCTTTACATATACTTTTTCACCAATCTCAATATCCACTGGTCTCCTTTTCAAATCAGCCCAACTTTTCTGTCGGTCCTGGGCTGTCTTAAGTCTATCCCTGATGATAGCTATCTTGTCAGTAGTAGCTTGCACTAACTCAGGTCCTGTGATAGCTCTTTCTCCTACTTCATCCCAGTATAACGGTGATCGGCATTTGCGCCCATAGAGTGCTTCGTATGGCGCCATTCCAATGCTACTATGATAGCTGTTATTGTAAGCAAACTCGACTAGAGGCAAGAGCTCGCTCCAATTTGCAGTAAAATCCAATGTACAAGCTCTTAGCATATCCTCGAGGGTTTGGATAGTCCTCTCTGTCTGGCCATCGGTCTGTGGGTGATATGCCGTACTAAGAGTTACTTTACTTCCCATGGATTGTTGAAAACTTTTCCAGAAACGGGACACGAATCTAGGATCTCTGTCAGATAGGATGCTCACTGGGACTCCATGCAGTCTCACTATATTGTCCATATATAGAGTTGCCAACTTGTCCAAGTTATAGTTCATACGGACAGGTAGAAAATGTGCTGATTTGGTTAGTCTATCAACAATTACCCATATTCCGTCATGGCTCTGTCTTGACTTTGGTAGTCCTACGACGAAATCCATGGAGATTTGTTCCCATTTCCATTCAGGGATTTTCAGAGGTTGAAGAAGTCCTCCGGGTCTTTGATTGTAAGGCCCCAACACTTAAACTCGTCATTTGTTCATTTATGACGTCGTATGTGTATAAATTTTTCATTTTCTTTTCATTCTTTAAAAAGAATCATTACATGTTTCCCATGACATAACCAATGTTCAACAATATATGTTCATCTCGACCAACAAACAGACTCAGAGGTTTCACCCAATACCATCCCCATTACACCACTTTTACATTGTGGGTTTTTATAAAAATTTGGGCAGAGTCTCCCCACAAACTGAGCTATCCGGAAATAAAAACATATCACACAACATAACTCCCGACCAGGGACAACGCAATACTAAACAGAAAACAGAAATACAAGTAAAATCCCAGCCAGGGAAGACACCACACTAATAAGACAACAAAAGTGGGTTTCAACACCCTTATACAGTCCATATACAGATACAAGTGCTCACAGAAGAGCAACGAATAACGGATACACATCCGGATGCATAATTAGTATAAATACCAACCGCTCAACCTCGTATATCGGCTCAATCTCATACTATGCTTCTGGAAGCATCATCCAACAAGGTTCGAGCCTAGTACTCCAAAGCAGCATCGTACCTGTTGTACCTGTTTCAACAGAAACAGCCCCCACACAGGGTGAGCACACTCCAACTCAATATTCGATCACAAATCAACATATGAAATCATAATGCAACAATTTAGATTATTCAAAACTCATAAAATATACTCCCTGTACAATTCCGAATCTGTATAGCTTCCACACACTGTTCCTGTTTCAAACTCACGGACTTTCATAATGTCAAGTTCAGTATTATCATTGAAAATATGATATCCAACAACACTATGAATTCAATACAACAACAATGCATCATTCATGCTCAACATAAATAATTCAACATCAATGTAAACCTGGTTATCCCACTATCTCATTCTCGACACTTTCCATAATGCTCATGCCCAAGGCATCAATACTCAACAAGTAAAATTGGACCACGTACCACTACGTGTCCCCCATAATTCGTATATGAAACTCAATTGTTAAAGTCAAACACTTACCTGAATCATCATATTCAAAATTGCATGTATACATGAATGTATAGATACTAGATATACCTGCACGTACGTCACCACGTACCTTATAGTAGACAACATGAACAAGCTATCATCAACGTCCGAAGCCTCCTGTAGAGTCTATATCGAATATCAATTCAATATTAGCTCATAATCCGAGCAATGAACATCCATCAAATAGTTCTTACTTTCTTTTCCATATCACAAATCAATAACTCAATATTATGAATCAAATCATAATCAATACTTTGGATGCACACATCCTCACATTTATCATGATATAACATTGGTAATGCAAAACCCCATCATCTCCCACCATCCGCTACATCACACACATGATGCGGGATACACACACCCATACGTGCAAGATCACGCCCAACCCACATAGCAGTTCACTAGACACAAGTTCAACAGAGGGAAAGGAAATGCAAGGGTGCATGCATAATAATATCCAACTAGTGTCTAACTAAAACAATCCAAGTAAGACAATTAACATGTTCCACAATTATTCAAACCCACACCGAGGTGATTCAAACCAAGACACGAAAGAAGGGATCCATGTAGATATAAGATTATACCCTTTTAAATCTAATTCCCTTAATCCCATCATAAAGTCATTTATCGATTAAATTCCACTTTAACAATTTAAAGATGCATTGGATTCCAAAATTCTTGATTTAGTACTAATAAGATTTGAAACTCAATAAAGTGACATAAATCATTAATACATGCCATGCTATCCACTTGAGCATAAATATCACCATAACTCTATTCCATGTCAACACATACTAGCATGAATCTAGTCTTCACCTTTTAACAACAATGGCATTAAATCACGACATTTAATCACCAGTTCATTTTCAACAATTATCCGTTCAATAATGTGAGTTATGATTAAATCCCTACAATTAATAACATTTTCATGCTATCCAATTCCCAATTGTTCATACTCAATACATGAAGGAATACATACACACACACCATCTTCACCCACAAACACATGCTGGACACACACACACACGCAGAAACACACACACGCACACACACTGCTGCACACACACGAACACACACTAACAACCCTACCAAAAATGCTAGCAAAAATCGAACCAAAGTTCATCAAAAATTCGAGGGATTTCAGGGGAATAACAACTAAGGTACGACGAGGATTACCCACAAAAAAATCGGAAGAAAATCGCTCCAAAATCGGACGAATTCGCGATTTTTATCCGCGCACTTCCTTGCAAGATCGGGACGCAATCCGCGACGAAACTTCACGTTCTTGGTATGGAAAGAAGCGCCTGGGAGAGACGAAGACGATGGCGGGTCGGACGCGCTGGAAAGCGCTCGGACGGCGGTGGGCGCGCGCGATTTACCGGAGGTGGTCAGGTATCGCAAGGGAGGCAGAAAAGAAAAGAGGGATCGGGTTTGTGTGCGTGAGTTTACACCTTTTACTGTGTGTCCGAAAATGCCAACATAACATATTTATTTTTGTATCCTAACCCGGTTTTGTACATCGAAGTGTCGCTGGTGCACTGATATATTATTTAGAGACAACGATTGGGATTTATACACACCCCAAAAACCCAAAACTTAAAATCTTCATTTTAATTAATTTATCTCTAAAATATTACCGGAGTATATTTTACAATCTCAAAATATTTTATGATCCGACTAACTTGTCAGTTGACCTTCACTTGGTCAATTCCACTTCTAATTAATTAATTCTAAAATTAATTATCAATAAAATCCAAATCATATTTAGTCCAACAAATGATTAATAATAATCTGGACATCACAATTCTCCCCAACATATAAAATTTCGTCCTCGAAATTTCAACGCATGTTTACCATAAAGGCCAACTGTAAAATTTACGTACCGTATATAGCTCAAGATAGAGACTTTACCATCCATAAGGCGACAGTCATCGGAATCATCATGGCTCACACATGTGCCCCATTGCACCAACGATCGCAAGAAGTGTTTAACCGTCAAGCTTCTTTGTCATATCTCACTACCTGTGTACTTTCATCGACACAATTCCATTGCATAATCTTATTTCCGTCATATACTTTTATCACAGTACCCATCATATAGTCTCGTTAAATCATGCAATCCATGCTTTCATGTATATTCAAGAATATATGACAATACACCACATTTATCTTAATCAACTTCATACCTGTGTCGTTGCAAATGTATGCAACTTATCCCCACATCATCACCATCATCCGTGTGAAGTAACGGTACTCTTGAGCCTTTACGCATCAATCTTTCATATATCATTTCCTGGCTGTTATCTGGTGCAAGGTAATGATTAGAAAGCCCATTAGTCATTTTCACATACGTATATACACATTATACACACCATCAGCCACAGACCATCAGCATCAAATCATGATAAATGACTTAACACCAATATTTTCATGTCACGATTATACTCATCTAACACAAGGCATCAACATCGATATCGAATAGTTCGTGACATACCTTTGTAGATGGAATCACCTACAATACACCATGGCATCACAATATCATGTTAATCACAACACTCACATACTCTTAAGTATCAACATTTCCACATTACTTCACCCAATTATTATCTATCATAGGACAAGTACAAAATAATCTCGTTAGTATTTCTCAAATACTAGTAACATAACACGTACCTTGTCAGTTACGCATTTCAATATTCATAATGTTTCTGTCATCAAACATTAATTCCCTGCATCAGAAGTTTCTCGCAGTTCTATACACAACATGCTACTGCACACTATCACATAGGGTGATTGAAATTTAACACAAGAATCAATTGCATGCTTCAATGACGCAATTTATATCAATCTTTAACTCATCCTCAAAACATAAAAAAAAAATTCATTAATCATGAATATTCACAATGATCACATGTCCACACACGACATTCGTAGTAATCACGCGTCATCCCATGACATACTCATGCCATCCCGTGACACACTCATTAAACTCATGTCTATCTGATTGTATTCCATTCAACATAATAGGTGATTAATCAATTATTAATCCTACCACATACAAAACTAGCATGCTTTGACAACAATAATTATCCTCACAAGGTTGAGCTGAGACCGAAGCTAAGATCATTTTCCCTTTGCCTTTCCGGCTCAAAGCATCTGCTATTTTGTTTGCCTTGCCGGGATGGTAATTAATGGTGAGATCGTAGTCCTTCAAGAGTTCAATCCATCTTCTCTGCCTCATGTTCAGTTCTTTCTTAGTAAACAAGTACTTAAGGCTTTGATGGTCCGTGAAAACTTCACACTTGGCGCCATAAAGGTAGTGCCTCCAAATTTTTAAGGCGGAAACCACTGCGGCTAACTCGAGGTCATGCGTAGGGTAGCTTTGCTCGTGCGGCTTGAGCTGCCTTGAGGCGTACGCAATTACTCTTCCCTCTTGCATGAGTACACATCCCAGTCCTTCTTTCGATGCGTCACTATAAATAGTGAAACCCATGCCTTCAGTCAGTAGTACCAGTACCGGTGCAAATGAAAGCTTTTCCTTCAAGATCTCAAAACTTTTCTCACAGTCTTCACTCCAGATGAATTTTGAGTTCTTCTGTGTGAGCTTTGTAAGAGGTACTGCTATTGAGGAAAATCCTTCAACAAACTTCCGCTAATAACCAGCTAGTCCCAAGAAGCTTCGAATTTCTGTTACGGTCGTTGGCCTTTGCCAGTCCAAAACTGCTTCTACCTTCTTAGGATCTACGGACACGCCTGCTTTTGATATAATGTGTCCTAAGAAAGATACGCTCTCTAGCCAAAATTCACATTTATTAAATTTGGCATAAAGCTCTTTCTCTCTCAGTGTCTGGAGAGTGAGGCGAAGATGTTGTTCGTGTTCCTCCTTACTCGACGAATAAATGAGAATGTCGTCGATGAACACAACCACAAAGTTATCTATGAATGGCTTGAATACTCGGTTCATCAAATCCATGAACACTGCTGGGGCGTTTGTCAAGCCAAAAGGCATCACCATGAATTCGTAATGCCCATACCTCGTTCTGAATGCAGTTTTCGGTACATCATCGGCTTTTATCTTGAGCTGGTGATAGCCTGACCTTAGATCGAGCTTAGAAAAGACTTTAGCTCCTTTGAGTTGATCGAACAGGTCATCAATTCTTGGAAGAGGGTACCTGTTCTTGATTGTGATCTTATTCAGCTCTCGATAGTCGATGCACAATCTCATGCTCCCGTCTTTCTTCTTCACAAACAACACTGGAGCTCCCCATGGGGATACACTTGGTCTAATTTGTCTCTTGTCTAAGAGCTCCTGCAGTTGCTCCTTGAGTTCTTTCAATTCGGCTGGCGCCATACGGTATGGTGCCTTTGAAATTGGTGCAGCCCCTGGTACCAAATTGATTTCAAACTCCAATTCACGGTTTGGAACAGAACCTGGCAGCTCTTCAGGGAAGACATCTGTAAATTCTTGTACTATCGCTATGTCCTCTACCCTGAGTTCGTCTTCTTCTTTTACCTCGCTTATTGTTGCTAGGTATACTTCTTCACCGTTCTTCACGGCTTTCCAAGTTTGTGCTGCCGATAGTAGGAATTTTCGTTCCTTGGTTTTACCGTGATACACGATCTCTCCATCGTCTGGGGTTCGTAGTTTAACATTCTTGTTACGACATTCAACTACCCCATGGTGTTTGGATAACCAATCCATTCCGAGTATAATATCGAAATCTACCATGTTGAGTTGAATTAACTCAGCACTAAACACCGTTTTGTTAATACTGAGATTACAATCTTGGTGTATACTGTGTGCTAATAAGGTTTTATTGGCGGGTGTTGCTACATTGTATGGCTTACTAAGCAATTCCGGTTTAAGAGCTAGTTTCTTAGCAAACCTCTTAGATATAAATGAATGCGTGGCACCACAGTCAAACAATGCATAAGCAGATAATTCGTTTAATAAAATGGTACCTGCCACTACGTCATTTGTGTCTTCTGCTTCCTCATTTGATATGGCAAAGACACGGGCATTCGGTTTGTTCTCCCTGGGTTTGATCGGAGGACCGCCATTTCTTGCAGTTGTCCCCTTTACATCAGGTTCAGGGCATTCAGCTATCCTGTGTCCTAACTTTCCACATCGGAAACATGCTCCCTTTCCTTTCAGGCATTCTCCGGGATGATGATAGCCACAGTTTGAACATTTTGGAAATCTCTGTTGGTTTGGGCCGAGTATTGGTCCTTTTCGCTGATTACTGGACTGATTAGGCCGCTTGGAATTGTGACCAATAGTAGCATGCTGATTAGGGGAAGGTCGCTTGCGCTTGAATTCCTCTTCGCGACGCTTTATATCAGCTTCAGCCCTGATGGCTGCTCCCATTAGATCTCCAAAGTTTGCGGTTACAAAAATCGCAAGGGCGGATTGGATACGACTGTTCAGTCCAATCCTAAAGCGATGGAGCTTCAAGGTCTCATCTGCCATGATACTAGGTGCATACGTTCCCAATGCGTTGAACTTTGCGGTATATTCTACCACTGACATGTCAGGAGTTTGAGTCAAGTTCTCAAATTCTCTCAGCTTCTGGTTTTGTACCGCTGTTGGGAAGTACTGCTTTAGAAATGTACTTCGGAACCTTTGCCATGTGATTGGTCCCGCCTCTAACATTAGTGGTGACACATTCTCCCACTATATACCTGCCTGATCAACAAGGAAAGATGTTGTGACTTCCACCTTGATGTGCTCCGGCACTTCCAGTAGCCTGTGGTGATTTTCCACCTGCTTAAGCCAGTTTTGGGCCATCTCTGGGTCTGAGTTGCCGTCAAACGTGGGCACTCTGTTCTTTCGCAGTGATTCATAATGGTACTTCACTCCCTGCGGATGTGGCGCTGGCTGCTGCTGTTGCTGATTAATAGCGGGGTTAGCCAGACCTTGTAGTGTCGTGGCCACAATGGTGGCTATAGCTGTCAAGTCCTCACGACTTAGACCCATCCTCGGGGGTTCTGGAGGATTTTGGTTTCCATTCGATCTTCCCTCATTAGTGTTAGGAGGGGCAGCGTAGTTGGGGTTACGGTTGTTACGCACAGGACGACCGGCCATCTCCTACAATACACAAAGATCTAAGGTCTATGCGCAGAAGTATAAGGATAACGGAATATAACGAAGACATGATAAAAGGGAATTGATAATTTTATTAATAACTTGAAATTGTTTGATTCAAAACAAAAGGAAACTACTGAATATCAAAATAACTCTTAAATAAAAACTCTTAACAACAAAGCTTCCTAGAAGTCTACGGATCTACTATATCTCCATTTCCTAAATCCTCTTCCACATCTTCTTCCATTGGTTCCTCTTCAGGGTCCTCCTCTGGTTCTTCATCTGACTCTACAACGTCCAGAAGATCTCGCATGTGACCATTGGCTTCCCGTAGGTCACTATTGACGTTCTGGAGGTGAGTGATGATACTCCAGTATCCATTGCTCCTTATTGTCAAGCGATGGTTCGTAGCTTGGAGTGAGAGAACTCGCTCTGCCATTTGCTCCAGTAGTTGCCTTTGCACTACGCATTTCTCGGCAGCAGTCCTATGGAGTTCATCCAATCGAGCAACTTCTTTCTTAGCTTCTTTACTCTGCTCGTCGGCTTGATGGTGATAGTAGCCGAGTCTATGAACATCACCACGCAGGTGGTCTACTACCTCAAGTAGTTCAGAATTAGCTTCATTGAGCTTTTCAACTTCTTGCTCCAGGCTAAGGATCTTGACGGTCTGGGCTCGGGTCGACATCACCTAAACCCAATTACGGAACTAGTTTAGTCAATTGAAATACTTGACAAAATCATTTTAAAAACAAGAATTAATAGCATGAAGCAAAAATTTCGAATTTTGGCATTCTGGAAAATTTTTTCTTTTTTTTTAAATCAAAAATTAGGGTTCATAACCCGAAATTAGGGTTCCAAAATTCGCCCGAAATCGATGTCAAAATTTGAAATTGGCAGAGGGCTAAGGATCGACATAGAATAAGGATCGTAATTTCAAATTTAATTCGAACAAAAATGTTTCGGAACTCAAGAAATCGAGAAAAGAAATTTCGTGGCTGATAGGGTTCTTGGACTCGAATTCGATCTGAATTCTTGAAATCTTCCAGTGGTCGAATTTTGAAATTGATAAAGGGCTTTTGATCGACGTGTTCAGACGATCATAATACAATTTTTATTTTTCAAAACGATCAAGATATGATCAGAAAATCGGGAAACGAACATAATTTGGGGATTAGGGTTCTTAGATTTAAAATGCGAAATTGATCGGGCAAACGATGTCCGATCGGTCTGAAATTTGGACAGTGAGATCGACTGGAAGAGACGATTCCAATGATATACTCCTCGACAGTTATTGTGACGGCAGGCGGCGGCGGTGGCTTGGCAGCTAGGTTTCGAATTCTCTAAAATCAATTTCCGAGAAATTTTTTTTTTTTTTTAAATTTTCGAAATACTTAAGAAAATCAGAAACTAAAATTCGTATTCACGTGATCAATCAGATTGAACTTCCGATTATCGTAATTATCGTGAATCGATCTTTTCCCAGCGGGATAATGGAACCTGGCTAGCTCTGATACCACTAAAATGTCACGCCCCGAGACCGGGGTCCATAACACCGGCATTGATTTTCAATAACAATTAAAATCAATAAGCCTCGTAATATCTTAATAACCAAAAGCCAGTTTATATTCCATAAAAGAATAACCATTGTCTTTACATTTGAATAAAAACGCGAAATTAAAAACTTAACCAACTGAGCGAACTAAAATCGTACTTAATGATAAACTCTTGGGAACTAAATCTTAATATAACGCAGCGGACAAATCACCAACCCCAGAATTAGTGTTCTTCAGCTTCAGCTTCTTCCTCAACTTTATCTGGGGATGTAGAGTAAGGGGTGAGTGTTTTGGAAAACACTCAGCAAGCGGGGGCCAATCGATATGACAATAATATATTTTTCATAATTTTCCAAAACATAAATCTTAAGCAAACATATATTGATATGAATGCATCTTATCATAATTGCTCCATCGAGCCATAAACATAGCATATCAATCGTTCATAATTTTCATATACTTAAGCACAGTAAATTTCTAGTTTCCTCTTGGTACTGATATCAGTCTCTAGAATTATCCCTCCTAGAGAAGAGGTCATGCATCGGCTTACCCACGAATAAAGGGTCTGGACATTCCAGAAACAACGGTTAACCACCGTATAAGGTCATGTAAACGGTTATATCCCACCGCATCAGGGTCATAAAGGAATCCACTTCCAATCAGATTTCAAAGTTTAAAGTGCTTAAAAATTACTACTTGCATAATTTCAAAATAAATTCATATCGATTGAGATTTAAAAGCATACATACAATCATTTTTAGAAAACGAAACGAATACTAGCAAAAACCCACTTACCACGATTATAGATGATTGAACGGTTTAGGGTTGCGAAAACGACACGAAATCCTTCCTTCCTAAGCTTAGAAGTGGTCGAATTTCTTGGTAGAATTTAGGCTAAAGTTTTCGACTCTTATGATGAATAATTCGAACAAGAATAGTGGCTAGGTTTGGGCAGAAACTTATGATTTAATAGAGTAAGTTTTCGAACAGATTGTGGCAAAATAATGGAGAGGAAAGGTTGGTGCTAGATACACTATTTAATGGTTCAACTTAACTATATAATTTTGGTACAAAATCTGAAGATTAAAGATGAATATTTTTGAAATTTAGGCCACAAAATCTGTGCAGATTTTTGTGTTAAAAACATGCTGATTTTGTTGATAAAAGAATGGTGCAGATTATCGAAAATAAGGATGCAAATTCTTGAATTTATGGTATAAAATATGAGTACATTTTTGGTGAGCATATGGTATAAAAATTGGTGCATAATAGATGCTAATATGGTATATAATTTTCGAAATAATGATGCAGAATTTTCGAAAAAAGAAAGGTTGAGATTCTTGATTTTTATGGTATAAAAATCTTTCCCCAAAACTCTTGATTAAATAATGAAACTTTCGATTTTTAGATGCTAGTAAAATAGGATGGAAATCTTTGAATTATTTGGCTTAAATCATGATATTTATGGATTGAGTAACTTGAGTTAAAAGGTGAAGATCCTAGGAGTATTAAATCCTACAAGGAAACTAATTAATAAAGTTTAAGTCATGCTAAATCATTTAATGATAGTATAATAATTAAACTTTTAACTTGAGCCCAAAATAATTTAATTTAATGAATACCTCGAATTTTCGGGTCTTTACATAAAACAACTTCAGAGCTTTCTGGGACTTGTTAATTTTGTTGGAATGTTCATTAATAATCTGGCAAATCACAGAAAGGTGTTCAGTCTGTTACTCAAAAAAGACGTTAAATATGAGTGGAATGAAGACCATCGACAAGCTGTCAAACAGCTGAAAGAAGTTTGCAGGCAACACCAAAGCTTGCAATCCCAAACGACGAGGATGAACTTGTGTTATACACGGATGCCAATGATCATTGGTGGGCAGCAGTTCTCATGAAAGCTACACCAGACAGAGAAATGTCATGCATATACTGTAGTGATCTCTTTACAGACAGTAAAGCTATCCGATGACATATCAACGAGAAAGAATTCTTTGCAGCCCGAAAGACCTTTAAAAAATGGCCATTATTTTTACTTGCAAAGAAATATATCTTGAAAATAAATAATACGAGTGTTAAGTCTTTTCTGAAAAATAAAATTGAATCAAACCAGAAAATGCTAGACTTTTAAGATGGCAAGCTGAACGTCAATATTATGATTATGATATTGTCATTGTGAAATCTGATAAAAATATTCTTGCAGATTTCTTAACGAGAGATAGAAGCGAGTGAAGTCAATTCCATCATAACAAGATCAAAGCACCGCAGAGAAAATCTGGAGGAACTATACAAGAAGATCAACGATCTTCTGATAAATTCCCAGGTCACTGGTCAAGTACATGAAATGGATCTCACGAAGGTCCAACAGGCTATGAAGGCTACCATGCAGGCTCACACCTCTTTATGGGACATTCTTTATATTCCCCTCCGACGGGATGCTTCAACAGTGAAGCTAAAGTCGTGTTTCAGAGAGCCGGGCTCTTCAACATGTGTGATGGATTCAAGTACCACCACTATTGATCCTTTCGAGGAAGATACAGAAAGAAAATTTGATTCACATGTATCTAGGACATCTGATGAATCAAGCCAACCCAACACCTCAAGGGTTAAAGAGGGAGAGATTAATCTTAGGCCATCGACGGGCAAGTCTAAGGTAAACACTAATGAGGTTAAAGTTTCCCCAACTTCCCCTTTGCAGGAATATCAAAGAACATGGGAGAAACTCTATACAAGAGTGGGTGTAATTCCTGTGATCAGGAAAATACCCAAGAATGTGGATGCATCCTGGTGTCAAACCAGAAAGTGTTCGTGAGTGGTTTGATTTTGGCTGTCTAGCCTCAGTCTGTACCAAAACACCAAATTTTTCGGAAATCATGAAATTACCGATTGGATCTATGAAGGAGTATATGACTCATTGCAAAATAATCATACACTTGGGCGAGGAGATGTTCTGGAGCTAAAATTCCTAACTGCAGCCCCAAAAATTACAGGAAAAGACCTTCATCCCAGCTTCCATTTCATGAAGTTACAAAGGTCTAACTAAAAGGCGATAGACCAAATAAAGCCACCACCCGAAGGAATAACACTAGTCTCCCCACTCACAAAGGACGACATCACCACCAGAAGAACCTGGGGATTATGGGTATGCCTCACCGAGATGGACAAAGTCAAGTACCTGTTCAAAATTTTCCAGAAAACAGCGAACGGGTCATTCATGGTTAACGCCATGATAAGCCACACTACGAAATTTTTTGAGGAAATCTTTGAAAATAAGAGGCAAATATTGTGGGATAACAAGATTCCGGCGACCAAAGAAACTTGCCGGAAGTTCTGCAACATGGCTCATGTTGGAAGATGGCAGGATTACATCTGCCAGAGCTGCCCAGAGCAAAAAAGTCACTGTTCGGGAAAGGATTCCCTGCCAAGAGGACCATAAGAAAGAAGACAAAGCGGGATCAGGCAAACATGGAAGATTCACACGCGGACCATAAAAACCAAATTTCTAGGGACCATAGGGAGACAAGAGTCATGTGACTCTGACGAGGACCATTATCAAACGAAAACTAGATGGTAGGACAGCCGCTTCTGCCGAAAGTAGAAGGGACCACAAGAAACCAAACAAGAAAGAAGACGCATGCAATGATGTCTGATAATAAACAAGACTTGAAGTCCGTATTCAACATCCACCTCCAGATTTCTATAAATACCAAGGTATTCAGGAAGCTAAGGACATCAAAAATTTCCATAGTTTTATGAGAATAAAAATTGTACTCTTCAAGCTTTGTAATCTTTCAACTTTCATAGCTTGGTAATATCTTTTTCTTTCTTTCTTTCTTTATAATCATTTGTAATATTGTTCTGTATTTCAGTATATGTGTTCTTGAGTCAAGCCTCATCTATATGAGAGGCTAAATAAGTCTGTCTCCTCCCAAAAGGATATGTTTTAATGTAATAGATATTATAAGTATTTCCAGAATAAAATAAAGGTTGTTGCACATCTATCTCTCAGATTTCTTTAAAATATTTTTATATTTGGTTATATCATACGCCCTACGTAGAACTAAATAGGGATGTGCTGGCTATTATTGAAGGGCACTCTAACAGAACCATCGGTTGCGACCGTGTGGTTGGTGGTGAGGGGCCATCGTAAAACCTGATTGAGTGCGGTAAGAAATGTATGTACTATTTTGTTAAATTTTTTTTGTAATACGGAAGCATGATTGGCCTTTTACGAATTCAAGACAATGGGTACAAAAAAAAAGGTATTCTTAGTATGAAAAGTGTCATTTCTCAAAGTTTGGATGGTAAGTGAAATATCATGTAAACAATGGGACGGTGAGTGAAATTTGCCTATAAATACATATAATGTAAGAAACGTGAATACATTCTCTCTCCATCGTTTACTTCACGAAATAAGATTTAAATATATTTGCAGTAGCCAAAAGATGTGTTTCAATTATGGAATATTTTATTTCAAATATTTCAAAGTAGTAAGATATATGTTTTATTTTATTTTATTAGTTATAGTAACATCAGAATATAAATCTTTCAAAATAAATATCAGTCCAAACATTATATTTTAATCGTTTTTCCATAATTATTCAACCCAATAATCATTTATCAATAACTATACCATCGCTCCACACGGCTTTGGCCGCACGGTTCGAAAGCGAAACCGTGGTTCCTGTTTCTTCCCAAAGGAAGTTCTCTATACTACTCCTGGAGGTCCTTCGCTCGTGGCGGTGGGGGTTGTAGCAACACCACCGCTCGCTATGAGTTGTTTTTGGGGATGCTTGATGTTTGGGAGAAGATCGGGCATTCCATTGCTTGCGACGCTCTGTTCGTGATTATCTCTCATTTTAGTTTTAATATCTACTGACCATTTATCTATTATTACTGTTGTTTTGTTGTTGTGCTTGTTAGTGTTGTTGTTGGGTAATAGCTTATCCTCGATGCTCTGGCCATTCGTCAGTATTTTTATGTTTGTTGTCTATGGGTTGGTTTTTCTTGTATGTACAATGTGTTTTTTTATAGCCTTTTTTTTTTGTATCTTGGTGGTGTCCATGAATTATTACTGCTTGCAACTCTCTTGCCTTCTGCTAGCTACGATTATCTAGGTTTCGTGTGACATTCAATACTGTTCTTGGGTTGTGAGATATTAGTGAGAGATTTGGATATAAGAGCTTGCTCGTTGTTTGCCATTTATCAGGTTATCCTTCTTGTTTTTCTTTCTTCATATCTCCAGCTATGTTGGAAGACAATTTTCTTGCTCGACCATACCCTGAAATGCATGGTTTCATGGGACCTGGATCGACTTAGTCGTGATCAAGGCCTTGTGATGCTACGGTGCTTCCTGTCACTTTCTCCCCTTTTTGTCCGCTCATTACTAGTTGTGACTTACTCAAAGTCAATGCTAGACGATTGTGTTTTGTCGTTGTATAGTCGTGTGTTGGGTGATTGTGGCTGGATTTCGTTGTACATACATGTTCTATTAATATAATTCTGTTAAAAAGAAAATCTAAAATTTGAAGTTGCTAATAAAATAAGTGTGAACGGAGAGATGAACAAAAGGTCAACAATAACCACAAAATCCAGCAGCACAGCCTACAACTATTAAATTTGGGAAAAGGACATTTTGAATAAGTTGGTGAAATATTTAAGACATGAATTGGAGGTACAATTTTAAATGGTCAAGGTACTACTATTTGGATCTCAAAATATCTGGATAAAATTTAGGGACTACATCAAGGGCTAGCTGTAAATAGAGCATGACAAATCCCCTGATTTAGAAATCGTATAGGGAGACTTGGGTTCAGAATCCATGTGACATGTTTAGGTTTACGGGTTTACGATGCTACCTTCGAGGACGGTGCTTCAAGAATGATATCAAGCGACATGTTTTCGATATTTGTAAAAACAAATGATATGTATCACTTGATATAGTCCTTAAGAACATCGACGCCATTAATGGCGGGATCAAACTAATCTGGTTTATGAGCAAAATCTTATGACACCAATGATTATTTTTTTTCTTTTTGATGATTAATTTGACGTAATAATAGAGTTGTTCGTAAATAATTTTTAATTATTATATTTGACCATAAAGTATTTATATTTATGCCATACAACGATTTAGCATCATTGACTCATAATTCATTGTGTTAAGTGAACAATTTATGTGATTTAAATGATTATCGGTGCAGGTTCCAGTATTAATTTGGTGACCTAATTACCTTATGTTTCATTTTTTTTTGTTCAGTACTGAATGATTGAACAGACTTGCATGTTTTTATGGATAATGGGTTATTTATCAACACTGTAAAATATTACACGAAATACTAATTAAAAACAGCAAATTTGAACTTGGCTGAAAACAAAAACTTTTCATGTTAAGAATTTTTAGATAAGTATTTTAATAAATTTTTAAGATACTAAAAATAATTGCTTTACAATATTAATATTAGTTATTTGCATAAATACACATGAATTACACACAATTTTTTATATTTTTAGAAAAAAATATATTTTTATTTATTAAATTAAAAATTTATTAGTAACCTACAATGCACATGTACTGATACGGCGAAACGACAAGGACAACAAAATTTTCAGGATATGGCGAAACTTCAAAAATGTGAATTTTACTATTTTATAATATAGTAATGTATGATATATACATTACTATATATTCTTATCAAACTCAATACACATATAAATGATGATGTCACTGGAATCATCATAATATCACTTATATTAACACCAATACATATTACTTCAATTAAAATAAAGTTTAACAAACACGTCCAATTAAAAGATCACAACCAAAATATTATTACAAAATTCAAAATGCATATAAATAATGTCACTGAATCAGCATAGTACCACTCATACTTACGTAAAATGTATCTAACTTCAATTAACATAAAATGTAACTAACATGTCTAAAATTCATTTTAGCCAAAAAAATTTAAATTGTATAATGAACCCCCAAAAATGTTCTCTCTGTGTTGGAGACGCCATCGACCTTCTTCGACACGAGTGTCCAGTTTTGAGGGGAGTGTATGGCATGTGTTGTCCAATTTTATTTTTTAAATAAATTAAGATGGCGTGTCCGAAGATTGTCGATATCCTTGCAATATTCGACACTATACCGAGTAATTTTAGGAGTATAAGAGTGTTTGTACATTATAGGTAGCAACATAATTAAATTAAAATATATGTACATGAAATAACGATAATATGACATTCAACTAAGTTACAAACTTTTTGTCATATTTTTTTGTTAAAAAAGTGAAAGATTATTTCTACCCAATACTTAAAAATTACAAAAATTAATTAGTTTAAAGAATGTTTGTTAATAATATTATAATTGATATTAAATATCATTTTTTCGTACAAATTGACTCCTTTGATATAAACTATATTTTTTGTTTGATATTATGATTAAAAAAAATTTGCACGATCCGACTTGTGTATATGCATGACCCGATTTGAATCTTGCTATGATTAGTATAATCAATCTCAATCCGTTAGAATTAAAGGCTTATTCGTATTTGGCGGTATTGTTGAGTGTGGCGGCATACCACATTCATTGATTGGCCTACAACAAAATTCCAGCCATCACACATTAAAGAAGTGTTTAAAAAACAGAAAAAATAAAAAAGAGCAAGGGGTTATTTAAAAAAATAACCCAAAAAAAAAATATTTTTAACAAAATAACCCATTTTAAAAATTGTTAACAATGTAACCTGAGACGCCAACTGAGTTGGCGTCTCCTACTTTTTTTTTTTTTTTTTTTATGTTGGAGACGCCAACTGAGTTGGCGTCTCCAACAAAATTTTTTTTTTTAATAAATGTTCCAACATTTTTTTTTTTTAATTTTTAAATTTATTATTATTATTATTATTATTAAAAATCAACCAAAATTTAATGTAGTGTTCAACGTCAATCATTATCTCAAAAACTATTATTGATAATACAAATATTTTCTCAAATATATAATGTCTTGTGAACTGTCGGTTGAGTCCAATCATTATCTCATATTCAAAATTCAAATAATAACGTTATAATGAGTTAGAATACTCACTTTGACCATTTAAAATTTTGAATCACATTCAAATAAGTATAAAATACTATCTTTTGATCTGAACAAATATTAATATGTGTCCCACTTGGAGGTGTAGTTGAAGTTAGATGTGTAAATGAATCGAATCGAGCCGAATATGAAAATTTTTTTAAGATTCGATTTCGGCTTGAAATAGTTATATTCGAACTCGTGTTTGATTCAAACTTCGAATAGTTTTAAAAATTTGACGCGAGTTCGGTTCGAAAAAATTCGAGCATGTTCGTGAGCTATTTAAACAGTTATTCTAAAACAATTTGCAGCACGGAATGACCGTCGCGGAACATTATTAAATTTTTAAACATAAAATTTAGGGATGTCAATGAGACGGGTCTAAACTCTTGCCCGTGTTAATAATGTTCCGCGACCGCCATTCCGAGCATGTTCGCGAGCGGCTCGGAATGGCGGTTGCGGAACATTATTAACACGGGCAAGAGTTTAGACCCGTCTCATTGACATCCATAAATTTTATGTTTAAAAAATTTAATAATGTTCCGCGACGGCCATTCCGTGCTGCAAATTTTTTTAGAATTTGATAATAAAAAAATTGTTTAAATAGCTCACGAACATGCTCGAATTTTTTCGAACCGAACTCGCGTCAAATTTTTAAAACTATTCGAACTTTGAATCAAACCGAGTTCGAATATAACTATTTCAAGCCGAAATCGAATCTTTAAAAAATTTTCATATTCGGCTCGATTTGATTCATTTACACATCTAACTTCAACTACACATCCAAGTGGGACACATATTAATCTTTGTTCAGATCAAAAGATAGTATTTTATACTTATTTGAATGTGATTCAAAATTTTAAATGGTCAAAGTGAGTATTCTAACTCATGATAACGTTATTATTTGAATTTTGAATATGAGATAATGATTGGACTCAACCGACAGTTCACAAGACATTATATATTTGAGAAAATATTTGTATTATCAATAATAGTTTTTGAGATAGTGATTGACGTTGAACACTACATTGAATTTTGGTTGATTTTTAATAATAATAATAATAATAATAATAATAATAAATTAAAAAATTAAAAAAAAAAAATATGTTGGAGGCGCCAACTCAGTTGGCGCCTTCAACATTTATTAAAAAAAAAGATTTGTTGGAGACGCCAACTGAGTTGGCGTCTGCAACATAAAAAAAAAAAAAAAGTAGGAGACGCCAACTCAGTTGGAGACGCCAATTGAGTTGGCGTCTCAGGTTACTTTGTTAACAATTTTTAAAATGGGTTATTTTGTTAAAAATATTTTTTTTTTGGGTTATTTTTTTAAATAACCCAAAGAGCAAGTACCTGCGACAGATGCAATTATTCCAGCTTTTAAGTTTTACTGTATTTGTCTTTACTTGAGAAATAATCCATTTCTCATTTGGTTTGAAAATAATTGAATCCAATGCAAATAATTCCAGGCAAAAATTACTCGACTCTCGGATGATGTCTTTCTGCTTTGCGAAAAGGATAATCGGTCATTCATATAATTCAATAACTAATTATAATGCATTTATTCATGGACTGATCCAAAATTTAAAATTAAAACGTGGACTAACACGACTAGATATAACTAAAGAACTATAACAATTTAAAAAGTTAGGCTAAAAAACTAAATTTTGAAAAATTAACAAGATTTTTTTTTAAAGTTTGCATTAGGCTGTAGCATATCCTAGCCCATAGATAACTCTGCATTCATATGTGTGCAACTTTGAATGAATGACCAGATTAAATGTGGCATGGTTTACAAAAAAAAAAAATTACAAACTATCACAAAATAATTACATATATCTTTAATATATTATCCATAGTTACCTCCAAAAATAATTATTTACAAAATACCAAATGTACAAGAGCGATTAAACTTTGCCAAAAATTATTAATAATGGTAACGCTTAACTCAAATCTTTTTAAAATGTAAAATAGTTTAATCGTTATGTTTCGACCAATCTTCTCGTAGAAATAATTATTTCTCTTAACAATATGTTCCACTGCTACCAACAATATATGTTGGCACAAGAATGGCCATTAAGACATAAATATTATTTTGTTGATGGCAACTCACGATATCAACGAGTGATTGTATTCGGGTAAAAAAAAATATTTTAGGTAAAAAAAATATTAAAATATCAACTCCTAAATCATAGATTTGTCGGTTTCAATAATCATCGACACTACCACATGCAGACATTCTTGAAGGGATGAAGACCGACTCACAAGTCACATGGCCATATGGACCCCTTTATATAATTGGATAATGGTCATGCACTGGACATTCTCTTATCATTTTATTGCTCCCTGTCGTTATATTATATTGTCACGTCATATTCTGTATTTTTTCCAATCAATTTTCACGATGTCTTATTGAGTGCAATAATTATCTCTACTTGAAGAGCGATATAAGCGTGACTCTTTAGCTACTATACGGTTTAAAGATTAACGTTGCAACATTACCGCAAGCTATAGTTTTTGATAAAGCGGCAAATTATTGATCAAACAATAGATATCAGAGTCAATGTCACGTGTTCGATTATCATTAGTTACAAGGTAGTCAATTATCGGAGGAGATTGTTGGAGTCTAATAATTATCGCTGTTGTTGGAATTTTGAAGTAAATTAAAAGAAAAGAAAGAAAAAAGGTGCTCGATCGATCGAGACCAAGGCCTCGATCGGTCGAGCAAGACAGAAAAATTTCGTCTGTTGGAATAAGTGGCTCGATCGATCGAGCACCAGCCGTCGATAGATCGAGCAATGTGTCTGTTGAGAATAATGGTGTGTCCATGCTTGTTGGGGTGCGATTTTTCCTTTATATGGTGCATCTAAATGGTGCCTTTTGGACACTCTTTGGTTTACTATAAATAAGACATTCCTCGTTTGTTTAAACTTAGAATTTCGAAATCTACATCACAAAAAAGATCAAATTGAGAGTGCTTTGAACCTTTGTGGTTTTATGACTTGTGATTTGGAGTGCTCCTATCACAAGTCATAGTCGTTGTATCTTGGGAGACAAATTGTCAAAGCAAACCGTTAGCACCAAGACGCGGTAATATTGTCTTAAGGACGGAGATTACAAATCTCGCCTCGACATAAACTTTAAAACCATTGTTATTTTTTGTTACTACATTTGTAAGGCCCGAAAAGTATTCTACGAGTATTAGTCATATTAGTACATGAACATATGTATGATATATACACTAATAAAATACAAATCTCTCCATAAAAAAAAAATAGCATACTAAATATAGTATGTCTGTATAATATTAAAACAATAAAATACTAAATAGTTTATATTATCTATTAGACATTAGTCACTTTTCACAAACACCAATTTTGCCAAAATGAGTCACATATATAGTCTATTATCCTAGGCAATCATATGAGCTAGTATCAAAGGGGATGACGGAGAAAGAAACTATCACAGTAATCTTTCTTTTCGCTATTCCAAAAAACTAGGTAACTATCAGCTTATGTGAATTTTTATTTTTGTTCACAATTGTTTCATAGATATAGATTTTGGTCAGATAAGGTTTTTATTACGTATTCTATTGTCATGTTTGCAAAGCAATATTGATTTGATCTTAAACTTTTAAAACTACGCTTATGACTTAAACCAGAGCTATGATGTTTTGAACCACAAATTTAGACTGGAAGATTGAAACATAGACTGAATCAATCATGTTTGCTTCGGTTATGTCTCCTTTGGAATTATGAATACTCAAATAAATCATATATTTCACCAAACTCTATATAACCAGTTGAGCTTAATTATGATTTGGGCTTGTGTTGTTTTGAAGGACATATTAAATATTAAATCATGAGCTAGTTATATGTTAATTAATATAATGATGTTTAGTCAATTGGAAGAGAAAAATAAGTACACTCAAATCCATGTCTCCCTGAAAGTTTTGTGATTAAATTATGAAGCACTGTTGAAATTTAATTAAAGATAAGCCTTTAAGCAAGTTTATGGTTAAGAATAAATTTATTCGAAACTATTAGGCCACATTCATTGAAAATTTTTAGTATTCAGGTATGAAAGATCTTGTTTCAATGAATAAACCCATTTTAAGAAATAAATGTTGGTGAACATGTGTTTTCCGTCAATTTTAGAATTTTAGAAAAACTCTGGAAATAAAATTTAGGTGTCTTGATAACTTAATAAAAGTGAAATAATTGACTTAAAACAAATTTAAATGGTATTTGACTAACTTTACGTTATCATGTTCAAGTCAGTTGCAACGTGTTTGACTGTTAAGTGGCTTTAATAAGCGTTTATATTGATACTGTAGTATAATTACTCTTTGCAAGAAGATAATCAGTCCTTGCACCAAATTAACTACTAAAAAGGTATGTTACGATCAAATAACATACAACAGATAGACATAGCATTTGATATACGTTGAATATGGTTTATATGGCATTTTATTGTCTACATGGATTATTTGTGACATTTCATAAACATCGATGCGTGAAAAGGAAAATCTATTTTACACATGTATTTTTCAATATATATAGCATCGATGCATAATATGATATTACATTGCATATTGAGCCTCGATTTCCATTTGATGACTATTTTGATATTCGAGGTGTTTTGTTGGGATTATACGGAGCTGCGACTAGCCCGAGAGATGTTGTAGGCCGATAATGCGCAGTATGTCTGTAGTCCCTAGAAAGCTGACCGGCACACGGTAGTAGACTGGCGGGGAAGTGGTCACTACGACAGTGTAGCTGAGCCTTGCTTATTGCTCGAGCTATTTTTGTACTACATTTGCTATTCCAATTTTCCCATCCATATGTATCGACCTTGATCATGCATTGCATCCATATATCATTCACTATAGTACATGTTTTTATTTTGATCATATCATATTGGGTTATTACTCACTCCCTCGGGGCGGTTATCGTTTTGTGTGTGGATGGTAATCAGATAAAGATGACATTGATGGTATTGCTAGAGGGACCAATCATGGAAGTCACTAGTTTCAGCAATCTATATATATAGGGACTGTCTGCCTAGTTGTTGAAGAAATAATGTACAATTATCCAGGAGTTTGGATTGAGGATGGAGTTGAGCCCTACATTTTCTCCATCCATGTGCACGTCACATGGAGTCTATACCTCCTCCACGACAGCACCTGACCTTATGATGCATATGTCTACATATATGTAGAATATATTAGAAGCATATATATATATATATATATATATATATATATTTGGATATGTATGTCATATGAAGTTCCGATGTACTCGTCACTTTAATATATGGACTAGACGATAAATTTTGTATCCCTTTTTAAGTACAGGTTTTCCATTGTTTAATCGGTAATTTATGTTTAATTATTAATACTTACAGGTAAGAGTCTAGGGCCCCACAACATTCCTAAGATACACATTGCTAGAGAAATAACCAATAACAATCATAAGACAATATCGAAAACCAATGGCTTCTTCGAGTGCAACAACGACTCCTGTTCATCATGGTGAAAGGCATGAAAAGTTCAATGGGAACGACTTCAAGCGATGGCAACAAAAGATGCTCATTTACTTGATCACACTGAGTTTGGCAAGGTTCTTAACAGATGAGGTTCCTACGGTTGAAGAAGAAGAGACTGCCACCCAAAAGAGGGCGTCACTTGATGCATGGAATCAAAGTGACTTCCTATGCAAGAATTATATCCTAAATGGGTTAGACAATAAATTATATAACGTTTGTTGTCTTTTGAAACAGCAAATGAACTTTGGGCATCGCTGGAAAAGAAGTACAAATCTGAGGATGCTGGCATGAAGAAATTCATAGTTGTACAGTTCCTGGATTTCAAGATGGTTGATAACAAGCCTATGATGACGCAAGTGCAAGATCTACATGTCATGACATTTATGCGGAGGAAATGAGTCTAAGTGATTCATTCCAAATCGCCGCTATGATTGAAAAATTGCCTCCTATGTGGAAGAACTTCAAGAACTATCTGAAACACAAACAAAAGGAGATGAGTCTTGAAGATCTTGTTGTTCGACTACGAATCGAGGAGGACAACAAGGTTTCCGAGAGGAAGGCGGGTAGGTTTCAAATGGAACCATGGGCTAGCCTAGTTGAACAAACAACCGGATAAAAGCGAAAGTTTGACGGTATGGCCTCCAAAATTGGAAAGGCGAAGAAGTTCAAAGGTAAATGCTACAAGTGTGGAAAACCTAATCACATGGCAAATGATTGTCGTAACAAAACATTCGTTGGAAAGCAAAAGATCAAGTCAATGTGACCGAACAATGATCGGATCTCGGATGACTTGAATGATCTAATGTTAACCGATGTGATCTTTGAAGCGAAGTTGGTGGACAATCCTATGGAATGGTTCGTCTATTCCTGTGCAACCCGACATGTGTGCTTGGACAAAGCCATGTTCTCCACATACACTCCAATAAGTGGGCGCCAACTCTACATGGGAACTACATCTCCGGTAGTTGGACTGGGGAAGGTGGTTCTAAAGATGACTTCGGGAAAGAAATTGACTTTGATAGATGTCCTACATGTTCCCGACATCCGAAAGAACCTGATATCCAGACCGGCTCTAATCAAGGCGGGTTTTAGACTAGTTTTAGAATCTGGAAAAATTGTACTTCCAAAAATGGGGGTTTTGTTGGAAAATGGCTATATGGAGAAAAGCCTTTTTCAAAATGAATGTAATGACATTTATACGTCAATTTGAAAGTAATAAAGTGAATGATTCTACTTATTTAATTGAGTCTTGTAATTTATGGCATGATCGTTTGTGTCATGTGAATTATGGTTCACTTAACAAATTAATGAAGTTAAACTTATTGCCTCAAATGAATGTTAACTTGAAACATAAATGTGAGACTTGTGTCGAGGCCAAGTTAACGAAACTGTTATTCTATTCAATTGGAAGAACTACGACACCTCTTGAATTAATTCATACGGATCTATGTGATCTAAGTTTTTGGAAACCAGAGATAGAAAAAAGTACTTCATTACTTTCATTGATGATTGTACGAGATATTGTTACGTCTATTTGCTAAGAAGCAAAGACGAGGCCTTGTAAGTATTTAAACAATACAAGAATGAAATTGAAATAAACTTAGCAAAAAGATAAAGAATGTTCGAAGTGATAGATGTGGAGAATATGGAACACCGTTTGAAGAATTTTGCACTGAGTATGGCATTATTCACCAAACTACTGCCCCCTATTCACCACAATCAAATGGTATTGACGAACGTAAAAATCGTACTCTAAAAGTTATGATGAATACTATGTTGATAAGTTCTGGATTACCACAAAACTTGTGGGGGGAAGCAATTCTGTCGGCCAACTACATTCTAAACAAAATACCACACAAAAGTAAGGATGCAACCCCTTATGAGTTATAGAAAGACCACAAACCTTCCTACAAATACTTAAAAGTGTGGGGGTGCTTGGCTAAGGTAGAAGTACCAAAACCAAAGCAAGTGAAATTTGGGCCTAAAACAATAGATTGTGTATTTATTGGTTATGCTAACAATAGTTGTGCATATCGATTTTTAGTTCATAAATATGAAATTAGTGATGTGCATGAAGGTACAATCATGGAATCAAGAAATGTGGTATTTTTTGAAGAAATATTTCCCAACAAAGCAAACAAGAAAATATGTCCTAAGAAAATGACGTTTGAAGAAGCTATCGATGACTCAAAAGAAATTGAAGAACCACGACGTAGCAAGAGGACCAAAGTAGCTAAGACTTATGGTCCTGACTTCATGACATATATGTTGGACAATGAACCAAGATCGGTTAATGACACATTATCTAGCCCTGATGCTCCTATGTAGAAAAAGGCTATTAATGGCGAAATATAATCCATAATGCAAAATCACACGTGGGAATTGGTAAACCTTCCAACTGGAAGTAAACCATTAGAATGCAAATGGATTCTTAAAAGGAAATATAAGTCTGATGGTTCTATTGATAAGTACAAGGCGAGACTCGTGGCAAAGTGATATAGACAAAAGAAAGGCCTTGATTACTTTGATACATATTCACCAGTCACGAGAATTACATCCATTAGAGTGATCATTGATATCGCTGCTCTGAACAATTTAGAGATACATCAAATGGATGTAAAAACAATATTCCTCAATGGGGAACTAGAGGAGGAAATTTATATGAAACAACCCGAGGGGTTTGTGGTTCACATACAAGAGAAAACTGTGTGTAGACTCGTTAAGTCATTATATGGGCTTAAGCAAGCAACGAAAATTTGATAAAACAATGTTGTCAAATGGTTTCAAAATTAACGAGTGCGACAAATGTGTATATATGAAAAACACGCCTAAAGCATATGTAATAGTATGCTTGTACGTTGATGATATGCTCATAGTGGGAAGCAACTTAGAAATCATCAACACGCCAAAGAAACTGTTAATAAAACATTTTGAAATTAAAATCTCCAAGATATCTGAAGGACGAGTGTTGTCACAGTCTCATTATGTTGAGAAAATACTCGAGAAATTTCTCGCGAATGACACGTCGTCTGTAAAGAAACCTTGTGACCCGAATCTAAATTTAGTTAAAAATAAAGGAGACCCTGTCGTATGCAATTAGAATACTCAAGGATAATTGACAGTCTCATGTATCTCATGAACTGTACACGTCCTGATATTGCATATGCGGTAGACAAACTAAGTAGATTCACGAGCAATCCAAATAATGATTATTGGAAGGCATTGACGATGGTACTTAAATATTTAAGATACACCATGAACTATGGATTGCACTGTACAAGATATCCTGCTGTATATGAAGGATACAGTGATACAAATTGGATAGCAAGACTCCAAATCGACAAGTGGTTATGTGTTTACCATTGGAAGTGTCGTGGAAATCTACCAAACAAACTTGTATTGCTAGATCCACTATGGAATCTGAATTCATAGCTTTGGATAAAGCGGAAGAAGAAGCTGAATGGCTTAGAAGTTTCTTTGAAGAAATTCCTTGTTGGGAAAGCATGTGCCTGCAATTAAAATACATTGTGATAACCAGTCTAAGATAGGAAGGGCACAGAGTAACAAGTATAATGGTAAGTCTAGACATATATGTCGTAGACATAGACACAATACTATTAAACAGTTGATCTCAAATGAGATTATATCCATTGACTACGTGAAGTCAAAGGAAAATATTACGGATCTGCTCACGAAAGACTTACCTAGATATCAAGTATATAGTTTATCGAGGGGAATGTGATTAAAACTACAATCAAAATCTTGTGGTGGATACCCAACCTATGTGACTGGAGATCCCAAGATCTAGGTTCAAAGGGACAACTAAACTACGAGATTGTATAAATACCTTGGAGAATTAATCTCCGACCCAATCCTATGATAAGGGGTGTAGCCTGCAAAAAGGGTATGAGGATAGGCAATAGACCTTTAATGATTCTTAAGACATATTAGGATATGTTGGAGTATAGTGTGATACTCCTATAGGAGATCACCTACGTAAGTGCGAAGTGTGGCCGCTTCAAAGAATGGAAAGCACTTATGAACCCAAGCATGGTCCATGGCCAAAACGAACACAACCGTAAGAAACCAATACGAATGTTAGAATTGTTATGGTGTGAGTTCAATTGTCTTGGTTTACAAAAACGATTAAATTGTTCAATACTATAAGTTCACTATTAAGTCAAGTAAATCTGATTGAATACTACTATGGAAGATTCAAAGCCGCAAGCTATCTCGACAGATGCCATAATAGTTCGTTAAGACACTCAATTGCATACATGCATTAATTTAATTCATGTGGGAGATTGTTGGAATTTTGAAGTAAATTAAAAGAAAAGAAATAAAAAAGGTGCTCGATCGATCGAAACCAAGGCCTCGATCGATCGAGCAAGACAGAAAAAATTCGTCTGTTGGAATAAGGGGCTCGATCGATCGAGCACCAGGCGCCGATCAATCGAGCCATGTGTCGTTGACAAGAATGGTGTGTCCATTCACGTTATGGTGTGATTTTTCATTTATAAGGTGCATCTAAATGGTGCCTTTTGGACACGTATCTTTGGTTTACTATAAATAAGACATTCCCCATTTGTTTAAACATAGAATTTCGAAATCTACATCAGAATTAAGATCAAACTGAGAGCATAATTTGTTCATCAAATTTCTTCTTATTGAGTGCTTTGAACCTTTGTGGTTTGAGGACTTGTGATTTATAGTGCTCCTATCACAAGTCATAGTCGTTGTATCTTGTGAGACAAATTGCCAAATCAAACCGTTAGCACCAAGTCGGGGCAATATTGTTTTAAGGACGGAGATTACAAATCTCGTCTCGACATAAACTTTGAAGCCATTGTTATTTTTTGTTACTACATTCCTAAGATACACATTGCTAGAGAAATAACCAATAACAGATGTTTGGAAAGTGATCTAAGCATGATGTTTGGGCTGCTATACAGTTTAAAGATTAAAGTTGCACTGTTACCACCAGATATAACTTTTGGTAAAACGACAAACACTCTATTCTTGTCTACAACTGTGTGGGTAAATCAATACATGTTATGAGATTTGTGCATTAATGGGTCATAATTCGCATCATTTAATTTTAGGAAGGGTGTCGATGGATGAAACTTAAAATACAACAATGGGTTCAAGAATTCTAATGGAGGATTCATGCAAACCAAAAGTTCATGGTATCCAAAAGATATAAATTATACAGAAATACAGATTCTATACCTGATACAAGTACAAATGAAACATTAACAAAGCTCGATGTTCGATAGGGAAGAAGACCACCAATATTGCAAGACTTCGTAGCTTAGTATTAAATAAACACTTGTATTCAAATGCATTGGAATTCATTATGTTACAACAAGTTAGCTAGTTAGCCAATTAGTACAATTCCAGTTAGTGGAAGTTACAAGTAAACATCGTAAAATGAAGGAAGACATGTAGATGATAATCAGATATATAATCTCTTTTGATCTTCTTGAATCTTTTTCTCTCTACAAGTACTCTCTCGTTCTCTGTTGAGTACCAAATTATATTTTATGAATCAAAGCTTTGAATTGGAACAATAATTTAAAAATGTATTTGGAACAAATAAATGCAGAAGGACTTGAGAAAAGAATTATGAAAGCAATGGATTATTTTATTTATATTGTATCTCAAATATGTAGTCTGAATATCACTTCTCACATTTATTTAAATGCCTTTTATAGGCAAATACATACGCTACAAGTTAAAATAAAATCATGCATAACACTTAATGAACATCTACAATTCAAAGACAACAACTCATTCATGTTTTTTTCCCAACAAATGTGGCTTTTAAGTAAATGTTTTTGTCTCATGATTCTGATTGTCTTCTTTAACTTTGACAATAACTTCAAGCTGACAACTTTGAACAATTGTAATACATATATGATTTTTGAAGTTCTCCAATTTTTCTGAAGATACTGGCTTTGTATTGTTATTTGCTCTTCAGTGTTAACAAAAGTCAACTGAATTTCACCATCATTAACAAGATTTCTGATGAAATGGTGACGTAGTTCAATATGCTTTGATCTTGCATGAAAGACATGGTTTTTTTTATCATAGCAATAGCAGAGACATGTTATCATTTGTAGAACTTTCTGGCTCTTGTTGTAAATTTTCGAGAACTCTTCGCAGCCAAATTGTTTCACAAGCAGCATCAGTGGCAACAATGTATTCTGCTTCTACAGATGATAGTGCAACTGTCTTCTGTTTTTTAGAAGACCAAGAAATTGGTTTGAACCAATATAAAATATATATGCAGATGTGTTTTTTCTGTCATCAATAGATCAAGCCCAATCACTGTCAGTGTAGCCAACTAGGTTGTTTTCATTTTCTTTGACATATTTTGTCACGCCCCGAGACCGGGGTCAATAACACCGGCATTGATTTCCATAAACAACTTGAAATCAATAAGCCTCGTAATATCGTAATAAACAAAATCAGTCTATATTCCATAAATAAAGAAATCATTGTCTTTACAACTGAATTAAAAACGCGAAATTAAAACTTAACATCTTAAATAGTAAAATCGTACTTAAATAAAGTCTTGGGATCTTAATTCTTAGAAATACGCAGCAGATATATCACCAACCCCAAAATTGGTGATCTTCTTCGGCTTCAACTTCTTCCTCAGCTTTATCTGGGGATTTAGAGTAAGGGGTTGAGTGCTTTGGAAAACACTCAGCAAGTGGGGGACAATCGATATGATAACATAATAAATATTCATAATTTTCCAAAACGTAATTCGTAATCAAAGCATAATCTTGATATGAATGTCTCTTGACATAATTGCTCCGTCGAGCCATAACATAACATCTCATATCATTCATAATTTTTCTTATACTTAAGCACAATAAATCATCTAGTTTCCTCTTGGTACTGATATCAGTATCTAGAATTATCCCTCCTAGAGAAGAGGTCATGCATCGGCTTACCCACGAATAAAGGGTCTGGAAACTCCAGAAACAACGGTTAACCACCGTATAAGGTCATGTAAACGGTTATTTCCCACCGCATCAGGGTCATAAAGGAATCCTTTCCAATTAGATTTCAAAGTTTAAAGTGCTTACAAATTAATACTTTCTTAGTTTCAACATAGTTCATATCGACTGGGAACTTTAAAACATACATGTTATTTTAAAAAACGAAATGAATAAATAGCAAAAGCCCACTTACAGATTGAAGACGTGTTTGATCAATTTAGGGTGCGACAACGACGGATTCTTTCCTCCTAATATGAACAGTAATCGCACACCTTCAGTGTGTGAATACTGTGTGTATTTTTCGAATGCTTTTAGGACTGATTTTTGAAGGCTGTTTGCTTGCTGAAAAGCTGCTGAATTGAACAGATTATTTGCTCTGATTTTCGAAGGTTGCTTGCTGGAAAGTTTGAGGCAGGAATTTTTTTGAAAGTTTTCTTGTAGATTTAGGCTTGAATTTTCGAGAGGTGAGTTGTTGTTTTCACAAGGAATTTTGTAGCTTATTGGTCGAGAGATTGAGTTGGAGTTTATTGAACTTTGATGCTAATGACTCAAGCTTTTAAATAGGTGCAGATTTTGGTATTCAAAGTTGGTGAAAGACTTGGATTTTCGAAAAAAAGAGATGGAGATTTTCGAAATTGTAGGTGCCAAATATTCAGATTTTCTTGTTGGCTAAACTCTTGGATTGTATTGATCAAATTTTTGAAATTTGGCTCTTGATTGGAAGCTAATGCTCTCGGTTTCTGTATGAGAAAAGTGATTAACTTTGATCTTATTTAATAAGTGTAGGATAGACAAGATAAAGATGACATGATACACTATTATCCCCACTAGAATTCTAAATCACATTTTAGAGTTTTAAACCTACTAAAATACTTAATTATCTAATTAATAATTAGAGTTTTAACTTGAACAAATTACCTTAAGTAGATTTGATGACATCAAATCTCGGGTTAAATTCTCGGGTTTTACATATTTGATACCGTTTTTTTTGTTCCCTGTAAATAGTATCCTTTTGGCAATGGAAAAATGATTTTGACTTGGATTGTTCATAAATCTGGATATCATGTTCACTGAATGAACAATATATGGTCTGGTGTTAGTGAAGTACATTAATGAACCCACTAGACTTTGATAAAGCGTTGCACTGGATTTTTTGTTCCATCATTCTGCTATAATTTTTCATTTAAGGCCATTGGAGTTGTGACAAGATTACATTTTGACATAATTTTTTTCAGCAAATCTTATGTATATTTTTCTTGAGAAATAAAAATTTCTCCCTTTTTTGTTGCACTTGAACGCCAAGAAAATATTTCATAAGGCCCAGATCCGTCATTTAGTAACTTTCATCATGGCTTTTTTGAATTCCGCTAGCATCACAGGGTTAGTGCCAGTATATATCAAATCATTAACATAAATGCATACTATCAAAAAATCATTTGTACCTCCCTTTTTGATATAAAGTGATGGCTCACTCGGCTTCGATGAAATCCATTATTGGTAAAATAATCGTCAATTTTACTGTTCCAAACACGTGGTGCTTGTTTTAGGCCATAAAGAGCTTTGTGGAGGCGGTACACCATGTTTTCTTTGTCTTTACTACGTAGCCTTGTGATTTTTCTACGTAGACTTCTTTCTGCAACTCTCCATTTAGAAAAACTGATTTGACATCAAGTTGGCAGACTGGTAGTTCGTTTTGTGCAGCAACAACAAGAATAGTTTCCATTCTTGCAACAGGTGTAAATGTTTCATTAAAGTCAATCACAGGCTGTTGTGAATAGCCTTTTGCAACATGTCGGGCTTTGTGTTTTTGAACATGTCAATATTCATTGAATTTAGTTTTGTAGATCCACTTTAATCCGACCACATCTTTATTTTTAGGAGGATCAACTAGGTTCCAAGTTTGATTCTTTAGAATAGTGGTCATTTCAGCATCCATGGTTTTTTTGCCAGATTTCTTTTTTCACAGCCTCTTCAAAATTCTGAGGTTCACAAGAGAAAATGCAATATTTGGTAAATCATAAATTTCTCTTAGTGAACGTACCTTTCTCACCGGGATTTTGAATCAGAATCCGAGTCGGATATATTTGTTGTGTTATGGATCTATTGAACAATTTGCACCAGAATCTTTTGTTTTATTTGATTCGACTAAATTTTTATTTTCCCAGTCCCAGGCTTTCATTTCGTCAAAATGTACATCTTTTGAGATTATTAATTCATTTTTTTGGATTAAACAAACGATATGTCTTTGATTCATCACTGTAACCAATAAAAATATATTTTTCATCTTTTTTCATCGAATTTCTATCGATGTTGTGAAGGAGTGAGAGAATAACCCAAATATCCAAAAACTCGAAGATGTTTTATATCTGGTTTATGTTTGTGCCAAGCTTCATATGGAGTTTTGTTTGGATTGGCTTTTGTTTGTGATTTGTTGAGGATGTATATCGTGTTGTTAACAGCTTCTGTAAGACCCTCGTTACTTTAACCCGTTATTAGTGCTTTATCAACAAATAATGGTGCATACTTTTATCGCTTACAGAATTCTTGTACATACATCAATAACCTTAACATGCCATCTATAAATATTTTGGCATCATTCCTCTTAATGTACAATTCTCAATGCTGCTCAACTAGCATAAGTATACACTTCATAACACACTAACATGTTCTCAATTCATCATGCAATACTCCATAATAAATTGCATTCAAAGCATGAATGAAAAGATAAATCTAACAACCTTTATACAAACCATATACACATATGATAATGCTAACATACAAGCATTGAATAAGTAATGTGTATCTATTGTATAAACATAATATCGTATACCAACATTGGTACCTCAGCCCTAGGAGCATTTTCAATCAACAGCTCGAACTCAACTCCAAAGCCAATGATGTACCTGTTCCACCTGTCCCAACAGAAACAGCACACACACAGTGTGAACATACCAATAACACCATCTCCATAACATCAAGATCACAATTCAGTATTTACAGAATATAAAGCTGTAAATTTAAAAGATACTCCATGTATAGTATCATCATCATATGGGATCTCCCATGTTGTTCATGTTCTCACAATAGCCTAAACCATCAAATTCCCAAAATCAGTTAATCATTACATTGATTAACTACGCACATGCTCAAACCATTAATTCCATAATCAATTATAATTAAATCATTACACTAATGATTTACAGATATCATATATATCACAACAATGATTCCACAGTTCTATTACATCGTATCACATCGCTCTCTCAACAGCGGCGGCGTTCTATCCTCTCACACTCTCAACAGCAGCGACATCATAACCGATGTTCGCTCAACAACGACAACATCATAACCATTGCTCGCTAAATTGTGGCATCACATAATCCTCAACAATGCCAACTCATTGCAACAATAATATATTATTCATTCAACAATGACAATAATATATAAAACTATGCTCGTAAGTTATACGTACCTTATTATCCAATAGCAAGTGCCAATCTTTGCCTCTGCCCCGAGATCCGGTGAATTATTCGCTAAACACAGTTATAACTCACAATCAATTACGTGCACACAACACATACCCAAGCATGTATTCATCATCCATATACCTCATCAAATCATCATGATCAACCATTTAAAAGACTCAGGCAGAGCATGTTTCGATCCCATGACAAACTAAAATATTTCCTTAAATTCGGTCTCTCGATCGATCGGCCAGGGGCTCTCGATCGATCGAGAGACACATCAATTTTTGCAACAAAAATCGCTACCAGTCGATCGATCGTGAAGATTGCTCGATCGATCGCCCGACCTTCTCGATCGCTCGGTCGTTTTGCTCGATCGATCGATCGAGCTCACTGTTCATCGTAGTCAAATTTCGCTAATGGCACTCGATCGATCGGTGGCCCCTTGCCGATCAATCGGCGAGCTATGTATCAGCCCAAAAATGTAGCTTTTCGAGCTAAAACCCCCAGAATAACAATCACAACACCCAATAAACCATAAATCTTCAACAACGAACCATAAATCCTCCCCAAAACATAACAACCAAAAATCTCCAAACAAATCCAAAACTCAATCCCAACTCTATACTTAACCAAAACCACAAAATTACTATCAAATCGAAGATAAAAGAGAGGGGAAGAGTATTACCAAACTATCTGCTCGAACATCCATCAAGAATCGAGCCTCCAATGACTTTTCTTCAAGGGAGAAAAGAGAAGGGAAAGGAAAGGAAAGTGGTTGGGGGAGAGGATAACGTGGAGGAGGAGAGAGTGAGGGAAGGGAAAATGACTTAAACACCGAGTCCACTTGGTATATATACTACCAAGGCTCCAAAAACCCGAGTTTCAAATACTCGCATCATAATCCATTAAAAAATCACATGTGTTCAATAATTATCTCACACTTACTATTTTCATTACCAACCTCAATCCAAAGCTCCCCAGATTCCAGATTTCACTACCAACACAATTCCAATGTTTGACGCCTTAATGAGAATAAATCTCAACCTCTGGGCCCAACGACCCCGATACCGGATTAAAATCCCCGGGAGTCTCAACACCGTAATTATCTCATAATTATCACCATTAAAATCCATTAAGGATCATAATCACTCCAGGATTAATACAATAATTTCTGGATATCACAGCTTCAGCCCAAAAGGTGTTGGGAAGCTTGTTTGCTTTCAACATGCTTCTGGCTATTTCAACAATTGTTCTATTTTTTCTTTCAGCTACACCATTTTGTTGAGGAGTGTAGCGTGCTATCAACTTCCTCCGGATTCCTTATTGACTGCAATAATTTGAGAAATCTTTAGAATTCCCCACCACGATCAGTTCTAAGTGTTTTTGAGCTGGAAATTGCTCTCTCTTTTTCCACCTCTTCTTGAACCAGACAAATACTCCAAAAGCTTCTGATTTTTGCTCTAGGAAGTGTACCTCCATCATCATGCTAAAAGCATCAACAAAAAGAAGAAACTATTTTTTTGTTTTGAAATGATGATGTCCTTGTTGGTCCACAAATGTCTGTATGTATCAGTTCAAGAGGTTGTATTGCTCTCCAAGCAGTCTTAGGAAAAGGTAATCGGTGCATTTTTCCATAAATACATCATTCATATGTTTGGTCCAATAGTTCGATGTCGGGAGTCCAATTACCATGTTTTTATGTTTCAACAGTTTCAATCCATAGTAGTTCAAGTGTCCAAATCTTAAATGCCACAATAATGATTCTTCCGATTTTTCAACTTTTAACGAGATGTTATTGTTCAGTGGCATTGTCAATGGAAATACTTTATTTTTTGCCATTTTAATTTATGCATTCAGCTTCTCATCTTTGTCCCCTATTTTGCCTTCATCTTTTTTTCAAAATTAACTGAGTATTCATTTTGAATTAATTGACAAACACTCAGTAAATTTGAAGTAAGATCAGAAACAAATAAGACATTTTCAATAAATTGTGTTACCTCCATTTGTTAGGACCTTGAACAAGTTGTAATTTTCCATCTCCCATCTTAACTTTCGATGAAAAACTTTCATCAAATTTGATGAAATAATCCTTATGTCATGTCATGTGAGTACTACAACCACTATACAAATACCACATATTTAAGGAATTATTGGTCATGTTCATACAAGAAGAGAACATGATTTTTTGATCATTTTCCTCGGTGAAGTTGGCATCATTTCTTTCATTTTTTTTGTATGTGTCAGCAGTCTTTATATGAGTGATTTGGAATTTTACAAGTTTTGCATCTATCCCAACAATTTTTTAATTCATGACCCGAATTTTTTGCAAATAAAGCATGAATGGTTAGTGATATTACATGGAAAACTTGAAGGACGTTTGTTCTTTCCAAGCACACCAAAAAAACCCTCACAAACTAGATTGCTATACGCGTTGCGTGCTCGATCTAGCAATCTTGGACAATTCTTTTGATGGACTGTCACTAAACTAAAAAAGAAAGAAGAGAAAGAACTGGGAGTTTGCGCCTACATAACGGATTGCTTGCTTACCAAGCCATCCTGGCAGCTCCTCCTCTTTGCTGCAGAGAAACTTTTAGAATAGGGCTGGAGAGATAAGTTAAACCTAATATTTATAGGCAAACCTTTTCTAGGGCTAAAACAGTTAGATGGAAGAGTTCCTTCCATAATTAGGACTCTCAATTCTTATCAAGAAGATATAAAGTCCAATTGAATCCCAGATTCAATATAATCCTCGATTTCCTGGATTTTTTAAATATCTTATCCCTAAAATAAGCAGGATTCTGGATTTATAAGATCTGACCTGACCTGCTCACTCTTCTCAACCCGAGCTCGGACCTTATCTATCCGAGCCCTTGCTCTTCTCATTCATCTTTTTTTTTTAATCTTAGGGATCGATATCCAGCCTTGTTCCTTGAGCTCGGTCCTTTGGATTCCAGCTCTGCCTATCCAGGCCGGGGCTACGAATTTATTTGGCGGGTTCCATAGTATCTCGTCCCTAACCCTCTCTAAGTTTTCTTCCAGATCGGAGAAAATCCGAGTTGCCCTGCAGGCCTATCTCATTCTTTGTTGAATATCATTATTCAGGCTTGTTTGGATTTTCTCATGCGTTACATTGTCTAGGGTTAAGTCCAGTCGGATTGGGCTCACTACGTCGCGGGTTGGATTCCTCAGGTCTTGCTATATCCCTACTTTTTACTTGGATATCACCACTTATCTATATAATTTGGATCTACTATCTACGTGATGGCCTTATGGTTAGAGTGTTAGATTCTACAGCAAAAGCTTAACTGTTGTTTTTCTCTTAGCCTTTTCCTATATTTATACCATGTTTGCAAAGTTTATTTAAAGCACTTATGTGTTGTTTTTGCTTAAAGTTGGAAAAAATTATTTTTAATCAAACGCATTAGTTATCTGATATTAAAATAAATAACAACTAAAGTATTACAAAATTATCCCTGCTCAACTTAATGTAGTTAGAAGCATCTCGGGACTTGTTTATCTGCTTCTGACTGCTACCTGCTTTTGTAAAGAAGTAATAACAGAAGCAACAAAATCAAAAGCACAAAATATTCTTTTTTGATATGAAGGACAGATAAATACTTTTCAAAACCATTTGCAACATTGCATTAATTTCAATTAATATATACTATGATAATTGCATTGCAATTTACTAACAATATTTAATAAAATAGAGTTCAACTTAAAATTCATGAGATACCTATCTTTATCAGAGTTATATAGGAAGAGTGCATACATACCTAATACACCCTCTTTCTGTAGCTTAAAAAATGGCAAACCCGGGGTCTGTAAAAGGTCGGGTCATTTTGATTTCTAATGGACATATCCTTCCCTTTCAGTAAGAAGATGTTTCATCGTCTTTTCTGTAGCTTTTTCATTTAAGTAAACCTTTTTTATGACCATCAAGTCTAAAAAATTAAAGTATATCTTCTGGATATACATCTTCTTATAATTTAAATTTGTAAATTGATTTTAAGATTTTATTTAATACTATATCGTATAATTGCTATTTTCATTAAAAATTTATTACAAATCATACCAAAAAAATATTATTTTCTCTTCCAAAATAGCATGTTAAAGTTTTTGCCATTGGGCCAGTCATTTGTTGCAGCCTTCGGGCATGGGCGGTACTACCAATTCTGGCTCAATCTAGTATTTTCTTGAATCAAGATTCACAGCAGGTTAGGGAAATAAGATAAAAGCCCATACCCAATCAGCAATCTAAGGGTTCTTTAACAAATATTTTCGTTTTGACTTCTAAGTTCCTAAACTAATATATAAATATTTGGTACGTAAATTTTTGAGGTTTTAAAGGTTTATTGTATTCAACTCAATCGAATCAACTTTGCCATGTAATCAAGAAACCTAAACCTACATGAGTGGTGAATTCCATTGTTTGTTCGATGCTACACCGAAGGTAATGTACATCCAATGGTCCATATCATGTGAGGCCTATTCTTGATCCCATATGAAGAAAAAAAATTGGCCCAATGTGGGCTTTTGGGTTACCCCTGAGACAATGCAAGCATGAACAAATCGTGAAATTCCTATCATGCATCTTCTGTATTATTCAGTGTTTTCAAAATCGGACCGAATATAAAATAGGTGTTTTTACTGGTTACAGGTTCGATCGGTTTGACCGGTTGAACCTTTGGTTCGATCAATGATGATGTCAACATTCTATAATATTTATTTTAACTTTTGTAAAATATATATACCATGTATTTGCTATAGTGTCAAGTTGTTCACAATAAAAAAATATCATTACACCAACATAACATGTCAAACTTCAAACATCAGATAAAATCAAATGTCCAACATAAAAAATAATAATAAAACATCTCAAAAAACAACAAAAAATGCCCAAAAAAGCAATATCCCAAAATTATAAGAAAATATAATATAATATTTTCACATATAATATATTATAATTTACGAGAAACTAAATATGTTTATATATAATATATAAGAAACATTTATTGAATTATATGGAATTTTTTATAAAAACATACGTAAAATATTATTTTGTAATCATTTCAATAACAATAAATTATATATAATTTTGTTCTAAAAATTGATTTGTAATTTTTAAAAAATAAAAAAAATTAAAATTTTAGAAAATGAAAGAAAAATAAAGGAACCTACTGGTTTAACCAATCAACCGATTCACTAGTTGAACCGGTTTTTTAACTGTTTAATCCATATTTGGTTTTTTAACGGTTTAATCCATATTCTCACTGGTATTTTAGCATGGTGGTTTTGAAGGGTCAACCGCACCGGGCCAAGTATCGGTTACAGGTTAAACCGGTTGAACCGGCTGGTTCGGACGGGTTTTCAAAACACTGGATTACTATTAGATTATTTTTATTTGCATATATACCATTCTGATGCACACTTTCACCTAGAGCATAAATATAACATTCCAATTGGTTGTTAGATAATCGATGATTCTAAAGTCGATTCTAAAATAATTCTAAAATTATTTTCACAAATCACAGAGGTAAAATACATATTTTTAAGTCATAAGGGTGTAAACATCCTATTTTGTAAATCACGATGGAGTAAAATATTTATTTTCGAACCACGTAATGTCAAAAACCCGATATTTGAATTCAAGTCCGTCCAAAAGGAGGTAAGAGCAACCACAAACCGATCCGACTAGAACGGGGACGTATCATATTTGCAATTCTGAAAACAAGCCTTCTCCCGATAACAGACGATACTGCATACACCACTCCCGTCTCCCCCTCGGCCCTCTCCCTCTGTCGCTCGTTCTCTCACTCAGTGTGTGCATATTTCTCTATTTCAAAATAAACAAAATCTCACCTCCAAATTCCCCCTGCCATCTACATACACACATTGTACGTAGAAATTATGTGTGCATACACATACTGCAGGAAGCTGTTTGCACTCATTCATTTATTCTACTTCAATTTGTTTGTTGAATCATGTTCTTTATTCAAGTAATGGATTTTAGTTTTTATGGCTTTTCTTTTTATTTTCAGGATCTTTTTTGATGATACGGTAATTTGGAGGTGATCTGCGTAGAGGTATGGGTCGCGGTTAATCATATCACATTATTTACTGCTTATGCGTGTTTAATTGAACTAGTTATCAAGATTTTGATGCAATTAAGTTTTTGTGGTTTGATAATTTCTTTCTGACTGGTTGTTGGATCATAATCTTTTTGTCGATTTGAATGAATAAATTTTTTTTTTTTTGAGGATCGAGGAGTAAAATGAAAATAAGAATGTCATTGTAAAGGTTTAAGATGAAGCGGTGTAACTCTAAGGATGATTTGTTCACGAGGCCCACTATTAAGTTTTCTCCAGCTGAACAGTGAGTTTATTGTCTTTTTATATTATCTCAGTTTTCAGTTACTATACGTGGAGTCTGAAAATCAAGAACTTGTTAACTTTGCTTTCTGCATGTTTTCTTGCTATGGATATTACTATGTTTTCACTCACCACAATATTGAATGTATGAATGTGGTTGTTACTAACAATTCTTTTTTGGTCTGGTGTTTGGTCTGGTGTGGGGTTGCTTACCGTGTGTGTGTTGGGGGGTGGGGGTGGGTGGGGTTTCAATTGATGGCTGTGATTTTTAATTGTTAGAGTATTCTTTGGTGATTCTTAATTGTTACTAAATTATTTTGCATTTGCTTATTGGGGGAAATGAGGGCTGGGCAAGGCCAGATGTCAACCCCAAGCAGCGGACCTAGGCTGACGAAAGATGATGCTGTGGCATACCTAAAAGGGGTGAAGGATATTTTTCAAGACAACAAGGAAAAATATGATCATTTTCTTGAAATTTTGAAAGATTCCCAGGCTCAAAGGTAGAACTCTTCCTTCACTTTGTTATGACAGTTAACTCCATAATTTTAGCTGTTAAGGATTGCATTCTGTTTCGTTTGGTGCTTGTAGAGTTGATATAGCAGGTGTCGTATTGATAGTGAAGGAATTATTTAAAGGTCATAGACACCTTATTTTGGGTTTTAATACCTTTTTACCTGGGAGATATGAAATCACCCTCCCTATGGAGGATGAACCACTGCAGAAAAGGAAGGAAATGGAATTCGTAGATGCATTAAGTTTTATGAGCAAAGTCAAGGTGCAACTCTGAAAGCTTGATACCGTAACAGTTCTCTTCTCTCCCCTTTATGCAGAAACTGTAGCTAGAACTATTTCTGAATAATTGCAGACTAGGTTTGAAGATCATGTTCATGTGTTCCAAGATTTACAAGATATTATGAATTTTTTTAGAGAAGGAGATATGCCAACAATAGAGGTTTATCGGGAGGTATTGATCCGAAATTTTGTATTTATAAATGGTTAACCAAACTATTCAAAAGCAGGAATAATGGCATTCGGAATTTCAATTTTTTTCTAGGTTTCAGTTCTTCTTCACGGCCACACTGATCTACTTGAAGAGTTTATGCATTTTCTACCTGATAATTTGGTTGCTGCCTATCTCCATTATATTCAGCTTGGAAGAGATCGTATACTACGACGTGATAGTGGAGTCTCTCCCATGATCAATGCTAAGTCCATGAGTGCTGAAAGGGTAATTTCCTTTAACGATTATGTGGCTATTTTTTTCAATGAGAGTATGTAATATTTTTGCTAGCTTGTTTAAGAAACCTGCTCCTTCACCCCCTGTTGCTGAACAGAACATCCAGCATCCTGATTCAGATCAGCGGAATTGTATTGAAAAAGAAAAGGAGAAACGAGAAGACAGGGACAGGAATGATTGTGAACAAGATGATAATATGGACTACACAAGAAAATCTGCTTGCACCGACCAGTTTTATCAAGGTAGCATAATTGCTTTGAACATAATTCAGTTTCCTTATATACTTGCATGTCCAGTATGAATAGATTACTTGATTATCATCTTTTGGATATATATTCAATTTATTGAAAGTCGAAACCATCACAATTTTGCTTGAGCTCATGGTCGGAAAAGTTGTCATTTGTATGGTCCATTGAATATATTAGTCTTGTTCGAACTCCAACTATTTGGGTGAATATACCCATAATGAACACTATTAAAAATAACACAGAATTTCTGTTTTTCTAATTTCTCTCGCAGAATAATAGGTGTTCTATAAAACTATATTAAGGTCATTAGATATATATTAATGATATCAATTTTTGCTCAGGTATGCAGGACCCAGTGACATCTTTCCGTGAGAAAGTGAAGGAAAAATTACAGGATCCCAATACTTATAAAAAGTTTTCAGATTACCTTCTTTCTCACATAAGGAAATTTCTCACCTTATCTGAGTTTCTTATGCTGGTGAAGATTTCTCTATTACCTTGATTCTTTTCTTTAACATACATATGTTCTCCAGTTATGAGTAAGCTATGATACTTTAGTATGCATTGCAGTCTTACATTTCGAATCTTTGATGTTTTGATCAGTGCATACTCCAAATTATTGCCTTCACGAATTAAATATGTTGTCCATCTGAATTGAATTTGACTTGAATCCAAGGATCAAAATTCTTTCCCCTTAAACTCTATGAGAGGATGAATACTTCTCTGATCTGAAATATATAAATGCTCGGATATTAAATGAGATTGACTGATGAAAGGTTTAGAGTACAAGCTTACCACTAAGTTAATGCACAATTAACTAGATAACAAGCCAAAGTCTGCAGTAGACTGGTCATACATTAATTTATATGTTTGCTAGCTGATATCAATTATGTGTTAAGTAAATGGATGATTCAGTCTATTTTCCCCCAAAAGTTTCAGAATTATTTATGTCCATTAGTCATTTAGTTTTGTTTTTTCAATGATGAGTTTGTGAGGGTCACTGAACTAAATGGATATTTTTATTGTGTCAGATGGCTAGTTTACTTGGAAACCATGCAGACCTTATGAAAGAATGCAAAGACTTCCTGAACTACGTCGAGAAAACTGGTAACTGTGAGATGATTGCTTGTTATCTAGCTGTGCCCCATTATTTATACACCATGACACACATAAGCCTATGCGCAACTGTTAAGTTCTTTTTCAGCAGATATATATTTTCTTCTGGAAATTTGCAGATGGATTTGTTCTTCATCCTTCCAGTTATATTTTTATGCTAATTCTTAATATGATGGCATATCTTCTGAACAGTATCGCAACTCATAGGAGTAATCACTGGTTCACAGAGGTGGACACATTTAGGCTGCCTTAAGAGTGATGAATCATGTGGATTTTTAATCAATTTAGCACTTTTCAGGATGCTTAGAGAACAAAAAAAATATTGTTAGGTCTTTAAATGTTGGAGAACAAGATGCAAATGATCGTATCAGGGATGACACATATAAAGTTAATGAGTGTGATGACAGAGGAAGTGATCGATGTTGTAGAGCTCTCGCCTTTATCCCTAGAGATGTTTCTGGGCGGAGGATGTCTTTATGTGCAAGAAGAGAGAAGTTTATGGCAAAACCAATTCACGAACTTGATCTATCCAAATGTGAGAGCTGCACTCCAAGTTATCGAAGTCTTCCACAAAATGTAGGCTTATGTTCTTAGTTTTCAATAAACTGAATCCTCTATATTTGTACTCATGTCCCATTGCCATTTCCAAATGAAGTATCCAATTTTGTCGGCGAATCGTAGAACAAAGATAGGTGCTGAAGTGCTGAATGACTGCTGGGTCACTGTAACTTCAGGATGTGAAGATTACTTATACAAACACATGCTCAAAAACCAATATGAAGAAAGCTTGTTCCGATGTGAGGACTATCGGTAAGATTCCTCCCTTGAGTTTTACTGAAGTGATTTGCCCTAGTTGAATTCACTTAAATCTACCTTTCCCATCTCTCTAATGTTTTTATTCTTGTTTGTGATTTCTGTAGTATTCGTTTCCTAGTGTAAGCCCATTTCTAATAGCAATTAATGGCTGTTTAGAGCTTTTTCAAGATTAACTGGGGTCTAGTGTATTTCATGCTCTAAAATTGGCAATGTGCAATCTGATTGTGATGCCAGGTTTGAACTTGACATGTTATTGGAATCTGTAAATGCAACAATAAAGCGTGTTGAAGAACTCTTATCCGGTATTATTGCTCCTACAAGTATGACAGGCAGCTCATTTTGCATAGAAGATCATTTGACAGGTAGCATAAGTAAATGAGTACTTTGATGACTCTTACTTATGCAATGCAGTGAGTTAAAAGTTCAAGAAAAAATAATCATGTCTTCTTTCTATTTTTCTGTAATTTTAGCTCTTAACATGCGGTTCATTGAGCGTTTATACGGTGACCACGGGCTAGATGTAATGGCTTTGTTGAGAAAGAATGCACCACTTGCCGTGCCGGTTATATTGATTCGGTTGAAGCAGAAACAAGAAGAATGGACAAGGTGTCGATCTGACTTGAATAAAGTTTGGGCTGAAATTTATGCTGAAGACTTGCCATAAATCACTTGACCATCGGAACTTCTATTTTAAGCAGCAGGATACAAAGAATTTAAGTGCTAAAGGTAATTTAGGCTAACAATACATGGAAGTACAAGGTCTTGTTTCTTGCCATTGTTGAAGTTTTATCGAACAATCATCTGAAGACCACTACATTGTGTGTGGGGAAATATTAAAATGGTTATTTTGTGCAACAAGTGAGCTTTTTCATTTATATAATGGGTTTAAATAGAAAAGCATATGTAACCGTTCCAGCTTTGTTTTTTCGCTTTGTTTTTTATTTGGTTTTTTTGTTTTATTTTTTCCTTTACTTTGTGAATTCATTTTCATTTATTTTTGTTATTTTTTCAATCGGATACTCTTCCGTGAACCGTAAATGTCTATCTTATAAAATAATTTATTATTATTTTTACATAAATACTGATTTGTTTGAAAAGATTTGACTCTTGACCCAACAGCTTATCATTTTATCTCAATTTTTTAAATTTAAAATGTTCTGTTTATTTTTTAGAAAAAAAATTGTTGTTTTTGTCAAATTGATTTTAAAAAAATAGAGATTTCAAATTGGGTTTTCGTCATGGCAAACTTTAATAATAAATTTTTATATGAATTGATTTTTTTTTAAAAATGAGGATTCAAAATAGGTTTTCGTCCTGACAAATTATGATTTGGAAGTCACATCGGGATTCATTATTTGTGAGAAAGTATATAAACAATTATAAATGTAGGATGATTCATTAGGCTATACCAAGTAATATAAGAGCAATATCCTAAAATGACAATGCAACTACAATAATAAACATAAATTATAATTCCTCTTATGCAATGCTCGCTCCTGCTATGAGATACCGAACTCATATCTGCATTATGAAATGAACCATCATCATTTTGAAAACTCTTGCGAATAACTTTTGATTGATTTTGAAGTTTGTTGAGAATCACTTTTGTTGTGATATTTGATGTCATCTACTACTATAATGCACTTTTGTAGATGACTTTTATTTAGGAGTCTATTGGGACCTACTAGGATATCTGATGCCAACTTTTGCTATCGTGCATTGTTGTGACTGACTTTTGTTTAGTCCAACCTGTTTGGTGTTATTTATGTACGATTATGTATGTTCAATACATATGACCCATCTTTTTATCCTTTTGAACTGTGTTGAACTTGTGTTGGACGCTTTGTTGGACATATATATCAGATTAGAAGTTCATTTGCAACGCGCCTTTGCGCGGTGCCAAATTAACTAGTATATATATATGAGTCATCGTCCAGGTGACACGATAACACAGTCATTTTATACCGCATTGACAGCGAGAGATAAAGTAAAAGCTTTGATCTGGAAGACCATAAACTCATATCTACATGCAATGAACAGGTCTTCTTCCATTTCATCGCGGCGAGTTTGACTCCAATAACCCGCGGGTTTTAACACTGCTTGTTCGATCTATATTCCCTTCTCTGAACTTTAAAATCTACATTTTCCGAGAAGTCGTTCTTCTCCTGTGACCCTTCTCTGGTACACACTGCAATGACTCTCGACGCCGGATACCTTCAGGAGTCCGTCGCGGCGGTGCACTCGGTCCTCCGCCACGCCTCGTGCTCTGAACAGGTCTTCTTCCATTTCATCGCTGCGAGTTTGACTCCTATAACCAGCGGGTTTTAACACGGCTTGTTCGATCTATATTCCCTTCTCTGAATTTTAAAATCTGCATTTTCCGAGAGGATTCAGTTATTAACCTAATTTCCTCATCCATTCGATATGCGCTAGAGAATCCGCTGAACTACGCTCGAAATTATTTAGGCGACATTTCGACGATGTGCTGAAGCTGTGGAAAGTTAAATTATCGGAAGAGAAAGTAACCAGAGCTCCGGAATATTGCCACGCGAATTTCACAAAGTATTTCACGGATAATTTCTGGTCCGACCCGGTTCTAAGCCGGGCATTCCCATCGAGGAAACCATGTTACTTCAACACGGGGGTAATTGTCATGGATTTGCAGAAGTGGAGGGAGGGGAAATACAGGACGAAAATTGAAAACTGGATGGAATTGCAGAGGAGGAGCAAGATATATGAGCTGGGTTTATTGTAGGGGCATGAACGAACCGAATCGAATCGAATATTAAGAATATTGTCAGATTTGAATTCGGCTCGAAATAGATATATTCGAGCTCAAGTTCGATTCGAAGTTCGAATAGGTTTAAAATTTGGTTAGAGTTCGGCTTAAATTAAAGCTCGAGTTCGAGTTCGGCTTGATAAGATTCGAACATGTCCGCAAACTATTCGACTATTGTTAAAAAATAAATACCAAAGTAATTTGGGTTCGAGTTCGGCTTATAAAAAAGTTCGAACATGTTTTGGGTTGAATTCCAGAATTTCGAATACGAATCAATTTTTTAAGCCGGTTTGAAAAGTTCGCGAACATGTTCGATTCATTTACATCCCTAGTTCATTGCCTCCAGAATTGCTCGTCTTCGGCGGAAACGTGATGCCAATTGATCACAGATGGAACCATCATGGGCTGGGTGGGGACAACGTGGCAGGATCCTGTAGGTCGTTGCACCCTTGTCCACTGGGCCTACTGCACTGGAGCGGGAAGGGCAAGCCTTGGGTCAGGGTTGATGCGAATAAGCCCTGTCCGTTGGATCATCTCTGGAAACCATACGATTTGTACAAAGGCAAACTGAAGGTACAACATCACTAGCATCATGTACAACCATTTGGTTTGACAAGTAATTTGGTTGGTTATTCTTAGTTATTTGTTATAATCGATAACAGATTCTTTGATCGGGTCATTAGCTGTGTACATTGGTATTGTATTTATCGATGTATTATCAAACAAATGGGATTAATATTTATTTTATTTTATTTATTTATATTATATAAAAAAAGGTTCCTTTGATCGGAGGAACCAATTTTGGGTTTACATGGTATTGTATTTACCGAGTGATTCGTCCTTCTGAAACATTTATTTATTATGTTATGATATTGACATATCGGTTATTATTGCTGACAGAGTAATTTTTCTGACAATAATTTTTCTCTTATTTATTAAAATTATTCCAGTGAGTTACATTTATTTATACTTCTTTGTTGTCAGGCCAATCCAAGTTGTGGACGTGGTCAAATTTTAATATGAAAAGATACGAATATATAAAGTAATGATCTAGGGTAAACTAGCCTAAAATACCCAAAACCTAAAATAGTTTATGATTCAGTCCCTATGTCAAGTAAACTTTTTTCTAACTCCCTAGTTGAAATTTTTTATTTTGATTAGTCCCTACAGAGTAGAGCTGTCAGAATGGGCCAGCCCGACCCAAATGGGCTGGCCCGCCCAACCCGCGGTCCAAATGGGCCCAACCCGTTTGGGCCCGCCTCCAGGCGGGTTGGGAAAACCCCAACCCAACCCGACCCGAAGCGGGCCGCGGGTTGGCCCGCCGAAATATATATTTTTTAATTTTAATTTTTTTTTAAAAAAAATAAATTTTTAATTTTTTTTTTTTAAAAAAAAAACTTCAAAAAAAAATTTCCATCTAAACTTGCCGAACCTGGAACTGATGCTAGAAGAATACTGAAACTTGTTTCAGGTTTTATCTAGATATTAACACTACTACTAAAAAAACTTGATTAGTGAATCAGTATTTTACTCAATTTTGAAATACTTGTTGCAACTTTCAAACAAGACCAAGTTGAAATAGACCCGCCTATTTGATGAGTTGGGTTGGGCCAGGCCCCCGCGGGCCTGGCCCATTCTGACAGTTCTACTGCAGAGTAATAAAGACATAAATAGTCATTAAACAATTTTTTATTGTTATAATAGCCAATAATTATATTTTTCCCATTTTTCTATTTCTTCTCCCTCTTCATTCTGTAGATTTCTTTCTTTTCTCTAGCTTCACGCCCCTTTCTTATCTTCATTTTTTCCTCCACATACGCTAAATATTTCATCTTCACTATGTTTGTTTCTTGTCCATTGTTTTCCTTCACTCGTCTTTAAAGTCGTGTGCTTGTTTTTCGTGTTTTATAAGTTTGTCCCCTTTTTCAGCATAACAATTGTAGCCGGCAGTTTCAATTATTTAAGTCACACAAGAAATTAAAATAGAATGTAATTGCAGAATTGATTATTGATTTTTTCTAAAGGTGCAATTTGGTAAGGAATTTTGTTGAAAATAGATATGTTTGTTGGGAGTCGAGAATTCTTTTATAAATCACAGTTACAAGTGATGAAAAATATATTGTGAAAATTGCAGATTTAACAATCTAAGAATTCTTATCTGACAAAGATTTGAATGAAAAAAATGATTTTGAAACAAGCGATTCAAAAAATGAGTTACTGAGCTTTCGGGCATGATTTAGTTGCAACAATGGATGGTGAGATGATGTTTGCTGCCAAGGTATAAATAAAATTAGTACTAACCTTATGTAAATTTAATACTAATTATATATGAAATTAGTACTAAACTTATAATTTTGGTACTAAATACAATTAAAATTGGTATTAAATCAATACAAGTTTAGTACTAGTTACACATAAAATTGGTATTAAAATAAAATAATTTTGGTATTAGTTAAAAATGAACTGATATTAAACCAATACGAATTCGGTACAAGTTAGACATGAAATTGATATTAAATTAATTTTGGTACTAAACACGTATGAAATTGATATTAAACCTATATAATGTTGATAAACTTAATTCAATATGTCTTGGGATTTTATGCTAGTTTGCACATGATCTAACACACGGTTATTAGGTGACAACTATTTATGGAACCATGTGAATTAATATTATGTGCTTTAATACCTTGAAAATAAAAATAAAAATAATGATGTTCCAATGTCTTGTTGGAAATTTCATGAAGTTTTAGTGTTTTTGTTTCGTTGTAATTTGGCCATTGACATCAAAAGTTTATTCAAGGAGATGATTCAATGTGGATCATTCATAGCCACCATATATGAAGCCAATAATCGATCTTCACGAGTCAGCTTCAAATATATATAATTGTGATCATATCGGATTTACTTGTGAGACAAATCACGGAAAATGTCATCTTTTCATTGGATTAGTCGGGCAAAAGCCCGGACAACTAGATTATAAAAAACAAATCACTTGCTCTTCAAGTTGAATTCACATTTGTTGACAACAACATATTTTCTTACTATTTTGATATCGGTTCTCATATACACTCAGTATAGCATCCATCCACCATTTGGATTGGTGGATTCTTTTAAAATATATAATTAAGGAGCCCAATCTATATTTTCTGAAGCATAGATTTCTTTTTCCCGTGTTTGTGATAATATTTATGCTTACATGTTCTTCGTTGTAACATATCTTTGTATTTGATTTATGATTTAAAAGGGTCAATAAATTACGATAAGGACAGCAGCATTATTAGGATGGCTTTGGCATGGAGCAACCTCCCTTACTCCATAGGACACGATGAGGTTGAGCGGCTGTGAAGGGAAAAAAAATTGCCCAATTGATGTAGCTAAGAATGAATAGTGGCGAGCAGAGCTCCTAGCTCGGCACTGTTTGCTTTCGGGGAACTAAGAGTTCACAGGTTGAAACCTAAGTCCCAGAAGTCCGATGTGTGTACAAGTGTAGATGCGTGAGTGCGTCAATTTTTCAAAAAATTGAATACGGGTGCGCCTTAATGCACCTATTAAATAAATATAAATATATATATATATATATATACAAACTGATAAACTGAAGTTAAACATACATAATATACAACATATTTAACAAATTTACATCGTTATTGTATTATTTACAAATATACAATATGAACACACACATATTGATGAAATAAAGTTAAGCATACATAATACACATCATGTTTGACAAACGTACATCATTAATTATTTATAATGCAGTTCAAATATTTTATTGAGCACTCTTCTAATAGGGAACATTATTGTTTTCAGAAAAATATATTTTAGAGAGTGAAAAATGAAAATGAATTATTAATATTTGGTCATAAGATAATGAATTCGAAAAATAAAACCAAATATTACCTATGTATTTCAACATGTTTTGTAATATTATGAATTTATTAAAAATGACTTATATTATTTTCGGAGAATTATGAATGTCAAATATTTAAGTTCACGACTTAGTAAAACTTAACACATGACTTAATAAAACTTAGTCTTAAAACGTCGTATCCGTACTCAATGAGCCAGATCACAATCAAAACGTCAATGCGCGACTTAGTAAAATTTAGTGCGCGATTTAGTAAAATTTAGTGTTCCTTAAAGCGCTGCACAAGCACTCAATGTGTTAGTGTGAGATCGGAACACCAGTGCTTGAAAGATAATAGGAAAATTATGTGACTTGGGGATGGTGTAGCTTGTAAAAAAAAATTGTAACAGTGGTCTCTCTTGAGTTTGGACACGGGCATTCCTGGTTGTGAGATTGAAAAGTAAATCTTTCAACATGGCAATGATTTTAATTTAACTAAGAGTGTTTTTGAATCGATAGATTTGATGTCATAAATTTTAAATCTATTTAATTATTTGGATAAATTTATATTGAATGTATTATAAATTCTCATTTTATAATTATAATTGATTTGAAATGCACATAAATATGAGTCGTTTCAAATCTAAGTTTCAAGTCCATCCAATACACAACCTAATAGTATTTATTAAGAACGCATTTGCAAAATTTGTCCTGAAAAAAAAGAAAAGGAAAACAACCGCTGCTCCGTTGAATCTCATTTCTGTGTAATAATAAAAAATGTGAAAGAATCAAAAACTTGAAAATTGAAATAACAAAACATTCACAGCGTCAAGATTTTTTAAAATATTTTTTTACCTATGTACAAAACTCAAAATCTTGCCACTTTCTGACTTCCATTACTTTACCTCCGAATCATTCGAACTGCTCTTTGAGTTCTGTGACATAAAATTAGCAGGCAGTTTGGGGAACCTGAAAACTCGAGGAGATTCAGGCGATGATGATCTAACAATGGAAGAAGATGAAGATGATGATGTTGTTTGTGATGATGATGATGATGATGATACAGGCTTCTTCGTTTGCACGTTTCTTGCAATATCAATACAAATTTGATCAACCATTCCAAGAAAATCTTTAACAATGACGAAAAGTTGAAACGTGTTCGCCCCTCGATCCTTGGACGAAAAGCCCGGTTGATAATAATCTGTTGTCTTCTTCACAAGCTCTATGACTGTCGTCTGCTCCTCTTTAACTATCTGTATCTCCAATTCTGCTGTATCAAGAAAACCTGTCATTTCTCGGGTAAATCCACCGTCGTTACCGCATTTTAGGACTATTTTACGCGTCTCCACCACTTGTTTTGCTAATTCTGAACTTGTTTTGAGCAGCAGGTCATAGTCTAAAACGGCTGCCTTCTTAACGTTGGAGAATTCCACGCTCAAGCCACCAACAACGGGTAAACCGAGCATCATGTATTCCCTTTCTCTATCATCTTTTGATATAAATCTATCAGTGTTTTGATTCTCAGTGGCATTTGTGGTCTGGCTTGTTGTCCTGCTTAAACTACGGTTTCTATTAAGCACAAAGCGTTTACCCTCTTCACGAACTACTTCCTGTACGACGAACTGGAGAAGGGTTGTTTTTCCATCAGAGCTTTTCACATCGGATAATTTTGTTAAAGCGGTAAGGTTAAAAGCCTGCGCATTTCCTCTAGATGTTCTAGCATTTAACCGATTCCCGGTTTTGAGAACCGCTTCCAAAAGTTTCAAGAAAAGCCCTCGAGTTTTCATCTCCTTGCAAGCTGATTCAAGGGATTGTAACGATTCTTTGATATGTGAAACCTCAGAATCGTAGTTGCACTTGAACAGCAGTGCGTTGAAACGAGTGAACGCGGATGGAACAGCTTTGAGTAAATGGTAGAAGAAGGATTCGGCATCAGCAAGTCTTGTGGGATCGCCATGAAATGAGAGGATTTGGGATAGTTCCTCATCGGTTGGAGCTATTTTTACGAGCTTTTCTATTGTGTCTTCGCTTAGACCTTGTCCCTCGAGTAAGCCATTGATTAGATCTTGACGTGTGATGCCAAGGGATTTGAGTACTATGGCTATGTTCCGAGATTTTCTTGTTTCTAGGATGAAGATCTGTGGGGGAGGACCCAATTTATCTCCGTTTCCTGTAGTCGAGCCACCGTCCCCTCTTGGAGATTTTCGGTTTGTTGCAACATATCCAAAGAGGGCTTCCATAAGATCACCATCAAACCTGAGTTTCATATTTTGAGAATAAATTACATATCAAGTAAGACATAGTACATACTATAGAAAGATCTGATAAGAAGAGTATTTGATGTTCCTTACTTGAAAGAACCCTTGTCCATTTTATCCCACACCATGGAATGTTTCACATCCGGATTAACTTTATCCCAGTGCAATGCTTTCAGTTTCACCTGTCCACTCCCATTGCTCGACGAGCCTTCTCCGGCTAAGGATAAGTCCTTATTAGGCCTTACTTTCGGTGCCGGCGGTGCTGGTGCAGCTGGGCCATTATTTGACGAATTTTGTGGTGGTGGAGGTGGTGGAGCGGGCATTTTTCCTTTTGGAACCACCCCGGAAGCTAATATTGATTGTGGTTGTCGAGATGGTGCTCCTGGCAGTGGAGGCAATTGCGGTGTTCCTGGTGGTGGTGTTGACATTGATGATTGAGGTGGTGGTGCAGCCATTTTTCCTTTTGGAACCGCCTCAGAAGCTAACACCGGCTGCCGTGGTCGTGGTGGGGGCAGATATGGTGGCATCAAACTATTCGTTAACCGAACCAAAGAATCATGATTTTCGGAATCTTTGAAAGTCACACTGGATGAAACAGTAGGGGCATTCTTCATTCTCTGCGATGATTTTTCTCCCCAAAGAGGACTTTCAGAACTTGAAGACCTCCCTTTGAGCAAAGGGGCATCTTGTAAAGGCTCCTCTTTCCTCACTCTTTCATTAACAAATCTTTTTTCTTCTCCATTATGCTCATCTTTCAGATTCCTATATTGCTGTTTCTTGAAACTATTCCTCTTATCTCCTTCTTCCAAGTTTCTCCAATACAGAACATCCAATCCATTCTCATCAACAATCAACCCTTTAAGATTACCATTAAATCGACTAAAATCATCCTCTCGAGTAATGGTAGGCACCATAGCGTTTGTCCTCGGATTAATGGTAGTGGTAGTGGTAGTAGGATTGGTATCTCTTTCCCTTTTACGTTTCGAATGCCTCAAAAGCAAAAAGAAGAGAAGCCCTGATAAAACTAGAGTGCTTGCAGCTGTCACACCAATGGCCTTTCCCACAGCTGATTTCGTCGACGATTTTCCTGTCGTAGATGGTAGTTGTGGTGGTGGAATCAGGGTGGTTGTAGGGACATTAGGCTGGTCATTGGTGGGCGCCGGAGGTGGTCGGAGAGTAGGTTGAGGTGGAGGATGAGTGGGACGGGAAAATGGATAGTAAGTTTGTATATTTTGTGAATTTGATTGGGAAAAGGACGGAGGAATTGAAGAAAGGATCAAAATAATGAATGAACAAAGAATTATACACTTTGCAGCCATTATAGGATGTGGCAAGAAGTGAAGAATGTATGGAAATTAATGAAATTTTTGTGATGTATTGTGATCATTGCTTAATGTTTTTGGCTCTCTTTTTGTTTTGTCTTTGGGAAGATTAGTTTAAATTTTGTTTGGTTTGGTTGCTGAATGTGTCGAAGGGGAGAAGTTGGTTTGTTGATTTGGTAAATGGCCATTCTGCCCTTGTGTGAAGATTCAGATTGGGGAGGGTTGACTTTGCAAAATGATTGTGATTAGGGTCATTGACTCATTGTTAAGGTAATTTGAATTGTTAATGAGAGAGTAATGGACAAGTTCTTCTAACTTTCCATGATGTCATATCTAAATCCGATATTTTGACGATAAAAACGGCTTAAAGATTTGATGTTAAAGGAATTCAAAATTTGAAAGCAACAACGAAATAGAAACATTCAATCAATATGGATTGATCCAAAATTTGATCAAATCCAATATGGTAACTATATGTATATAAGAAATGTACTGAATCGAGTCTTTTTAATAAATAGATTCAACGCAACTTCGAACATGGAATTCTAATGGGGTATTTTTTTTTCCCAAATCCAAGATCATTGAAATGCATATGTTATTTATCGTCACATAGAATATATGTTTTAATATTTTAGATCGAAAAAAAGACTTAACAAAAATTTATGACTTTTAAACAAAATATTAAAAACTGAAGAAAAAAAAAACATTGATTCCTCGAAGCTGAAAATATTATCCTGCGGGATTGGAAGCAATCTCTAAACGGAATCCTTCTTGGCTACCCCATGGGGCACCACCCCATGGGGTAGATCCAACCACATGTTGGGTATATTCCCGATAGAAGCGTTTGGAGATGACTGACGCATGTGTTCGACCCGACTTGATTCTATCAATTGTTCTTGTAGCCTACCCCAATTCATTGAGACTAAATGCTTAGTTTTAGTTGTTGTTGTTGTTGTATTGATACCAAATAAATGACTAGATATCCCTAAGGCACCACCCCTGATGTAGCACCAATAAAACCCTTCTTTTGGTTTTGGTGTAAAGAAGTGGATTAGCTGAATAATGTATATATGCACAATGAGTCAATCTCTTAAAAAACAAAAAAACTAACACAATATATCGAAAACTAATGGGATAGCAAATATGGAGGATTGATCGATATGTGATTTGTAAAAAGTATTTTTTGTTTAAAAAATGTAAAATTACATATTTATATAGACCAATTTCTTTTTAAAAATATTATCATACAACTCTAAGATATGTCGTGGTGTATAATATATGATTGTGTGATTTATAAGACGAGTTTTAGCAAAATATTATGATTATATAGTTAGAAGCATAATATGAATTGCTTCTCTATTTCTATTGTTACATTTTTTTTTTAAAGAAATAATAATAGAAGTAAGAAAACAAAACATAAAAAATTTCTTTTTTTTTTCCTGAAAAACCCACCAAGCATTTCTGATAATTTGGTAAGACTTCATGTGGTTGCCTTTAATCAATCGTTTTACATGTTCTAAGCCGACTATTGGAGGAGGCTAATTTCGTAAATTGGGTTTGATGAAGGTGGGTGAAAAGAGGAAACTGCAAAGTACATTATATTGTAATTAATTACATTTTAAAATGGAAATTGAAGCCTGTGTCACGCTGGTTCTAGTCAACCTACAAATTACATATTTTTTTTCTTCATTTTTCGGGTATTTTTTGACTTTTTTGAATTTGTGGTATTAATAGCAATTTAAATTTATTTTATTTTCAGTTGGTGGGTTGATTATTTCAGATTTGGTTGTCACACCCATTATTGTCATACAAAACAGAATAATCTTACACGAGTATTCCAATGACTAAAACTATATATAAAAAAAACATAATGTAATAGTTATTACTGATGTACTATTTTTTTTTTTACAACTATTATAATTATTATTGATGGTAGAGAACGAAGACTCGAACACAAAATATCTGAGTCACAATTACGACAGACGTCAAAATAGGCTACAAGTCATCGGTTTTAGTAATTGGATTTCTTTGCTAAAGCTCATTGGACTTTTTTGAGAGAAGCTCGCCATCGTTTAGAGGCTCATTGGATTCCTTAAATGGTGCTCTTTCCTAACACAAGTCTGATAAAGAAAATTTGTTTTAAATTTTCATTGTAAAGAAAATTTATTGTTATATAAAAACATTTTTTTCTATTTTATTCTTGGTTTTAGAGGCAGTGACAATTTATTCATATAATATCGTTAATGTGTATGTTACCCTATGTGGTTTATAAATAGATACTTTACTAACGTGATTTGTAGCCTATCAACGTCTATAGTGAAAATTTTATACTGGACAAGGTCCCGTGGTTTTTCCCTTCAGTTTTTAGGGTTTTCCACGTAAAAAGTTGTGGTGTCTCGTAAATTTTTTATTGCACTTATTCTACTGAACATAAGAAATTTTGGGATCACATCATTGGCGCCGTCCGTGGGAAATATCGAGTTAAGATGTTGAAGAAAGAAATTGTTTTACAAAAGAAAAATAATGGTAAGGAGCAAAGGTCGAGGACAGAGTTCGAGGGGGTATATCCCGAATCCTCATTCACATTCAACTCCATCACGTGAGGAAGGAGATGATGATATGGAATCGTCCCATAATCATCCCCCTCAAACTGATCCACAGATATTCCCCACCATGGGAATACCATTGGAGGATTTTACTAAAGTCATGGCGAAAACTATGGGGAAGGTCATGAAGCAATTTATGATCACACCTCAACAAGAAGAAACAAGTAAAGAGGAAGATATGGCTTCTTCGGAAGAACAAGAAGAAAAATCTAAAGAGGCGGAGGATCTCTCTAGTCAAGTAGAAGAAAAAAATAACAAAACTTTGCACCATCAGATGGAGGATATTAAGGATGAGTTGCAATAGATGCATAACAAGATGGGAGGTCGGATTTATTCTGTCAGGAGGAGCACGCCATTTTCGTCCGAGGTCCTCAATGATCCTCTGCCCTCGAATTTCCGAACCTTAAATGTTGGAAATTACAATGGGAACGATGACCCCAAGAAGTATTTGTCACGATTTGAAAATGCCTTACTCCTCCATCAACTTACGGATGGACTGAAATGCAGGGTGTTCTTGACCACTTTGGAAGGTGCTGCTCAATCCTGGATCAATCTATTGCCCCCAGGGATTATAGACACATTCTCAAAATTCAGATTATTGTTCTTACATCAAATTGCGATCAGCAAGAATTGCAAGAGAACCTCTCAGTCTGTTCGGTCTTAAGCAATTGGAAAGAGAGTCGCTAAAAAGATTTAATCAGGCTTATCTTGATGTCCCACATGTTACATTAGAGATACTTGTTAGTGCCTTTACTCATGGGCTTCAGAAGGGGAACCTTTTCAGGTCATTGGCTAAAAACACCCCGTCTGATTACGATGAACTGTTGGGAAGGGCTTACAAGTACATTAATTTAGAATAAGCCCAGGAAATGATACAAAAGAAGGACGTGAAACATGGAGGGGGACAAGCCGAAAAGATAAGTATCCTTAACAGCCGAAGACAGGGCTCAAACAGTATCTCCCGATGAAGCCGCCAAGAGAGGTGGCTATGAATCAAAGGGGTCCCAAGAGGGGTCGAGGAGGATATAATCGAAGAGGATATAACCTAGGAGGGTACTTCCAAGGACGAGGAGCTAACATATCGTGGGGGTAGGCAAGAGCCTAATGTCGAACCAATTCTTAATAATTCAATTCCTCAGAATAACGCAAATCCAGGAAGAGGAGAGCCTCAACCAGTGCCATGGGCAATCCGAGGAGAAATATAGGAGGAGATTGATGTTCAGGCTGTAAGTGAGCCTACTCCTAATAATACACCTAATCGAGGAACTATATATGTGATTTCTGGAGGGTTATCAGGAGAAGATTCTAACCGAGCAAGAAAATATTATGCTAAAAAATTGCAGGTGATGTCAATCATGCTGGAGAGCACGACAACAGGACCATCCATTGTCTTCGGACCCAAAAATTTGCAAGGGTTTCATTTTCCTCATGATGATACCTTGGTTATCACTGCCACGATGGCCAACTATAACGTACAAAGAATTTTCATCGATACAGGAAGTTCAGCTGATGTGATCTTCTTATGTACATTTGTTCAAATGGAATTGGGAAGCATGCCATGCAAAGGGTGAATACTTTTTTACATGGATTTGCTGGAGAAGTTGTTAGTCCTGTAGGACAGGTTTCTTTGTCGGTGACTTTAGGCGAGGAAAGGATGACGAAGTAAAAAATGATTACGTTTTTGGTGGTGGATGCTCCCTCCTCATACAACATAATTTTGGGCCGACCAGCTCTATGTGCATTCCAAGCAGCGGCTTCCACCTATCATTTGGCGATGAAATTCCCTGAAGGTGGGAGGTCGGACAAGTACGAGAAAATTAGAGTTCCTCAAGTAAGTGATATGTTCAGAAATTGAAACAAGAAAGGGTGTGCAAGTGAGATGATGAAGATCAAGGAGCGAGGCAAGAGGAGGAGAGAAGAGGTTGATGGAGCTGAGGAAAGAATAGCTCCAATGAAGGAGTTTTTAACGATCGAGTTGGGTTACCCAACTAAGACTACCAAGGTGGGTTCTCGATTAGATCCAGAACTGAAGAACGAAATGATTGAGTGCTTGAACAAAATGTTGATGTGTTCGCATGGAGTATTGCTGATCTTACAGGAGTAAGACCAGACGTTGCCGAACACCATCTCAACATTGATCCTGATGCTCGGGCAATTAAGCAAAAAAGAAGGCATTTTGGGCCTGAAAAAGATGCCATCATCGCTCATCAAGTAAGGGAATTGTTGAAAGCTGGTAACATTCGGGAAAAACGTGGTTCTTGTACCCAAATCAGGAGACAAGTGGCGACGTGTGTAGATTTCCGAGATGTGAACAAAGCTTGTCTTAATGATTGTTATCCTTTGCCGAGGATAGATCAGCTAGTATATTCTACTGCTGGACATGAACTGCTCTGTCTCGTGGATGCATATTAGGGATATCATCAAATTCCTTTGGCACGAGAAGATCAACCAAAAGTCATTTTTTTGTCACAACAGAAGGAACTTTCTGTTGTGTGGTTATGACATTCGGGCTAAAGAATGCCATAACGACTTGCCAAAGATTGATGGAAAAAATCTTCAAAGATCAAATATGGCACAATGTGGAAGTGTATGTGGATGATGTCCTTATCAATAGTAATAGGGCATGGGAAGACATGGAAGAAGTCTTAGGCACCTTTCGTAGATTTGGCATGAAGCTAAATCCTACTAAGTGCACATTTGAAATACATAGTGGGAAGTTTCTCGGATACATGGTCACTGAAAGAGGTGGAATCAGGGGGTAGCGAGCTTGTTCGGAATTTTATTAGTTTATTCATGGGATCGGGATGTTTGATTAAACCTAAAATTGTCTAAGTGATCGTGCTCGGGGTAGCGAGCTTGTTCGGAACTTTATTAGTTTATTCATGAGATGGAGATGTTTGGTACCTAAAATTGCCTACGTGATTATACTCATGGGTAGCGAGCTTGTTCGAAATTTTAGTAGTTTATTCATGGGATCGGGATGCTTGGTACATGATTAAACCTAAAATTGCCTAAGTGATTGTGTTCGGAGGTAGCGAGCTTGTTCGGAATTTTATTAGTTTATTCATGGGATCGGGATGTTTGGTCCAAGATTAAACCTAATATTCATGGGATCGGGATGTTTGGTCTATGATTAACCTAAAATTGCCTAAGTGTTTGTGCTCGGTGGTAGCAAGCTTGTTCGATATTTTATTAGTTTATTCATGGGATCGGGATGTTTGGTCCATGATTAAACTTAAAATTGCCTAAAAAGTTGTGCTCGTGGTAGCGAGCTTGTTTGAAATTTTATTAGTTTATTAATGGGATCGGGATGTTTGGTCCATGATTAAACCTAAAATTGCCTAAGTGGTTGTGCTCGAGGGTAGCGAGCTTTTTCAGAATTTTTAGTTTATTCATGGAATCGGTATGTTTGGCCCATGGTTAAACCAAAAATTGCCTAAGTGATTGAGCTCGGGGATAGCGAGACTGTTCGGAATTTTTTTAGTTTATTCATGGGATCGGGATGTTTGGTCCATGGTTAAACCTGAAATTGCCTAAGTGATTGTGCTCGGGGTAGCGAGCTTGTTCAGAATTTTATTAGTTTTTCATGGGATCGGGATGTTTGGTCTATGATTAAACCTAAAATTGCCTAAGTGATCGTGCTCGGGGGATAGCGAGCTTGTTCGGAATTTTATTAGTTTATTCATGGGATATGGATGTTTGGTCCATGATTAAACCTAAAATTGCCTAAGTGATTGTGATCGGGGGTAGCGAGCTTGTTCGAAATTTTATTAGTTTATTCATGGGACCGGGATGTTTGGTTCATGATTAAACCTAAAACTTCCTAAGTGATTGTGCTCAGGGGTTGCGAGCTTGTTCGAAATTTTATTAATTTATGCATGGGATCGGGATCTTTGAACAACAAGTTGCGTAAAGTAATTTTCATTTATAAAAGAAAATTTCAAAGGCGAAATAGATAGAAAAATTACAACGGAAAAAAACCTACTCTAATGCTCGAACACCTCGGGAGGGAGGCTTTTCAAAGCAGCTCCTTGGTCGAGGAATTCCTTGGAAGTTCCCTCAGGTGGATAAACGTTCGCCTTAAATTGACGAACAAAGGCTTCAAACCCATGCTCAAAGAATTTGGTGGCGCAGTCAGACATCATGTTGGTGTTGTGATATCTCCGAAATAATTGATTGTAATTTGGGCATTATTGTGTCTATATGATTAATTATGGTGGTAATTAATTATGTGCTGGATTTATTTATTTATCATGTGGAAATGCATGGTCACATGGAAAGAGTGACCCGGGAGTGCATTTCAGGGTACATGTTGGGCATGTTGGGAGAATTGAATATTAGCATAATTTATTTGTTATGGTTATCAATGAAATGGATAGCATGAGTTTAATTGTGATTTCTGTGCATTTTGGTGAAATGCCTTTTAAATACCATGGTGGAGTATTTTGGTCATCATGCTAATTGTTGGGGTACAATTTACTTGTCATATATTAACAATTACCCCACCCTCACCCATAACTTTACCATTCACTCCTTAAATCCCCAAACACTCCTTCCAACCCTAACCCACTCTCATTTTCGTTTTTGGCTCCAAGGGGGAAAGGAAACCTTTGCAAAATCTCATTTGGTGTGATTCTTGGTAAGATTTGGAGTCTAGGAAGGGTATATAACCTTCCTTGTTGTTTTTGCAAAGATTTGTTTTGATTTGAGTTTGATATTTGGGTTTTGAAATGGGTTTGTTGGGGTTAGTATTATTTTTGGTTGGGTGTTGGATTTTTGAGTAAATGAGTATGTTTATTGAAAGTTTTTAGTGATTTGGTATGGTTGATGTTTTAATATTTGAGTTTATTTGAGTTGGGGAAGGAGAAGGATGAATAGTGCCCAAAAATCGGGTGTACAGGACTCGGCGATCGATCGGCACTTTCCACCGATCGATCGCGAGCTGCAAGGGTGAAGGCAGTAGCCTTCAGCGATCGATCGCGAGTTTGACGCGATCGATCGGCGAGGTCGCGATCGATCGGCGCAAACTTGGCGATCGATCGCTAATTGGATTTTTTTGTTGAACGAGGCAGTGTAGTCTCGCGATCGATCGGGGCTACATGGAGATCGATCGCGAGACACCAAAATGGGTGTTTTTGGTTATTTTTGTGGGATTTTTGGTATTGGACTGTTATTGGGTTCTAATATTGATTTGTGTGAATATGTAGAACCATCCCAGGTGGCAACACTGCCAAGGAAGTGAAGTCCTACCACATTCTACATTTTGGAAAGGTACGTAGAAGACGTACGGGCACCCAACGGTACATGTATCTAATATACTCATTGTTTATGCATTGTGGATGCGAGTATATATGGGATTATGCATTGTGGATGCAAATACATGTTGAATTATGCATGATGATTGTATATGCATATGATGGTTATTGGTGCACATCCCATGAGTCGTGGTCATCCCTTGATGATTTTAATGCTTGCCGCTATTTGATTTGTTGCCGCTAAATGTGAAGCGAGGGGTGGGAGCGCCGCATGTCACATTTGAGCGTGGTTATCATATAGGGCGAGGAAAGAATATTTGCCGCTCAATGTGAAACGAGGGGTGGGAGCGCCGCATGTCCATTGAAGCGAGGTTATTCTATGCCGCCTATATGTAAATAAGCGAGGGGCATTAAAATACATTATGATGGACAGACTAGGGATTGGTGATTGGTATTTGGTGTTGATGAGATGGTATTATGTCATGACATGTGTAGACCATTAAATAATCTATTGATTATACTCATGAGTTATGGTACAAGGACAACCAAACTGGAAGCGTTTAAATGCATGGGAAAAACAGGAAGTGTTTTATTGTGATTTATACATTTACGCCTTATATTCATATTGTGTTGAATTTATCATTGCTCATGTTTGGGGGTTGTCCTTGTAGGTACTTTTGGCATGATAAAAAGGGGCTAAAGCGGGTTGAGGCGGTGAGCTTGCGAAGATCACTTTTGGTAGATGAAGGACAGGATTACTTTTGTATAGTGTCTACTCTAGGAGTAGTGTAAAGCTATAGTAAATACATTCATTTGGTTGGGAATGTAACTAATCCATTTGATAGTCATTATTTTTGGCATGTAATTCTTAAAGCTCATAGTCTCAACATGATCATTTTACTCTGATAATTTATGTTAGCTCTAATTATGCCTTTAATCCGCACTTAAGGAACTAGGGTCCTTACATTAGTGGTATCAGAGCAGTGGTTAGAGAACCCGGGAACGAGTGAAGGGTAGCCTTAGCATGATTGGCTAGGTGCTTACATTTAAAGCATGTTTATGCATGTGGTGCATACTGTTGTATATACTGTTATACTAACATGCTTACCATCATTCATGTTATCTAACGGCGTAACATATATATTTGTTTTGGACTTGTTGTTAACCTTTGTGTTACAGCATGGCTGCTATGAACGCGGGGAACCTTAATGAAGAGGTTGGTGATGTTGGGAGCGTGAACGCTAGTATTGGTCAGGCAAACCCTTTACCTCCACCAGCTGTAGGCATGGAACCAGTGGCTCAGTTATTACTACCTGGTGAGATCAGCTTGCCTCAGTTTCTTTCTTACCACCCGCCCCGGTTTGAGGGGACGGAATCAGGGGAGGAGGCCGAAGAGTGGCTAGAGAGACTTGAACAGATATTTGTATCTGCTCCTTGTGCTGTTACAGCATGGCTGAGGCTGGTGGAGTTCCAGCTGGCAAAGAAACCTTCCATGTGGTGGAGTAGCACGATAATGGAACTGGGAGCACAGGGTGCAGTGATCGATTGGACGCTCTTCAGAACCCAGTTTCTGAACCGGTACTTCTCTGCGGCGGCGAGACAGACGAAGGAAGATGAGTTTGCAAGCTTGAAACAAGGGAGCATGTCGGTGTCAGACTATGCTATGCACTACTCTTCGTTGCTGAGGTATGTTCCACACATTGCCACCAATGGACATGCAAAGATGAGAAACTTTATGAAGGGGTTACGACCGGAGCTTTTCGACCGGGTTATCACCAATAACCCCACTTCCTTTGACGATGCTCTCACGAGAGCAGAGCTTGCGGAGATTGGAGTTGGAGCCTATCCTAGTGCTATACCCCCACAAGTGCCATAACAGAGGCAAGCTACTGATAGCTTGAGGCCCCGAGGAGAACCATTTAAACCTCGTGGTGCCTCTTCATCTTCACGGTTCAGTGGAAAGAAACCTTATGGTCAGAAGCAAGAGAACAAGAAGAACAATTGGTCGGCCAACCGAGGGCCTATGCAAGGGAATAGATCGGGGGAGCCAAGGTACGACAATTGTGGAGGACCACATTCTTCGAGTAAGTGCCCTGCCTGTTATAGTTGTGGCAAGATGGGCCACATCTCTCGGTATTGCCCCACTCGGGGAGGACAGTCAGATTTTCAAGGGAATAGGCCGAGATTTGAGGACAGGACAGTGCACCAGAGGCAGCAGTTTGTGCCTCGACCATCGGGAGGTCAGACAGTGGGACCGTCCCAGGGACAGGTGTATGCACTGACCAGAGAGCAGGCTCAGGCAGCCCCGGAGGAGGTGATCGCCGGTACGTGCCATTTATTTACGTACCCTGCTTTTATTTTGATAGATACAGGTGCCTCCCACTCTTTTGTATCTGTGGGCTTTGTGGAGAGACACCATATGCGCACGTCTTCTTTACCCATGCCTCTCATGGTCTCGACACCCACTGGAAGAAATGTTGTTGCCGATCAGTTTCTTGCAGATTGCCTCATTTATTTTGAGGGCAACGAGTTGAAGGCCGATTTGATTGTGTTAGGCATGTCAGACTTCGACTGCATCATGGGTATTGACATTTTGAACAGATACCAGGCAGTGGTAAATTGTCGACATAGAACAGTGAGGTTCAGATCTGATTTGGGAGTACAGTGGACTTTTTATGGCAACGGTTCTCGTGCGAAGATCCCGTTGATTTCGGCAATCAAGATGTCTCAGTTGTTGGAACGTGGCCACACGGGCTATCTCATCTATGCCGTGGACACGTCTGGGAAGAATAAAGAATTGAGAGTTGATGATGTACTCGTAGTAGCAGAGTTTGCTGATGTATTCCCAGAAGAGATCCCAGGTTTCCCACCGGCTAGAGAAGTCGAGTTTGGGATCGAGTTATTACCAGGGACGTCCGCTATTTCTCGTGCACCTTACAGGATGGCACCGGCGAAGATGAGAGAGTTGAAGGAGCAGTTGCAGGATCTCCTTGATAAGGCATATATACGCCCGAGCGTATCGCCATGGGGCGCACCGGTTCTTTTTGTAAAGAAGAAGGATGGTTCGATGCGGTTGTGCATCGATTACCGACAACTGAATAAAGGCACAGTGAAGAACAAATATCCTCTCCCAAGGATTGATGATCTGTTTGATCAGTTGCAAGGTACCAGACTTTATAGCAAGATTGATTTGAGATCCGGGTACCATCAGATTCGAGTCAGGGAGAAAGATGTGCAGAAGACAGCATTTCGGACTCGGTATGGACACTACGAGTTCTTAGTGATGCCGTTCGGTGTGACGAACGCCCCAGCTGTCTTTATGAGCTTGATGAATCGGGTGTTCCAACCCTATCTTGATCAGTTCGTTATTGTATTCATCAACGATATTCTCATCTACTCCCGGAGCGAGGAAGAGCACGTGAAACACTTGAGGACAGTGCTCCAGATTCTCAGAGATCACCAGTTGTATGCCAAGCTCAGCAAGTGTGAATTTTGGCTGAGCAGTGTAGTATTTCTGGGGCATGTCATATCTAGCAGCGGGATATCAGTGGATCCCAGGAAGATTGAAGCTGTGATGGAGTGGGCTGCACCCACTTCTGTACCTGAAATACGGAGCTTCCTTTGCTTGGCCGGTTATTATCGACGCTTTGTCAAGGGATTTTCGAAGATCGCCAAGCCATTGACGTAGTTAACCCAGAAGGGAGTACCATTCTTTTGGTCAGAAGCTTGTGAGGAGAGCTTCCAGGAGTTGAAGCACAGGTTGACGACGGCGCCAGTATTGGTGATTCCTACAGAAAACTCCAGATTTGTTTTGTGTTGAGCCTTAAACGCATGGTTGCGTTTAATGCGTTAAATTATCCCCGGTCAATCTTTGAGTTTTGATGATCAACAAAACTTGTGTTTGTTATACTAATGCATTTACTTAGTGTGCAGATTAAGTGATGAAAAGTGGATTGGAATGAAGAATTTCAAGTGTGCATATTCTGGCCTGGATCGCCCCAGGCGATGGTGATCATCGCCCCAGGCGATGGGTGCCAGGCCAGGCATCGCCACGCACATCGACAGAGGCGATGGCTAGGCGAGCATGCGAGCAAGATCGCCCCAGGCGATGGTGACCAACGCCTGAGGCGATGGCAACCTTCTGGCACTTTGCCCCGCACATCGACTGGAGCGACGCCGAGGCATGGCGCGGGCATGCACGCAGGGAGTTCGCCCGAGGCGATGGCACGAACGCCTGAGGCGATGGGCTGGACGCCTGAGGCGATGTGGAGTTCGTTTGAGGCGATGCAAAATTTGGACATGCTAAAGCTATGGCCTTAATTTTTGCTCTTGATCGCCTGAGGCGATCCACCGATCGCCTGAGGCGATCCGTGATTTTTGCTGACCGTTGGGGAGCGGCGATGGTGATCGCCCGAGGCGATCTTGGAGTGATTTCAGCCTTATGAGTAGCAACGGCTAGTAGGAGCCTAGGGAGCCTTCTACACTATAAATATGGATGCTTTGGAGCATTTTGAAGCTAAGAAACAAGTCTACAAACTTCTACAAAGCCTTGATCAATTCGAATTCATATTGCATTGTAATCTCCATACATTGTTGTTGTATTGGAGATTGTAATTCTTTTCTTAGTTAAAGTCTTGTGTTTCTTTGTGTGAGTACACCGTGAAGGTGTTTGTTGGTTTAATTTATTGTAAAGGTCTTCCAACACCAAAGCAAGTTGGAAAATTGTAAAGTCATCAACAAGTCTAGTTGGTGCATGTGTTGTGGCTATCCTTGGAGCCCTTAAGGCCAAGAAGACTCGTGAAGAGTGTTGGTAGCTCGTGAAGAGCTTTGTGTACTCGTGAAGAGTAGTGTGCTCGGGAAGAGCTTTGTAAACTCGGGAAGAGTTGTTGTGTGGCTAACTTGGAGCCCTCAAGGCCAAGATCTATTGTTCTAGTGGAACCTCGGTTGGAGTTTATCTAACCGTGAAGAGGAGACGTAGGCGATTCATCGCCGAACTTCTATAACAAATCCTTTTGTTATTTATTGCTTTATTTCCTTTACGCATTTATTTATTTTATTCTTTGCATTTATCGATTGACTAAAGGCTTCCGCAAGCGCAAAATATTTTATTTTTACAAACTCATTTTAAAACGCTAAAGTAGCCAAGGAATCTCATTCACCCCCCCTCTTCGATTCCAACATTTTGTATACCGATGCATCACTTAAGGGCCTTGGGTGTGTACTGATGCAATATAAGCATGTGGTAGCTTATGCATCGAGGTAGTTGAAGCCGCATGAGACTAGATACCCATTCCATGACTTGGAATTGGCGGCTATCATCTTCGCCCTGAAGATTTGGGGACATTATTTGTATGGTACTTCGTTTACCATATACACGGATCACAAGAGCCTCAAGTTTTTATTCACTCAGGCGGAGCTGAACATGAGGCAGAGAAGGTGGATGGACTTACTCAAGGACTATGATTGTGAGATTGAGTACCATCCTGGAAAGGCTAATTTGACAGCAGACGCTTTGAGCCGGAAGGTGAGGAGTACTGTTGAGGACGTCATCCAATTGTCGGCTATGATGACCTCCTATTGCCATCTGTGCTATGATTTTGACATAGATGCATCACCAGTGCATGTATCGCCTTGTTAGCTGAGCCAGATATCTATGAGATTATTAGAAGAGCTCAGAGGTCAGACGATGAGATTCAGAGATGGTTATCTTTAGTACATCTTGGCCAGCCATTGAAGTTCAGAGTGGCCGATGACGGATCTTTGAGATTGGGTAGCCGTTGGGTGGTTCCGACTACGCCGGAGTTGCGTAGAGGGGTCTTGGAGCGAGCTCATAGTAGCAGGCTTAGCATCCACCCAGGCGGGAAGAAGATGTATAAAGATCTGCGTGGTCAGTTTTGGTGGAAGAGAATGAAGTTTGACGTCGTCACTTTTGTTAAGAGGTGCTTGATCTGCCAGCAGGTTAAGGCAGAGAGACAGAGACCTGGCGGCGAGTTGAAAAGCTTGGAGATACCGAAGTGGAAGTGGGAACACATTTCCATGGACTTCGTGACTCACTTACCGAGGAGTGCTTCGGGTTTTGATGCTATTTGGGTGATTGTGGATCGATTGACTAATGTAGCTCATTTCATCCCCTATAGCATGACTTTCACCTTTTTGAGGATGGCGCAGTTGTACATTCGAGATGTGGTGAGATTGCATGGGGTCCCCATTTCCATAGTGTCGGATCGAGATCCACGATTCACATCTCATTTTTGGGAGGGTCTTCAGTCAGCCTTGGGAACTGAAGTTAGATTGAGCACTACATATCATCCTCAGACGGATGGCCAGACCGAGCGTACTATCCAAACGCTCGAGGACATGTTGAGGGCTTGTGTATTGGAGTTCGATGTTTCTTGGCAGGATTCGGTAGCCTTGGTAGAGTTCTCTTATAATAACAGCTACCAGGCGAGCATTCAAATGGCTCCTTTTGAAGCTCTTTATGGCAGACGGTGTAGATCACCCTTGTGTTGGGATGATTTGGACCGCAAATCGGTCGGAGGACCGGAGTTGATTCGGGAAATGGAAGAGAAGATAAAGATGATAAGGCAGAAAATGAAAGCAGCCCAGGACAGACAGGCAGCTTATGCGAATAAACGGCGGAGACCGTTGGAATTTCAGTTGGGAGATAAGGTCTTTTTGAAGATCTCGCCTTTCAGAGGCGTTGTGCGATTTGGGATGCGCGGAAAACTATCTCCGAGGTATGTTGGACCGTATGAGATTTTGCAGCGCATTGGCACTTTGGCTTACCGACTAGCTCTGCCACCTTCTTTATCTGGTATACATGATGTGTTTCATGTATCGATGCTGCGGAACTATGAGCCGGATCCATCTCATGTGTTTCATATCTTGTTGTCACTTGTCATTGGATTGATGATAATTGGTGTATGCAAAAAAGGATTTTGTCTTTAGATGAGTTAGATTGTGCACATACTGGTTATGTAATTGCTAAATATGTATTCAACACTTGTAGACATTATGGAATTCAGGATAAGGTATTTTCAATCACATTAGACAATGCTGCGAATAACAATGCTGCGATGCGTGATTTAAAGACCTATCTTAAACCAATGCTTGATGGTATTTTTTTTCATGTTAGATGTGCATGTCATGTGATTAATTTGGCTGTTAAAGTTGGTTATGAGGACAATCACTCAGCATGTATTGACAAAATGAAATACTGCGCTAAATGGTTACGCACGAGCCGTGTTAAGCGTGATTGGAAACAATTATGTTTATCTAATTGTTTAAAGCATCTTCTTTTTCCATCACCAATAGAAACTAGGTGGAATTCGTTGTACAATTTGTTGAATGCTATGTTACCTTACAAAGATATTTTAACTCCATTTTATAATTCATATCAAATGCCTGATAGCGATGAAAGTATTTATTTGACTAATGAGGATTGGGAATTTGTTGAAAATTGTGTATAATTGTTAGGTACTTTCAAAGAAGCGACGGAACGTTTCTCTGGTGTTACTTATCCAACTTCCGTTTATTTCCTTCCTTTAGTATTTAACATGTTTGATAAATTTATAGAATTTAGAGATGACTATGACTTGCATGCTTTTGTTAGTGCAATGGAAACTAAATTTACAAAGTATTGGGAACAAATCCCACCCGTGCACTGCATCGCAACATTGCTAGATCCTAGTCAATGTTTAACTTCATTTGAGATATTTTTTGAATATTATGCTAAATTTTTGGGGAAGGTTGTTGACGATCAAAAGACGTCTACAATGCAATCTCTCCAAAATATGTTTCAATTGTATTATAATCAACAGGCAAGTGAATCATCGCAACAAAGGCCTGTTGAAGAACAACCCCAAGCTCAATCTAAAGGTGGGGGCATCAATTTGCTTAGAATGCTGGGCAGGAAAAAACTTAAGGGAAAAGGACCTTCTACTAGCACGTCGACTGAGTTGCAAATTTATCTGAATTATCAATTTCTAACCGAAGACAACTTCGACGTCTTACAATGGTGGAAGTCCAATGCAGCACAATTCTCTATCTTAGCCAAAATGGCTAGAGACGTGTATGCTGTACAAGCTTCAAGCGTCGCTTCTGAATCGGCATTCTCAACATGCGGCCGTATTATTGGAGACTACAGAAGTAGTCTATCAGCTGATTCGTTATGCATGCTCACGTTACTTAAAGATTGGTTTGAAGCAGAATGCAAAAATAGAAGAGATGGGACGGTTGACGAATTCGTAAATCATTATGACGAGCAAGAAGAAGAGATAGCCAAAACAATACTTATCAATTATGAAGACTGCTAAGTACTAAATTGTAATATTTTTTTATTTAGATTTTCAATTGTCATGTCTTTACAATTATTTGTATGCTAGAAGTATTTAAACACATAGACATGTTTAAATAACCCATAAAAATTGTTAAATTTCTAAACCCTTTAAAAATTACCAAAATTCCGAGAGGCGTAACTACGCCTCCAAAGTGGCGTAGTTACATCTCTTAAAAAAAAAGCCGTAGCTTAGGCGTAGCTACGCCTGAATGGGGCGTCTTTACGCCTCATTTAAAAAAAAAATACGAAAATCCGATAAGGATCCGAACCAAACCGGAACCGGTTCGATCCAGTTCCTTAACGGACCGGACCGGTTCCGCCCATAACGGGTCCGGAACCGGCCGGTTCCGGATCGGACCGGACCGGTTCCAACCGGTAAGCAGCCCTAGTTGCAGCCTTCCGAGGTTCAGTTAGAATCCGATGTGTCTTATGGGGAACGGCCTGTTAGAATTCTAGATCGAGCAGACCGTAGACTTCGGAACAAAGTGATACCTATGATCAAGGTTCAGTGGGATCGCAGGGGTGTCGAGGAGGCTACGTGGGAGACGGAGCGGCATATGGTGCAACACTACCCGGAACTATTCTCTGGTATGCTAATTATGTTTAGTTCTTGTTGGGGTAAGTGCATGTGATTTCGAGGACGAAATCTTATAAATAGGGGAGTATTGTGATATCCCCGAAATAATTGATTGCAATTTGGGCATTATTGTGTCTATATGATTAATTATGGTGGTAATTAATTATGTGCTGGATTTATTTATTTATCATGTGGAAATGCATGGTCACATGGAAAGAGTGACCCGGAGTGCATTTCAGGGTACATGTTGGGCATGTTGGGAGAATTGAATATTAGCATGATTTATTTGTTATGGTTATCAATTAAATGGATATCATGAGTTTAATTGTGATTTTGGAGCATTTTGGTGAAATGCCTTTTAAATACCATGTTGGAGTATTTTGGTCATCATGCTAATTGTTGGGGTACAATTTACTTGTCATATATTAACAATTACCCCACCCTCACCCATCACTTTACCATTCACTCCTTAAATCCCCAAACACTCCTTCCAACCCTAACCCACTCTCATTTTCATTTTTGGCTCCAAGGGGGAAAGGAAACCTTTGCAAAATCTCATTTGGTGTGATTCTTGGTAAGATTTGGAGTCTAGGAAGGGTATGTAACCTTCCTTGTTGTTTTTGCAAAGATTTGTTTTGATTTGAGTTTGATATTTGGGTTTTGAAATGGGTTTGTTGGGGTTAGTATTATTTTTGGTTGGGTGTTGGATTTTTGAGTATATGAGTATGTTTATTGAAAGTTTTTAGTGATTTGGTATGGTTGATGTTTTAATATTTGAGTTTGTTTGAGTTGGGGAAGGAGAAGGATGAATAGTGCCCAAAAATCGGGTGTACAGGACTCGGCGATCGATCGGCACTTTCCACCGATCGATCGCGAGCTGCAAGGGTGAAGGCAGTAGCCTTCAGCGATCGATCGCGAGTTTGACGCGATCGATCGGCGCAAACTCGGCGATCGATCGCGAATTGGATTTTTTTGTTGAACGAGGCAGTGTAGTCTCGCGATCGATCGGGGCTACATGGAGATCGATCGCGAGACACCAAAATGGGTGTTTTTGGTTATTTTTGTGGGATTTTTGGTATTGGACTATTATTGGGTTCTAATATTGATTTGTGTGAATATGTAGAACCATCCCAGGTGGCAACACAGCCAAGGAAGTGAAGTCCTACCACATCCTACATTTTGGAAAGGTACGTAGAAGACGTACGGGCACCCAACGGTACATGTATCTAATATACTCATTGTTTATGCATTGTGGATGCGAGTATATATGGGATTATGCATTGTGGATGCAAATACATGTTGAATTATGCATGATGATTGTATATGCATATGATGGTTATTGGTGCACATCCCATGAGTTGTGGTCATCCCTTGATGATTTTAATGCTTGCCGCTATTTGATTTGTTGCCGCTAAATGTGAAGCGAGGGGTGGGAGCGCCGCATGTCACATTTGAGCGTGGTTATCATATAGGGCGAGGAAAGAATATTTGCCGCTCAATGTGAAGCAAGGGGTGGGAGCGCCGCATGTCCATTGAAGCGAGGTTATTCTATGCCGCCTATATGTAAATAAGCGAGGGGCATTAAATTACATTGTGATGGACAGACTAGGGATTGGTGATTGGTATTTGGTGTTGATGAGATGGTATTATGTCATGACATGTGTAGACCATTAAATAATCTATTGATTATACTCATGAGTTATGGTACAGGGACAACCAAACTGGAAGCGTTTAAATGCATGGGAAAAACAGGAAGTGTTTTATTGTGATTTATGCATTTACGCCTTATATTCATATTGTGTTGAATATGAATGTTATCATTGCTCATGTTTGGGGGTTGTCCTTGTAGGTACTTTTGGCATGATAAAAAGGGGCTAAAGCGGGTTGAGGCGGTGAGCTTGTGAAGATCACTTTTGGTAGATGAAGGACAGGATTACTTTTGTATAGTGTCTACTCTAGGAGCAGTGTAAAGCTATAGTAAATACATTCATTTGGTTGGGAATGTAACTAATCCATTTGATAGTCCTTATTTTTGGCATGTAATTCTTAAAGCTCATAGTCTCAACATGATCATTTTACTCTGATAATTTATGTTAGCTCTAATTATACCTTTAATCCGCACTTAAGGAACTAGGGTCCTTACAGGTGTACTCCTAGGACTTCAGGAAATCAGCTTGCCTCTTCAACCAGATTTCCTTTACCCGTGCATCAAAAGAAGATTTTTCTTGGGTGTACTGCTCAGATAGGGTCTTGTTGGCTTCTTCGAGTTCAGCTGACCTCCATCGTCATCTTCCAGAGCTTTTTTGGCCACATCCCGAGCATTCTTCATTGAATTATGTTGCCCTTCGAGTATGCCCACGTTTTTCCACAAGTCCTCACACATGTTCTGGAGTTGATTAGTCTCCTTGCGTGGAGCATTAACCTCTGACCTAGCAGAGTGGAATCGAGTCAGGAGCTCACCTGCAGTCATGTGGGCCTTCACAAAAATGTGAAGGATTATTCAACCAAACAAAGGTACTTAGAAATTTTTTATGGAAAATACCTTCACGAGAGAAGTGGAGAAGTCATTCACTAGGTTGATGAAGACCAACTCCCCGAGATGTTTTTTGTCAGGGTTAGTGGGAGAGTGAACAATAATGGATTGAGGGACCTTGGGATCAGGTTTTTTTCAAAAAAGGGACATTCAAAGAATATCCCATGAAGGCATATGATGCCTTGTGGTAGCAGGAGGAAGTTGGGATGAGGCTCGGGGTTCAGGGGGTGGAGATTGTGGCTTCTTTGGAAGGGGAGTTTTCGAAGAAGAATACTGGTCGCCGGGTGCTTTCCTATTACGAGGCTGAGTAACCAAGGTCTCCTCTTCAGGTTGGTCAGTGATATCCACAATGGGAGAATATGGGGGGTACCATTGGAAGGGGTTCAACAGTAGAAAGGATGGGATCCTTAGACCCCGATGCTTGCCCAGAAGCCTGGCTCTTCTAGCTTTTGCCCTTAGGTTCTCAGTCATCCTTCTGCAGAAAGTAAACAGCAAGGTTAGTCCGAACATATAAGCAAAGTTTTCCATGAAAGAAAAATGCTCGAGTTGCTCACTGAGGATCATGTATAATGATTCACTCTTCGGGCTCAGTAAGAACAAGTACAGTAGTCCGTCGTTAATCAGCTACGCTAAACTATAACACTGGTCGCCAAGTACCCTACGAACATACATGTATGGTTCTTTTTCAAGGAGACCCTTGATGGCTTTAGCCTTCGGGAGACTTCCCTCCAGACCACGGGACAAGCCCAAGGCTGGGATGGACGAGCAAAAATATAAATTTTTTTCCAGTCTTTTATTGAAGAGGGGTAGTGCTTGAGGAAAACAACCATTGTTCTGGAAGAAAAGTAAAAAATGTCGATTTCTTTCTTATTCAATTGAAAAAAACAATGAAAAAGCTCGGGAGTGGGGGTAAAACCCAAAAAAGAAATGACAACAAAGAAACCGGCTAAAAGTCTGTAACTGTTGGGAAACAATTGACTCAAGGAAACAGTAAAGTAAATGGAAATCTCGAGGAAGAAAGAAGGAATAGGAAAACAGAAACCCCTCGGAATTGATCTAAGTAAAATGGAAAACAGCCCTCAGGAGGTAAATGGGGACGTGACCCAATGGAGGGAACAAAAATGGAGATGTCTTCAGGAATCTCCCATTTTTCTCGAATTCAAGTAAGATGTTGGTTAGTAAGAACCCTTGATTCGAAAATTTCAAACCAAGGGACCTGAGCAGCTACTAAGGCCTGCTCAGAGTTATTCTGTTCATTCTCCCTTCCATGGGCCGAAGAACCAGAAGAGCTTAAAGTCTCCTCACTATCCGAGGAAGAAGAAGGCAAATGAGGAAGGCTGGAAGCTCCCTCTTCCATGTGAGTGTCATACTCGTCGATTTCTCGCATGGAGGAATGATTTGAGGAAGAAGGCATACTTGCTAGAAGTGCTGGAAAGTCTCGCAGAGAAGTTCTTCGTCTGTCTGATGTTAGCTCGGAAGCATATTGAAGCAACTTTAGAACAACTTTTATTTTATATTTAGAAATCATCTCTAAGAATCAAAATCTGGTCAAAATTGGTTGGGAATTTCAAAACGGTTTTTGAACGAAAGTGTTGATCTCGAAGAGACGAACACGCCGTAAAAATTTCAGCCACACGTGGTGGCTGGAGGTCTGGCAACACGCCGGCAAGGCGGGGCGTGAGATGCACGCACCTTTGCGATTTTGAATTTTCTGGTGGCCGGACGTTTCTGGACTGATTTTAGCCATTTCTGGAAAGTTTCCTGATTTTTCGACTTATGGTTGAATTATCATGAATTTTTAAAGTCTTACCAGATAAGTTTTGTACAAAAATAGTTTTTAGAAAGATTCAACCACTTTACTAGGTCGCTAATCACCATAAATTACTTATAATGTGTTTATAAGAATTTAATAGGCAACTGGGTTCAAAATCAAGCCAATCCAGTAAGATATCAAGCAATGAGGTTAGGTGTACTACCAATTTTTTGTTATACAGCCATTTTTTTGCATTTGGCATGGAATTTACAGTAAGTTATTATTCATTATCTCATTATTCATATATGTCATCATATTGTATATTACATCGTTCCATTGATCATCTTGATCTGCATGTTTAATTATCTTGAATGTTATCGATTACTAAACGATTCCTTTGATTGAACGACTCATTTGACTGGCTGAATGAATGAATGACTAAATGGAACCCTGGATATTTATCCACCGTACAACGCGGCTTCGGCCAGAAAAGTGAGTCCAATGAACAACGGATGATAGCCCGGGTATGTGTTCATCTAAACAAAGCGCACCTTTTTACGGTCCGGAGAATTGTTCACCTTGGCTCGTAAATGAATGAATGCACATATTCTATCTGAATATGTGGGGAAAAGTGTTATGTTGAGCCTTAAACGCATGGTTGTGTTTAATGCTTTAATTTATCTCCGGATTATTTTTGAGTTTTGATGATCAACAAAATTTGTGTTTGTTATACTAATGTGTCTACTTAGTGTACAGGTTTATTGGTTAAAAAGTGGATTGATTGAAGAAAATCAAGTGTGCAAAACCTGGGCTGGATCGCCCCAGACGATGGTGATCATCGCCCCAGGCGATAGCAGCCAGGCGGGGCATCGCCACGCTCATCGACAGAGGCGACGTCAAGGCTCGCACGCAGGGGGAGTTCTCCCGAGGCGATGGCCTGATCGCCTGAGGCGATGCGTTGAATGCCTGAGGCGATGTGTGCTTCGCCTGAGACGATGGAAGATTTTGAGCAGCTGAGGCTACGACATTGATTTATGGGATTGATCGCCTGAGGCGATGCATGCATTATGGTGACCGTTGGGGCGCGGCGATGGTGATCGCCCGAGGCGATGTCCGAGGCGATCGTGGAGTGATTCCAGCCTTATGTGTAGCAACGGCTAGTAGGAGCCTTGGGGGCCTCCTACACTATAAATATGGATGTTTTGGAGCATTTTGAAGATAAGAAACAAGCCTACAAACTTCAAAAAAGCTTTGCTTATTCAAATTTCATCTAGCATTGCAATCTCCATACATTTGTGTTGTATTGTAGTTTGTGATCATTTCTTTTGAGAGAGTCTTGTATTCTTCGTGTTGTTACACCGTGAAGGTGTTGTTGATTTATTTGTAAGGTCCTCCAACACCGACGCAAGTTGGAAATTGTAAAGTCATCAACAGGTAAAGTTGGTGCATGTGTTGTGGCTATCCTTGGAGCCCTTAAGGCCAAGAAGACTCGTGAAGAGTGTTGGTAACTCGGGAAGAGTTTTGTGTGGCTATCCTTGGAGCCCTTAAGGCCAAGAAGACTCGTGAAGAGTGTTGTGCTCGTGAAGAGCTTTTTGTACTCGGGAAGAGTGTGTAGTGGCTAACTTGGAGCCCTCAAGGCCAAGATCAATTTCGTTCTAGTGGAACCTCGGTTGATTGTTTTCTAACCGGGAAGAGGAGACGTATGCGATTTCGCCGAACTTCTATAACAAATCTTTGTGTCTTTTACCGCTTTATTTAAATTACGCATTTATTTACTTCTTCATTTTATTTACTTATCGGTTGACTTATAGTCTTCCGCAGCGCAAACTCAATTATTTTGTAAATTCATTTTAAAACACAAAAGTAGCCAAGGAACCTCATTCACCCCCTCTTCGGTTCCAACATGTTATACCGAACTGTGGTGTGAGTCGCCTCTTTAGCCCACGATACTCACTCTGAAATCCTAAAATGTCATTGTTCATTATTGACAATTACTTGATTGCAAGATCTTTGTTACATGTCATGTCATATTGAGATATTGCATTGTTTGATAATTACATATATGAAAGTCATTGTTATTCCCTTACTAAGTTCTCAAAGACTTAACATCTGTTTCCTTTGCTATTTATTGTGAGTTCCAGATAGGGGAGCACCGGAGCCAAGACCGGAGAGAAATTAGGAAAATGGAAATGTCTGCTCACCGGGACTGTTATAATATTCCATCTTTAATTAAGTATCGGACTATTATAAGGAGTTTATATTGTGATGTATATTGTTATTAAATAGTAATATAAAAACGCTTCCGCTACCATAAAGTGAATGTGACTAAACTCTTCCGTTATTTCAAAAATGGTTTAAATTCTCGTACATAATATTCATAGAGAATGTGGTACCAGGTAAGAGAGAATACAGTCGTCTCGAGTCGGGTCCCACACATCCTAGCATATATCATAATTTTTATTTATTTTTAGAATGGGGAGGGGATTTAAATTTAACAAATTCAAAATTTGCAAGTAATTTTACCCGGGCCATACCCATAGATGATATATGGTTCAATGTATCGCTCTTGGCCAGGTCAGTGCCATTTCATCTTCAGCAGTTAACTTAGGCAAATATTCCAAAATTGTCTTCTAGTTATTATAATATATTTTAAGGGCCAACATATAGTAACAAAAATATATATATATATAATTAAATTTTTATTGTACAAAAAATATATATATAAATAAAATAATGGCTCCATCAATAATACCACCAAAACATATTGATATGTGGGGTTCAAATCCGAACCCAATATTCCTTTAGCAGACAAGACTTACATCAAATAACAACCCCATATCCGAATCAAATCAATTATAATCCCATATATTCAATTCCAACAACGATGTATCTGTCACGTAATATTTCATTACAACCATATCTCAACCATTTTTTTTCTTAAAAAAACTTCTGAAAAAGTCAATTATTAGTAACTCAATCGGGCCCTAAAGAATGGACAAGCCGAAAATAACATCAATCGGGCACATGTATCATGGCTTAGTCCCTATGGGGACAATTTCTTTATATTCTTTTACTCGTCGAACCTCAATTTAATCCGCCTCGTGGGAGATTCTAGCGATGTAGGAGAACATGGCGTAGATTGTCTTGAAGGGAATGAGGAAAATGATCTTGGGGAAGATGGCGATGAGATGGACGGCGGAGATGGACTCGATGAGTTATCGACATGGGATGGTGAAGATGGCGAGTCTAAACTTTCACATGATTTTCTCTTATTAAAGCATCTATCGCGTCTTTGGATCCGTCCCTCGCCTAACATGTAGCTCTTCAACCGTTCTACATCGGATAATTTTACAGGCTTTACGATGAAATCTTCGGCTCCTTCTTCCAAACATCTGATATAGAATGATGGCAGTTATTTTAGAACCATACTATTCAAAACCATGGCAAAATATTCACATAATAATCGAATACTATATAAAATAGAGTTGTTCCCACAAATTTATGGACAATAAATGTAATCAAACTAAAGTAGAAGCTAGATCAAAGTTGTTACGAGAGAAAGTTCTCTGGTCTTGTCGGGATGAATAAGAGTTCATGTCCACTTTGGGCAGACTCGAGTTCATGTCTACTTTGAGCAGACTCGAGTTCAAGTCGCGTTTGGCGCAAAAAATAATTTAGCCCCGCTCCAACTCAAAAAAAATATTATATATATATATTGTTCCCAAGGCTATATTGTATTCATTGCATACTTTACCAATAGGACCCAATGCTATTATTTTGTACTAGACACACTCGAGATTGTCTCCCACATGATAGAATTTTATATGTAGCCATAAACTGGAAGAAACTTGTTTTATATTAGTGGTTCATTGAATTTAGAGATTCGGTTAAGCCACACAAAGTCCACTCCTTCAACATTTGAGAAAAAAATTAATTTTTTTTTCTCAATATTAAATAATTAAGTCATCTCAACAACTAATAATTGTAAATTGAAATCTGAGAAAATATATCAAAATGCATGAGCTTTTACCTGTCGATCCGTGCCAATACATTTTCTGAAGACATAATCACTACTGGTATTTCTCTAAAAGTGGATGAACCCTGTTAAAATACCACAAATTTAGAAACAGAAATATGAATTATTAGAGTTGTCTCCTTGTAGAATAGTTTTATTATAAATTTAACCTTTAGGATGACACTGTAGTTTGTAAAAGATTTAAGAAAAAATACAATTACCGCATCTATGATTTGACATAAAAATATTATTTTTTAAACTAAAAATGCTAAAACGACAATTATGAAACTCGGGAAGTCAATATGTTTTAGAAATATTTAGCTATTTATTCTTTAAATTATTTCTAGGTGCTTCAAATGAAAAATAATAGTAACTTAAAGATGTTTAGAAGAAGTAAACCTTGATTTTTTTCAGTAATTCGTAGCCGGTCATTTCAGGCATACAATAATCTGTAATGATCAAATCTACCTTTAAACCCTGGAAATAAAATCAGCAATTTCTTAGTCCAAAATTAAACCACATTGATTATATAGGAAAATTCTCCAACTTACATCGAATTCAGCAGGGCTTTCCTCTTCATCTAATCCTAAAAATTGCAAAGCCCTCCTCCCACTGTCCACTGCTGTCACTGTAATAAACCCATTCTTGTATTTAGAAAATTTTATGCATTAAAAAAAATCCCAGTTGTTTCCGACAAGAAATTCTTCACAAACTCAAGAAAAATAGTAAATACCTTTGCAAGAAGTGATTTTGAGGAGCCTCTCGATAACTTTCCTATCAACTAAACTATCATCCACAGCAAGAACATGAACTTCGTGAGATTCAAAACGTGGGGACAGATCCTCCAACCCTTCACTTTCCTCTACTCTCTTTAATCTTGAAAATACCCCTTTATTTGCCATTTTTTCAAGAAAATTCAACTGCCCAGTTGGGAAATTGCCCCCAAGATTACAAACTTAGCGGAATAACTTCAACTAGAAGACCTTAAACACAAGTTTTCAAGAAAATCCAACAGCCCAGATGGAACAAAATGCCCAAGGTCTTAACTTTAGTGGAGGATCTTCAACTCCAAAGTTCAAACACAACTTTTGCACCTATTATTCTTGTTAATTATAAACGAAAAAAGATAATATAGATAGAGAAATGAATGTCATGTAGGTAGTGAAATATGCACATATATTGGCCAAGGAGTCTGCATCAAAATATATATAATATGATATCATGCGTCTTTTTCTTTAAAATATGCAAGAGAAATCAAATCTGGTGAAATCTACTTTTTAAATGAATAAAAAAGCATTGGCTGAGATTCTGAAATCCACTTTGTTGTTGATATCGATGTCCCAAATCTACGAGAGGTTTTTGAAGCTTTCCACGCGTTATATCTTTTCGTGGGATTTTGGAGAAAGAAATGGTAAAAGTCGCGTTTACTTACTATCAATTTGGAGTGGCGCGTATCGCTGCTTAGCATAGTTAAGTACGATTTGGTGCATTGTATGAGACGATAGAACGATATAAATATGTAATATAAATTGATCGTATGTTGAACAATCAACGATCAAACATATCGATTATTTATGTTTAAATATCTATAAATATGTTAAACAAATATAAAACTTATAACATATTAATAGATGAAACATGTACAACGAATTTCAAGCTCAAACACAACTATACAGTTTGAACCGTATTTAAATGAAAATGCTCTCCTCAAAATTGAAATAAAATCCTTCCACTAGCGAACAATAGCAAATGACTTATAGTTCAAATTCGATCGATCTTACAAATATTAAATAATAAATAAAAAGATAATATATTGAAGAGTCGTTGACAATCTAACCTTATTCAGTAGTACTAATATACATTTTGCCACATGTGATTTGTAAATAGACTTTTACTTTCTGTCGTATCATGAATAAATACTTTACTCTCTTATGGTTTGTAAATACACAATTTATCCCATGTGATTTGTAAAACATAGCACACTGTCAACCCTCATATGGAGGGGTATTTTGCACGTATTCACAAATCATATGGGATACACTGCTTATTTTCAAACCAAAATAAAGTAAATTGTCTATTTTGAAAACCATTTTGAATAAACTGTTTATCTTATGTCAATTCAGTATTTGTAGAAATATATAATTTTTGGTTGAATTCAGTAAATATTACAACGCGAAAGTCAAATTTTTAATTATGAATTTTTATTTTTGTTGAAAGGATAAATTCCTTTACAAAAATTACGTACTTTATTTTTCAACAGTTAAGTTTCAAAAACCCGAGATAAACTCATCGTTCAATATTGGGTTTTTTGCCAAAAACCTAAAAGTGATTTGAAAATAGATTTATATTAATGAAATGTCTTAGCAATAATGGGATTCGCTCTACTATCTTAATTCTTAATTATTTATTGCATTTTTGACATATTTTTTGGACTTTGGAACAAATATTGCCTAATTTGCGGTTATTTATCAAATCCTTAGCACTTAGAGGTACTAAAATGAGGCGACTTTAGAATAGTTGGAGAATCTTTGGATATCTTAGACACAGATTTTAACCAGTTATATATTTTGCTTGATACTATGGATTTCCAGTCTTACTGCCAAAAAGAAAATGGTGTTGAATTAATTTATTCTATGATAAAAAGAATATAGGAATCTGAGAAAATAAGATTAAAATTAAATTTAACTTGAGATGAATTTAGTAAGAATTACTTTGGTGGCTGATAATATTGAAGAACCTATTTTTATTTTTTTAACTTAAGAACCTATTTTTTATGATAAAATAAGAGATTTACGGTTTTACCAATAATTATAGTCAATGGTAATGACACAATATCAATCTTTTCAACCATACACTGGCACAAACGCCACGTGTTCGATCGATCACAAAGCAGAGGCAATTGTTGAACACCAACAATCTCTCTCCCAATAATTATACTCTCTGCAACTCATGGGAATCGAATACGAAACCTCGGCTCTGATACAAATTGTAGGATCGAGCGTTTTCCGCTTTACCAATAACAATAGTTAAGGGTAATGGCACAACATCAATCTTTTCAACCATACACTGGCACAAGCGCCATGTGTTCAACCGATCACAAAGCAGGTGCAATTGTAGAACCACAACAATATGTATAACTTATAAGTATATACCAATAGCAATAGTTAAGGGTAATGGCACAACATCAATCTTTTCGACCATACACTGGCACAAGCGTCATGTGTTCAACCGATCACAAAGCAGATGCAATTGTAGAACCACAACAATATGTATAACTTATAAGTATATGCTAGTGCACCACTAGCATTAGGGATGTCAATCAGGTGGGTTTGGGATGAGTTTGGCCACCGGGTTCAACCCGCTTGACCCATTTTTTAATTAAAAAAATTTATTAGCTAGAAACTAATATGCACGGACACTGACACGGCGATACTGACACAACACTGACACGGACACTGCGACACGAATTTTCAAAATTTTCAGGACACGACACGTCTGTATAGTTTTTGTATTTTCATATATATTATACATGACTATATTATAAAATACTAAAATTCATATTTTTTAAAAAAATTCTAAAACAATGTAAAAGTAACAAAAATTTAATTACCAAATTCAAGAAGCATAAATAAATACATCTCACTGGAATCATCATAGTATTACCCATACAAATACCAAATACATATTATTTTAATTAACATAAAGTTTAATCTTGTTAGTATAGTGAAGTAGGCAGTGATAGGAAGAATGGATCTACATGTTAGGATCGGGGTAGTGTTTAGAAGGGGGGTTGAATAAACATTAGACTCAATTTTGATTCTTCTTATTACAGCAGACTGTTAAGTACTGCAGTAGGTTCTCAATTGATAGCAAGTCAGCAGACACTAGTAATAGCGCGGAAGACATCTGTTGAACTTGTGAGATAAAGTAACTGAATGATAATATGCAGTAAGTAAATGACACAATATATGTTCTGGAAGTTCGAAGCACAACGGTTCTACGTCTCCCCTTCTTCCTTTGCAGGAAGGTTACACTAGAAGACTTTGGCTTATACTTTACAGTATACAACCTTTGACCGCTTATTTTTTAAACAGAAAATTTCTCATTGTAGCGACCGCAAGTGCACGGTTGTCAAGTTTTAGTATAGTGAAAATTAAGTACAGGTTATCGAATCCACAGGGACTAACGTATAAGTACCAAATAAGATTAATAAAATTATATTTAGCCTACGATAAAAGAAGTTTGATTAACTAGATCTAAATTAAACTAAAGAATAAAGATTAAACTAGAAACAAAGACTAGAATGGTTCCGGAAATGCGAAGGTAAGTCACTCGAGAAAATTACCAAGCTCGTCGTTCACTTATATTATCTCTACTGATTCAACGGAATTCTCAAGTTATCATTCAATTGATTTTAAAGGTGAAAGGTTTTCACTATTATTCGATACACTCTCTCGAGCTGTAACGAAACTAACAATAAACTAGAATAAGTCACTCTCGTGCACCTATTTACTAATTCAAAGTTGCTTAAATTATCAAAACCTTATAACTCTAAATCTTTCGATTTCAAGTTCTCACGTATGCGATATCATCTCTCGATCTCAATCGTGACATACATCATAAATTAATGGAGCGTGTTACAACGTTATCTCTCGATCTCGGTTGTAACTCTCAAATTCAATCAAAGCTAGCTAGACTTTGATCTACACATGCAATCAATCTATGAACAATAAATATCAATACACTCAAATACCAATGAATCAATATATCAAACACAACGAACTAAAACTTCAATAATATAAACCAAATTCAATTCAAATCAAATACAGATGAGTTTAATTGTCTCTCGACCTCAAAAACTTCAAATGAAAATGAAAATCAAATAAATTAAGGTTCAGAAATACGATAAACGATGGATGAATCCGTGCGTTGCACCGTAATTCCTTCTCTTGTTCCTTCCTTGCACTCCGGAAGATATTGGCTCGACTTTGGACGAAGAACGGAGATTGGATCTCCTTGGCGGCGTTGGGCGGCGGCTCCTTGACCTAGAAATCGTTTGAAAAATGTGTCTAATATCGTCTCTTCTTTCAAATGCATCCAGCCTCCGCTTAAAAGCCCCAAAATCTCGATAAATAAGGAAAATAAAATCTTCAGATTTCGCGTCTCGATCGATCGAGATTTTCACCGATCGATCGGTGCACTGTTCACGTCAGCCTTTTGCACTCACTGCCTCGCTCGATCGATCGAGAATTTCCACCGACTCGAGATTTCTCAAATTTTTTGCTGAGGTTACTGCCTCGCTCGATCGATCGAGATTTCCACCGATCGATCGAGCCTTCAAAAAATCTGATTCTCGCTTCTGGCTGTCTCGATCGATCGAGAATAAATCTCGATCGATCGAGATTTGGGAAAATCATCTTCTTTCATTTTCTCTTCTTTTACGCCTCGATTTCGCCCGTTATCTTCATGTAAGCTCATTTCTTCCACTTCCGGTCTAATTTCCTGAAACAAACGAATAAACACCAAAAAGCATAATATCATCCAGGAAAAAGTACGGAAAATGGGAAGAAATTACAGTTAAAATCACTCAAAATCTAAGCCTATCAACCTTCTTAGGCACTCACACAGCTTGGCCTATACTCATAGCAATGCAACTCTCTTAGTTGCTTACAACGTGCTTTACAATACTTACACAAAGTATAAATCTCTTGAGCTTTAAGTGTTCTTAAGCAGCATACTCAGTAGGCTTTGATCTTCAGGATCACAATAAGGCTTCTTTGCTGCTCTTGCAAAACTTCAGAATATTTCAATGAACATGTTGAATGTTTTGCTTGAATTGAATGGAGTTGATTTTTGTCTTTTGAATCTTAATTGAATTGTTTAGCACTTTCTTCATTCTTCACCTTATGTATTTATAGACATAGCAGTCTGACATAAGTTTTCTTCAATTGGAAAGATCTGCGTGAAATCAGCTTCCTGATTTTTCTTCCAAATTCTTTTTGTCTTCTTTCCAATTCCGCTAATCAGCGGCTCTTTGAATCTGACACTATTGGTGGCGATGATATAGTAGTGCGGCGTTCTGTTCTACTTTTGTCAGAGTGAGTTTGTACTTGTTTTGTCTTATTGCTTTATACGTCTGTTGACTTCTCATTTACTGTATATATGCTGGTTATAAGGTCAGCTGATGTCCTTTCCATCATCTGCTGGATAGTTACTAGTTACTTAGTCTGATGGACTGAAGTCAACTAATAACTTCTTAGACGTCTGCTGGTACTCTTGTTCCAGTGGACGTTCACTCTATGCATCCGGTAGATGATAACTCCTGGTCTTTGGACCCGGTAGATCTTTTTTATCTTTTCACCCGGTAGATAGCTCTTCACCCGGTAGATAGCTTTATCTTTTAGTATCCGGTGGACCTTTGTAGAGTTAATCAATATCCTCTATCAGTAAGTTCGTTGAAGTGCAGTAGACACTTCAACCCGTAGATATTTGTGATTACCAAAACTTAGAAATGTTTTCCCAACAATTTCCCCCTTTTTGGTGATGACAAAACTTAGCACTTGAGACTATTGCTTGAACTCTGAACTTCAGATACCTGTTAAGACTTAAAGACATAACAGTGGAGAGTAGCAGATATTGTTAGATAAATAAGCAGATTACAAGTAGTAATCAAGCTGATCATTAACAAAATAATATCATTTTATTTAAAATGAATTTTGTTACATCTTATAATTCTTACAACAGTTCTATGTTTACAAGCTATTTTCAAGTGGGTAAAAGCAACTTGAGAAATATATCCAGTATGGAATAATTCGAGCTGGCTAGTTTCAGAGTTGTTGACAAAGGGAGGGGGGGAAAAAGTGCATACAGAGAAATTATTACAAAAGAAAACCTAGAAAAATAAACTACGTTATTTTCAAAGTAATCCTCTGTTCATCCTCTGTTCATCATAGTCTATGTCTTTCCCCCTTTTTGTCATCAGCACCCAGACATCTACATTCCAAATTCCAGGCTGGTTGATTAACACCAGGATCGGTCCGTCAAGTTGGAGCTAGAAGAGGTGGGTTAGATAAGTAATCAACCCATGTAGGGTTGATTTAGATAAGTAATGAACCCATGAATTAGAATGACAGATATGTTGCAAGAACAATAAGTGACATTGTAAGATAAACATGTTGTAGTGTGAGATGTGTTGAAGCAGTGAGCAAGCTATTTATAGCCACAAATTGGCGAAGTGCATTACTGTGGATTGATATGACACATCAGTTTGTGCCATTCAATCCTGGATTAATGAATATTGAATAAGATAAGCATTGAATAAAGAAAGCGTTATTTTATTGCAGCAAATACATAAAGTAACAGATAGAGACAAAAAATGTTAATGTGAGCATCATAACCAATGCTTGGAGTGGTCACGGGTTGAGGGCAGAGTGTCAGTAGGTGGTTGTCTTGGAATGTGTGTCCTTTGCTGGGATGAATGTCTCTGCTGACTTGATTCTCCAGCACTAGCAGATGATCGTCGTTCTGGGGCTGGTTCCCTTCTTCGTGACTGATGAGGTCTGTTGTGTTCTAGTAGCCTTCTAACGGTGCGAGTGACAGTTGGAAAACTGTTGCTCATATCATGTATCTGCGTGGCGAAAGTTGCTTGCATAGATGCCATCTGCTCAGAGAACTTTTGATAAATGTCATCAATCTTCCCTCCAATCTCAAGTGAGGTAGCAGCATAAAGAGATTCATTCTGCTGGCTTAGTGCAAGGCGGGCTTGCCCTATCTCGGAGAAGGAGTCTGAAAAGGCATTGGTGACAAATTGTTGAAAACTTGTGACCTTGTCAGACAGAAGATGGACATCTCGGTAGATGTCCCTGAACTGGGAGTTAGTGTGTCGCCTGAGATTCCCAATTTCATGACTGACGTCTCGTTCTTCATTTTTGAGTTTGTTTACTTCACTAGCAAAGTTGGACATAACAGTGGACAGAAAAACTAGCTGATCAGCAAGAGTGGAAGGTGTCTCTTCATCAATATGTTCAAGAGAATCAAAGAAGTCCTTAGTAGAAACACTTGCCAAAGTCTGGTCAAACGATGATGGACCAGCTTGATCAGTAGCACCAGCAGTAGGGACTAGGCTTGAAGGATCAGCAGAGAAAGCATCAACAATCAGATCAGCAGATGGAGCAACTTCAGCAGATACTTCGGCAGACGAAGCTGCTGGGTCAGCAGCAAGGTCAACATCCGCATTAGAAACTTCCATAGCGATAGTAGCTTCAGCATAGTCATTAGCAGGCAGAACAGCAAGAGAGGCAATAATAGCAGATACCTCGGCAGATTCAACACCAGAATGATCATGTACAGTAGAGACTGGTAACTCAACAGTCAGGCGAATTGGCACGATCGTCCCAGTAGGTATCTCTAAGATGGACTGCAGTGGGGTCAGGGTAGTTGGGATGATGGGAAGATTGGTGAAGCCAAAGGGACTAATGGTTAATGGTTCTACATGGAAATGTGGATTCAGTGGTCAGTTGGGCTTGGTCGGTTTGAGAGGAAGTGGTATCATGACTAGAGCAGTTGATGAGGGAGGTGAGGACTCAGTAGATTCATCATCCTCTGAGGAGAGGTTAACTTGATGAACCACTGATTCAATTATTGTATCTATGTTAAGAGGAGCAACATCCGGCAAAGTTGGATGTTGATCGGATACAGTAAGTGATCCAGGGGAGGTACAAGGTTCAGTTAATAAAGCAGCAGGGGAGGGGTTTACCATAGAGACCTCTGCTGGAGCCACATCAATCATTCTCCTGTCAGTAGTTGTGGGTAAAGCTAAACCCAATTGAGCAGAGTACGAGTGTAGTCCCATGGTGACCTTTAGGTCATGCAGTGTCTTCTCAGCCAAAGTGAGTTTTGGCCCCAAAACGTTGAGCACGGCCATGTCATGGTTGGCAGTGCCCGAGTCTGACTTAAACTCCTTAAGGTGGGACTGGACAAGAGCTTGAAGTCCACTGACATACTGCATCATCCTGAAAACTTTTCTCAGTTTCAGACACTTCTCCACGTCCTGGATCTAAAGATACTCGAGGATAAGATTCTTATCAGTCCTCGCATGTTTGAAAACTTGGGAGAAGTCATTGAATCTGATGTTCAGACGAGCTGTCACCCATCTGTCAAAAATCTCCATTTGTGGTTCAGCTGGGCTTCCACTTCTTCAATCACCAGTGCTATTTCAGTAGCCACTGGGGTGGAGACAACTTCCATGGTCGCTTTGCCTCATCCGACAGGGGTGAATGGAGGATGGTAGTAGGAAAATCATATCTTAGGTGGTCGTGGACTAAGTGCAAACGAGCCTGCCCCTCTGCGAACACTCGGAGACAAATCGGTGGAGGTGAGAGCAGTAGATGATGGCACAGCAGGGATGATGGCCATCGGTGCATCAACCTCAATTGCTTCCACAGTTGGAATAAGCTCTGGGCTAATATCCTGATCAGCAACTGTGACCTCTGCTGGAACTTCAGGAGCAGCAGCAGGGATTTGCTTCTTGGAGGTAGCAGGGTTCCTTGGTCTTGTTCGTGGATTCTTCGGTGGGGGAGGAGGTGATGACTCAGCAGATTCTGAGATTGTCAACTCATAATCACTAACCACTTGAGGCTTCATCCTCTTGGTGGGAACAACTTTGGACGGACCATCTTTTCCACTGGTTGGCTTCCTGTGAATTTGCAAGTATTTTGCATTTATGAGCCGTGCTGGGTGGAGAGTGAAGATAGCCCCCACTGGTACATTCTTGCTTTCCAGGATTAGGCTGAGAGGGAGGGCGAATCCATAATGGCTTTGTTGATTCAACTAAGCCGATCAGTACTTGAAAGATTACTATTGGCCAGTTGACATCAATGCCCTTTACAACCGCACACATCACCTCGAACTTCTCTGGGGTGATGACATCGAATGATCCTGCTTTGCACAGGTAGCCCCTTGGCAATAATATCTTCAAGCTGTCAGAAATAGTTCTTCATCGGAATCTTCTATAATGGAGGGCTTCGCAGACGAAGGTCAGATTCTAAGAACACTGCACACATATCTTTTCGCACAGCGATGGATATGGTAGAAAGATCAGTGAGCCCAATAGTGGGAAGGCTCAATTGAGTGGCAAAGTCCTCCTGAGTGATTGTGACAGTTTGGCCGGAGATGGAGGACACCACGGAGTTGTTAACTACCCTCGTTGTACCATAAAACTCTTGGAGAGTTTCTCTGTAAAACGTGGGTGCAAGGTTCAGCATAACCAGCAGGCCAGAGTTTTCCAAACATTGGAAAATAGCATTCATCTCCTCATCGGCGATGGTGTAGACTGGGTTAAAATCCACATGGACGGTATTTGTAACAAAGCTTGGTTGGCTGGTCTTCGACATTTTGATGTAGGAAAAGCTGAGTAAACGAGTAACTTGAGATGTCTGAAAAAAATTCTTCGAACAGATTGTTAGCACAGTAATTTGGAAATGGTAAAAGCTATGCTGCACGGACACGGATACGGGATTACGGGTACGATACGACACGGACACAGGGACACAGATTTTCAAAAATTACAGGACACAACACTTGTAGGATACGACAATAATTTTTTATTTTTTTATATATATTCTACATATCCATTATGTTCTAATATACTAAAATTCAATAAAAATTTAATTATCAAATATTTGAATAATAAAATTGAAAATGATGTTAAGTTGTAGACACTTCATTCACTAACTAAAACATAAAAAAAATTTCTAATTTTTTTAACATTTTTGTAAAAAAAGAACTATAAAATCTTTTAACATAATTATTGTTAAAAAATATATATTAAAAAAATCATTTTCCCGTGTCCTCGCCGTGTCCTGGACGTGTCCATGCCGTGTCCGAAACGTGTCAAATTTGTTTTTTTTTAAAAAGGCCCAGGCACGCCACGTGACTTGTCCGACACCATGTCGCACTCGTGTCCTGCCGTGTCCGTGGAGTGTCTGACACTGCATGTGGTGATTTTTTGGAGTGTCGGTGCAACTTAGGGTAAAAGTAAAAATTGAAAAGGTTAATGGCGGTTAAAGAGAAGGGAGGTGTAATGTCGTACTGTAGATGAGCGGACAGATGGACACGTGGCGTTCATCTAACCAATGAAAATTTTGAAATAAAAATTGAAACAAACACGATTTAAGCGGGACCGAAATAATTCATTATTAATACAAAATTACATTTGAAATCCGACGTTCCAATTGGTTTCTAAGTCACGAAGGTTATTAACAACAGAGCATATATGGTAATGTCCACGGGTATGTAGAGTCTATTAGTGAAGTATCATCTACTGCAGCAGACAATTGTTTTACCAGCTGGGCATCAGTAGACCTTCGAAAAACACAAAAGTGCCCCCTTAATTAATATTCCCCCTAAATTCATGCAATATCTAAAATGTAATTCCACCTGAATTTATTGTAAGGGAAAAATTAAACAAATAAGATCATTTTATATCAATTAAACCAAGTATATTGCTAAAGTAGGAAAACTTAGCGTCCGCTATGGGTTTTGTGAAGATATCTGATGTTTGTTGTTTGGTGGATATGTATTCCAACCGAATTTTCTTCTTTATTACATGATATCGGATGAAGTGATGACGAATGCCAATATGCTTGGTCCGAGAATGAAGAACTGGATTATACGTGATAGCTATGGTAGATGTATTATCACAAAAGATTGGTGCCTCAGTGGACTCAATTTCATGGTCTCTTAGTTGTTGTTGAGTACATAGCAGTTGACACATCAGGTTCCTGCACTAGACGTTGCGATGGATGTCTGCTTTTTGTAACCCCATGAGATCAATCTATCCCCTAGGAATTGACAATATACACTGGTACTTTTCCTATCAATTTTGCATCCTGCGTAATCAGCATCTGAATATCCAACTAAATTAAACGTTGAACCATTGGAACACCAAAGACCAACATTCTCAGTTCCTTTTAGATACTTGAGAATCCTTTTAGTAGCAATGAAGTGACATTGCTTAGGATTTGATTGGAAGCGAGCACATATACATAGAGCAAACATGATGTCCGGTCTGCTGGTTGACAAATATAGTAAAGATCCGATAATACCGTGATACAGTGTGACTTCGATTAGTATGCATGCTTCATCCAAATCCAGTTTAGCAGATGAAATCATAGGTGTGGCTGCTGCTGAACTAGCACTCATTCCATATTTCCTTAGCATTTCTTTGGTGTACTTCGACTGCTTGATCAGGATTCCTTCATTAGATTGCTTGACTTTTAATCCTAAGAAAAACGATAATTCTCCCATCATGCTCATCTCTAACTGATCCTGCATGATTTTGGAAAATCTTTCGCAAAGTTTTGAGGTAGCACTTCCAAAAATAATATCATAAACATAAATTTGAATCAGTAAGGTATGGTCACCATCAGTAAATTTAAAAAGGGTCTTGTCCACCGTGGCAGTGGTAAAGTCATGCTCACTAAGTACTTTGACATAGTTTCATACCATGCTCAAGGAGCTTCAAACCACACAAAGCTTTGTTCAGTTTATAAACAGAGGAAGGTTGTTGATGACTCGCAAACCCAAGAGGCTGTTCAACATAGACTTCTTCCTGGAGTTTGCCATTAAGAAAAGCACTCTTAACGTCCATCTGATAGACTTTAAAGTCTTTAAAAGCAGCAAATGCAAGAAATATGCGAATGGCTTCTAATCGAGCTACGGGGGCAAAAGTTTCATCTAAGTCGACGCCTTCTTCATGTCTGTATCACTGTGCAACTAGTCTTGCTTTATTCCTGATTACAGTACCATTCTCGTCCAATTTATTTCTAAATACCCACTTGGTACCTATGACAGTGTGATGCGGGGACGTGGTACTAAGTGTCATACTTTGTTTCTCTCAAACTGATTAAGTTCTTCCTGCATGGCTTCTATCCAGCTTGGATCTAAAATAGCATTATCTATTTTCTTAGGTTATATATGAGAGATGAATGCAGCATGAAGAAATTTGTTAATAATATGTCCTCTGGTGCGTAGAGGAGCAGCATGGTTACCTATGACTTGCCCGGGTGGATGATCCTTCTTCCACCGGAGCGGAGGTCCAAGATGATTTGTTTCTTCATTGATATGAATTTGAGTTGGCAGCTCAGTAGATTGTATTGACTCATCATCGAAGTTTGTTACATCTACTACAGCAGGGGTATGCATAGTAGTGTCCTCGACAACATGATTCAACCCTTGTGGACCAGCAGGTACCTCTGCTTGTGCTTCTAGGACTTCTGGCTGTAAAATGCAGTCGACCCTACTTCTATAATCCAACTCATCATCATAATTGTCATCAATATGAGTATTTTCTAATCGATTACTTAAATTATTGATTTGCAGTTCAGATACATGATTATCAAAGGATTCATCAAATTTCATATGAATAGATTTTTCTATTCTAAGTGTTCTATTGTCAAATACTCTAAATGCTTTACTAACAGTAGAGTAGCCAAGAAATATTTCAGCATCAGATTTAGCATCAAAAGCGGTGAGATGAGTCTTTCCATTCTAATCGATTACTCAAATTATTGATCTGATCTGCTTACCAAGCTGGCATGCTGAACAGATCTTGTCTTTAGAGAACCCTATTTGGGGCAGTCCATCGAGTAATCAAGCTTACGCAGAATGACAATAGGTTTAAAATTTAAGTGACTCAACCGTTTGTGCCAAAGCCAATTTTTGGAACTATTCAAAGCAGCAAAACAAGTATGTGAGGCAGGCTGATCAAAATTCCAGTCAATCAGTGTTATCATGCCTCTTACCTACAAGCAGTACACTACCATCAGCAAAATTAATTGTGCACGTGTACTGGTTGAATTCTACTGAGTGACCATTATCACATAGTTGACTAATAATAATCAAGTTATAGCATAGATTTTCAACTAACAGTACATCTTTAATAACAATGTTACCGTGGATAATATTACCCTTACTCACAGCTCTACCTTTCGCGTTGTCACCAAAAGTTATTCTTGGTCCGTTAGTGTCTACTAACTCAGACATCAGGCAAGCACTTCCCGTCATATGTCTAGAACATCCACTGTCCACAAACCACTCTGAGCTCCGAACTTGCTGGATTCTAGATCTCTATAATTAAAGCGGTGATTTTATTGGTACCCAATCCTAGTTGGGTCCAGACAGAATTAGTCCGTCCGGGACCCACACTTGGATAACCCTGAACTGTTTGGGTCTGTGTGTGTCCTGAAATGTGTGTGCAATAAATGGTGATGGTGTTCTAGGATGTTGCGTGTAATTGTGAGTGTATGCATGCTGTTTTGGTTTTGGTTCCTGTTGGGAAGCATATATCTCTTCTGGATATGCATACAATTATAATACCAGTTGGGTTTCACCTCTCGAGTTGCTTGACCACTGGGCTTATGTCCATTTTTGAACTTCGGCGCCAGTCTAGCTTTCTCTACTGGCTCAACATAATAAATAACTTTTTATGTGATGCCCGTTCCTTAACGAGTGTTGGCTTGACAGGCTCCTTAACCAATTCACTTGGTTCATATACTGTACTGGATCTAACAAAGTTCATTGTTTGAAACCTATTTTTCTTCAGACACAGCTGAGATTTAATATCAGATGAGTTACTGTCATTATTGATATAGCCTATACCGGCAAGATCACCAGCAAGCCTAATTGACTCAAGTATCATCTTTTCTGGCAGTTGAAGTGTGCCATCTGCGAACCAGCTTGATAAGTTTCTGGTGGGCATAGCTTCGTCCTTTTCTTTCTCGAGCAAACTTAATTTTTCCCTTAGGTATTCCAGTTCTCTTGATTGTTCACAATCAAGTTTACTGTCCAGCTGTTAAATTGGGCTTGAATGTTCAGTCTTATAGTTCTCGAAGGACTCATACAACATTTGATACTCATTTATCATGTCTTGCAATGCGTTAGTGAGTTATGTGAATTCGGAAAGGTTAGAATCAGTTATCTCACTGCCATCATTTGCCATAAGACAGTGGACTCCTTCATCTTCACTTTCACTAGATGAGCTCTAAGATTCCTCTGATTCTGATTCTGAATCAGCCCATTTGCTCTTGTTTTCCTCGGCAACTTTCTGATCTCTGTCTCTTCTGGATGGTCTTCTCTTTTCCTTAGACTTCTTGTAGTCCTTGGATGCTTTCTTTTGATCATCCTTCTTTGACTTTGTACAATCAGTAATAAAATGTCCTGGTTTAAGATAGTTGAAGCAGACACAATCACCTTCATCTGATCTATTTCTGAAGTTCTGCTTCCTTGGATAAGACTGGTAAGTCTTCTGATTTTTCTTCATGAATTTGCCAAATTTCTTGACAAAAAGCGTCATTGCATCATTACACATTTGTTCAGGAGTCATCTCTGTTGTAGTGGACAGGGACTCTGATGCAACAAGGGCTTTGGTTGGTTGACTGGTGCTGGGTTCATCTTCAACCCGAATCCCTAGCTCAAAATCGTATACCTTTAAGTCAGCAAATAGATCGTGTAGATCTATCTTGTTTAAATCTTTGGATTCTCTCATAGCAATGGTATTCACATCGCATTCTCTTGGGAAACCCCTCATGACTTTTAGGGTAACTTCTCTGTTCTATAAGTCCTTACCCAGGCTATTGAGTTCATTGATGATTCCAGTTACTCTCTCATCGTATCCATTGAGAGTTTCTCCGGACATCATTTTGATGTTCTCAAACATTGTTTTCTTTGGTTTGGTCATGTCCTTCACATAGCTGTGCAATCTTTATCCTTAGCAATGGGACACATCTTGATTTTATTGAACATATTCTTGTCCAATGTTTTGAACAAGATATCCTTGGCTACATTGTCCATATTTGCCTTTTTTCTTTTCCTCATTGGTCCAGGATTCTCTGTCCTTTTCAACCATTTGAGGTTCACCACTGGTAATGGTTGTTGCTGTGTTGACCTTCATGATCATCATTGGTCCGTCAGTGATAACGAACCACATGTCATCATCTTGAGCACTCATATGTGGTTGCATCCGAATTCTCCAGTCATCATATTCATCTTTCTTGAACATCGGGATCTTGCTGATGAGGCCATCAGTTCTTAGTATTTCTCAGAATTGAGAAGACCTTGCTCTGATACCACTTGTTAGGATCGGAGTTGTGTTTAGAAGGGGGGTTGAATAAACACTAGACTCAATTCGATTCTTCTTGTTACAGCAGACTGTTAAGTACTGCAGTAGGTTCTCAATTGATAGCATGTCAACAGACACAAGTAATAGCGCGGAAGATTTCTGCTAAACATGTGAGATAAAGTAACCGAATGATAATATGCAGTAAGTAAATGACACAAGATATGTTCTGAAAGTTCGAAGCACAACGCTTCTATGTCTCCCCTTCTTCCTTTGCAGGAAGGTTACACTAGAAGAATTTGGTTTAAACTTTACAGTATACAACCTTCTTAGGCACTCACACAGCTTGGTCTAAACTCCTAGCAACACAACTCTTTTAGTTGCTTACAACGTGCGGTACAACACTTACACAAAGTATAAATCGTTTAAGCTTGAAGTGTTCTTAAGCAACAGACTCAGTAGGCTTTGATCTTCAGGATCACAGTAAGGCTTCTTTGCTGCTCTTGCAAAACTTCAGAATATTTCAATGAACGTGTTGAATGTTTTGCTTGAATTGAATGAAGTTGATTTTTGTCTTTTGAATCTTAATTGAATTATTCAGCACTTTATTCATTCTTCACCTTGACGTATTTATGACATAGCAGTCTAACGGCAACTTTTCTTCAATTAGAAAGATCTGCGTGAAATCAGCTTCCTAATTTTTCTTCTAAATTCTTTTTGTCTTCTTTCCGATTCCGCTATTCAACGGCTCTTTCAATCTGACTCTATTGGTGGCGCTGATATAGTTGTATGGCACTATGTTGTACCTTTGTCAGAGTGAGTTTGTACTTGTTTTGTCTTGTTGCTTTATACGTCTGCTGACTTCTCATTTACTATATATCTGCTGGTTATAAGGTCAGCTGATGTCCTTTCATCATCTGGATAGTTACTAGTTACTTAGACTGATGGACTGAAGTCAACTAATAACTTCTTAGACGTCTGCTGGTACTCTTGTTCCAGTGGACGTTCACTTTCTGCATCCGGTAGATGATAACTCTTGGTCTTTGGACCAGGTAGATCTATTTTTATCTTTTCACCCGACAGATAGCTCTTCACCCGGTAGATAGCTTTGTCTTTTAGTATCCGGTGGACCTTTGTAGAGTTAATCAATATTTCCTCTATCAGTAGGTTTCGTTGCAGCAGACACTTCAAGCCGTAGATATTTGTGATCACCAAAACTTAAAAATATTTTTCCAACACTACATATGCCATAGAACAAGTCACCATTGATGGCTGCTCATCAACATTTTCGAAAATATGTTCAGTCTCCAATATCACATTCGGCTCATATTTCCGTGGGAACTCCTCAAATATTTTTTTCCAATGTAGGCTCGATCACTTGAAGACGCTCAAGTTCCATGAATCTTCTGCATGAGTCAGATTACTCCCCCAAACTTGGTTGGTGGAGTACTCACCATCATGTAACCAAACTTGCTTCCTCGCCCTTTGATTTGTCGATCTCATCTCTTCCTCTTGGCAACTTGTCAAAAATAATTTGTAAGGATCTCTACTTGCTGCTCCGAGTGACATATATAGTTGGTTTGGTTCTCCATAATGCTCTCAGATGATGCCAATGTATCATTTAACTGAGCCAGTACGTCTTCAGAACTATCTCTCTTCTCTCCGTGATGCTCGAATGGTTGGCATTTAAATTGATGGTAGTGAGACTCTGGTGGGTATTGATGACTCCAACCCTATAGTGAAGGATCCAAATACCAATGGTAGTCGAGTCCGCCAGATCATTGAATAGGTGAAACATTGTCTTCATCTCTAAAAAACAGGGGACTCTCAATTGCAAAACCCCATTAAATACCCAATGTTGTGTTTTCCCATCTAATCCATTGTAGAAAAATTGAAAAATGGCGTAATTCAAAAAATCATGGTATCAGAACGTGTCCGCTAATTGATTGAATATTCCCCATGCTGCATAGAACGACTCCGAATGTTGTTGGACAAAGCTTGTGAATGTTTGTTGATTAAGCATCTCTAAGTACCTCACAATAAAAACAAAAAACAAAAACGTAAGTGTACATAAAAAAACTTGAAAATAATATATATATATATATATATATACAAAAAAGAAAAAAAATGTTAAATTAGAGCAAAACATCTCTTATGATATTAGTAAAATTAGTCCCCGGTAGAGACACCAAAAGCTTGATCGTACTTTATTTAACAATAAAATTTCAGTTTAGCACGATTAATCGGCAAGTGCACTATTGTCAAGTTTTAGTACAGTAATTGAGAAATACGAGTGTCGAACCCACAAAGATTAACTATAAGTACCAAACAAGACGTTTTAAACTATATTTAAGCTACAATAATGAATTAGATAAAATACTAATTAACTAAATTAAACTACTAATCCAAGCAAACAAATCAAAATTAATGAGAAAATTCTACTTGAGAAGATTATCAAGACGTTGGTTCACCAACGTAATCCCTTATGACCCTCGACTAAATATCCAGATATCTCTAAGGTGTCAAGACGTTGGTTCACCAACGTAATCCCTTATGACCCTCGACTAAATATCCAGATATCTCTAAGGTGTCAAGTTTTCCTAATTTATTCAATATACTCTGGTCAAGCTTTACCAAACCTAATTTAACATGCAATAAGCCACTCTCTTGTCATTATTGAACAATTAATATTGCATTAAGTTCTATGAAAACTACTAGCCTTCGATTGAGTAATCTATTGCTATCACACGTATATTTAATCTCATCTGTCGATCTTAATCTGAAATCCACGGCCTAATTCACAATGTCGTATCGTAATATCCTATGGCCAACCCCAATTACGATGTACATAATCATTCAATAGTAGGTACTTCTTCTTGAAAGCATGGAGAACAGTAAATTATGCACATAGAATATATGAAGTCAATCAATAACTATAATCAAGTCATATGTTCAAAACAAAGGATTCATTAATCTTGATAAATAAACTTAGTTCATAATAATAATGTAAAACTAAACAAAACTGATGTTTAAAGACAAATATAAACTCCCGGCATCGACTTGGTGTGTATCATAGCTTCCACTTTTGCTTCCCTCTCGATCGAGTACTTTTGTCTCCTTGTTGGGCATTCCAAGATGGTGAAGTATGGATGGATGGTGGATGAATGTGAGGGTTGGAACGTGTGGTATGGGACGTGATGGAGGCTATAGTTGATATCCCTCATTAGGGTACCAATGTGTTGAATTTATGGTGGGGGAGGGAAGTAGTTTCCTTATTGAACTCAAACTCTTAAAAAGGAAAGAAAATCTGAAAACTTCGTCCATTGATTGATCGGGTGTTACTACCTATCGATCGTGCCTCTTCAATCCTCGTTTGTGAAACTTTCTGATTCACGCGATCGGTAATGCCTTGGTTACCGATCGATCGCGCTTTTGATAAAAATGATGCTTAATTTTCCTGCCACGCCCGGTCGATCGGGCCAATCTCGCTATCGATCGGGCTCTGCGGAATTTCATATTTTTTATATTTTCTTCCTTCCTTTCACGTGTGGCTTGGTTGAATCCTTTTCAGTGTTATTTGGTTTCTTTTATTCATTTCGTACTTTCACATAAATTTCTGAAACATGTAAAATTCATACCAAAAGTGTAATATCGTTCAAGAATCATAATAAAATATAACGGAAAATATAGAAATATAACTGCAAAAATGGCACTTATCACCCGCCCCTCTATATTAATGTTTTTTTTTAAAATTAATATTTAATATACATTTCACTTCTTTGGTTAAAATCATTAGTAGTATTTTATTTTATATCAAAACTCATATGTTCATATTAAAGAAGTTGGATATTTTGAAGAGAATGGGAGCAAATTAATAAATATTTGGTAGTTTAAGATAGTTCTACAATACCAATTATGAACATTTACTTGAGAAAAATATGAAATTCAATCACGAAATTAAATTATTGTCCTTCAAAATTAATTTTTAGCTAATTTTTTTTTTTAAAAAAGAATTTGTCCGTGGAGTGAGGCAGGTCTCGCTTTTACTGTACTAGGACGGGTCTTGGGTTTGGTTAAACCCGTCCTAAACTCGTCACGTTACCACCCTACGCGTCACTCTTTTGGGAGATGGGTGATTGTGACTTTGACATATTATGTAGGAGTGAAGTTCACCCCATATTGTGACATTTTGATGTTATTCTACAAGAGTAATGTCATGTGGCTAGTATCTAGTACCTACCATCGACTTTTTTTTTTTTTTTTTTTTTTTTTAGAAATCGTACAGTTTTTTTATATTTTAAAATAAAATCTACAATCGATTTTGAATGGTGGTAATCTAATCAAACTATCCATATAGGGTTTATTAATTAAATAACCTTAATAAAATAAATAATTTCAAAAATAACCCGAAAAATAAAAACATTTCAAAAGTAACCTAAACCGCCAACTGGGTTGGCGTGTCCAATTGGTCACGCCAACTCAGTTGGCGTCACCTAAAAAAATTTTGGTCACGCCAACTGAGTTTGCGTGACCAATTTAAAATATATTAGTCACGCCAACTGAGTTGGCGTGACCTTTGTTTTTTACGGTCACGCCAACCCAGTTGGCGTGACCATTATTCACGCCAACTGGAGCTGCAAGTTGGTGGGAATAATTATTGGTCACGCCAACTCAGTTGGCGTGACCAATAAATATCATGTGTCACGCCAACTCAGTTGGCGTGACCCATTAAAGGTCACGCCAACTGAGTTGGCGTGACTTGGAGTTATAAAATTTCCGCAACCCTTCTTCTTCGGCAACAACTTCGGCGATTTACAGTCTAAATTCTTCCTCGCGTTTGACCTCCAAGTTACTATCGTTTTTTTCTCATTTTGCTTCCAGTCTCTTCTTAGTTTCAGATTCAGAATTTAGAGGTAAAAATCATATCGCTGTGAATTAATTTCTGTCACACTTTTTCGCTGCCGTCCGCCGCCCCCCGCAGTCTGCTGCCGCCGTCGGGCGCCGTCTGCTGCCGCCGTCTGCTGCCGCCGTCGGGCGCCGTCGGCCGCCGCCGCCGCCGGTTGCTGATGGCTGGTGGTTGTCGGCGGTAGCATCGTCATGTTTTATCAGTTTTAATTTATTTTGTTTACTTTATGTTGTTTATATGTACTAATATATTTTTTGTTTCATATAATAGGATGGATCCGATGAATGTACCAGGCCCGATCGATGATCATCTGTTGGTATTGCAGTCATGTCATCGTTCTGAAGATGTATGGGCAGGTGATATTGATCGGCCCTTGCGTGTGAGAAATCCGAGCAGCTATTTTTGGGATCTTTGCCCATTAGACACACGTGTTGTAAGTATGTTACATGAGTTTGGGTTTTATGGTGTATATAGGTGTAATAAGATTACCATTGACCCTCATCTAATCACGGCGTTAGTAGAGAGATGGCGTCGTGAAACGCATACATTCCATCTGAGATCTGGAGAGGCGACTATTACACTGCAAGACATTGCAGTTATTTGGGGTCTGCCAATAAATGGTCTTGCAGTGTCAGGTGCCAATTTTGATAAGACAATACCCGAGTGGCAAGAATATTGTTATCGTCATTTGGGATTTACACCAGATCCGGGTCACTTTAAAGGTGCATGTTTGTTAATGTCTGCGTTGAGTCATCATTTAATAGTAAATCGGATCCATTTGCATAGTACGACGGATGAGGTTGCTAAATATGCACGAGGTTGTGCATTATTAATGATAGGTGGGATTATGTGCCCCGATAGCTCCGGCAATACTGTAAAATTATTGTACATACAGAAATTAGAAGATATCAGTTCTGTTGGTAATTTTAGCTGGGGTAGTGCTGTGCTGGCATTCTTATATCGTGAGTTGTGCACTTCAGCGGAGAGAGGGAAAAAAGTAATATGTGGTGCATTACAACTCCTACAGGTAATCGTTACCTTTATGTTAAAATACTGAAAAAATATATCTTGCATATTTAATTTATATTCTTCATGTTAATGTTTTAGATTTGGGCATGGTCCCGGCTCGAAAGTTTAGCTCCTCGACTCGGACGCCTGAGAATTGATATTGGGCCAATACCAATCGATGAGGACAATTACTTACCTGTTGCTCCATATGGTGCAAGGTTATGTATCACAAATTATTTTGCAATGTATAATATTATATTTAATATTTTGTTATATAATTTATGTTTTTTTATGATGATTATGAGTACACAGGTGGACATGTAAAGTAAGATTTACAGAAACTGGCACACATTCATTACGAATTATTAGAGACATCCTTGACCAGCAGCCATTAAGCCAAGTAATTTTATTTTTTATATTCATGTATAAAACATAATAGTCTTTGAACATTATTTTAATGTAATACTATATTTGTAGTTTAATTGACAGCCGTACCCTGATGATTATATTGAAGGACTGCATACTGAGTTATGGACATACAGCGGGCCACTCATTTTGTATGACATAGTTGAGATGCATCGTCCTGAGCGGGTTTTCCGTCAGTTCGGCATGGTACAAAACATCCCACCAGATCCACGGTCAGGGGATGATATATTACATGTAGTTAACCGCAGGGGTAAAACAAATAATGACTGGTCTGCACACCATAGGCGGTACATGACTATATGGGGAAATGCACATGCTCATACCGTGGACAGCCCGCGATATGAGTCAGCTGGACAGGGTGTAATTGTCGGGTACAATGACTGGTATGGACGAGTAACACGTAGATTCATTGGCCATCAACGACAATTTGTGGAGGCTGGTTATCAACATGGAGATGGCCCGGCATGGCAACATGTGGTATGTTGCTTTATGAAATATGTATTACATATTTTAAAATTGTTTAGATTTAAATACTTAATAAATGTTCACTCATTTCAGATTGATCAGCTGTCGCAATTAACAGTTACCTGCGACCGTAATATCGCTGAGGAACAATCCGTAGGGGCGTACATGGATGCATTTAGTGATGTCAGAAATGTCATACAAAATGTGTTGCATGTCGCGCAGGAACGACGCGATAGAAACTTTCCGCCCTACGAAGAGGGACATGCGACTCAAGGTGAACAAGTACAGCCGATGCATGTGAGTGATGAAGAACAAGTACAGTCGATGCATGCGGGTTTTGGAGATGCTGGCCCTTCAAGCTATGTCCCGACATATATGCCAGGTCCCTCTTCATCATATGCCAGTGACATGTACGCTGATTATTATACTCCTCGACCACAGCATCAGTTGTATGACCAAACGCATTTCACGCCTCATCAACCCATGTACTCACAAGAACAAACCAGCCCAGATGTGAATATTAGATTCCCCGAGATATATGCATCGATGTCACCACAATTTGCCGTGTCACCGGTTGTGTTCCCTAATTTGTCACCTGATGTTCAGCTGGACGATGTACCTGTAGTGCAAGAAGACCCACCCATTCAGGAAGGACGCGGTCAGAGACGGAAACAACCACATCGTTGTGGTACTGGCGGGGCATTATAGAGTTTTAGCCTTCATATATGTAGTCATGTTTGCCTATTGTGAATCTTAGTATTAAATGTAATGAATGTACTTCCATATGAATGTCTTATTTGATATGTGACAATAACAATAACACAATAACAATAATAATAACAATAACACAATAACAATAACAATAACAATAACAAGAACAATATCAAAAACAATAACAATAACAATATCAAAAAACAATTACAACTTTATCGGTTTTGGGAACTCGATGCCATATGTCGTCTTGCCCGGGCTTCAGGCCAATCCATCTCATTTTGCATGCGTGTTGTTCGGTCTCGACCTCGTCTTCTTATAGTACGCAAGGTGGAATTGTGGTACAGTTCGAATGACGGGGTTTCCCAATACTGCTCTCCCCATAATGGCTCAAATTCACCTTGATATGTGCTCCAATATTCTTGCATATTATAATACTCCTTGACAAATGTTTTTGCGTTTATGCCATAAGCTCGACATACTTGTATCACATGTGAGCAAGGAATCCCAAATTCTTTCCACTTCCCACAAGAACATTCCCTTGATTTGAGCTTCACAACATGAGTATTACCCCCACGTCCAACTTGCATCCTTGTGATAACTGAGGCTGTTAGATGCCTTCGATCAAACATCTGAACTTCATGATGAATGGAGTGAAGATCAGCCCGAGCATATTTTTCAAAAGCATAATCCGGCCATTCTTGATTATTTTCGATCATTCTATCAGCTTTTTTCACTCGCTCCAAAAAATAATGCACACAACGATCGAATGTTAACTGTACAATGGCAGTGATTGGAAGGCGACGTGCACCTTTCATGACTCCATTTATGCACTCCGACATATTTGTTGTTAGGATACCACAACGCCATCCTTCATCATGAGCAAGTGTCCACTGAGACTTATCAATCCGATTCAGGTAATCAAAAGCCCTTGGTTCAATGGTTTTGATCTCTTCCATCGTACGCTCAAATTTTATCAGTTGATTTTCTGATCCAGCTTTCCAACACAAGTCTTTTAAGTGCACGTTTTTGAAACGACTATTAAAGTTTGAGCAAAGATGTCTCAAACAAAATCGATGCACTCCACGGGGGGGTTTAAAGTCGGGGATACAGTCGGCTGCTGCAATAAGGCCCGGATGTCGATCAGAAATCAAACACACGCCGCCAGATTCTCCAATAATGTGTTTGCTAACCATCTCCAAGAACCATTTCCATGACAAAAAGTTCTCTTCATCGACAATTGAAAATGCCAGCGGTAACACTTGATTATTCGCGTCCATGGAGACAGCAATCAACATCTTATGTTGATATTTTACATACAGATGTGTGCCATCCACTGTAATAACTTGACGACAGTGGCGGAAACCATCTATGCACGGTTGGAAGGCCCAGAAAACATAACTCAAAGTTTTTTCTCTCGGTCTTGCATTATCAAGATGATCCCACTCCACGACTGTGCCTGGGTTCCATTTTTTCAAAGCTCCCATATAGAAAGGTAATTTGTTGACCGAGCTCTCCCAGGTTCCATACACGTTCCGTATTGCACGTTTCAAACTATGCCAGCCTTTTGCATATGATATTTCAAAGCCATACTTATCTTTCACCGTTTGAATCACATACTTGATTTCATAAGCTGGATCACGACGAACGATTCCCAATAACAAGCTAGCAATCATATTCTTATCCAAGTTCGAATGATCAAGCGACAGCTCACTCAGCAGACAAGTGTGAGGACCACCATATTTGGTTATTTTGAATAACCCAACTTTTTTATCCAAACATGCACGCAGGTACCATCTGCAAGGTATATCCTCTGTACCGTGTTTGCATATTACTTTCCACAATGTTTTTGTACTCTTAACAACATGGTACTCACGTTTTGCAACACGTACTGAATAATCCTTCACAGCTGCCTGCAGATGAAATTTATCTTTGAAGACCATGTTGCGATGGATTTCACCTTTGGAGTAATCATAAAAACTCCCCCAACGGCCTGTTGGATTGTCAATCGAATCTCCAAAAACTTCTGGATGTGTCATGGAAAAGAATGGGATTGTTGGATAAAGATTATGATCATTTGTCATGGTTGGTGCCCCCTCCTCTTGGTTTTCAACTGCTTCTGCCATCACACCAATATCAACTTCATCATCATCAGCATCAGTCTCATCATCAGATGGAATCCCCTCTGGTTCAGAATTAATTTGATCACCAAAATCAGCAAAACTGTCTGCTCGTGGCTCAGCGGCAACATTATCAACATCTACTGGATGATCATCTCGGTCTCCACCACTATATGAACCCTCAGCTTGATGTCGAGCAACAGACGTCTCTTGAATAACAGATGTCGTCAATCCTTCTGAAAAACTGCCACTCATTGGCATTTCTGGAACATAATCATAATTCCTTGGTTCTGCTTGTATATAAAATTCCAAGCAACTATGACCCTGTTCTGAATCAAGTAGCCATGCTAAATTGTAATCATCATCTATGGGTAAAACAGTCTGACGTAACCCCGAAAAATCTTTGAACATATGCCTAGCATATAATTTCAAAAGAAACTGGTTGCGATCGAACCCAGTGATATCATATATTTTATCTAATAATTGTAGAAAATTAATTGTACGCCGTATAGTTGTACCTCTTGATGGACCACGATCATATCGGACGAACTCAGAATCTTGTATAATATTACCCCCCCAATAAAATAAAACTTGAATAGACATATTTTGATAACTACAGAAAACTATTACTAGTAGCTAATAAAATCTTTTCTGATGTAGAAGATCAGCTAAAGCTGCAACTACAGAGCATAATCAGAATTTTATCATATAATAAAAATATTAAAAGAGAAGTTAAAAATATTAAAAGAGAAGTTGTGAATTGGTGAGAAAACTAAGAGGCGGACGGCTTTATTTATAGCCATTTAGTGCCGCCAACTGAGTTGGCGGCACTATTAAAATAATGTCACGCCAACTGAGTTGGCGTGACCTTATAAAACAAAGGTCACGCCAACTGAGTTGGCGTGACTACTATTCAACGGTGGTCACGCCAACTGAGTTGGTGTGACCAATATTTTATATGGTCACGCCAACTCAGTTGGCGTGACCTATTGGACCCGCCAACTGAGTTGGCGGGTAAGGTTAGTTTTTAAATGTTTTCAGAATTCGGGTTATTTTTGTAATTATTTGTTTTATTGGGGTTATTTAAATAAATAACCCATCCATATAGCATAGATTACGCAATATGATTATCGAACCACTACATTAAAGACTATCTTTGTAGTTGGTGATGCAAAATAATGTATACCATGTGAAGTATTAATGATTTACTGCTGATTATAAGCTACATTTGAAAGTATAAATTCATTTTAATAGAGTTGAATAATATTTTTTTTCATGTGTATCAATTTTTAGTACAATGCCGTGAAATTATTAATTCATAAATTCTACTTTGAAACATAAAAAGTGACTGACTGAAGATTGATTATTAAGCAGTTGCATCAATTCATATATAATATGTAATATCATCGTCCATTGTCCCACATTATACAAAAAAACGAAGTTTAAAACGATTTATAACGAGTTATTATAGTAATTTGTGTTAACATTTTTTGTGAAATAAGATCGAATATGAAGTAGTTACTACAAGAACCGTTTTATACAGTTGAAATAATATATGTTTCAATGCATCATTGGCACTGTGCATAGACATAGGTGTCAAAACATCTGTGAATAATCCTAATAATTGGAGATTAAAATCAAGAACAAGAAAAAGAAAAAGAGGATACAGAAAAGTGAGAGGGAGATATGGGGGGTCCCAAACAAATATTTTGTGGGTCCTATAATTCTTTTTCTTTAGGTTGGACTTTAGCTATGAATTCGACATAATGCGATAAATTCATTTTATTATATCATCTCGATAATTTGATTTTGGTGTTACATTATTTTAGTGGTTTAGTATACAATGAATATTGTTGTTCGAAATATTAGGCATTAGTAAATTTTTGTTGCAAAAATATTGTATCAAATACGATAGGTGTAATTTTTTTGTAATGTTTCATGTTATTCAATATTTCTTACATTCATACATACATACATATATACATACATTGTATGTATATACTATAATACTTTATTATAGAAAATATTTTAAATTATCGAAAAGACGAAACTGATGAAGATTCTTGAATACTATGATACTAAATGTGGTAAAGATTTGAAAGATTATGTGTCCGCAACTTATAAGAGCATGTAGAATGATTAAGCCCCTTTCACGGGATTAATATCATAACTTACAAGTAACAGTTTGTCAAGTAAACCCTTCTAAAATTCAGCCTCATCAATTATTTTGGGCCATATTGCAAGTAATGGGACAGGCTTGAGGTTGTGAAACTACATGCTCTAAGAGGTCCCATAAATTGAACCTTGTGAGTGGTGAGTGGTGAGTGGTTGGATTTACTAAATATGGGCCATTCATTTTGGACTAACTACTTTAATAGATGAGTGGTTTATTATATTGGGCCTTCCTCCCATAATATTATGGGCATTTTTCTCGATTTTTGACTTGAAAATAGTTAAATTTTACAATTTAGAAAACCTTGAATTAAAGAACTTTTTACGATTTGTTGATTCAACTTTTAACCATACAATGAGTCACAGCTGCACTCACAACTTCACCTCACATCATCGCAAATCCACCACAATATTTGATGGTTTATCATCAATTATACAAGTTATATAGGTGCACCCGGAGCATCCAAAGACCAACACACTTACACAATGTATATGAGTGTATGTGGTTTTTTTGGTGTATCGAGTGCATCGAAGAATTTCCCGAAATTAATCATGTAGGTTAGCGATGAAGGATACATTTGATTTGAATTGACTTTAACTCTCAGTACATTATTAATTCACCTTTGACATTGTAAAACTCGCATGAACTCTTTGATTTCGGCTCCCTTATCAAATCTAAGACCATCCCGTTCATCTATTGAAATCTAGTCTATATTTTGAAGAAATTCATTGCATTCAATCATCAACGTGCTATGCTAAATTTTCTGAAAAGCCGTGTTTTATGAAGCTTATATTTTCTGTGGTTTTTATGTTTTGAATTTGTGGATTCTTTAAAAATCCGATATCAAGTAGGCTGTTTTTATCTTCTTGGTTCCAGTCAAAATGCCTTTGTTTCAACTTCTAAAGATCAGGAATGCCCACATGATCAAGATTTTGAAGAACAATGGAACAAATTTGCCAAATTGGTGCAACAACGATGAGGATCAGGATCCGGATCTGGATGCGTTTGGCCAGATATTCGGCGAGTTAGTGTAAAATGGAGTTTCATTTTCAAACAGGCACACACCAATATGACTCAGAAGGTTTCGATGAATGAAATTAAAGAACTGAATTTCCTTTAAATTGAAAAGATTATTACGCAAGATTTTTATATCTACTTTCATACAAAAAATATAGAAAATAATGAAGTAATTCTTGATCAAGAAGAAAGGGGAGATGAAATTGCATATCTATGAAGACAAAACCATTCTATATTAAACGAACTCCGAAGAAAGAAAAATCAAAGAACCGTAAGCAGACAATTCATAGCCCTAATTACTCAAAAAATTGTATAGATTTTTTTTTTTTTTACTATTTCTTCTGGAAGAGCTTGCTCTTGTTGTACCTGACTTTAATCCAGTTGACTCCGACGGAGGCGCCTTCCTTGACTTTCTTTGCCACCACCTTGGTCTTCTCAAATCCGACGGAAGCCACGGCCTTGGTTTTCTGAACGCCAGTGGCTGTTACCTCCTTAGTTCGATCGAATTTTTCGCTAAATTTCTGCGACAGCTTGGGAGTTGATCCGCCTAACCGCGACGGCTTACCCGCGCCGTTGCTTCCTCCCCATGGATTACCGTTGGTCGCCATGGAAATTGCTTTTGGCTTGCTCGAGAAGAAAAGACTTGGAAATTGGGTTTGTAGATTTCTGCCAAAGGGGTTTCGTTTCCTGTGGGCTTTTATACAAAGGAAGGATTGAAGGGTCACCATGTTTAGGACGCGCCTACCTCAACTTGCCTAAATTAAATTAAATTTATTTATTCATTCATTTATTATTATTAAATATAAGCTCTTTATTCAAATTAACCTTATAGTATCGAGCTTCTAGACCTAGCTCAGTTGATAAGAGCTCATCTCCATTTTAGAGAGGCTCCAGTTTGAGTCCTGTAGTATGCGAAAAAATATTTAGCACATCTTCCTTTCAAAAAAAAAAAATTAACCTTTTAGTATTAGATCTCATAATTCAAAAAGTAATATAAAACACAAAAAAATTCTTATAAAATCTTATAAAAATAATTTATATAGTTTTTAATTTTAATACAATCTCTAAATTTTTTACACAAAAACTACTCAACATAAAAAAATTATTATATATGCATGCATCGAGCGTCATGAGGAACTAGTTATCATATTAATAATAGAAACTTTTCCACGATATTGTAAAATATGTATTAAAGTGATTGTTTGGTTGTCTTGATTATTCTTAAATGTACTTATATTTCTATATAAAAAATTGAATTATAAATCAACTAATTAATAATTATGATGAATACTAAAATGAAGAACTATGCATGTATTGATTTACAACACCCATATAGAAAGTTCCTCTTTCTATTTTTCTTTGATAATCCATGGGGTAGTCGATTCAACATTAAAGGTTATATTTCTATTCAATATTTAGAATATACAGCATATTGGATGGTTGGATTTATCCATAGAGTACTATCCCGTAGGATAGCTAAGCATATTTTCATTTGTAGTATGAATTGTGCATCTAACTGCCCAAAAGCTATGGTATAGTTGGACCAACCACAAATATTTATTGACCTCAAAAAGTCTTATTTGCTTCGTAATCTAATTAATTTTATTTATTTGGTACGAAAAGTCGTGGCATTATTTTCTAGAAAATATTGATGCCAAGATGTTAAAGTTTTTATCGAATAATCTAGCATGCTCCCTCTTTTTTCTAGGCTCGACTTCTCTTAGAACCGGAGATAAATCTATAATTTTTGTTTTTACATCATAAATAAATAATATAAAAAATGTAAGGTAAATTTTTTTTAAGAGTTAAAATATAATTTTAGAGTAAACAAATACAATTTTTTTAAAAAAAAAAATTTGAGATAATTTTTTTTTTAATTCAAAATATAGGATGATAAATTAAATATCATCAGCCACGGTCCGTTGGATTGAAATGGCACACACGATGTCATGGGTTTGAACCCAGATGATAACTGAAGGTCATGGGTTCGAACCCAAATAATCCCTGGTAACGAAAATCCTCCATCACTACTTATAATAAATAAAAACAAAGAAAAATATAAAGACCATCATTTGAAAACATAGGACCTCATCGAAATATGAAATATTGTTAACGAGTACGTGGAATATTTTAGTAAGATATCACAAAAATATATCAAATTATATTATGCATGCGGATCATGACCTATATATATATATTATATTATATTTCTATATATACACTCATATGGATAAAAATAATCATAAGTTTTTTAAAATAATTAAAGGCTTATACACAATCAAATATGTTAAAATTCAAATAACTAAATATATTATTTTTATTTGGACTTAATATTATTTATAAATCATAATATATAATTATTGAGGTATAAGCCATATATCTTGTATTAATTATCCGACAATATTCTACTTTTGGCTATTATTTAACCTTACAACCATCCTTAGCAAAATCAACCAAATGAATTCAAATTTGCCATCATTATCAAAATGTATTTATAAGTAAGTTTGATTCATCATACATGCCAATTTAGGATCAAAGTATCTTAACTTAACCCATCAACGATCATGTATATCGATACAACTGAATAATATGGATCATGATCTAAGATGTCACGTAAAAATTTTGTGTAGCGTTATATTGACATGTTTATTATCATTTGTTCTATATTTAAACCTTAGTAAGATCAAATCATATCGGAATCAAAATGTAAATGAACAAAAAATTATTTATGAAGAAGAATACCTAAAAAGGACCATAAACATAAGTAATTTAAAATAATTATAATAACATCTAAAATGGCAAACTCTTCCTAAAATTGAATATGATCAATAAAAGATGAATGCAGAAAAATATATAAGATGGCAAAAAGAAGTTCACGGCCTTAAATATAATTCTAGGGAGGCAAAATGTAAGTTTTGAGAGACCGAACTGTGATTTTTGGGGTGTAAATTTTTTTAAAATTTTTTTTTTTATTATTGTAATAATAATAATTTTTTTCAAGGAATGGCACCTACCTTTTCATGCCTCAATGTGGCTCCGCACCTGTGATCAATTGATATGAACCAGATGCACTTAGTATATTCATAAAACACTTGGGTAGTAAGCAAACCACGACCATGGAGTTTTCTTGATGTGTTCTGTAAAAAAATTATCCACTCCGAATTCTTTCTTTAACAATTGGGAACATAATATTCATATATGTCTTGACTTTATCGAGCTCTTATTGTTGTTTGAATATTAACTTATTTTTACTGAATACAGTAAAACCTCTATAAATTAATAGAGTTGGGAACGTAACATTTTATTAATTTAAAGAGGTATTAATTAATCGATAAATTAATAGTTTATTAATTTAAAGATTGCTTTTTAAATTCAGTGAATTTATCATAAAGAAGCCATTTACGATTTTGAGAAAATGATTAATGATCTCGGTTGCCGCAATAAAATGTATAACAATCACTAGTTGGATTACCCGAAGTGAACATCATGAATGCTCGAAGTTCCCAAGTTTAGAAAAAATTGTGGTTAGTGTTACTGAAAATCATGTTGATGATGAAACTATGGATAATTCAGTACCTTTAGAACCAATCAAACGTACATTAATCACTCATATCAACAACTCTTCACAGTTGTATAGCAGTTCAAGAACACGACTTAGAGATGTAATTCATATAGATTTAAATTTTGAGAAAAAAAACAACAATAGATTTATATTTTACTAAATTCTCCTAATTATGTTTGTAATTTTAGAGAATTATTAATTTATGATATTGACCGACCTATGGATTTATATAAAGGTTATCCTAAAATTTATTATCTTATTAATTTATTGAAATTACTAATTTTTTAAACTGGCCCAAGTTGGGATCATGAAAAATATTATTTTAGAGAGATCATAAATTTACCGAGTGTTAATTTATGAAGGTTTTATAGTAATTTGAGTGATCTTCCAATATTATGACAAAATTTCTTAGCTATATCCCATAATTAGATGACTCATAACACTTTATAAATGTCTATAAACGGCTGCATAGCACTCTTCAAAGAGAGAGCACTTACACCAAAGTATTGATATAACTTGACATAGATTTTAAACTATATTGGCTATCAGCAATTTTGGAGTCAGTTTCTGTTTGATTGCTTTCCTATGGTCTGCCATTGGATTTACTTAAATATATATCCAAGTAATGCATGCAATATTTGGACATGTATTTTTTCAAAAATCATTCTTTGAACATCGATTGAGATTTGAGGCTAAACTTGTCCCTCAGGGCTACAAATGTGTTTTCGAGTCCATGTTGTCCTTCATGGACATAATCTTCTCATTCATGAGATCAATTCAATTTTGAGAGTCAAAATAGATTTAATATTGTGTTTGTGTTTCAAGTCACTTTTTGTGAAAGTGATCCGTGCTTGTACCATTTATTTGTGTTTTAATTTTGGTGAACCAAAAAAGACCAATAAAATATTAGGATGTAGTTTCAGTAAATAAAAGTTTTAATATACTTATTATAGGATTATAAATAGACTTCAGGTATACTGTTGCAGAGAAGAAGCCTCAAATTTATAGTAGGTTTGATATCATAATAATAAAATAAAATATAAAATATACATAATTCCAAAATTCGAAAGAGGGATCAGAAAGCTGAGCTACCACGACAGCTCCTTGTTGGTTACATAAAATCACATGTATCTTCGACGATTTTTGTAACCCTGAACTAATCCCGTGTTGTGTTTCGAACACAATTGGATGGATGTGTCGGTTACACATATGAGAATGTAAGTATATTCATTTCATTAAGCAAAAGTACATGACCATATCTCCACTCAGCCACAAACTCAACGTCATTAAATAATTGAGAATTTTCCGCCTCAACAATCAACTTAATCGTGAGATCATAAAATTTATGTTCTACGGAGTTTTTTGGAGTTTTGAAATGAAAACTGACTTTTTAAATCCAAAAAACACAAAAAATAAATCGCAGATTAAAATAGTGGGTAATTTATACTTTTGATTTAATTTTAAAATATGATAAAACAATTTTTAGGGATAAAATGCGTTAAACTCCATAATCTTCACCACATTTAGCATTTTATCCTCTAACCTTTCAAAATGTGCACTTAACCTCCTGAATAATTGTATGTAGTGCACTTAACCCCGTGGATATTATTCGAAGATTTTTTTCGAATATTCTGACTGCAGATTCCCTCACGTGCATCCCACATGCAACGGTCGATGATATGCATGTTTTTTCATGAATTTTCTTCAGGAATTTAACGAGTATACCCATCAGAAAATATATGAAAAAGAATTTTATAAGTATACTCATGATCGATGAATTTTACTATTAAAATTTCTCCAGAAAATAAATAAAAAGACATGCAGATTGTGGCATATACGATGCACGTGGGGGATCTGCAACCAGAATATTCCGAAAATTTGTTCTCAAATATTGTTCAGGGGTTAAATATACTACATACAATTTTTCAGAAAATTAAATACACATCTTGAAAGATTAGATATAAAGTGATAAATGTGAGGGTTTAACGCTTTTTACCCAAAATTTAAAACTATTGATTTCACGCAAGTTTTCTGAGGGGACTACATGTAAACTAATCACATTCAACTCGCATTTGCGTTTTATAAAGCTTCACATGAAAATTTCTCTATCTAGAACGCGACATCGAATCCCTAATTGAGTTGAGCGTTTAATCGACAACAAAATCTCATTAAATTCCCCAAATATAATTTTTTGGCGACTGTCTTTCGATTTTCCATTTGTTTTTCATTACTGTTTGATCTATCGGAGTAGGTTTTGGAAGCTTTAGCTTATCCAAATGTCAGAGACTTCGAGGTCTCGGATCACAATAACCCTCGGACACACTGGTCAGGTAGTTATTTGTTCAATAGTTTCGAAATTTATTGATGATATCACGAATTTGAGCTGCCAAGATGATGCCAGTGATTGGCCAAGTACAGATTTTTTCAGACTTTGATTGATTATTTATGTTTGATAACGCCGATTGGGAATAGAGTAAAAGATGTTGGGGGTTCTTTTTACCAGGATTTCTGGTTTTTAAGGACTTCTGTATTCTTCTGTTGCGTACATTTTGTAGGTGGTGAAAAGGGATGTAAGTTCATTTGATAGTACTTATGCTGATGCACCGCCACATGCTGGAACCAAGCGATCAGCTAGAGAAAGGCTTGGAAATTACGTAGATTCATCTGCTCAATTCGGTAATAAGAGGTGTGTGACATTTCCTCCTTCTGTATCAGTAGATATATTGCTTAAATTAACTATTTATCATCCTTAGTTCGACAAGTTTTTTGTTTTTCTTTGCTTGTCATTACTGGCGTGAATTGTGACACTTCGTAGTTTTTGGGTATTTTCCAATTTGTTGCTAATGCTAATTTCTCTTTTAGCAACATGATACTAAATACTGCAATTATTGTTGCAACATGTTTGCTGTGCAGATACGTATTATTTTTGTTATTATGCTTTGCAGAATGAGGGGAGATGATGGAGCTATGGCTGATGCTGATGGTAATTGGCTTGTTCTTGAATGGTTAAGACTCCTTTTTGTTGCTAGAGTTATTGCTAGAAAATGAGTTGATTTATTTCGTTGTTTCTTATTTCGATTTAATAAAAGATATCCGTCTAAGTAGAGATGATCTCCGGTACAAAATCATTCAAAAAAACATGCGCAAGCAAAGTCAAAACAGATCACAGGATGGAGTTGATCTTCGCAACATCCTCTCGAGGCCTGCTCAATCTTCAACAAATAGTGTATCTGCACGGGAGAAGCTGCCTGAACCAAAGGATGCTAGACCACGTTATTTGGAACCGAAATATAGTAGACAGCACATTCCAGAGCCTAGGGATGATAGACACTTAATGTCAGTGACCAGGAGATCTAGCCAACACGTACCATTATCTAAGATTCAGCAACTTCTCAATCCTAGGGTACAACATGTGGCTGAGGCCAGAGAAAGTGGACGAATCAGTCTCGAGCCAAAGGATAGCAGACACCGTATACCAGAAATTAGTCATTCTAGTATGATATCTGATGTACATGGCCCAAGAACTGCAAATAATGTATCCAAGATGGAGCCAGGCATAGATTCTTCTTCTCCCTGGACCTTGGATCATTTAAGGCGAAGATCACCACCCGAGGAAGCTTTGCCGAGTTCTAGAGGTCGTCCTGCAGCTATAAGAGATGAAGAATCACAGAGAAGGTATGCTGTTAGGGCATTGGGTGATACCAGGTCGAGTACACTTAAAGATGCCTTTGAATATTCAAGACCCACAAGTTCTTCATCTTACTTGACAAAAATGGCTCCACCTGTTGGGCCAATGAAGACCAGGGTGCCAGTTGTCTCAACACCTCCTTTACCTAGCAGTCACGCACAGAATACTCCATATGTGGTACAGTATACCTAAAGTTTCTTGACCTCTCCTGAGATAATTTTTTCGTCGTCCTAAATACAAAGCTAAGCTTGACCTCTCCTGAGATAATTTTTTCGTCGTCCTAACCACAAAGTTAAGCTTCGTGATTCATTGATATACTACATAGTTGAGTGTGGCTGTCCATGTGAAAAGTTTGTCTTTACTGTTTATCTTGTATTCTAGGCGTGTAAAGATGGCACCTGTTTGAAAACCATAATATGGATGATTTATTAAATGTTTATGTTTTTTAAGAACTATGAGAATAATTTGGTTCTTTCTTCACCTGAGAGGAGATTATATTTTGGCTGCTATTGCCTGCAGTTATGATCCGCTGCACATTATACTATCAATCTGTAAAAAAAGGATGGTTTTATCAAAATCCTATTTATTTTGTCTAAGTTTAGGAAGTTGCTGGGATGACTGTTTCTGGGAGCATTAAAAGTCTCCATTTTTTTTTAAAAGCTTTTCTGATCTCAAAAGCTTGCATCCCTCTGACTTTATAATTGTAAAGAGTATATATCCTTTGACTGTATGATTGTTAAAAAATTTCATTTCTTATCAATCAAGGATTAAAAACAAATCTTTGCTGCATTTGATATTTAGCATATATTCATTTCCGATTCTGTTATGTCCTTATGGATGTCTATGAATAAGGGGTAAATGATTTTTCATCAAACTATGCTCGCCCCCACACATACGCACATGAGGAAATCCTCCACAAACCAATGGAAAATGAATGACAACATTGACAACTTGTGGTATTCGAGAAACGTTTTAAGATATTGTTGAACTTTTGCAGTTTTACAAAGAAGGATTCCACATTTGTTCAGTCATTGTATTTTATTCTTGCAGGTGGATGATCACCTTACTGTTGACATCTTTCTGAGGTCACTGGGCCTTGAAAAGTATGCCATTCTTTTTAAGGCTGAGGAGGTGTGCAATTTCTGATGATCTTATTTGTTCTCTCTCTTTTAGTTAATGGCACACTTTTTCTTACACTTTCCAGAAGTCCTTGTTTACATCTACGAACTAAAGAATTTGAAGACAAATTATCATATTGCAAGAATGTTTAAGTACCAGGCTTTTATTTGTACTTGCTCCTTATTGATTTTTTAGGCTGAAGTTATTTATGTGATTATTGTTCATTTATTTTTTGGGTGTGCCATATATCATCCTAATCATTTTAGTTTCTAGTTTTTTTTCCATACGTTTTCTGTTCTGCGGCACTTTTCATAAAATAGGCATACTTCTATTCTCTATCACCTAAATAGAATATCATTCTGCAGGTGGATATGTATTCTTTGAAGCGGATGACTGACAGTGACCTTAAAGAGTTGGGAATACCCATGGTAATAGCTTTGTTAATATCTGATATGTCATGTCTTATTGCATGTGAAATTAATGGTAATTGTTAGATTTGTTGTGTATTCTTCCTTAGATTGTGCTATATAAGTAGAAAGACGAGAAGTAGAGTGAATAGCGATTATCTGATGTAGACTGTGGTTACCTAGAACACATAGTAGGACCTTACAGTGGGCAATTACTCACTCACAAATGAAAACATTTTCAAATTTTATGTATGATGTTTACTGATAAATCGAGTATTGACCCTTTCTATCCATGACATTAAATCACGCACATCCTCGAGAGCCAACTGATATCACTCCCAGTAGTGGATGCATTCAGTTGGCGTACTTTGGATGCTTAAAAACACGTGGACTCTAAGTAAACCGCTCTGTTATAAATGTACTTGTGGGTATTATTTAACCTCTTTTATGGTTAAGATATTAAATACCAGTGAATCTTATTACGACTCTTACTCAGCTGTTAGAATCAACAGGCCTTCAATGTTTTTTTGTGAAAAAATGGAAACCCTTCCGTCTTTGAAAAGATGCATTTCATGAATCTGATTTTTAACCTAAATTGTGTTTCGTCGTGTCTATCTTTCAATTTTTTCTTATTGAAGGCTCTCAATTTGCAGGGACCAAGGAAGAAAATCATGCTCACGCTGCAACCTTATCTCAGAAGGCAGGCATGATAGGTACTCTCGATGCAAATGAGATCTGTGTGAAGCAATTGCACCATTCTAGGATGAAATACAATTTTTAATGCAGACATTGTCTTGATTTCCCCTTTAATCTTGCTGTTGAATTTATTACCCCTTAAAGATCATTTTATTGAAGTTGATGACTTAATCAAGAAAAGGATCGAATATGACTGAGTTGTCATATGGCATTTACGTTGCCTTAACTCCTTGTGACATATGGAGAGTGTGTGTGCTTCTTAATTGTTCGTGCAAAAAAGTGTGTTATTATTATTATTATTATTATTATTTTAAAATTCTATTGCAATTTAGGTAAGTAATGAACATTTAGCCTCTTAAATTAATTGATACCGTGTCATAGTTGGTCTTATCAATGATTAGTGTAGATCGATGTAGATATTTAGATGGAATGATTTCTCAGTAAAGACCATATTCAGTGCTCGCTCGGAACGTGAAGTTAAAAAAATGAGGTGGTTTAGTGTATGATTTGGGGGGAACACAGGAGTATAATAGCAAATTGCTCTCTCTTGTTGTGGATGGATAAAAGTCTAGTTGAGCTCGTGTTGATCGTGTTGAGTTGAGCTGATTCACGAGCCTTTGGCTTGACCCGGGTTTAATATTTGATGTTTCACTATCTCGATTTCTGTATTCATACGATACAAGTCAAGTAAAAGGAAAATAGATGACCATCAAAATATCTCTGCGTATTACGTTCTCGATGAGTTTCTACCAGATCTATGGTATGAAAGAAACAGAAACATAATCGAGTGTGGGCTGCTGCCCACTGAAAGTTGGTCCTAAACAATTACCATCTCATAAACCTTGTTTTTTTTGTACTTATGGAAGTTGGGAAGATGTCAAATTTGCTTTGTGGATGCGGTATGCCCTTTTTTATCCGACATCAAAATTTGTCACATAGTTAGGAGGTGAGTCTTGTCGCAACGATAAATTTGTTGTCATGTGTACTGAAAGTCACGAGTTCGAGTCGTGGAAACAACGTATTTGCAAGGGAAAACATAGTACATTATGTCGAATGGGCCCGAACTCTTTCGGGCCCTGCACATCCTTTTAAAATTGTGTCCCATATTTGTGCAACTCTTTTACAAGTAGGATTGCATGAGCTTGTAAGTTCTAGATTTTGGCCACCTAACTGACATGTTTTAGTGCCTGTTTCTTTAGAATGTTTATTTCTCTGATTGTATTTTATTTTGAAGAAAGAGCGGACTCAGGAACCATAACTAATATATACACAATTTTATAGTCTCTCCATCACAAAGATGAGATAAAGAACAAGATGTGTGTAGAATATACTCTGGCAAAATCAGAAAGATGTACAAATCATATTTTGAACCATAGGTCATAAATTTATGTCGGATCATTATGGAAAAAATCATTTAGCACTTGTTTTGCTAATTAAAGATTTAAAATCTACACTATTCTAAAACAATCGAACTTTATTGAGAGTCGAATCAATTGACATTGATTCAAATATTTACGTAAATGAATAACATATTTATACAAGTAAATTACGCATAGATACTACTTACCAAAACATGTTCCAATTAAATCACTAAAAAAAAACTTATTTCAACTAAATACACATTTTAAAAAATATCTTTCACTTAAGTCTATTTTATGAAACCCTAATCTAATTAATCTATTTTTATGACTTAAACACCCTCACCCCTGTAAAAAATCCCTAAAATTAATACACGAACTGAATATTCATCTACAATTGAGCTCCGGGAGCAAACGAACCTTGTTGTCGCATTGACAGGATTAACGACTGAATCACCAACTTCAGAACTCATTTGCGAATCTTTAACCGCAGTCCTCCTACTCATCAGAAACAAACAAATCTTCAACAATCAAAAATAAGAAATTTAAAAGCTTTAAACAGATAATTACGAAGATACCTTGAAATTCTTCAGAAATTACTCAAACAAGGAATTGAATTCAATATTCATAAACACATGTTACATTGACTTTTTTCAAATTGGTTAAATAGGCAATAATGAGTTTGTTAGAAATTTCTAAAATTGTTGTGCTTTTATTATTATTGGAAAGTTGGTTTAGTTTTAATATGAAATAATTGTTCCCAAATATGAACGTAGGATTATTAAAAAATTATTGGAAAAAGTTAATTATTGAAAGAATAAGAAAATAGAAGATCATTCATGTGGTGCATGTAAAATTGACTCATGCGGTGCATGTAAATTTATTCACGCGGTGCATGTAAAAATTTATTCATGATGTGCATGTAAAAACTCACTCATGCAGTGCATGTAAAAATTATTCATACGGTGCATGTAAAAATTGACTCACGCGGTGCATGTAATTGACTCATGTGGTGCATCTAAAAATTACTCATGCGGTGCATCTAAAAATTACTCATGCAGTGCATGTAAAAATTCACTAATGCGGTGCATGCAAAAATTACCCATGCGGTGCATGTAAACATTGACTCATGTGGTGCATGTAAATTGACTCCTGCGGTGCATGTAGAAATTTATTCATGCGATGCATGTAAAAATTACTCATGCGGTGCATATAAAAATTCACACATGCGGTACATGTAAAAATTATTCATTTACTTATGGGGGTGCATAATGTTTTCATAAGTGGGGTTAGTTTGGTCATTGTAGCAAAAAATGAACTTAGTTGAAAGAACTTTTTTTGGGGTGACTAAGCTTCACATATATTCTCTTCCTCTAACGTTAATGGGTCCTAAGCCCAAAAGTTTATGGGCTTAATTCCAAAGAAAACTAAGCCATTTTTCCTTCAGGCTCCGTATCTACTACAACATCAATCCTCCACAATTCTTGTTTGTTCTACTTCAAAATTATCCTTCATACTTTCTTCCCTCAACACCAATTTTCTCTTTTCTAAGCAAATCCGAAAACCCTATTCTTCTTTTAAAAAAAAAATCTCCTCTTCTTCATGTTCATTATTGTTTAGTCTGTGTCAAAAGAAGGAGCAACTTCATTTACAGGGCCGAAAAGCAGTACAAGATCCCAGATCCCATCCCAAAATATGTTGATTCTGTATATCTCTTCTTATTCTCATTTCAAAGTATTATGAATTATTCAAATTCAATTCACGATCAAGAAATCTCCCAACTCAAGAATTTAAATGCACGGACAGAACGAACTTGAATTTACGGTACATTAATGAACTCGAAACTTCGGCATGAACACAAACATCGAACATACAGATTTTAGGCAAAATATGAAGGCACAGACAGTGAGTAATCAAAAGCAATATACATGGCAAGAAATCATCAACGAAATACACAAAGAAAAAAAAAACGAACAAGACACGATTTACGTGGTTCGGCCTCAACGTCGGCCTACTCCACGGGAGGAGATTTCATTGATAATCTTCAAGTATACAAGGCTTACAATACATGAATGCACATCCATAATCCACTTCTATGTATTACAATGGATTGCACAAGAATTCACTCTCTTTTGCCCCTCAAAAAACTTTCAGAAAATCTCACTTGCTCAATGCCTCATCTCTCATTTGTACGCCTCATCTTTTCTTTTGTTTTTCTTTTTCCTCTCCCTCCCTATTGTTGTGCCCTTCATGATTTATATAGAGATATATCTTGGTCACCAATTCAGCAGGTTACTCCTTGCACTTTAGCCAGTCATCCGGTTACAAATAACCTCCTCTAATTGCCAAGCAACAGCTTAGGGAGCTTCTGGTGCAATGAACCCAAGTTGCATCCAATGACCATTGTGAATAAATTGATAAAATCTTCACAATTATCCACCTTATCAACTTAATCAACCCTCAATACCATATATCGAATCTGCTTGAAGTTGATTCAACTGAACCCTCTTGATGATGAAGCTCCAAAACAATAGATGTCATTGAGGTGTATCCGAGATTAAGGTCTACTGCTCATTCTTCCCTAAATCCTAGCTCCACCTGGCTTTAATATCACCCTCTAAGCTCCACCTCAATCCAAGTGTCATATTCTAGACTCCAACAGATTTTAGAGCATCATTTCTTCCTAAAATTCTATATCATCCAATGATATCGAAGAATTTTCTCCAAGAAATCCCCGGCTCTTTCCCCCTGTTGAGTCCTTCCAGGAAAAATAATGAATCCCCCATGTTATTCTTGAATAATCAATTAAAGTCATCAGCTCTATTTTTATGTCAGGTTCACCAATTTCAGTTTGTTCATGTGCATCATGCAGTTCTGCCCCTCTGCTTCTTCACCGAGCTATCACCCTTCCTGATTCTGTTCATCGGTCCTTTCTTGAATTCCAGGAACATTGCTCCCTTGATGTCTCCTGTCTTCAAGAAGGCTGCACACCCATTCAAGGACTCCAAGACTCTGCTGCATTCTTCAAGAAATTCGCACGCCCCTTCTTCTTGGACAGAAAACGTCCAGCTTCGACCCCTTTATTCGAGAAAGTCGCATGTCCCTTCATCTTGGACATTAACCGCTCCTCCAATTCCTAAAAACAATTGCACGGCCATCATGCTTTGTTCCTCATTGGCCGAAACATTCTTTGTTTTCTTGATCGGAGAAACCACTCAAACTTTTGAGAAACCACTCTCGGGCTCCCTTGAATTTTCCACAGAAAAAACTCCGTCCTTCAAGCATTGAAATTCATTTTTGCCATCTTCTTGAAGTCATCAGTTTCTTCTTGAAGTCATCAGTTCTACATTTCAATATCAAGCATTTGAATACAAGCGATCTTACGATCAAGAATTATCTTGTTTCACTTCTATGGATTACAATGAAACTTTCCCAAGAACTCTCCTTCACATTGCTCTCATATTCCCCTGAACCGCTCCCTGCTCTCTCTTCGATCTTTCTACTCTCCTGAAAGGAAGAAAGCCGCCTGCTTTTGTGCGTTTAACTGTTTCGATCTAATTTTTGAATCTATCGGCCTTACTCTCTGAAGTGTGGCACATGTACTCTTCCTCTCCACCACTATGCATACTCTTCTCCAGTACGCATCACTTCCCGGAAGATGATATGGCAAATGTGCACCTTGCTTTGTCAAGATTCTCGCACTCCACATTGCCAGAACTTTACTAATATGGTTCTTTCAAGAAATGATCGATCAATGCTTCCTTTCCCACAGAGCTCTCCTGAAATCTTGCACTGAATCTGCCTCGCCTTTTATTGAAGAAATTGCACGCCCATCTTAGTTTCGATCACTTCCAATCTTTAGGCCACTCCGTTTCTTGATCGCATTTCTTGTCGTGGTCGTTCCCACGGATGGCGCCAATTGTTATGAATTATTCCAATTCAATTCACGATCAAGAAATATCCCAACTCAAGAATTTAAATGCACGAACATAACGAACTCGAATTCACAGTACATTAATGAACTCGAACAAATGACGGCATAATCGATGAACTTTGGCATGAACACAAACATTGCACATATAGATTTTAGGCAGAAAATGAAGGCATACACAGTGAGTAATCAAGGCAAGATACATGGCAATAAATCATCAATGAAATAAACAAAGAAAACAAGAACGCACAAGACCCGATTTACGTGTTTCGGCCTCAACATCGGCCTACTCCACGGGAGGAGAATTCATTGATAATCTTCAAGTATACAAGGCTTACAATACATGAATTCACATCCTTAATCCACTTCTATGTATTACAATGGATTGCACAAGAATTTACTCTCTTTTGCCCCTCAAAAAACTCTCAGAAAATCTCACTTGCTCAGTGCCTCATCTCTCATTTGTGTGCCTCAAATCTTTTATTTTGTTTTTTTCTTTTTCCTCTCCCTCATTACTATTGTGCCCTTCATGCTTTATATAGAGATATATCTTGGTCACCAATTCAGCAGGTTACTCCTTGCACTTTAGCCAGTCATCCGGTTACAAATAAGCTCCTCTAACTGCCAAGCAACATCTTAGGGAGCTTCTGGTGCAATGCACCCAAGTTGCATCCAATGACCATTGTGAATAAGTTGATAAAATCTTCACACACAGCTCGATGGATGTGAACTGATTCACTGTATTAGTTCTTGTTTTACTTATAAACTATGATGCACGGACACTCCTAAAAATTATTTGGTGTAGTGTCAGACACTTCTCGAACATCGACACCACTCGATCACATGTCGGACAAGCCACGTGGCGTGCCATTAATTTTTTTTTCTTTTAAAATAAAATCGGACACCCGTGTCGAACATTCCCCTCAAATCGAACACCTATGTCAGAGATAACATATGTGCGTGTCCAACATAGAAATGACATTTTTGTGGGCTAATTGTAGAATTTAAAAGTTTTTGGCTAAAATTAAATTTGAACGTGTCAGTTAAACTTTATGTTAATTGAAGTATATGTATTATTGTTAGTATGAGTGATACTATTTTGATTTCAATTACATGCATTCATTTATATGCGTTTGAATTTGTTAAGTTTTTTGTGTTATATTTTATTTGGACGTGTTTGTTAAACTTTATGTTAATTGAAGTAATATGTTTTTGATGTTAATATGAGTGATATTATGATGATTCAAGTTATGTGCTTTTATTTATATGCTTCTTGAATTTTATAAGAATATTTTGGTTAATTTTACATGGTTTTAGAATTTAAAAAAATGCGAATTTTAATATTTTATAATATAGTACATGTAATATATAAAAATATATAGGTATGTCTTAGCCGTATCGTATCCTATAAATTTTGAAAACTCGTGTCGTCGTTCAATATCCATGCATCGTAGCTTATAAATGATATGTTTTTGTTTCAGCAGACCGAGAAGTTTAGGACTCATTTAGAGCATGGATATTTGTCTCGGCATCCCCTGCCCTTGTCCCGACCACCAGAAAATTGCGCATCTCCTTTTAGAGCAAAAATCAGCAAGCCAAGCTCTTCAAACTTTTAAATGGGCCTCTGAGATCCAAAACTCCACCCACACTACGTCCACATATCGAGCTTTGATCCACAAGCTGTGCACTTTCCGTCAAATTGAGACTGTTGTACAGCTGCTCGAAGAAATGCCCAAGTCAATAGGTTCAGGCCCAGATGATGATATTTTCATCACAATTGTCCGAGGTTATGGGCGAGCTAGAATGTTAAGGGAAGTAACCAGAGTGCTGGACTTGCTTCCTAAGTTTGGGAGGGCCCCAACTTTGAAATTGTTAAACTCAATTCTTGATGTTCTGGTGAAGGAAGATATTGATATTGCAAGAGAATTCAATAAGAAGAAACTACTGGGCAATGGTTTAAAGGGTGATGATTACACTTACGGGATTTTGATGAAAGGTTTTTGCTTGACAAATAGAATAGGGGATGGATTCAAACTTTTGCAAGTCATGAAGACTTGCTCTTTGTAAGAACGGTAACGTGGGTTAAGGTTCTGGAGTCTAAATATGGGGAGGATGTGTCTCCGGGAGGGGGTTTAGGGGTGTTGTGGGGGGGGGGGGGGGGGGGGGGGGGCGGAGTCGAGTTTCGGGTTGGTGGAGTCAGGTATTGAAGGCTTGTGTTGTGGAAGGGGTTAATTGGTCTGACAGGGGGTTGACGAGGGAGGTGGGAGATGGAGATCAAATATCATTTTGGCACGATTCTTGGGTAGGAAAATTTTCATTGGCCAGTAAATTCCCAAGATTATATAATATATCTACCAATAAGCATAACACAGTTAAGTATATTGGGGCTTGGATAGGAGGCAAATGGCGGTGGGAGTGGGGGTGGAGAAGTCCTTTATTTGAGTGGGAAGTTTGTTTATTTTCTGTATTAACTCTTTTGTTGAATAGGTGTATCATTAAAGATGGTGTATCAGATGCTTGGAGATGGCAGGAGGAGATTGATGGAGCTTTCTCAACAAATTCAGCTTATAACTTGGTGAGAGTGACTCGATTTTTGGCGATTGAGCCTAACCCAGTGAGTAAACTGATCAGGATTAAATGAGTACCAATTAAAGTTAATTGCTTTGTATGGAAATTGGTTCTTAATAGAGTGTCTACTAAACTAAACTTACTTTGAAGGAATATTTTGGATGTTAATAATGGCACCGGGTGTGTATTTTGTCTTAATGAGGTGGAGGATGTTAGTCATATGTTCCTGGTTTGTTCTTTTGCCAATTGTGTTTGGAAGAATTGTTATGAATGGTTTGGCATTTCTACGGTGGGGCATAATATTATTGAGAATCATTTGTTACAACATCAAGAGTTGTATCCTTTTAGGAGAGGTTGTAAATTGTGGAAGGGGTTGTGGCACTGTATTGTATGGAGCTTGTGGAAAGCAAGAAATGAAATTTTATTTTAAGGAACCGAATCATCTTCTGAGAAAGTGGCCGAGGAAAACAAAGTTCGTTTTGGTCCTGGTTGTCTTCGTTTACTTCGGTGCATAATTATACATTGAGAGATTGGCTTGTGAATACCGCTTTTGTTTTTAAATGTATCGATGTTAGGTCCGTGAGTTAATGATATTGTTTTGGCTACTAATGTATTTGAAGCTTAGACGGGTGTGATTGTGGTTTTAGTGGTAGTGGAAGTTGTGTGCATTCTAGTTATTCGATGACACTTTGGCTTTAGACTTTTTTGAGTCGAATGTTTTACCTCCGTCAAGGGAGATTCTTTGAAGTCTAAGGTTTGAAGTTCAAGTCTTAGTCTTGCCGCGATTTGCTTCTGCGATTTGGGTGCTGGTGGTGTTTACTGTTGAGGGTTGATGGAGTGCTTAAGAGTTCAGAGGCTCATGTTTGGTTGCTATGGACTCTTAATGAAAGCCTTTTGCAGTGAAGGGGAGCCACAAAAAGCTATAATTTGTTTCTGGAAATGGTGGGAAGGGATTTTGATCCTGATTATAACTCATGGAATGCCATAATTCCAGCAGTATCAGAGTTTAGAGATCATAAACTATTGCAGCAGCTAACTGAGACCTGATTTTTTTGGTTCTCTCTTAAATGAACAAAAGTTTACATTGGTGTAATGGTGACGTCGAGCAAAACTTATACAGGAATATTTCTGCCCGAACAGATGGAACGCTAATTCTCCACTAGCCCGTCTATTTGACTCAGGTACTTTTTAGATTGAAGCTCTTAACACTCCACCCCGGACAATTTATATGCAGATACTATTATTGAGAATCATTTGTTACAACATCAAGAGTTGTATCCTTTTAGGAGAGGTTGTAAATTGTGGAAGGGGTTGTGGCACTGTATTGTATGGAGCTTGTGGAAAGCAAGAAATGAAATTTTATTTTAAGGAACCGAATCATCTTCTGAGAAAGTGGCCGAGGAAAACAAAGTTCGTTTTGGTCCTGGTTGTCTTCGTTTACTTCGTTATACATTGAGAGATTGGCTTGTGAATACCGCTTTTGTTTTTAAATGTATCGATGTTAGGTCTGTGAGTTAATGATATTGTTTTGGCTACTAATGTATTTGAAGCTTAGACGGGTGTGATTGTGGTTTTAGTGGTAGTGGAAGTTGTGTGCATTCTAGTTATTCGATGACACTTTGGCTTTAGACTTTTTTGAGTCGAATGTTTTACCTCCGTCAAGGGAGATTCTTTGAAGTCTAAGGTTTGAAGTTCAAGTCTTAGTCTTGCCGCGATTTGCTTCTGCGATTTGGGTGCTGGTGGTGTTTACTGTTGAGGGTTGATGGAGTGCTTAAGAGTTCAGAGGCTCATGTTTGAGTGGGAAGTTTGTTTATTTTCTGTATTAACTCTTTTGTTGAATAGGTGTATCATTATAGATGGTGTATCAGATGCTTGGAGATGGCAGGAGGAGATTGATGGAGCTTTCTCAACAAATTCAGCTTATAACTTGGTGAGACTGACTCGATTTTTGGCGATTGAGCCTAACCCAGTGAGTAAACTGATCTGGATTAAATGAGTACCAATTAAAGTTAATTGCTTTGTATGGAAATTGGTTCTTAATAGAGTGTCTACTAAACTAAACTTACTTTGAAGGAATATTTTGGATGTTAATAATGGCACCGGGTGTGTATTTTGTCTTAATGAGGTGAAGGATGTTAGTCATATGTTCCTGGTTTGTTCTTTTGCCAATTGTGTTTGGAAGAATTGTTATGAATGGTTTGGCATTTCTACGGTGGGGCATAATATTATTGAGAATCATTTGTTACAACATCAAGAGTTGTATCCTTTTAGGAGAGGTTGTAAATTGTGGAAGGGGTTGTGGCACTGTATTGTATGGAGCTTGTGGAAAGCAAGAAATGAAATTTTATTTTAAGGAACCGAATCATCTTCTGAGAAAGTGGCCGAGGAAAACAAAGTTCGTTTTGGTCCTGGTTGTCTTCGTTTACTTCGGTGCATAATTATACATTGAGAGATTGGCTTGTGAATACCGCTTTTGTTTTTAAATGTATCGATGTTAGGTCCGTGAGTTAATGATATTGTTTTGGCTACTAATGTATTTGAAGCTTAGACGGGTGTGATTGTGGTTTTAGTGGTAGTGGAAGTTGTGTGCATTCTAGTTATTCGATGACACTTTGGCTTTAGACTTTTTTGAGTCGAATGTTTTACCTCCGTCAAGGGAGATTCTTTGAAGTCTAAGGTTTGAAGTTCAAGTCTTAGTCTTGCCGCGATTTGCTTCTGCGATTTGGGTGCTGGTGGTGTTTACTGTTGAGGGTTGATGGAGTGCTTAAGAGTTCAGAGGCTCATGTTTGGTTGCTATGGACTCTTAATGAAAGCCTTTTGCAGTGAAGGGGAGCCACAAAAAGCTATAATTTGTTTCTGGAAATGGTGGGAAGGGATTTTGATCCTGATTATAACTCATGGAATGCCATAATTCCAGCAGTATCAGAGTTTAGAGATCATAAACTATTGCAGCAGCTAACTGAGACCTGATTTTTTTGGTTCTCTCTTAAATGAACAAAAGTTTACATTGGTGTAATGGTGACGTCGAGCAAAACTTATACAGGAATATTTCTGCCCGAACAGATGGAACGCTAATTCTCCACTAGCCCGTCTATTTGACTCAGGTACTTTTTAGATTGAAGCTCTTAACACTCCACCCCGGACAATTTATATGCAGATACTAAATATACTACAAGTTTTGACAATTTTTAATTATTATATTATATTATATTAAATTAAGATTTTATTAAAATATATGCATAAATATAGTAAGTATAAATTTTTTATGTCAATATCCATAACTATATTTATATTTTTTAAATGACTACATGTTAAAAATAAAATTTTATATGGCTGACAATGTTGAATATTGTGAAGGAGGGCCATTGAGTTAAATATCATGAGTCCACTTTATTGCTTCTCTATAAAACATTAGTAAAACAGCAAGCCAGAATATGCTTTTGGCTGCTTTAAATTAAAACGGTGACAAATTTATAATTAAATGAAATTCATTAAATTACTTTATTTATTTTATAGTAAACACTCAATTCTTAACTTTTTTTAACTTTAAATTTAATAAAATAAAAATATTTTGAGTAAGCAATGAAAAATACATTGGAAAACAAAAAATTAAAACAAAACGGTATCTTAATATTTTCTGGCATCAGCCCGTTGCTCTGTTTCTTCTTATTTCGATTCCATTCTGGGATTGGAAAGGGGTAAGTTGCTTCCTCTTATCCTCCCCCATTGATTTCCCCTCTTCCAAATTCTCAGAATCCTTCTGTGGATAAATCTTACATGTCTAAGATGACATGATACGGGGAAATATATATTTAGCGGGTGTATTGGATCTAGACTCAAATGATATTTATAGTCTAAAAGTCTAGAGGTATTCTATAAAAATTGATTGATATTCAATCTAGACTTTTTATATACTTTATATAAGTCTACTGGTATTCAAAATAGACTTTCATAGAGTTTTTAAAAGTCAGGTGATATCCAAACATGACTTTTTAAAACTCTATAAAGTCTGGATGCATCCAAATGTCGACTTTTAATTACTCTTGTATAATCATTTTAGATACAAACATTAAAGCTCTAGGTACAATTCTAAAAAGTAAATATTTCTCCTTCATTCATCCTAGAGATTTGAACTTACTTTTAATTGAAAAATACATCGGTAACCCATATAAACTATTTCTTACGCCAGTAACAATAAATAACACATTGGCTTATGCTTTTTTATAATCTTCTCATCAGAATTTTCGAGCAACACAATAATTTTTTTATTTTTTTAATGAAATCAGGAAAAATCAAATATTTTTTCAATATTTGAAAAACATATAGTCAGAATTCAATCAAAATCAAAGTGTTAATTAATCTGAACTTTCACCGATAAAAAAGATAAAGATTTAATTTATTGGCATAGCTTCAATTTTTCTTACTTTGATAATTTCACGATTTTTATGTCGATGAAGCTTATAATTCATACCAAAAGAGTTCTAAAGGGTGGAGTAACTTCGAACATACTGTCAAAAAAGAACGTTAGAAATTTGTTTCACAAAAACATACTGAAAATATATCAAATTTTCTTACAAACAACGAGCGAACACTAATGATGCGGGATAATATAGCCACTAGAATATGGAGTGTTGTTGAGCATACCGTTAATGATGACTTTTTGATATTTTTTTCATGAAATACTACTGAAAATATATCAAATTTTCTCAGTGTTTTGATATTTATTTATCTACTATTGATATAAGTGTTGTTATGTATTTTTTTAAAAAAATTATTGGTTTATTACTTATGCATGTTGAACACTTGAACTGACTTGAATAATTGAAATTGTGATTTCTATAAGTTATAAATTCTGATATATTCATCATTTTACATAAATCAAACTGATGTAGTTTTTAAATAAGTAAAATTTATTTACATTAAAAGATAAAAAATTTATTTAATTGAAAAAATTATTTCAATCGATAGTTCAACGAAGTCAATTATATGTTACAAAATCCACAGAATCCTATGAAAGTTTACAAATATCTAAAATCTTGTAATAGAATTCTATGAAAAAATCAACAATAGTTTATGGAAATATTTTTATAACTCTATGAAATACTAGAAAAATCACTAGAAATCTTTCTTCACAAAAGTCTATCATTTAAAAAAAATATTAAAAGTCTATAAAAATCTAGAATGAAGCATATAAAAATCTTTTTGTAACTCTATAAAATTTTAAACAAGTCAATAAAAATATATATAACCTCACAAAAATTATCATTTAAAAAAGTTATTAAAAATCAATCAAAATCTAAAATAAATACGCACTTCTTCTAGCATAATTTATTCCGAGAAAATTTGTCGTATCCAATATCAAATCTTTTGTTGATTTAGGGGGGGTGTATTCAATCTAGACTTTTATTGATTTTTAATTACTTTTTAAAATGATTGACTTTTTTGAGTTGATAGATTTCTATTGAATTCCATGGAGTTATAAAAAGATTTGTATAGAGTCTCGTAGACTTTTTCAATAAATTTCTATGGACTTTATCGACTTTTAATGACTTTTTTAAATGATGGACTTTTATGAAATTGATAGATTTCTAATAACTTTTATAGAATTACACGGAATTATCAAAAGAATTTTATAGACTCTATAGATTTTATAACTTATAATTGATTTCTTTGAACTAACAATTGAACATAAACAACTTCTTCAACATATAATTTTTTTGACTGTTAATGTAAACACATTTTACTTATTTAACAGTAAAAAATGTGAAAAATACATATTTAATTCTTTTGCATGGCAAAATTGAACAACTTTTTTGCATCTTTAAGAGATGACGACCTTGAAGATTCAGTTAATGTTGCTATATAATTGTAATCTATAATTTTGTGTAATAAAACAAAAGTTTTCTATTAAATAACATTTTATAAACTTAAAATATTTTTTGATGATAGTTGACTACTATAAAATTCTTAAAACATACTTTTTAAATTAAACATGATAATTTATATCGTTATAAATATCTTTTGTTTTAGAAAAATATTTATTATAATTGCTTATAGATATAGACCCATACAATCGTTTTAAAAATCTATCATCTAATATAAAATTGAGCACATTAACTTGCTATTTTATCAAAATACTTGTGTAAATATTAGTATTATATTGGACAAAAAATAAGATGTAAAAAAAACAATAATTGAAGAAAGAGCCGCACATTAGGAATTAAAGAAATAGTACATGTAGAAAACAGGAGAGTAAAAACCAATGTGGAGGTGGCCGTGTCGGAAATGAAAATAGCAAAGAGTAAATAGATATGAGGGTAATTAGGAATTAAAAAGTCATTCCAAATATTTACTAGGAGTGGTGGAGAATTTTTAACTTTTTTGGGATGTACATGGGGCATCAAAGTTTGTACCTAAAGATTTCAACGGAAGTCATTAAAAATCGATGAGATTTTGGATACCTATAGACTTTTATAGAGTTTTAAAGTTAAAGGATTTTCATTCTAAAACGGCATCCCCCCTCAAAGAAAAAAATGGTTGGGAAAAATATAAAAAAAAGGCGGTCACAAATTGTTTCAGAAGGCAGTGAGGGCGTTTTTGGGAGTGTTGGATAATCGGTAGGATAGAAAAAATGCAAGCTTTGGAGGTGAGAAACAATGTGTGTCTATTTAATTCTCATTTGGGTCTCCAATGGAATCTCCAAGATTGCAACTTTTACCCTGGTGGCGGACTCTTTGGTTCTGTGGGGACAAATAGAAAAAATCGTGAAGTATGTTTCATTGCCTGAGGGGTCTAAGATATTAGGTATGCGGGAGGAGGAAAGGGGGTGTCAAAAAAGAGGAAAAGAGGAGTTAGGCTTAAGCTTAAAGTTAAAATTGAAAATCCTTCGTTGAGATGGCTATTGAGTGGTGGAATAGCTGGAGCGATATCAAGGACTGCCGTGGCTCCACTCGAGACTATTAGAACACACATGATGGTAGGTATTAGTGGGCATTCAACTTCTGAGGTGTTTCACAATATTATAATTTCGTCTATGTGATTCGCATTGCACCTAGCAAGGCGATTGAGGTAGAATTGTGATTCTTTCAGTTCAATGAGATTTAACTTATTGCTGAATTTTGTTTGCTGATTGCTGCTTTGTGTGCGTTCTTATAAATTTATTTTCAGCTGAGCAGTGAAGGAACTTCTCATTTATATATTGTACATTTGGTTTTAAGTTTATACGATCTTGATGTTTGACGATCAAGATTAAGCAGGACACCCATGGCCACGATTGGCCTTTTCGGTGTTGTCTAAGATAGCGAATCATACTATAAAACGGTAAGATAGGGGAACCTTTGTGGAACATGACCATTAACTGATATTCTTTGTGGAGCACCATAGTACTCGGAATTCTTGTATGGTCCGGACGTGGGCATCGGTCCATCTTGGTGCATCGACCGGGGCCCACTCCTTGTCCATGCAAGAATCTTGTAATTATTTCCTAGGAAACTAACTTGTGGATATCGGTAATATAAGCAGAGCAATACCTTTCCAATGCATGTTTTACCATCGACTATACTACCATCGTGACTACTGTCTACTATGCTCTCTACCTGTTGCATTGCTCGTAATTCTACTATCCTATCCCAATGCCAGGTATGAAGTTGTAATATTCGGCATATGAAAATTGGGTATTAGTTGGGAATATACCATTAACTGAGACATGTATGTCTTGAAGTTTAATGTTCATTTAGAAGCTAACTCTTTTTTCTCTTAAAGAATAACTGCCCATTTCTACGGCCTTCTGCTCATTTTTTTTTAATATCTGGTTTGATTTGCATAATTGAGCCTTTGGTTCTTTTATGTTAGCGTAAGCTGTAATTCATATATATATGCTTCCTTCGTTAATTGATGGGGTCCTACGTAAAGAAGCATGTCTTAAAACAATCTCTACATATAAAGATGTTGAATAACCACAAAGAACATGTCTTTCCATGAAAGAATATGACTTTTCATGAAAGAACATTTGTCCATTCATGAAAGAACATGTATTTCCATGAAAGAAAATTTCTCTTGGAATGAAAAAACAACCACCATTTGAATCATAACTTCCAAATACAACTATTCAATTTTATGAAAGAAAATCGGCAACAAAACAGTGCAGGGGGCGCTAAGGAGCCTCTCCTATTGTTTTCGGAAAACAAAATTTGGCAAGAGGTGCCTTAGCGCCTATCAAGAGTAGTGCCTCCCTTTCTGCCTTGGTTTTCCTCCTTTTCTTTTGCCCTTTTTTTCTTTCATTTTCTAATGTGATTATCATTTCTTGTATTAATAAACTATCTAACATTCTCCCACTAGTTTGTTACCATATGAAAACATATTCACAATAAACATAATGCATACAATAATGTATCTTATTGATTAAACCCTCAACTAGTGTATGTATTTGCTAATGAAGTACATGGTGTTCTGATATTAAACCACTCATTATTAGGATAAAAAATAATACACACATTATATTTATTTTATATTCTTAATGTTTCTTATATGCTTCTAGCACGATTAATGGCTATGTGCTAGCAATCCATATTCTATAAATATTTACAAGAGTAAATCCTCTAAACTCTTGTTGAAACGGCACCACTTTATATTCATATAGGTTGAGCAAATTGTCTTCAATTCAGACAAATTATATCATTTTCCATTAAGAGTTAAACTCACCCTCCTTGGTTATTTGAGGACTAACAACTTAACTTGTATGAGACTTTAAATAGTGTTTTCATAGACACTCATCAATAACTTGTTATTACCCATTAAACTTAATTAATAATTGGTTTGATTATTCGAAGTGGGTTTCCATTATTGGTGTCCAAAAGATTAAATCTTAGTCACATACCAAAGTGGTCCTCCATATTTTATCTCTTGGTAAAGCTTTGGTAAGATGATTCGCCATATTTTTTGTAGACTTCACATAGATAATGGTAGTGGTACCACTAGACATTAATTCTCTGATATAGTCATGACATAAGTTTATATGTCTAGACGTTCCGTTATAAATATAACTAAAAGCATTAGACATTGTAGCCTCACTATCACAATAAACTGTGATTGGTGGCATAGGTTGGGCCATATGTTAACTTCCAATAACATACTTTTAAGCAACACGGCCTCTTTCTCGGCTGCTGCCAAAGGTATAAACTCTACCTCACTCTACCTCCTTGTTGAATGTGCAAGGCAAATTTGCTTATTTAATGACCAACTTATAACACCATCGGCTAATGTAAATATCCATCCCGAAGTTCAGATATTGTCACCAACATTTGTTATCCAACTTACATCTGAATAACCTTCTAGTACAACAGGAAACTCAATATAACACAATTTTAAATGTGCCATTCTTTTAAGGTAACAAAGTACCCTTTCAATTGCTTTCCAATAATTCATAGTAGGATTACTTGTAAACATTGACAGTTTACATACAATAAAAACAATATCTAGTCTTGTAGTGCATATCAACTACGATGCACGGACACTGACACGACGACATTGACACGACACGAACACGGACACGGACACGGCGACACAGATTTTCAAAATTTTCAGAATACGACATGACTGAGACACACATATATATATTATATTCTTACCAAATTCAAGAAACATATAAATTAATGCATGTCATTGGAATCATCATAATATCACTCACACTATCACCAAATACATATTACTTTAATTAATATAAAGTTTAACAAACACGTCCAAATAAATATAACATCAAAAAGATTCTTACCAAATTCCAAAATAATATATTTAAATGGATGTCACTGTAATCATCACAGTACCACTAACAACAAATGTATATTACTTCAATTAAATAGAGTTTAAATAATGCCTCTAAATTTTATTTTAGCCAAAAACTTTTTAAATTGTACAAGTATCACCCAAAAGTGTCCTTTCTGTGTCGGACACTGCTCGGACACGGGTGTCCAATTTCGAGAGGAGTGTCCGACACGAGTGTTGTCACGCCCCGAGACCGGGGTCGATAACACCGGCGTTGATTCTAAATACAATTCAAAATCAACAAGCCTCGTAATACAGAATTCTACGAAAACCAGTCTATTATTCCAAAAATATAAATAATTGTCTTTACAATCGAATTTAAATTGCATAATCAAACTCTAAAAGTCTTAAAACGGAATAACTTAATGAAATCCTAAATAAACCAAAATTGATGTCTTTAATTCACATAACGATTGGATTTTAAAACACATACTTATGATTTAAAAACGAAAGAATGATTTAACAAAAGCCTACTTACAACGATTATAGACGATTATAAACTTGTTTGGACGATTTAGGGTGCGAAGACGACGAATTCTTTCCTCCTAATATGAACAGTGTTCGACACCCTCACTGTGTGTGTACTGTGTGAAAATTTAGGATACTTAAAGGCTGAAGATTTCGAAGGTTAAGGGGCTGGAAATTGGAAAAGCAAAGGCTAGAATTTCAGATTTTTAATGGCTAGAATTTTTGAAATCAAGGCTGCAGATTTCGAAACAATTGTTGGAACAAACTATTGAAATTTTCGAAACCCAATCTGCACAAATCTCTTGGCTGAATGTGTTTTTTTTTTTGTGCCATGAAAGCTTGCAACTCCTACCTATTTATTAAGGAATTTATTAACCAAAATTTATCCCTACAAGAACTCTTAATCAACCTTAGAATTTTAATTGTACTAAAATGCTTCATTATCTATCTTGTTATGTTATTGGTTTAACTACAATTCTATAAGATTAAATCAAATTGGATTTATCTCTTCAAGTGTTTTATTGGCTAATAATTTGATCCTTATCTTTATTAGTATTCTTAATTATCTACACACTTTTAATTGTTTTCAAAGTCTACAAGATTGAATATTATAAACAAAATATTATCTATAATACAAGGTCTAGATTATCTTAATATTAAGTTAGTGATTTAAATAAATAACTTTTAGTAGTTTGGTTGACTGAAATTCCGGGTAGCTGAGCAGATCAAAATACCTTGTAGTTGAATTGACCAAAACTATAGTTATAGACTTGGTTGGAAAAATCGGGTTCTCACAGGTGTCCGATTTTATTTTATTAACAAAATAATGGGCACGCCACGTGGAGTGTCCGACACGTGTCTGATGAGTGTCCGAGAAGTGTCGGTGTCCGAGAAGTGTCTGACATTGCACCAATTGATTTTAGGAGTGTCCGTACATCATAGATATCATACATCAAGCTTCCTATAACACTAGCATACGTTAATTGTTATATTGGTCTAGCATCAGTCTTCATAAATTTAACATTAGAATCATACAAAGTATTATATTCTTTAATCTTTAGATATCGAGAGTTATCCAAAAGCTTCTCTATGTAATGAGTTTGATTCAACATAAACCCACTCTCATGGGTCCGGGACCGGGCCCAAGGTTGGGGCCGGGGTCAGACTCGTGGGCTTTTATCGGGCTTTTCATTCTGTATTCTTTAATACGCTTTTAATTAAATCTTTAGACTTTGTTAATAATAATAATAAATACGTTTAATTATGTTTAGTTGTCGCCTTTAAAACTAAACAATTTTGGCGTGTGATTTAAGGGTTAAGCAAATTACGACGCGAAAATATTTTAATAAAAGGGAAACTTATCAGTAATCAAAATTATATTCTAACTTAGTTTGCATTACATATATATAAAAAAACAAATAATTTGCATGATATGGGACAAAACAGACAGGGTATATATATATATATATATATATATATATATATATATATATATATATATATATATATATATATATATACACAGCACAACCCCATATCTCATCCTCAGGATGGGCAAACAATCCTCTCATCAGGATGTTGACTAAAATTATTTCATTAAATAATTCCAGTTTGGAACTGCTCATCACTTTTTCATCAACTCTATGTTGATGGAAAAAATGATAATAAACTCCCCTGAAAAAAAATGATAATAAACACTGCAATTTGGCCCCAACTTTAACAAATACTGTGAATATTTTATCTCTTGCAACAGTGTTATTTATTTTTATTTTTTCCTTTTTTCATTTTTGGTAAGTGGGCAGCTATTTTCTCCCCTCCAACTGCGGAGTTAGCTGTTGTGTGTGAAGTCATATGCTTAGCGTTGCATTATAGTTGGAGGCTTGGAGCCACTGTATTTTAGAAACGGATGTTGTACACTCACTCACAGGGTGTTCTCTGTGGCATGCTGATGCATTCATACTCACTTTTATTAGCAACTTTTGTCATAACAATGCAGCCTTCTCGATTATTCACTCTCGGAGGAAGGTTGGTTCAGTTGCGCATGAACTTGCATCCCGAGCGGTTTCTCATGGAACGACCCTTGTGTCTTCGAATTTTGTCCCTCATATTTGTCCTCTTTTGTAGCCAATTGAACATTAATTGAATCTATACATGTTTTTGTTTCAAAAGAAAAAAATATCAAATTTATCTCCAAACATATTCTCTCTTATTCATCATAATTTTTTTAATTTATACATATGTATATGAATGTATCATGATGGGATTACCCAATTTAGGACCATATACAAGATACATTATTGCCACGTGCCTCTAGTCCGAATGGCACCAAAGATCCCAAATGGGACAGGTCTCACAATCGAGACCCGTTGAACTCCCCGGAATAATGCTTGGAAAGTGTTGACAAAATGGCACCATGAGTGTGCCTGACTATAGCTCCAATACGAATGAAATCAGCTGCAAATGGAATTGCTGCATCAACATTAATCTTTACAAAACCAACTGGTGGTGGTCGCCAGTTAGTACTAGAAGATAATAATGCATTGCGATGGACTCTAGACGATAGTTGGCAGAGGAGAAATCATGGCAAGAACACCCAAATCATATAAATTACCTTGTTGGAGCACCCAAACCCACAAATCAAAAAAGGAAAACCCCTGAAAAGTGGGCAACAATGGCCAAATATTCGATAGCTTCCAAATTTTACGAGCCCATTTACATTACCAAAAAACATGATAACTGTCCCTAAATATGAAGACACCATCTGATGAGCCGACCTGATCCGCCGTGTATCACTTGACCTTCCTCAAAAGACATCGCCTGTTGTAAGGGCTCATTGTTATGACCGACCTGTGTGTCCGACGTGTTTCACTTCAAATGTTGACCCTTCGCCAAATTGTCTGGCGACCTCTTTTGGGATTCGACCTCATTGGCCGAGCTCTTCTCATTCCCTGCTTGATACGTGTGCACAACAAGAAAACTGAGTCCCCTGAACTAGGTAAGTCCTAGATCTGCGGAGCAATATCAGGGATTTGATTGTATTCACAAGATCTTAACATATCTGTGTAAGATTTGGATAAACATGGAAGGAGTCCTTGCTGCATGGTAACTCTTGGCTCTTTGCCTATAAATACCAGGTTTGGGGTATCAACTATGATGATTCATAATTTCTTTCAGTGTATGTTTTCTCATATCTTCTCGCCTGACTTAAGCATAGGAGGGGACCCGTCGGAAAAACTTCCGGCCCACTTCTCACTATTGCTTCGTGCATCTAAGAGGATATTTACTGACACCATTGTCGTTATTTTGAATATTGGAGAAGAAAGAGAGGTGAACCCCCTCTCTATTGATAGTAGCAGATCATCGCAACTTTTGGTGATATCAATAACCATTCTCTGGAACCAATTGACACCTAGGGCATAGTATATCTACTTAAATACCACACTTAACCAAATGAAAGTTAGTAGGTAGCGCTTCATGTAAATCCCTCCAATTACGGATTTTAATCTGGTGAGGAATTTTGAGAGCTCATAGTTTAGTGTATGGCCTGGCAACTGCATTGAAATCCCTAGTTGCTTTCCACATATAACCACGGTTAGCCAACTGATATCCGATTTAACCTTATATATTCCATTGCAAGTATAATGTATAATGTCAAATCATCTTATCTTGGCCATGCTTAAATTGAATAGGAAAGACTGGGGTGTAAACGAACCGAATCGAGCCGAATCTGCAGAAAATTTTAAGGTTCGAATTCGGCTCGAAATAGTTATATCCAAGCTCGAGTTCGATTAAAAGTTTGAATAGTTTTAAAAATTTGGCTCGAGTTCAGCTCGAATCAAAGTTCGAGTTCGAGTTCGAGTTCGGCTCGAAAAATTCGAACATGTTCGCGAACTATTCGAACTATTGCTCGAAAATGAATACTTGAAAGGTTCGAAATGTTTTTATTTTATATATAATTATATTATATTAATAAAATATTAAAGTTCACGAGCGGTTCGCGAACTATAGATTAAAGTAATTTGGGCTCGAGTTCGGCTTGAAAAAAAGTTTGAACATGTTCGAATTCGGCTCGAAGTCGAATCAAATACTTTTCGAGTCAGCTCCAAAAGTTCGTGAACATGTTCGATTCGTTTACACCCCTTAGAAAAGACGTTTTAATCTATCTGAAATTAAGGGGAGTGTGAAGTACGTTATTAAGTCAAATTGATTTTTTGATAAATTTCAATTACATAATATTTTTTTAAAAAATTGGATTTGAAGTTTGTAAATTATTGGGAATCTCACATGGCTAGTGCCCAATAGAAGTAGTTAACATTAAATGTGAATATTATCATATAATTGTTGATCTGTTTTTAAGAACAATGTATTTAGGGGCAACATCAACCAAATCGAGAATTTGATTCATGGGTCAATGAGAAAGATGAGAGTATGGTATGATCCGCCAATTTCGATTGATATTTTTTCTAAATTAGTAAATGATTTTTTCATAAAAATAATTTTTACATAAATAGATGTCTTTTCATTGAGAAAAAAAAGCTGTCATTTGCACATCGAGTCAAGCGGAGCCATGTGCATTTACTGTCATTTGTTTAATGTAATAAATTCAGCCCAAAGAAAAATTCTCCAAAGCTTTGACTGTGTGCAATACATTGCTTCTTAATTGATGACATTGCTTTAGTCTAGTGATTGACATCTATTTTCCAATGTAAGTTCGAGTCGTCTCCCCTCTCTTTTAAAAAAAAAATTGATGCCAAATAAAGAGATCCAATTATTGATTTAAAAAAAAGTTAGTTTCATTTTCATGACTTAAATTATATGATATTAATATTTTAAAATCTTAATCGATTTTTTTAGAATAAATAAAGGGAATTCTTCATTTAATAAAGGGACTTTTTTTTGAAGTGAACTATTGGGATTATTATGAAGACAGCACAAAACTGATAAATTACATTAATTCCATAATGTCCCCACCCGAGGGAGCAGTTTCCTTGGTATCCTTGTTTGAGATATCCTAAACAATAATTGATTTTGATGAGAAATATGATGTACGCTCTTATATCATTCAAATATATATATAAAATAATATTCTAACATAAAAAAATTAAATTCAACTCTTTATTGAACCATGCAAATGTGTTTACTAATAATAAATAAATGGGCTCCCAGTTGAGACTTTTTGAGTAGTATGATGGTCTCTTTGGTTCAACTTGAGTTGCTGGTGGGAAGGGAACTATTATGAATGTATTCAAGAATTAGGGCTTGAAATTGTGAGTAATATGCAAAATTAAGAGTGGTGATATTGCCAGAGCAATATTTGTGGCTATCGGAGCAAAAGGGGTAAAAATTCTAATTTTACCCGTTTTGTAAAAAACTAAATATGAGATAACTTTATTTTAAAAATTTAAATCAAAAGACAAATAAAATAATGAAATAATGATTTCAAAAAACTTAATAACTTTTTTTTAAAAATAAAAAATCGGTTATTTCAGTTAACCGATATTTTTAAATAAAATCAAAACCGAACAGAAATCAAATATCCTAATTAACTTAATCGAATTTTTGAATTAATTAGGTTCGGTTAATTAAATCAATTTAACCAAAAAGTCACTCGCGCTTGGGGAAAGGTAATCTTAGTATACAAATGTTCCAAACTTCGATGTGAAGTTTACCCAAGATGACAATATCACAACATACTTGATTAATAATAAGTTCATCATTTTTACATCAACAAGATTAGTGAATTAGGGAAAAAAATTAGAATTGCAATTGATATATAGATCACCTTCTAAAAAAAAATTAGCATATAATAAGTTATCTTATGTTTTTTTTGTTACAATAGGGTTAATATTGGAATTTTAACCCTTTTTGCTATGGCAGCAAATCGCCAGCCTAAAAAATTTGAGGGTACCAAATTAGAAATCATATCAAGAAAAAATATTGTATCTATAATCTATAATATATATAATGCGTAAGGAATTTTGTGGTCCGACCATTTCAGATCAATGTCTAATTACACTCATGACACTGCCAATCTAAAATATTACTATCACAACTGTCATATATGCATCCACCAATTTACGTTATGACATTTCCAATCATACAAATTACCATCACACCTAACATACAAATTACCATATTACCCGAAAAAATAATAAAATCCAAAAAAATTAAATATAAAAATAATGTATAATAATTTCATAAAGCAAAAATAAAAAAACGCATGTTACAATTATCACATCATTTTACAAAAAAAATGTATATGCGCATAACGCGTGCATAAGGGGACTATATCTATACTATATATAATGCGTAAGGATCTTAGTGGTACGACTATTTCAGATAAATGTCTAAGTACAATCATGCTCCTGTCAATCTAAAATATTACCAGCACACATATAATCTATGTGTCCACCAATTTACGTTAGGACATTCCACACCAAGCAAATTACAATTACACATACCATTCAAATTACCATATTACCCTAAAAAAATTATTAAAATCCAGAAAAGTTAAATATAAAAATACTGTATACTCATTTCATAATTTAAATTTAAAAAAAAACTAAAACCAAAATAAAAAAATATACGTTACAATTATCACATCATTTTAAAATAAAAATATATATGCACACAACTCGTGCAAAAAGGGACTAGAATATATAATGCGTGAGGGCCTTAGTGGTCTGACCGTTTCAGACAAATGCCTAATTACACTTATGACACTGCCAATTTAAAATATTATCATCACACCTGCCATCTATGTGTCCACCAATTTATGTTATGCACTTCTCAATCTTACAAAATATCATCACACTTGCCATACAGATTACCATATTACCCTAAAAAAATTTATAAAAATCCAAAAAAAAATTAAACATACAAATATTGTATAATAATTTCATAGTTTAAATTAAAAAAAAAAAGAACCAAAAAAAAAAAACGAACATACAATCATCACATCATTTTATAAAAAAATTACATATACATACAACCCATGTAGAAGATGAGTAGTATTACATAATGTATGCTACACAAAAAGTAAATCTCCTCATGTAACATACTAGCTCAATACCGTTAAGTACAAACAACTACATCTCATCATATCAAATGCATGTTTATATTGTGTTATGATATTGGCAGAATAATTAATGTTGCAGACATATCAATTTTTATATTAAATTCATGAAAATTATTCGGACTACAAATTTTATTGCTTTGTCAACAACATTTCTCTCTTATAATACTTGCAAGTAATTTAGTATTATCCTAAGTTTGGATTGAATTATCCAAATTAGCCATTCCATCAAATATATAAAGAAACATTAATATAGCGAGGAGTTGTCCAATGTGTTGGAAGGAAGGTAGAGGATAATGTTTTTTATTAGCTAAAAAGTTAATTATTAGTTTCCTTTAATAAAGTATTTACAACTTGATTCGAGTTGAATTAGTCATATTCACTTCAATATAAAACTATGCAACACAGAATTATTTTAAAATTTGAGCACTTATTTAATTCAATATATAATTTAATTTACTATCGATGATTTTTGGGTAATGATTAAAAGTTCTTTTCGGTTTGGAATAACACAAGCCAAATTTAAGAATAACACATTGGACATCCCAATTTCTCCACCACCAAAATTATCATATATATATATATATATATATATATATATTAAGAGTGTATTACATATAGACCACTTTAGTTTGAAAAATAAAAGATTACACACTCTATAGTTTAAATAATAATATATACCCCATATGCTATGTTTTTTATGTCAAATCATAGGGGATACATATGTAATGTTTCATATATATATTACCAGCTAGATATAGGTGATATTATAATGCAACTATTATAATGGTCCATCCCTTATTGTTCAAACTAGAAGTAACAAATTGTAATAAATCTTCTCTACAAGGTAGCAGTAATTTTTCCTATATTAATGCATCTATACAGGGGTCCATCCAAGTCTTGTGTCATGCCCCGAGCCCGGGACCGCTGACCCATGTGTTGCTTCTAAATAAAAATGTGAAACAAACAAACCTCATAGACAGATCTCAAATAACTAGTTCTTTCATTCCATAAAATTGAATTGTTTTTACATGATAACATTAAAAATGGTCTAAAACGGATTACATTGCGGAAAGTTAATAACTAAAAGCTTAACTGATAAAACTAATTTAGTTATATCAGTTTAGAACTGATTGGCACAACCGATGCAACTCCGAATCATTCTGGTTGGTCAGTAGAGCTGCTAGAATCCAGGTATTCACATCTTGTACTAAGATGCTCCCGAAAAATCTCAAATGCCAATCCAGAATTTTCTATGCTATTGATTCCAACATTTTGGGTTCACCCGAGGTCTTTTTAGAGTCATTTAAGTTGTCGTTAAGCTTGATTAGTATTTCGAATTTTATTCACTTGGATTTATTTGTGTTTAATAATCCAATTTTGGGCTCGAGATTTTTTGGGTATTACATAATATACTTGAATGATCTTAATCCAAATTTTAGACACCATTTTCTTCAATTATGTGAAATTCAAAGATGTATTAACCTCTGCGGAAGAATAGTATGTTTTAACATTTATCCTGGTAACGCGGATAAAAAATAATAATATAAGTAGATCTGATCATGGTTTAGAATCGTCGGTTAGACGGTTCAAAAAACCTCGACCCCTTAACAATAACATTTCTAGACTATTTCGGTTACATTTATTGAATCACTGATTATGTTTCGGCTAACCAACAGTCACGGTTACGATTTGACCATTATTTTTTAAAAAAAATTACAAATATTATTGAAATTTGAAAAAAAAATTAAAAAGTGCAAAAGCTATTTGAATGCGTTTTCCTCCATAGCTTAATCATAATTAACGTGACATAAATTTAAGCTCAAATAATCAAAATGTGTAAAATATATTTGTTTGATTAATATATATAAATTATAACACTCTATTTTGATCAACAATGCTCTTATAACTTATTGGTTGAAGCTAATTATTTAAGTTCGAGGTCATAAGTTTAAATCTACACCATAATATATATTTTCAATTTAAAAATACAAAAAAAATTAAAATAAACCCGTTAACCAGGGGTTCACGGGTTCGAAATTATGACCCTTAACTCACCCTCCTGTAGACGGGCAAAATTGATACCCTTGTTCTTTGGTGATTTAAGCAACATTTGCTGGACCAAATGACTTGCATCTTATAATTACCAAATAAAATTATGTTTTCATCATTATTTTAAATTTTTCAAAATTTGCCACCATTTAGAAAATCTATAAACAATTTGACAAATAAACTTGTGTCTATTAGTGTGAGATATTTCCACTGATTCAATCAAGCTAACGATGTGTTGTTGGTGTCAGCTGCGTAAAAAGTTTCACGACAGTTGAAAGAGTTTACTTGATGACCTGTTAACTTGCTGAGGAGTTGGTTATCAGAGACACAAGAGAATATTGGAGAGGAAGGATCTGGAGATCCATAGAGTTTTTTGAGAGCAAAAGAGTACGAGTGATTCATCTGAGAGATTCGTTGTAAAACAAATGGGTGAATCTAAGAGAGAATCATGTATTGTAATTGCTTGCTATACTCGAAGGAAAATCATTGAAAACTCATCCCATGGACATATGTTGTTATTTATCGAACCGCTTAAAATCGTCTTGTGTTGTTCTTGTTTTCTTTATACATTTAATTGATAATTACTATTGTGATTGATCTTGTGTCTGTCATTTATATATGCCTTGAAATCTGCTGTCGTATTGAATGTTCATAGTCATGCCATATTTGATCAAAGTTCTGCAATGTTCTGTGGGTCGGCGATCACATTGTTCAGTTGGCGTGCATGTTGATTTCTTCATCGGGAATTAAAGGAGTTCAATTCACAACAGTTACATCATACGCAAAATGTCAAATAAAACACTCAACAAAGTATATGAATCCGTTTAGATAACCTTTTGGTACGAATCGTCAGAAAACTTCAAAATTGTAGGCAAGAGACAATTGCTGGGCATGACTAAAACGAGGTCGAATCAGTGGTGGATTTAGAATTTAAGATGAGGGGTAAAAAAGGATAAAACCATAAAAAATGAAAAAATAAATTAGGGGACAAAATATAATTAATGAGCAATTTGTAATTTTGGGGAGACAAAATGCAATTTCATGGGGGGAATATAGTTTTATGGGTAATAAAAAAATCTTTTTTGAGGGATGACTCTTGCTTTGCGTCCGCCTTTAGCTAGAATAATTTTATTCTATAATTTATGATCAATTATATCTTATTTTATTACTTGTTCCATTTTACAAACCTAAAACTCAACATCCAAAGAATTTTACCATTAACTTCTTGGCCACTTATTTAATTCAATATATAATTTAATTTACTATCGATGATTTTTGGGTACTGATTAAAAGTTCTTTTCGGTTTGGAATAACACAAGCCAAATTTAAGAATAACACATTGGACATCCCAATTTCTCCACCACCAAAATTATCATATATATATATATATATATATATATATATATATTAAGAGTGTATTACATATAGACCACTTTAGTTTGAAAAATAAAAGATTACACACTCTATAGTTTAAATAATAATATATACCCCATATGCTATGTTTTTTTATGTCAAATCATAGGGGATTTATATGTAATGTTTCATATGTATATTACCAGCTAGATATAGGTGATATTATAATGCAACTATTATAATGGTCCATCCCTTATTGTTCAAACTAGAAGTAACAAATTGTAATAAATCTTCTCTACAAGGTAGCAGTAATTTTTCCTATATTAATGCATCTATACAGGGGTCCATCCAAGTCTTGTGTCATGCCCCGAGCCCCGGACCGCTGACCCATGTGTTGCTTCTAAATAAAAATGTGAAACAAACAAACCTCATAGACAGATCTCAAATAAACTAGTTCTTTCATTCCATAAAATTGAATTGTTTTTACATGATAACATTAAAAATGGTCTAAAACAGATTACATTGCGGAAAGTTAATAACTAAAAGCTTAACTGATAAAACTAATTTAGTTATATCAGTTTAGAACTGATTGGCACAACCGATGCAACTCCGAATCATTCTGGTTGGTCGGTAGAGCTGGTAGAATCCAGGTATTCACATCTTGTACTAAGATGCTCCCGAAAAATCTCAAATGCCAATCCAGAATTTTCTATGCTATTGATTCCAACATTTTGGGTTCACCCGAGGTCTTTTTAGAGTCATTAAGTTGTCGTTAAGCTTGATTAGTATTTCGAATTTTATTCACTTGGATTTATTTGTGTTTAATAATCCAATTTTGGGCTCGAGATTTTTTGGGTATTACATAATATACTTGAATGATCTTAATCCAAATTTTAGACACCATTTTCTTCAATTATGTGAAATTCAAAGATGTATTAACCTCTGCGGAAGAATAGTATGTTTTAACATTTATCCTGGTAACGCGGATAAAAAATAATAATATAAGTAGATCTGATCATGGTTCAGAATCGTCGGTTAGACGGTTCAAAAAACCTCGACCCTTAACAATAACATTTCTAGACTATTTCGGTTACATTTATTGAATCACTGATTATGTTTCGGCTAACCAACAGTCACGGTTACGATTTGATCATTATTTTTTTAAAAAAATTACAAATATTATTGAAATTTGAAAAAAAATTAAAAAGTGCAAAAGCTATTTGAATGTGTTTTCCTCCATGGCTTAATCATAATTAACGTGACATAAATTTACGCTCAAATAATCAAATGTGTAAAATATATTTGTTTGATTAATATATATAAATTATAACACTCTATTTTGATCAACAATGCTCTTATAACTTATTGGTTGAAGCTAATTATTTAAGTTCGAGGTCATAAGTTTAAATCTACACCATAATATATATTTTCAATTTAAAAATACAAAAAAAATTAAAATAAACCCATTAACCTGGGGTTCACGGGTTCGAAATTATGACCCTTACCTCACCCTCCTGTAGACGGGCAAAATTGATATCCTTGTTCTTTGGTGATTTAAGCAACATTTGCTGGACCAAATGACTTGCATCTTATAATTACCAAATAAAATTATGATCATTATTTTTAAATTTTTCAAAATTTGCCACCATTTAGAAAATCTATAAACAATTTGACAAATAAACTTGTGTCTATTAGTGTGAGATATTCCAACTGATTCAATCAAGCTAACGATGGGCTGTTGGTATCAGCTGCGTAAAATGTTCCACGACAGTTGAAAGAGGTTCCTTGATGCCTGTTAACTTGATGAGGAGTTGGTTACCAGAGACACAAGAGAAGATTGGAGAGGAAGGATCTGGAGATCCATAGAGTTTTTTTAGAGCAAAAGAGTATAAGTGATTCGCCTGAGAGATTCGTTGTAAAACAAATGAGTGAATTTAAGAGGGAATCATGTATTGTAATTGCTTGGTATACTCAAAGAAGGAAAATCATTGAAAACTCATCTCATGGACTAGGCGTTATTTGCCGAACCACGTAAAATCGTCTTGTGTTGTTCTTGTTTTCTTTATACATTTAATTGATAATTACTATTGTGATTGATCTTGTGTCTGTCATTTATATATGCCTTGAAATCTGCTGTCATATTGAATGTTCATAGTCATGCCATATTTGATCAAGTTCTGTAATGTTCTGTGGGTCGGTGATGTGCATGTTGATTTCTTCATCGGGAATTAAAGGAGTTTAATTCACAACAGTTACATCATACGCAAAATGTCAAATAAAACACTCAACAAAGTATATGAATCCGTTTAGATAACCTTTTGGTTTGGTACGAATCGTCAGAAAACTTCAAAATTGTAGGCAAGAGACAATTGCTGCCTTGCTGGGCATGACTAAAACGAGGTCGAATCACTGGTGGATTTAGAATTTAAGATGAGGGGTAAAAAAAGATAAAAACATAAAAAATGAAAAAAAAAAAAAAATTAGAGGGACAAAATATAATTAATGAGCAATTTGTAACTTTGGGGAGACAAAATGCAATTTCATGAGGAGAATATAGTTTTACCGCCTTTAACTAGAATAATTTTATTCTATCATTTATGATCAATTATATCTTATTTTATTACTTGTTCCATTTTACAAACCTAAAACTCAACATCCCAAAAAATTTTACCATTAACTTCTTGGCCACATACAAGGAATGAGAATTGTTTTTTGAGATGAAAACGATAATTTTATTAATCATTGCACGGTCTCAGAGATTACAATGTGATCAATGTAATCTGAATAATTTGTTGATCTAAATGTTGACACTAATGCATGCTTGGCTAAATTATGTGCATCTTCATTTCCATTCGTTCGAACCAAAAGAGCTTCAATCTCTAAAAACTCCAACATTAATCTTTTAATATCAAAGATAATCACGCCAATGGGTCAAAGATTTTCCGACGTCTGGATAACTTTCATACAATCACATTCAAGAATAACTCTACGACAACCATGATGTTTTGCCAATTCTATTCCCTTCCTTACCGCCAATGCCTCGGCCAACTCTGGAGATGTTGAGAAGTTGCATTGCTTGCTGAGCCAAGCGAGAAAACCAGTTGAATTACCATGATGAAGAAGGGCTGCATCACAATTAATTTTAACAACTCCAGATGATGGTGGTTGCCATTGTGTTGGAATTCTTGTTGCTGGAGAATTTTGAAGAATGCATGTGGCTAACATAAATTGCTGCAGATAAGCTTGGGCTAAATTCATTCAACCAGACACCTTATATGTAAATTCACCTCTCAACCTCATATTACGTGCGTTCCAGATTTCCTTTAACTCACCAATACAAGAGCAAGTCCATCCTTGCATAAAATTGTCTTTGAAATTGCAGATTCATTCCCAAAAAGCTGTGCATTCGTATGAAAAAAAATTGATGTCGTTTACGTATGCAAGCCCAACAAATATATTTATATGATTCTTGTTTGTTCATATTTTTGGTGTAATTTACAAATCTCCACGAGACTTCCATAAATAAATATTCCTATTTTTGTCATCCAAATTCTTTGTTTGAAATATTTTTGGTGCAATATAAAATTATATGTAATCAAATGTAAATGGATAATACATCAGAATGTCCATGTAGTTTGGGCTCATTCCCGATTCAATCCCTAAAATTTTCAATGACCTGATTTAATCCCTAAAGTTTAAAAAATTTCTCAATTCAGTCCCTATCAGAAATATTTTAAAATTTTACATACTTAATTGGGAACAAACCGACACAATTTAGTGCCCAACGTTCTAAAAATATTCTCGAATCGATCCATATTCGTTTGTTTCTCACGGTTGACTAACATCGGCTATTAAATAGGAAATTTTTTTTAAACTTTAAAGATTAAATCAGGTCACAAGGACAACTTTATGGATTGAATAGTGAATATATCCAAATTAAAGGATGTTTTAGATGTATTTTACATCTTTTCAAAAAAAAAAAAAAAATTAAACATTAATATTTGGCAAGTAGACTATGAGGTGATTTCTATTTAGTTACAACATAGATATATGTGTACTTGTATCTATATTTAAAAGTTTAAGAAATATATAAAACATGAAATTAATTAAAATTATTAAAAATCTGAACAATAGCCATGGTATCTCTATTTATATGCTTCCAAGCCAATCAATCTCCTGTGTAGTATAGAGAATCCAAGTGAACACACCAAAAACCTACGGTCCTCCCTTCTCTAGCAGTCTCTGCAACCCACGTTTCCCGGTTGTACATTCCGACGAACAGCCGGCGACCTCCGGACTTATAACACGGTATAAGATGATCAGAACGGAATGACGAGTGACCGATGGTCACATTCGCCATGTCAATTCAGTGCTCCGACTGCTTCTCCGATCTTCTATGTGGCGAGGACTCCAGTATCATATTCTCCGGCGGCGAAGATTACTTTCCGGAATACTCATCAGATATCGAACCTCGGTTGCCCGACGTCGAGGAATCAATCGCCAGACTTATAGAAGACGAGAGAGATCTCACCGGAACGAATATAAATAACCATCAATCGATCGATGCGTCTGTTAGAAATGAATCTGTTGCATGGATTCTCAAGGTATATTCCTTTTCTAGGTCATGGTTGATGATTATTGGTTTTTTCAGCACTTCACCACTATCATGCGCTCAGTTAGCCTTCATTTTCAAGGTTTTGATTTATCAAATTGTAAGTTGTAACTTAATTCATTGTCACCTCCGTAATGATTGTATGGGCGCACTTTAGCACTAGAACTTGCCGGTGATTACAGGAAGGATTTTGATGAGCGAGCTAGACGGAGTTGCTATTACTGACTGCGATGTAACAGCGATCAGTTTCACACGATAGACCTGCACGTTTATGTTATTGGAGAGGACTTACCGGGTTATTTTGTTTGTGCAGGTGCACCGTTATTACGGTTTTCAGCCATTAACGGCGTTTCTCTCCGTCAACTACTTTGATCGCTTTCTTTACTCCCATCAGTTGCCGGTATGATTTCCGTCACCGTCAAGTCTATTGGATTTTATAATCATTTTTCTAGATATTTTCATAAGAAGTATAGATCAAAGTCAAACACGAGGTATTAGTTTTTTAGTCATAATTTGATATATGAGGTTGGCCGATACCAAATATTCCTTTAAAAAATACTTCACATTTAACAAAATTGCAAATTAATTGTCCTATTAAGAAGTTATGTTTGAGTAGAACAAATACCATAATATTTAATTGTCAACTAATGACATGTAATTGAAGGGTGTTTCAATTGATTAATGGCATAAGATGGAGACTCAGGTCCATTATAACAGCTACATTGTTATTAGATTAGACGCATGCTTTCCACTAATTGAATTATTAAAAACCCTATTTCCGATACTTATTAAAATCAATTGTTTAATGAACTCGAATTTAGGACATGAATGATCATGGCACATAAAGAGCTCATGTCACTATGGACCGACTCGAGTTCAAGTCGGCCTGACGCACAAAAATTTATTTAGCTCTTCCCACCCAACTAAAAAAGTAGAATTTGGATGATGCCAATGATGCCAATGACTATATTGGTACTAGTTTAATATTTCATTTTAAGTATAATAAAGATTTACAAATTTGGGAAACAAAACTTGAAATTTTCAAAAATTAATTACAAATAATGTTTTTTTTTTTTCATTTGGATAAGAACTTACACCATAACTCCATAGTCTAGCCTGCTTGTAAACACAATACTACTTTATTTAATTCCCCAAAAGTGTATATTAAGGTGGTTTATTTGTCTTTATTAGTCTCTAATAACTTGGTAATGCATTCCAACTTGCATCATTATTGGTAACATATTTGTTCTTTTGTTTGTTTTGTTACTAATAATTATGACTAATATTTCTTTATTTTTTTTTAAAATTTCGTTGTCTGTATGATAAAACTAATATTATTTTTTTTCCGCACGGCTTAAAATAATGACAGATTTTATTTCAAAAAAAAAAAAATAATACCAATGACAGATATTGAATGGATGGCCATTGCAATTATTGTCCACAGCATGTTTGTCATTAGCAGCCAAACTGGAGGAACCTCTAGTTCCTTCTCTTTTGGATCTTCAGGTAATTTTAATAGTATTGTTGATCCCATGTATTATATACATGTTCACTTGAAACTCAATACAATTCAATTAAATTTCATTTCATAGGTTGAAGGTGCCAAGTTTATTTTTGAACCAAGAAATATTCAAAGGATGGAGCTTCTCGTGCTGAGGGCATTAGAATGGAGACTTCGATCCATTTCTCCCTTCTGCTATCTTAGCTTTTTCTCCCTCAAAATTGAGCCAACCGGAACTTATACCGGGTTCCTTACATCAATGGCAAAAGAAATTATTCTCTCTACCATACAAGGTATAAAATGTAAAATTTTATTTAAAATCACGTATCTAGCGTCTCCAATATATGATTTCATCATTTATTTGTATTTTTTTAGTCAAAATATATATAGTGAAATCTATATATGAACAGAGACCAGCTTTCTCGAGTATAGACCATCATGCATTGCTGCTGCATCAATGCTTTGTGCAGCAAATGATCTGCCGAAATTCTCCTCATTCACAGCTCAACATGCTCAGTCATGGTGTGATGGACTTCACAAAGTAAGAAAAATATATTATTTACAATGTAAATAGAAAACTATCAGCTTTATCATAAAGAATACAATATTTTATAATTTGCAGGAAAAAATTATGAGTTGCTACCAACTGATGAGACAAATAATGTCCAATAAGATGAAGAAGCAACCAAAGGTTCTACCACAACTCCGAGTCATGCCTCGGGTGAGTACCTTCTCTAGCGACTCGTCATCTTCCACATCTTCATCCTTCTCGGCTCACAAAAGGAGAAAATTAAGTAATTCATCATGGGTGGATGACGACAAGAGGAGCTCTGATTAAGGAGGGGGGTCTAAAATTAAAAACAAAACCAACTATAGAAAATGGTGGTTTATTTATAAAAAGAAAAGAAAAGAAAATGGTGGTCCAATGTTGTCTAAAAAAAGCCTCAGTATTTTTTCTCAGAAATTGACTAGAGGTGGTGTAGATAAATAGTAGGGTACTATAGCCTATAGTGTACGTATGTACAAATTTTTGGACATTTTCGGGAGATTTTTATTATAAAAACCCTTTATTGGTTGGCATTTGCCATCAATGAATGGGTTCGCTGATTCCCAAAGGGAAGGGGATTTGGTAAATAATAATACTATTATTTTGGTGTGAGAAAGCGAGAAGGGGAATTGTTTAATGTGTGTAGTGGAAACATGGGGGTGAATGGAGTGGGGAGTGATTGAAAATTCAAAGGTAGTATTGATTATTGTCATTGAATTAAGCGCTTTGCTGGTGGGACCAAATGGCCGGTGAAAATCAGCGGGGCCAGTCATAAATAAAAGATTGGAACTTTGAAAAATGAGCTGTGGGATGAAATACAAGTCAAACTTCTCCCTACAATCAATGAGATCAGTGACGATGAAGCATTTATATCGGGTTAGAGTTCATTAAAATTTACCTACACAAAGCTACACTACTGTAATAAAAGCTCCAATTTGGTAATAGCCCGAGTGAAGAGAAGAGACCATGGGATGGCAAAGGAGGAGGATGATAGTAATGGTTTACTTTCTTTCTTTCTTTTTTCAATTTAATTTTCGAGTGGTGTAAGTTCACACAAGGAGAGTGTGTACTACACGTGTTGATGTGTGCTTTTTTGGCGGGAATTTCCCCTTAATTTTTTCTTCTTGTCCTAACCGTATATACTGGACTTCAATTTTTTGTGGGTGATCATTTGCAGGCACGTGTGATGGATACACGTGCATGGCATTTTTTTTATATTAATTTTATGGCCTAAAGTTGGCCTAACTATACAAAGGTCTTTGGGGCCTTTTTCCAATTTTTGTTTATGGGTGTTGTATTAATTTGATGCAATAATAATCAGATTTTGTATGAATTGTTTGAAAAAAATGTTTATTGGCACCATAGCGGGGCAATATCTTTTCAATGACACCCTTGACTCGACAATAAATTGAAGCCATTTGTTTCTTCGTCTATATTACCCAAAGATACACATAGTTCCAGAAATACATATACCAACATGAATATAATAAAATTTATCATATACTGAAATTTTCTTATTAACTTTAATTAATATCTCTCCGCCCTCCCCTCCCCACCCCGACCAGTCGACCACCATCCTAGTTATCAGGGACCTGGTGCAATGCATGTGATTGACAATGAAGATTTTGTAGCTTTGCCATTTGTTTTATTTCTAGGTATAAAAAAAAGTAAAAAAAAGAAAGAGGTGGAAATCTTACGAAGGAGCAGCAATGGCTTCGTTGCATGTGAATGGACAGGGTGTGTTGGTCCCTCTAGCCATAAATTAAATGACTGACTCAATTGATAAATGAATTGGCTCGTTAACCAGGGCCCCTTTGCGACCTGACCTAGTTCATGTCTCGTCTCCCTCTGATTTTCAGACATCTGTATACTGTGAAAACTCATTTGGGGTTAGTCAAAATTTTTGTAATTAAAATAATGTATCTTTTAACTTTTTTTTTTTTATTTTAAACTTTCAAAATGAATTAAGCTAGTCCCTAAAAAGCTTTCAATAATCTTCCCGAATATGCAAGAAGGGATTGGTGGGGACAAACTGGGACAATTGCTCTTATCTGATAAATGGTGGTGGAGTCATGGTTATTTTAATAATCATGTATAATAAATTAAATTATATATTTTTTCTGTAAAATATATGTTTTACTTCTTTCTTGCATCAATCTCCATCTATAACCCACCCCACTCCCAGCCAAAAATAAATAAACCTAACGTTCTAAGCCTCCATAATTAGTTAAATTTGGTCTGTCCATACACTAAAACCTCTGAATCATGGGACCAGTTTATGGGGGGGGGAGGGGTGGGTGTCACCTATTGGCTATTGCACTGTTCCAAAGTCCAATTATCATGTAAATATTTTATTTTTCAAATCTTGATGTGTTGTTTAAAATTATAAAAATATTAAACTAACTATTCATTTATTTTATTGCCCTTATAAAAATAGCTAATGATTTATTTGAATGAGTTATTTGAAATATACAATTCCAAGATTTTTTTAGTTGTTTTGTAAATTTGACCAAAGGGATTTCAAATCCATCTTCTATCAATTTAATTGTATTTACAATGGATCTAGATACAATTGTGTTAGTGTTATTTGAAATCAATATCTTAGATCACCTTTCCAACTCAAATCCTTTTGTAGGATCAAACACTTACCGTTTTACCAAAATATATAGCTAGTGATAATGGTGCAATTCAAAACTTATAAACCATATAGTTGTACACGCTTCGATCGCCTTTTAAGCATGGACAATTATCGTACACTAACAATCACCCTTCAATAATTGCACTACCTTACAACTCATAAGAATTCAACATGCATTGGCTCTGATACAAATTGTAGGATCAAACGCTTAACGATTTACCAAGAGTTGTAGATAGTGGTAATAATGCAACTCAAATCTTTTAAATCGTACAGCAGTTCAAGCACCACACTTCGAGTACAGACAATTATTGCACTACAATACCTTTTATTCAACTCAAATCCTTCCATTGAAACATAAGCTGAGGTTGCATTTGGATAAATGAATATAATTGTGTATTTGGATTGAGTAATTTGAACACATGGATTTTAAATCATTGATTTCAAATTCATTTTATTGTTTGGATTAATTTATATTTAATGTATTTCAAATTTACATAACTACTTTATGTAAATGTAATGATAATTATGATGGATTTGAAATGCACCTAAGATATGTGTCATTTCAAATCCAAGTTTCAAACTCATTCACAAATCAAATCCTTCATTCAAATGAAATATATACATCCAAACACAACCTAAATGAAAGAATTTGATTTGACAATGGATTTCAAATTATTCCTATTTTGGATATATATTTAAATTAAACAATAGTGAATTTTGAAATGCATCTGAATTTAGTTGGTCTGAACAAATCAAATAGATCTGAATTTATAAACTTAAAATTCACGATTTTAAATAAAATAACTTAATTCAAAGATATATGTAGTAATAAAAACATTATGATTAGTAAAATGGAAATATACCTAGTATAAAAGCCAAGAAAAGGAGGCTCTCTATCTCAAAATTCCCGACATATAATTTCGTACGTTTTATTTTAGTTAAAAGCAAAGAAAACATGGTTCGTGTCCTTATAATATATTGCCTAATTTGAAACAGTACTTTCACAATCCGTGCCATATCCTAAACTTTCCTTACAAAAAACAAAGTGTAGTCCGTACGAAATATCAAGGGATTTCTAAATCATTTCACCCCCAAATTTGTTGTTTTTCCTGGTTAATTTGGTGGCCAAAAAAATCAAATACATAAATTATATAGTCCTACAAGCACTCGTATTGGCCATGTTTCTACTTTACTTATTGATCAACTCTATATGATAAGTTTGAAATGATTGATATGTTAATTTATATATTTTTATATAAATATTATTGTGTTTTAATATTGAGTTACTGTATAAGTAAATCTCAAACCGAATGCATGTAGTATTTCCCTTCCATCTACCATGGAAGATTTTGAACTTTTAAAAATAAAATTTCAGGGGACCATTCAATTGATAATAATTCAGAAATACAGGTTGGGAGATTTAGGTAATCAGACTGATATAGACAAGTCCTTTTGAAATTGTACCGTCTTTTACTGTGAGAGCCCCCCTTTTTCTATAAATTAAAACGATATAGTTATTTTAAAACTACTATGCATCTTTCTGATGTAAACCTATCATAAAATAATAAATCAGTAAAATTATATGAATTATTTGAAATCATATTTCCTTAAAAAATCACATCTATCGTTATTTGATTTTTTTTATAAAGAAATTATTGCATCCAGAGACTCCTCAAATTGTAATAAAAAAAATAATAATTACATCTACACTCCATCGATTTTAGCCTAATTACAGAAACCTTTCATTGACTTTGAAAAATTACAGTGACCACCCCTCTAGTATAGCGTCGTCAAAAACAATTAATAGAAGACGCGAAATGACGTTTTTGTATATATAATATAAAATTATCAAAACATTAAAGATACAATTCATATACTATATGTCATATAAAATTATCAAAATATTACATATAACTAATTGTATTATTCTCATAGTATCATATCTTTTTTGGTAATTATGATGATAAAAAGATCTTGTAATATCAAACACATCAATATCTTAAACAAATTTAAAATAAGTTTATCCAACTATTTTAACATCTTGTTGTTAAAATAAGACTTCTTAACTTATGAGTTGTTTAAAATAAGTTTAGCCAAATATCTTTTATACAATTATATGTTTAGATGTTGAATTTAAATGATATATTTAGGTCATGATCTTTAATGGCAATTGATGTTTTATCGAATCGATTTGTTCATTTTAATGTAAAAATCAGTCAATTCGCTTTGCTGAAAAACAAATTTGTCGGTTCAATTTTTACAAATTCGATTCAATTTTGACCGAATGTTCACCCTAGATGAACTCGTATTTGGGTAGTTTATTTTCAAAGTTAATATTTTATCTCGTTTATCAAATTATTAATCATATATTATTTACGTTTTAAATCATTCATTGAAAATATGATGATTATATGTTATCAAGTTTTTACGTTATTTTTTGCGAATCAATATTTATTGATATCAATTCCGAAAATGATAATCGAACATATTATTTCTTAATTTGACTTTCAATTTGATTTAATTCAAAATATTACAAAATATCGATATTTCTAACAAAAGTTTTTAGATGATGCATATATGTATATATATAAATATTGATTTTTTATGGTATGTAATGATATTTTACAAGATTGAATAAAAATGATAAAAAAAAATTAAAATTATTAGGAAAATAAAAAGGTTTGAGTAAATAATAACTATATTTGAAATAAATAATTCAAAATATAAAATATAACCGTCTAAAATCGGTTAAAATGCTTTTCAAGAACGACCCGCTCTGATACCACTTTTTAGGATCGATTCCGGGGGTGGGTTGTCAATCCATACCCGAGTTCAACCAACTTGAGCTTCAATAGCTCTTGTTCTTGAATTAATTGCACCGAGAGATTATATCGAGTTCGGTTTCAAAATCGAGCGGAAGACACTCGACATAACCAGCTCTATAACAGATTAACTACTTGAAAGATATTTTAAAAGTATGCAAGAAAATATATAAAAGCAGTAAGGTAAATAAATGAAGTAAAGTAAATACTTAAGCATTTGTTTATGGAAGTTCGAAGGTGATGTAGTCCTTCTATGTCTCCCATTCTTCCATCTCATTAAAGGATACACTAGAAGACTTTGAGTAATACAATCCCGTTGTACTATTCCACTTAGGTTAATACCATAAAGATAGCCTAAACTCCTACCCCCACACAGTTCACAAAGAGTATGTTCTTTAATGTCTCACATGCAAAGACCTCACTCAGTTGTGATAAATCATCAACTGTTACAATGATATTCACTCTTCTATTTTAGCTCACAGATACAATGAATAGAGTGACTACAAATGCACAAATGATCTTGTTCCAGATCTGATATAAGCTTGAAAGAGGTGCCAAAAGGTTTGGGGAGTTGCTCTTCATTTAACAGAATTGTTCTTTGAAGTTCCCAAATTGAATCCCAAGTGGGTTTGCTTTAGAAGGATTGTATTGATATTCAATCAGCTGTTAATGAGCTATTTAACAGCTACCAAATCATGTATATATAGTTTCAAGTAATGATATATACGTTAGATTCAAGAATATAGCCATTGAGACAATTTTTGTAAGCTTCAAATATTGCAACAGTCATATTCTGCTTCTGGACTATTTTAGAAGTCCGCTGGTCGAGTCCACTGCTCGAAGTCTGCTGGTTGAGTCCACTGGTTGAGTTTACTGCTCAAGGTCTACTGGTACCCTGTTGGTTGAAGCTTCGAGGTCTGCAGGTCCAAGTTCTACTGCTCAAGGTTGAAGTCTGCTGCCAACCTTGCTGCCCATAGCCTGTTGTTCTGTTCTCTTGGTTATGACTATTGATTCATTGATTTCTGGGCAAAGTGATTAATATGAAAGTTGTAGCCATTTCTCTTAGCTTTTCATGGAATCAATAATCGCTCGAATTCAAGTTCGTGAGAGAGAGGTATGCTCGAAATACGAGGCGATGCTCCTGCTATAAGTTTGCTGATTTCGTCTGCACATGGCGTGACTTGCAGAAGCGTTTTGACCATCTTAACGTCCGATTCAGTCTTCAACTTCTAAAGATGATTTGTAGATATTCATCTTATCTTTCCAACCCATACTGAATCTTTCCATTTCGATAAGCGAGCTTAGAGTGATGGCCAATATATCATAGCTGCTCCAATCTGTCCGCTGCTGTTTCAGCTTTGCACCAGTAAGCTATTGCAGACATGTTATTGCCATGTAAACATTCGAATCAGGTCTACTAGCTTGAGACATGACTTGTAGTAAATTGAGTTACACATTTAGAATCAGGTTGTTTTGATATCCGAGCTACGAGGTATGATTAATTTAGTTAGTAGCGCTCAGGGTCTAATGGTTGTGTCTACTTGTCCAGTAGACCTTTGTTTGTGTCTACTGGTCCAGTTTACTTCTGCCCATTTCTTTGCTAATCATCAAGATCCTAATCATGACATGTTCACTGCACACTTGATGAAATATATTAGCAACACAATAACAAGTTTGTTGACATCAAAACCAAGATTATTCGGGTTTCTAAAACCCAACAATCTCCACCTTTTTTATGATCACAAAACTTGAATAAAAATACGAACATTAAAGCACAATGTTACATAACAAGAAATCATATTTTTATTTTAACATATTTATCCCTCTTTTGTGTGGATAAAAAAGGAAGACAAATAAAATTTTCTTCCACGCAAGAATTAAATTAAAACACCCCCTTAATTTTAAAAGGTTTGAAAATATGAGCAAGTGATGGGTAAATGAGATAGGCTAAAATAAATTAAAAAATGGAATGCATATTTATTTTTGAACGAAAATAATCTCTTTTGATGATGGGTGCAGCATACTTGTCATCAAATTTGAATTTATTGACAAAACTCAACAATGACAATTTGATACATTCTATGGCAGCACACAAGAGTCGACTTTGATGAATAAATTGATTTTTTCTCATGAATAATCATGCTGCAAGACCTATACCGATGTAATTGAATATGAGTCTAGTTTGCAACGCAAAAAGCAGTTTGTCATTTGGACATCTGAGCAAGAAGTTGTGCCAATTTTCCCAAAGCCGCTGCAAGCTGCCAGAAGAACTGAAATGCTTCGAAAATTGTTAAAAAAATCGTAAAATAACAATATTAAACTTAAAATGAGTTTAGAACATAAACGAAAACTTGAACATTCAAAATGGATTTTAAATTCATTTTCGTGCAAAATAAATACAATGAAATTGATTTTTATGCTAAAAATGTTCATACACCAAGTTTTTGAAAATTATGCTATGAAAATAATTCATGCTCATGAGAAAGTTTATTTAAAAGATTTTCGTCTAAAATCAGTTAAAATACTTTTCAAGAACGACCCGCTCTGATACAACTTGTTAGTATCGATTCCGGGGGTGAGTTATCAATCCACACCCGAGTTCAACCAACTTGAGCTTCAATAGCTCGTGTTCTTGACATAATTGCACTGAGAGATTATATCGAGTTCGATTTCAAATCCGAGCGGAAGACACTCGATATAACCCGTTCTATAACCAATTAACTATTTGAAAGACATTTTAAAGGTATGCAAGAAAATATGTAAAAACAGTAAGATAAATAAATGCAGTAAAGTAAATACACAAGCATTTGTTTATGGAAGTGTAATCCTTCTACGTCTCCCCTTCTTCCATCTCATTGAAGGATACACTAGAAGACTTTGAGTAATAAAATCTCGTTGTACAACATCACTTAGGCTAATACCACAAAGATAGCTTAAACCTCTAGCCCTTACAGTTCACAAAGAGCATGCTTAATGTCTCACATGCAAAGACTTCACCCAGTTGTGATAAATCACCAACTGTTACAATTGTATTCACTTTTCTATTTTAGCTCATAAATACAATTAATAGAGTGACTACAAATGCACAAATGATCTCATTCCAGATCTGATATAAGCTTGAAAGAGGTGCCAAAAGGTTTGGAGAGTTGCTCTTCATTTAGCAGAATTGTTCTTTGAAGTTCCCCAATTGAATCCCAAGTGTGTTTGTTTTGGAAGGCTTGGATTAATCTTCAATCAGCTGTTATTGAGTTTCTAAATCATATATATATAGCCCCAAGTAATGATATATACATTAGATATAAGAATATAGCCGTTGGGACAGTTTTGGTAAGCTTTGAAACACTGCAACAATCATATGTTGCTTTTGGCTATTGAAGTTCGCTGATCGAATCCGCTGCTCGAAGTCCGCTGGTCGACGTGTACTGGTTGAGTCTACTCATCAAGATCTACTGGTACCCTGCTGGTTGAATCTTCGAGGTCTGGTGGTCCAAGGTCTACTTCTCAAGGTTGAAGTCTGCTGCCAACCTTGCTGTCAAAAGTATGTTGTTCTGTCTATTGGTTATGACTCTTGATTCGTTGATTTCTGGGCAAAGTGATCAACATGAAAGTTGTATTGCTTTCTCTTAGCTTTCCATGGAATCAAGAATCACTTGATTTCTAGTTCGTATGAGAGAGTTATGCTAGAAATACAATGATGTTTTGTCTGCACATGGCGTGACTTGCAGAAGCTTTTTGGCCATCTTAACGTCTGATCCAGTCTTCGACTTGTAAAGATGACTTGTAGATTTTTGCCTAAAATCGGTTAAAATACTTTTGAAGAACGACCAGCTCTGATACCACTTGTTAGGATCGATTTCGGGGTGGGTTGCTAATCCACACCCGAGTTCAACCAACTTGAGCTTCAATAGCTCGTGTTCTTGAAATAACTGCACCGAGAGATTACATCGAGTTTGATTTCAAAACCGAGCGGAAGACACTCGACATAACCTGTTCTATAACCAATTAACTATTTGAAAGACATTTTAAAGGTATGCAAGAAAATATGTAAAAACAGTAAGATAAATAAATGCAGTAAAGTAAATACACAAACATTTGTTTATGGAGGTTCGAATGTGGTGTAATCCTTCTACGTCTCCCCTTCTTCCATCTCATTGAAGGGTACACTAGAAGATTTCGAGTAAAAAAATCACGTTGTACAACCATACTTAGGCTAATACCACAAAGATAGCTTAAACTCCTAGCCCATACAGTTCACAAAGAGCATGTTCTTTAATGTCTCACATGCAAAGACTTCACCCAGTTGTGATAAATCACCAACTGTTACAATGGTATTCACTCTTCTATTTTAGCTCATAAATACAATGAATAGAGTGATTACAAATGCACAAATGATCTCGTTCCAGATCTGATATAAGCTTGAAAGAGGTGCCAAAAGGTTTGGGGAGTTGCTCTTCATTTAGCAGAATTGTTCTTTGAAGTTACCCAATTGAATCCCAAGTGAGTTTGCTTTGGAAGGCTTGGATTAATCTTCAGTCAGCTGTTATTGAGCTTATAAATAATGTATATATAGCCCCAAGTAATGATATATACGTTAGATATAAGAATATAGCCGTTGGGACAGTTTTGGTAAGCTTCAGAAATTGCAACAAACATATTTTGCTTTTGGGCTATTTTTGGTAGTCCTCTGATTGAATCCGTTGCTTGAAGTTCACTGGTCGACGTCTACTGATTGAGTCTACTCCTAAAGATCTACTGGTACCCTGCTGGTTGAAGCTTCGAGGTCTGCTAGTCCAATGTCTACTGCTCAAGGTTGAAGTCTGTTGCCAACCTTGCTGTCCAAAGTATGTTGTTCTGTCTCTTGGTTATGGCTCTTGATTCGTTGATTCCAGGGCAAAGTGATCAACATGAAAGTTGTAGCGCTTTCTCTTAGCTTTCCGTGGAATCTAGAATCGCTCGATTTTTAGTTCGTATGAGAGAGTTATGCTAGAAATACGATGCAATTTTGTCTGCACATGGCGTGACTTGCAGAAGCTTTTTGGCCATCTTAACATCTGATTCAGTCTTCTACTTGTAAAGATGACTTGTAAAACTTCGCCTTATCATTCCAACCCATACTAATTCGTTTCGTTTCGATAAGCAATCTGGGAGTTATGGCCAATATACCACAGTTGCTCCAATCTGTCATCTGTTGTTTCACCTTTGCACCAGCAAGCTCTTGCAGACATGTTTTCGTCATGTAAACATTCGAATCAGGTCTGCTGGCCTGAGATACGACTTGTATTAAATTGTGTTGGCTATCCAACCCCAATAGAATCAGGTCGTTTTGATATTCGAGCTATGAGATATTATTGATTTAGTCAGAAGCGTTCAAGGTTTACTAGTTGTGCCTATTGGTCCAGTAGAACTTTGCTTGTTTATACTGATCCAGTTTACTTCAACTCATTTCTTTGCTAATCATCAAGCTCATAATCATGATCTATTCGCTCCCACTTGATGAAATATATTTGTAACATAATAATAAGTTCTGGTAACATCAAAATCAAGATTATTCGGATTTTCAAAACCCAACATATATAATCCTCACGATTTAGATTTTAAATGAAATTTTGCATTTTCTTTTGATCACGTAATAATAAATATTTTGCAAATACCAATTAGATTAGAGAAAAGGCAGCTACCCCCTCCCCCTCCTTATACTGTGCATAGCCCCAACGTTCGATCGGCTAAAAGGTTATAATGTGTCTATATATATTTTGGATAAATCATATTTTGATAAAATGACAAAAAATTTTGAGAAAGACTGAAGTTCATAAAAATATGTACATTTGGCGAAAAAAAAAAAAACAGAAAAAGAAAATTCTTTTGAAAAGAAACAACCATCCTACATTCTTATCCCGCTAGTTACAAAAAAAAAATTTATTCTTTTAGCTCAAGTAAATAGTTTTTTTAATAAAAAAAGTGATATATATTTAATATTAGGATAATATATAATTTGTTCACTATTCAAAAGATTTTTTGCCAAGCACATATTATGAAAATATAATGTTTATCTGTTGGGTTTTTAGAACCCGAATAATCTAGGTTTTGATGTTAACAAAACTTGTTATTATGTTGTTAACATATTTATCCAGCCTGCGGTTCATAGATGATATCTTACTGCTAAGAAATGGCTTTGAGTTTGATTGCTGAATTAAGAATTGAACATTCAACAGACCCTTAACACTGCTGATTAAATTGATCATAACTCATATCTCGTATATCGAAATGACCTAATTCAAAAGGGGTCGGATAGCCAACTCAATTCTCTACAAGTTGTAATTCAGACTAGTAGACCTGATTCGAATTAGATGACGAAAACTTGATTGCAAGAGTCCGCTGGTTCAAAGCTGAAACAACAGCGGACGGATTGTAGCAGCTGTGGCATATTGGCAAGAACTCTCAGCTCGGTTATCAGAACAAAACGATTCATTATGGGTTGGAAAGATAAGTTGAAGATCTACAAATCATCTTCAGAAGTCCAAGCCTGAACGCTAGGATGGTCAAAAAAGCTTCTGCAAGTCACGCACTCTGCAGACGAAATCAGTAGACTTACAGCAGGAGTATCGCCTTGTATTTCGAGCATAACTCTCTCATACGAACTCGAAATAGAGTGATTCTTGATTTCGTTGAAAGCTAAGTAAAAGGTATACAACTTTCATGTTGATTACTTTGCCCAGAAATTAACGAATCAAGAGACATAGCCAAGAGAACAGATCAGTAGACTTTGAACAACAAGGTTGGTAGCAGACTTCTCAACTTGGACAAGTATGACACAACAAGTAGAGCTGACACAACAAAGGGAGCAAACACAAGTAGACATACTCTACTGGGACAAATCTGCTCACTTCCAAAAATAGTCCAGAAACAGAATATGATTGTTGAAATGTTTGAAAGTTTACAAAAACCGTCCCAACGACTATATTCTTGTATCTAAAGTATATATCATTATTTGGGGCTACATATACAAGTCTTGGAAGCTCATAAACAGCTGAGTGAATATCAATCCAAGCATTTCATAGCAAACCCATTTGGGATTTAAATTAAGAACTTCATAGACAAACCTTGATATGTGAATAGCACTTCCCACATCTTTTGGAACCTTTTTTCAAGCTTATATCAGTTCTGCAACGAGATCATTTGTGCCCTTACATTCACTATATTCTTTGTATTTGTGAGCTAATGAACATCATGGGGGATCCCATATGATGACGATACTATACAAAGAATATCTTTTAAATTTACAGCTTTATATTCTGTAAATTATGAATTGTGATATTGTTGTTATTGAAATGGTGTTATTGATATGCTCACCCTGTGTGGGGGCTGTTTCTGTTGGGACAGGTTCAGTGTTGGCTCTGGAGTTGAGTTCGAGCTGTTGATTGGAAATGCTCCCAGGGCTGATGTGATGCCCGTGAATTAATAGTGAAAATTCCTGTGTGGTAATGATCCTTAATGGATTTTAATTGTGGCAATTATGAATTAATTACGGTGTTGGGACTCCGAGGATTTTAAATCCGGTATTTGGGGTTGTTGGATCCAAGGGTTGAGATTGTATTCTTACCCCGGTGATAAACCTTGGAATTTGGTTTTTGGTGGGATCTGGGGTCTGGGTGCTTTGTGTTGGGGCTGGTAATGAAATTTGAGATTGAGAGGTAATTATTGAACACATATGATTTTTAATGAGTCATGATGTATTTGTGGAGGACTCAGGATTTTTTAGCCTTGGTACTATATATACCAAGCGGACTCGGTGTTCAATGAGTTGGCTGATCGATCGAGATGCTCTGTTTTGTGGTATATATTGTGTTGTTGTTATGGTATCGATGCATGCTTCGCCCGGGGTCTTTTATAATGGTTAATCATCATGGATTGACGATATAATTGGAGGTTGTGAACGTGCTTGGGCACGTGGTTGCATGCTTATAATTAATTGTGAATTATTTAATGTGTTTAACAAATAATTCATCGGGTCATGGGACTAAGGCAAGGTTTGACTCGGACAACGGAGTTATAAGTTACGTAACGTACGAGCATAACCTTATATCTTATCGCTATTATTGAATGCATGGTATATTGTAATTACAATAAATGAATATGTATTGTGAACTACATGGTGCCGCTATGAAGCGAGCAACAGTTGAGATGTTGTCGCTATGGAGCGAACATCGGTTATGAATGTCGTTGCTACTGAGCAGTGATGAAATGGGATTGTGGAACTATTGTTTAGATACGTAGGTTATCTATAAGCATTGTAAATGATTGGATTTTATTAATTATGGAAATTGGCAATTCGTGAACGGATTTTAGTTAATCAATGAAATGATTAACTGACTTTTGGGAATTTAATGATTTCGGTTATTTTGAGAACAAGAACAGCACAGGGGATCATGTATGAGGATGACACTATTCAGGGAGTGTCTTTTAAATTCATCGCTTTACATTCTGTAAATTATGTAATGTGATATTGTGATTATTGGATTGGTGGTATTGGTATGCTCACCACGTGTGGAGGCTGTCTCTGTTAGGGCAGGTGGAACAGGTACAGTGGTAGCTCCGGAGTTGAGATCGAGCTATGGATTGGAGGTACTTCCAGGATCGGGTACCGATACCAGTATTGAGTAGGGTATTTTATACATTCGATACACATACATTCATTCGATGCTCGCATGTGAGCACTACTATATGTGTATATTGTTTGTATAAAAAGGCAAGGACCTTTATCTTTTCATTCATGTGTTACATGCAAGTAATTAAAGGAATTGCAAAATGAATTGAGAACATGTTAGTGTATTATAGGGTGCATACTATGTAAGTGAATTTGTATTGGGGACAATTGGACATTGTGTGGGATAATGCAAGAAATTTTATTGTTGGTATATTATGCTATGGTTGCATGTGGTTTTTTCCCCCTGATTACATGGTAGTATGCACTAAATACATGGGTTAATACACTAATAGCGGGTTAAGGGCATGGGGTCCTTACAGCTGAGGTACCAATGATAGTATTGGGTAGTATGTTTATACAGTAGATACACATTATTCATTCAATGCTCGCATGTGAGCATTCTTATATGTGTATGTGGGTTGTATAAAGGTTTGAGACTTCTCTTTTCATTTATGATTTGCATGCAATTAGTTAAAGGGAATTGTATAATGAATTGAGAACATGTTAGTGTGTAATGAAATGTATACTTATGCTAGTTGGGTGGATTTGAGAATTGTACATTAAGAGGAATAATGCCGAAATTTTATAGATAGCATGTAAAGGTCATGTAAGCATGTACAACAATTCTTTAGTTAATAAAAGTATACACCATTATTTGTTGATAACACGCTAATAGCGGATTAAGGTAGCAAGGGCATTACATTAGTGGTATCAGATCAGTGATTTGCTCTTTTGGGCTGTTGAGGGCCTATGAATGTTTGGATAGAAATGAGTAGCACATAATTTATACATGACTGTAGTTAGTGTCGTGTGACACCACGATTTTGCTTATGTACATCTATGATGTGAGATCATAAATGAAATGTATTATTGTTAACCATTGTGGTTGCAGGGTCGTATGGAATACAATGTAAATGATATTGTTTAGAATGATTAGCACCTTATGTAATAAGTGCTAATAAATCTGATTTGTACGAAAATCATAGAAGGAGAAACGTGATGTGCTGTCCGAGGACAGGGAATGGTGGGCAATGATGTGCCGTCAATAGGTGACGGCAGACGATGTGATGACCAGGTATGGTTATCTTATGGATATGAGAATGCAGGAGTATGCATACATTGAAATTGATTTGTTATCATGACGTGTTAATGCTTTATATTGCCAAGAGCATATATATTAATGTGTTGCAATTATTGTACAACTACGGGTATATCAATTAGCGCTGGATCAGAATATATGTCGTTGTCTTATTGGACGCTGGATCAGGATATTTGCCGCTGTCATATTATAGCGTGAGTTGCTAGTATGTCGAAGCGAGGGATATCATTGAGCCGTTGATAAATCGAAGCAAAGGATATTATTGAGCCACTGATATAACGTAGTGGGGATTGTGAATATTATGTTGTTGTGTATATTGATATCATTATGATGATGCAGGTATGTTGAACAGCGATGGATAAGATATTTGCCGCTGTCATATTGTAGCGTGAGTCGCTGATATGTCAAAGCGAGGGATATTATTGAACCTCTATTGTACATGATATTTGCCACTGTCTTATCAAGCGATGGATCATGATATTTGTCGCTGCCATATCGTATCGCGGGTCGCTGATGTGTCGAAGCGAGGGATATCATTGAGCCACTGATAATTCAAAGCGAGGGAGATTATGTTAATGCCGATGTCGTGTCGAAGCGATGATACATGCCGCTATCACGTCGAAGTGATGAGTTTAGGAACAAAGTGCTACATGTGATGTGAGCCACCTCTTGATTCCAAAAGGAACAAAGTGCTACATACATGTGAGTCACCTCTTAAGTCCATGGATTATGCCGATGTATACGCATCGATGGATTATGCCGCTGAATACATAGCGATGGTTATGCCGTTGTATACGTAGCGATGGTTTATGCCGCTGTATACATAGCGATGGGTTATGCCGCTGTATACGTAGCGATGGTGCGATGGTTTATGCCGCTGTATACGTAGCGATGGTTTATGCCGCTGTATACGTAGCGATGGTTTATGCTGCTGTAAACGTAGCGATGGATTATGCCGCTGTATACGTAGCGATGGAGATTGCCGCTCTATACGTAGCGATGATGTGATACCGATGTATACGTAGCGATGATGTAATACTAGACGTAGCAAGGGATTATACCGTCATTGAGCGATGAGTGTGGATTGTATACCGCCGTTGGACGATGAATATAAATGTGCCGCTATTATATTAGTGATGAGTAATATTATATTACCCTTGTAGTAGCAATAAATGTGGATGTCATGTGTTGACATGTACAGTCACGAGTTGACGAGGATATTGTGGATGTCACGTGTTGACATGTACCGTCACGAGTTGACGAGGATTTTGCGGATGTCATGTGTTGACATGTACCATCACGAGTTGACGAGGATATTGTGGATGTCATGTGTTGACATGTACCGTCACGAGTTGATGAGGATATTGTGGATGTCATATTTTGACATGTACCGTCACTAGTTGACGAGGATATCATGAATGTCATGGATTGACATGTATAGTCACAGGGTGACGATGTATTTCATGATGATAAGGTATGGCGGACAAGGAGTGACTTGGGCTACCGTTGCGATGAATAATACATATAGAAGTATGTATTAAATCGTGTGATTTGAGTGCCATTGGTTGGCGCGTGATGGTGTGTGTCGCAGGTGGACACGAAACCATTATGCCGAGCTAGTTTGCTCGATGGATAAATGGTTGTACGGTACAGATAAGTGTACTGCAGCACGTATTGAGGTAAATGTGTTACGTAGTGTTACCTTTGGGTATACTCGTTGAGTTGGCTACGGCCAAGCGATATGTCGATGTGGTGTATGGTGGACATGGTCGCCCATACACATGCGAATGTGAAATAAATCCCAACGGGTTAGGATTGAATTGTGATCGAGTGAGGGCATTGAGATGTCCCTTGTGTATTGCTATTAGAGAAATATTGGATGATGACCCACTACTCTAATTGATGGTGCGGTATTGTATACCTGGATTGAACGTGTGAGACGTTGGTAGGTTTTGTATAAACCTTAGGATGTTGCGAGGTGCTAACCAGGTAAGAGGAATTATTGTTTCAGTATACAGTGAGCTTGTTGTAGCCACTATACTGCTTGTTGGAACCGAGCATAGTGAATCGTATGATGATACGATGAGAGGTTATAGTGGACTCGTGTAGTCACTATAATGCCTTTGAATTGAGGTGGGAGATACCTCAAGGGAGCTTTCAGCTCAGATTGGCCAGGAGTACCAACGTGAGGGTTAACAAGTTATTGTTACCTATAACTGAGAATTCTTGAATTAAGAATGCAATGGTGAGACGTAACCGGAGTTGTGGGATATAGTTAGTGTGGTAACACTACTGTATCGATTGTATACTGTCGTGGAAAAAGTTGGTATCAGTTGCGAGTTGATTATGAATCAACCATGGTAAGCATTACTGATGGTGGACCGGGTAATGGCTTTGCGTTATTTGTGAGACGTACTGTAGACGTCTTTGCTCGAAAATGTTGAGTACTATGGTATTAGTACGGAGTATCGTTAGAATTTGTATACGTCGTGTATACGGGTTTGAGTATGATTAGTGATAGTGGCAATGATGCACTATTCTGAACCAGTTGTGTATTTATTGGTTCAGGGATACATTTCTATATAAATGCATCTGAATTATCCGAACGATGGTTCAAGATTGGAGAGTCATGGGTGCATGTCGCTTTCCTTGTGAGGAAAGAGGTATTGATATACCTGTTGGGAATCTTTGAGAGATTCGACGAGTTTGTGCGCGTGATGTTGATGTTGAGTTCACACCATTAGTCATTGATTCGTCAATCATTATTCTCTACTGAGCAAGGATAACTGAGTGATTGACAATCGTGTCTGGGCTTGGGAGTATGATTGGAGATACCCAAGTCGAGTGCATTGATTATCCATCTGGTGTTTTTGGTGCTCAGGCGTATATGTCTGTATGTATATACGATGTCAGCATTTTTACGCTTGTTGAGTAGCGGGTTGGCTTGCCTGGTTTAGTGAATATCGGGTAAGAGATTGTGGTATCCTTGAGATTGATAATCTCAATTGGACGATTTATTTGGAAGAATAAGTTATGAGGTTTTGGTAGACTCTCTTTTAAGAAGAGGTTGTCGTACTTTGGGCTAAGGAAACTTGTTGTTGGTTAATTCGATAGTTATCCTTGTGTTAGAATGGTTGATTCTAAGTGTAAACAAGGGATGGCCAGGATTCGAATTCGCTTGGTGTCGTTGTCGACACAAGTGATTGCTTTTACTTTAAATAATTAATTCCAGTGTAGCGATTATATACCGCAAGCGTACGGTGTCAAGTTTTAGTATAATGATATAAAAGTAAGGATTGTCGTACCCACAGGGACTAGTAGTAATTACCACATTAATTAGCATACTATATTTAACCTACGAAATTATTTTGAAAGATTAACTAATTTACTCAACTCCGGGAATCAACCACACCACAAAGAACTAAGATAGTAAACAGTAGAGATAAATATCGAGACTTCGGTTCACTTGGGTAATCCCCCACAATTCATCTACTAGTTCTAATTACAATTAATATATCCAAGGTGACAAGTTTTTCGGTTATATCTAATACACTATCTCGAGCTATACCAAACCTAACCCCGATTTGCAGTAAGTAACTCTCGTTCACTTATTTAACAATTCAATGTTGCATATGCTTTATGAAAACCCTTAGCCTTCGATTACTAGATATCTATAGCTATCACTCATGTATTTGACGCAATCTCTCGATCTCGGTCTGAAATCCACGGTATGTGTTATTTGTTCCGTATTACAATATCATCTCTCGATCTCAATAGCAAACTAACATCATTCAAAGGGTAGCTAACCCCTTAAAAGCATTAAAAGCATAACACAAACACAAAGATAACAAAAACTCAATCAAAAACAAAATTAAAACTATGGGTACATACACAAGATACCATTGTCTCGATAACAAACTTAGCCTAGCATATTCACAGAAAAACAATGTTTTATAACATCTAACAACATTATAAACATTGTAAAATCAAAAATAAACTAAAACAGAGTTCAGAAATACTCATAAACACTCAATGTTGAAACCGTGAGTCGATCTGATGTTCCCGTCTCTGGCTGCGTTGCTATGAATCCTGTTGAAGGTGATGGCTTCTCCCAAAGGTAGGCTGCTATTCAGAGTTAGAAGAACCCTATTTTTGACATAAAAACTCCATTTTATACTCTCCTTCACGAGCCCATGAAATCTGGTACCAAGTATAGCCCAAAACTTAATTAAGGAATTTTTCTCGGTAAGGACTCTGCGTGCGTGCAATCACTTCATTATTAGCGATCGATCGCTTGAAATTTTATCTCTGTGGCGATCGATCTCATAAGTGTTCTACCCCAATGCGATTGATCCCTTGGTATTTGCGATCGATCGCTCTTGCTTCAAATTTCCTTCACGTTTCTGGCTGATGGCGATCGATCTCATGGTAATGTGCGATCGACCGCATTCATCTTTTTTCATCAATTCAACCTTTTTCACTTCTTTTTCAATGGCTTGACTCATCTTGTCATAGTTCCATCTTCCAGTCCATAAAACAGGGTTTTTCATTGTTTCTTGCACTTCTACCGGATTCCTGGAAATATATCAACACACAAGCAAAATCATAAATTCTTCCAAGAATTACTATAGAAATAGCAAGAAATATATGCAAATATAAGTGTAAAATGACACTATCAACAAGTGGTGAGAATGCAATTGATTTTTCTTCCATGTTCTCTATGGAATCTCGAAACTTTGTTGAGTTTCAAAAATGTGTTGGGACAAAGATGTGATTCCTTGGAACACACAGATGTAGACATCTGTGAAGATGTGTTTTATATTGATCGGTAGCTGTGAGTTGCCCGATCCAAGTTGCAAGTGGTGCAACTACTCCTTTGATGGAGATGGAATTGGAGAATGGAAACTGAGATTGATATGATATACTGTTGCATACTGGTAGTTTCCTTTGTAACGGTGTGTATTTGGCATCGTAGACTAAGTTGTAGAGATATCATTGAGGCGATATCTATGTGGGAATCAGGAATGATTCGTTTAGATAGCAGTTAAGGTTGACTAAATGCTTTTGGGTGGTTAACATCGAGGTGTGTTAACATCTTTTAAGGTTTTGATGGTTTGGGAGGATAACTCCATTCCAGAATTTGGTGTGAGGTCGATGAACCTCGCAATTGGTGTGTCATTCATGATGTGTTCATGATTCGATATTGTACATTCGAATCAAATTGCAAAGTCTCGGTAGTACTTGGAGTACGCGTGTGCAAATTTTGAGGATGAAATTTTATCAGTGGGGGATAAATGTGATATCCGAAAATTATTGTGTTAACTCCAGAGTGATTATAATCCTTAATGGATTTTAAGTGTGGTAATTATGAGATAATTACGGTGTTGAGATTCCCGTGGATTTTAATCCAGTATCGAGATCGTTGTACCCAGATGTTGAGATTTATTTTTATTGAGGTGTTAAACCTTGGAATTGTGTTGGTAGTGAGATCTGGAGTCTGGGGTGCTTTGGATTGAGGTTTCTGATGTAATTGAGTAAGTGATAGCTAATTATTGAACACACATGATTTTTAATGAGTTATAATGCGAGTATTTGAGACTCGGGATTTTGGAGCCTTGGTACTATATATACCAAGTGGACTTGATGTTCAATCATATTCCCTTCCTTTCCCTATCTCCTCTCTCCACGCCTCTCCCCTCTCACCCCCACCTTCTACCCTTTCCCCCCTTTCTTCTCCCATGGAAGAATCGAGCAAGGGTCGATCTCGGAACACGATTTCTCGAAGATAATTGGGTAATATTCTTCCCCTCGCCTTTATCTTCATATTGGTAGTAATTTTATGGTGTTTGGTTGGTATGGTTATGGATTTGGGTTTTGGGGATTTTTGGTAAAATTGTTTAAGTGTTATTTTGGGTGTTTTTATTGACTTTTAAGGGAGTATTTGATGTTGTGAAGGAGTTGGAGGTGTTGGTTTTGAGGTTGGGTGTGGAAAAACACCATTAAAGCAAAGATGTTTCGGAATATCGCAGGTCCACATCGCTGGAATTTGAAGATGATGAATAGTAACAAACGATCGATCGCTAGAATTCACAGATCGATCGCGAGGAGGCATTTGACTTTGGCGATCGAGCAGCGTGGGAAGGCGGTCGATCGCGAGGCTTCGAATTTTGGGCAGTAGGATCTCGCGATCGATCGCTGGAGTGGCGATCGATCGCGGCCCCTGTTATTTTGTTTTTCAAAACTTTTGTTAAATGTTGGGATTTTGGAATTGGGATTTGTTTAGTAGATTTTCTTGGCAATGTCTACATTCCAATGTGAATATTACACTTTAAAATGAAACGGTTTGAATTGAACTTTAGTAAGATGTACTACTCAATTGAACTATTTGATAACTCATTTAACATAGAAAATGGGATGCCTTGAGTAATACGCATAGTTCAGTAATTGTGATTAATCATGTGATAGGATGATGTATTTGGGGATTAGATACATGCTTGTGCATGTGGTTATGTGCTTATGATTGATTGTGAGCTATTAACTGTGTATAGCGAATAATTCACTGGATCTCGGGTCTAAGGCAAGGATTGGTTCTGGCTATTGGACTATAAGGTACGTATAACGTACGGGCATAGTTTTATATATTATTGTCATTATTGAATGAGTAATATATTATGGTTGCAATGAGTTGGCATTGTTGAGAATTATGTGATGCCGCTATTTAGCGAGCAATGGTTATGATGTTGTCGCTGTTGAGCGAACATCGGTTATGATGTCGCTGTTGTTGAGCATGCAAGATGATAGAATGCCACCGCTATTGAGCGAGCGATGTGATACAATGTAATAGAACTGTGAAATCATTGTTGAGATACATGTGATATCTGTAAATCATAAGTGTAATGATTTAATTATATTCGATTATGAAATTGACAGTTTGAGTATGAGTAAAGTTAATCAATTTAATGATTAACTGATTTGGGAGTTTGATGGTTTTGGCTATTGTGAGCATGAACAATATGGGGGATCCATATGATAACGATACTATACAATGAGTATCTTTTAAATTTACAGCTTTATAATCTGTAAATTATGAATTGTGATATTGTTGTTATTGAGATGTTGTTATTGATATGCTCACCCGTGTGGGACTGTTTCTGTTGGGAAAGGTTCAGCGTTGGGTCTGGAGTTGAATTCGAGCTGTTGATTAGAAATGCTCTCACGGCTGAGGTACCAATGTTGGTATTGGGTAGTATGTTTATACAGTAGATACACATTATTCATTCAATGCTCGCATGTGAGCATTCTTATATGTGTATGTGGATTGTATAAAGGTTTGAGATTTCTCTTTTCATTTATGACTAGCATGCAATTAGTTAAAGGGGATTGCATAATAAATTGAGAACATGTTAGTGTGTTATGAGGTGTATACTTATGCTAGTTGGGCGGTATTGAGAACTGTACATTAAGAGGAATAATGCTGAAAATTTTATAGATAGCATGTAAAGGTCATGGAAGCATGTACAACAATTCTTTAATTGATAGAAGTATACACCATTATTTGTTGATAACACAATAATATGGGATTAAGGTAGCGATGGTCTTACAAGTTAGTTGAACTCTGTGGATTAGCCACCCACCCCCGAATCGATCCTACCAAATGGTATCAGAGCGGGTCGGTCTTGGAAAGCATTTTAACCTATGATGCATGGATACTCCAAAAATTTTCACAGTCATGTATCCGATACTTTTCGGATACCGATACTCATGGATACTTGCCCGATACACCATGTGACATATCTGAATTAAAAATTAATTTTTTTATTTTGGATACTTGTCTAGATACTTCAGATTCCGACCTATTGGATACGCTATATAGAGTATCTGAATTTAAAAATTATTTTTTAATCTCAGATAGTTATATGAATACGACCAAGTTTATTCTTCTTCTTGTTAGAGAAATTGGAGTACTTATGCATTTATTCATTCAACAAAGATGAACCAAATAACACTACAATGTGCTGAAGATTTGATTTTCAATCATAGTATCTCTTATTTCAAGGAAATCTCCACAATATACGAAGGGCGACTCCAAGATGTGGGTGTGGCTGGATATGTTTTTGAGTCGTTAGATGATGTAAGCATTCTTGATATTGCAAATCTCTCACTTGATGAACCAGCATTTGAGTCTATTATATTGCAGGTACTGCTAATGAAGGATCAATATATCGACATAGCGCAGTCAATTAAAAAAACTAGATGAAGTTTAAACTTTGTTATTTTTGATTTTATGTGTTTATTGTTGACTATATATTTGAAACTTGATTTCTTATATATATTATTGATGTATATATATTTAAAAATAAAAAAAATTACCATATCCAAACGTATCGTATCATAGAAATTTCAAAAATCCCGGGTAACCGTATCCGTATCCGCGTATCCAAGTATCGGCATTCCCGTGTCCGCGCATCATAGATTTTAACCGATTTTATATGGATATCTTTTAAAGAAAATTTTTCATGAGCATGAAATATTTTCATCGCATATTTTTAAAAATTTTGGTGTAAAAATATTTTTGAACATGAAACTTATTTTCATTGCATTCATTATGCACGAAAATATTTTTAAATCTGTTCCATACTCGTTTTAAATTTTAAAATTGTTATTTTGAGTTTTTTTTACAATTTTTGAAATAGTTGAGTTTTTCTGGCAGTTTGGAGCGACTTTGGGAAAAACTGGCATAACTTTTTGCTCAGATATCCAAATGACAAACCGCTATTTTCATTACAAACTAGACTCATAGAGGATCACAATGGTATATGTCTTGTAGCCTAATTCTTCATGAGGAAAAGCAGTTTATTCTGCAAAGTTGACTTAAGTTTGCTGCCATAGAAAAGATGAAATGGACATTGTTGAGTTTTGTCAAGAAATTTATATACGTTGTCAAGCATACTTCGCCCATCATCAAAAAAGTTTTTTTTTTCAAAATTAATGTGCATTGCATTTTTTAAAATTTGTTTAAATTTGCCTCTCACTTGCTCCAATTTTCAGATCTTTTAAACTTAAGGGGGAGATTTAATTCAATCCTTGAGGGGGAGAAGCTTTTATTTGTTTTCCTTTTAGATTCACACAAAAAGGGGGAAAAATTTGTTGTTTTTAAAAATATGACTTCTTGTTATGGAACATTGTGCTTTAATAATCATATTTTTATTCAATTTTTGTGATCATCAAAAGGAGGAGATTGTTTGGTTTTGGGAACCCAAATAATCTTCGTTTTGATGTTAACAAAAGTTGTTATTGTGTTGTTAACATATTTTATCAAGCGTGCAGTTCATATATGATATCTTACAGTTAAGAAATGGCATTGAGTTTTGTTGCTGAAATGAAAATTCAACATTCAGTAGACCCTGACGCTGCCGACTAAATTGATCATATCTCGTAGCTCGGATATGGAAACGACCTGATTCTAAAGGAGTTGGATAGCCAACTCAATTATGTACAAGTTGTACAGCAAACCAGTAGACCTGATTCGAAGGTTTACTTGACGAAAACTTGATTGCAATAATCAGCTGGTGCAAAGCTGAAATAGCAGCGGACGGATTGTAGCAGTTGTGGTATATTGATCATAAACTCTCAGCTCATTATCGAAACGGAACGATTCAGTATGTGTTGTAAAGATACGTTGAAGATCTACAAATCATCTTCAGAAGTTAAAAACTTAATCTGACATTAAAATGGTCAAAAAGCTTCTGCAAGTCACGTATTGTGTAGACGAAATCAGTAGACTTACAGTAAGAGTATCGCATCCTATTTCGAGCATAACTATCTCATACAAACTTTAAATCGAACAATTCTTGATTCCAGGAAAGCAAAGAGAAAGAGCTACAACTTTTATGTTGATCACTTCGCCCAAAAATTAAAGAATCAAGAGCCATATCGAAGAGAACAAACCAGTAGACTTTGGACAATAAGTTTGGCAGCAGACTTCTCAGCTTGGACAAGTAGAGCTGACACGACAAGTAGAGCTGACACAAGTAGATCTGCTCTACAGGAACAAATCAGCTCACTTCCAAAAGTAGCCCACAAGCAGAATATGATTGTTACAATGTTTGAAAGCATACCAAAACCTTTCCAACAACTGTATTTTTGTATCTAATATAAATCATTATTTGGGGCTATATATACAAGTCTTGGAAGCTCATAAACAACTTATTGAAAATCAATCCAAGCATTCGAAAGAAAACCCATTTGAGATTAAAATGGGGAACTTCAAAGACATACATTGCTATATGAAGAGCACTCCCAACATCTTTTAGCACCTTTTTCAAGCTTATATCATATCTGCAACGAGATCATTTGTGCCCTTATATTCACCCTAAAATGTAAGAGCGAATAACATGGTAACAGTTGGTGATTTATCATTACTGGGTGAGGTCTTTCCATGTGAGAAATTAAGAACATGAGCTATGTGTGATTTGAGTGGACTAGGAGTTTAGGCTATCTGTGTGGCATTAACCGAAGTAGGTTGTATACTGAAAAGTGTAAACCAAATCTTCTAGTGTATCATTCAATGAGATGGAAGACGGGAAGACATAGAAGCATGTGTGCTTCAAACTCCCAGAAACAAATACCTGTGTTATTTACTTTATTGCATTTATTTACCTTACTGTTTTGGTTAGCATTGTGAAGCATTTTATGTGCTTGTAAAAACACCAAAGTGTAGTTCACTAAGTGTTTGATAAAATGCTTAAACCAATTTATTTTTACATATTTATTTGCATACCTTTAAAATGTCTTTCAAATGGTTAATCGGTTATAGAACGGGCTATATCAACCGAAATCGATATAATCTATAGTGCAATGATTTCAAGAACACTAGTTATTGAAGCTCAAGTTGGTTGAACTCGTACGTGGATTGGTCACCCACCCCCGAATCAATGATGATAATGATACAACTCAAATATTTTAACATATATAACAGTCCAAATGACAGGGCGGACCTTTGGGGCCAGGGGTGTGCTCGGATACCCAACTCAATTCTCTACAAGTTGTACATCAGACCAGTAGACATGATTCGAAGGTTTACTTGACGAAAAAAGGATTGCAATAGTCAGCTGGTGCAAAGCTGAAACAGCAGCGGACAAATTGTAGCCGTTGTGGTATATTGGCCATAGCTCTCAGCTCATTATCAAAACGGAACGATTCAGTATGTATTGGAAAGATACGTTGAAAATCTACAAATCATCTTCAGAAGTTTAAGACTTAATCAGCCGTTAAAATGGTCAAAAAGCTTCTCCAAGTCACGTATTGTGTAGACGAAATCAGTAGACTTACAGTAGGAGTATCACATCCTATTTCGAGCATAACTATCTCATACAAACTTTAAATCGAATGATTCTTGATTCCAGGAAAGCAAATAGAAAGAGCTACAACTTTTATGTTGACCACTTTACCAAAATATCAACGAATCAAGAGCCATATCGAAGAGAACAAACCAGTAGACTTCAGACAATAAGATTGGCAGCGGACTTCTCGAGCTTGGACAAGTAGAGCTGACACAAGTAGATCTGCTCTACTGGAACAAATCAGCTCACCTCCAAAAGTAGCCCACAAGCAGAATATGATTGTTACAATGTTTATATAATTGTACAATGTTTGAAAGCTTACCAAAACCCTCCCAACAGCTGTATTTTTGTATCTAATATATATCATATACAAGTCTTGGAAGCTCATAAACAGCTTATTGAAAATCAATCCAAGCATTCGAAAGAAACCCATTTGAGATTAAAATGGGGAACTTCAAAGACAACCTTGCTATATGAAGAGCACTCCCAACATATTTTGGCACCTTTTTCAAGCTTATATCATATCTGCAACGAGATCATTTATGCCCTTATATTCACCCTAAAATAGAAGAGTGCATACCATTGTAACAGTTGGTGATTTATCAGTACTGGGTGAGGTCTTTCCATGTGAGACATTAAAGAACATGAGCTCTGTGTGATTTGTGTGGGATAGGAGTTTAAGCTATCTGTGTGGCCTTAATCGAAGTAGGTTGTATACTGAAAAGTGTAAATCAAATCTTCTAGTGTATCCTTCAATGAGATGGAAGAATGAGAGACATAGTGAAGCAAATACTCCCAGAAACAAATACTTGTGTTATTTACTTTATTACATTTATTTACCTTACTGTTTTGGTTAGCATTGTGAAGTATTTTATGTGCTTGTACAAGCACCAAAGTGTAGCTCACTAATTGTTTGATAAAATGCTTAAACCAATTTATTTTTACATATTTACTTGCATACCTTTAAAATGTCTTTCAACTGGTTAATCGGTTATAGAGCGGGTTATATCAACCGAACTCGATATAATCTCTCCGTGCAATGATTTCAAGAACACTAGTTATTGAAGCTCAAGTTGGTTGAACTCGTATGTGGATTGGTCACCCACCCCTCGAATCAATTATGATAATGATACAACTCAAATATTTTTAAATATATAGCAGTCCAAACAACAGGAGCGGACCTTGGGGGCCACGAGTGCGCTCGGTCCGCCTTCCCCCCGCCCCCCACCACATTAAAAAAAGTTTTTTTTAAAGAAAATTTTTTACCCTTTTTTTTAATTTTTTTTTTTGTTATTTAGATACTTGACTTATATTTAATTATTTAAATAACTGTGTTGTTATTCAATTGAACCCCATCAATTATTTAGGTCTAAATGTATTATAAATAAGGTGAAAAAGTGGAGAAGACATATTTAGAGGCAATAATTATATTGAATAGCCGCCACGATGACTCGAATTATACAAAATAAAGGCTTTGAATGTTTATTAAAACGCAAAGGGATGATAAAAAGGACAATGGTGGAAGGCACTTAAAGCTATCTTTGATTAATGAAGTGCGTTATTAATAGTTTATTAATACATTGTAATTGATTTGACAAAGCAAAACTGAAAGAGAAATAAAGTTGGCATTTTTTTTTAAAAAAATGTCTGTAATTTTTTTTAGAAACAAACGATATGATATAAATTAACTAGGAATCTCCGACATTACAAAAGTATGAATAAAATTAAGATAGATTGGCAACCCGAAAGATGAAACTAATGTATTTTTATCCAAGTAGAATAAATTTATTATAACTTTTGACTTATAAGTCGAGTTATAATAGATTAACACCTTGTAAAATAAATATATTATAATATCAACTCTAATTTGTAATAAATATATAAAAAATTATAATAAAAATTATTTAATATAAAAATAAATAGTCAGTGAGATTTGACACTATTATTTAGGGGGGTGAAATTTGTTAATTTTCAAACAAAATGTCAGCTATAGTTAATTCACCCGACAAAAGACAGTATATTTAACTTTGTTGGTGCAAATTTTAAATAAAGACTTTACTTCATTTATTGCATTGTCGAGATCATAATAGAATCTACGCAAATTATGTGGGTATGAACAATCATTCATTCTCAAATATTAATATTTAAATTCCATATATGCTTTTATATAAACAACCCCCCATAGAATTAGACTTTGTTCTATATATTTAGGGTGAACAAAATTTGGTTAAACCGAGTTAATCGAATTAATTTAAGAATTTGGTTCGGTTAATTTGAAAATTTATTTTTTTATTTTTTATTTTCAGCAAATCAATTAATTCGGTTCAATTATGATCATCTATTCTAAAAATAGGTTTAATTGTTTTGATAAATAAAAATGAATATTTAAATTTGTTTTAAAATTACTCTCTTTCTATTTTTAATTTTTGTTTTAAAAAAACTGGTCAATCCTATTACATATGGATATTAACCGAGTTTTTTTTATTAATTTTGACTTGTTCGGTTTTGACAAAAAAAATCATTTTGTTCGGTTTTTGATTTAGTCAAAAAATTCAGTTTGTTTGAGCAAATTTAATTAGGTCAATAATCGAGTTTATCTAATGCTCGTGAATGTATTTAGTTTCCATTAATTCAAAGAATATGGGTCTGTGATTAGAAAGATGAGGAGGTGACTATTACTTGATACGACTGTTTCTGAGAGCCATGATTTCATAACAGTGGTACTGATGAAAATTTGTTTCGAAGGTTAGAATTTACAATAAATAATTTTTTTCCACTCTATTATGTTGGGATTAATAATTATAATTGAGTTTAATTAATAAAAGTCCAATAATTATTATTAATTTTGTTAATGAGAATAAAATTATAGTAAGTTAATTATAAATAATTAATTAGGCTAAAGAAATCACACATTGAAAAGTTGAGACACTTGTGGTTTGTTTATAATGAGATACAAATCAATAGAGTGTAGTTAAGTAGTAAAGATGGGTGCCCCTAGCGCGCCATCCGTCCATCTGCTCGGCTCGGCTCGGCGCGTGTGTCGCTGCCGCGAAGGCAGCCCTATCTTTTTACTACTCGAATTTCTGAAATGACTTTTCATCTACCTGATTTTTCATATTCTGCTGAGTATTAAGTTTAAGACTTTTCACCTACCTGCAGAATTGATATCAGATCTAAGTGTTAGACTTAAATCCATATTAAATCTGATGTTAAGTGTTGAGACTTTTCACCTACCCCACTAACCTTGCATTGAATTTTTTGACCTTTGGGAGGTCTGCTGTAGTAGCTATATAAGCTGCACCAGCTTCATTTTTTCAAGAATCCGAAAAGTGTTCACTCATTCATACATTCATACATTTGAGGGTACTACACACTACTGGTGTTCAAGTGAGTCTACTCGGATTTCTGCTTCATTCCGAACAGAGGCGATTGGGCGTTGTACCTTAGAACTCTCTTGTCCGGGAGGCCAGAAGCTTGTAGGCGGGCAAATTTGAGTTTATGGGCACAATGCTTGCAGTGGCCTCGTCCTGTTCCAGTTTTCAGTTGTGCAAATTTCGAACAGTGTTACATATTATTACTGTAAGTTTACAGTATATTTTATTTCGATCATAATTGTAATCTGATTATAATTCGGTTATCAGATAACTTGTGGGTTCAAAAATTTCAACAGTCGCAAACTCAAATCTGTTTTAGTTTCTGTTTTGGAAAATAATCAGTTTTCGACAAATATAATTGTCGAATTTTCAAATAATCATTGTTTGTGCACTATCAACAATTTATAATGTTCGTTTTAAAACTAGTTTGATATTGTTTGTGTTGTATCGTTTGTATTTGGTTTTTAGCTTATGGCTGACCAGATTCCAAACCGAGTTGCTGAGAATACTTAGATTCCAGTGATGAAAGCTAGCGGCGCTAAGGTCGTTATGAATTCTGAGAAACCCAATGTTGTTCTCTCAATTTGAGAAACCGGAAAAGTTCAAAGGTTCCAACTTTAAACGTTGGCAACAAAAGATGATGTTCTTCTTGACCACTTTGAACTTAACCAGGTTTCTTAAAGAGAAGAAACCAGTGGAGGACAAAAAGGATCCTCAATCTGCTACAATAGTCGAATCGTGGCTGAGTGCCAACTACCTCTGTCGTAACTATGTACTGAATTCTCTCGACAATGCAATTTTCAATGTGTATTCCCCCAAAGAAACTGCGAATGATCTCTTGGAATCGTTAGAAATGAAGTACAAAGTTGACGCAGGCTCAAAGAAATTTGTAGCCGGTCGATTCGATGACTATCGAATGGTAGATGGCAAGAGCGCTGTTGAGCAATGCGAAGAGCTGCAGCTGATATATCATGAACTTGCTGATGAAGGTATGGGGCTAAATGATGCTCTCCAAGTGGCGATGCTGATTACCGCCATCTTGGAGGACTTCAAGAGCTACCTAAAGCACAAGCGAAAGATGATGAGTCTCGAGGATCTTATCAGTAGGCTGCGCATCGAGCAAGACAACCAAAAAGTTGACAAGAAATCATTTGGAATGATTTCCAAGGCCAACGTGGTTGAAGTTGGGGACAGCTCCCGCGGGAATAAGCGCAAATGCACTTTTGATTCCAAGGAAAATACTCAGAACAGGAGGTTCACCGGTGACTGTTATGTGTGCGGTAAACCTAACCATAAGGCCAAGGACTGCACACAACGCCAAATCAATGAGGGTAAAAGGAAGGCAGTCCCAACCAGAGGCAAATGCAAGAGGCCTGCACATGCCCACATTGCTGAGGACAACCTGAGCTCAGACATGGATGACATGCATTTGACTGCTGTGGTGTCGGAGGTGAACCTTGTTGGTGGGAACTCCAAGGAATGGTGGGTGGACACTGGGGCTACTCGTCACATATGCGCCAACAAATGGATATTTAAGACCTATCAACTAGTCAATGCCGAGCACTGCTACGTGGGAAATTCAGCAGTCTCAAAAGTTGAAGGCAAGGGGACGATTGTGCTGAAGGTGACTTCCGGTAAAGAGTTGACTCTTACCGAGGTGCTCCACGTGCCAAAGATCCGAAAGAATCTCATCTCCGGCGCAGTGCTGAACAAGAAAGCCTTTCGGCTCGTGTTTGAATCCGACAAAGTCATTCTGTCCAAGGGTGGTATGTTCGTGGGAAAAGGCTACTTGGCCAATAACCTCTTCAAGATGACTGTAATGAATCTCAAGAGAATGTAGAATCGCCTAGACGAAGCAAAAGAACGAGAAAAGAGAAGTCTTTTGGCTCGGATTTCCTAACATATCTGTTAGAAAATGATCCGGCTACTTTCAAGGAAGCAATGTCCTCTCAAGACTCTGATCTTTGGAAAGAAGCGGTGAACAGTGAGATTGAATCTATCTTACATAATCATACTTGGGAACTAATGGATCTTCCTGCATGTTGTAAACCACTAGGCCACAAGTGGATCTTCAAGAGGAAGATGAAGCCTGATGGTACTGTAGATAAGTACAAGGCTAGACTTGTAGTCAAAGGCTATCAACTAACTGAGGATGTTGATTATTTTGACGCATACGCTCCTGTATCCAGGAAAACATCGATAATGTTAATAATTGTATTTGCTGCATTATATAACCTAGAGATCCATCAATTGTATGTAAAAACGACTTTTCTAAATGGAGAGTTAGAAGAGGAGGTTTACATGGACCAACCTGAATGGTTTGTAGTTCCAGGAAAAGAAACGAATGTGTGTAGACTTGTGAAACCCTTATATGGATTAAAACAAGCACCTAAACAATTGCACGAAAAATGTGATAGCGTCATGCTTTCAAATGGGTTTAAAACAAACCAATGCGATAAATGTGTCTACGTGAAATGAGACAATACAAACTATGTGACAATATGTCTCTACGTAGATGACATGATAATTGTTGGTAATAACAATAATATCAAAATTACCAAGAAAATGTTGTCACGAAATTTTGAGATGAAAGACCTAGGTCTTGCAGATGTGATTCTTATGATGAAAATCACCAAACATGCAGATGACTATTCTCTCTCCCAGAATCATTATGTTGAGAAGATACTTGACAAGTTTGACAAGGGAAATAATATCATCGCGAGAACACCTATGGAGGTGGTGTCAAATCTTTGCAAGAATCGTGGAGAAGGTGTGAGACAACTTGAGTACTCTAGGGTCATATGTAGTCTCATGTACCTCATGGACTGCACTAAACCTGATATATCTAACTCAGTCAACAGATTGAGCAGTTATACTAGTAATCCCAGTTATGAGCACTGGAATGCAGTAGTTCGAGTTCTTAGATTCTAAGATACACTACTAATTACGGACTACTTATAAGAGAAATTGAAGGGTACTCATATGCGAATTGGATATCGGACTCCAAGAATATAAAGTCCACGAGTTGATATATCTTTATAATTGAAGGTGCAGTTGTTTCATGAAAATCATGCAAACAAACGTGCATTGCCAGATCAACTATGGAATCTGAGTTCATAGTCTTGCAACAGAAGAAGCTGATTGGTTTCAGAGTTTCTTGGAGGAGATTCCATTGTGGTCAAAATCTATGCCACCCATTAGCGTGCACTGTGATAGTCAGTCAGTTATGGTAAGAGCACAAAATAATGTGTATAACGGAAAATCTAGACACATACGTCGGAGACATAAATCCGTGAGAAATCTACTGAAAACTGGTGTTATTTCTCTAGATTATGTGAAGTCTAAAGAAAACATTGCGGACCCATTTACAAAAGGTCTAACGAGAGACCGAGTAAATATTTCATCGAGGAGAATGGGGTTGAAGCCCATGAAATTGATTTCCAATCATGATGACAACCCAACCTGAATTGTAAAGTCCAATTTCCAGGTTCAATGGGAAAACAGAATTGTGGGAGAGGGAGGGGGGGTCGAACAAAGCACTCGAGAAATTGAGTTCCTTACCTGTTCCTGTGATGAAAGATTGATAAACATGTATTTGGGAAGGCTGAGCTCATACTCTTAATGGTTCTTCTATCTCGAGATATTAAAGTGGGGGTATGACAGGATACTCTTTAGGAGAAATCGCCTATATCGAATGTGAAGGGGCCGCTTCTATGAGATGACCTGAGGGCTAAATCTCTATAGCATTCGATAAAACATCCAAGGCAGTCCAGGGCCAAAAATGAAGAACAACGAAAGAACCAATAATGGTGTTGAGATTAAGCTGTGTGAGTATTGTTGTCTTGTTATACATAAAACATCAAACAGTTCAAAGCATCACGCCCACTGGTTGACAAGTATATCCAATGATACTTTCCTAAGGAGGGTTCAAGGTTAACCATCACCTATCCTGATGCAGTGGATTCTCAAAGTACTCTCAAATCTTCCTCTAGGTGCATTATGCAATTTTTTCGCCATATTGCATTCATGTGGGGGATTGTTGGGATTAATAATTATAATTGGGTTTAATTGATAAAAGCCCAATAATTATTATTAATTTTTTTAATGAGACCAAAATTATGGTAAGTTAATTATGAATAGTCAATTAGGCTAAAGAAATCCCACATTGAAAAGCTGAGACACTTAATGTAAAGACCCGATTTCTACACTTTATTGACCAATAAATTAGAAGAGTTCCAAGTAATCCAAACTCTTCCAAACTCCACCAGAATTCAGCATCTTAATCGAAGTTTATCCACTTAGAATCATTCACGATTATTCAAAGATTTTTTCTCTAAATTTCGAAGGCTCAACATATCAAAACTCCACCCAAGATAGCAGCAACCAAGATCGAGTCAGAATCCATTCTATCACCACGTCAATCTACACGTTTCCGTTGCTCTAAGTTCGAAGAGTCCAAACCAGCTCCACCTCTTCTCTATCTGCATAGATTTGCTCCAACCCTTATCAGATGTTAATTCCATAAACCGAGAGGAGTCCAAGCCATGACATCCTTCGAAAGACTCCTCCATAGATGCAACTTAAAGATCGAAACAAATCTGCCATCCACCTCAGAATTTCAGAATTTGATCCCTTCTGTTTTAGAGTTTGAATCCTAGTCGAACTCTTAGACTAAGCCTCTACTTTCATCTATAAATAGGGACCAAACCATAGCTATTAATCACTCCAAGACAACTCCTTCCAGCCATAAAATCGAGAAGAAAAACCCACGGTTTCTGTCCAACAATTCGAAAAGTTGTTCCATTAATCCAGCGACCAAACCATCGAAACTTGGCAGAATTTGTTCAAAAATTTGACAGCAGCCATAACCAAGGAATCGAGCCTTGATTCTGTCCAAGTTTTCCAGAAACTTGATAGCACCTATTCTATCGATATTTCCAGCCACAACCATCATCGAAAGATCAAGCTTTGTTCTGCATCCGTTTGTCGTTAGTTAATCACCAAAGTTGGCTGATAAATCTGTCCAAATTCTCTCCTTTTTCCAGCAAGTTTCATGAACTAAAACCGAGAGATTTTTGGCCAAGTTTCCAGCAACTTAAACAACCCGGATACCGTAGCAATTCGTCCGAAAGTTTCCAGAATTTGTTCGAGTTTTAGCATTCTGCTTGTGCTGTTAGCGAGCCAAGGAAGATTGGAATCCATTCGTGTAATACCTCGATCGATCAAACACGTCTACAATCTGTAAGTGGGCTTTTGCTATTTATTCGTTTCGTTTTTGAAAAACTATAGTATGTTTTGAAATCTCTATCGATATGGACTATGTTGAAATTATGAAAGTATATTTTGTAAGCACCTTAAACTCGAAATCTAATTGGATTGGAATTCTCCATGACCCTGATGCGGAGGGGTGTAACCGGCTAAAAGAACCTTATACGGTGGTTATCCGTTGTTTCTGGAGTTTCCAGACCCTTTATTCGTGGGTAAGCCGATGTCATGACCTCATCTCTAGGAGGGATAAGTCTAGAGACTGATATCAGTACCAAGAGGAGATTAGATGCTTTACTGTGCTTAAGTATATGAAAATTATGAAACAATATGTTATGTCATGGCTCGTGGGGGCAAATCAAGTATGTTAAGATACATTCATATCGGTTTATGCAAGTTTTATGATCCAAGTTTATGAAAATTAAGTATTATATTATCATATCGATTGTCCCCCACTTGCTGAGTGTTTTCCAAAACACTCAACCCCTTACTCTACATCCCCAGATAAAGCTGAGGAAGAAGTTGAAGCCGTAGAAGGTTACCAATTTTGGGGTTGGTGAATCAAGTCCGCTGCGTAGCTCAAGACCTTTTATGTTTTAAAGTTTCCAGTTTTAAGACAATTTTATTTATTCAGTTGTTAAGTTTTAAATTCCGCATTTCTTTATTCATTGTAAAGACAATGGTTTTTATTTTTATGGAAAAAGACTGGCTTTTCAGTTGTTATGATATTATGAGGCTTATTGATTTCAAGTTGTTTATGAAATCAATGCCGGTGTTAGTGACCCTGATCTCGGGGCGTGACATTTTAGTGGTATCAGAGCTAGCCAGGTTCCATAATCCCGCTGGGAAAAGTATTCTAGTTAAGGAAGTAACTAGAAGAAAATTCCGGTTGAAATAGACCAACTGGAGAAATAAATACAGTTGGGTGAAAATTGTCGTTTCATGATAATTACGATAATCAGAAGTCCAATCTGATTAATCACATGAATACGAAAATTTTCGAAATTTTAAAATTTTCAGTTTCTGTTTTTAAAATTTTATTTTCGAAAAATCGATTTTTAAGAATTATTTTCGGATGTTTCGAGTTTCGTACAGTAAACCCTAGCCGATTTACCGTCGCCGCCGATTGCAGCCATGATAGACGCCGGGGAATATACCAATCAAATCGTCTTCTTCAGTCGATCATTCTGTCCAAGTATCAGACCAATCGGACTTCGTTTAATCCGTCAATTTCCCGATTGTTCTCAGGAACCCTAATTCCCAATTTTTGTTCGATTCCCGATTTCTTGAGCCTCGTACGATTGTTTTGAAATTAAAAATTTTGGTGTGATTATTCCAGCAAGTCGATCATTAACCCTCTGTCAATTTCAGATTTCAAGCTTCGATTAGGGATTAATTCGAAACCTTATTATTCGAATTAAGAACCCTAATTTTTGTTTAAAAAAAAAAAAAAATTCCAGCATTCGAAATTTCGATTCTTACTGTTGGTACTTGAGTTTTATGATTTTGTCAAGTATTTCATTTGACTTAATTAGTTCCGTATTTGGGTTTAGGTGATGACAACCCGAGCTCAGACAGTCCACATCCTTAGCCTGGAACAAGAAGTTGAAAAGCTCAAGGAAGCTAATTCTGAACTACTTGAGGTAGTAGACCACCTGCATGGCGATGTTCATAGACTCGGCTACTATCACCATCAAGCCGACGAGCAGAGTAAGGAATCTAACAAAGAAGTTGCTCGATTAGATGAACTCCATCGGACTGCTGCCGAGAAATGCGTAGTGCAAAGGCAACAGTTGGAGCAAATGGCAGAGCGAGTTCTCTCACTTCAAGCTATGAACCATCGCTTGGCAATAAGAAGCAATGGATACTGGAATATCATCACTCACCTCCAGAATGTCAATAGTGATCTACGGGAAGCCAATGATCACATGCGAGACATCCTGGACGTGGTAGATTCAGATGAAGACTCGGATGAAGACCCAAATGAAGAACCAATGGAGGAAGATATCGTAGAGGAGTTAGGAAGTGGAGATGTTATAGATCCGTAGTTTCTAGAAAGCTTTGTTTAGGAGTTTTGTTTTTAAGAATTATTTTTGATGTTCAGCATTTCCTTTCCGTTTTGTTTTGATAAACATTTTCAGTGAGTAATAAAAATCGTCATTTCTGTTTATCATGTCTTCTTTATCTTTCTGCTATCGTTATATCTTCTGCGCAAAGATTTTAGATCTTTATGTATTGTAGGAAATGGCCGGACGGCAATCGTAATCCCAACTATGCTGTTCCTCCCAACTCTAATGAGGAGAGAACGGATGGAAATCAGAATCCTCCACCTGCACCGCCACAACCCCCGAGGGTGGGACTGAGTCGTGAGGACTTGGTAGCAATAGCCACCATTGTGGCCACGACACTTCAAGGCTTAACTAATCCTGCTACTAATCAGCCACATCCACAGCCAACGCCACATCCGCAGGGAGTGAAGTACCACTATGAATCGTTGCGGAAGAACAGAGTTCCAACCTTTGATGGCAACTCAGACTCGGAGATGGCCCAAAACTGGCTTAAGCAAGTGGGAAACCACCACAGACTACTTGAAGTACCTGAAAAAATTAAGGTGGAAGTCACAACATCGTTTCTCGTTGATCAAGCTGGAAAGTGGTGGGAAAACGTGTCGCCATTAATGCAAGAAACGGGACCAGTTACATGGCAAAGGTTCCGGAGCACATTTCTGAAGCAGTACTTTCCAACCGCGGTCCAGAACCAGAAGCTGCGAGAGTTGAAAATATGACACAGACTACAGATATGACAGTGTTGGATTATACCGCAAGGTTTAACTCGCTGGGAACGTATGCACCGAGTATCATGGCAGACGAGTCCCTTAAGCTACATCGCTTCAGGATTGGACTGAACAGTCGAATCCAATCCGCCCTAGCAATTTTCGAGACAACCAATTTTGAAGATTTAATGGGAGCCGCCATCAGGGCTGAAGCAGATATCAAGCGTCGCGAGGAAGAGTTTAAGCGCAAGCGACCCTCCACTAGTCAGCATACCTCTAGCAGTCAAAACTTCAAGAGGCCTAGTCCGTCCAGCAACCAGCAAAGGGGACCCACAGTAGGCCCAACTCAACAGAGGTACCCTAAGTGTTCGAACTGTGGATTCAACCATCTAGGAGAATGTCTCAGAGGAAAAGGTGCATGTTTCCGATGTGGAAAGACAGGCCACCGAATTGCTGAGTGTCCCGAACCTGATATGAGGGGGACGACTGTAAGGAATAACGGCCCTCCTAGTAAACCAAAGGAGACTAAGCCGAACGCCAGAGTGTTTGCTATAACGCGAGAAGAGGCCGAGGACGCAAACGATGTAGTGGCAGGTACCATTTATTTAAACGAATTACCTGCGTATACATTGTTTGATTGTGGTGCCACACATTCGTTTATGTCCAAAAGGTTTGCTAAGAAACTAGCCCTTAAGCCAGAACTGCTTAGTGAACCATATAACGTAGCAACACCAGCCAATAAGACCCTTATAGCACATAGCATACACCGAAATTGTAATCTTAGTATTAATGAAATCAAGTTTAATGCTGAGCTAATTCAACTCAACATGGTGGATTTTGATGTTATATTGGGAATGGATTGGTTATCCAAACATCATGGAGTAGTAGGCTGCCGTAACAAGAATGTTAAACTACGGACTCCAGACGAGAAGGAGATAGTATACCATAGCAAAGCTAAGGAAAGAAAATTCCTACTGACGGCAGCCCAAACCTGGAAAGCCGTAAAGAACGGTGAAGAAGTTTACCTAGCTACAATAAGCGAAGTAAAAGAGGAAGATGGACCCAGGATAGAAGACATAGCCGTTGTACAAGAATTTCCGGATGTCTTTCCTGAAGAGCTGCCCGGTTCTGTTCCAAACCGAGAATTGGAATTTGATATTAATTTGGTGCCAGGCGCTACACCAATTTCTAAGGCACCATACCGAATGGCTCCAGCCGAACTGAAGGAACTTAAGGAACAACTGCAGGAGTTATTGGACAAGAAACAAATCAGACCAAGTGTATCCCCATGGGGAGCTCCAGTGTTGTTTGTAAAGAAGAAAGACGGGAGCATGAGATTGTGCATCGACTATAGAGAGCTGAATAAGATCACAATCAAGAACAAGTACCCTCTTCCAAGGATAGATGACTTGTTCGATCAACTCAAAGGAGCTAAAGTCTTTTCTAAGCTCGATCTAAGGTCAGGCTATCACCAACTAAAGATAAAAGCTGATGACATATCGAAAACAGCATTCAGAACGAGGTATGGGCATTACGAATTCACGGTGATGCCATTTGGCTTGACAAACGTGCCAGCAGTATTCATGGACTTGATGAATCGAGTATTCAAGCCATTCTTGGATGACTTTGTTGTGGTGTTCATCGACGATATCCTCATTTATTCGTCGAGCAATGAGGAACACGAACAACATCTTCGCCTCACTCTCCAGACATTGAGAGAGAAAGAACTCTATGCCAAATTTAATAAATGTGAATTTTGGCTAGAAAGCGTATCTTTCTTAGGACACATCATATCAAAAGAAGGCGTGTCAGTGGATCCTAAAAAGGTAGAGGCAGTTTTGGATTGGCATAGGCCAATGACAGTGACCGAAATCCGAAGCTTCTTGGGACTAGCTGGTTACTACCGGAAGTTTGTCGAAGGATTTTCGTCAATAGCAGTACCTCTTACCAGGCTCACACAAAAGAACACAAAGTTCATATGGAGTGAAGAATGTGAGAAGAGCTTTTAGACTTTAAAGGAAAAGCTCTCATCTGCACCTGTACTGGTATTACCAATTGAAGACATGAGTTTCACTATTTATAGTGATGCATCTAAAGAAAGACTAGGATGTGTACTCATGCAGGAAGGAAGAGTGATTGCTTATGCTTCAAGACAGCTCAAGCCCATGAGCAAAACTACCCTACGCATGACCTCGAGTTAGCCGCAGTAGTGTTCGCCTTGAAGATTTGGAGACACTATCTGTATGGCGCCAAGTGCGAAGTGTTCACGGACCATCAAAGCCTCAAGTACTTGTTCACTCAAAAAGAACTCAACATGAGGCAGAGACGATGGATCGAACTTCTAAAAGACTACGATCTCACTATTAGCTACCACCCCGGCAAGGCAAACAAAGTAGCAGATGATTTGAGCCGGAAAGGCAAAGGAAAAATAATCTTAGCTACGGTCTCATCTCAACCTTGTCTTCGAGAGACCATCAAGCTAAGCCAAGATCAAGATCCGAGCCTAACCAAGCTAAAAGAACAAGTCAGGGAGAAGAAAATTACTGACTTTGAGATCGATAACAATGGAATCCTGTGGATGAAAGGATGATTATGCGTGCCAAATGTGAACAACATAAGACAAGAAGTAATGTCTGAAGCGCACAAGTCAAAGTTTTCAGTCCACCCTGGGAGTACAAAGATGTACAAGGATCTGAAGGAAAGTTTTGGTGGAACGCAATGAAAAAGGACGTAGCTGAATTTGTTGCCCGATGCTTAGTATGTCAGCAAGTGAAAGCTGAGCATCAGAGACCCGGAGGACTTCTTCAACCTCTGGAAATCCCGGAATGGAAATGGGATCACATCTACATGGATTTTGTCGTTGGACTACCAAAGTCAAAACAGAGCCACGACGGAATATGGGTAATTGTTGATAGACTAACCAAGTCAGCACACTTCCTACCAGTCCGCATGAACTACAACTTAGATAAGTTGGCAACACTATATATGGACAATATAGTGAGAATGCATGGAGTCCCAGTAAGCATACTATCGGACCGAGATCCCAGATTCGTGTCGCGTTTCTGGAAAAGCTTTCAGCAAGCTATGGGATGTAAGGTAACTCTTAGCACGGCTTATCACCCACAAACTGATGGCCAGACGGAGAGGACTATCCAAACCCTCGAAGACATGCTAAGAGCTTGTGTATTGGATTTTAATGCAAATTGGAGCGAACTATTACCTCTAGTCGAGTTTGCTTACAATAACAGCTATCATAGTAGCATTGGGATGGCGCCATACGAAGCACTCTATGGGCGCAAATGCCGATCACCCTTATACTGGGATGAAGTAGGAGAAAGAGCTATCACCGGACCAGAGTTAGTACAAGATACTACTGACAAGATAGCCATCATCAGAGATAGGCTCAAGACAGCCCAGGACCGACAGAAGAGTTGGGCTGATTTGAAAAGGAGACCAGTGGATATCGAGATTGGTGAAAAGGTCTACGTAAAGATTTCACAAATGAAAGGAGTAATTAGATTCGACAAAAGGGGAAAGTTAAATCCAAGATATGTTGGACCATTTGAAGTGCTGGAAAAAGTGGGAACGCTAGCCTATAAAATAGCACTACCACCAAGCCTGTCAAGAATTCACAATGTCTTCCACGTATCACAACTAAGGAAATACATTGCTGACCCAAGTCATGTACTGGAAGCAGAACCCCTAGTAACTCAAGGGAGCTTGGACGAAACTTTGAAATACGAAGAAATCCCTATCCGTATTCTGGATACCAAGAACCAAGTTCTGAGAAGAAGGACCATTCCTTACGTCAAGGTCCAATGGTCAAACCATACAGAAAGAGAAGTTACTTGGGAAATGGAAGAATCATTGCGGGAGAAATATCCCTACCTTTTCCAAGATCAAGTTGACTCGAGTTTCGAGGACGAAACTTCCAATAAGGAGGGAGGGATGTAAAGACCCGATTTCTACACTTTATTGACCAATAAATTAGAAGAGTTCCAAGTAATCCAAACTCTTCCAAACTCCACCAGAATTCAGCATCTTAATCGAAGTTTATCCACTTAGAATCATTCACGATTATGCAAAGATTTTTTCTCTAAATTTCGAAGGCTCAACATATCAAAACTCCACCCAAGATAGCAGCAACCAAGATCGAGTCAGAATCCATTCTATCACCACGTCAATCTGCACGTTTCCGTTGCTCTAAGTTCGAAGAGTCCAAACCAGCTCCACCTCTTCTCTATCTGCATAGATTTGCTCCAACCCTTATCAGATGTTAATTCCATAAACCGAGAGGAGTCCAAGCCATGACATCCTTCGAAAGACTCCTCCATAGATGCAACTTAAAGATCGAAACAAATCTGCCATCCACCTCAGAATTTCAGAATTTGATCCCTTCTGTTTTAGAGTTTGAATCCTAGTCGAACTCTTAGACTAAGCCTCTACTTTCATCTATAAATAGGGACCAAACCATAGCTATTAATCACTCCAAGCCAACTCCTTCCAGCCATAAAATCGAGAAGAAAAACCCACGGTTTCTGTCCAACAATTCGAAAAGTTGTTCCATTAATCCAGCGACCAAACCATCGAAACTTGGCAGAATTTGTTCAAAAATTTGACAGCAACTATAACCAAGGAATCGAGCCTTGATTATGTCCAAGTTTTCCAGAAACTTGATAGCACCTATTCTATCGATATTTCCAGCCACAACCATCATCGAAAGATCAAGCTTTGTTCTGCATCCGTTTGTCGTTAGTTAATCACCAAAGTTGGCTGATAAATCTATCCAAATTCTCTCCTTTTTCCAGCAAGTTTCATGAACTAAAACCGAGAGATTTTGGCCAAGTTTCCAGCAACTTAAACCACCCGGATACCGTAGCAATTCGTCCGAAAGTTTCCAGAATTTGTTCGAGTTTTAGCATTCTGCTTGTGCTGTTAGCGAGCCAAGGAAGATTGGAATCCATTCGTGTAATACCTCGATCGATCAAACACGTCTACAATCTGTAAGTGGGCTTTTGCTATTTATTCATTTTGTTTTTGAAAAACTATAGTATGTTTTGAAATCTCGATCGATATGGACTATGTTGAAATTATGAAAGTATATTTTGTAAGCACCTTAAACTCGAAATCTAATTGGATTGGAAATCTCCATGACCCTGATGCGGTGGGGGTGTAACCGCTAAAAGAACCTTATACGGTGGTTATCCGTTGTTTCTGGAGTTTCCAGACCCTTTATTCGTGGGTAAGCCGATGTCATGACCTCATCTCTAGGAGGGATAAGTCTAGAGACTGATATCAGTACCAAGAGGAGATTAGATGCTTTACTGTGCTTAAGTATATGAAAATTATGAAACGATATGTTATGTCATGGCTCGTAGGGGCAAATCAAGTATGTTAAGATACATTCATATCGGTTATGCAAGTTTTATGATCCAAGTTTATGAAAATTAAGTATTATATTATCATATCGATTGTCCCCCACTTGCTGAGTGTTTTCCAAAACACTCAACCCCTTACTCTACATCCCCAGATAAAGCTGAGGAAGAAGTTGAAGCCGAAGAAGGTTACCAATTTTGGGGTTGGTGAATCAAGTCCGCTGCGTAGCTCAAGACCTTTTCTGTTTTAAAGTTTTCCAGTTTTAAGACAATTTTATTTATTCAGTTGTTAAGTTTTTAATTCCGCATTTCTTTATTCATTGTAAAGACAATGGTTTTTATTTTTATGGAAAAAGACTGGCTTTTCAGTTGTTATGATATTATGAGGCTTATTGATTTCAAGTTGTTTATGGAAAACAATGCCGGTGATAGTGACCCTGATCTCGGGGCGTGACACTTAAGGTTTGTTTATAATGATATATAAACCAATAGAGTGTAGTTAAGTAGAAAGACGAGTGTCCCTCACGCACCGTCCGACCGCTTGACTCGGCTCGGCTCGACTCGGCTCGCCGCGTCGCGTTGCGCATGCAGCTACCGTGAAGGCAACCCTATCTTTTTACTACTCGGATTTCTGAAATGACTTTTCATCTACCTGATTTTTCATATTTTGATGAGTATTGAGTTTGAGACTTTTCACCTACCTGCATAATTGATGTCATATTTAAGTGTGTGGCTTAAATCCATATTAATCTGATGTTAAGTGTTGAGACTTTTCACCTACCCCACTAACCTTGCATTGAATTTTTTGACCTTTTGGAGGTCTGCAGTAGCAGCTATATAAGCTGCACCATCTTCATTTTTTCAAGAATCCGAAAATTGTTCACTTACTCATACATTCATACATTTGAGAGTACTACACACTACTGGTGTTCAAGTGAGTCTGCTCGGATTTCTGCTAATTCCGAACAGAGGCGATTGGGTGTTGTACCTTGGAACTCTCTGGTCCAGGAGGCCAGAAGCTTGTAGGCGGACAAATTTGAGTTTACGGGCACACGGCTTGCTGTGGCCTCTTCCTGTTCCAGTTTCCAGTTGTGCAGATTTCGAACAGTGTTACATATTACTACTGTAAGTTTACTCTATATTTTATTTTCGATCATAATTGTAATCTGATTATAATTCGATTATCAGATAACTTGTGGGTTCAAAAATTTCAACATATTATTCGGAACAAAAAAATTATAATCTTATTATGAAATATTTCTAAATAATATACTCTTAACAAAAAAAAGCTAAAACGCCAAGTTTCTTTTATAAAAAAAGCATATAAAAAAACCTAAGCCTCAATTTGTATCCTTTGTATAGAAATCATAATTTTTTGCGTAATATAAAGTAAATAAAAATTGGTCCGATTTTTCCAATATGTTGGCAATCGATCAACGCGTGTAAAATTAAAGTGCTGCTTTTGGGCTAAGTCACGTGATGCGGGGTGTGCAGATGTGGGTGCTGATATAGAGTTTTGATGTTTTCGGGGTGGATCCACAAACATCAATACACATAATGAAGCGGATGTGAACTGATAAGTGATGTAGCAAGAAAAGATAACTTGTGCGATTTATTAGTAAAGCAAGAATCACATGACAAGTTTATGGTACCGTTGGTATGTTTAACAGTTGGTAATTTAAAATGTTAAATAATAAATGAACTAGTTCTAGAAGAAGGATGGGCCAATCGAGCATGCCAAATGGTTGAAGAAGCCTAGGCGCCAACCAAAGCAACAGACGCCGATGGTGGAGAGATGTTTGGTGGAGACTGAAGATGATAGACACCCTGTCTACAGAAGCCTTTGGCCAGAATCGCCCTCATGACCTGGTCCTTGACATAGAAGTGATTGGGATAGAATTCAAGAGAAACACCATTAGATTTTGTGAACTGATGAACGGATAATAAATTCTGCCGAGCGTCAGGAAAGCACAAGATAAATAAATAGTACGAGCAGGAAAGCTCAAGTTAGATGTACCAGTATGCGTAATTGGGAGGCCAGTTCCATCAGCAATATGAACCTCTTCCGTGCAATTATATTCAAAGTGCACATAGAGATTATTGAGATCAGCAGTAAGACTGTGTGATGCACTGGAGTCGACTAGCCATGAAGTGTTAGGATGAAACATTGGGGGGCTTTGAGCATGATTTGCATAAGCTTGCATTTTTCGACAATAAGGGGCGATATGTCCAGGGGCACCACATAACTGACATATCACAACAGTGCGAGGGGCATTAGAAAAATTGGAATTAGACTGAGTAGAGAAACCATTACCCTTCTCACGACTGCGAGAGTTGTTCGAGCCACCCCGTCGTTGCTGTGAGTGGTAGCCACGACTTCAACCGCCACGGTGAGGGCTACTGCCACCATAGTTGTGGGAACGAGGGGATGGGTTTTAAGCTGGAACAGATGTTTTGGCAGTGGCAACGAGCGAAGATGTGTTGGATTCTAGATGTTTCAAGTAGTCTTCGTGAGCGACAAGAAGATCATGAAGCTCCTCAAAACGAAGAGATGTCTCTCGCGCACGAATGGGCGCTGCAATTTTGTGAAAAGTGGATCCCAAGCCATTCAGGATATAAAGTGTGAGATCATCATCGGATAAGGGCTTGTCAATGATAGCTAGTTCATAAGCTTTTGACTTAATGGATTGAAGGAAGGTGGTGACCGTTTGGGAGCCGAGTGCGACGCGGGAGAGATCGTCCTTCAAATGCATGACTCGTGTGCGTGACTTATTAGAAAACAGCCGAGTCAGAATGTGCCAGGCATCGGCTGAGGAGGTTGCGGAGGTATTTCCAGCGATAAGGAGCTAGAGATAGCCGACAATATAAGCTGGTCCAGTTGAAACCAATGGGAGAACTCAGGAGATGGAGCAGCGTTGGATCCTGCGGGTGGTGCGGATATGCGTCCATCAACGTAGACAATGAGAGAAAAACCATTGAGAAGAGCAACAAGTTGTGCTCTCCAAGAAGGGAAACTAGAAGCGGTTAATTTAACTGGTAAATGCTGGTGGGCTGTGATAGATATGGGAGAGGGAACAGGGACGCAAGTGACAGATGGGTGATCATCGGTGGTGTTGGCGGAGGAGGAGGCCATGAGCGGTGCAGGTGATCGGCTGGAAGGGATTGTAGGAGATGCAAATTAAGGTTAGGGTGGTGGGAAAGGATCAATTAGGTCTGATACCATATAGAGTTTTGATGTTTTAAACTCTCAATCTTTTTATTCATCAGAAGAGGGATTTATACAATTTACAATAGTTGGAGATAAGGTAAGATCTTCCTTAATATGCTAAGAAATATTTATTTTACAAATAAAGATGATATGGAAAGATTTGATACAATCATATAGGATCTTCCTTAATAGTGGATGCATTCAAATTGTCCTCATTTTAGTGTGGGTGCGTCTTAATACGTCTTATTAATGCAGGTAGAAGATTATGTGACTAAGTTCAAAGAATATAAAAGATTCTGTTACATGAAAGCCCAAAAAGAAAATAGCATATATTGTAAGATGGCAATAAAGATTTTGGACATCCCACATTCTTTAATTTGTATACCTCATCTATATGAAAAAATGCCTTCTTCAAATAAAATCCAAAGCAATTCCCCCTAAAAGCCAAAAATACTTTAATTTTTTTGACTCTCCAAATGAAAGATAAAGTTTTGGAGGGGCACACGGAGCGTTGCTCAAGTCACACTCCTCTTTTACTATAAACTCAACTTTACTAGACCCTATTGTATGAAAAAAAGCCACCATAAAATTAAACTTTTGATCCTTATTCTTTGTTATTCTTTGTGTTGAGTAGAACGTAGGGTTCCCTCCCATTATATATATATATATATATATATATATATATATATATATATATATATATATATATATATATATATATATATATATATATATATATATATATATATATATATCACTTTAGCTGTAACGTTTTTTGGGTAATCCGACACTAGCCTAAGTGTCTATCTTGGCACTTGGCTATATCTGCTAGCCTAAGAGTAAAACCCTTATCCTAGCATGATTTTTCCTCCCGTATTCGTGTTCAAATGGATGAAAAAAAAAGATACTCGGGTTATGTTTATAATAAATAGTAAATTCTTCAATCTATCTACAAGCTCTGACTTTTAGATGAAATAACAATTCAACATTCAGAGCATCTGATTAACGCCGAGGTTATGAGTTCAAAACTATATGAAATATCAAATTGATTAACCTCTCAAAAAAGAGGAACTGGTTCAAAAGTCAGGAGAGTGCCAGATAATAAATAATAAATTTTAATATCTCTACAAGCTCGAACGTTTAGATGATATGGTAATTCAACATGTTATACAAGAGCAGACGAATATTTCATAATAAATTTAAGAGGCGTATTGTCCTCAAAATTGTCAAATGTGTACTAAACGGGTAGGTTGTATGAGAAGATAAGCTGAATGAAATAAAAAAAGAGCAAAGTATTTTTCTTAATATTGTTTTAAGTTTCCAATTCAAAAAATAATCTCATTGGATTCCAAATGGGAAGCATCAAAAGTGGCTGAAAAAAGACAGTGGCAAGGGCAAGAGGGATGGCTGTGGTTATATATGGAGGGGAGCGTCATGTTATATATTCTTTATTGCTTTTGTGGATGATGGTGCCTCAACTGGACCTCCATTTCTTTTCCAATAAGTAGAGACAAAAGGTCATCCCTATAATCATCAATACATAAAATCGCAGTCGATATATATCATAGTTCATAACAAAAAATTCTCACATACACGTCGGGTCTGGACCCCACATATACACAAATACAAAGAAAATGAATTAAATCAGATATGTCAATTAAAGTTAATCAAACATAGTAAACTCGTTTATTTATATTGTTACATATATGAGGTCCAGACCTAATCGACGAGACAGGTATAAAATATCAGGTGATTACAATGATCAGTATTATTTTTATTGTCTCGGTAAAAAGGTAAGAAGGAAACTTTTGGGGTTTATTTTTCCGTCCAAAAATTGGTATCTTTTCCGAAAACTTTTTAATTGCGATTGCTTGTAGTTATAGGGTTAATTAGTAGACTGAGAAAAGTGGCTAAATAATTAAAAATAGAATGGTGTACGTCTTTTTACACCAAGATTTGATATCAGCCTAATTTTCACCAACTTTACCTCTAAAGAGAACGTATAAAGTAAGAATGGTCTCATCAATAACACGATTTCCTTCTCTTCTTTCATTCGCAACAAAATATTTTTCCTGTACATCGAATGCTTTTGAGAGGAGAGAAACTATTTCACCAATCGATTGATATATATATAACATATTAATGCCTAACGATTTTTCACAAAATGGTGACGTAACGTATAATTTATTCAAATCTTTCCATTTTCCATCGAATTCTTCGTTTTGTATACATAAAGTTGAACTTGAGAATCAATAACATAAAATAGTGATCTTGAATTAATTAGTGATTTCACATCATAATATTATATAAATAACAAAAGTTAACAATGAAGCTATTATGTCTACTTTTCCTCGTAGTTGGGTTTCTTGGGACCAGAAAATTCGATTTGTATCTAGTTGGGGTTTTCAATGTCATTCAATAACCGTCGGAAAGGAATTTGCTTATTTGGTTCAATGGATTACAAGGAATAGATGGCTTTGGACTTGGTTTGTAGCCAGAATAGTAGGCTTTGAATTTTATAATGTCAAAGTTTAGATTTCAAGTTATTTTTGCTTTGGTATTGATTGAGTAGCAGATTGGTTATGGCTTCATGATTTTAATTCCTTTAAGTAAGTCTATCTGAGCACTTCTAATGCTCGTTTAATAATACTTTTTGTTAGTAGGCTTTGAATTATTTAATGTCAACGTTCGGTTTAGATTTCAAGTTATTTTTGCTTTGGTATTGATTGAGTAGCAGATTGGTTACGGCTTCATGATTTTCATTCCTTAAGTAAGTCTATCTGAGCACTTCTAACGCTCGTTTAATAATACTTTTTGTTTATCCAAAAAAAAAAAATGCAAATTTTTTTGAATTGTTCATACAACTTTTCTAAACTAATCCGTGAATTTAGGTCATTTTAACGAATTGCAGAGCCATGTTAGCAGCTAAACCAGACCAACTTTCTTTTTAAAAAGCAATTCATAGTTTCACATTTGGATATTTAAGCCATTGATGGGTCGAAACTTTTGACAATAGAGAACATATTTTCACGTGATACTGAAAAAATTCAAAGTAGAAGCCAATTTTTTATTTTCTTTTCCAAAGAAACTATGAATTTTTTTTATTTTCATTAAGACAACTTCAGCTCTTGATTGTCAGAATCCAAATGTCATCTTATTATAATGATTGTTGTGTTGGGGCAGTTTCAGCCTAAATATCGAGCCTCGTCGACAATAAACTTTGAGGCAGAAAATTCAATTGGTCTGACCCAATTAAGTGCTAGTTTGATGGGCTCAATGGACTTTAGTTTGGGTCACATTTTTTGCCAGTCTACAAAGCGCACATAGGCCGAGTGCAATATACATAGATGAATAGCCAGTGCGGCCTAACAAGTCATTGGCCCCATGAAAGGCCCTAGTTATTTAGTGCCACCCAAAATAGTGCAAGTATGAATTTGTGCCGCATGAGTTAATACCTATGATGCAGAGATATTGATATTGCGACATCGCTGCGACACGACACGGACAAAGAGACCAGGATTATCAAAATTTTCAGGATACGACTTGGCTGTGACATATATATATATATATTACAAAATATTAAACTTTACATTTTTTTAAATTTTAAAACCATATAAAGCAACAAAAATATATATACCAACAATAAGCATATAAATAAATGCATATAACAAGAATCATCATACTAACACCAAATACATATTACTTCAATTAACATAAAGTATAACAAGCACATCCAAACAAAATATAACACCAAAAATATTCTTAATAAATTCAAAATGAATATAAATAAATGGATGTCACTGAAATCATCATAATATCACCCTTACTAATACTAATTGTATATTACCTCAATGATCATAAATTTTAACTAATACGTCCAAATTTACTTTTAGCTAAAAACTTTTTAAATATAGTTAGCCCTCAAAAGTGTCATTTCTATGTCGGACATGCCCATCTGCCATGTCCGACATAGGTGTCCGATTTTGAAGGGAGTGTTTGACACTGTTATCCGATTTTATTTTAAAAAAAATTAAGAACACGCCATGTGGCATGTCGGACACATGTTCGAGGAGTGTCCTAGAAGTGTCGGTGTCCGAGAAGTGTGTGATACTACACCGAGTGATTTTTAGGAATGTCCATGCATCATAGGTTAATGCTGATTACATGTTGGATCCGGACCATAAGATACCTTTCAGCCTTGCCTTGTAATATAGTATAGATAACAACTCGTCGCAACCTACAGAAATTTGATGTAGCATAAGTCCCTAACAAAACAGTTAATTAAGAAATGGGCCAGACAACTCATATGGGCTAACCCGACCCAGATCCTATTTTCCAATAAGAGTTTAGGAGGGAGTGGTTCTCCACTCCTCAATAAGACCTATCCCATTTATCACATAATTTGAATAAGATATAATATAATTATTATTTGATTTTGGGGTTATCTTACCGCACCAGAAGATTATTGCACAGCATCAATAATTTATGATATTTTGTTTTTCTGCTCAATATAAAGAAATCCAATGATTCTCATTGCTAAGAGAAAATGATGAAGTCCATAAATCCCATTTAGAAAGGTGGGTTTTGTATTACCCATTTGTAGTTTGTATATATATGTACTGTTTTACATCATCTCTGCTCGTGGGAAATTCTGGTTGCCTTCTTGCGGAACCTCTCTTTGATTCTCACGAGTATAAGCATGGTTCTCAATAACGGTCACGAAACGACTGCTCCGTGGAGAAAATGGAAGCCGCAGTGGTAAAGTCCGGGCTAAAACAAAATATAACTATGACGACAATCTCGCATCCCAAAATGGCTTTTCAGGCCATAGTAGCAGTTGTGGTACAATTTTTTTTGATTTTTTCATTAAACGTTTGTCCAAATTATCTAATTATTTTTATTTTTAATTTTAAAAAATCTGCGACAGCAACCAATACCGTTATGTGAAAAGTCAATAAAACTGGAATAAAACACTCCGCGACCCTATCGAACCATGCGCACAAGCATTCACACAATTCACATGATGGAGTCGTGACTTGTGTTTATATGGAAATAATATGTGAAATTTGACAGGTATGTGTATTACAAAATTTTATGGATGTATATCTTAGGAAAATAGCAAGTAAAAATAACAAATGACTTTGTATTAGAAATGTCGATGCGAGATTTAGAATATCTGTCCTTAAGACAATATTGTCCTGCTACGGTGCTAACGGTTTACTTTGGCAATTTGTCTCCCAAGATACAACGACTATGATTTGTGATAGGAGCACTCCAAATCACAAATCCTTTAAACCACAAAGGTCTAAAAATGCTCAACCATAACAATGATGAAGACAACAAAATTACTCAAATCACACCCGAACGTGAATGGACACACCATTCCACGCATCAGATACAGGGCTCGATCGATCGAGCTAGGAGCTCGATCGATCGAGCTCCTGTAGCAAAGAAAAACTTTTTTCTGATTAGCTCGATCGATCGAGCTCATTTTCCATTTTTAATTCACTTTTTTCCAACAATCCCCCACGTGAATTAAATTAATGCATGTATGCAATTAAGCGTTTTTAACGAACTATTGTAACATCTGGAGAGATAGCTTACGACTTTGAATCTTCTGTAGTAGTATTCAATCGATTTACTTGACTTAATAGTGAACTTATAGTCTTGAACTATTTAGTCGTTGGTGTAAACCAAGACAATTGAAATAATTATGTGCTTTTGGGCCATTAATTATGTTTATGTGATTAATACAGTGTTAAATTAATATGATGGTGAAATGTACATTTATGCGGTGGGCATGACCTGGTAGTACATTTCAAGGTACATGTGATGCATGTTGGGAAATTGGGTTTTGGCATGATTTATTTGAGATGGGTGTAAATTATTTTGGAAAAGCATGTTTAATATGGGTTATGGTGCATTTATTGGAAAATGCTTTTAAAATATCATGTTGGGATATTTTATACATCATGCTAATTTTTGGGTGCATGTTTTAATTAAACCCACTATCTTACCCTTTACCCTCACTTTCCCCTCACACCTCACTTCTCCCATCACTCTCTTAAAACAAAACCCTTCCCCATTTACCGTTGATCTTCATCGATCAAAAGTAGGAGGAAGAGGAGAAGATTTAGTTGCTTGATTTCTTGCTAGTTTTGAAGCAAAAGGGGTAAGCAATCTTCCTTGCTAGGTATTGAGCTTGTTTGGATGAGTTATGGAGTTATGATTTTGGGGGAAATGGCATGTGTTGGTGCTTTGTTGGGTTGATGTTTTTGTGTTGCTTTTTGATGTGTTTTATGTTAGTATTGATGTTTATGATGTGTTGGGTTGAGATGTTGTGGTTTAAAGTGGATTGGTATGGTTTTTGGTGCACAAAAATGGTGTTTTCTCGCTTTTGTAGGACTCGCCGATCAATCGGTGCGGAGCCACCGATCGATCGCGCGTATGAGGAAACGAACAAGAATGTTGCGGTCTGTCTCGATCGATCGGTGGAAACTCCCGATCGATCGAAGAGACTCCGCGATCAATCGGTGGGGCCACCTCGATCGATCGAGCGAGGCAACGATTTGATGCCAAAATCTGGTTGTCTCACAATCGATCGCGAGCTTGGGCCGATCGATCGCGAGGCATGAATAGTGGAAATATTGATTTTTGGTTTAATTGATGGAATATTTGGTATTGGTTTATAAATTGGCTTCTAATATTGGATTGTGTGGTTGTGTAGAGCCTTCCAGGTGGCACCACAACAAAGGAGATAAAGTCCTATCAAATTCTATATTTTGGAAATGTACGTAGAAGACGTACGGGCACCAAACGGTAACATGTATTTTGTATACATATTGGATTATGCATTGAGGTTGCATATATATGTTGGATTATGCATTGTGATTGCATATACATGTTGGGTTATGCATTGCGGTTGCATATATATATATATATATATATATATATATATATATATATATATATATATATATATGTTGAATGCTTGATGCACATCTCATGAGTCGTTGTTATATTCGAGCGATGATTTTAAATGCTTTGACGCTGTCATTTGAAGCGATGATAGAATACTTGATGTTGTCATATCGTAGCGAGGAAAGAATATTTGCCGCTAAATGTTGTAGCGAGGGTAAATGCCGCATGTCACATTTAAGCGAGGTTATTCGATGCCGCTGATATGTCGAAGCGATGGGTATTAGTGCCGCGGTCATGACAAGCGAGGTGCATTAAAATACACTGTTATAACAAGACTAGGGATTGGTAATTGGTATTATTGGAATGGTTATATGTCATGACATTTGTGGAACCATAATATAATCCATTGACTATGATTATGAGTTATGGTACATCGACAACCAAAGGAAGCGTTTTAAATGCATTGGAATACAGGAATTGCTTTGTATTTATGGTTTATGCATTTACTCATTATAATCTTATTGTGGTGAATATTGATTATTATATGCTCATGATTTGGGGGTTGTTCCTGTAGGTACATTTTGACATGGAGGGCTAAGGACCCGGTTGATGCATTGAGCTTTGTGAGGAGTGCTATTGGTATAGCGGGACATGATTATTTTGTATAGTCTCAACTCCAGGGGTAGTGTAAAGCTACAATCTTAACATTCATTTTTACGGGGATCTAATTAATCCTTTTTGGAAAATTTATTTTTAGCACTGTAATCCTTAAGCTTAAAACATCAACATGAATATTATACTCTGATTTATGCATGTTTAGCTCTCCTTATGCTTTTAATCCACACTTAAGGTAGCGAGGCCTTACAGCCATGGACCACGCTTGGTTTCATAAGTGCTTTTCATCTTTGAAGCGGCCACACTTCGCACTTACAAGTGTGATCTCCTAGAAGAGTATCCCGCTATACTCCAACATATTCTTATATGTCTTAGGAATCATTAAAGGGCTTTTGACTAGCCTCATACCCTTTTTGCAGGCTACATCCCTTATCATAGGAATGGATTGGAGATTGACCTCCAATGTGTTTATACAATCTCATAATTTATTTGTCCCTTTTGAACCTAGATTCTGGGATCTCCAGTCAACAAGGTTGGGTATCCACTATGAGATTTTGATTATAGGGTTTTAACCTCATTCCCCTCGATAAACTTCCACATGATCTCTCGGTTAACCATTTCATATGCGGATCCACGGTTTCACATAATCACTCACGATTATGCTGTAGAATCGAGCGCTTACCACTTTACCAATAACTATAGTTAAGGGTAATGTCACAACATCAATCTTTTCAACCATATACTGGTACAAGCGCCACGTGTTTGACCGATCACAAAGCAGAGGCAATTGTTGAACCCCAACAATCCATCCCCCAATAATTGCACTCTCTGCAACTCATGGGAATCGAACACGCGACCGTGGCTCTGATACGAACTGTAGGATCGAACGCTTACCGCTTTACCAATAACTGTAGTTAAGGGTAATGGCGCAACATCAATCTTTTCAACCATACACTGGCACAAGCCCCACGTGTTCGACCGATCATAAAGCAGAGGCAATTGTTGAACCCCAACAATGCCATTAGAGATCATTTTGTCATATAGCATTATTCGCAACACATTTAGTTGCATGCACATGATTTTTCTCTAACAACTTATAAAAGCACTCGGCCGAAGAAGCTTTATAAGTTTTGCTTAGATAATTTTCCACAACAGTATATCTTCAATTTGGTAATCACATTACCTATTTTGCATCATTTTATCCTTTTAGGATATTTTCATCATCGAATTTTAAGCGTTTTAACGTGTTATTTCTTACAAAATTCGAGACGAGAGGAAATACTCAACTTTAATTCACAATTCAAAATTTTTAAGGGCACAAAAATTACAAGTTCTAGATTCCATTTCTTGCAAACATGAAATTTAAACACAAAGCTTGAAATTTGAAACTCGAATTAATTTTTGAGTTTTTATTTTTCAAAATGTCTTGGAAACTTTAATTCCAAGTATTGTTCTTGATGCACACATTTCAAAAATTCATCGTTCACATTTTTCTTTGTTTACTTGATGATTTCTAAATTGCTTCTCCAATGAGTATATCATCAATACACAAGCATTCATATGCTTAGGAGTATACACATTTATCACACTCGTTGATCTATTTGACAACATTATTTGTCAAACTCTTCATGTCACTTATTTGACATTTGTTATGACTTCACTTTAACATTCATATTTCTAGTTTAGCCAAGTACCCCACATTTCAAATATTGTAGGAAACTCTATTTTCCTTCAATCACAAGGTTTTTCGTCATTGCCTAAATGCGGTAAATGATTGAATCCTAGAATTGCAACCCCCACAACTTCGAGTAGTAACGAAGCGCACTGGCGTTCAAACTTTCATGTTCAAATTCTAAACGTTATCGTCTTACAAATCCAAATTAAAGTTTTTATTTCTTGAAAATTTCAGATTTAAGCGTACTTGCTTACAAAAGTTGAAACTTGGATAATATTCTCAAACCCGGTTCACAATTTGCAATTAAGCGCACTAACTTAGAAAACTTAATTCAAATTTTTAAATCTTACAAATTCATGTTATAAGCGTACTAGCTTTAAAAAATATTTAACAAAATAACCTAAAACATAAAAACTTAATAAAGTGACCTAAAACGCCAATTGGGTTGGCGTCTTCAGGGGAAGACACCAACCAAGTTGGCCACGCCAACTTTTTTTTTTTTTTTTAAACTTCAACTATTTGTTCTTTTTTTAATAAAAAAATTAAAATTAAAATACAATGCATAAAATATAGAAATCAACTATCACTTCTGCACAGTGATTAAATGTTCACTTACTGCAAAAAGTAAGAAACTCCTTATCAATGTAGAAGCACTTCCATCTGCAAAAGTTCATCTCAAGTTTTCTTAACATATTGAGTTGTGCATGAGTGTACTCTATGAGCTGTCATTTTTTAAATCAACACTAGTAAATATCAAACAACACATGTGATATATATTATATCTTCAAGAAAATGACATATTCTTATTTTTTTCATGAATTATTTGGGGGCTTAGTTATTTAATCATTATTAATTTTTAAAAAAATCACAACAATACAATAGTTATAAATTTTTTAAACTTATATTTAAGTAACTCAAAATCAAATTGCGTTTCTTGGTGAATTTAGAAAAAAAAATAAAAAAAAATATTGAAGAAACGCATGTTAGTTGTGCATTTGTTGAATTTCATTTCTTTTCCGTCAAATTCTATTTTTAACTTTGGTTCAGGGTTTAGTAATGTTTGGGTTTTTTGGATAAGTTTGAATAATAAAATTAAAATTTATAGACATAACAACTGAAAGAAAAATAAAGGCTAGAAACAGTTGAAATAATATTTAAAACAAATTTTTATTTTGATATAAATAGTACAACTGAATTTATATTTATATTAATCCTTAAATATGTCTTTTAGTTCCACAATCACTTCTATGACTCTATCATCTTCTAGACGACTCTACTAATCATATTGAGTTGATTTATGCGTTGTGCGGAAACCAAGTTCATACAAGTATTTTCCCGCACTAGGCCAGCTGGGTGACTCCAAAAAGATTGCTACTCATGCATCAACTCCAAAACATTGGCATAATCCTTGTTTGTTTTATTAATTATTTATTATAATAAATTGAATTAAATATTAAAATAATTAATTTGATTATTTAATAAATAAATTAATTTATTTGCCATACTATGAAACATGTTAAATTTATTTTATTTGTATATTATCAATTTTATAATTATTTATGCATTATATTTTAATTTTAATTTTTTTTATTAAAAAAAAGAACAAATGATTGGAGTTTTTTTAAAAAAACAAAAACAAAAGTTGGCGTCTTCCCCTAAAAACGTTAATTAGGTTGACGTTTTGAGTCACTTTATAAAGTTTTATATTTTAGGTTATTTTGTTAAATATTTTTTAAAAATGAATTATTTAAATAACCCGAATTGGAGGGGTTATGTAATATAATATATTCGATGAAACCTTTGAAAAATTATAAATGAAATTCGGAACCATCTTGAAATGGAACGGTCACGGCTCCGGTGGGTCCTCCCGTTTGAATTGAACATTTGTCTCCATTAAATTATTTTTTCAACTTTATGCTTAATTTTTACAATAATTAATTTTTACAACAATAATGTCCGAAATATAATTGAATCCCATCTGCCGAAACTTGTTTTGCCTCTCGTTAATCGAATCCTGGATCCACCTGTATTTGCAAAGTGTCTGATCTTGATTGATATCTTATCTATTTGATACGAAATTTGTTTGCGTAGACCGAATTTGTCATACACCAACAAAAATATGTATATATATATATGTACATTCTGTATATGTGGTGGTATATGACAGTACCCGGTCCATACATGAATTCTCATTTGATACTGCTAAAAAACCTACATCTTTGTATAATAGATGAAAAATTCCAATCCTTTTTCCAGCTTTTAGATTGATGGTAAAATACTTGAATTTGACATTCTTCATCTTATATAGTGATTAAGCTATTTTTGGGTTTATGCAGAAAAAATGTTGTGATCAGTAATTACTCTTACTAAGAGAACAATTAAAACCTGATATATGATTTAATTTATACCTTTACTATATGCTATGTTTTTTTGTAAAGCGAATATTTGGTATTAGAATCAGAATCATGTGTTCAATTTTTATAAGTTGTAAGAGTGTGTAATTATTGAGCAATGATTATCTCTCTATTGGAAGATCGATAAAAACAAGCTTACATGTTAAAAGATTTAATTTGTGTTCTTACTGATAACTATGCATTTAGTGAAACGATAAATATTCATTATGTAAGATAAGTATAATTTTTAATAAAATGACAAATGTTAGATACATGTTATATGCACGAGGCATTATTAATGACAAACATCTTCCCATAGCGCCATTAGCTGCTCGAGTTTCGTTATCATGGCCTTAAAACGTTGTCGATGAGGATTCATAAATGATATTGACAACGACTTGTTTTTGTATAATATCTTTACTTACCTAGTTATCTCCATGATGTTCAATAATTCAAGAATTTGAAGTAAAATGTGATAAGATTAGATCTGACAATGGTTCAAAATTATCGGTTAGACGGTTAAAAAACATCGACCCTTAACATTAACCTTCCTTGACGGTTTTGGTTACAGTTCATGAATCTTGGTTACGGTTACGGTGACAGTTAATCAACGGTGACGGTATCGGTTTGACTCTTATTTTTTTAAACAAATTAAAAATATTATTAAAATTTGAAATAAAGTGTAAAAGTGTTTGAATGTGTTTTCATTCATGAATTAAACATAAAATAACGTGAAATAAATTCAAGCTCAAATAACCAAAAATGTGTAAGATATATTTGTTTGATTAATATAACATTATATTTAAATCAACAAGATTCTTATACCTTAGTTGTTGAAGCTAATTATTCAAGTTGGGGGTCATGAGTTCAAATCTACACCATAACATATATTTAAAATTTAAAAATGTAAAAAAGATTAAAATAAATCTTTAAACCTCCGGTTAACCGACGGTTCATGGGTTAGTAAAATTATGACCCTTAACCAGCCCTTCCATAGATGGGCCGGTTACGAGTCCGACCCTTCGACACGTTGACCACGGGCCGATTCTAAACTGATCCAGGATCGATGATGACCATTGGTTGGGTCTTAGATAAGATCACTTAAACTTCACCTTGTAATTACCGCATTAGTCAAAGAATAGTCTATTTTTGTTACCCTATTCCATTACATGTACCAAGACATTTGTACACAAAACAATTGTCACGTTCAATATTTTTTACCTTTTTTTAAAAAAAATTTTATAGGGAAACCTTTTACCAGCTTCGGAAAAGGGGAATGACAAACCGTCGAGCACCGCCTAGCTTGTCTCAATATTTTGTACTTGATGGCGTGCAGAAAAGTTGACGATCACCATATTCCATTACTTAGCTTGCAGACTCGGAAATGCTTTGCAAAGATGGCCGCCACGATTTTGGCCGTCCGTAGTTGGAATTTGCCAGTCCCGCCCTCTGCCGGTGTCTGTCCGATCTTATGGCCTGCAATTGATTATTCTCAATTTCATTAGTATCTTTCAAAGGTAAACAACATGGGATTTGAAAATAAATAAATAAATAACAAAGGATTACCTGAATATCATTATTCTCCAGTCCTGAATTTTCTGCTAGAATCTCAGAACCGGTGCTCTCCATCAGCATGCTTTCACCCGAATCTAACTGGTTTTTCTTCATCTTTGCATGCTTCTTTGCTCTAAGCACTTTCATGACCTCTGCAACAAAAACTCCAAACCTTCAGCCCAGTTCTCAACAAGCTAAATTAATCCGAGTACACAAATTGATTGACACCCAAAATTTCATCTTGGTCCGAATATAGCTTAAGTATTCGATTTTTCTTGAAAATATAAACCGACCTTGACTGGTGACAAGGCGATAAGCCCGGCCAAGAACCAGTGTATCACTCGGCCGGAGAAGCTTCACACTAGTGAACCTCACAGTCCTGCCGCCACCGCCGGAATTATCGTTGCCGGACTCCGGCAACGGAATTATGAGAGATACGTAATGTCCCGGATTCATTTTCATCACCTCATTTACGGTAATCGGCCAATACATCCTCTCAAGCTTTCCATTTGGATGCTGTATCACTAGTGCTGCTGCATCAACTGCTTGGCAATTTCCCATATTTTTATTTTCCTCTGATAAATGAATACCTTAGTCCCAAAATGAGATTTTTTATTTTTATTTTTGAGTGAGTAATATAATAATGTTTGTGAAGAAGATGGAGGAGCTAGATAAGGGGAGATACGATAAGGGAACGAGATGAGTTAGCCAATGGTCCCTTTCTATAGGAGCACCAACAACCATGCAGTAAAAAAGGGGGTAAAATAGTATAAATAATAATTGGGTTTCCGGCAACAAACCCCACATGGGTTTATAAATAGGCAATCTATATTTCTATGGTTTGAAAATAAACATATTTGTGAATATGTTCAACACCCCTCAATGTAAGACGTGTGAAGGGAACAATGTACTATATTTTATAAACGTAAGAGGTAAAATATCTATTTACAAGCTACAGATGATTAAGTTTCTATTAGTGATACATGAGATAAGATACTTATTTACAAACTACGTGGGATAACATGACTATTTACAGTGGTAAATTGCGATTGACTCATAATGTTTCCCCATTTTAAATATGATTGATAACGACGACATAATTTTTAGTGGTGTATATAGTTTAAAACATAGTTATACATAATAATTTTCAAAACTCTAGAAAAAGATTTTCAGTGTACAAAAGTATAATTTTTTTTTTCATTTCCTCCTCGTTAGCATGATCTTTCTTTAAAATGGACTACAAGCAATTGACCGATTAAAACATGCCTCATTCAAGAAATTAGTCACCCTCGAGAGTTTTACATAAGTGAGATCTAAATCGGTGCACACAAGTATTTTTCAAATAACATCATCGCTTGGTGTTAAGATTAATAATATTTGCAAATAATTCGACCTTTTTCTTCTCGGAGCCGGCATTTTGTTAACTGAAATTTTTATGGCAATGCCACGTGGCTTGCTGTCAAAAGCTATGATGTTGGAGGGTTGTGTTGTCAACGGTCATTAGTGAATTAATTACATTGTTTTCTGAGGAGACGGCAATGGATTAAGAAAAAAAATAGAACATAAATAATTAATTTATAAAAATATTTAAAATTTAAAATTCATAATGCAATCAATTTTTTTATATTTTATGTCATTATTATCTTTCTGATAAAGTAAATCAGTGACATGTACAAAGTCGCGTATAGGTGCAAGTATTACAAACTAATCTTTAATTATATGCAATTTATTATGGAGAATAATCTCTAAAAATGGGTTAATTTGCCAAAATAAAATGCGTTTTCAGATATTATAACAAAAATCGGTCTCTCATGGTTTGAAAATAATCAGCTTTCGAAAAAATTATTCATTAGGTCTTGTCTAAATTAGACCTGTTGAGAATCTTTTGCTTAAACTATCGGAAACCCTAGTTCGAACGAGGAAAATTATTGGGTGCATTCGAGTACAGATATGTATTGATGTCATATGACATATTGATTTTTTCGGGTAAAAACCAGTTATGAAGATACAAACTCTAAAATCACCGAGCAGAACAACTGCTAAACCCTCTTCGGAATTCTGGTCAAAGTATAGCGGAAGACCCGGTCATAATTAAAACTAATTAACCGGCTGGGGTTGAACGTGCATTAATGGGGCGGATTTCTCGGACACGTTTGGCTCTAGTCAAGCCACGATCCGAGGAAATCATGTTGCTGATTTCCCGCGAGTTAGTTACTGAGGACAGCCCTATAAATACCCTTAGATAGCCTCATTGCAGGGGTTGGATTTTTCTGGGCAAAAAGACTCCGAAGAGAGCAAATTTATGTCTGTTCGGTCTTTCTTGTTATTTTTCTAAAAATATTCGTATAAGTCATTGAGCGATTGTTATTTGTGTCCAGAGAGTCTTGTAAATCATCGACGAGATAGTGAAATTTTATACTGGACTAGGTCCCGTGGTTTTTCTCTCGATTTGAGGGTTTTCCACGTAAAAAATCTTGGTGTGTTTATCGTTATTTTGCATTAACACTTTATTCTACCTTATAGTCAAAATCTCGAATCACATCATTAGCGCCGTCTGTGGGAATATTTAGGGCAAAGACGTTGAAGTACGTCGAATTTTCTAACAGAAAATAAATAAAAGGGCAAGATGGCCAGAGGTAGAGGTAGGGGCAAGCTTCCAGGGGAAATGGATCCAATTCTCATCCAGATTCGTTCGCTGAACCCAGAGAAGGGCCAGAAGATGCAGGATCATCTCAAAATATTCCTCGGACATTTCCTGCTGGAAGAATGCCCATGGAGCATTTGACAGAAATGATAACTAAAACTGTCGGAGAGATCATGAGGCAATTTATGACCCCTCCCCAGAAACCAGAAACTATGCAAGAAGAAGAAGATGAAGATTTGGCCTCCATGCAGGAGCCTGAAAAAGGGCCTGAGGAAGTTAGAAATATTCCTAATCATTTGAATGATGAAACGGATAAAGCTTTAAATCGCCAAATGGAAGAGCTGAAAAGTGAGATGCAGCAGATGCGTAATAAGATGGAAGGACGTATGTATCCTTCGCAAAGGAGCACTCCATTTGCTCCACATGTGGTTGATGATCCTTTGCCCCCAAACTTCAGGGCTCTAAATGTGGGAAATTACGATGGTGGTACAGATCCCGAAGAATATCTGTCTCGATTTGAAAACGCTTCGCTTCTTCATCAACTTACGGATGGAGTGAAATGTCGGGTTTTCCTGACTACATTATCTGGGGCGGCGCAAGCATGGTTTAATCAGTTGCCAGCGAGAATCATAGACTCCTTCCCGAAGTTTAGTTCTCTATTTCTGCATCAGTTTGCAAGCAGTCGGAGTTGCAAGAGAACAGCTCTTAGTCTGTTCGGGATTAAACAAACGGAGAAAGAATCTCTTCGAGACTTTCTGAAAAGATTTAGCCATGCATGTCTTGACATTCCGCATGTCACTTCTGAAATACTCATCAGTGCGTTCACCCAAGGATTAAAAGAGGGAGACTTATTCCGATCTTTGGCAAAAAAGCCACCTTCTGATTATGATGAGCTGTTGGGAAGAGCTTCCAAATACATTAATCTGGAAGAAGCCCAAAGGATGAAGCAAAGAAGAGATGGTAAAATTGGGGAAGAAGTGAAGAGAAAGAATAAGCCAGTGGAGCCAATCAAAAGAAGTTTTGACCAGTATCTCCCGATGAGACCTCATCGGGAAGTAGCCATGAACCAAAGTATGCCGAAAATAGGACGGGGTGGACCTCATAGAGGGGGACCTTTCCGAGGAGGAATGTTCCGAGAAGGGTCCTTCCGAGGAAGAGGATATCGAGGAGGAGGTTTCCGAGGTGGAAGATCCAATGAGTCTGATGGAATGCGGGGATTTAACGAGGAGTTCAAAGACAATAATTTCATTCCTAAAATTAACATAAATCCCGGAAGAGGAGCGCCTCAGCCAGTTCCTTGGTCAGTTCGGGGAGAAAGAGTAGAGGGAGAAGAAGAAACCTTGAACAATGTCCCTAATCGAGGAACCATACACATGATATCCGGAGGAATGTCGGGTGGAGATTCGAACAGAGCAAGAAGGAATCATGCCCGGAAGCTTCAAGTACTATCTATTAACCCCAATCATGTACATGAGGGTCCGTCCATATCTTTTGGGCCCGCAGATCTGCAAAGAATCCATTTTCCTCATGATGATGCGTTGGTTATCTCTGCTACAGTAGCTAACTATAATGTGCAGAGGATTTTCGTGGACACAGGAAGCTCAGCGGACGTACTTTTTCTTAGTACGTTAAACCAAATGGACTTGGGGAGCTTACCTATACTGAAGGTGAATACGTCCTTGCACGGATTTGCAGGGGAAGTCATAAATCCGATAGGGCATGTGTCTCTACCAGTTACACTTGGTGAAGAATCAAAGATCAAAACAAAGATGATAAATTTCCTCATTGTGGATGCACCATCTTCTTACAATGTAATATTGGGAAGACCAGCCCTAGCCGCCTTCGAAGCCGTTGCCTCCACCTATCATCTAACCATGAAATTTCCAGTAGGAGAAGAAGTGGGGCAGGTAAGAGGTGATCAAAGCTCATCACGGAAATGTTATGTGCAAGAGTTAAGGCAAGAAAGAGAACATAATAAAGAAGGAAGATAGCGAGGGGGAAGTGAAAAGAGGAAGCGGGACGAGGAGGAACGAGTAACACCCGAAGAGGAGTTCCTCAATATCGAGATGGGTCACCCTACTAGAATTACTAGAGTGGGATCCCAACTTGATCCAGAATTACGGGAAAAAGTGGTTGATTGTTTAAATCAACATGTGGATGTATTTGCATGGAGTACATCTGATTTAGTTGGAGTGAGACCTGAGATTGCCGAACACCGCCTCAATGTGGACCCCAATGTTTGAGCAATAAAGCAAAAGATGAGGCATTTTGGACCAGAAAAGGACGTTGTCATTGCCAAACAGGTAGAAGAGTTGTTAAAGGCAGGCCATATTCGCGAGATCAGTTTCCCTACATGGCTCTCGAATGTAGTTTTGGTGCCTAAAGCCGGAGACAAATGGAGAATGTGTGTGGATTTTAGGGATGTGAATAAAGCATGTCCCAAAGATTGTTATCCCCTGCCCAGGATCGATCAGCTCGTAGATTCTACTGCCGACATGAATTGTTATGTCTTATGGATGCTTATCAAGGATACCATCAGATCCCTTTGGCACAGGAAGATCAATCAAAAGTGAGTTTTGTTACAGCAGGGGGAACCTTTTGTTATGTGGTAATGCCTTTTGGATTGAAAAATGCTGGAGCCACTTATCAAAGGTTGATGGACAAAATGTTCAAAGAACAAGTTGGTCGGAATGTGGAAGTGTATGTGGATGATGTCCTGATTAAGAGCCGAAAAGCCGAGGACTTGGTCAAGGATATGGAAGAAGTCTTCAACGCTTTAAGAAAATTTGGCATGAAGTTGAATCCTGCAAAATGCACTTTCGGGATTCGTAGTGGCAAGTTTCTTGGGTACCTGGTCACTGAAAGAGGTGTTGAAGCTAACCCGGAGAAAATTCGGGTCATACGAGAAATGAACCCTCCAAGGACACTAAATGAAGTGCAAAGGTTGGCAGGAAGAATAGCGGCACTGAGCAGATTTATATCCCGATCAGCTGATCGGAGCTTGCCTTTCTTCAAAGCGTTAAGGCAGGGATTCAAGTTCGAGTGGAATGACCAATGCCAAAAGGCCTTTGAGGATCTGAAAGATTATTTGGCTCAGTTACCTTTGATAAACAAGCATGATCCTAAAGAAACGCTTCTCGTCTATTTATCGGTGGCCGAAGAAGTAATCAGTTCCGTGTTAATCAGAGAAAGGTCAGGACAACAGCAACCCGTATATTATGTCAGCCGAGCCCTGCAAGGAGCCGAGCAACGATATCCTGAAATTGAGGAGTTGGCATTAGCTCTAGTCACTACAGCGAGAAGACTTCGGCCATACTTCCTGTCTCATCCTATCATGGTAATAACAAACACTCCTTTGGGTAGACTTTTATCCAAAGCCGAGATATCAGGGAGGATGGTAAAATGGGCCACAGAGCTGAGTGAGTTTGATATTACTTATCAACCCCGAACTACAATCAAAGCTCAAGCACTGTCAGATTTTCTAGTAGAAGTCACTCATGCTCCGGAGGAAAAGAGTGGAGTTTGTTTGTAGATGGATCATCTACCCGATTGGGAAGTGGAGCAGGTGTCATACTCATTAGTCCCGAAGGGGAAGAAATCAGAGTTGCCGTCCAGTTTGGGTTTCCTTCCTCAAACAATGAAGCTGAATTTGAAGCTATCATTTCAGGCTTCCGAATAGCATTGGATGCTGGAGCCAAGAGGATAAAAGCTTTTATGGATTCAATGCTTGTTGTTCATCAAGTGAATGGGGTATATAAGGTGAAAGAAGAGAAGCTTAGAAAGTATGTGGAAAATGTGCGGGCAATGATGGCTCAATTTCAAGAGGTGGAGTTAACGCAAATACCAAGGGAAGAGAATACTCGTGCCGACGAATTAGCAAAATTGGCTAGTTCAGTACACGAATGGAAGAACAGGAATGTGCTCGTACAAGAGCTTTTGATTTCCCATATATCCATCAATAGCATCATGAATTTGGAGCCATGTATTATGTCCGATTGGCGAGAGCATCTTATTAAATTTTTGAAGACAAAGATTATGCCTCCTGACCCAAAGGAAGCTGCTAAAGTCAAAAGAATGGGGAACCGATTTGTGTTGATAGAAGGCAAGTTGTTCAAGAAAGGATTCTCAATTCCTTTTTACAATGTGCCTCGAGGCAAGAAGGAGAGCACTCATTAAAGGAGATTCATGAAGGATGTTGCGGAAATCATGTGGGGACTAACATGTTGTATCAGAAATCTATTCGAGCTGGGTACTATTGGCCGACGATGAGGGAAGACGCTGAGGAAATTGTGAAGAAATGCATTAATTGCCAAAGGCATGCAAATTTATCCCATGTACCTGCGGAAATCCTTAATAGTAGCATCATTTCCTATCCCTTTGACCAATGGGGAATGGATATTGTTGGACCACTTCCTCCCGCTACAGGACAGAGAAAATTTCTCATAGTAGCTGTTGAATACTTCACTAAATGGGTGGAAGCAGAACCATTGGCTAAAATAAAGTTAGATTTTTATGGAGAAACATAGTATGCCGGTTCGGAATACCTCGAAGAATAATTTCCGACAATGGAAGACAGTTTCAGGGAGGAAGAATACAAGAGTGGTGCAAAGATATGAAAATTAAACAAATCTTTACTTCAGTAGCCTATCCTCAAGCAAATGGGTAAGCGGAAGTGATTAATCGGATTTTATTGCACGGGATCAAGACAAGGCTACAAGGGGCTCGAGGGGAGTGGGTAAATGAATTACCCAGTGTCTTATGGGCTTATAGAACGACTCCTCGGGTATCTACAGGAGAAACTCCTTATAGCTTAGTATATGGATCTGAGGCCTTCATCCCAGTGGAAATTGGAGTGGAATCTCTTCGGGTACAAAGCTATAACCCCGATCAGAATGAAGAAAAAAGGAAGTTGGAGTTAGATGGGATTACGGAGTTGAGAGAAAAAGCCTTGGCTAAAGTGGAATTATATAAAATAAGGGTGACCAATGCTTACAATCGGAGGGTTCGCCCGAGGGCTTTTCAGGTGGGAGATCTAGTGCTGCGAAGAATCAATCATGAGGGGGAAGTAAAGACGTTAGCACCCAAGTGGGAAGGCCCCTATAAAAAATAAAAGGGGTGATCGGAAGAGGAGCCTATAGGCTGGAAGATCATGAAGGTCGGGAACTGGTGAGACCTTGGAACATTCATAATTTAAGAAAGTATTTCGTGTAATCTTTCAGTTATCATTGCTGTTCTCATATGCATTTCCTAATTAAATAAATTTCCTTTTATTAAGCAATGTTCGGTTTACTCATTGGATCGGGATGTTTGGTCTACGTTTAAACTTAAAAATACCATGTTATTGTGCTCGGGGTTGCGAGCTTATGTTATTATAGTCCATTGTTGGCGGGTTAAATACAGGATCGGGAAGTTTGGTCTGTATTTGAACCTAAAATGGGACTACGTTATTGTGCTCGGGGTAGCGAGCTTATGTTATTATAGTCCATTGTTGGCGGGTTAAATACAGGATCGGGAAGTTTGGTCTGTATTTGAACCTAAAATGGGACTAAGCGATTATGCTCGGGGTAGTGAGCAATGTTCGGTTTACTCGTTGGATCGGGATGTTTGGTCAACGTTTAAACTTAAAAATACCATGTTATTGTGCTCGGGGTAGCGAGCTTATGTTATTATAGTCCATTGTTGGCGGGTTAAATACAGGATCGGGAAGTTTGGTCTGTATTTGAACCTAAAATGGGACTAAGCGATTATGCTCGGGGTAGCGAGCAATGTTCGGTTTACTCGTTGGATCGGGATGTTTGGTCAACGTTTAAACTTAAAAATACCATGTTATTGTGCTCGGGGTAGCGAGCTTATGTTATTATAGTCCATTTTGGCGGGTTAAATACAGGATCGGGAAGTTTGGTCTGTATTTGAACCTAAAATGGGACTAAGCGATTATGCTCGGGGTAGCGAGCAATGTTCGATTTACTCGTTAAACGTTGGATCGGGATGTTTGGTCAACGTTTAAACTTAAAAATACCATGTTATTGTGCTCGGGGTAGCGAGCATATGTTATTATAGTCCATTGTTGGCGGGTTAAATACAGGATCGAGAAGTTTGGTCTGTATTTGAACCTAAAATGGGACTAAGTTATTGTGCTCGGGGTAGCGAGCAATGTTCGGTTTACTCGTTGGATCGGGATGTTTGGTCAACGTTTAAACTTAAAATACCATGTTATTATGCTCGGGGTAGCGAGCAATGCTCGGTTTACTCGTTGGATCGGGATGTTTGGTCAACGTTTAAACTTAAAAATACCATCGTTTACTCGTTGGATCGGGATGTTTGGTCGACGTTTAAACTTAAATGTATCATGTTATTATGCTTGGGATGTTCTCTCTAAAGCCCGACCGTATTTTATCTGCTCGGGATGTCTTTTCCCTGAGCTCGGTTATATTCATTATTTCGGGATATTTTCCAACCGAGCTTTATTTGCTTAAAATTTTGCTTGGTGGAGAGACTAGCTTGTACAAGATTGTAAGAAGACAAGGAGAGTCAGAATATCATCCCAAAAGATTACAATTTTAAAAGTTAAAACAAGAGGGGTACGTCCCTAAATCTACAGCTGGAGGAACTCGTCGGGAACGGTATTCAGGGCCTCATCAACATTTATAAAGTCTGTTGAAGTTCCTTCAGGAGGATAGCCAGCGGCTTTAAATTGACGAACATATGCTTCAAAGCCATAGTTAAGGAACTTGGCAGCGCGTTCGCCCAAAATATCGCCATACTCTTCAGACTTCATAAACTCTTCTTTCTTGATGAGCCAGGATTCTTCGATCTGAGCAGCCCGAGATAGTTTCTCCTGGTCAAGCTGTTCAGAAAGGGATTTGTTCTCTTCAGCCCACAATGACTTCTCCTGTGAAAGTTGCTCTAAGAGGGATTTATTCTCTTCAGTCACAGACCTGTACTGCCCGGATAAAGTGGTGTTAGCTTCCTCAAGATCGGCTAATTTCTTGTGCGCTTCTTCGAGAGCCTCCACTGTCTTATCCCGAGTAGCAACAGCAGCAGAGTATCGTTCCTCCAGTAACTTTATGGATTTCTTCATCTCCTCGCCGATACCTTCTAGTTGTTTGAGGTGTTTCTGATTCTCCCCATCTGAGGATCTCATAGATTGGAAGCGAGTCATAATCTCGCCGGCCATCAGATTGGTCTGCAAGAGAATAAATGAAATTAATATACCGAAGATAAAGAGTTTATCAGATGGAAGTGGATGTAAGTTACCTGAGTGAGGGAAGTGGAAAAATCATTTATCAAGTTGCTGAAGTCCAATCCTACGAGGTATTTACGGTCGGGAGAATTGGCCCAATTGCAATGATAGAGTGAGAAATTTTGGGGTCCGGTTTTCTCAGAATGGGGACGTTGGGGGGATAAATCCAATCGGGTATATGATATCGGGAGGTTGGCCGAGAAGAGCTAGAACCACCGGGAGCAGGTTGAGAAACAGCTCGAGTTTGAAGTGGTGGACTAGCTCGGCGGGTAAGGGAGATTCGAGGAGAAGAAGTTTTCTTGGTAGGAGGAAGTTTAGAGGAAGAGCCTTGGCCCTCGGGGGCCGCCCTCTTCAATGATCGAGGAATCAAGGCTTCCGCCTCAGGTATTTCAATCACCTCTTCGGGAGGAGCAGGTGTAACAGATGGGGGAGGAATTGTTCCAGTGGTCGGTTTAGCAGCTTTCTCTGGTACGGTAATTTTCTTCAAGCTAGCAGCAATCTTGGCTTTCAGCATCTTGGTTTCTGCAAGAAAGAAACATCATAGCAATTATTCAAGCATGTTAAAACGAAATAAGCAAACAAAGCAAGATGCTCGGTAAATACTCACCGAGGGGCATTTTTAGGGAAACACCCTTAGGACTAAGCTGGAACAAATACAGCAGTCCGTCGTCAATCAGCTCCCCAAGGTTAAAACACTGATCGCCAAGCTTACGACGAACCGATAGATATGTTTCTCCCTCAAGTAGCCCCTTGATCGACTTGCCCTTCGTTAAGTTTTCTTTCCACTCCATGGGACAATCCCAGGGTTGGAGTGGGCGAGCAAAGAAGAAAAATCTTTTCCAATTTTTTATGGAAGATGGGTAATTTTTCAGAAAACCCATCCCTGTCCGAGAAGAAAAGTAAAAAAGCCCGATCTCCTTTCAATTTAATTGAATGAAACATGAAAGAGTTCGGGAGTCGGAGAAAAACCAAAAAAGGATAAGACTATGTAGAAACCCGCCAACAATCGATAACTGTTGGGGAATAACTGACTTAGAGAGATGGCAAAATAGGAGGCAACATCTACAAAAAAAAGGAGGAATAGGAAAACGAAGTCCCCTCGGAGTTGGTCTATGTAGAAGGGAAAATAACCCTCGGGAGGCAGGTGAGGGCGAGATCCGGGAGGGGGGACAATAATAGATGTCCCCTCGAAAATCCCCCATTTAGTTTGGATACTGGATAGGTGCCGTTGTGATTTAATCCCTGATTCAAATATCTCAAACCAGGGAACGCGGGCTTTTATCAGGTCCTGCTCTGTCGCAGCCTGAAGCTCTTCTCTACGAGCATCGTGGGCTGACGACGAGCTGGAAGTCTCCTCACTATCAGAGGAAGAAGAATGTCGAGGAGAGGGACTCAGGGTACCCTCCTCCTCGAACATGTCTATAGTTTTCGAATAATCGTCAGAAGAAGACATACTCGATGAATGGAAAGAAAATAAGTATGAAAGAAAAGTTGGTCGGACGTCTAATGCTAGCTCGGAAGCAAATTGCAGTAAAGTAAGTTAAATCGACGAAATGAGCTAGTTTTTATAAGGCGGCCACTTGAACAGTCGTTGAATCGACACCGTTCAAAATAAATCCCATGAACGGTTATAGATGTGCCTCGGGAAACGAAACATCGCAAGATTTTTTGAAATTTTTAGGCGGGAAAATTATGAGGTAAAAATATCCCGAGCATATCAGGATTTTACCCGAAGACAATAAACCATAATTAAAACTAATTAACCGGCTGGGATTGAACGTGCATTAATGGGGCGGATTTCTCGGACACGTTTGGCTCTAGTCAAGCCACGATCCGAGGAAATCATGTTGCTGATTTCCCGCGAGTTAGTTACTGAGGACAGCCCTATAAATACCCTTGGATAGCCTCATTGCAGGGGTTGGATTTTTCTGGGCAAAAAGACTCCGAAGAGAGCAAATTTATGTCTGTTCGGTCTTTCTTGTTATTTTTCTAAAAATATTCGTATAAGTCATTGAGCGATTGTTATTTGTGTCCAGAGAGTCTTGTAAATCATCGACGAGATAGTGAAATTTTATACTGGACTAGGTCCCGTGGTTTTTTCTCTCGATTTGAGGGTTTTCCACGTAAAAAATCTTGGTGTGTTTATCGTTATTTTGCATTAACACTTTATTCTACCTTATAGTCAAAATCTCGAATTACATCATCTATGTATATTGATATTTGAAGCATCGGGTGTACCAACGAATTTTCTATTGAACTATTTAGAGATTTCTTAAATTAGGTATACGAAAACAATTCCTAATTAAATATCAGTCAAATCAATATTGTGAGCCATGTGACATGTTGGGCATATTTGTTCCATAACATTGAAGGATAAAATGGGCAATTATGAAGAGATGGGCTAATTAGTAATTATATATAATATATGTTAAAAAATGTATGAAGATTAGAGGAAAATTCCACCTTTTATAAAAAGTTAATATAAAAGTTTTTTTAGGCTAGTAATTTTTGGAAAATATTTATATGATTCGGGTGTTTGTAAATACTAAGATACATAAATAAATATATATATATATATATATATATCTTTATATGTATATTGGTGTTTGTCAAATCAAACATATAGAAGTGAGACATATACTCTTCACTCTTTTTGTTTAGCTCTCAGAGAGAGCATTTATTTACAATAAATGAAATTGTTTTAAAATTATTATTATTATTATTATTAAATGTTGAGAGCCTCAGTTTTCTACTGTTGGGACGGTTTCAAATTGGGATATAATTTCAAATTCTATTATGTTCCATGGATCTGTACTATATGAGGCCAAACTTTACTATAAGGTCTACAAACATTCTAATCCAGTGGGTACATCTTTGAACCTTGCACATGTCATGAAACTTCATGGGTGATGTGATTCACTATTTTCCATGTTTGATAGAATAGATGTGTTGCGGAAAATAAATAAAAGACATCACAATTTTTACGTGGAAAACCTTCAAATCTAAGGAAAAACCACGGGACTTAGTACAGTATAAATCTTCACTATAATATTGTACGGATTTACAGGACTCGGATATAAAATAAGAACTTTTAAAAAAACATAAGAATGAAAGACTAATATCACATGCTCTCTTCGGAGTCTTTTCTTGAGACATTCGATATGTATTTATAGTGTTGATCCTGGTAGTTGGCGCACGAGAAATCCGGAACACGATCTCATCTTATCGTGGCGCTATTGGATTAAGACGTGTCCGAGAAATTCACGCTCCATCATTGTACGTTCGTTTACGCCGGTTGATTTGCCAGTTACGTTCGGGTCTTCCGCTACCCTTTGATCAGTATGACGAGCAGGTTTTGATGTTCTTCGGGCAATTTGTGCTCGCAGCCTTTTGTTCTGGATATCTCTTGCTCGGTGTTTGCATACGATTTTACCGAAAAAAATGATTCATCATATGACATCATTAGGCATTGCCAATAAATCATTAAATTTTTTATATTCATTTAAAATAATATTTTCTTTCCATCTATATTCATAAAATAAATAAAAGTATGTCCTTATATATTCAGTTGATGGATTAATATTTGATACGACTCCATTGAAAGTTGAATATTTTTTATTTAAGTGGCTATGTTTACATTCATTCTCAGTAACTGGAAACATAGCATTGTTCGAATACCAGTTTGAACAAAACGGATTTTATGTCTTTGGTTTGAACAATAATGAATTCCACACATCTAGTTTAAATAATAACGTTCACAACCCCTACTATGTATTTTTATGTCAGATCATAGATGATATATTTGTAATTTTTTTAACAATAATGAATTTCATCCCTCTAATTTAAACATTAATGTTCATCACCCCTGCTATTATTTTTATGTAAAATCACAGGTAGACGATTATAATCTTTCTCATATCTATTACAAACTAAAGGCGGATGATATTGTAATGCATCTATCCTGCAGATGTATATCAGTTATTATTTAACAAGATGTCAAAAGTTGTAATAAATATTTTATATATTGGAGACATCTGTAATTGTTCATAGCATAGTTAGGGATAATTATTCTTACTTAGTTGAAAGAATTTGAATTTTATTCCTAATTATTTCTCAATAATATTAGTTTCGCTTCATTTAAAAACCATTATGCCGCTCTTCTAAAACTCATCCCATCCTCGCAACAAAAAATTTAAGTTCGCCCCTACAATGATGCTTGTAATTTTAATAGAAATAGGTTATGAACAAATTAATTGTTTTGGTACTTTTGTTAATGCTTTAGCATAATCAGAATATATATTAAGTGACGGTGACAACGTTTACATGAGAGGTCCGGCTAAAATCAGAATCCAAAACGCAACAAAATACAAATTGGCGAGCGATACAAGGGTCAAACTTTTCTATTACAAACACCAGAACATGTTGTTTCAACTAAAACAATATATAGATATGTCACATGCTTTTTGTTGTCAAAATTTGGTTAATAAGTTTGTTCGTAAGGATGAAGCACCCACGTAACCATTAGCTTTTTGTTCATGAAAAGATTTCAAGAATAAAGCATAATCGAATAATGAATAATTCTTGGTTATCCAAACGAACAATTTAAGCTAGTAATTATCCTTTACACGATGACTCCACTTATACAAACTTTTCAGTTAAAAGTTTCCTATGTTCTATTTTTTTAGGATTGAAAATTGGAGTCTCTCAAAATCCATACAACACTTAAATATTATAGATATAAAAAATCGAATAATCTTTTGAATTAAATCAGCCCTACCTTCTAATAGATGTTGGAGATATTATTGAGAAATGGGATGTAAGGACAACTTAATCAAAAGTATATCTTGCAATTATAAGAAGATGGTATTAATTAATTCGGCATTAAATGGGATTTGCGAATGGAACCCCACGTGATTTTCTGTAAGGACCCTCGTGCCCTTAACCCGTTATTAGTGTATTAAGCCATATCATTAGTGCATATAATCATACAATCATGGGGAAAATCATGTGCAAGTGCAACACCGTATGCTACCCAGAAAATTTCTTGCATTCAATTCACATAATATTCAGATTCCCCAACCAAGATTATTCATATAACATTCACCCACATAATACACTAACATGCTCTTAGTTCATTTAGCAATTCCATAATTAATTGCATGCAACCATAATGAACAGAGAGAAGCCGCAGCCCATTGATACATTCCATATACACGTAGAATGTACTCACATAAGAGTACCCAATGGATAAGCGTGTATCTGATGTATAAAACACTCTACCGGATACCGTTACTGGTACTTCAATCCTGGAAGCACCTCCCAAGCACAGCTCGATCTCAACACTGGATCTATGTACTTATTCAACCAGCTCTGGTACCTCGATCCTGGAAGTACCTCAAATCAACAGCCCGATCTCAACTCCAAAGCTGCTGCTACACCTGTAACACCTGCCCCAACAGAGACAGCCCCCACACGGGGTGAGCATACCAATACCACCAATCCAATAAGCATAACATTGCAATTCAAATACAGAATGTAAATGCTATAATTTAAATGATACTCCCTGGATGGTAACACCCTCATCCGGGATCCCCTGTATTGTCCATGTTCTCAAAATAACCAAACTCATCAAATTCCCAAAGACAGTTAATCGCCACATAGATTAACTAATACCGTCCTATTATGCCAATTCCATGATCAATATGGTAAAAACATAATGTAAAAGACCATAGATATCACATATATCTAACCAATAATTCCATGTTCATATTTCATTGCTCGCTCCACAATAGCGACATACTAACCTCGCGCACGCTCAACAATAGCGGCGTCATAACCGATGGTCGCTCAACGGCGATCGCATCCCAAATCATTGCTCGCTCAACAATAGCGGCACTGTATGGTTCCCAATGTATAACCATTTGACGCAAATACAATTTACCATGCATATTGTTATCCATTTATAGCAAATATCATGCACCATGCATTTCAATACCTATCCGATGTAATTACCACATGCCACATATTTCAGTGTCCATATAACGCAATTATCACACACCATGTGTTCCAATACCCATTTGGTACAATTATCACACACCATGCATTTTACAGTTGCAACACTACAATAGGCCATGCTCGTACGTCATACGTACCTTAGAATTCCGTAGTCCATGTCAAGCCTGGCTTGAGTTCCATGCTCCGTGAAACATGTGCTAAAACACATAAACAACCCACAATCAAGCATAAGCATGCAACCATGTGCCCAAGCACGTTCAAAACTCCCAAACATATCGTCTATCCATGACGATTACCAAATTATAAAAGTTCCCGGCTAAGCATGTATAATACCCCAAAAATATTGTCTATCCATGACAATTAACCTTTTTTAAAATAAGCCGGGGCGAACCATGCAAGACACCCAAAAAGAGACAAGAACCATAAAAAGGGGCACCAACACACTGGCCATCTCGATCGATCGACATTTCATCTCGATCGATCGAGAACCGCCTTCCGATCGATCGGTCAAAATACCGATCGATCGGTGAACTGTTCCAACGCCACAAAACACATTCTGCCATGCTCGATCGATCGAAAATAATTTCAGATCGATCGAGCAGCCCTGTATACGCGAGAAATCTCCAAGAATGAGCTTCCAACAACACCCTAACTCACACACCACCAAGATCAACCATCCAACACATCATTAAACCACAAAACAACATGAAAATGCATCCCCCAAGCATAAACAACATAATGGACCAAGATCCACCCTTCTAACCCCAAAAACAAGCTACAACCCAACCAAAACTCAACAAAACTCTACCATAGTGGAAGCTTACCACTTGAGCTCCAAGTTTCAAGCAAGAAAACACAAAAAGACTCTTTTTTCCAAGTTTTCTCCTCTCCTCTTCATTCAGAAACGAAAATGGGAGTTCTTAGGTGAAAGGATGAGGTTTTGGGGACAAAAGCTGATAGGGAGGGGGTGATGGGATGTAAAGTAGGTGCAAGTGGCTCATTTGCCATGTATGGGATTTTAAATGTGTATCAAGACACAAGCATGATATATAAAATACCTTAACATGATATTTTAGAAGCATTTTACCACAATGCATCAAAATCCCTATTAAAATCATGCTTTACCAAAATTACAAATTATAACACCCAAACACCCAACATGTATAACATGCACCCCGAAATGCACCCTAGGTCACCCATACCACGTGACTAAGCATTTTTACCAAGATAAGTAATTATCACCGCAAGAATTATATAACCACAATTAATTCCTAATTGCCACAATAAAAGAAAATCTATTAAAGATTAAAGATTAATAATCCTCCGGGATTAATACCAATAATCCCAGGACATCACAATTTCAAAATAAACAATTTATACATTTGGTTTGAAAATATACATGTACCCATCTTAGAAAGTAAATTGCACCTAAATAATAATATAATGAGGTAATCTGCCTTTGTTGAATAACTTATAGGGTAATCTGTACCTAAATAATAACATAATGTGTAAATTTCATCTAAAATTTGAAAAAAAAAAAGTTTGACAGAATTTAATCATGTGGTAATTTATCCCCTCCTACGGTTTCTATCAGGTAAAAGTTACATCTCTATGATATGAAAATAAGGTGAATGTTCCATGTGGTTGGTGAGTATATGCAAAACATCTTTCCTAAAACAAAGCCAAAAAATTCTTAAAATTGTAAGTGGAGACCGTGAATTATATTTTACAACTAATATTGAAGTAAGCGTCTATATACAAATCACGGAGGGTGATTTGCGACTATTGTGGACAAGTGTGTTTTGGTAAAATGTAGAATGCAACAGATATCAAACAAGCCCAAATCCCTTATATACAGTAATGTGTCAGAAGTTCTTATCTATTACAAATCTGACCATTTGAAATTTGAAACGAAGTGAATATAACTGGAACATTGAGGACATAGTAGTCAACAAAACTATTCGATTTAAAAATTCCCATGCTTTTTATTTCCACTATTCTTACTTTTTATTTAAAAAATTTACTGCATGCTCACTCTAAGAAGTCATGAGGCACATTTGAATTAGTGTGTTAGTAAGACGCTTGATATTAGACTAAAAATTATAGCTGTTAGCAGATATACAATTTTATTTTCTTATACAGTTGCAGCACAAAACCCCGGACTAAGTAAGAGGTGAATATGAAGGTCTGCACCACGTTGGTGTCAATGTATCAGGTTGTTATGCAATATACAGTGTAAAGCCCCGTATTAAGCGATAGATAGACGGAGGGTTTGCACCACGTGGGTGTCAATATATCAGGTTGTTATGCCATATTGTCCAATGTGGTTAAGCAATCTGACTCTCCGCTCATCAAACGAATTCTTCAAATGAGAGATGAGGTGGTGCTAAGAAGTGGAAGCTCTTTGGGGGCAATGCACACAATCACTAAATGGTTTGGCATTAACTCGGGTGCTGCCTCCCTTGCATATACATTCTTTCGACCGTCACAACAGAGAGTCCCATGGTCTAACTTCATTTGGAGGCCTTATATTCAACCAAAACAATCTTTTATTATTTGGTTGGGTGCTCAGAACCGGCTGACAACTCTCGGTCTTCCGGTCAAAAAAAAAAAAAAAATACACGTTTACGAGTGTAGCTCTCGATCTTCCGGTCAAAAACAACGGCACTCTCCAACATAGTGCTACTCTATCGGTTAAAACCTAGCTAGTCGATTAGTAGCAACACGTATACAATAGGGATAGAAGTATGAGACAAGTCGACAACCTTTTCAAAACTTCACCCCACTCATTACTCTCACTTTCTTTTACACTTTTCATCATCTGATGGGATCTCGCAATTCCATGCAAACATTTTATTTTATTATATTATTTTTTTTATTTTTTTTGTGTCGAGTTGTCATAAGCGAAGACAATATTTGTAATTAGCCGCTATCTTTTCAATGTGTACTGAGTAAACTATCGGGTTGATACAATTGCCTATAAATTACGTCAGTCAGGTAAATCACACTAGCCAAATTTGATATGCCAAGCTCCACCAAGAAAATATTGATAGAAAAATCGAACTCATGGCTAAAGGCCTATGCACTTATCTACTCCACAATATCAGCCAGCCCACCTCACTAGGGGCTAGATCAATTGTAATTTGTTAGGTAGGACATCGTTTGCAAAATGAACCAATCACGAAGCAGCACTTTTACGAAATGGTCTTCTTGCCTGCTAAATAAGTGGATGATTTTATGCAAATTGGCTTGAATATATGGAGACAATAAAGTGTGATAACTGGGATAAATTAACAAAAAAATATTTTTGAAAGCCAATTAATTCATACAACACAAGAAGAACTCATCAATTCGAAGAGTTACCCCAAAGAAGAACATTGCACAGAACTAAAACATTGATAAATAATAAACGGGTTTAAAAACCAATCAGACTGAAAATAATTGCATGAAAAAAATAAGTAGAAATCCAGGACCTAGTCCTAAACCTGCACTTTCTCAATAAGTCTATCAATATTCAGTCTAAGCCCATTAATGATGACGTCATTCCTGTGCTTTCAAATGCTCCAAATGATGTAATATCACAAATCATTCCAGATTTTATAGTTACTCCTAAACGTGGGTGTTGAATCAAATGCTACTCAATTTATTTGTGACACACCGAATTAACTCCAAACAACACACATCAACTTTTCAAACATAGCTAGCAAGAGGGCATAAAATGAATAAATGATTGCGCTATTGACCCTTAGTACCGATAAATCGCTCACTTTCTAGTTTCAATAATAATATTATAATAATTTATTATGTTATTTAATAAAATAAAATACCAAAAATTTCATATTGACTTTTAATTAAACATTTTTTTTTTATATATTTAACTCCGACGAAATACATTTAAGCTTATAATGCTTAATGTTTGACCACGATATTTCACCACTAGGTAGATTCTTCTATGGCTCGAAGTTCTTGGGCCTAGCTATTGGAGTCCGTAACAATTTGACAAAATCTCTCAACATCGACAAAGATGGGAAGAATTTGTTGAGACTGCAAGGCAAGGGAAAAGAATACTCTTGTATCAGTTTTATATGAATGAAACTTATCCCACCAGTGCATGCCTCGATCTTTCCTCGTCGTGCCGTCTTTTGGAGGCAATGCGACATCCAAAGTCAGTGGCAAAAGTCCAGCAACCAATGGTTCGGTGATATCATTAAACTTTCCAACATGAGCAAATAATTCTAGGATTCATGTTATGTAGAAATTGAGATAATCTTTTATAAAGCTATCTCCCTGATTATAAAATATGTGCTGAGTTCTTACCCATTTAGCTGAAGAATGGTTTGGGCTGTAGTCCTCTACAGATGGGTTCTCGTTGAAATATTGTGGTATCGATAAGCCCATGAAGATTGAAAATGCAAGAATGAACTTTGTTCGGAAGGCATTCATGTTGCAGAATTGTAGGAAAAACCAAGACCTCCTACCCTTATGTTTACATTTATAGTCATCGTTTTTTAATTTCAATGGTCTAATTCATGTGGGATATATTGAAAAGTACAAATAAACTTTGAAAATGGTCATGAATACCATTACCAACATAGGCAGACAGAAAGCAATACAATGCAGCAACGATTGGAGCTGGAGTTGAAGCAAAGACAACTCCAGATTTACCAGAGTTACATCAAGTTAGTGTTTAAACATCATAGAGAAGTTTTATACTAGTTTATTTTAAAAGAGAAGGAAAATTTATCTGATTACTTGCCTAGTATTGAAAAGAATATCATAAAAACAGCAGAAATTTGTATAACCCTTCTGGTCCCAAGTCCCAACTCTCGTGTCCACCCGAGCAAACCAGCGTTTTCACTTTCCATATAAGAGTTTAGAGTTTACAAGTGCAAGTTTATGCTTAAACCAGGGGAAGAAAACAAAGAATATTACATACACACAGATGATCCGTTTCCAGTCCCAAAAATTCCAGAAAACAATATGCCGATACCCTAAAACAAACAGACCAATTTGTTAATCGACCATAGAAAATTAATATGAGAATTTGAATTCAAGAATTCATATTTTAGTGAGATATTGGTGGTGTCTATGTATGTGAAGTAAATGGCTTTAAGCCCAATTACCTGCAAGCCAACGCCTCGGCTATGAACAGAATGCGGCATAGGAGTTGCACTGGCATACCTTGACACAGCAGTGAAGAACCAGTGGACTGCCAATTGCTAAAAGCAAAAGAAATGTCAACAATTATTACAATACTACGAGCATTGCTACAACTTGGGGTGTAGATGAAGAGTCCAAGTCTAGTTTCAGCAACTTCATGGGTTCTAGCTCGATCGAAACTGCTTACTAAAATAAAACCAACAGAAACATACAATGATGCATTCAATTATTATATTTATAGGATTCTTGACAAAATATAGCTACCTCAATAAGAGTAACAATTGAACACGCCATCATGGGGAATGCTTCTCCAGCATGGAAAGTAGAAGCTCCCCATTGAAATAGATACGGAACTCTGTGTTAGGATACTGGTTCTTTGACCACAGATTAATTGATAAATCTGCAAGAAGCACACACAGGGGACACAAATTGCAGAAATGGAAATGTGTATTGAATTGAAAATAAACTTAAATAACAACTCCCAGAGTTAAACTCTGTAATTATCCTAGTCAATGCTAGTTACAACCTATGTTGCACCGATACTCCAAAAAATTTTGTGGTCAAGTATCGGATACTTCTGGGATACGGATACGGCACCGATACGTATCGGATACGCCACGTGGCGTATCCGAGGATAAAAAATAAATTTTTATTTCGGATACGTTTCGGATACGGTCAAGATACGCCGTTGACCGTATCCGATACGGGTAGGATACGGCAAATTCGAATTTTTTAAAAAAAATAGGGTTGAAACTGTAATTAAATTAAATTATTTAACTAAATCCCTATTTCCTAACCACTTTAATGTGTTTATGTCGATTATATGCTTGAAATTTTTAGATGTCCTGGATTAATATTTTACCATTTGTCGTTAAGTTGGTGAGTTTGCAACTTTATTCTGATTTCTAATGTGTTTAATGTTGATTATATGCTTGAAATTTGATTTATTACAAATATTATTAATTATATATTTATATATATATAAATAAAATAATAAAATTTGCCGTATCCGGACATATCGTATCCTACAAATTTTGAAAATCCCGTGCAGCCGTACCCGTATCTGCGTATCCACGTATCCGCGTATCCGTATCCGTGCAACATAGGTTACAACTAACAAAACAATAACTCGTAATCTCCTGTCAGATTTGTGTGGAATTTAATTTTAGAATCAAAATAACTTGATTTCTATAAAATAGAAATTTATACTAAAAAATATCCATTTTGTAAGTTACATATTAGGGATGTTCGTAACGAATGATGTTCGTTCGATTTGTTTTGAACCGAATCGAACTGAAATTTCGGTTGTTCGGTTCTGTTTCGGTTTTAACCGAACTTTTTCGGTTCGGTTCGGTTCGGTTTTGGTTAGATCCTTTTTTATTGTTTTTTTTTTTTTGTGAAATTGGATGATTAGTTGATTAAATTCAATGTAAATACAAACACTAATATCATAGTAAAACCTCCATAAATCAATATTCAATAAGTTAATAACCTTTTTTAAAATAATATTTTTCTCTAAAATAATATTTTTCTCTGATCCAAACTTGGGCCAATTTAAAAAATTAGTAATTTTGATAAATTAATAAAATATATTTTTTAGAAAAACGCTTATATAAATCTATAGTTCCGTCAATATCATAAATTAATATTTTTTTAAAATTACAAACATAATTCGGATAATTTAGTAAGCTGTGAATATATTTTGCTTAGTTTTTTCTTGAAATTTAATTTATGTGAATTAAATCTCTAACTTTTCACATCACATTCAAAATGTCTAGTATCATGTTTTTGAACTGCAACGCAAAATTGTGAAGATATGTTATTGTTGCTATGAGTCTTCATTTTCGTGTGATTGGTTCTAAAGGTACTAAAATCATCATCAACAAGATTTTTAATAATACTAACCATAATTTCTTCTAAGCTTTGAATCTGTGATCATTCATCATTTTCACCCAAGGTAGTCCAACAAGTGATTGATATCATTTTATTGCAGCAACCTAGATCATTAATCATATTCCTTAAGCTCATGAATTCATTCTTCATCATAAATAAATCAGAAAAATACTCTTTAAATTAATAAATTATTAATTTATCTATTAATTAATAGCTCTCTAAATTAAATAAATTTTCACTGTCCCGATATTATTAACTTATAGATGTTTTACTGTATATTGGATTCAAATGAATTTTGAACTATTGACTTTTTAGTTTTAAACTTCTAATTTTATTTTGAAGCTATTATTACAAAAAAACGAGTTTAAAGGAGACAACAAATATATTATATTATACTTGAAAACATGTTATTAATTTACGAGTTCTTATTCATACGATCAGGAACGAAACCATTAAAAATTTATTTAAACCATTAAAATTTTAATTGTTTTTTTAAAATTTCGATTTTCGGTTCTGTCAACCGAACCTTGTAACAATCGAATTTGTTTTTTAAAGTCGAAAATCGAACCAAAATTTTTCGGTTCGGTTAATTGATCGAACCCGTAAACACCCCTTCTACACACCCAATAAAACCAAGTTCAACGATCGATTAAACCTCAACTTTCCTGTCTTATCTCTGCTTCAACTTCCCCAATGGCAACTTCAGTTTCTTTATCAATTCCTCTAAACTCCCACCTCCGCCGCCATCTCCGCCGCCACCTCCACCTCCACAACCCCTCCGCCGCAAATCGAAATTATCCAATACAACCTTTTCTAAGCTTCCCCAATTACAGCCGATGCAATGTCTCGCTATGCCTCTCAGCATCCCACTCATCATCTTCTTCTCCATCTCCTGCAGCAACGGTCCAAAACCCACTTCAAACTGGTCGTTTCCTGACCGATAAAGAGCTCGAATATCTCGAATTTCTCGAAAATTATAGCTACCACCAGCAATTGGAATCTGGGTTTCTTTGGGTTCGTGTAATGAGGGAAGAAGAAATGGACATGACCGCAACTTTGTTGTCCGAGTCTTTTGCAGAATCGATGTTGATTCCTAAAGGGTATGCGAAATTACTGGAATTCTTGGTGAAGAATTACTTGATTGAGAGGGGGGGAATGATACCTTACTACGCAACGCTTCTTGGAGTTTATAGGGAAAATGGAGAAGAGGATTTTGAATTGGCGGGGACTGTGGAATTGACATTTGATAAAAAGGGCTATAATGCTAATCCTCCTACGCCTAATCCTCCCAAGAACTCGCCATATATTTGTAATATGGCAGTGAGGAATCCACTTCGAAGGTATGGTTCCTAGCCTTTTACGTCGAATGATTTGTTGTGTTTTTTGATCTGATGGGGCGAAACTTTGAGTAATTTTGGTAGTGATTTATTCTGGTGTCTGATTTAGATGTTCGATTTGGAAGAGTTTTTCCTTGTTAGAGAAGTGCTATCAAGAGTGAAAATTAATGAGTTTATGTATGTTGCATGTGAAAATGTGGATCTCGTTGAATCGGAGGACTAATGTAGGGGTCTTGGGCGATCACCATTTCTGCCAAGTTTTCACCAAAGAAAGAAGGAAAAAAGAAAAAAGAAAAAGACTTAGTTATATCCCCTCTAATGATATTGGGGATCTGTTCTTGCAGTGCATGTACATAATATGTAGAGTTGAAGTGTGAACTTTTGTCTAATATCTTTTTAGTTTAAAAATTCATTTCGAATGTTTTGAAGTAAAATAAATGTGTCATAGGTTGAATTGTGATCTATCTTCTTTATCCATGGATTCGACTCACATATTATGGAGAAAACGGTTTCCATGTTTCCAAAGGCAACATACGATAGTTCATCATCTATAAGCTTAAGCTCATACTGTGACCATCACCAGTATATCTAGAGAATCAGGCTTAGTCCATCCATAAAGTTTCCTTTTTTAGCTTGCTTAAATTCAATCTATAGGTTTTTATTTGAAAATGTGGCACATGATGGTCCTTAGATTACCAAAAGCACCTAATACTTTTATCACTCTCGTGTTATCTGAATCTTCATATAAAAAATGACTCAGGAGAGGCATTGGTTGGCACCTATTGAAAGCGGGTGAGGAACTTATTTCGAAAATGAGTCCCTCGAGGGAGGCCTATCTACATTGCAGGATTATCGATGAAGCTCCATTCAACATGTATACTAAAGCAGGTTATGGTGTAGTTAAGACAGATAGCATACTTACTTTGTTGACATTGCAGAGGCGTAAGCATTTAATGCGCAAAGACCTTCCTGTCCTCGAGGACGCTTCTGCAGTGGACATTCCTAATGAGGAGCTTAGTTGATCAGCTGACGGGTATAGCAGACCTTTTGAGGTAACAACCAAGTGAATACTGCACAATTTATTTAAAAGCAAGTGATTGCTGTGGAAACTTATTTAGGTATTCATAATTTGTAGTACACTGTATACTATAGAAATAGGAAGGACCTTTATTCTTTTTGTATTCTCTTGACCTTGAGACTCAGTAAGTAGTACTTGGCCATTTAATTTGGAATTTCCATTGGAAACGTTTAGCTTAGGTTCACAAGAAATATATATATTGCATTGAAAAGTAGTTTTGATCATGAAAGCATGTATCTTTTATTTCTTAATTCTTGAGTTGAACTTCACAAAATATACAAAATCATACATAATATGAATGAAATAAGTTATGCAGAGGATTTGAAATTAACTTTAAAATGTTTTGAATTTTGTTTCTTAACACCGTGTATTGACTGCATATGTTTACCAATTTCTCTTTGAAATTTTCTATATTTTCTCCAAGCTCACACCATGGGATATAATACCAGAAATGTTAAATCAAAACAGTTAATATTTGTTGATTTACTGATGCTTTACGACCATGTCACGTCTACATTGATCGAGGTATTTGTAAAAAAGACTCAAGAAGGTCAATAACATTACAACAAGGTAATAGTGGAACCCATGTTTTATATATCCATTACTCAATACAAACGTGTAGCATAGAATCAGATCATTGCAACACCATTTTTTTGTGTTAAAATGCCGTCGTATTATGATTCTCTCTACTAAATCAGCTTGGGATTTAATTATCCAGCATAATCTTCAGGCCAGCTTGTCCTATCCAATCTCTCGATTATTTCAAGGTTGGATGTTTGTTGATACCTTTATCAAAGCAAAGGCATTGCACACCGATAACCCAAAAGGTTTGGCAGTTCTTTTCTAACATTACGGTATTGTGGTGGCTAGCACCGAGGATTTGATTTGGTTCTTGGAGAGGTGAAAAAGAGATAATGGATGGCATCTCAAAGGGCAGATCCAAGAAAAGATAACAGTCATGATCATGGTACGTCTGGAGCCAACGGAATAATGCGAAATACAGAAGTATAGCTCCATCTTTTGAGAGGATTATTTGGAAAGTCGGGATTTATCTTTTGCTCCTAGATACCGTGGTAGTTTTTCAGAAAATACTTGTATGAACCCCGTTTGGGCTCCACATATGGACCAGCTTAAGATGATATGAATTCAAACAAATTCGGAATTGAACTCAAATTGTATATAGATGGATTTGTTGGTTCAAGCGAACTCGGAATTGGTTCAAACCGAATATAGATGGATGTTCTAAAACTATTCCTAGTATTGCAACAGTGTAGAGCAGTCGGAGACCATCTTGGCTGTATTGTCGTGGCATTTAAGGAATTTTTGGGTAAAAATGCTAGGTGATGCATTTCAATCGTTCTCTATTACTCTCCAATAAAAATACTTTAATCTAAAAACTTCATAAATAAAGTGAATAAAGGGTGGAAATGTGTGAATTGGGAAGGAGATGAAGGGATTATTATTATGAATTAAGGCTAAGAAAATAATCTTAGTATTCAATGAATAAATGATGAAATTATTATTATAGAACTAAAAACCATTAAATCAATGAATGAATAGTTGAGAGTAGATCTAGGTTAGATGAAAGAGATAACAAGAAGAGATTTTGTAATCCATATATTTTCATTTCTAGAAATTAAGAGTTTGATGGAGAGGATGCATTGCTCTCATTGTAAAAGTAAAAAAATGAATGAATAATAAGTTTGAAATTTAATTGAAACATTATGTAATTTTTTTAAATTATGAAATAAAATAAAAAGATTTTCAAAGCTATACTTTTTCCAAATTTTAGAAATCAGGAGTTTGCAGATCCGTAGAAATACATTGCTCTGATGAAAAAAGATTAAATCAACTTAAAATTATGGAAGCAAAGTTATGTACAAAGATTTGAAGCCTAATGGATCATCGAGGATATTCTGATCGAAAGAAGCACTTGAAAAATACTGATGTATGTGCGCGACCTGACTTGATTTCTTCTATGATTCATGTAGCCTACCGCAATTCATTGAGATTAAAGACTTAGGGTGTGTTTGCAATTGCTTATTCAAAGTACTTTTATGTTGCTTTTCCTTAAAGTTAGAAAAAGTTGTTTTTTAAGCAAAAGCCTTGAGTATTTGTTATTAAAATAATAAAAAAAAGCTATTACAAAATTGTCACCACAAGTAAAAATAATGAAAAAACATGTAATAACCTGCTTATCTGCTTCTATTTTTACCTACTTATTTTTAGAGAAGCAATGAAATAAAAACTCAAATCTATTTATATTTTTTTATTATCTAAAAACAAAAACAGATAAACTGTATTGAAAAGCAAATGCAAACGCTAACTTAGTTGTTAAAAATATGGAATCCAGACAGCTCTTTAATTAACAAGCCTGTGCTTTGTATGACCTACACTTGTATTTTTACATTCTTCATATATATTAACCACTTCTAGTTTTCTAAATACAACAACTCTTTTCCAATATCTATTTCCCGTAATATCATTATTTAAAAGATAAATTTTCATACTTTGAAATAAAAAAGTACTTAAATATCATTACACTTAAATATATTAAAAATTATATTATTAAAATTTAATATACATATACACGTGTTGCATGTTAAATTTCACTGGTATTAGATACAGTATTAAATAAATGGTCGCTATTAGTTATTAAAAAATTAAAGTTAATTGATTAATAATTGAAAATTTAATTAATAAATAACTGAAAAAATAAATAAAGGCATAAGAGGCAAGTGAAAGGTTTGAGATGAGAAAGTGAACAATAATTTTTGTGCTGACAGGGATAACTATGCTATCAGGTCGTACTTCGAAGTTAACAAAATCAGGTGAATCTATAAATTTATGTGGATTTGTAGCTGTAGATAAAATATGTGTGTTGAGTTAGCATAATTTCGAGAGAATGAGATGACTTGCTTCAGCTTAATTAAGAGATTTCCAAAATACAACCACCATAAGTAAAGATTAAAGCTTTTTTTTTTAATCGAGAAGCAATCTTGAGAAATTAAAGAACATTATACATATGCACTAAAGGTCAATGTCCATACCCATGGCTAACTCGAGAATGAATGTTACGATGATCATAAACAGGAATGCCATTGTTGGGAGGCTTAATTACCATGTTTTCTTGCTGTTTGTATTGCTCTTGCACTGCTCCAAAAACTATCTCATTGGTGTTCTCAGAGCTCTGTTCGTAGTAAGTTTGTGGGGCAGAGGAACGGTATTGATGATGATGTTGTTGCTTCTTCGTTTGCTGCTGCTGCTGATGCTGATGCTGAACGTCTCCGTCCCAGCCACTGCAGAAAGCACGGCTCTGGCGAAGCTGTTGCATTTTCTCGGAATCTTTGGACATGAAGGCATAAGTCTTCCGAGGAGTGGGGGTCCGAGTTTCAATGGTAGGAGGTTCATCATCATCTGGGATAACAAAGCTCTCTTGCAACGGCCAAGAATTTGAATACTTTTGATGTTGGTGATACTGATTTTGGATTTGATGTTTTGATGGCTTCTTGTGGAAGACAGTGAACACTCCTCCCATGATTTCTGTGGCAGAAGCTCCAGTTTGGGCAACCAATCTCCCAACAGATCCTAGAAAGCTTTCTTCTTGCTTTTCTTGCTCATCTTCTGTTGGAATAAGTGGAGGCAGTTTCATAGATTTCATTGGCTTCTGATATCTACTGGGAGAAACATTTGCTTCCACAATTTCCTGACGCAAAAATAATAGAAGGTAAAGATATGGATAATCGACCGGCTAAAGATAAAATGTCGCCGTCCTTCAGAATTAGATGTGTCGTGAAATTCAAGCAAGAATGCGCAACATATTAGTGAAGGCACTCATCTCCAAGAAGTTGAAGAGTATCAAATGAGCTATTTATCATGAGAAGAATAAAATAAACTCACGTCTCGAGAAGAAACAATCGAACCAACCCTTTGTTGAAGCAAGGCTAGCATATAACCAAAGAATCCAGCTGCTATAAGCACTGCAATGCCTGTAGATATTCCATCTTATAAATTTCTTGATGGAACATACTTGAGATTAATGAGTGATGCTTGATGTATCTTACCCATGGGGAAACCACTTCCGTACTGATAAGCACAATCATCAAAATGTAGCTGTATTTCACGAATTGCCTTGTTCCCGCGGTCAATAACAAGAAGAGAGCAACTGCTCCCAATATAGACCACATCAAAATCATTTGAAAATTTTGCATCTCCACTTGGTCCATCTACATGTCCACCACCACGCCCCTGTTTGCCTCCAGCAATGGTAGTGACCCCTAGAGAAAGCAATATGACCACAATTTGAATTTATAAAGCCACTAAAATTGCTTTAAACCAGACGACCGCCCACCAAAACAAGGAAAGAATAAATAAATGTAACTACACACACAACCATCCTTCCATGTAGGCTAAATAAAAAATCAAGAAGAATCACCTGTATCACTAATCTTTCTGATTGCCATATTATCTGTATCCGCAACATAAATGTTTCCTCTGTCATCAACCGTAAGCCCTTTCGGATGATTCATCTTTGCTTCCCTCAATTTTCCATCCACATGTCCATAGTATCCGTCTGCAGACCCTGAAACAAACTTTGGCCGGCTGTCTGTAATATCCACATAATACGAAATTTAGTCTGTGTGAAGGGAACGAAAATGAAAGACACTGCGAAAAGGGTAAGAATCGGATCTCAAACCTTTTGAGTTAAATTACCAGAAATGAATTCTGAGTGTTAGAAAATCGTACATTCAACAACAAAAATTCGACATTTCTTATACATTATAGCAATCTTACACCCCAACTTATCACACATCTGACCTCTACCACAAAACAGCCCAAAAAATGGAATACTACGAATTCAGGGCTAGACCAGAAGTATGTAAAAGAAACCATTTGAAGACAGACGAAAATCCAAAATTAACTAATCAACCCTTATCATTGTCAACTGAAGCATCATGTATGGAAACAAGATTTTCCAACATATTATCAACATCAGCAACTCAACTTCTAATTTAGAACAAACGGAAAATTTTCCTTTCAATTTTCTAACATGTAAATCAATATAAGTAGAAAAATCTATCGCAAAAACCGCACCAGAGTGATTTAACCAATAAATCGCAATAAGAAAAACGAATCCCACTATAGAAACTTACAAAGGGACAAAGATGAGGAAATCGTATAAAGATTGCTATTAGCTGAATCCAAAATTAGGAGGTCCCCATCAGGTAAAACTTCAACAGCATACGGCTCAACGCCAAGCTTGCTGCCATCAAAGACAGTCTCCACATTATACCCACTCTCAAATTTCATCATTGGACGTCCTGATATCGCTGCAAAACGCCAAAAAAATATGCCGATTATCGCAGTTAATGAACAAAAAATTACTTAAATACAATATCTCAAGATATATTCAATCTAACGAAGAAATCATCTTAACCTGCTTTGGTGGTGACCTTGAGTGATAAAACCCGTTTCATCACCATGGAAAATGCATTTGAGAAAAACCCACTAACAATCCCTGTAGGATCAGTTAAAGAAAAAAAGGTTCAAAGATTAAAAAAAACACTGATCAACGAAAGAAGCTTAAAGAACCCAATAGAAATGCGTATATACGAACAAAATGTGATTAGAGAAAATACTTACTGGCAGGTGAGGAAGTAACTGAAACAGAGTACACACCACCAAAAAGGAGAATAACAGTGAAGAGAAATGCAAGAACATTTCCCCCCATTTTAAAAGCCATGTCTCAAAGCATTCATTCAAGAAACACAGAGAACTACAAAATGTTCAAAAATGGAGATCGAAAGGCCGCATTGCTCGAAAGTTAAAACCTAAAAGAAAATGGTTTGTGGGTTTTGAGATTCTTTTGACGTAAAGAACCAGAGAATAAAAGGAAGAAGGCAAAAGTAATGGTATGGGAGAGGCAGTGGGTGAAGAGTGAGGGGGGTGTGAAATGGTTAATGAGAGAGAAAAAAGAGTCAGTGTTGGGTGGTGTGAATAGTGGCGTGGAGTCCCACCATTCTTCTTCTTCTCCTCGTTAAATAGAGAATGGAAACAAACTCCTCTGGCAGTACAAGATTTGAGTAGATAAATAATGGTGATGCGTAATCTGTTTAAAACATCAAATTTAGTGGACAATCCAACACTAATAATCTGCAAACAGAATTGAAGTGAGGTGTGTGAAATCAAATCTTTTCAAAATATGACAATGATTGGATACTCAAACAGCCAATTTGTGGCTGTCAACACAAATTTTTTACCAGAAAATACTTTTAAAGCAAAGGGTAATTCTATTACAAAAAGGTGGCTATACAATACCATTGTTGAATTTCTTGTTATAATAATAATAAATTTGTCAATTGGGAAATACTATGCATCAAATTTGAGCCTCGTTTATACATCAACACAATATTAAAACATAATATTTTTAAAATGAACAATACATGAGCCAACATATCAAAACCATTTTAGACCAATCATATTGAATTGGTGCATATGTGAAACTCAAATACGGTCTATACAAGCATTTTCCTGTAAGTGGGGATGTAAGCACGGATTCTTGGGTGAAATCTGACATTGTAAATGAGGTGGTAAAGTTAGATATTGTTATACAACTGTGAAATCTAATCTCATAATGGGTGAAATTAGATTTTTTGTTACATAAAAAACAAAGAGAGTGCTTGAAATCTAACTTTGTTAATACTAAGGGTGACATTAGAAATTATATATATATATATATATATATATATATATATATATATATATATATATATATATATATTATATCTTCACTTTCTAAGAACTAATTATTGCATTATGTGTGGAGAATTTCATTAATTCTGTTGAGCAAATTTCGTTTAAAATGATGATCCGATCGATTTTAGATTTGTAAGGCCATATCTCTTTCGACTTAGGGTGTGTTCGTAAAAGTACTTATATGTTCTTCAACCTAAAAACAGATTTTTATTATTTGATTTCGTTATTTCTGTTATTACTTCTCTAAAAAACAAGTAAAAGAACTGCTTTAAGTTGGGCGGTGATAATTTTATAATTAATTAAAATTTTATTAAGTTGTTTTTATGTTAACAGCAAATACTTAATGATTATATGTAAAAGCAATTTTTTCGCAAAAATAACATCCTATGCCAAAGTGTGGTAGTGTGTCATGGTAAATTGGGCCCACATGGGCTGAAATGAAAAGCCGTCACAAATTGAACGAGGAGAATTGTTAAAATTTGGGCTGGGGATTTATCATTTTTCAAGAATCTAACGATGGAAGTTATCTACATTTTAATTTTATATTATATATACGCATTCTATTTTATGAAGAAAATAATTATTATTTTATACATAAAATAAAAGATGTGTAATATAAATTGGAGATTAAATAATAGTGACCTAATATAAATATGGATTTATTAGTGAGATCAATCTCTAAACTCGCTTAAATGTGATCAATTTGAGTTAGCTTGATTAGTTGAAATGATTTGAATATACATATAAATCATCCTAAAATTAATTTGGATGTCCTATAAATGATAAAACTAAAGTTCTTTTTTTTTTTACATAAATTACATTCAACAAATCTTGTGCGGTATATATAGTATCGTGCCAACGGAAAATATTTATATATATATATATATATATATCTAATTTGAGTTTTATTTATGGACCAACTCAATATAAATGGTCTAAAATATTTGGTATTTTACTTTATATTTTGTTATTTAAAAGATGTTGTCTTTTAATATTAAGTTGGTCTATAAATGAGATACTTGATGCATACAAATATTTCCCGATACCAACCAATAAATGAACTACTTAAGGAGAGAAAATTCTGAATAAAATGAAATTATATACATGCTTGCGCGGACAGGCTTCAAATCATTTGTTTTATTTAATGTTATATCATATATTTACATTCACTAATATTTATGAAGAAGTATATATATATATATATAGACACACACACACATGAGAGTATAAAATAAAAAACATTCTATAGAAGAAAAAAGAGTGTTTAATATTCTATATAAGATCAATATTGTAGCTTTTTCCCTTTTTGGGATGAAAAAAGTAAAGAAAAAGAATGGGCCAATTTACTTTATTATTGTCAAACCTTGACAGAGAGCCAATCAAATAAATAAATAAATAATAATAAAGTTTAAAGAGTAGTTTCTTTGAAGAGAGAATATTAGCGTATAGTATTTTTTAAAAAGGAAAAAAAAAATTATTAGACGCAAATGCCACAATCAAATTCAAAAGAAACTCCCGACAATAAATTAAAAAGAATACGTTCCGAATGGACACAAAGGTATCTAATAATGTGTTCAAATGCTAAATTCTTTTGACGATAAAAGTTTTTTTTTATAAATAAAACGACAAGGAGCTTATCGCCTTAGTCGGAGTGGTATGCTCATATCTCTTTTGCGAAGACTCGAGTTCGAATATTACCGTGCGTAAAAAAAAACTTTCGCACCTCGCCCGATAAATTTTTTTTTGTTTTGAAACTATAAGTTTATTTTTGTAACCCTGATAATTTAGTTTTCTTAGTCTATTTCTCATTAAAAGAATAACTAAAGATGCTTTCACTACTATATCCAAATATTACAAACGAATTTACTTTTTTATAAACAAACTCAAAACTTATTTTCATTAGATGTTTTTCAAGCTAAGCACCAGTATATCAAAAATAACCTAGCTTGAAAACCCTTTTTTTTTTTTGATGTTTCGGGGTCTTTTTTTTTTTTTTTCTTTTTCTTAGAAAAAAACATCGTGGAGGCAATTCCATGTTTGTATGTGAAAATAAAAATTAATTTTCTATAATATAACATGTAATGGAATAATTTTAATCTTTTCTAAGAACTGTAAGTTATCCTTTTTGAAAATTTAAAGAAAGTTGAAAAATCCAACATCAACAAATTACTAAGAAGTTGTTTTAAAAAAACGTGAATAAATTTCCACAGTTAAAGAAACATAAGCTCATTTATATTTCTTTGTATGAAGGCTCATCCATACAGAAACAATCACACAATATGAGTATTGATAATCAACAATCTCAGTTCGATATCAATAAGAAAGACATAGTACGATAAATCATAATCGTAAAATCTCAACTGTGACTGTTATGTATCATGCATCACCAAATGCAAATATGTCATGACATGTCTCATTCATCATCATGTTATAACGACGCACATATGATATTGTTTTTTCGCTCAATATGTCAGTGGAACCTCCTCACATCTTCATATTAGCAGCATATATCATATATCCAGTACACACATTATAACAATCCAAAGCATATACTCAGCAAGAGTATACCTCCCATGCCAACGTATTTACTCAACACGAACATACCTCTAATGGCATCAACCTCAATAATATGAATGTTTACCAACATGAATGGGTACTCATATGATTCCAACAATCATATAATGCAATCTCAACATATAGAAGCAACATCACATAAAACAGTATTCAATACTCGTACGTCAACACGTAACTGTTGTGCGACACAAAATATATAAAGTCAGGTGTCAATGTTTAATCGCCTTGTTGTCCCGTCCCCTGTGATGATGCTACATGAAAATCAACAATATACAATGTCATAAACAATTTCATTAGACAACTAAAAAGAAAATACCATATTTTCATAATCTTGATCTTGCGATCGATCGGTCAATCCCGCGATCGATCGCTCCAACTGATTAACTCTAGCGATCGATCGCTATTAAAGTCTGATTTTCATGAAATGCTACGGCCTTCTAGCGATCGATCGGTATTCTTTTAGCGATCGATCGCTCCAAGCATAAACCACCTTAAACTTTCCCCTGTCTCAGCGATCGATCAGTACGATCCTAGCGATCGATCGCTCGACAGCAACAGTTTCAGAACATGGTGTTTTCAAGCTTATCCTCATGGTTCTACTTCTATACTTGAAATTACACCACCAACACTTGATAAAAGTGCTACCAATACATGACATGTACTTCTTTTCTACATAATTCAAGATTAATTCTTGCTACTTCAAGCTAGATCAAACCAATAGATATCATAATCACTTCTAGTATGCTTACATGTTTTCACTACTATACATACACATCATATCTTAATGAAATCTTACCAACAAGCTTTGAAGTCACTTCCCACAACTTATTCTCTTGATTTCCAAGTTGAATTTCAAGAAAAGAAGCCAAACAAAGAAAGGTTATTTGGAAGAGCAATTGTAGAGAATTTGTAGGTGTTTATGGTGTAAGTACGTTTTCTCAATCTGATTTGTAATTTATTTATTAGCCTTCATATTCACATGTACATGCAACTATCATATCAAATTCAAATGCATGCAAGTACATCAATTCATTGTTTCCAACTATGTTTCATTCATTTCAACATGAATCTTATTCTTGTCATCATATGTCATCTACTCACACTCGGTTCTACCCGAACCCGAGTCCACACTCATACAGTAATTATTTCATAATTACTCAATCATCACATCAAACATATATGATTCATATCGAGGCATGACATATAAAGTAGTATTGTTTTATATATATTATTATTAATAATATATATATTTATTATTATATATTATGTATTTTATTGATTAAATGTGTCTTACATGTATCTATTTCTTTCACGAACAACAGTTCTATATGAACAAGTCTTTTGATATAATTTATAATAGCTAATAAGATGTTTTCATTTGATTTCAAAATAGTCAAATACTATACTTCTTTTGGCATAATCAAATGTAGGGACAACAATATACGGAAGTATGAACCACCACAATATTACATCAGGTTTGGGTGAAGTCCATGGAAAATTTGGATCAAAATAATGCCTCTAACAGCCTCCTCGAATTTGTTGAACATTTCGTGATCCTCATCCAATTCGGAATGCAAAAAATAAATGTACAAGAAGAAAAGCCATAAACACCAGGAATAAAGTTAGCTACTAGTGAAAAATAAATTGCAGGTGTAATTATACACAAAATATTGAGGACTTAAAGTATGATTGTACAGAACAGAAACAAGTACTAAGAATGAGGGTGTAAATAATTATATGACATGCGTAGAGTGTCAGGAGAACAACGATTGATGTCATGTTCTTGCGAAAATTCCAGGAGCTACAAGGGACAGAAAAACAACACACACACAAAAATTGAGACATGAATATTTACGTGGTTCAGCAAAACCCACCAACGTCCACAGAGCACACACTTCACTATATAAAATATGAAGGGATTACAAGAGCAGTACAAACTCTCAACTCTCGGAGAAGGAGAAACTGCTCAACTTAAATCTAACTCTCTCTATACTTTGTTATCTCTCAAAGATACATTGCTTTGGTTTGTGTTGTGATTGTGGTTATCACAAATGAGCAAAACATTGGCCTGTTTATAGCCATACTCAAAGGTGTGAAAGCTAATAAAAAATACAATGTGAAATGAGAAGTTTGGTATGGTTGTTGGCCAAATTTATTTGAAAGTTGGCTCACCATTGTAGAAATTTCAACAAATGTTAGGCAGAATCCAACAATCTCCCACTTGAATGCTGATTTCAATCTGTCTTCACATCTTGATCATAGGTGTGTTTGACCTCAATGTAAATTCCGCTTACGCTAAATCAGAATTAATAAATAATGGTGATATGACTCTAACATGGTGATATAGATTCTATAAAAATTTCGGCAGAGTCTCCCCGTAAATTGGATTATCCAAAAAAAAATAAACCCACAATATACATCCTCAATCCATAAACACCAACATTCATAAATAACTCATCACCATAAACATCTATCTAGTACTCGATATCAAAAGGGGAGACAATTATAAGCAATAAGGAGCCAAAAAATTACAATCCAATAAAATGATAACAATAATTCTAAACCATTACACTACGGACGTCTAGCTCAACTCGATCCTGCCTATCTTCTGCATGCCTCAGTACTATCTTCTCACGCTTCCCAAAAGATAGATCTGTCACCTGTTTCCACAGAAACAACCCCCACACGGGTGAGCACACCAAGATAATAATCACAATTATAGTGAATATGCAATTCATGATTCACAAGGTATAATGCTGTAAAATAACGAAATACTCCATGAATATATCCAGACGATGTGAGATTTCACCAGCTGTTCCTGTTCTCGTAACTCCACAAGTTATCATTTTCATAAGAATCACAGTAATTAGATCAGTCTAAAATCCACTTCTCATAATATCACTCCGCACGCTCTAGCGGCGACCTCTATATCACATTAGTACATCGCTCGCTCAACGGTGACCCCCAAATGTTATAAATACACATCGCACATCTCAACGGCGACCCAAATACTATGAATACACACCACTTGAATCAAAAGCGACCCAAACACAATCATAATCCACCGCTCGTACCCACGACGACCCAAATACAATAATAATACATCGTTCGAACCCACGACGACCCAAACACAAGGATATTACGTCGTACATACTCATGGCGACCCAAACACAAGGATAATACGTCGCGCGTACCCACAACGACCCAAACACAAGGATAATACGTCGTACGACCCACATCGACCCAAACACAATATTGATACGTCGCTCGTACTCACGGGGACCCAATCACAATATTAATACGTTGCTCGTACTCACGGCAACCCAACCACAAGGATAATACGCTGCACGTACCCACGGCGACCCAAACACAATACTAATACGTCGCTCGTACTCACGACGACACAAATACAAGAGTAATACGTCGCTCGTACTCACGGCGACCCAAACACAATACTAATACGTTTCTCGTACTCACGGCGACCAAAACACAAGACTGGTATGTCGTTCGTACTCACGATGGCCCAAACACAAGACTAATACGTCGCACGTACGCACGGCGACCCAAATATTAAAATAAGCATCGCACCTCACAATGGCGACCCAAATATCCAAATACACATCACACATCATATTGGCGACCCAATGCCACAAATATATATCCCACAACATACTGACGACCAAACATACTCCAAATACACATCGCACATCTTAATGGCGACCCAAAATACTAGAAAGACACATCGTTCAACAATATCAGCATAGGATATATTTATGTATGCTCGTACGTCACTACGTATTATCGTCGATGATGTAGGTCAAGCTATTCCCCATGCTGTCCAGGCACCCTAGAAGGCTCTGAAAGAACCCAACAACTAAATATAAGTATCAATAGTTCAACAAGATGCTATACAACACATATATCATCCCAAGACTTATTCCACCAAGTTAGTCTTCTTACTAACTAGATGCTTCAAGTTATAGAGCACACACATCAGTATATGCCAAATCAATCTCAATATGCATAATCATCTTCTATACATGCCAATGCAAGATGGAGTACATCTATACATGCACCAATCTCATTATACACTCTAATACTAGTTAGTGCACAATTATACAATAATATAGATCTTCTCTAGACACACTAACACACACTCTCTGCACACACACACAGGACATGCACACACCCACATTCTGCACACACACAAGAACCACGACCCCTAAACCTCACAATTCAACTCAATACACTTCCAAATCAACTCCAAGTAAGAACCAAACATGAAGATTTCTGAACCCAAAAGATTTTCGAACTCAAAAGGGCAAGAAAATCTCCCAAATCGTTACCCAACAAAGGAAGAAGGATACTTGAGGTATAGGGCAAGATTACTCCATCATACCTGCACCAAACTTGAGCTACAATGGAGGAGATTTTTCGGTCCTTGCTGGGGGAGAGGAAGCCGATGGGATTTTGGGGGAAAGAGAGGGAGTGGGGCGGCTTGTGCTCTTGGGGGAAAGAGAGTAGTGATTATAATTGTAACCCTAAGCTTAATTAATCTACACCAATAATTAAATCAAACTCTCCCATGATTAAATTTCCACCCTCAAATACATCAACTCAGTTATTATAAAATTAACATGAGTTTCCCCAAAGCGTTTAAATTATACTTAAAATTTCTCCCATGACCAGTAAATCAGACCCGGCCCAGCATACGAGGCCCAATAATTTAAATCACGTAAATTATCCCATAATTTATCACTTAAACAAATAATTATAAACAGAATAAACTGGGCATCACACTCCATCTTCAACCTTGAAGACCAACTGAAGTTGTACATAGCTGCAGCTTATAAATGGCGACAACCTCTGCCGACTTGTCTGTTGACAACCAAAACTGCATCAGCTATCAGTTTTTACTGCATGACAAATACCTGGCCTTGCATTCACATCTTGATCACTGGTGTGCTCGACCTCCGTCTTCAACCTTGAAGATTGTACATAGCTACTTTATCAATGGCGACAACCACTGACGACTTGTCTGTTGACAACCAAAACTGCATCTGCTATCAGCTTCCACTGCCTGACCAATACCTGGCCTTACATTCACATCTTGATTACTGGTGTGATCGACCTCCGTCTTCAACCTTGACGACCAACTGATGTTGTACATAGCTGCAACTTTATCAATGGCGACAACCTCTGACGACTTGTCTGTTGACAACCAAAATTGTATCTGCTATCAGCTCCCACTGCATGCCCAATACCCGGCCTTGTACATTCATACAAAAGACTTCCAATAGCTATGACCTAAGCCATGAAGTTTCTCTCTTCATCCATTCTAGGATAATGATTCTTGGATAACCTGACTGCACAATGGCGTACACACAGCCTTGACATCACTCATGTTGAACCTCTTCACCACACGGTTGATGTACTTCGCCTGAGATAACTACAAAATACCCTTTTGCTTATCTCTGGAGATCCACATCACACTCCGCCTGAGATAACCTCAAAATAATATTTTGCTTATCTCTGGAGATCTGCATCATACTCCGCCTAAGAGAATTGCAAAATACCCTTTTTGCTTATCCCTGGAGACAGCTCCACTCATGCTCCACCATAAAAAAAACATACCCACTCAGAATTAACCATTCCAAGAATTTCTATTCGGCCCATGTCGAAAAATAACCTTGCTGAAAAAATTACGGTGCAACTCCCACGTTTTGGCTTTCCTGGAAGTTAATCAATCATCGACATTAATTTCCACCACACACCTTGCATCAATGCCAAACCAATGTCTGTGTGCAAATCCGTAGACCCGCTAACATTACGCATCCTCTATCATGGCAACTTGGCATGCCATAAGGATGTACATGTCCTTTGTCAGAGGACATCATGAAAGGAGATAATGTTAGCTTTATTATCAGTATCTCCACTTACTGACCCGGAGCAATTTGCCGAACCCACTCCAGCTTTTGTACAATTTCTTTTGATGTGACCAGGTTGTCAACATCCCCCAACAGGCTTTCTTTCCAGAGTTATTCTTCTTCCAATAACGAGCTATCATTGTCAAATTTTGACTTATTGCTTCCTGACGAGCTACTCACTGCTGTGACTGTAGTATTCTCTTCGTCTGTGGCCACAGCTCCTGACACTGTGATGAAATAGTACTTGAATAGTACACATTAAGTAAGCTCCCAGGAAAGAGAGAATCTCGATCTTTCCTAGACAGAACTTCAAGATTCCCAGGAAATTGGTGGGGTCACACTAGTCCCACTTAAATACCGATTTTTCTAGACAAAACCTCATTAGTCAATACGTATTCGCCTACCACATCAAAGCTCCACCCAGCAAAAAAGAACATAGCTCTTCCATATCCTTTGGCTTTTCTCCCAAAAGTTAAGAACATATTCTTCAGAAAAAGATAGTCTTCAATATGCATCTTCTAGAAAAACGAAGTTTGTACCGTCAAACTTTTCGATCATTTCCTTATCTTGATGCTATTTTGAAAACTCCCACTCGATGGTGATTAGCCAATTCCGACACCACCAGTGAATTCGGAATATCTGAAACTTTTGGAACCGTTTTCTGCCCTTAACTAGCTCTGATACCAGTTGTTACGGAACAATAACATGTTCTTGCGGAAGTTGCAGGAGCTACAAGGGACAGAAAAACAACACACACACACAAATGGAGACATAAAGATTTACGTGGTTCGGCAAAACCAGCCTACATCCGTGGAACACACACACTTCACTATATCAAATATGAAGGGATTACAAGAGGAGTACAAACTCTCAACTCTCGGAAAAGGAGCAAACTATTCAACTCAAATCTAACTCTCTCTACACTTTGTTATCTCTCAAAACTACATTGCTTTGGTTTGTGTTGTGATTGTGGTTATCACAAATGAGCAAAACATTGGCCTATTTATAGCCAAACTCAAAGGTGTGAAAGTTAATAAAAAATACAATGTGAAATGAGAAGTTTGGCATGGTTGTTGGCCAAATTTATTTGACTTCAAACTTGGCTCACCATTGTAGAAATTTCAACAAATGTTAGGCATAATCCAACATAGAGGTGTTAGGATTGGTTCAAATCCCAATTAGCTACTAAGCATTGGATTTACTTTTCAAAATCACCAAAGTGCAACGGGTTTGTATCGGTTCCATATTGATTTACTTACTAGTTACAAACTAGTTCGGCACCGAGGGTTCGAATTGGGTCCTTATCATGATTCAAACGAAACATTTTGTCTTGGTAACTTGGTTCCGACTCATCGCATCCAGCTAGGCATCCATTGTAAAGAACATCCACCATATTATGATTTCTTTTAAACCAAATAACATCGATTGTGCAGACAAATCCTAATCAAAATTCGGCTGTACTTTCAATACAAAGTGTAAGAGGAATCTGTAAAGAACGAAGGATATACCTCAACATCAAGTATTCTATTTGCTCCTTTAACCCTTGCACCTTCCTTCAAATGCTAACAATTTATCCAAGAAGAGATGTGAGAGATTCTGTTTATCTGAAATAAAATTGATGTGTTTTCATATACCAATGATAAACGATTCAAGGCTACAAGACTTTTATATAAGCTGAAAAACTAGATTTACAAGGAAACAAATCAAAATATAGAGAGAGAAAACAATTAAGATGATTAGGAAAATCTCAATAAAATCTTCACAGATACAGAATATATATTTACCAAAAAAATGGTGGAAGTTTTTGAATAAAATAGATGAGAGTATATTTATATAGGGCAGTATTTAAAGTTTGAACCAGTGAAAAATCGAGCTGGTTAAAGTCCTAGGAATAACATCCTATCAAGTTCTCGAAATATTATTGGATACCTACCTCATGGTGTAGTGCCTCATGTAATAAATCCATCTCTTTATTGAGAATATTCCCAATGATGTTGAGTGTTAATATTCTCAATGAATGGATGGATCTACCCCATGAGGTAGTGCCAAGACCTAATCCAAGTTCTCATGATGAAATCTGAACTAGATAGTTCTCTCCAGAAAATTAAAATATTAATTATCAGTAAAACAACTCAATATTCTAAAATTACAGGCTTCACATAGATTTTCTTTAAAGAAAATAAAGCTGGGATACACTATACATCAGTTCTATGGATACTCTGTCATATAACAGCGTATTTTATGGCACCGTTTGTCTCGTTTTTAATTTTTATCACATCATTAGGTTAATTTAATCTCATGTTTCTTTGGATTTTAAGCACAAATCATCCCATCATATTTATCCAACTTTATAACAAAATGACTTATATACCATTTCCCGTCATTTCTACTATTACAAAATTTGAAATTCCCGCCAAATTTTTTAACTTACTTCCTATAATTTAATCCAATTATTAGTATTATTATTAATTGATTTACGATTATTAATATTATATATTTTTAATATTATATATATGTTATTATTATTATTATTATATTTATTAAATTGTTATTATTTATTTTATTTATTATTATTATTATGTTTATATATATATATATATATATATATATATAGTACTGAGAGTATTTTAGTCAATATATCAAACTATAAAATTAATCCACAAGCTTATCCACCAACCAAACACCATATAACTTCCAACACTATATTATTTTATCATCTCATAATTTTAATCATTATCATTATCTTATCCTTACATTTATCACTCACTTCAAACTACACCTATAAGTATAAATCATGTTGAATTCGAACTTAATCAAATTCTCAGAGTTAATCAACGAGATTATACAATTTACTAATTCAACATTTTACTTGGAAGCATAAAGCCACCAACTAAAAAAATTGAAACTATCCATTATGTTCTTTTTAGTAACGAAAATTAAAGCAAAGAGATTTAAACAATTAACTCCGTACTCGGCAAATAAATTCACGCAAACTTTAGGGACCAAACTAAAACTACCACACCAAAAGTTGATACTCGGTTAAATTGGATTACGCAGAGCAATAACTCGAAATTAAAAACTTCTCTATCGAAATTCTTATCACTTACCAATTAAACACTTGCGCCTGTAAATACAATGGGTAATGACTCGCTTACGCCTCGGCTTAATTGTAGGCTGATTCAAAAATGGGAGGTTGATAGTTGAATCGAAAGATTTCCACATTTCACCATAAATTGGAAGAAGAGAAATATATTTACAATTCAATGCAATTTCATTTGCCGCCTTGGGTAATATTTTGCTCCTTTTCCAGTACATTTATTCAAAATTGGTGGATGCCATGAAGCTAAACTGATCTCCTTATCTGTACTTTTTAATTAAAAATGTTCCAATCCTGTTCATCTGGGAAGCAGAAAGACGATACTACATACAGAAAGGAATGAAAATTGAAGGAAGGAGAAAATGACTTAGAAGTTGGTAGACTAAAAGAATGATCTCAGGGTTACCGCTTGACTTCATTAGATATATTTGCTGGCTGTGATGGCTTATCTGAGGGATTGCAGCAATCAGACGACTTTCACGTCTTTCATTATATTTCTTTGCATGTAGAAGCTTGTCATTTGGGTTCTATCATGGCTTGCAGGAACGGGAACGGGAACGGAAATCACCATGACTAAAACAGATGTATGATTATAATGACGATTTTGCGGCCGTCGTGGACCGGAACGACGATTTCACGGCCCGGAACAACGTTTTCGCGGGAAGAACAGCCGTAGCAGAATAATTTTTTTATTTTTTCGAATTGTTTTGATTTTTTCATTAAGAGAAATACAATAAGTCCTTTTTAATCTGTATTATAAGAACCATTACTTACTTTTTACCTACTAAAATCATGAAAACTTGCTAAATAAAATATGGACTTAGAGCAAAAATATTGAAACAAAACGAGGTGTTAATTTCTTTTTAATTAGATTCAAGGGGTAATATGTTGAACTATAATTAGAAAACAACAAATAAAATTATTCCCAAATCATGTACTTGTAAGCACACGACGATGTATCTAAAGTCAAATGGGCTTTGAGAAATGTTTAGGAAAGAAACAATCCAGTAAAGTTATGTTTTTGGTAGGGGTGAACCTCAAGATTTTAATTGATTAAACACCAATTTATTTGCAATAATATGAATTTCAATAGGGTTGTGTAATTTTAGACTATATTGAGTATAAATTTATGTTTTAATAAAATGTACATAAGATTTAAAAAACTAAAATTTGTTATTTTCTTTAAAATAATATTTTTAAATATTACGTGATCGTTTCGTGAAATGTCATTAGTTTAACAGAAGGCCTCCGTTCTGACCATCGCGACCGCGACGGCGAACCATGCATGATGTTGCTTTTATTGGGCTGAAAGAAGTTATTGATTTATGATATGCTGCTGAAGTATTTCTGTGTTGCTGCTTATGGACATAATAGGTGAGATTTAGAGAATGTGCGGATATTTGTGACTTTCAACAATGACAGACATTTCGCTCCTCTTGCAGTACTCATAAATCCTAACAGACTAGTAATAGCCAAGTGTGGTTGGATTGGGAATTTGGGATTTTAAATGTCCTACTGTGTGTTCAAGTATTTTATCTTAGTCTTGCTTGTCTTACAGGTCAAATCATCTACTGGCCAACTTGTTGATCTGATACCATGGTGCTTACCAAATACTGCCAAGTGGCTAAATCAGTGGAAGGGTCTTTACGGAAGGTTGGATTGGGATTAGGGAGGGAAACTTTCCAACTTCCATCAGACACCCTCAGCCAAACCCGCTTACGTTGGATGTGTTATTAAGGACACTACCCTTTGAACACCCCCAAACATTAAATTGGACACACCCAAATGTTAGATGTGCTAATCCAGTGGCTATGCTGCCCTGAAGGGACAGTAAACCAACAAACCCCCATTCAATTTCCATCTTTGGTATTTGCACGGACTGTTAACCAATCATCATGATTGAGGACATTCCGTTAGTCAACCCCCATTCAATTTCCATCAATTTTATAATCAATTTTTTTAACTATATTTTATTAATTAGTTTTTATAATTATAATATTTTATTAAATTAGCAAAAATAGCTCCATTATTATAATAAAAATAATAAAGGCATATGATATATTTTTGCAAATTTTAACTACCTAATAATATTAAAAGATCCATTACAAAATAAAAGTTCATACAATTTGATCACCACAGTACTTTATTTTTAATAAAAACAAAAGCTATATAATATCTTCATTTCCCAATACAGTTTCACAAAATTTCTTAAAAACTAATCTCCTTGATGGGATAATCAATGTCGGAAAATCGAATTCAAAACTCTAGCCTTCCAACACTAGAATAATGGCAGCATGTGCTGCACTTGCCAATATTCTTATCTTTCTTTCTTTGCCTTGTGTCCACGGGATTTGTGTTTTCCCAAAGACACTTTACCTTGAGACATCAAAGGCAATTGTTTCGACTTCAGTTTAAGCGACTTAACCAATGAAGACAACTCGTGTTTCTCTTTACTTTGTGGCAATACATCGGTTTTTTCATGCGCATGTTCATGCTTGGGCACTTCTGACACTTGACCAAGAAATTCTGAGTGAACCATTGGGCCATTTTCTTGATCGCTGATCTTCCTTTTTTGTACAATCTGCCTAGTATAAGTCGCACTTCTGTAGCACCAAAACCAGAATTCATTTGAAGGTAGTAGACATTGAATATTTTTTTCAAAAAAAGCGGAATCTCGTTTGAAAGAGAGAAAAAAAATTATCGGGGTAGGCTGCAGTGTGGTAATAAATATATTTGGCAAGCTTTTCCATTGATCTACAAAATTAAGTAATGCATAATACGACAACATGATATATACCTTTTAAACTGAGGATCTGTCGGATCCAAAGCAAAGAGCGGTGAGGTGAATAAAGATGAAAAACGTGGATCATCGGTGTCAGCAATAGGAATTTTCCCCTCATCTGGAATTCCTTTTCCTTTTTTCCCCTTCTTTTTCTTAGGTTTCAAATTGTAGCCCTTTATGTTTGTATCACCTCCATTATCATCAGCAAGTAACAGCTCAAGCTCAGCTGTGCTTGCTTCAGCTTCTTGTGCTGTTTCTTGAATGCAACTGCCCCTCTTGGTGCTTCGGACTTGATTCCCTTTACCCGCTGCGGCTGAAGGCTCATCAACGAAAAAGTCATCATGTTCTTCTGCAGGTTCAGTAGGTTTTTTCTTAGTATCAACGCTTTCGTCATCTGATGAATACTTGGACCTATTCTTATTTGCCTTCTTTTTCTCTCTCCTGCTTCTGAGATACGCATCCCAAACAGTTTCTGATTTCTTGTCTTTCTTTTCTAGTATGCGCTTGCTAATATCTTCTAAGTTAGAATTGAAAGTGACCTCCATGTCCTGATCATCATCCTCTTCATCATTATCATCTGAACCCTCCCCGGTCTGGATCAAAGCACGGTACATATCTTGCTTTCTGCATTTTTCCATCAGTCTGTCTTCTGCATCATCGGCATTATCATCATCAATTCCGCTCTCATCAGATGCCAAAAACTCTTGCAACTCAAGCTCAGCGAGCTGAAAACAAAATAAACGAACTAGTAACAACAACGTAATGTGTTTTGGGTGGAATTTATGTAGGACCAGAGACCAAAATCACATCTCCACCTCCTTAATAAAAAGTTTGTCGCAAACACAAATACTGAGCCAACCAACTTCTGGCAATTACCTCACAAATCAATTCAAATATTTCCAATACGTGTGATAATTAATATAAAGCAAAAGATAAAAAAAAAGCCCGTTCTAATTCTTACGACGATGCACTTGGTTCGATCTCTATACACTAGCAACATTAAGTAATTTTAGGTATATAACAATAATAATATGGCGAAGTATATTCAAGCTCTCGCAAATTCATCCCCCTCTTCCCCTAAAAAAGTATTTATTTTATTTTTTTTTGGTCGGACTAATAAAGAATTTATAAATGAGTGATAATAACATTTATATCATGTGATTATAATATAGATCCCATATCTAACTTTCCTATATAGAAAACGTAAGATGAATCGTGTTTTAAACAGTTTATAAGATATGTGACTCACGCAAAATTGTGAATCTTTCATGCTAGTATGTGAGCAAAACGCAACCTTAAAAAATGAATTACTATGAACCTGATCAGTATTGAGTTTCCTTTTCAAGGTCTTTAAGCGCTGTGGTTCATCTTCATCCCAAGTAAGATGAACATTGCTTTGTTGCAATGCCCTAGTTTGAAAATCTAGACCTTCGTAGTCAGCTGGTGCCTAACAAAGGAGAGAGAATCAGAGTTCAGAACAGTTGATTAAGATTAAATTAGTCACAGAACTCAGGTATTTATACAACTTATCTTCACAACCACAGTTAAATAGAGTGTTGCGTGAAACAATCCGCAAATACGAAGATGCAGACAAAAGAAAACGCTCTCACTGGCAAATGCTCACAAAAAAAAATATAATTAGAAAGTAATAGCTTCGTACACTAACAAATATAAATCTGTAAATATTTATTCTTTTGACTTGCGAGATTAATTAACCTTTTTAAGAAAAACGTCAAAACTTTTAAGAAAAACGTCAAAACTTTGAAAACCTGTCACCACCATGATATATTAGAACAGTGAAAAAATGAAGATAGTATATTTACCAGTGGCTAGTAGGTTAAGTGATTCATATACTGATGGAAACAAGTGGTACACATGAGACTGGCTATTAGGTTAAGTGATTCATATTAATGATGGGGGTAAAAGTGGCATTAAACTTCCTCGACCAAGCAAAGTACGGTATGTAAACATAAAAAATGTACAAACTTTCACAAAAGACGCTAAGCATGAAAGAGATGTTGGGTTGGGCTTTGTAAATCCCACATCAGATGGGAAACAAAGCTTGGCCAAACTTTTGGCTACAAAAGAAGCCTTTAGCTTTCTGTTTTAAGTGCACCAGTCAATAGCTTGTCTAACAACTTTTGGCATTAGATAAATTCCTCTCTTGTTGTAGAATCTAGTAAAATTCTTAGTATGATTTGTGGTTGCATCTGTGAACTGGGCTTCTACATTAAAAATATTTTATTAGGTGTCTTTCTTGTAAGGGGGTGGATGTGAATTGTAAAGTGTGGCTAATGGGAAAACTTTTGTAGGTGTGTTTGGGTTGAGAAGAAAAATTGTGTTGTTGTAGTAATTTTCCATATTGTGTATTTGTTCCTCTGGCCCTTGTGATTTTTCTCCTGATTTGGAAGTTTTACAACTTAAATCCTTGTGTCATTATTTCTCATTTTGCTTTCTTTTCAATAAAAGGCACAGATCTTGGGGTGGGGTGGGGTGGGTTGGGGGGGGGGGGGGGATTTGGAGGATCAAATTCCTAACGAGTGGTATCAGAGCCTTGGTCCTTTTCGCTGTGGTGTGGTAAGCGAATACGTATTGACTAAGGAGGTTCTGTCTATGAATATCGGTATTTAAGTGGGACCAGTGTGACCCCACCAATTTTCCTGGGAATCTTGAAGTTCTGTCTAGGAAAGATCGAGATTCTCTCTTTTCTGTGAGCTTACTTAGTGTGTATTATTCATGTCTACAGTAAAATTCATCAAATTATCACAAAACAATGACGGGAAGCAGAGTTTCAAATGCATTCGATTTGATGTGGAGAAATTTGATGGGAAAATCAACTTTGGCTTGTGGCAAGTGCAAGTCGGGGATGTGTTGATTCAAGCTGGTCTACACAAGGCGTCGAAGGACAGAGTAATCCCTGAAAGTAGGAGTGATACTAGTTCGTGTGGTGGAACGACTAGTGCAACGGGCAAAGCTGGAATGAGCAATGAAGATTGGGAGGATCTGGATTTGAGAGCATCAAGTGCAATCCATCAGTGCCATGGCCAAAAATGTTCTTGCAAATGTGCATGGAATGTCTACGACAAAGGAGCTCTGGGAAAAGCTCAAGAGTTGTGAGTTGTATCAGACTAAATGCGTCTCAAATCATGAATCTGAAAGCAGTTTCATATATTGCGAATGGATGAGGGTACAACTATTTCAGATCATTTAAGTATTCTCAATGCTATTGTTTCTGAGCTTGAATCTATTGGAATTAGAATTGATGATGAGGATCTGGCCTTGAGACTCATCTGGTCTCTTCCACGTTCATATGAGCACATGAAGCCGATACGATTCATGGAAAGGAGAAAATCATTTTCTCAGAGGTTACTAAGAAGCTTCTTTCTGAAGAGAATAGACTCGGCAGAAGTAACAATGCACATGAAAGTTTTGCAATTGTAGCTCGTGATTGGAATAAGAAAACTCTTTATAGAAAGCATGTTGGGATGTGGACAACCTGGACACATCAAGAAAAATTGTCCAATAGCTAGAGCGGGTACGGCAAATTGCTCCGTATCAACAAGTGGAGATGCTGATAATGAAGCTAACATTGTCTCATCTTTTGATGTCCTCTGACGGACATGTACATCCTTATGGCATGTCGTTGTCCCCAAAGTTGCCATGATAAAGGATGTAAAATGTTAGCGGGTCCACAGTTTTGCACATGGGCATTGGATTGGCATTGATGCAGGGTATGTGGTGGAAATCATGTCGATGTCTGATTAACTTCCATGAGAGCCAAAACGTCGGGGTTGCACCATAATTTTTCAGCGAGGTTATTATATCGACATGGCCGAATTGAAATGCTTGGAATGGCAAATTCTGAATGTGTATGCTTGTTATGATGGAACATGATATTCTCTACATTGAGAATTATGATTGTCTTGCAGTGTTGGTAGCAGAAGCTATGAAGATCTTCATCGAGGTGGAGTATTGTAGGACGACAAAGCCACAAGGTGGAGATTGTTGGGTTGGGCTTCGTAAATCCCACATCGGAATGGGAAACAAAGCTTGACCAAACTTTTGGCTATAAAAGAAGGCTTTGGCCTTCTGTTTTAAGTGCACCAGTCAATAGCTTGTTTATCAACTTTTGGTTTTAGATAAATTCCTCTCTTGTTAAAGAATCTAGTAAAATTCTTAGTATGCTCTGTGGTTACAGCTGTGACTGAGCTTCCACATCATAAAAGATTTTATTAGGTGTCTTTCTTGTAAGTGGAGAGGCGTGAGTTATAAAGTATGGCTAGTGAGAAAGCTTTGTAGGTGTGTTTGAGGTGAGAAGAAATTGTGTGGTTGCAATAATTTTCCATATAGTGTATTTTCTTCTCTGGTCCTAGTGGTTCTCCTGATTTGGGAGTTTTCTACGTTAAATCATTGTGTCGTTATTATTTCTCATTTTGCCTTCTTTTCCAATAAAAGGTGTAGATCTTGGGGGTGAATTTGAAGGGTCAAATTCCCAACAAGAGAAAATATTTGAATTAGCCTAATTCTATTAAGTGTTCATGGAAATAAAGACACTCGCTTATATTAGTTAGATAAGTCAAACAAATAAATAACAGGCCAACTTATTTGATGGCCTGTTTGGTTACCTATCTGATGTGCTTAATATACCCCATTTCACAGTTTCAACAACTTAAATACTAATAAACTCTAGTGGGAACTAATCAGATTTGTATTTCCCATGGCATTACCAAGTAGCGATTGCTAATCTCCTTGACAACTAAAATCATCATATTACGGTCCTCAGCACAGAATTAAGCTTCAAACTGCAATCTCCCAGCTTATATGTACACTTCATTTCTTTTTCCTACCACACGAGTATAGAAAAACCAAACCTTATCTTAACTTGGATAGAATTCCACGATACATCAACCATGCTATACATATTTTTCTCATATCTGTTTTTTTATTTATACAAGAGTTAGACTAGTTACAAACACAACAGCTCTAACTTAGAAAAAAAGAAAAATGAAACTTATGCACCAGGTACAGCAGTTCGTTATAGTGAGTGTATCAATCAAATCAACAGAAAGTCATGAATCCTCTGGAAAAAAATGCAAAAGCAACTAAAGTCATACTGAAAAAACAAGAATTCAAGGTTTTGGAACTCCCAAAACTAAATCAACTAAGATGTAGAAACGGTTTCCCTCTTATGATAAGACTCGCAAACTCTCACTGGACAACTGTTGTGCACAGAATAAAATTTGAGATCAAGCCCAATTAGTACTCTTACGCCCTTTAATGATTCCTCCAGTGTAACAATAAGATGTTATAATACCTTAATCTCTATATGAAACCTTAAAAAGTACCAACCAAAATGTAAGACATTCAAGAACACAAGTAACCAAAGGAAGAACAAGAAATTTGGACTCAAACTACTTACACTAATATATGTCATTTTACCAAAAGCTACATTGAAACAACAAAGTTATTGATGTCACACTAAGAAGCACGAGGAAATCTGCCTTCACTCTCACATTAAATTTTAACATAAAGGCACCACCAGGAAGGGGCCAATTTCCTTAACAAAGCTACTTAGACTTTTAAGATAGTTTCATATGATGCCAGACAACTACAACTGTTCCTTCAATGACCAATAAGCACATGGCCACATGCTATACCAAGGAAAAAAGTTACAAGCAGATAAACTATACATTGAAAACTGTTCGTTTACTGATCAAGAGGCAGATATTACCTCACTCGCAACATCACGTGGCTGATGTCTAAAATCCATGGAGTCTGGAACAAATCTTAAATCCAATTTATTTCCAGATCTTTCAAACTCTACCCCATCACAAGTTTTGTAAACGTAAGCTGCTGTAGAACTTGAATCACAGTTCACAACCGCAAAATAGTACCTAAAGCAAAAAGGTAACATCCATTACTCTAGAACTGGATAATAATTATCACCAAGTGGTTATCCTCAAACACCAAACATCACCATATTTTTAATCAACTGCAGCCAACTGCACAAATTAAACAAAGTTTATCCTATAAACATGTGCATTAGGTATGTAATGGATAACCAAGCTAGCAACATAAAGTGAAACAAGTAACTATATAAAAATTCGAATTCCGCAATAATGTCACCTTAGTCTACTTAATTCATAAGCACGTAGTTTCTTTTTATCAATGTCATCATCATCCTCATCATCACGTTCCTCCTCATCATCAAACAGTCCAACAGGGCCACGTGTACCTTCCTCTTCCATGCGTTTGAGTCCAAACTCAGATGGATAAACAGTTACGGATAAAATTTGACCCCCTTTCGGAATAAATGAGGTGAGCAAGACATACAAGTCAACTGCCTACAGAATCAGAGATTAATTTAGTGATTAACTAAAAGCATAGACACGGTTCTATCAATGTTGAGAGATGTGTACTGTCTGGTCTGCATAAATAATGTAACACCATTGTGTGAGAAACTAAAAGTGTCAAATGTGCTAAAAAATAAATGATGGAATGATAGTAAATAATCTCTGGTACTGTTCGGAGATTTCCCATATTGAGGAACCATTTAAATTTAAATCATGAACAAACATGGAAGCACGCTTAGAATACCACTTAAGATGAAGTTACTATGACCCAAAGATTAATGCACCAATTGAAAAAAATTTAAAGATAAAACATGCAAAAGTGGAAAAAACTCAATTTTAACAACCCTCTATACTGATTATTTTGGAAATAAAACAAAACTGTTGAAGTTGTAAGCCAAAGAACGGGGTAACATATAAAAATAGAATTACAGGTTCAGATATGGACGGACAGGACAGCTTAGAAAGTAAAGTTCAAATTATGGTAGCCAACAGTATGCACGACAATCATGGACAAAATCTGAAAACACAAAGATTTAGTAACTCATACCCTCACTTGACTCCAGTCCAGATTAACAACAGCTAGCCTGTGTGTTTCTTTTTCAATTTCTGGTAAATTTTCTTCCTGTTGCACAACAAACATGAAAAAAGGAGTATAGAAAGCTTGTACAGAATTTGAGATCCTTTTAAAGTCAAAGTCCACACAATAAATTACTTCAATAAAAATTGAAATCAAAATGGTTCCGACCTGTTGCATAAAAGTATCCTCCTCTTCATCATCCATAAATTCATCATCTGAATCTGTACAACTAGTGGATGATGACTCATCAAAACTCTTCTCCTCATTGTTGTCCTCAAAATCTTCACTATCGTTTTCACTTTGAATATGATCAGCAATGCTGCCAGTTTCAACGTCGTCTCTTCCTTTTGAAATTGCAGACTTCTCATTCTCGTCTTCTTCTTGTAGAAGACGGTAGTAGTGTTTGAGAGAGGATGAGTTTTTGTTGGTGTCATTGTTGGTAGGTTTGCCTCGCTTATCAACCGGGGCGCGGGAGGAGGTAAAGCTTCTGTCAGTGAAAACACGTTGAAAACGAGAGTCAATCGCCACTTTGGATTTCCGCCTTGGAGCCTCCATAAAGCGAGGGTCTGACTGCGCTGACACAAATCGATCATCGATAATAACTTTAGCTTCACCATCATCCTTTCCCTTCTTCCCAGAACTCTTCTTGATGCTGCTTTTCTTCTTATGCTTCTTTTTATCCTCGGAGTCCATGGGTCAAGCTACTTTTCTTGAGGAATGAAAAAAGCTTTCTTATTGAGTCTGTCTGAGAATGAGACCATGTGAGAGATGCGAAACCAAACATCCATAATTTGTCACGAATCAAAACGTAAAACCAATAAAGACGATGAACTCCAAATCAAATTATAAGCTAATTCACATAATCCGAATGACAAAGCTCTAACTCGATACATACATAGACTGAACAATCAATTTGGCAAATGAGCTTCGGTGGGAGGCCCTAATCGTTAGGAGCAAGTTAGGTGCAGAAAATATAACGTGAAAACTCCAGGATGAGCGGAAGAGACAGCACGGAGGCGAATGCTGAAGGCGGAAGGTGGAAGTGGTGGCTATAGGTTTAAGGTTCTGTACAAAGTAGGGTTTTAAAGAATGGAGTGAGTGGTTCGGTTAAGATTATCCATAAGAAAAAGAATCCACAATTGGGCTAATTTGATTGGGCGCACCACCGCGCACGCATAGCAAAAAATTTGATCTTTGAACCTATTCGAACCCAATACACGCTAGAAAGACATACATATACGTATATTCAGCACCTACACACACCAATATACGCTGGAACACACACATATATGTATATACAACACACACACACACCAACACATGCTGAAATACATACATATACTTATATACATCACATATACACACATTAACACACACACAGCTGAACACACACACGCACACATCGCTTCAATCTCTATACCCAATCCAAATAATGCTCTAAATTAAGCTAGAACATGACCCAAAAGGTAGGAATCAATTAAACCATAATCAAAATTCCCCTTGGACAATAAAAGTTATCGATTTATTCCCCTTGGTCCCTTGGACAATAAATGTTATCGATTTATTCTCCCCTTCCCTTGGACCAAAAATGTCGAACAAACTCCAAAAAAATTTCAAGTAAAGTTCAAGCAAGAAGCAAGGTAAAGATCAAAAACAAACAAACCTGAACAAATAGCACCCGAAATAGAGAGAAAATCGCCTATTGCAATTTTTTTGGGAGGGGCAGCGTATGGGATGAGGAAAGGAGAGTGAGCCGATGCTTTTGTGTGTGAGTGGGAAGGTGTGGGTGTGTGTGTTTTAGTATAGCCCTAATTTTATCTCAACCCTTCATTTAAATCCAAACCTTTAATTAGCATCTCATCTTTAATAAAATAGTTTCCTTTAATTTATATTTCACTAATTTCTTATTGCAAGAACCTTTTTAAATTTAATTTACACTACTAATTCATCCCGCAATTATTTATCCCAATTCCGGACCAAAATACCAATGAATTTAATTTCTTCATTATTTCATAATTACCACAATTATAGTCATATAATAATCATGAATTATGTTGGGCTTCACAATTCTCCCCAACTAATAAAATTTCGACCCCGAAATTTAAATAAACACTTAACATGCATATCGATCCATGTATTCTCCCATATACATCAGAATCATAATGCATCTCTCCTGATTCATCAATTTATCACAAGACCATAAAATCGTAGTAACATTAAATTGTTTCCTCACTCTTTCCACCACTCTTTACGGATTTACGAGTCTTCACCACACCCGCTCAATAACCCTTAATAGATGTGGGTGGCATCTCTCCACTCGATCACTTTCATCGTAATCGAATAGATCCAATTATGTCGCATTAGAAAATGTTCTGGCATCACATTCCTATGCCTTAAGGCCAAGAGAATCTCGACACAAGAATATCTTTAGAATAGTGCACCACATCATATGTACAAGAGCCTAATTGCCGGCTTGGAAGTAATACAAACAACCCGGTCCTAAATGACAAATACTTTGCACTATTAACTCCATAATTAAATTCAATGATTGAATTTCTATACATACTCATAATTGTATCATTATAACATATCGCATCTCTAAAGATGGCCTTCGATTTATCAGACAATGTCCCCCAATTAATCTGATCTTCTAGTAGAGCGAAACTAATCCTCTACTTAAGGTTGGATAACTGTTCCCTGATATGAAACCAATCCTCGGAAGATGGACCTACCAACCACGCCAAGCTCTTCAGAAATAGCTATCATTATTTTCTTGAATATACATAAGTATGCACGCATTCGTTACACCAATTATTCTTCCAATACATGTATTAGGATAATCATCCTGTAGGATAAGACAATAACTGCATGCCCTCAAACTTTAATCTTATATGATATGAACTTCTATCACTTAGTGATCCCCACGCTACGGAATATTTGTCAATTAACATTGTAACAATCGTACGATCACCCCAAGAAATGGAGCTAATTGTACACTAATCACTATAATATCGTACACCACAGACGTCCCAAAATGGAGTAGTAGTCCCCATGTGCCCTTAGGCATGACTATCACTATAAATCCTCAATCGGCTACAATGTAGCGCAAGGTAATTACTACAAAAGTCATTAGTAACTCTCATGTACTTATATTATGATCACAAACATCATCACTCATTATCAGTCTCACTCATCGACAAGAAATATATGTGCGTTAATAAAATTTTCATCCATTTTCTGTACACATCGATATATCGTATACTACTACATACCTGTGTAGGTAAACTCAATCGTCAGTGTCATATTTTAACACCGGAGCGTTTCATACTAATCATTCATTCGACCATAAACGATGTCACCGTGCTTGTCGCAGAAACTGACATCACTCCCAGCTAATTACCATTATCATGCCATCACCTCACTATATTCAATATAACGGTATTACCGAACCAACTATACTTCAACATCGCATCATCATGCGACCCATCACAAATATAATCGATAGGGTGGCAATATCGGGCCTACTATATCTCATCGTCGCATTATCATTGCGACCCATCACAAATATAATCAGTATGCTTACAATATCAAGCCTACTATATTCCAGCATTTTATCATCATGCGTTAATATCCACAATACATATTACAACACCAAATATATATTCTTTATGCCGCCCCCATAATTATTTACATCCATATTATAACATGACCATTAATATGCACTAACATCGCACCTGACCTGTACAATCTCAGTTACATTTCCTAAGTTCCTCCTCATGAACTAATTGTTAAGACAATCAACAATAATCATGAAAGGCCAATAACATTAGATCATCATCCAATATGGACATCATAACATCCTCAATTATTTCTATCTCGGTCATAACTCAATACTGTCCAAGAACAATCACATATGCACCATATAAAAACGTCATCTCTACGAAAAATATTCGTAGCGTAGCTATCTCGTGGTATAGTCACCTCAACATATATATATATATATATATATATATATATATATATACTAGTTAATTTGGCACCACGCAAGACGCGGTGCCAATGAGCTTATAATCTGGTATATATGTCCAATAAAGCGTCCGACACAAGTTCAACAGACAGTTCTAGAGAATAAAAAGATGGTTCATACGCATTGAACATACAAAATCGTACGTATATAAAATCAAATATGTTGGAGTAAACAAAAGTCTTCCCCAATAGTGCATCATAGCAAGAGTTGGCATATGATATCCTTGTAGGGCCCAATAGACTCTTTAAACAAAAGTCTTCACGGTTCAGCTCGATCTTGCAGGCGTCTTTTCTCCTTGATAACATTCGAACTAGCTGATCTGTTGTGAAATATGACTTTTAGTATTTTGAGTTGGCTGTTCAATCTCTTTAGAAGCACGCCATTTCGATATCCGAGCTATGAGATATGATCGAAACAATCGCTCTGCCAGGATTTCAGACTTGGTTCAGCTTGATATTTTCAAGCTACTTCTTTGTAATTCATCAAGCTTCTAAGTTATGATCTATGAACTGCACACTTGATGAAATATGTTAGCAACACAATAACAAGTTTTGTTAACATCAAAACCAAGATTATTCGGGTTTCCAAAACCCAACAATCTCTCCCTTTTTGATGATCACAAAACTTGAATAAAAATATGAACATTAAAGCACAATGTTGCATAACAAGAAAAATCATATTTTTTAAATAACATATTTCTCCCCCTTTTTGTGTGAATCAAAAAGGAAGACAAATAAAATTTACTCCCCCTCAAGGATTGAGATTAAACTCTCCCCCTTAATTTTAAAATATTTGAAAATTTGAGCAAGTGAGAGGCAAATGGGGTAGGCTAAAACAAATAAAAAAAATGCAATGCACATTAATTTTTGAACAAAAATAACCTCTTTTGATGATAGATGAAGCATACTTGGCAACAAATTTGAATTTCTTGACAAAACTCAACAATGTCAATTTCATCTTTCCGCGGTGGCAGCACACTTAGTCCAACTTTACAGAATAAACTGTATCTTCTCGTGAAGAATTAGGCTGCAAGACCTATACCATTGCGATCCTCTATGAGTCTAGTTTGCAACGCAAAAAACGGTTTGTCATTTGGACATCCGAGCAAGAAGTTATGCCAATTTTCACAAAGTCGCTGCAAGCTGCCAGAAAACTAAAATGCTTCGAAAATTGTTAGTTAAAATCACAAAATAAAAATTTTAAACTTAAAAAACGAGTTAAGAACAGATTGAACGAAAATTAAACCTTTAAAATAGATTTTAAAATTTTTCTCGTGCAAAATGAATGCAATGAAATTGATTTTTATGCTAAAAATTTTCATACACCATATTTTGAAAAAATATGCTATGAAAATATTTCATGCTCATGAAAAATTTTGAAAATGATTTTAAAAGATATCCGAAAAAAAATCGGTTAAAATGCTTTCCAAGAACAACCCGCTCTGATACCAATTGTAGGATCGAGCGCTTACCGCTTTACCAATAACTATAGTTAAGGGTAATGACGCAACATCAATCTTTTCAACCATACACTGGCACAAGCGCCACGTGTTCGACCGATCACAAAGCAGAGGCAATTGTTGAACCCCAACAATCCATCCCCCAATAATTGCACTCTCTGCAACTCATGGGAATCGAACATGTGACCTTGGCTCTGATACCACTTGTCAGGATCGATTTCGGGGGTGGGTTGTCATTCCACACCCGAGTTCAACCAACTTGAGCTTCAATAGCTCGTGTTCTTGAATTAATGCACCGAGAGATTATATCGAGTTCGATTACAAAATCGAGCGGAAGACACTCGACATAACCCGCTCTAAAACCGATTAAACATTTGAAAGGCATTTTAAAATATGCAATTAAAATAAATAAACAAGCATTTGTTTATGGAAGTTCGAAGGTGGTGTAATCCTTCTACGTCTCCCCTTCTTCCACCGCATGGAAGGATTCCACTAGAAGACTTTGATTTATACAATCCCGTTGTACAAACCCGATCCAGTTGGGAATTCCCCATCCAACTAGAACTCCTAGCAACTCAACTATGTATGTTCTTTAATGTCTCACATACAAGACATCTCATCGGTTGTGATAAATCATCAACCGTTACAATGGTATTCACTCTTCTATTAAGCTCTCAAATACAATGAATAGAGTGAATACAAAGGCACAAATGATCTCTAACTAGATCTGATACATCAAGGTAAGAGGTGCAAAGGTTTGAGGAGTGCTATTCATTTAGCATCTTTTGTCTTTTAAGTTCCTCAATTGGATCCCAAGTGGGTTTGCTTTGGAAGGCTTGGATTGATCTTCAATCAGCTGTTATTGAGCTTCCAAATCATGTACATATAGCCCCAAGTAATGATATATACGTTAGACACAAGAATATGCCCGTTGGAAAGGTTCTGCACTATTCCCGAGCTTGCAACGGTCATATTCTGGTTTCTGGGCTATTTGTATTTCGGATCGGATTGGCCGGATCAGCTTGGACAGATCAGTCTGGCCGGATCAGCATGGTAGATCAGTCTGGCAGATCAGCACGGGCAGATCATTCTGGTCCAGATCAGCAAGGGCGGATCAGTCTGGTCCGGCTCAGACTGGACAATCAGCTTGATACAAAAACAGATTGATAAACTTGCTCTTCGATCTGTTGCTTGTAACTCTTCATTATTTGATTTATGGGCAAAGTGATCCACATGAAAGTTGTAGCCCTTTCTCTTATCTTTCCATGGAATCAAGAATCGCTCGATTTCGAGTTTGTATCAGAGAGTTATGCTCGAAATACGAGGCGATGCTCCTGCTGTCTGTTTGCTGGATGCAGCAGCACATGGCGTGACTTGCAAAAGCTTTTTGGCCATCTTAACTTCCGATTCAGTCTTTCACTTCCAAAGATGACTTGTAGATCTTTGTCTTAGATTTCCAACCCATACTGAATCGTTCCGTTCCGATAAGCGAGCTAAGAGTTATGCCCACCAGACTGACAGGGACTTTGCTGTAACAGCTCGATCTTACAGGCGTCACATGGCGTGACTTGCAGAAGCTTTTTGGCCATCTTAACGTCCGATGCAGTCTTTCACTTCCACAGATGACTTGTAGATCTTTTTCTTAGCTTTCCAACACATACTGAATCGTTCCGTTCCGATAAGCGAGCTGAGAGTTATGCCCACCAGACTGACAGTTGCTTGCTGAAACAGCTTGCTGTTTCTTCACGGTTCAGCTCGATCTTGCAGGCGTCTTTTCTCCTTGATAACATTCGAACTAGCCGATCTGTTGTGAAATATGACTTTTAGTATTTTGAGTTGGCTGTTCAATCTCTTTGGAAGCACGCCATTTCGATATCCGAGCTATGAGATATGATCGAAACAATCCGCTCTACCAGGATTTCAGACTTGGTCCAGCTTGATATTTTCAAGCTACTTCTTTGTAATTCATCAAGCTTCTAAGTTATGATCTATGAACTGCACACTTGATGAAATATGTTAGCAACACAATAACAAGTTTTGTTAACATCAAAACCAAGATTATTCAGGTTTCCAAAACCCAACAAAAGTTGTTCGCAAGAGTTTTCAAAATGACGATGGTTCATTTCATAATGCAGATATGTTCGGTTTCTCATAGCAGTAGCGAGCATCTCATAAGAGGAATTATAGTTTATATTCATTGTTATAGTTGCATTGTTATTTTAGGATATTGCTCTTATATTACTTGCTATGGCCTCATGATTAATTAGTCATCTTACTTTTATAATTATTATATACTTTCTGACAAAATAAATGTAAATGTGACGTCCCAAATTATTATCAAACAAGTAACATATAATTATTATAATTTAATATTTTCTAATTTTTTTGATATAATCTCCTTGTACATGAAGGGAAAATTTGATGACAAACATATCAAAGGTAACCGATAATATTCACATATTAGCAACGGGTCGTAGGTAAGCCAAAACTCAAAATATATACAAACAAGCAAAATTGACGACCTGTAATCTACCAAAAATTCATTATGCCGAATATTTTATAAAAAAATTATTATTAAAGTTTGCCACAACGAAAACTTATTTTTAACTCTTTTTTTTTTAAATAAGTTCACATAAAAAAATATTATTAAAGTTTGCCACGATAAAAATCTATTTTGAACTATCTTTTTTTTATAGTTCATACTTGACAAAATCAACAAGTTTTTTTCTAAAAAAAAAAAGAAAATATTTTAATTTTTAAAAATTGAGGTAAGTTGGATGCACTATTGGGTCAAGGATTTTGATATAATCTCCTTATACATTAAGGGAATATTTGAACAAATGTAATACCATATATTAGCAATAAGTCGTAGGTAAGCAAAAAATCAAAATGTACATTAACAAGCAAAATCGACGACCTGCAATCTATCAGAAATTTATCATGCCAAAATTTTTATAAAAAAATACAAAAATAAAGAAAAACCAAAAGAAAAAGGAAATAAAAAAACAAATAAAAAATAAAAAATATATATAACAAAAAAAATATTAGCAATAAGTTGTAGGTAAGCAAAAAATCAAAATGTACATTAACAAGCAAAATCGACGACCTGCAATCTATCAGAAATTTATCATGACAAAAATTTTATAAAAAATACAAAAATAAAGAAAAACTAAAAGAAAAAGGAAATAAAAAAACAAATAATAAATAAAAAAAATATATAACAAAAAAAAAGAAAAAAGGGAGGAGTTATTGTTCTCCTTCAAGGCTTATATATATGGTATAATAAAATCAAAATGTACATTAACAAGCAAAATCGACGATCTGCAATCTATAAGAAATTTATCATACCAAAATTTTTATAAAAAATACAAAAATAAAGAAAAACTAAAAGAAAAAAGAAATAAAAAAACAAATAATAAATAAAAAAATATATAACAAAAAAAAAGAAAAAAAAAGGGAAAAAAGGGAGGAGTTACTGTTCATTGGAACAGTAACTCCTTCAAGGCTTATATATATGGTATAATATATATATATATATATATATATATATATATATATATATATATATATATATATATATATATATATATATATATATATATATATATATATCCACCCCAACAGATACATGAGTAGCATAAGCCACCCATGGCATATCGACTCCAATAGATACATATGTAGCATAAGTTACCCGTGGCACATTCACGCCAAAAGATACATAAGTAACATAAGCTACCAGTGGCATATCCACTCCAGCGGAGACATACGTAGCATAAGCTACCCCGTGGAATATCCACTCCAACAGATACATGATCATCATTAATAACCACCACCAAAATCGAGATCAATATAATTAAACAAGAATATTCCTATGATATGAATCATCATATATTCTCGGCACACTTTACCACCCATGAATACTAATCTTAGTATAATTCTTTGTTCATAACCTCATAGGGTTACTATCAACCTAGCAAACCATATGATTCATCAATAATCGTGTAATCACTACATTCCATTTTATCTCAACTTTCACGTTAACAATACCGGTATGACTTCTTGGGCCAAATTCACATGCACCCAAGGAACCCCAATCAGTAATATCAAGTTCTTGCAAATCGTACATCTAAAACTACAATATAAACAGTAATAATCATTTACTTCCCTTTTTTGCAATAGTGCAATCTCTTCCGGTATTAGCCATCACGAATTGATTGTGTAACAGATATGGAAACATGCAGAGGTTTACACAATAGAACTTCGCTCTATCATCTTCCTAATTTATCAGTTGTCATTCTAAAAACATAACCCTTACATCAGCATGATAAACATACTTTCGTGATTTATAGTTACTTTACAGAGAATGTATACAACATGAGGAAGAGAAACACTGTCATTCAGCCTCCACCTTCAAATATGTATTGCATTAACCCATGTAGTTTCATTCACGGATAAGATAAGACTAAGTGTATGAAACACTTAATCACCCAAAACGACCATATGAAAGTGTAGAAATGCACAATTAATATCACCATCAAATTCTTCAACTCAACTGGAGCTCTAATTATTCCAGACATCCAATCAATACTCTCAATTCCAGCTAGACTCTTAACTAGCCCAGACATTTAACAATTGATTTCAATACACTCTCGACCTTTAGCTAGCCTAGACATCTAACCACTGCTCTGCTGCCACTGATGTAAGACCCCTCAATGCTAACTAAGCATTAATATTTATATGTGCACCTAATCCTTAATTAGTTCGTGGGATTTTATAAAACTTTCGGCAGAGTCTCCTCATAAATTGGACTATCCAAACATATACAATACACAAAATAATTCCTCAAACAAAAACACCAATAATCCACCGAAAATAAAACGACTACCTAGCACACGGGCCTCACAAAAACAGATAACTTACAGTCCTGGATAGATTATTACACAGCCCAAATAATAACTTTAATAAATTAAATCATCCTAGATACGATCACCTGGCCCAAATTGATTGTGTTGCTCTTCTAAATAAATCGATTCTATCTCCCAATACTTCCCAAAAGCTAGCACTTTTTCAACAATATGATTCTGCAGGATAATTTCAGATTCGTCGATCTCGACTCCAAGGAACTCGATTTGTCTTGTAGCAATCACTGCTTTCTTTTTGGAAAGCACTAATCCTTCCTTGTAACAAACATCTAAATAGATTTCCAAATGTTTAAGATGTTCTTTCATGTTTTTTTATGCTATAAGAATGTCGTCAATATACACGAACATGAAGCTGAAGTAATCCTTGAAGAGATTATCCATCTTTCTATGATATATCTGGGGAGCATTCGACAATCTCATTGGCATGACATTCCAGATATAATGTCATTGTGGTGTGGAGAAGGCTGTGAATTTTCTGTTTGCTGCCTCCATTTTAATCTGGTAGAACACAGACTTGCAATCGAACTTAGAAAACACTTTGGCATTCTTGTTGCTATTTACCAAATGTTCTCTGCTTGGGATAAAATATCCATCGAATTCCAAGATTTGTTGATCCATTTATAGTTGATCACCAATATCGACTTTCTTCGTTTAATTTCTCCATGATTCCGAACAATAAATCCTAGGCTGCTGTATGGAGAAATACTTGTTGAGATTAACTTAAGGTCAAGATGCTCCTTAAGTATGATCTGCATATCCTTCCGATCTTCCTGGTTCATCGGGATCGGCTTGTACCTAATAAACTCATTTTCTTTTCCAGTTTTCACCTTCAAAGTAGCTCTGAGCTCATTTTTGTTCCACCATGCTATTGGATTGATAGCGCTTATCGGGCACGCCCAAATTAACCCTTCTCAAGTTAATAGCAAAAGTATGTAGTAGCGAGAGTAGGGATCGATCCCCCAGGGAATATAGTATTTTCTTTCGTGTCAAATTAAAAACGAAAAGTAACAAGGGAGATTTTGAGTTGAGTGATTACTACTAAGCAAAATGTAAGAATCAAACTAATTAACGAGATTAACTAAACCGTTTAAAACTTATGAGAGTGAAGCGATTCTTGGTTTTCGGTCAACTTTACTTTTGGAAAATTCTCTATTGATCATCAAATCACTTACATTCCAATTCTTTCAATTATTCATCGATTGGAAATTGAATTCCTACCCACCTTAGTCGTAGTCAGAGAGAAAACAGCATTCAATCCGACCCTTATCAAATCTCTAATCAAAACTACAGCCGTTAATGATTAAATCAATGATAGATTTCAAAACTAGTGAGTTCGATAAATCTAATCAATAAAAACTACAGCCGTTAATGATTGATTACCCAATCGTTTCTCCTAAGAATTCAATAACACCTACAGCCGGTAATTATTAATTTTAGTTGCTTCTTAATTAGCTATCGATTATGGATATGAATACTAGGTGATCAATGTAATAAACAAACACAATAATCATCGAAATCGATACCAAGAAACAGAATTGAAATCGAAATTAAATTCAATAAACAAACCAAAATTCTCACAAGAGATTCAAATCCAAAAGCAAGTATCCCTTAAACCAAGAATCTAGGAGTTTAGCCTAGCATAATTGAATCTAAATAACAAAATATGATTCAAAATCATTAAATAAACAAAGGAAAAGAAATTACTAAGACGAATCACAATTTCGATTCCGTTCTTCGCGTTGTTCTTGACAAAACTTGAAAGAAAATCTTCTAAAAACCTAAAAATATTCTAAAGTATGGAATTCTGTCTAAGAGGTCATAAAAATCGAGTTATGGGGTCTTGGAGGCTAATAATTAGGTTACAATCTTTTAAACATGATAGAAGACTTAATTTCCAAAAATTCGGACTCTTTGGCGATCGATCGCCCCTTCTATAACGATCGATCGCTGCGTTTATTTTTTTCAGCAAAACGCTTGAGGCGATCGATCGCCACTTTATAGCGATCGACCGCTTCCCTCCAGTAGCCTCAGGCGATTGATCGCCTAGAATCACCGATCGATCGCTGCATCGTTAATTTTGTTGCTCAAGTTTCTGTCCAAGGGCGATCGATCTCCTCTCTTCATGGCAATCGATCTCCTCCTTCAAAATTACGGTTTTGCCCTTTTCTTGATCAATTTTGAGTCCTTGTCACGTCCATGTCTTTTCTTGGTCTTTACACATCATTTTTAGCTCGTTTTTGTCGATTGTTCCTACAATTACACAAATATACGATTAGGTAGCATACGTATCAAATTATCCATCAAAACCTACCAAATCGTAGACAATTAAGCGCTAAAGATGTGTATATTTCTAGTCACATCAAACTCCCCCATACTTACTCTTTACTCGACCTCGAGTAAACAAATAAAACTACAATATTTTTTGTTAGCTCATAGGTTCATAACAAAGCAACTTGTCCTCACTTTAATGCCTCAACAATTTTAACATGCACATTAATGAAAGGCGGTGAAAAGTTAACAGTGTAACAAGTTCAATCCCTAAACATTCCATACTCAACAAAGTAGTGAACGTGTGTGTGTGGTCATAAACAAGTGTTGTGTACAAATTATAGATCCAAAATATGCAAAGTCATAATAGTTCAAGTCATACACTAACACAAGTATAAGCTCACTTGCACACTCTTCTCCACTATCTTAGCTACTTTGCAAACATAAATCAAGTAGGTCTTTATTAGCTTGTAGCTTGGCCTAAGTATTGGCTTATGAAAGAAAGGATAAAGATATATCAAACAAGAGAGTATGATGAAATGCACACTAGAACTTCTCTTCTTGCATGAATTTTTCAAACCTTGTTCATTTTCCAAGGTTTATTTCACATTTTTTTCTTCTTTTGTGTGCCTTGGCTCCCCTTGGAGTCATATTTTTATCAAATTTCTCAAGGCATTCATTTTCTTTCATGTATTTCATTCTTTTAACAATAAAGTTCACAAATATAATTCAATGAATTCCCAAGTGTATGTGAATGAAATACATCATACTCCCTTAAAAGGTATGGATTAAAATCATATTTAGGCTAAAAGGATAGGATGATAAGCTAGTCAAGGAATGTTGAATGAGGGTCTTTAGTATGCTTAGCATACTACCATTTTTTTACATTAAAGCTCAAAAAGGGTACTAGAGATTGATTTTGTTTACATGGTAGGCTTGAAAGGCTCAAACGCATCAAAGATCGCCTATATCACTTTCATGTTTGCAAGTAGTCTAGACATACGCCTCAAAGAGCATGTAGTTAAGTTCTAGCATGTATTAGAGACTTCTTAAGACTATCACAAAGTTCACACAATCTTTACTAAGTTATGCACACTTCACAAGCCATGACAATAATGTGCTCAAAATATTCAACTACTAAGTTGAAGTAGAATTTTGCATTAGAGTTCAAAGTGTTCCAAGGTTAACAATTCACCTTTGTTCAAAAGCATGTATGATATCAATTAGGTTTCATCATGGGCTAGTGATTCTAAGCATGTGTTCATTACTAACTATGAGCTCAAAATTTTCAAATTTTTGATTTTTTTGTATTTTTGTAATATAAAAGCAATAACACACCACTAATCCCTCCCCCAAACTTAAATCTTACATTGTCCCCAATGTAAGGCAAAAATACAAGAAAAGAGAAAAGTTTAAACTAAAAATCAATAAAACTAAAAAGGTAAAAGGGAAACTAACTCCCCTTGGGTTGCCTCTCAAGCAGCGCCTCTGTTTAACGTCGGTGGCCCGACGCCAGTCCTCTATCCTGGTGGTTGATGCAGTGTTGCTCTATCCTTCCTTAACCACCTCAATATCTTCTTCACTCCTCTGTATTTCGGCTTGTTGCTATTTGAGTGGTCGTCCCCAGTCTTTGCTCCTTCGTCACTTGATTGACATGGTCGATCCGGATGGTGCTTCTTTCCAACGGTACGATCCTGCAAGTGAGAAATAAGAGGGTCAGCATTATCGTAAGTAGATAACGCAGCAATAATATGAACAGTATGCACTAAATTAGAATCCATACATCTCTTGTCGTCAAGGCCATCAGTAGCCTTTTCCATTTCCCACAACTCATCATTATCAAAATCCGAATCATAATCATCATGTATGCCAATAGCGTAACTAGAATGCTCAAAAGTCTTAATGCGTTCATAGATGTTGAAATTTGCAACTTTACCATTAGACTCCAATGTTATCATACCGCTATTCATATCGATTACTGATTTTGATGTTTTCAAGAATGGCCTCCCTAAAAGGATTAGACTAGATGAACCACCATTTTCCATGTCGAAGACATAGAAATCGGCTGGGAAAACCAAGTTCTCTACATGCACGATTACGTCCTCTATTATTCCCCTAGGTATGACCGTGGAGTTATCAGCTAAATGAATCACAGTGTCATTTCTTTTTAAAAGTCCCGGTTTTAGTTGAGAATAGATTGAGTAAGGCATGACATTTATAGAAGATCCTAAATCAAGCATAGACTTCTCAATCCTATTAGCATTAATCATACATGGGATGGAAAACATACCAGGGTCCTTGCATTTAGCGGGGATGCTTCTTTGGATGTCCGCCGAAACATTCTCACCTAGCTCGACCTTGGCCTGCCCTTCGCGTTCCTTGCACTTATCATCTTTCTTGGCTTCTTTGAGTGGATCTTTTTCATTATAGAGTGGGGGCATCTCGTAGAGCCTCTTGAGACCCTTGTCCTTCAAACTCATCTTCAATGCAAGGGGGAATGGGGGTTCACTTTTATATTCAGAAAAGTTGGGGAAGTTACCTCGTGGTTCCTCCTCTTGCATGGATTCTACAACTTTTTTCTCCTTCTCCGTCTTCTCTTTGTTATTGGGTGGCGTCAGTACCACCTTCTCCTTAGCTGTATCTTCGCTCATCTTCAAAGTGATAGCGCTCACATTCTCCCTGGGGTTCATCTCCGGTTGTGAAGGCAATCCATTGGAGATTATTGCTTCAATCTTGTTGAGAGAAGTTGCCAGTTGTCCCATTTATGTTGTCAAGCTCTGGATGCTTGCCCTCGTCTCCTGTTGAAATTGTAAGCTATTTTCAGCAATAACTTGGATGCTATGTTCTAACCTGTCAGAAGGAGGGTGCAATGGAGGTGGTGGAGGTCTCTGATATGGCGGTCTATAGGTTGGGGGTTGGTGCATCTGTGGGTTACCATATCCTTGGTTCGGATGATCTTGCCAACCTTGATTGTAATTGTTCGATGGATTACCATAGCTCCTTTGTGGGGGACCTGGGAATCCTCCCGCTGCATTCACGTGCTTTGTGGCTGTCTCTTGTAATGAGGGACATGCATCAGTGGGATGGTTCACAGCTAGACAGATTCCACACGGCTTTATCTTCCCTACATTTCCACCTGCAAGACCACGCACAAGAAAAGTTAGGTCTATCAGTTGTTGTTCCAGGTTTGATACGTTTACCTCTTTTCTTTGCGGTTGTCCATGGCGAACACGTCCAAACTGTTGGGAATTGGCCGCCATGTTAGCTATCAGGCTCCTCGCCTCCTCCGCTGTCTTGTCGATAAATGCTCCTCCGCTTGCCGCATCCACTAAGTTCCTGTCACCAGAAAGCAAACCTTCATAGAAATATTGAATCAGCAGATGTTCACTTATCTGATGTTGTGGACAACTTGCACACAACTTCTTGAATCGTTCCCAGTACTCATGCAATGACTCCTCGTGGAACTGCTTCACGCCGTAGATCTCCTTCCTTATGTTAGTCGCCCTTGAAGCAGGAAAATACTTCTCCAGGAATACTCTTTGTAAGTCCGTCCACGTGGTGATCGATCCAGATGGTAAGTAGAATAGCCAGTCCTTTGCAGCGTCCTTTAGAGAAAATGGGAAGACTCTTAACTTTATTTGATCCTAAGTGATTCCGGTCGGCTTCATAGTAGTGCACACCATGTGGAATTCCATTAAATGCTTGTGCGGGTTTTCTCCTGCAAGACCATGAAAAGCTGGCAATAAGTGAATTAAACCAGACTTGAGTTCGAAGTTTACGTTATTTGCGAAGGCAGGGAAAGTGATGCAGAGAGGTTGTTGATCCAAGTTAGGATTCGCCAACTGCCTCAAGCTTTGATTTGCAGCCATCATGGTCCTCTCTTCTTCTTCTTCAAGCAACCTTGTTTCTCTTCTTCTCTGATGTAGCGTCCTCTCAATCTCAGGATCGTAGTGAAAGTTATCTTCGTGATTAAACGATCCACCTGTACTCATCAACAAACCAAAGTAGTAATGCGGGCTAACAATTAATAAAAAAAAAATCGACACAAAATAATACCAATGCCGTCCCCGGCAACGGTGCCAAAATTTGGTAGCGCTTATCGCGTACGCCCAAATTAACCATTCTCAAGTTAATAGTAAAAGTATGTAGTAGCGAGAGTAGGGATCGATCCCACAGGGAAGGTAGTATTTTCTTTCGTGTCAGATTTAAAAACGAAAAGTAACAAGGGGGATTTTGAGTTGAGTGATTACTACTAAGCAAAATGTAAGAATCAAACTAATTAACGAGATTAACTAAACCGTTTAAAACTTATGAGAGTGAAGCGATTCTTGGTTTTCGGTCAACTTTACTAGTGGAAAATTCTCTCTTGATCATCAAATCACTTACATTCCAATTCTTTCAATTATTCATCGATTGGAAATTGAATTCCTACCCACCTTAGTCGTAGTCAAAGAGAAAACAGCATTCAATCCGACCCTTATCAAATCTCTAATCAAAACTACAGCTGTTAATGATTAAATCAATGATAGATTTCAAAACTAGTGAGTTCGATAAATCTAATCAATAAAAACTACAGCCGTTAATGATTGATTACCCAATCGTTTCTCCTAAGAATTCAATAACACCTACAGCCGGTAATTATTAATCTTAGTTGCTTCTTAATTAGCTATCGATTATGGATATGAATACTAGGTGATCAATCTAATAAACAAACACAATAATCATTGAAATCGATACCAAGAAACAGAATTGAAATCGAAATTAAATTCAATAAACAAACCAAAATTCTCACAAGAGATTCAAATCCAAAAGCAAGTATCCCTTAAACCAAGAATCTAGGAGTTTAGCCTAGCATAATTGAATCTAAATAACAAAATCTGATTCAAAATCATTAAATAAACAAAGGAAAAGAAATTACTAAGACGAATCACGATTCCGGTTCCGTTCTTCGCGTTGTTCTTGACAAAACTTGAAAGAAAAATCTTCTAAAAACCTAAAAATATTCTAAAGTATGGAATTCTGTCTAAGAGGTCATAAAAATCGAGTTATGGGGTCTTCGAGGCTAATAATTAGGTTACAATCTTTTAAACATGGTAGAAGACTTAATTTCCAAAAATTCGGACTCTTTGGCGATCGATCGCCCCTTCTATAGCGATCGATCGCTGCGTTTATTTTTTTCAGCAAAACGCTTGAGGCGATCGATCGCCACTTTATAGCGATCGATCGCTTCCCTCCAGTAGCCTCAGGCGATCGATCGCCTAGAATCACCGATCGATCGCTGCATCGTTAATTTTGTTGCTCAAGTTTCTGTCTAAGGGCGATCGATCTCCTCTTCATGGCAATCGATCTCCTCCTTCAAAATTACGTTTTTGCCCTTTTCTTGATCAATTTTGAGTCCTTGTCATGTCCATGTCTTTTCTTGGTCTTTACACATCATTTTTAGCTCGTTTTCGTCGATTGTACCTACAATTACACAAATATACGATTAGGTAGCATACGTATCAAATTATCCATCAAAACCTACCAAATCGTAGACAATTAAGCGCTAAAGATGTGTCTATTTCTAGTCACATCATGGATCCTTGTTATAGTTCCTACGAATCTTCCTTTTTACATCCTCTAGAGTGATACGCTCTTTGATGGTAGTTTCAGGTTGTGGAACTTCTTCTCGTAATGCATTTTTCAGTAGCAACATGGTTTCTGGAGTCACTCTTTCCTCATCCTGTTCTCTGAAAGACATGATATTAACCCAAAAAAAAGTTTGAGAATCCTTTTCACTAGGACCTTGTTGTCGGAACTGAGGAATTGCCTCTCCAAATTAACACTGGTCTTTCATCTTTGGGTGTCGAAGTTTTCCTTCATCACCACGCTTGTTGCGAAAACTAATGGGGAATTTCTGTGAAATACCTCCCGTAATCGTTGTACCATAATCTTATGATGACACAGAGTCGTGAAAATAAGTCTTCTCGTTTCATTCTCTTGAGTGAATGTCTTGAACGTCTATAGGAATTTGTTTCCTAACAGCATATCTGCACCTGTATCATGGAAATATATAGGTGGAGTTTTGACTTTGTACCATGGGGTACCGCCTGCTCCTCCGATAATTATTTCCGCTCCCGGGACTCCTTCATTAAGAATAAGGATCTGTTTGGAAAAGTGTCTTCTGGCAATGGCTGGTAATTTCTCACCAACTTCTTTGGGGAGGATTTCTCGCCTGACAGTGCATATTCCAGCTCCCGAGTCAATGTAGGCTGCAAAATATTCTGCACGGTACTTCTCATGTAACATCCCAACATGTATATTGATAATGGACTGGTGGTCATCGAATTCGGTATCTCTTTTCGTCAACCGTGAATTACATTCCATCTTGCAATCTTTCCCAAGGTTTACGTTCCTCAAGAAATTCAATCCCTAGAATAAGCTGTTGTGGGATCCTTCCGGCAATTCCTTCAATTGTGAGATCAATTTCACCAATTTGAAGGTTTCCTTGAAATTTGCCAACTGTAGGTTGTTGCAAATAATATAGGACATCACAGGGGAATATATTGTTCTTCTCGGTGATGTCGAAAATTATCTGCACTTCTCTCCAGCCTTCTGGGCATTTCAGTTTTCCTATTGTTTTGAATACATCAGGAATTTTCTGAATTCTGCTTGAGGCTGCCTTCTGTTTTTCTTTCGGATAGTTGCTGATTAACCTATCCTGTTGGAAATACATCCTTCTTGGCTCGATCATAAGTTCCTACTTCTGTTTAGAACATGTTGATCTTGTATCCTCATGTCGATCTCTCATATTGTCGGAGTATCAATGATGTCCGGCAATACTGCTTTGGCGAAGCTTCGAAGATTCTGGGGACTTCGATGAATTCCTTTCTCAAGACTACCTCGGAATGATGAGTATTCGAGAGTGTGTATGACACTTTGTAGGTGATCGAGAAAGGCTTGTTCCCTTCTTTCATCAAATCTTCTCTTTTGAAATCTTGATGAAGAGTGAGAACTTTGTTGAAGTCTCGATCTCGATCTCCCAAGTTGTATGCAATCCTTGGATAGATGTTAAAGGCAATCTTTCCTGCGTACAGATTTTTGCGACTGCTCCCAAACAAGAATCTTTGAGGTTCGGGATTCTCTTGTCGAAGATTGCCAGATTGAGTGGCAAATCAGTTCCTTCTTTGAAAGTTGCCTTGATGATTACTCTAATGGCTCCAATATGAATCCATGAGAGTGTATTATCAACCTCTCTTTTCACCTTGTTTTTAATATCATTTCTCTGAAGGGGATTAATTGCATCTCGATTTGGTTTCCCGTGAATTCCATCGGGATAGCAAATTCACCTGTCGTAACCCTATGGATAATCCGATGCTTCTTGCTTCGAAGATCAATCATATCCATGGCTTTCTCTATCGCTCCAATTGTAAATCCATCATACATTTGAAACTTTGGTTCTTCCTTCATGATCCTCATAAGAGTTTTATGAGAAACAGTGGTATGAGAGAAAAACCCCGACGACTCTAGAATCAGAGTGAAGGAGAGTTCCTTCAAACAGTGGTATGAGAGAAAAACCTCGACGACTCTTCTCTGATCATATGTTGAAAGAACTCTCATTCACTCTAATTCTAAGCTGGATTCACCTCCATCAGAATAGATCTCTTCTTCATAGATGCTTTCATCTGAGGGAATATCCTCAAATTGATATGCATGTACCAAATCCTGAAAATAGACAGCATCCTCGAATTCTTTGGTATGCTCGAACTGTCTTACTCCACGACTTTGGTTTTCTGGACAATCTGTAGAGATATGTCCTCTTGCTCCGCATGTCCAGCAGTTACAATCTCTGAAACTCTCATTTGCACGAGTAGGTGTGCTTCTGAAAGTTCTATTTGTTGGTGTTCTGCTAGAACTAGCTTGATTAGAACCTGTCGACGAGATTCTACTCCTTGTTGGTCCTGATCTTTGCCCCGGTCTGTAGCTTCAGGCTTTCTATTTTGACCAGAACTTTCTAGGTCTCCATGAAGACCTACTTCTTCTTGAACTACCTCATCGGGCATAAGGATGACTTCTGTGATTTTTCATCTTTTGCCTTTTTGGGTAGTTTCCAATGATTGTATGGATATCATTCCCTGTACAGCAAAGATGAGCTATTTTGTTGATTCCTCTGAGCTTCTTGAAATTCTTTTGGAGCTTTGCTTGGTAGCACCACTCCGCAAGCTTTACTTTAGGAAATGACATTCTCCTGGACACCATCTCGATTGCATGAGGTGTATATTCCTGGATAAGCATTTCTCTCCATGGACTCGGAATTTTGGCAAAGAACAGCTCTGCTGCATCTTTTTCTGCTATCTTCGCCTTCTATCGATACTCTGTAAAGAGTTTTATTTACTCGTCTACATAGCAGATGTCATGTAGTTCCAGGCTAATCAGAGCTTGTTTGTACTTCTTAGCCTTCTTTTCTTCCATTCCTTCGAAGTAGCTAACTCCAATGAAACATATTTTAAAGAATTTTGCCATTTTGTCCACGATATCTTTCAGGGACTCTCCGGCTAAAACTTCTTCCTTGGTTCCTGGGTCTCCCATATCCCAGACAATCTTGACTGATCCTTCCAAACTCATTTTTAGAAGTAAAATGAATCATTCTTTGCTTAAGTCAAGTGTTCCTGCTGCTATTCTCATTGTTGAAGCCCATTCATCAATAAGAACTTCTCGGTTTTTGAAATCCAAAATATCCATGTTGAGCATAAGTCCATATGGATGGATTGGATCAAGTTGCGATTTCCCGTATGGCATCTGATGAATATCTGGCCATCGGGAACGATTCCTTGTTCCAACTGGGGGATATAAAGTTGCTGAGATAAAATCTTCCCTGTGCGGCATACTTGATCACCTTCGAGTGGATTGTTTGACCCAAAATTCTCTTGTGGTGGAGGTCTTTGTACAAGCTCTCCTATCTTGAATTGTACGAGATTTAATCCCGCAAATGAATCAGCAAGATCACGTAGATCTTCCAGGTTGATTCTTTCCATTACTTTGTAGAATGTAATGGTTCTCCTAGTAGGACTGCAATCATTTTTCCAGTCTCCGTCAAAGGCTCCAGACATCCTCTGCTTCCCCTTTTTGATGTAAAAGGGATTCTGTTCCGTATGACGGTGGTAACCATCCTCCGTTCCATCTTCCAGTCGGATTTGGTCTTGACTCCAATTCCTTAACTCGTGTTTGAACATCTCAAAGGATTTCAATAATCTCCTCCTGATGTTTGATCATGATCTCCATCTGACTCTGGATCTGATGGATTTGTGCAAGGACATGTATTGAAGGTATCCATAACGCTGCACTGTCCTCTGGATTTCTCTAAGATCTTGAGATATCCTAGAAGATCTGGCTCGATATCTTGAAAGGTTGGTTCTCCCATCCTATTCGTCTGGTCCAGACCCTGTTGGATCATTGGCGGATGGAACCACATCTTCATGTTCAGGATGGTCGTCTTCCTAAAGTTCTGTTAACTCTAACTGTAGTTTGAGATTCACTTGATAGAGTCTCTTAGTCATCCTTTCGAGTTTCTTGTAATGGTTTATACCTGGTGTGTCTAAACCTGTTCCTCGTAAAAGTTTCCACTTATGGCTGAAGCGTTGAACTTCTGCTATATGCTTCTGATTTAGTTCTTCCAATTTCTGGAAGTACCACCTGTAAGAATGACACTTCGAACATTCGTCGAGTCCATAATTTCTTGAATCGTCTCCTCCGTATAGGTTACAAATTAATATTCAAGATATTATCATAGTTTTTCCAGAATAAACCTAGGCTCTGATACCATTTTGTGCCAATGATCGCAAAATACGGGGACTTGTAAAAAGACTACGTTAAATGTTACTTTTCTATAAATATAAGGATATAATAGATAATTAAATATTATATGGACTTCTTTGTAATTTAAACAAAAGCCTAAGGGATAGAATGCAATATATCAAACTATTGAGGGGTAAAAAGTTATCATAAAACACCCAATTGATTGAAAATTGGACCTATTTCAACAAAATTATTTCCAATTTGGCTTTTTATGTACTAAGATTTTTTCCCACGACTTAAGTAGATTTTGTGTCCCAAAAGTGTACTTCCTTGTAATTTCCCCTAAAAATGAAATTTTTAATGAAATCCACCACAATTATTATTAAAACTGTTTACCTTGAGATAAAGTGGATTTCAAATTCACATTAATTTTGTGCATCCAAACAAGTTAAAGAATTTAAAATCATGGATCCAAACATAACCTTAGAATAATCTAGTTATCCCATCTGATAAAATTAAATTTATGATATATCGGGTAAGTCATATTTCATGTATCTTAAAAAGTTATATACAATGTGAGTTTTTCATATACTAAATATTTGTTTTGAACAGCTATTACAACTACTGAGGTCGGGGTACGAAGACTAAAACACGAGATCTACGTGTCGCAATTGCGACCGATGCCACATGGGCTACAACCATCGGCATATATTTAATATTGAATCCATATAATCTAATGATTTATTCTAAGTATATCTATAGATCACTACCTCACTTCGAAAATCAGATGTACTAAGTCTCTAGTTATGTCATCACCCCACATTCATGAGGTGGAGTCAGAAGCGATAGCTGCGAGACCATTCACAATATTATGGGGTATATTTACATTTATCACTGTTTTGTGAAAATTATTGATCCATGTTGTTAAAAGAGTTTCATCATACAATCTTGTAATCAATGCCAAATTACTCCCACACACCGTTCTGGGATCCTACCCGCTTCTTCCGGGTCTTGACTAATATTTTGCATTCTTTAAAGTATGATATCCTATCTTTCGTCCGGTGCAGATCATCTTGAAATACAAGTATGTTGTATATATCTTCTTGTTCATCTGAATCTTGATAATGAAACTAGAAACTCATTGCTCAATATTTTTATTCGTCACTTTCAGGGATATGGGGAAAGTGATTAAGTGGGCAAACAACAGCTCGGGTTCGACGGTTTGCAAAAACGGTGGGGAACGGCCGGAACAGCAGCTTCCCCGGTAAAGTTCCATCTAAACCGGATATGTAACTATAAAGGAGTTTTCACGGCAGTCACGGACCAGAACAACGATTCCACCACGACCGTGTCACCGAACCATGGTAATACGCAGATGCGAGCATTGAGAGTTGGGATGGTATAGATTAATTGTTTCGACACGTTTGATGCTACTATTCCCTTTGTTGACTATAAGATAAGTCGAATTGGAAGGGAAAAGCGGGGATATAGTTTGAAAAATTACTTGCAAGTGAAGGCGGTCGTCACCCCTATAATCAATTCGGCATGGTTGTAAATGCATGAAATTGATGATAATGCAGAATTTTACTTGTTTTTTCAATGATGTTCTTCAAGTTTTTTATCAACAAAAACTGAAAGAAATCAGAGGAGTATGTTCTTGTTTATTGTTCATCTGTTCTCTCCATCTAACATTATGACTCAAGCTCGTTTTCTACAAGATTGTCGTAAATTGGCTTCTTTTTGGATGAACCAGTGTATAAAAATATTGTAATGTAAAAATTTCTGCAGATATGTTGCATGGTTCTGTTTCATTGATTAACTCACTTCCAACTTCTACAGAGCTTTGAATTATATTTTAAAACTTATGATTCTTTCTGAAATATGGCGAGCTTTCTCAAGCACTGCAACCACACGTTCCATCGATGGACGTTGCTGCTTAATCCCAGTACAAGATAAAGCCAGCTTGAACAATAGTTGAAACCCCTCAACAGAATATTCGCCATTCAGTTTTGGATCAGCAAACTCTGTTATATCCCCTCCTTTCATCAGATTTTTAGCCTGCATGAAGCAAAAATATTGGGATTATTTTAAGAATAATCGTCAAGAAAAAAAAATGAATTTCCTCACCCTTTTACTCAGAGGCATTGGTCTTGTTACATCAAGATTAAGGATTCGTTGTCCCGACAAAATTTGCAGAAGAACGATCCCAAAACTGTAAACGTCTGTTGATGGATGGACGTGGTGATTTTTCTGGTACTCGGGGTCAACATAACCAAACGTCCCTCGAACTTCGGAACTCACATAGGATTGTCCCATGGAGATGACTTTGGATAATCCAAAATCGGATAGTTTTGCTTGAAAATTTGAGGCAAGAAGTATATTTGTGGGCTGCAACATATAATGTTGAAATTCTTAGAATTGTAGGGAATGTCGGAGAATAAATAATAAATTGTCCAATCTGGCTAACACCAAGGTCCTGAGTTCAAAACTAACAAACAACAATTCCACCGACGTTAAAATTTACTTGATGAGCTTCCCAAAAAAGAGGAACAAATCTGTCAAGCTCGGGCTTTTAGATGAGACGAAGATTGTTTAGGGAAACATATATTTAAAAGGGATGTAATAGGACAAAATTTTACCTTGATATCACGATGAACAATGCAGCCTTCATGAAAAGTGTGCAGAAAGCTCAGCCCTTTGCCACAGTCAATAGCAATTTCCAGTCTTTGGATCCAAGTCAAGGTTTTATCTTTACCTATGACACAAAAAGTTCATGAAAAAGCCTTCTTCATTTAAATATTCGATTCCCTGACAACGAAAAAAAGTATACCGAATAGCCATTCGGAGAGGTTGCCATTGTCGCAGAGCTCGTAAACAAGAAAGCTCTCGTCTCCTCCATCACAATGGCCTAATAGCTCGACAAGATTCGGGTGTTTGACATGTGAGAGGCTTGTAACCTCTCTGATAAACATCTCCATGTTAGAGTCGTTTATAATGTGCTTAACTGCAATGTGCCGGCCGTCTGATAAAACGCCCTTGTATACTTTCCCTGGTAAAAGTTTATCATTGCAACATCAGAATTTTAATGTTGTCTATATTTTTTCAAATGCTTAATGTCAGAATTTTACCTGCTATTCCTTGGCCAATGAAGTTTAATTCACTAAGATTGTTTGTAGACAAGTAAACTTCTCTTAGGGATATCTCAATGTTGCTGGATTCTTCAGAAACTGATGCTACACTTGCTGCCAAGTTAAAAATAGCAATATTACTTGTGATATTGGACTTTCACCAACCAATCTTAAAAAACACATACCTTCAGTTAGTTTTGGGGGTTTTATTATATTTGATTTTCTAAACAAGACTACCAATGCAACAGCTACTGCTAGTGTAATCCCTATCACACCACCGATCAAAACTTCGAGACCTGCATACCTTTCAAGAAATTAATCAAAATTTTTCGAGAAATAAAGACACACTTAGTACAAGTTCTTGATTTTTGCCATACCTTTAACGAACCTAACATTCTTTACATTTCTTTCCTGATCATCTGCTGAAGATTTCAAGGAAGGGAAAAAATCATCTTTTTTAAGATCTAGAAAACAAATACCTTTTTTTTTTTGCAAGTTACCTATATGAACTCCATTGCCAAGGCATGTATAGAGAGATTGAATCCACCTCGAATCATTAATTCTTTGGCTTGTCAGAGAAACCAGCAACGAAAACCTGCAGATATCAGTTTCTTCCTTCGTCGAGACATTGCTCCTGTTATCTGATACAATGATCCGTTCCCAGGTTCCAAAACAAGCACAACACTCTTTATCATGATCACCATCTAAATCTACATTCTTGCAATCTTGATTTAAACTTTCCAAAGCACTTCCAAAGTTTGAAACAACATCTGTCACCGTGTAATCAGAACAACCTCCAGCTCCACTCGTTAGCTTATCGAAACCACAGGATGAAACATCATTTAAGCAATCTTTTTGCTGTGTGATGTTCAAGAATACATCTTCTGTTTTGTTGGCATGTTTTGCTAATCCATATAAGTATCGTTTAAACTGTGATCCACAGCTGTTTTTGGCTAAAAATCCATCCCAGTTCCCTTCGTAAATGTTTGAATCATTCGCATATGATGCCATTTCCATGTTTAGTACACATTCATTTGCTAAAGCTTGTATAAATGAAGAGTAAATAATGATGGACAAGGCAAAATTTGTAAGATTATTCATCTTACAAAAGGCTAAATGAGACGGGATTATTCATTTTTGTGAATGAAAAAGATTCAGTCGAAATCAGTTCATTTGAATATGCCTGCTTTTTTTTTTAGAACACTGTTGAAATTTAAGATTGGACTAGAAGTTAACCAGTGAAATAATTTAATATCAATTGCATATTTATAAAAATGGTTTTTTGTTACATGAATTCTTGGATTTTTGTTTTACAGATTTGAATGAGTCCAATGCAGATCTGGAATAAGGAATTGACTTATGGAACAATGTTAGATTCTGTCTTTTATTATTCAACAAATGACAAATAATTAAACAAGGAAAACTTCAGAATGTGATGAATGAGAGCTGTTTCCTGCAGTTAATAACAAGTCTTACAAGCAAAAAGCCAAGAACATGAATACAAAAAATACGATATAAATTGAGCAATTTGCTCAGCTGTCAATTTAAATATTCGGCAGAAGGGAAACATCAAGACAAATAGGAATATTGACATTTGTTTTCTAATTACAATCTCATGTATATAAATTTATAATATAACAACCCAAAAATTTAGTTGAATTGGTATCACTATCATTGTCATTTTCTTCGTCGTGGTGGTGGTGGTGGTTGTTGTTATTGTTGTTGTGTCCCTGATTTTTTATAACATTTTAGCCCCTCAAAAATTACATTTGGCCCCCTTTCAATTTTTTTTTGACTTCCTATAATTTTTTGCCCTATATTATTTATTTTAAAATTATTGCCCCCTTTTCGAATTTTTCTGTGTCTGCCACTGATGATGATGATAATAGTATTACGCACCGTTTAGTACAATGGGTATGATGTGATAAATGAAAGATGCGTAGTTAAAAATTGTAGTTCACCCACTCTTATCAATGTAACAAACGGTGCCATTATTATTTTCCACCCTTTGAACTCCGTTTGTTGCTACTCCGGGCCGCAACTTCTCCTGCCTAAACACCCAAATCAGTAAGCCCAAGATGCAAAAAGTTCTTCGGCCTATTAAAGATTTTGGGCCTCACGAGGCGACAAAATAGGCGTCTCCTTCATATCCATTAGAATCCCATGGGCTTTAACCTCCAACATAATAGGGAAGATGACACATTCGAGTTCCACTGGTCTTATGTTATGTACATAGTTTTCTACACTTATTATGTTCTCATAAGATTTCTTAAAAATATATTAAATGTAAGATTATATTTAACCATTGTTGAACAGTACAAAATATTTACGAAATTAGTGACAATTTCACAATTCATAAAATATTACTGCGACTTGGATTTTATGTGAACCATTTCGATGCCTCTCTCTATAAAATTTGTGATGTTTTATTTAATGATTATGAGATGTAAATAATATGGGTGAAATTAGGGGTGTAAACGAATCGAACATGTTCACGAACTTTTCGAGCCAGCTCGATAAATATTTGATTCGAATTCAAAATTTTTCGAATTCGAGCAGAACTCGAACATGTTCGAACTTTTTTCGAACCCAAATTACTTAGTTCGATAGTTCACGAGCCGCTCACGAACCTTAATATTTTATTATTATAATATAATATTAAATAAATATATTTCGAACATTTCGGGTATTTATTTTCGAGCAATAATTCGAATAGCTCGCGAACATATTCGAATCTTGTCGAGCCGAACTCAAACTCGAACTTTGATTCGAGCCGAACTCGAGAAAAATTATAAACAATTCGAACTTCGAATCGAACTCGAGCTCGAATATAAATATTTCGAGTCGAATCCGAACCTTAAAATTTTCTGCATATTCTGCTCGATTCGGTTCGTTTACATCCCTATGTGAAATCAACAAAATATATGAGTTTTTATTGTAAGTGCATTAATGGGATTTTCGCAACGAGTCACCAAATCCTAAGTGTGGTAAAAAATGCAAGAATCTCTCATTAAAATCACCTACTAAATCTCTAAACATTTGTGTTCAATAATTAATAATTTCACCAATAGTCCACCTCATCTTTACACACCATTTTCTCGGAATATTTTATGTTACTCCAGGGATGCATCCACTATGGTAGGTGCATTAATTAATATTTAAGATTAATAATGAAGACGAGATAAATATTTACTTAATATAATGAAAATTAGAAAGAAAAATATTATATTCCAACGTTTTTGGAAAAAAAAAAGATAATTAAATCTTTATTTTTACCCCTAAAGCACTTCAAATGAAATAAATCAAATAAAATCCCACAAAACCAATTGCATTTTGTTGAGATATTAGTTAAAGGGAGATGTTATTGACATAATAGTTTATATTTTTGTCTGAGTAATGTGACAACATAAAATGATTTGGCAATATCATAAAACTTTATTAAATTACCATTGGATAACAATTTTAGAAACGAGTAATCCAGTTTGGTCCAAATTTCACTTTGCAACAATTGTTTGAATAATTACAGTTTACATCCTCAACTTTCATGAATTGTAAAATCATTTTAACTCGATTTTGTGTTTTTATCGAAAATTTATTGCTGTATTTCATCATCGCCTTACATATTCAAACTTAAATTTAAACTAGTTATTGCAAATTCTTTAAAAATCAAAATTAATATTTGGAGTGTCAAAATTTCATTTTTCGTAATCGTTAACTAGAGAATTTCGATATTAAAAATATTATTTTTGTTTTTTTTAAAAATTTGGAATAACTAGCTTAAATAGATATAAGTTTGAGAATGTAAGACGATAATCGAATGCGACGATAAATCTTCGATAAAAATATAAATCGAGTCAATATGATACAAAATGTTACAATTTATGAAAGTTGAGAATGTAAAGTTTAATTTTTCAAATAATAATTATAAAGTAAAATTTAGACAAAATTATAAGATATTTTTTTGTAATTTTTCCGATTTAAAAATATTGCCAATTTGTTATCTCGAATACCAGTCAATTATATCATGTGATTTAGTGCTTGCTTTTATCCAGCAAAATATAAAAGCCCCAAATCACCCCTACAAAACAAGGATAATTTTGTCATTCAAAGCGTAATCATCGTACGAATCTCTTACACAATGATGATAAAATTGTCGTGGAAAACGGGGAAAAGACTAATTAATCTCAACCGGAAAGGGCAATTATGCAATTTCACGACCACCGAGTGACCTTTTCACCTGTTTTCGAGCACCCCTTCCCACACTCCATTCTCGTTCTTGTTTCTTGCTTTCTCTTTCTTACAAAAAGGACAATCAAGAATCGTTCTTTCCTCTCTCATGCATACCTCTCTCGTTTGTTAATTGTTCTGTTCAATTAAAATCTAATTTTTTTCACCAAACAATTCGCATTGCTCTTACCCTGTGTTCTTTAATCACCTTATACTGAATACTAAGCTCCCTGATTTCAAAAGGGCTACCGTTCAATTTTTGTTCTTCTTAATATTTTGTCAGATTTTTGGTTAGGGAAATGGAAAATCGGAATAGTTTTGGAGAGTTGAACTCAAATGTGGGTGTTACTAAACCCATGGCGTTTCTCATAGATTTAAACGAAACGCCAACTGTATCACCACGTGAGAGAGCCGACACCGTCTCGGTATGTTCAGTCTGCGGCAGAGAGGTCGCGGCTGGAAAGAGTGGGGCAACAAGGGAGGAGCAGCGGGAGTGGAAGTGCTTCCGCTGTTTGCTTCAGAATGACGGAGCCAGCAGCAGCGGAGGAGCTGGAGCTGGATTCGACATTAATGCTTCACCACCTAGGGAGGCAGATGGGGATCACCCGGCTGACCACTTGGTCGGCGGCAGGTGGTGTTTATTTTTTTATTAATTAATTTATCTATCTATTTATTTATATAACCTTTGTTGTTATTTGAAATTGATTCATAAAGTTTGGCCTTTTTTATATTTCACAATGGATTCTCTATCTTTTGTGTTGAATTGATGGAGTTTTTGGGTGGTTAATATCAATTTTTTTCATACAGGAAGATTGTTTTTATGATGCTTTAGAAATCTTGCTTAGAGGATTAAAAAGACACCCTTTTCTTTGTTTTTCTTGATGCTTTGCATACCAACTGCATTCTTATTTATATGTTTCGTATTTTTCAAATTTTGTTCATGAATGATGATTCCTTAATAATTTTTTTAAGAGGAATGTAAAGTAATTCATCCATACATCTTGCATAAGGAATGTACTGCTCTTTTTTTTGTGCTATACTGAAATCTGACTTACCATAAGAAGGTAAAATAAAATACCTTTAACGGAAAATAAGTAGAATAGCAATCGGCTATCTTTGTGTATCCGTTCTGGCCATCAGGAAATGGATAAAGATAACCCAGACAAGGCATGGGTAAGAAATTGATGAAAAATGAAGTAAGATGATGTACCTTTTTGATTCATACGTTAGATACCTTATGCGGTTGACAGCAAACTTCTGAATCGCTTTGATCCACCGGAAAACAAGTTATAAATAATCTAGAAAAGGCGTTCTTAGAGAACCAATGACAAGGAAATAAAGAAATGTTCCTTTTGAATAGTTATTATTCACGTGGTGTCCTGAGATTTCTAATGACAGAAAAGTAGAGGGGGAAGAGATGTGTGGTGACTACTCTGTAAATTGGTTTCCTCTAACCCTTACCCTCTCTCCCTTTTATAGAGGAGTAAGGGAAAACAGATGGCGGCAGCGGCTACTCTGCTGATTATTTGCTTTAATATTTGCATCCCATTTTATATGCAGGGTTTTTATGCTCTGGCATTTCGAATTGGGCTTAACATTACGTTTTGGACAAACAAAATTTGGTTATAAAGGCCCTAATGAGTAGCTGTTGGGCCGAAGAATGAAATTTATGAAAGGTTCATTGAAATTTGAATTTTTTCTTTCTACTTGCCTAAAGCAGTAGTATTTCCAAATCTTTCCATGTATTTATAATTTCGGTAACTCATCAGAGTTGGTTGTAGTTAATGAATGATATTCACTTCAATTGATTCGTTTTTGTATGAATAAATCGAGAAGATTATATAAAGATAATACAACTTACATAATTTGGAACAATAGTGTTCAGTAATTGGGACTTTCAGATTAAAAATAGAGATACATACTATCGTTAGCACACAACGGCTCTTCAAAAGCAGAATCCAAACTACCTAGTTCTATTACATGTTTAAACAATGAAACCATCACTTCCTTTTTCTGATTTGTTATCTTTTTAAAATTAATTCCATTGCTGTATCTTGAACACGATTCTAATTCTCGTTTTACAACATTTCGCATGAGTTTGAATAAGTTGTCGTTGAACTTCGCAAAAAGGGCACAACTATCTGGCTTCAATACTTGTCCCAAACTGAGTGGCAATCAGTATCTGTCCTCTCTTAAAACTGTGTTTTTCTTTGAACGAATTCCTTGCTTTCACTGCATGTTTAGAGCTTCACGTAGTTATTTTGTTTGGAGATGTCTTTGATCACGCAAACATAAATAGGACACTGTTTTGATCAAAGAACTTTGTCCCCAGTGATATAAATGGATGTGTCATTGTGTTGCACACTATGATCTCATGCTCTTGTCCAAGCAAAAACTGTGTTCTGATGCAAATTTGGGTACAATTTGCAGGGAATTCAGAGTTGATGGGGGTGCCCAGGCTTGCCATTCTCCATCGATATATCCTCAGATCCCAAATATGCTGTACCTCCAAACTCTCAGACGGTACGTTGCTGAAAGAAAAGGTGTTCTAGGAGAAGGTTGGCATGTGGAATTCGATTTCTGTGATAAAAGCTTTAGAACCTCTGCTGTTTATGTGGCACATGATGGAAGTAGGTTCAGGTCAATGGAGGATGTTGCTAGCCATTTAGGAATTTCATTGAGCTATCACAAAGCAGCTCAGAAGGAATCCTCAGCTTTTGCCTCCTCCCCAAACTGCAGAGATCCTGAACTCAACATACAGAAACTTGTATTTTCAGGAAATGGCAGCCGAACAGATTATGTCCATGTAAGTATTATTAATTTAAGTTCACGTGGATTATTTTTGTAATATATCACCATCCAAGTACCTTCTGTGCTCAAAAGTGTGTTGGTAAAAGTGAATCTCGTGCCAAGAGCACCTAAATAATATGCATATTTGGTAGTCATTAATATTATACACACTCTTAAAGCCGAACCGAGAAACCATGAAAGAGTTACGGTACTCTTCCTCATAATATCTGCACCTAATGAAATCACCAATTTGTCGTTGATAACTGGCCCATCTGTGCTAGCCATGGGGAAATTTATACAGGACCATATATGCCTACATGACAATAAGTTTGAGTTTTTCTGAATTGTCATTGTTAATTTTCCAGGATGGCTTCCCAATTCAGTTTCAGGACTTTTGTCTTTTATCAGCTGGAAATGTTGATCCTCGGCCAGCATACCATAATACCAGCCAAATCTGGCCTGTTGGTTACAGATGTAGCTGGCATGATAAAATTACAGGGTCCCTTTTTGTATGTGATGTTTCAAATGGTGGTGAACGTGGTCCTATTTTCAAGGTTCACAGATTCCCATGTACCACACAGTTTATTCCAGTGGGTTCAGCTGTCCTCTCACGGACTAATTCATTTCCGAGCAAAGGAAATGACAAAATGGGGTTAGATAAATTAGCCACATCCCCGCTGGTTGATGATGATGATCTTTCTATAATAACACTACTAAATGAAGACAGCCCGCCATGTCTTGATAATTGTGTTTCTATGTCAAGGAGAGATGATGCGGTTTACTGTTCCGGGCAAGATAATTCTTCCAATTCAAATTTGAAATGTGGGCTCCCACGGACTGGAAATTCAATAGGTGAGCTAGGACATAGTGGTGTCATCGGGGAATTTCAGTTAGAGGGCAGATCAACATCATCTGTTTGGGAAATGGTCTCTGAAGCTTTTATGTGTGCTTTCCATGAGATGTTTAAACAAAGTGGTGCTGTTAAGATTTTCTGTGGGCACGATATATATGAAATGAATAACGAAAATTTGGACAACACAGATTCTTTAACTAGATATTCCTACTGGGGTGGTCCTACCAATGTCCCTCGGCTGATTCAGAATGAGAGAGATTTTAACATGGCTTGTGAACTTCTTCTGACATGGTTAAAGCAGGACAGGTTTGGATTTATCTTAGATTTTGTCCAAGAAATTATCGAACAACTGCCAGGAGTTGCTGCATGTTTGGAATATAAAAATCTGAAAGATAGAAAGCATAACTCAAGCCTCCAATCAGTTGGAAGTGGGTTTCTCCAGGTTGAACAGAACACCAACAGTGCATTTCGAACTTCTAAGAGATGGCGATTGCAATCAGGTGGTATGGATAAATTTTTAATGCGGGATCCCTGCCCACCTGGCAATCCACTTAGCACAAGGATTCCTTCTTACTTGATTGGTGATGCTTTGCAGGTACAGTAAATTACTTCGTGTGGTATTGAATTTATCTGTCTACATGCTTATTATTTTCATCATCTGTTGTCAGGCCTGGGAGCTTGCCTGGCGTTACTTAGAGGTCCTGGGGCTTGGACAGTCATTTTCTTTTCAGGATCTTGAATCTGAACTTCTAAGCCCTTGGTTAGACTGCTGTGCTTTGAACTTAGGACTTGAAACTGTGGATATTGGGGATGATGTTCCCCTAAAAAAAGGCGTGAAGGTTTCTCAAGCTAGAGCTGGAAGATATACTGGTCTTCTTTTGGCCAATATCTATGGCACACTGCTGAAAATACTCGTGAGTGAGCTGGTGTCAAAAGTGGCTGTATATGCATGCCCTAATTTTGATGCTGGAGAAGCTAAATCAAGACGAGGCAGGAAGAAAGACTTTGATTGTTCGGCTACTTTAAAGAAAACACAGCTTGATGTGCTCCCTGTTAATGAACTTACATGGCCTGAAATTGCTCGTAGATACATTTTATCTGTGTTTTCCATGGAGGGTAATCTTGATTCAACTGAGATTGCTAGCCGTGAAAGTGGGAAAGTTTTCCATTGCTTACGTGGTGATGGTGGCATACTTTGTGGCTCCCTTTCGGGCATAGCTGCACTGGAAGGGGATGCAGTGGTAGGCTTTTCACCGATTAACGCTGATCGTATTTATGGTTATAGCTTTTAACCCACTTTTATGTGTCTGAATTCATTTAAGCCCTTTGAGTTTTTTTTTCCTTTTGTCTCCATTACAAAATGATGTTTCTAGTACCATGATCTATTGGGGACAATAAGCATCACTGGTTAATATTTCGTGCTTAAGAATATTGAAAATTAACCATCACACCAGCAATATAAGAAAGTAAATGACAAAAATAGTAAGTAGATTGCAATCTATGTTTTTTGCAGGTTCTGGCTGATGCCATGAAGGAAATATTTGGTCCATTAAAGTGTAAAATTGAGATTGTTGCGGGATTTGAGAGTGAGTCTGAAGATAATGGGGCTCAAACATTTGAGGCTGATGATGGTGCTATCCCTGAGTGGGCGCAAGTGCTTGAGCCCGTGAGAAAGCTACCCACAAATGTCGGGGCCCGGATCAGAAGGTGTGTCAATGAAGCTTTACTCAAGAACCCACCTGAATGGGCTAAAAATATGTTAGAGCACTCTATTAGTAAGGAAGTTTACAAGGGTAATGCATCTGGGCCAACGAAGGTAATGTCTTATCTGTTGCTGATATGTCAGATGCCTTTTTGAAAAACGACTCTTTTTTACAAGTCCAGTTCAAGCCATTTGAAACATAGCGTGAATTTTTATTTTTTTTATATAATCAAAATCCATTTAATGCAGAGAGAAGTCATTTCGGTACTGGCCAAAGTGAGTAGTGAAGTTCCGCAGCAACAGAAGACTGAGAAGAAAGAAAAGGTGAAAACTAAGGTGTATCTGACTGATCTGATCATTAAGCAGTGTCGTATAATGCTCCGGCATGCTGTTGCTACAGATGAAGATAGAGTGTTCTGCAATCTTCTGGGAAGGGCTATTTTGAATCCTAACGACATGGATGATGAAGGACTTATTGGTTATCCTGCAGTGGTATCTCGGCCACTAGATTTTAGGACTATCGATCTGAGATTGGCTGCTGGGGCTTATGATGGACATGAAGCATTTATCGATGATGTTCGAGAGGTATGCACAATTCTTTTACTGGCTTCATTCTTCCATGTGCCAGCTCAGTGATGCTTTACTTTTACATTGCTTCATATACCAAGTTTCTTAGGCTTGCCTCATGTTCTGTCAGTTTGCATGTACCACATTCTGTAGTATCAACATTGTTACTATCCCAACTCGATTTCGAAGCCTAATAATCACCGATCTTTTCAATTATGAACGTAGTAATTTATCGTTAGTTTACACATGTAATTGCCTTGATTCTTTTTCCTGCCATCTTTTTTAATTCCTTTGCTGAACTTTGTTTTCGGCTGACATAATTCTTAGAATTCTATGATTTCTGATTGACATTTTCCCCTTTTTTCTAGGTTTGGCATAACATAGGCACTGCATATGGTGATCAATCTGATTTGGTTAAATTGGCTGAAAACTTGTCCCAAAAGTTTGAAAATCTGTATGAGAAAGAGGTTGGTTTTATTTTATTTTCCTTTCTAGTTACCATTGAATGGTACATATCCTTGTGGAGAAACAAGTTTTTCCTAGATAAACTTATTGGTACGTTTTTGTGTAACATGCTCGAGCTTGTGTAATGTCTTTTAAATAATTCAAACCACCTTTCTATCTTTGATTCATTGATTTATAAAAAAGGGCAAACCCGGTGCACGTTGATTTATAAAAAAGGGCAAACCCGGTGCACGAGGTCGGCCACTTTTGGCCTAATGTACACGGCATTTCTCTTATATTGGAAAGATGATGTTTCCGTGACTCGAACCCGTGACCTCTAGATCACATGATAGCAACTTTGCTGTTGCGCCAAGGCTCACTTTTGGTTCATTACTTTCATCAAATCTAAATCATGTAGATGATTAAAGTGCAAGGTCATTTCCTGTAATACAACTAAACAGGAGTTGACTGTGTTTTGTTTGCTGAATCGACTGGCTTTGTCGTAAAATGTGAAAATATTTGGAGCCATACTCATCTATAGGATAATTAAGTTGGTTGCTTCTCTGTCTAAGTGTATGATGTTTTTTTGTTCTCCAAGGTGCTAACCCTCGTTGATAAAATTGCGGAGTTTCAAGATGTCAATGGTTCAAGTGCTGATGCTGTAAATAAGAGAGAAGATTTACTTTCCAATGTCATGAAGAGCTCGCTTCCTAGAGCTCCATGGGAGGAGGGAATCTGCAAGGTCTGTGGCATGGACAAAGATGATGACAATGTTCTGTTGTGTGATAGATGTGATTCTGAGTACCATAGATATTGCTTGAATCCTCCCCTTTTGAGAATTCCAAAAGGAAATTGGTACTGCCCATCCTGTGTTTCTGGTCATTCTCGCCGTGCAACCTATGGATCAGTTGCAAATCAACCTAGGAAAAATGGAGATAGGGGAGAATTCAAGCACAAGTTTTTGGATTCACTAGCTCGATTAGCAAACCTGATGGATATAAAAGAGTATTGGGAGTTTACACTTGAAGAGGTTTGTCCCTAATATGTCTTGTATTTGCGCACATCATATGTTCATAAGATTGTTGCTTTTAATAAATTTTGTGCATTTCATTGTTGTTACAGAGGATATTCTTCATGAAATTCTTGGTTGATGAGGCTCTAAATTCTGCTATAGTTCGTAACCACATGGACCAATGTGCCTCTCGACCTGGTGACTTGCAAAACAGACTGCGCTCTCTCACTGAAGAACTGCAAATTCAAAAATTTAAGGAAGAGACATTGTTCTTGAACATGGCAAAAACAAATTCTACTGTGAGTAATGTGTTTGGAGATTTGAAATCGGATGCATCGTCCTCTCTGGTTAATGTTGAAAATAATTCGAGGGGCAAAGCATATGATGCATTGAACCAACCACAATATCAGCAGCTTGTTCATAAAGATTCACAAGGTTCCCTCATATCTACTACTCAGCTGATTCCTGGCCATAATTTGTCGGGCTCCACTGGTGACCATGTAACAGAACCCGATACTTCTCGTGAGTTGCAAGACAATGTCCTTAAGTTGGGTAACTTAAGAAATACTATTTCTAGCCTTCTGGAGTCGATTGCTTCTGTAGAATCCGAGATTCTTAAGGTATCTCTTCGAAAGGATTTCTTGGGACGAGATGCTAATGGCAGAGCTTACTGGATCTTTAATTGGCCCCGTGCTCTCCCATGGATTATAGCTAACGGGAGCTTGTCATCTAAAAAGAGTTCTTTTGAAGAGTTCATGTGTATCCCTGATTCTGATACGTGGATGTTGTATGAATTTGATAGTGATGTTGAAAGACTACTTGGGTGGCTGAATGAAAATAATACGTGTGAGAAAGAACTGAAAGAGTCAATTTTACAGTTGAAAAGTAACAAATTAAAAGACTCGGAGTATACTGAAAAACACATTCTGTGCAAAGGAGAATCAAGTCAATTGATTTCCGGGGATAAAAGAAAGGCGCTATCTTCCAATTTTCTGGCTACGAAGGCCACAGACACGTTGGAAAAAAGGTTTGGTCCATGCTTAGTCCAAAATCTTGCTTCCAAAGTGAGTCAGAATGACCAACTTTATAGATGCGAGTGCCTAGAACTGGTGTGGATAACGAAAGACCATTGCCCCTCTTGCCACCAGAGCTTTCCAACGAGTGATGAACTAAGAAAACATTCTGTGGAAAATTGTAACGCAGTGGCGTGTGTGACTAAGGCAAGTCAAACAGTTGAAGATTTCTCCAAGCGCAAAAGGCTGAAAAACGTAGCTTTAATGGAGACGTTGCATTTTACTGCTGGCATTCAACAAGTGTCAACTAGTGAGAAACAAAATCGTGGATCTAGTTTTATTGAATGCCCTCAAGAACCAGATATTCCATTTAAGTTCGAGGAGATAATGGCCAGGTTCAACACTCCAAACTCGGTCAAGGATTCTGTTACAGAAATCGGTCTTATTGGTAGTGGCGGTGTACCATCCTTTACACCGAACAAGTGCACTAATCTCAGCGATCCTGCCTTGAGGTTGCCCTCTAGAATAAATAAGGCCAGTTTAGCAGAAACACCTTCAGATTCGAGAAGTTGGCAGCCACATTCTTGTAATGAAGTCAGTGCTGTGGAAGAGGGATCTAGTGTCGAAAGAATGAAATATATATTGATGAGCGAAGGGGTTCAAATTTCTGCCATGAAAGACAATATCTCAGAACTTAGGATATCAAAGAGCAGTATCGTTCATGAATATTCATTGCGAAAATTAGTAGGCAGAGCTTCTGAAGTTTTTAGGTTTCTTAAGGCTATTTTGCTTGATATTGATGCTGCTCTACCTGAAGATGCTTTAAGAAATTCGAGGACAAATCAAGAGAAAAGACGGGCTTGGCGTGCATTTGTTAAATCTGCGAAAACAATTTATGAGGTTAGTGGGCTTTTCTGTTCCATGATATGACTTGCAATTTTCAGAATGCCAATTTGGTGGATGATCTTCTTACCATATATACACCATCTTTTGCCTCCTAGCCTAGCAAGGTAGACCCTAGATATACATCTAGGAGTTGACTTGGTGTATTGAAACTTGCAGTCAAATTTGAAAATAATTCGTGAGGGGGTTGCCTTTGTTCTTGCTTTCCTCAGAGCCTCTGTTCTTACACAGGAATAGTATAGTATATTTTATTCCATCTCATTTGTATCCCTTGTTCATTTCAGATGGTTCAAGCTCTAATCATACTCGAGGATGCGATTAAAAGTGAGTACTTGCATGTTAATTGGTGGTATTGGTCATCCCCATCAACTGCGGCTAAAATCACCACACTCTCTGCACTATCATTGCGTATCTACTCACTGGACTCGGCCATCTCGTATGAAAAACCTTTTCGTAATGGCGCAAGAGAAATTGTAGTGCCAAAAGCTTCCTTGGATGAGGATGTACCTCAAAAGACAACGAATCTTGGTGACCCCAGCAGCCCGCAACGGCAGAAGACCCCCGAGTCTGAACCTACTGAGGCTCCAAGAACAAGGAGTCGAACTAGCAAACGGAGGAAAGATTTTAATGGATGAGATTGGCTCACACAATGTACAATTTTGGTTGTGATGTTGAGGAAGCTTTCTGCCTGAGAATGTTGGAGTCAGTATGACTTTCACCTCCTTGTGTATTATTTATTCACATAGGTGAATATGAATCATAGTAGTTACCGGGCTAAAACCACAGCCTTCGAATTTTTTTACTGAAAAACTATATATACACAGACGTAGGAGACTGATGTATACTTGAAGAAATCTGAAGAGCAGTTAGCAGTTCATAGTTGTATATATATTGGTTACTCATCAACTTAAACAGCGGTGTCTCCTGCCCCTTGTTCATCTTCCCGGGGTTCTGCACGAGATTTTTTAGCCATTTCGGTAGCGGCACTTGCTGCTTTAATGGACACTATTTCAGCAACTACTTGAACAATTTGGTTATGGAAATCAAGAAACTGGTTAAAACAGCTTGCTGGGGCATCTAGTTTAGCTGATCTAGTCAAATTTGAAAACATCCTACCAGCTCAGGGTGCTTATCGGGCCGGACCAACCGGAACCGGTTGGTCCGGTTATAAACCGGAATCCGATCCGGGTTTTACCCGGATCGGATCGGTTCCAGAGATTCGGAACCGCCAATCCGGCGGTTCCGGTTCCACCGAACCGGAACCGGTGAAAAAGAATATAAAAAAAAAAATAATGTTGGCCAACGGCATTGTAGCCGTTGGCCACTGGACGGCCGTTGCCCAACTGCTAAAATAGCCGTTGGGCAAAGGCTTCATAAATTTTTTTATTTTATTTTTTTAAAAAAAAAAAATTTGCTTCTATATATACCTCATTTTTCCTCTCCAATTTTTCATCTCCAACTCTCTTACTCTTATAATCCTAATCTTTTATTCAATTATCTCAATTTTCCATATTTCCACTAATACGATGGCATCTTCTTCTACTGGTCGTGGTGGTTCCTCAAATCCATCTTTATTCCAAGAGAATTATGATATTTTTGCCGAGTTTGATAATGCTTATGATGTTGAAGAAGCAGAACACGTTGCAGAACCGGCGGCCCCCCAAAATTCGGCCCCGGCGGGTCATCCGCGACTACTGCCGCTTCGAGTCGCACGAGTAACCGTCCCAAACGAAGCAAGCTATGGGATCATTTTGACGTCGAGACAAAACCAGGTATGAGCGAATCTGTTGTTATTTGTAAAATATGTAAAACCAGATATATTTATAAAACAGGTGGTTCCGCTGGCGGTACCGGAACTTTTAAGAAACATCTGGTTAAAAAACATAATTTTGATGATGTTACTTTACAACCGTTAGGTATAGAACCAACCCAACTTCAAATTAATCCTCAGTCTGACACTAATTTTATCTTAACACCGGAAATGAACAAAAGATTATTCGTTCGTTTTATTGTAAGATGTAAACTCCCCTTTTTGTTTTCTGAAAAAGATGGTTTTATTGAATTTTCTTCTGGTATCCAACCATGTTTTAGACATATTTCTAGGCATACTTTGAAAAGAAATATTGTGGATGTGTTTCTTGATTACCGTATGACTTTAGTTGATCATCTTTCTTCTGTTAACTGCAGATTAAGTTTAACTACTGATATTTGGATGAATACCGCACTACTTTCTTTTCTTGTTATCACTTGTCATTTGATTGATGATAACTAGTGTTTGCAGAAAAGAATTTTGTTACTGGATGAATTAAAATCTGCACATACTGGTTCCCAAATTGCTAAATTTATTGTTAATGTTTGTAGATTTTATGGAATTGCAGATAAAATTTGTTCGATTACACTTGACAACGCTTCAAATAATAACGCGGCTAGGGATGGCAATGGGACGGGTCCAAACCCGGACCCGCATTGAACCCGCCTCGCCGGGGCGGGTCTGGACCCGCTTCAACCGGGTTTGGAAGCGGGGCGGGGTGGGTCCTAAGATTGGCCGAACCCGACCCGGACCCGCCCCGCTATACTTTTTTATTTTTAAAAAATATGATATTTATTATACATTTTACTTCTTTGATTGAACAATAAAGTGTCATTATTTAATTTTACATCAAAATCCATGTGTTCATGTTAAAAAAATTGGACATTTTGAAGGAAATAAGAGCAAATTAATAAATATTTAGTAGTTCAAAGATAGTTTTACAATGTTTATTATAAATATTTACTAGAGAAAACATGAAATTTAATCACAAAACTCAACTTTTGTGCTTCAAAGTTGATTTCTATCTAACTTTTTTTTTTTTAAAAAAAAAACTGGAATCGGGGCAGGGCGGGTAAACCCGCCGGGTTCCCAGGTCTAAGCGGGGCGGGGCGGGTCCGGGTTTTATGTGTAGCGGGGCGTGGCGGGGGATTGGCCAAACCCGTCCCATACCCAACCCGTTGCCATTCCTAAACGCGGCAATGCGTGAACTTAAAATATATTTACGACCAATGCTTAATGATGTTTTTTTCCATGTTAGATGTGCATGCCATATAATTAATTTAGCAGTAAAAGATGGTTACGAAGATGCTGACTGTAGTAGCATAGTCAAAACCTTCGGTTTACTCTTTTTCCACCGCCCATTGTAAGTCGATGGAATTCTTTGCACAAAATGTTAGAATCGATGTTACATTATCAAGATGTTTTAACTTCTTTTTATAACTCTTATCAAATGCCTGAAAGTGGTGAAAGTTATTTATTGTCTGATAAGGATTGATTTTTTGTTAATAATTTAACTGCTTTGTTATCAACCTTTAAAGATGCAACAGATCGTTTCTCCGGTGTTTATAATCCTACTTCTCATTATTTTCTTCCACTTGTATTTTACATGATTTGTAAATTTATTGAATTTAGAGATGATATTGAGTTGACGTCGTTCGTTTATCGTATGGAGGAGAAGTTTAAAAAATATTGGGAACAAATTCCACACGTGCACACTCATGCATTCTCTTCAAAATATGTTTGGATTGTACCATAGTGAACAGGGACAGAGCTCATCGGCACGTGTAGTAGGAGGAGGAGAAGAAGATGCTAGTCAGTCACGAAGCGGAGGGATTAATCTGTTGCGGAGCCTTGGAAGAAAGAAGCAGAGAGGAAGCGAGTGTCATCTACAGCTTCAAATGAGTTGCAATTCTTCCTGGGTCAAATGTTCATTACAGATGAAAATTTTGACGTACTAGAGTGGTGGAAAGCAAACGCAAGACAATATCCAGTCTTAGCCAAAATGGCTAGAGATGTATTTGCAGTCCAAACATCCAGTGTCGCATCAGAGTCGGCATTTTCAACTTGTGCTCGGCTCATTGGAGACTTTAGAGTTTCTCTACAAGCAGAATCATTGTGCATGTTTACGCTGCTAAGAGATTGGTTCGATGCTGAGAGAAGAAATAAGAGAGAAGGAGGAATCGACGAGTTCAGCAATGAAAGTTCCGAAGAAGAAGAAGAATTGGCCAAGACTATACTTATAAATTATGATGAATAATGTTTTTTATTATAAATTTCAAATAATGTATCTTTTATGTACTTTTCCATATTCAATAAATGATGTATTTTTCTTTTACGATTTGGGTTGAAAAAAAAATTAAAAATTAAAAAAATTTGACTTGGCGATCGATCGCCAAGACCCGTGGTTTAAAAAAAAATAGAAACAATTGGCGATCGATCGCCGAACCGGTTCCGATTGTAACCGGTTTACCCCGGATCAATCCGATAATTCGGATCCGGGGTTCCGAACCGGATCGGTTCCATGGCATGTGCCATGGAACCGGAACCGGACCAATCCGGTTCAGAACCGGATTGGTCCGGTTCCACCCAAATCGAGCCCGGGACCGGTCGGATCCGGTCCGGCCCGTGAACACCCTGACTACCAGCCACCAAGAATCATGCATCGGAATCGGATTGGTCCGGTTCCACCCAAATCGAGCCCGGGACCGGTCGGATCCTGTCCGGCCCGTGAACACCCTGACTATCAGCCACCAAGAATCATGCATCAGCTGAGACTGTACTTAACAAAACAAGTAAAAAAAAGCATGGGGGAGACTAGTGAAGATGAGTAATAGATTTTCTTAAATCATAAGTTATGTAAAAGATTGCACTGGGGTCACCTGGTACAAGAAATTTCTTTACTTGAGAGATCGAACAAGATTCTCAGTGGCCGAGGCATCTCTAAGTGCTTGAAGTGCAATCATATGTGCTGTTGAACTGCTGCCTATATGCAATTTCCGTAAGAAGTCGGCCATAACAAAGAATTTCACTAAATATAATTTACCTTCCCAAGAATGCTATTGCTTTCCTGGTAACTTCAAATGAATACCAGTGTCATCTGTGGAGTTCGAATCACTAGACTTAAATGTTGAATGTGAAATGATCTTTGATTTTGAGTTATGCTCTGAATTTCTACCAATGGAGGGAGACGCAGTTGGAATCTCATTCCTCAACTTGGAGGCGGAGATGAGCTCTCTTTTTTCCCTAAAACAAAAAAAGAAATTGCCTATTAGCAGCAGAAACTGGAAGCTGTAAAGATTCAAATTGTATGTGACAAAAGAGAACTAACTTACAGATGTGTTTAAAGAACTTGTGGGTATCTTTTGGTCTCTGTCACATTTACTCTTGCTTCTAGGAATCTTAAGACATGGAAGTGAAGGCACGACTTTTCCGAATTATGGTTGTTTCATCCTTGGTCTCTGCCATTTTAAGACAAGAGAGTGTCCCCAATGGAAGATATAACCATACTGGATAACAAGGTCTTGGCCTAATGGTTTTCATCTATTATTTTCCGATGTAAGAGGTATCGGCTTCGATTCTTCCCCTTGCCCTGATTAATAAAAGAAGTCCTGTCTTATAAAAAACAGAAGAAGAAGAAGATAAAACCGCATTTCCATCCCTCATTGTTTTCTCTCTTATCGTTGGAAAATTCTCAGAAAATTTCACTGCACTATGAGGTCTCAATTCATCGGTGTGCATTAGTCAAAATCCAAAGGTACTGGATTCAAACTTCTTGGTGATTGAAGAACTTCACTCACGTTAGACCCTTGCCACCCAAGAACCCCTCCCTTGACATGATGAATTTTTCCATTGGTTTTTTGTTATGCTGTCTCCTCCTTTCGTGTCGTCGCTTATAGCATCATAAAATATAATCGGATGAGTATCCGATTAAATGACATATCTATTCGGCTGAAAATCCAAAAAAAAAAAATCATTCGAAAGACTTTTAACAATTAGTTTGTAATGGTTAAAATTCCAGTGGCTAGTGGTTATGCAGCTATCTATGTATATGTATACTAGTTTTTATTTGTACCGCACTGTTGCTCAATTTTTTCTTATTTTGATCGAAAATAACATTTTAAATAATTGATTTTAACAAACATTTTTAAAGAAATTATCATGCTACTATAATTGAACGGAAAAAAATAATTAAAGGGACTGACTCTAATTTTTTTTTTAAAAATGATGTTCATCTTACTATAAACTGGAAAAAAAATATATTTGAAGTTGATAAATGTTAGAGTAGATAAAATACTTTTAGGATGTATGCACTCAAATATATATCAACCGATTAAGATATATTTTTTCCTAGTTGGTTCATGTCAAAATCGCGCATCACAAAAAAAATTTAACCAACCGATTTGGGTCCAGGCCAAACCCGTGCATCAACAATCGATTAAGATATATATTTTCCTGATCGGTTGATGTCAAACCCGTGCATCAACAAAAAATAATTTAACCAACCGAGTCGGTTCAGGCCAAACCTGCATATCAACAACCGATATAGATAAAAAAAAAATTCTAGTCGGTTCAGGTTAAACACGAGCATCAACAAAAAAATTCAATTTTTAACAAAAAAAATTTAATAAAAAAATCAATATTCATAACTATTCATTAAAATAGTAATGAATAGTGAAGTCTTATGAATAGTGAAGTCTTAGCCTCTTATTATATAGGTATAATATAATATAATATAATGTAATGTAATATATTATTTAAGAAGTGTTGCTAAACCAGGAGAAACTTTGAACCAACAAATGGTTGATAGTTTCATAGAAGATTAAAAAAGAATATAACCCACATTTGAGGATGATTTTCAGAGCTTTAGAGTGTCAGTACATGAGGGGAAATACTTTGATGCATCTGGTTTATGCCCACTTACACACTAATTTTATACACCCGATTTTTGCACAACTTATACATCAACTCAATATTAAAAACAAGATATTTTTTACTAAACAATATATGAACAAATATACCAACTAATTTAGACCAACTATATTGAAGTGATCCATAAGTAAAGCTCAAATCAGATTCATACAAGCATTTTTCATATATTAGAAGAGTATATTCGACTGTTAAACTTTATAGTTTGTTTGAGCAAGGTCTTAATTAGGATGTATAGGATCAAAACATGTAAAGGCTATTCAGCTCTTAATTGATGGAAAAGCTTCTCAATATTCAACTCACATTACAGACTGACTTTGTAAAGTTATTCAGTATCATAAATTGATATTTTACCAGAGTTATCCACTTAATTTCTTCATGTGTTTTTATGATTAAAAACTTCTAAAATTTGGTTACTCCCTACACTTATTGATTTTTTTCGAAAATTATTATAAAAATAAATATTCGATCTAATTTCATAATATAAAATAATAATATTAACTAATACAATTGTCTGAAATTATAGTTTAGAATTGAATAAATTAACGACATAAATAATTTTAGGGCGTAATTGGATTGATAAATTTTAAATTTATGATTTCGAATTTTTTGACTTTGTTTTACTATATATCAATTTAAGCATTTTCAATAGTATTTGTGATTGATTTCAAATACGTAAAAGATGGATATATTTGAAATCAATTTTTAAAATTATTTTCTAAATAAACAACATTTTTAAGTTAATGTTCCAATTAGTCATGAAAGCTTGAGTCTTAGCCCAATTTCTGTCAAATCCATTCACCAAGCCCAGCGTACAGATTAAAATAGCAGACCAGTTAGCGTACAAGGCCCAAAAAGACTCAACCTACGGTGGCCCAAACCCAGTAGATATTTCACTCTATCAATTTAGAGATTGAAAGTTGATAAACGTATAACGATAATTTGTAAAACTTTTACTGACCAAGATACGGTTACGAATCCTCTTTCCGTCTCAGCCCTCGCCGAAGAAGTTGGAGTACTACTACGAGCTACCGAATTTGCCGTTGATGTTGTCCTCTCCCGGTGGCAAATGGTAAGATTGTATTCTCGATATGCAATATTCAGTTGAAGTCAATTTCGCCCTAATTTTTTGAGTTTAGATGATTTGGGGCTTGTGTATTGTTTTTTTGTGCTAAAACAATCGTATCTTGTGCCTTTTTGCCAAAATTGGATTTTCTTTGCAATAGTAATGGTACGAACTATTATTCAGCGTATGAAGCCCAAATCTGCGAATGTATTTACTTTGAAACCTTGCTTCTCCTTTTGAGTGTTTGCATGATGGAAAAGCCCTAGAATTTTATGGGCTCATTTATTTTACTCAGCCTTGTTTCCTCAGTAAGGTTTAGTTTATTGTTGAAACTGTAAGCTTGATAAATGACATATCAGTTCTTGGTTCTTGGGTGAGGGAGGGAGTTGTAGTTTGTTATGCTTCGATTTGCAAATATTAGTGCTTATCAGAGCACAATTTACGTATTCTTTTGAATATTAATTGTGATAAACTGCTTGAGGGTTTCATGATTCAGTCTCTTATACTTATTCTTTTGAATATTGATTGTAATTGTTAGTGCTTATCAAAGCACAATTTACTTATTGTTTTGAATATTGATTGTTATAACCTGCTTGAGGGTTTCATGATCTATTTTACTTATTCTTTTGAATATTATTTTGTGATAAACTGCTTGAAGGTACATGATTCAGTCTCTTTATTCTGCCCTTATTCTTTTTCCTTTAAATTTGAGTTTCTTGGAAGTTACATAGCTAACTGCTGTATTAATATTTTTCTCCGCCGCTTTCTTTATTAACACAATCTAGATTGCAGTGTAGATGTTGATGGATGACTGTTATCTGAACATATCTTGCTAACAGAAGAGACATCATCTGGCATTCTTTTAACCTTTTTGGTGGGAAAACAAAGTTTCAAATGGCTGGTCACCTGTCTGCTGAGCCCTCATATCGTGGAGCACCTGAAGGACATTCTAGAAATTCTCAGGAAAAACCAGAAGAAGGTGGCGGGCAGTGGTATTTGTCTAGGAAGGAAATTGAAGAAAATTCCCCTTCTAGACGAGATGGAATTGATTTGAAGAAAGAAAATTACCTGCGGAAGTCATATTGCACGTTCTTGCAAGACTTAGGCATGAGACTTAAAGTGTAAGTTTTTTTCCTTTGGAGCTGGGTTACTCGTCAAGTGTAAGTTCTCTGAGTGGTATAAGTTCTTAAAAATAAGTATTCTTTGTTCATTTTCTCGCTTTTTGATTGTTTTATTTCCAAGGAGCATATGAATTCAAGTTTATTTACAAGCATAAACTTCACACAACATTTTTTCCTCTGTAGAGATGGTGTTGGGATAGAAGTGATACGATGATCATCTGTAATGTCATGTGAAGTATCTTTATACACTGAGATTTATATTGATGGGATGGTATATATGCATGGTGATTACTAATTATATTTCAGCATATGTTTTCTTATGATGTATGTGGTATATGCATAGTGGTTAAGGTTCCAACTGTGAGTTTATGTCATGTAAATTTATGATGTACATTTAATGTTAAAGAACAATGTAAGGGAACAATGAGTATGCTAGTTAAGATAGAGGTAAGAATTCTTGCATCTATATATATATTCAACTGTCAGGAGGGTAAAGGGAGAGGAAAATTTACGTTTTAAACTCCTTTTGTGTCTATGTGGCATATGCTATTTGAAATTGATTATTTTATTCTGTATATGCTTTCAAAGTGCTACTGTAACATTGAATAACTTCTTCTGAGTCACATTGAATAACTTCTTCTGAGCCGATACTTGGGTGTGTTCTAGCTATTGTATCTATGAGTGAAGGATTCCCTCCTGCCCTGTGGCTGGCGTCCCTAATCGACGACTGCTATCTCAAATATCAATTAAAGGATTGGGGATGCGGTGGCATTGTGTTAAGAGGTTCACGAATGTGCTTGGATATATTATACTTCTCACTATACATACTTTTGCCCTACTCACTGCCATTAGTATCTGTGCTTATGAACATCCATACAATCTATTTCAAGAACTATCTTTCATTTTTCATCCTGCTCTTATTTATGTTGAATAAATTTGATCAAACCACTGGCATCAGCCAGCTTATCATCTCTCTTCGACTCAGAAACTATACCCGAGTCCCTGTTGACCCTGTTGAACTATAACAACCCTCGGATCCAATATGTCTTAAATTTCACGATGAAGGGAGTTGACTTGCCTCCATGGTCTGTTCTGGGGCTACCTTTTTGAATGCTTATTGATTTTCAAGTCTGTTGCAATAACAGTGGTTCTTCTAGGCACAACAACCTTAACTGGCATATGACTCTAGTTGGTGATCAGTAGAATCTATTGACATACTGATTTAATTCACCATCCCCACTTTTTTGGTCGTTGATTGCAGTTTAGTTTTCCATTGAAGCTTATGAATTTCAAATGCTATGAAATTTATCTTAGCAGAATGCTGGATGTTTAATGATGCAGGCCTCAAGTCACAATTGCCACGGCAATTATATTTTGTCATCGTTTCTTCCTTCGTCAGTCCCATGTGAAGAATGATAGGAGGGTGAGTTACTTTATGCTCCCTTTGCTCTTAATTTGGTCTGGAGTTAAGGACTTCTATACTTAGTTGTTTCGGTTGAGAATGTCTGCATAATGTTTACAAGATTAACATCTTATGAACTGATTTTGGATATGATATTCTTCTCTCTTCAGAATTTTTCTGAAAAAAAATTGCTTATTCTATTCTGGAAGTCACGAATTCTTGAACTGGGCTACTTGTAAGTTGGGGTATTTTCAATTGTAAAGGAACATGATGTGATTGTTGTATTTTTAATGGTATTGTTTTTAGTCTTCCTTCTCGCAATGGCATTTTATGATACGACATGGAATTTTTAACAACTGTTTGTTTATAATGTGTTTGTTATAGTTTGTATTGAAAATGACACTTGTATCTGTTGGAGTTTTGCCACCATGAAATTTCATCGCCAATGTTTTATGGTTACCCTACTCAAATACTTCTCCACTGATAAGAAATCAAGGTGATTGTGCCAAGCTCATTAACTTCTTCAAGTTAGATGGTGGTGTATCTTATCCTCCAGTTACCTGTTATGATGGATTTATGACTAATTCTTTGGGATTATTTGATGTGTGGTGACTGTTGTATCTTTATGTGGGTGTTGGTCGTGAGTGGATGATCATGGTTGTGCGTGTGAGCCTGCTTATTTTGTTTCATCCGTATGAAGGCAGCTGTTAGATTATGATATTCAAACATATGTTATGTGTAGCCAAAAAGATAAGTAAACAGTGAGAAACAGTACAAATCTGATGTACAAAAAAAATTCAGTTGGAGATGTGCACATTCAGTTGAATCATCTGTTTACTGTCACTTTCCTCGAGAACTTTATTTAAAGATGATTGAAAATGAGGGGGTCTTATTTCCTTTTTTTTTGGCAGACCATTGCCACAGTATGTATGTTTCTGGCGGGTAAGGTTGAAGAAACTCCTCGTCCTCTAAAAGATGTAATTCTTGTGTCATATGAGATTATTCATAAGAAGGATGCTGCAGCCATGCAAAGGATCAAGCAGAAGGTGACGTTACTTTGTTCTTGTAGCTACTTTCTAGTAGGCTTCCAACTGGTTTTTGTTATTTGCTCAGACAAATAAAATTTATTAAAATAGTACCAGGGTTACCGAAAAAGTTACAAAATAGAACCAAAAAAACCAAAAAAGAAAATTGTTGGAAGATCTCAATAAGATAAATTAGGAATGATTTTGTGTATCTTTTATAATATTTGATTAGCTATCCAATTGGCTGTTAATTAGGGATATGATCTGTTAATTAGGGATAGGATTTGATTAGGATCTTGATTTGATTTTGTTTCTTAGTTGTATAAATTCTATTGCATCATTTAGAAATAATAAGTTGGAATTCTCCCAAACTCTATACTCTACATGGTATTAGAGCCAGGACGTTAAATTCATAACGAAGTACGACGGAATGGCCTCAGCTTCGGGCTCCGGCGCTGATTCATCGTCTTCCCATTCCACCAATATTTCTTCTGCCCCAAACCCACCCACTTTTTCCGATCATACTTCAGTCCCAATTACCAAAAATCGGTTAAATGGACAGAATTATCTCCCATGGTCCCAATCTGTTCGAATGTTTATTTGTGGTAAGGGAGAGAGGATTTTCTATCCGGCGCCAGCCTCTGCCCCCCGAAAACTGACCCTGCGTTCAAGGCATGGACCATTGACAACAATATGGTGATGTCTTGGTTGATAAATTCAATGACACCCGACATTGGTGAGCAATTTCTGCTGTATTCCACCGCAAAAGATGTATGGGATGCTGCCCGGGATACATTCTCCAATAAAGAAAATATTGTGGAGATGTTCGAGATTAAAAGTAGTATCCAAGCCTCGAAACAGGGTGATTCCACCGTCACTCAATTCTTCTCCACTCTTACCCGCTATTGGCAACAGTTGGATCTCTTCGGATCTTATGAGTGGAAGTGCCCTGATGATGAAGCTATATTCCGATCAATCGTTGAAACGTGGCGCACGTTCCAATTTCTAATAGGTCTTGGTTCCGACTTTGATGATGTCCGCGCACGGATTCTGGCGGTTAAACCACTGCCCCATTTGCGGGAAATCTTCTCTGTTGTCCGTCATGAAGAAAGCAGGCGGAAATTAATGATGGGTTCTTCAATTAGTTCACCCTCCATTGAAGGTTCAACGTTGGCTGTCCCTCGATCTTTTTCCAGTACCCAGTCCTTTGTGGAGGTTGCCCCTCAACATATTAGATCCTTTAGCCAAGCTTTCAAACTCTTCCTCGAATATGCGGAATGGCCGTATTTGGTGTGAAAAGTGTAATAAACCAAATCATACACTTGATACCTGCTGGCAAATTCATGGCAAACCGGCTAATTGGAAGTCATCTCGCCAACGGCGTGCAAATCTAGCACATCCTGATGCCCTGTACCCGAGGCCCATCCATTTACCTATGAGCAACTTGATATTCTGCAACAACTCATGGGTACAAAACTTCCGGCATCCAATCCACCACCTATTGGTGCTGGAAGCTCGGCCCATACAGGTATTACTTCCACTGCTTTGCTCTCACAACAATTATTATCCAGTTCTTGGATTGTCGACTCTGGTGCATCCGAGCACTTGACTGGAAATTTGCGTCTCATTACTTTATATCGGCCATGCTCCTCTCCTTGCTTGGTTCGAATTGCCAATGGTTCATGTGTTCAAGTCCTTGGATCGGGAACGGTGCACCTTTCCAGCAATTTGATTTTACAATCTGTCTTATATGTTCCTGACCTTGATTGTAATATCTTATCAATTAGTCGGCTCAATCGAGATCTCAATTGTGTTACAAAATTTTTGGTTGATTCTTGTGTTTTTCAGGACTTGGCTTCGGGGCGGACGATTGGCAATGCTGAACTCTGTGCATGCCTCTACCTCCTCCAAGCTTCATCAACCGTGTCATCTTCGTGTGCCAGCTCCTTTAATTCGTTGTTTTCTCGTAGTTCTTCAAATTCGAACAATGATATATTTTATTGCATTATCGTTTAGGCCATCCGAGTTTTTTGTATCTTGCAAAACTTTTCCCATCTTTATTTCGTAATAAATGTGTGAAATCTTTTACTTGTGATGTTTGTCAATTCTCTAACTATACTCGTCATAGCTACATGCCACTTCCTTATCAATTGTCTCACCCATTTTCTCTGATTCATAGTGATATTTGGGGTCCCTTCAGGATTACGAATGTTACAGGATCCCGTTGGTTCTTATTATTTATCGATGATCATACTAAACTTTCATGGGTCTTTATAATGAAAGACAAATCGGAAACTTGTATCCTTTTCCAACAATTTAACAGAATGATTCAGACCCAATTTTCTACACGTATCAAAATACTTAAGATTGACTGTGCCCGTGACTACTTTAATTCGGCCCTTGGTTCATACCTTCGTAACGAAGGGATTGTCCACCAAAGCTCGTGTGCTGATACACCCCAACAAAATGGAGTCTCGGAATGTAAGAATCGCCACCTTCTTGAGGTAGCCCGTTCATTGCTTTTTGCCATAATGTTCCACAATTCTTTTGGGGTGATGCAATTCTTACGGCCACCTACCTCATCAACAGGATGCCTTCTCGGACTCTTAAGTTGGATACCCCACTCGACACATTTCTTCGCTCTTACCCTTCCTCCCACCTTACGTCTACCATTCCACTCAAAGTTTTTGGTTGTACCGCCTTTACCTACATATATCAACACAATCGGGGTAAGCTTGACCCCCGTGCAATCAAGTGCATCTTCCTCGGTTACTCTCCCAATCAAAAAGGCTACAAATGCTATTCCCCTTCATCTTCTCAAACAGCTGCCTGGAGCCTACTGCCCACTAAACTCACAAGGTACTTCTGACTCACTCTTAACTTAATATTACTGACTCAGATGATAGACCTATTGCAGTAAGAAAAGTGGTCAGATCTTGCACCCAGCATCCCATAAGTAAATTCGTCTCAGTTGAGGTATTATCTCCAGCATATCGGGCATTTGTGTCAAACCTCGATCAAGTTCAAGTACCTTCTACTATTGAGACTGCTCTACAAAATCCTGATTGGAAATTTGCTGCTATCGAGGAAATTCGGGCCCTCGAGAAAAACAATACATGGCTCATTACTGAATTACCACCGAGAAAAAGACAGTTGGCTGTAGATGGATTTTCTCAGTAAAACACAAGGCAGATGGAAGCATAGAACGATTTAAAGTCAGATTAGTGGCAAAAGGGTGCACCCAATCTTATGGTATTGATTATCAGGAGACCTTTGCTCCAGTGGCTAGATTAAACACCATCTGAGTTCTCTTGATGTCAAAAATGCATTTCTCAATGGGGATCTTGAGGAAGATATCTATATGGACATTCCTCCAGGATTCGGAACTCCATCTACGGCTTGGAAAGGTGTGCAAATTGAAGAAATCTCTTTATGGGCTAAAACAATCACCTAGGGCATGGATTTCATCGATTCTCCACTGTGCTAAAGGGAAATGGGTACATACAGTGTCAGTCTGATCATACTCTCTTTATTAAACACTCTGAGGAAGGGAAAATCACAATCCTCATCGTTTACGTTGATGATATTATACTCACAGGAAATGATAATGCAGAAATGACACAAGCGAGAGCTCTACTATCAAAGGAATTTGATATGAAAGATCTAGGACATCTGAAATATTTTTTGGGAATGGAAGTCGCAAGATCATTCTAGAGGAATATATATCTCTCAAAGAAATATGTGTTGGATCTTCTAAAAGAAACGGGTATGCTAGGATGCAAACCCATAGATACTCCGATGGATGCCAAAGTAAAACTTGAGACAATAGATGATTGTCCATTAGTGGATAAAGGACGGTATCAACGGTTGGTTGTGAAGCTAATATATCTTTCTCACACACGTCCTGATATAGGTTTTGTGGTGAGTATGGTTAGCCAATTCATGAACAACCCAAATAAAGATCACATGGACGTTGTGTACCGCATATTGAGATACATAAAACGGAATCCAGGAAAAGATTTACTCTTTAAGAAGTCTTCAAACATATGCATCAAAGTGTACAGTGATAGTGATGCTGATTGGGCATGTTCTCACATAGACAGAAGATCTACTTCTGCTTACTGTGCATTTGTATGGGGAAACTTAGTAACATGGAGGAGTAAAAAGCAGTCTGTAGTAGCTCGAAGTAGTGCTGAAGAAGAGTATCGAGCATGGGCATATGTGAAGGGATATGCCTGAAAAGATTACTAAGTGAATTAAAAATAGACAATGGTCAACCAGTGGAAATGATGTGTGACAATCAAGCGGCTATAAGCATAGCAAAAAATCCAGTGCATCATGATAGAACTAAGCACATTGAGCTGGATCGACATTTCATTAGTGAGAAGATTGAGAATAAAATCATCGACCTCAACTACATCTCCACTCACATGCAACTTGCGGACATATTCTAAAGCTCTTCACCATCCATTATTTGAAGATCTTAGTTCCAAGTTGGGTATGATAGACATCTATGACCCAGCTTGCGGGGGTGTGTTGGAAGATCTCAATAAGATAAATTAGGAATGATTTTGTGTATCTTTTATAATATTTGATTAGATATCCAATTGGATGTTAATTAGGGATATTAGGGATAGGATTTGATTAGGATATTGATTTGATTTTGTTTCTTAGTTGTATAAATTCTATTGCATCATTCAGAAATAATAAGTTGGAATTCTCCCAAACTCTATACTCTACAAAAATAAAAAACAATACTATCAGCCTTGCAGGCAAGCTTGTGGTTTCTAATCCAATCATAGAGAGTAGTTGAAGCTCCTAAAATTATTGTTCTTAATCCAAAACCAGCTCCTAAATTTGATCAAAATGTCTTCTCCCTTTTCTTCTGGATCTCTGAAGATACGCTTGTTTCTTTCAAGCCATATTGACCATATCACTACTAGCCAGATAGTTATCCATCATTTTTTTACCATTTGAACCCGTCCACATTCCTTCATGCTGAAGTAAAGATCTTTGAGGTTCTTTGTGAAACACCCCTCCATCCTAACCAATCATAGCACTGCATGCAAATTGAATACGCTTTCGAGCACGTGAAGAATAAACGTTGAGTCGATTCCTCTTGTTCTTTGTAAACATGAATCTGAAATTGGTCCTGTCAGAATGTTACGTTTTCTTAGATTTTGCTTCGTAGGACTCCGATCTTTCATAAATCCTTCAAGCCAATGTCCGCCACTTTAATATGAGCCCAGTGATGCCAAATTATGTGGTGAGCAAGTTAAAAATCAGATCAAAATTTTCGATCACTTGGAAAATATTGTAGGCCGAAGCGACTGACTATACATTGTGCGCATCATGTCTCCATTTCCAGTCGTCCATATGATCATATATCAAAGAAACCCTGTTAATGCAAGTTAATAATTTGAGAAACAACTCTTGCTCCCACGAGGAAAGGTCTCTCCTTCAATCCCAAAGCCAACCTACTTCATTCCACACCCCCATGTTAACAATTGTAACCTCTTTATCTCTAGCTATAGACATTAATCTAGGAAATTTCCTCTCTAAGCTCTCATCCCCAACCCAAATGTGTTGCCAGAATTTTGTATCATTCTCATTTCCAACTTTTCTAATCACACGATGAATCAAGAAATTTTTTTCCTCACATCCTTCCACCAAACCTAGAAGTAGTTGTATCTCTCCCAATTCAAAGGTCCATATTGAAATCAGCACTCTTTTCCAATAAGTAATTGGGCCATTAATTTAGTCCCCTCGCCATTTACCCATTAAAGCCCTGTTAAACGAGTCTGGGTCCCTAACGGCCTAACCCCAAGTTTGTTTGGATTTGCAAACATCAGTCCACTTAACCCAGACTATTTTCTCAGTAACTTAATCTTTTCCTGAATTTTTCAACCACTTATTCCCACGAAGAACTTCTAGAGCTCGAGCCAATCGGGATTCCAAGGTAATTGAAGGGCATCCTCCCAATGTTACAATTCAAAATACTCACATATTCTTCCAACTCTCTATTATCCAAATTAATTCTGATAAGTTTATTCTTGTGAAAATTAATTTTCAGCCCTGAAATCAATTCGAAATTGCGAAGAATCCCTTTGATGGTACGGACATTTTCGAAAGAAGCTTGGCCAACAAAGAGAGTATCATCTGTGAATTGTAGATGAGGATAACCATCTTATCTCATCCCACTTCAATTGCTGAAAACAAATTCTTGTTGACTGTCAATGAGGATAACCATCTTATCTCTACCCACTTCAATTGCTGAAAACAAATTCTTGTTGACGGCCCTCTCAATCATTTTACTCAAAGCCTCTGCGACAATGACAAATATGAAAGGTGATAAAGGATCACCTTGCCGAAGTCCTCGTTTAAGTTCAAATTCCAATGTCGGGGTACTGTAACCAACACTGAAGCTTTAGCGTTTGAGATACATTCCATAATCCATCCCCTCCATTTCTAATCAAAATTCATTAATGGTGCGAGTAATGGAACTCCAGTTCACTAAATCATATGCCTTTTCAAAGTCAACCTTGAAAATCAGACCCGTGCTTTTCTTTTCCTCATCTCATCGATGACTTCACTTGCAATTAAAACACCATTGAGTATCTGTCATTACTGACAAAATCTGATTGAGGTTCTGAGATAATACTGTCTAAAACCTGACTGAGTCTGCCAGCTAGCAATTTAGCCAAAACTTTGTAGACACGACCTATTAAGGCGAGGTCTAAATTATCCAATTTTTGTTGGATTATCTTTGTTCGGCAACAACACAATAAACGCCGGATTCCCCCCTTTAATCAATTTTCCATTTCTATAGAATTCATAAATAAACTTTTTACAATTGTGAAATTTACGTTGTTCTCGGGTTTTCCATATTTGTATTTTATGATGAGTTGTGTTCTTTTTTTATATATGACAGTTGTTTATGTTCAATCCTTTGTGCAGGAGGTATATGAGCAACAAAAGGAACTTATTTTACAGGGAGAAAGGGTTGTTCTGGCAACGCTTGGTTTTGATCTTAATCTACAGCATCCATACAAACCCCTTGTTGAGGCAATTAAGAAATTTCAGGTTGCTCAAAATGCTCTAGCTCAAGTTGCATGGAATTTCGTCAACGATGGGTATGCCATATTCTTCAGATTAGTTATAATAATATTTCCCGTCCATGGCAGTACTTCCTGCATTTGACCTGAGAAAACGGAACGCAGGCTCCGGACATCTCTATGTTTGCAATTTATGCCCCACCATATTGCAGCTGGTGCTATTTTCCTTGCTGCCAAGTTCCTCAAAGTAAAGCTCCCATCTGATGGCGAGAAGGTTTGGTGGCAGGAGTTTGATGTCACCCCCCGCCAATTGGAGGGTTGGTGCCTTCCCTTTGGTAGCTTGCACATCAACATCATGCTATCATGGTCTAGGTCTCACCTCTCTAGAACACGACAAATGTTCGAAAAGATGGCGCTTCTAGTTGAATTTGATTTTCTTAACTCATAATTATGATAAAAGGTGATGGGGGAAGGGTTTAGGATAATGCAATTCATTGCAATGGATATAAGATAATTCATCGAACTTTTCTCCTCATTTTGTTAATATGTCATTTTGACTGGATGTCTTGTTCTCTGCAGTGGTTAGTAATCAGATGTTAGAACTCTATGAACAAAACAGAGTGCCTCCAGCTCAGGCTAGTGAAGCTGAAGGTAGTGTTGGTGGGGCTCAACGACCTCCGTCAAAAGGCCCTCCTACTGAAGAGCATGTTACCAGTTCCCATGGTGGTGCTACTTCGAAGGCAGTTTCATCGAAGCCAGCACAATCAAGACCACTTCCGGAGCAGCCACTATCTGATGATCATGGTGGGCTTTCTAGAACCACTCAAATGCAAAATAATGAATATGGACGATCCCAAAAGAGTAGCATTTCCGATCACAAAAGAGATGATGAGATCAATGATATCGAGAAACATGAATTTGAGGCAACACCTCGCGTTGTGACCACAGAGGACGTCCAGAATAAAACAAGGTTTGGGAGTGAAGGACATGGAAAACATGATCAAGAAGGGAATTCTGGTCGGATTGAAACAAGGGATCCAGTAGAGCCAAATGATAAATATCATGGCAGAAATTTGTCTAACAAGGATGGTGCAGTTGTCCAGTCGCCTCAAGATGCTATCAAAAAAATCGACAGAGAGAAGGTCAAAGCAGCCTTAGAGCGGAGGAAGGCGCGTGGAGACACAGCTCATAAAATTGACCAAATGGATGAGCTTGAGAGGGAACTGGAGGACGTTGAAGTTCCTGGTGAGAGTGAAAATATTAAGCACGAAAGAAAAAAGCAAAGCTGGTCTAAACCTTCAATTAAACCGGATCATGAGAACTCTCAACCCATCAAATATCCACACGAGGCCAGAGATGAGCATTACCAATCAACCAAAGGGCAGTCCTCGCATGGAAGTGATTTTGATCCTGTAGAGGAAGGGGAAGTTGAATCATTTGATGATGATCGGTCGCCTAGGACGAACATACACAAGAGGAAAGCTAATAGCCCTTTGGAAAAACCACAGGAGGGAAAACAGCTGACTGATCATGTATCAGGATACCACAAACAAAATCACCAGAACAGACCCGAGGATAGAAATGGAGCGAGGAGGCTTGATTATTCAGAAAGAGGCAACAAAAGGCACGCACAGTAGAACCATGTCTGATGTATTCACTGATTCTCAGGGCGTGGGAGCACGTCTTGTGTTTTACATATTGGATTGGAAATTCTGGTATTTTTTTATCCCCATTGATAGGACTGATAGCCATAGAAGTACTGTGACTTCTATGGTTATCTTGATCAAGCAAACCGCTAACTGATGAGAGTGATACACGTTATATTCAGGTTGGTTGTATGGATCCCGTTGCTACGCATGGTTTATCTTTATTATTGATTATCATATATGTTGTCATCGAGAGCTTTATGTAATAACGGGAAAAAAAGACAGGCGCGCGATAAAATTCTGGTGTATTGTCGAATGGTGATTAGCCAAGTTTATGCTTGGCTTCGAAGTAAAGGGAACCAAGAAACGGTATAAAAGAATTGAAATTTTGAGTGATTCGAGATGTTGTGTCCAGTTTGATGTCTTATATTTATTTTCTTTCTATGACATTATTCTGGATTTGAAGCCCATTTCATGGCAAATATTGTGTCTTTGTCATAATTTCAAGTGTATAATTTCCATAGTTTTAGTGACTGATGCCAATAGTTTATGCTGTCCTTCTGTGTTCGATAACTTCTGAATCAACTCCGAAATTTTACGTGAATTGTTTCTTTGATCCATGTTTCAAATCTTCCCGCAGCGTATCAGTCCGGGAAAATCCTGCATCTGATTAGTATCTAACATCTAATATTTGGTTAAATTACACAGGAAGTATGTAGAGGCGATCCATTACAAGCAATGAAGTAAACATATGCCAAAATAACAACAATAGAATGAAATATAAACTTAAAATAGTTTAGCCTTGAACTTCCGACACAATACCGACACCGAACTGATGCTTCATTTGGATGGAATGATTTGAAAGATTTCGATTTCAAATCCTTGACATAAATCATTCAAATTGTTTTAGCTAATTTTGAAACTAATGGATTTCAAATTTTAAGGGATTTTGGAATCACAACTTCAGGGGGCACATATGATCTGTATATTTGCTGAGCACTAGATATCATTTTATATTAAAAAACAATGGTCACCAATTAGAAATTAAAACTGGATAAAATGTCTGAAATTATGAAATCGTTGAAATTATAATTTAAATAGCGCCACACAATTTTTTCGCATAAAAACAAAGTTATAAACAGAGATGGAATGTGTTTTCTGGACAGGTATATGTGAGTTTAATATTAAACGTGATTCTTGATAGTCGGCAAGCATAAATTAATTGAGTTTGACCATTCAATAGAAATATAATTTTTATATTCAAATATCTAAACAAATACGGCTTTACAGGGTGCAAAAATATTATACATTTTATAAAATTATTTTAAAATGATAACTAAATTAATAAAATTGGATACTCTCAAAATCAAACATTCGATCTTTTACTTAATTTTTTTTATTTTATTTTAAGCAAAATCAATATAAATTTTTTTTAAATAAGCATTCAAACACTGTATCACTAGAATTTGGATTCTCTGTGCTGGAATGGCTTCCATATTTAGTTCTGTTGGAACTCTTCAAATAAATAGCTTCTACGAGTTTTAAAGCACCGCCCATAATCTTCAATGTAAATCATATCTACCATATCCTTTACGGATTTGTCTTTCGTGTTCAAGCTCTCTTTGCCATACATGCATCGTTGCGTAAAATTCTCCTTGATGAAATATTAACCTGAAGATCATCTTTAATATCCCACGCAAAAACGGTTGCTGAACAAGAACGGCAGCTACCACGGTAAAATTTCATGCTAAAAAAGAATGGATATATAACTATAATCTATTTCATAGCCGTCGCATAACGGGACGGCGATTTCACGGCCTGGAAAGACGATTTCGCAACACGAAACTGCTTTTGCGGAACAATTATTTTTCCAATTTTTTGATTTTTTTCATTAATAATTTTTTCAAATTATCTAATGATTTTTATTTTTAATTTAAAAAAATTACGCAACAATAACAACAATCGTTCAACAAAATATCAATAGAATTGTGCTAACAGTCAATGCGACGCCTTACGCGACTATGCCGGTGAACCATACCGACACGGCGACACCATGATCACAAGCCTCAGCATCCAATCAACTTCTAAACTCTGAGGATGTAAATTTTTTGCTAATTGTATTTATCGATCTTCTTCAGTCCTCTCTCTCTATTCGCGAAAGTAACGTACAAGATTAAATACAACTGATTACAAGTCAAATACTTTATTTTCATCAAAAATAAAATAAAATAAAAGAATTCTAATTTAAAATTTGTACTTACATAATTTTATCAAATCAATTTTTACAAGCACTTCACCTCATAAATTAGATTTAGTCCTAGAATTTCAACTGAATTTCAATTGTTCTTGATCCAACTTTTATATATTCCATTCAACCTAGACTGATTCAAAAACCAGAGCCATTATTCTTATTAGATGATCGAGTTGGTGGAATAGGTGAGCACGAAGGTCTTTGGTCACGAGTTCGATTTCCCTTACCAACATTTTCTCGATCGAGACTTTCACACCGGGCTTGCCTAGTATGGTTTACTTGACTGGCATGGTTTGCAGGCTGTTGCGTCAACCCGAAAGTTTACACAGTGCGCACTGAAATTGTAGTGATTGTGAGTTCCCATCATTACAAAAAAAAAAAAAGAAACCAAGAGCTTCTGCAAATTTTATCGCTAATCAGCTTAAACGACTAACTTGAACATTTTCTTAACCTCCATTTATACCATTTCCGTGTACTTACAATGCTCGATTTGATATCTCGAAAAGAACTCTCCATATTTAATACAACTTATAACTTACTAGCAGTATATACCTTATTAAAGTTACATAAGATAAATGTGATTACCTACTATTCTTTTAATTGACAATCAACTAAATTTTTTACCGTCAAAATGATTTTAAAAATCATAGGATATGACTTGTTTATATGTGGTATGTGTCCATAACTCGACTCGAACTTGCGTATACCCAAAATCAATAATCATCTTTTTATTGCCGGGCTAAACCCGTGAACTCATTGTACTAGTATATGTTGGATGCGTTGTATGGGGTTCCGTCTGTGCTATTTCTGGAAAAGAAAATGATGAATGTCTTAAGTCGAGGCAAGTGTATAACACTTTGTTTTTAAGAGGAATTTGCGCTGCATAAGGTGCTTTCGATTTGTGGCAATCCTCTCCCAAGATACAACGACTTCTCTTGTGACTGTAGGCACAACAAATCACAAGAACATCAACAACAAATGTTGCAAACTCTCTCTTTCAAGAACAAATGAATATGATGATGGTATGACTTTGATCATGACTTTCTATCAATGATTTGTATTGTAAATTTCAAAAACTTGATTTTAATTCAATCATGAGATGTTGTTTATATACTAGGACATAGGTTGCCATCCAAAGACTCCATTTGGAGGCAACCATTCATGAAAAAAATACAACTGCACGCTTCAGAAAATACCCGAACGGGCACCTAGGCGCATCATTTCATGCACCTAGGTTCCTTCTGCCTGGAAATAATTTTCCAGGCAATCATGCGCCTAGGCGCCTTCCTTAATCCCGGGCAACTTCGATGACCCGTTTTGCACCCGAAAACTTCGTTTTCCTTCTTTCGATTTTTTCTTAATTTCAATTCATTAAGCTATTTTCGTCTTGCTTAGTATTAATCCATTAAGCCTCAAAATCCAACAATCCCCATATGAATTAAATTAATACATGAATGTACGTGATGTCAAAAGAGAGTTCGCACGAAAAATTATTGCAATGAGAGAGGTAGCTTGTGGCTTTGAACTAGGGGTGCTTATTGGCTTCACCCGGTCCGGTCCGGACCGGAATCGACCGGTTCTGGGTCGGTTAAGGACGGAACCGGTCCGATCCGGTAAGGAACCGGATCGGGTCCGGTTCCGGTTCCACCGGTTCCGGGTTGGAACCGGTTCCGGGTTGGACCGGTTCCAACCTCCGGGTTGGAACCGGTATTTTAGAATTTAAATTTTTTTTTTTCGAAAAATTAAGGTATAACTTGTTGTGTGGAGGATTCGAACACGCAACCATCACCTTCTACTCTATAACTCTAACCAATTGAGCTAATGGACCTTTGTGTTTATAAACTAACATAAAAAATACTTATCTATATTTTAAAAAAGTAATTTTTTTAAAATTAACGGATCCGGTTCCGGTTCAACCTGGAACCGGATCCGTTTAATCCGGAATCGGTAAGATACCAATTTCGGAATGGTAGAACCGATCCGGACCTATATCTTACCGGTTCCGGACCGGTTCGGAACCGATTAGCCCGGTTCCGGTTCCGAACCGGGCTAACCAGTTCGGTTTCGGGCCGGGTCCAGATTGACCCGGCCTGATAAGCACCCTTACTTTGAACCTTCCTAAGTAGTATAATATCAGATTTACTAGGCTACGAAGTGAACATGATGTCTTGAAATTTTTGGCGGTTCGTTTTAACCCAGACAATAACACCTACACAATAAATTCTCAACCTTTGCTTTGGTTTTCTCGGTTGTGTCTGTTTGGCCATGAAACACCTCTTGGATTGATAAGTGTTTCATTGAAGCGGCTCGTCCTCACACTTACATATGTGACCTCCTATTAAGAGTATCCTACCATACTCCACTTTCTCAAGTATATGAATCATTAAAAGTATCAAACTTAACCTCGCTACTTTGGTAGGTCCTCAAGCAGTGTTCATCATATGAATGAGTTGGGAAAATTTCTCGAGTGCAAACTAAAATTTTCATAATTTAGTTGTCCCATTGAACCAAGATCTTGTGATCTCCAGTCAACAAGATTTTTTTACCACTATGAAAATTTATTTTGTAGATTTCAACCACGTTGCTCTTGATAATTCAAACATTTGAGCTCTATTTAATGATTTTGTAAGCAGTTCCGCCAAGTTGTCCTTTGATTTCACATAATCAATTGTGATAACTCCATTAGAGATCAATTGTCGTATAGTATAATGTCTACGACGAATATGTCGAGACTTCCCATTATACATACTGTTTTGTGCCCTGGCAATTGTTGATTGACTATCACAATAAATCATTATTGATGGCACCGATTTTGACCAACATGGAATATCTTCCAAGAAATTATGAAGCCATTCCGCCTCTTCCATGGCTTTGTCTAGAGCTATGAACTCTGACTCCATCGTGGATATTTCAATGCAAGTTTCTTTTGTGGATTACCACGACACGGCCCCACCACCAATGCTAAATACATAACCACTCATGGATTTGGAGTCATTAGTGTCGGATTTCCAGTTTGCATCACTATATCCCTCTTATACTTCCGGATATTTCATAAAATGTAATCCATATTCTAAGGTGTATCTTAAATATATAAGTACCCTTATTAATGTCGTCCAATGGACATTACTTGGATTACTCGTAAATCGACTTAGCTTATTCACAACACAAGCGATATCCGGACGAGTACAGTTCATAATATACATGAGGCTTCCAATAATTCGTTCATCATGATTTTTACTTAAATGCACACTTAAGTCCATCGGTGTCTTTACATGAGAAGTGTCATATGCATTGAATTTCCTCAATACAGTATCAATGTAATGTGATTGAGATAGGACGATTGTCTCTTGTGTCCTAGAGATTTTAATCCCTAATATGACATTAGCAACGCCCATATCTTTCATATCAAAATGTCTTGCCAACATTTTCTTCGTTCTCAACAATCACTTCATGACTACTTCCCATTATTAGTATGTCATCAACTTGTAGGCATACTATGACAAACGTTTCTCGTGTGCCTTTAATGTACACGCATTTGTCACACTCGTTAATTCTAAAACCATTTGACAACATAACTTTGTCAAAATTTTCATGCCATTGATTAGGCGCTTGTGATGACTTACGTTATCCAGTCACACACTTTTAAGTATTTGTAGGATGGTTTTCGTCCTTTCCACAATCCACAAGGATTTTCGTCATTGCTTAAGTGTGGTACTTAGAATGTCGTTGACCAATAAGATTGATTCCCCCCACAATTATAGGGCAATCTCGAACTTATCAAGATTATAGTGGTGTTCAAACTTTCATGATTCAAATTCTAAGCGTTATTAACTTAGAAACCAAAATTCAAGAGTTCATGTCTTTTAAATTTTGATTTAAGCGCACTTGCTTACAAAATTTGAAACTTGAATTAAATTCTCGTATTTGATTCGCAATTTGTATTTTAAGCGTACAAACTTAGAATACTTGAATTCAAGATTTAATTCTCTTGCAAATTCAAACCTTAAGCATAAAATGCTTAGACAACTCAAATAGAATCAAATGAGAACACCTCATAGTCAGAACAATTGTGACAATTGATTCATCATTTTCATTTTAAGCATGTAAACTTAGAAAACATGAAGTCAAGATTTAATTCTCTTGTAAATTCAAACCTTAAGCGTAAAATGCTTAGAAAATTCAAATAGAATCAATTCACAATTTTTCTATTGCAATTCAATTGCATAATTGGTCTTCAACCTCATTCTTCTAGTGATTAAAACCTCTATGGCCTCGTCTTTGCTTCGTAGCAAATAGTCATAACAATATATTGTGCACTCATCGATAAAGTAACAAATTACTTTTTCCTCACCTCTAGTTTGCACAAACTTTGATTCATAAACATCAATGTGAATTAATTCTAGAGGTGTATTTTCCAACAAATGAATGACACTTTAGTTAACTTAGGGGCTATCTGACTCTTCTTAACCATGATTCCATACCATAGATCGAGTGACTTTCTAGGGAAAGGCCAGGTCCCTGGCGTAGTGTGAAATTTCGTGACCTGTTTTGCGCCTGAAAAACTTCGTTTTCATTCGTTTGATTTTTTCTTGCTTATTTTCAATTTATTAAGCATATTTTCATCTTGTTTAATATTAATTCATTAAGCCTCAAATCCAACAATACATATAAATAATGATTTGAATCATGTTATAAGTCAAGGTTTGGAGACAACATAACTATGATACACAGACACTGGCACAAAGACATCACAGACATGGCGACACGAAAATTCACAGGATATGACATGGCTGGGACATACCTGTATATTGTTAATTATACATATATATATATATATATATATATATATATATATACACACACACTATATTACAAATACTAAAATTCATATTTTTTTGACAATTCTAAAATCATATAAATCAACAAAAATATTATTGTCAAATTCAAGAAGCATATAAATAAATGTATGTCACTGGAATCATCGAAATATCACACATACTAAAACCCAAATAATATTACTTTAATTAATATAAAGTTAACAAACACGGCCGAATAAAAGATAGCATCAAAATATTCTTACCAAATTCAAAAATAATATATATATGAATGTTTGTCACTGAAATCATCATAGTATCAATCATACTAACAACAAATGTATATTACATCAATTATATAAAGTTTAACTAACACGTATAAATTTCATTCTTGCCAAAAACTTTTAAATTGTACAATTAACATCAAAAAGTGTAATTTTTGTGTCGGACACGGATGCCCGATTTATTTTTTTAATAAAAGTAAGGATACACCACGTGGTGTGTCCGACACGTATCCGATGAATGTCTGAGAAATATCGGTGTCCGAGAAGTGTCCGACACTATATCGAATGATTTTTAGAAGTGTCCGTGCATCATATCAGCATAACAAAGATTGTAACCATTGTCAAAATAAAATCAGAGTTTCGGTAACTTTTTGTGCTTTTATATTTCAACCATAAAATAAATAATTGCCACTTACATTTATTTTAATTTTTTTTTAAGGAACACTACACACAAAATGCAGGATAAATGTTTCAAATAATTTATTTATTTTTCGTGTAATAGACATACAGTAGAAATCCAAGTTGGATTAAATTAATATAGAAATGATTATTTGTGAATCGAAGCAACCTAGAAATGTAAAATTGCTACATACATAGGGTCTAGATTCCATATATACACCAACAAAAAATAACAAAATCAGATACTCGTTTTTTTACATTGATCCATATAAGTAATCTACACAAACCATACAATAATTTCCCCTATAAGTGAAGTCTGCAGCTAATTTTGAATAAATGATTAGTTCCCCAAGACACGTTATTCGGGTTTTTTAATTATATAACTCAAAAAATAAAATGATTTATCAAACTATCCTAAATTTAATTTTTTTAGCAAAATGATTGAAGTCGTCATCTGAGATGTTAACTTCTATATAATTTTTTTATATATAGAAGTCACCATCTCAGATGACGACTTCTATATATTTATATATATATAGAAATCGTCATCTCAGATGACGACTTCTATATACATTTTTTTTTTAATTTGGGAATATGGATATTGTTTAGATAATTATTTATTTGTGTGGTGCATTTTCCATTTATTTACTGGTTAACACACTAATATTTGTATTTTAATTTGGCGACTTCTATATATATTGTTTTTATATATAGAGTCGTCATCTTAGATGGCGACTTCTGTATATATTTTTTTTTAAAATTTTGGAATATAGATCATGTTTAGGTAATTGAGAATAGATATTTTGTTTAGGTAAGTGGGAATAGGGATCTTTGTTTAGGTAATTTTGATCTTGTTTAGGTAATTTTGAACATATAATATTGAAAAATTTTCCTTATTAATATTTTGTAACTTCCCTTATTTATTACTTATTTTTGTTCTCTGGCTAACACAACAATATTTGTGATTTAAAGGTCATAATTAATAAGAAGCAGCGGGGAAGGAAATGCAATTTTTAATGTTCTTTTGAAATAATAATTATTTAACATTATAATGGTTTAATGTAGCGACCATATCATTATATGAAAATCACCATTGTGGATATATTAAATTTTAAAAATAATCTTAAATATGGAAAGTACATTAAACATTGTATTTTGTCCCTCAAAATTTGAGGTGTATATAGTCGAACAAATATCATTTTTAAGTAAAATAAGGCAATATGTATTTTAAGCAAAATAAATAAATTAAAGTAGGAGTGACATATTTCCTTTCCGTCTGTTTCTTTTTAATTGTTGCATTTAAAATACAAATATTAGTGTGCTAACCAGTAAATAAATGAAAAATGGACTACATAAATAAATAATAAAGAAGAAAGTTACAAATATTAATAAGGAAAATTTTTTAGAATTAATTACCTACACAATATCCATATTTCCAATTACCTAAATAATATTCATATTCCCAAATTAAAAAAAAAAAGGTACACAGAAGTCGTCATCTGAGATGTCGACTTCTATTTATAAAAAACAAATATTGAAGTCGTCATCTCAGATGACGACTTCTATTTAAACAAGAAATTTATATAGAAATCACCATCCCAAATGACGACTTCAGTCATTTTGCTAAAAAAATTAAATTTAGATTAGTTTGATAAATTATTTTATTTTTTAGATTATATAATTAAAAAACCCTACGTTTTTCAGTGTTTCTCGTTTTGCTAAATAAATGAGGATAAATAATGATACGTCAGTGAGTTGTCAACCTTGTCAATAATTGGAAGAATGAACCGAGGCATGAAATTCAATGCAACAAGGTGAATTTTGCTCAATATGTTTTCATCAATGATTAATTAATTATTTATATTATTACTTTTTATAGAATTAAAAAATCATATTTTTTTAAAGCATATGGGTTAGAAAATTGGACTCGTGGTTTTTACTTGTCCAATTTTTTTTGGCGAAAATCATCTAACCTCCTAAAATCGACCGATTAAAAAACCAAATTTAGAAAAATATTTTAAAATTGAACCATAGTTTCGATTTAGTATCTTAGATGTATTCAAAAAACACATACGCTCACTTTGAACTTTACTTATACATCAATTCAATATTAAAAAGCAACCTCTTTTAAATAAAAATATATATGTAAAAACTTACCAATTATTTTAGATCATTCATATTAAATTGAATTATAAATAAGATATAAATCGGATACATACAATTATTTTTCATTTTTGTGTTCTTTAAAAGATAAAAGCCCATTATTATATTTTAATTGTGACATTATAAAATAAAATAGTTGTGAAATGATATGTTTTACTTTCTTTTTTGCTTGAAAAGCTGAAGCATCCAGTATATATTTTAATTTAAAAAATGTCCACTTTGAATCAGCCTCACATAATTGAGTTGATGCTAGCTAGCTTTACACAAACTCGATGAATAATGGCCTTTCATAAATATGGCAATCACTTATTATAATTGTTGGATCTCACAAAATTTATTTCCATGAGCATTAAATTAAAAAGGGTAATATTTCTTTTCGTTCTTATCTTTTCCACTACTATTTCTAGACGTGGGAAAGGTCTATAAAACGACTTCTTGTCTTTTATAGTGCAAATTTGTAATTTTAGAAACATTAAAAATAAAATTATAAATATTTTCATTTTATCATGAAAACTCATTCTAGTATTTTTAATACCAAAAACCAAAAGGTAAATATGCATTATTTAAAGCAATACAATTTTAAAATAAAACTCTTGTCAATCGAATAGTATAGTTTTAAGTTGTATTAGTATTGGCCGTATGCGTTGCGTGTATGGACGATATGTTTTTTTTATATATATAAATATGATGGAAATTTGAAGTTTTTTTTTTTAATTTGGTTTTTGGGAATTAATCATTTTTTTTTACAAAATATGGTTTTTTTTTATAGAGTAAGTTAATATTGTAATTAAGCTATTGTCGAGGGCGATATAATAATTTGCATGTAAGATAATATTGTAATATAAATATTGGCAAGGACATTATCATCATCTTACTTGGAATGTGAAATAGGGTAATATTGCATGTTGAGGGCATTTTTATCATTTTACTTGGAGAGACCAACTTTGTTGGTCTAGGTTGCTCGCCTAATATATATAGTATAGATACGAGTAAATATATCTAAAATTATTTTGCACGCATACATAAATATAATCGAGTTAAAATTAAAATAAATTTAGTGAATTAGTAATTAAATAATTATATTAATAATTAGCCAAAATATAAATTACAATTTTTAAAGTGACTTATTTTCTTGGTAAATTTATTTTGTTAGTACATTTTTATAAGGATTTTTTAAAATTAATTTTACTTTTAATCACGTGAGTGTAGTAGGCATGCATATAAAAACTATATTAATAACTAAAAATATAGAATTGATTAGTTTAATGATTTAAAATATAATATTTTAATGTTTCGATCTTTTCAATATTAAAATTAGAAATATTTTCATATAATTCTAAATTAAAATATATATTTTTGAATAAATTTTCTATATATATATATTTTTATCAATGCAACAAATTTAAAAAACTTCTATGATAGAGGCAAGTGGAAAAAAAAGCAATATGGATATCTTTTTTCGATTCTTATATTAAATAAGAATCTACTCCTAAAATAAATAATAATAAAGATGTGAAGATTATAACAATATCACAGTCGGACCTAGTTACGTCGTGAGCCCTACTGAATTAAATTTAGTCACACTCAGAATAGGAGATTACCACATAAATGGTACCTTTCATTAAAACCAACAGTAATTATTATAATAATATTCCAACATCTGCCCTCAAAACAGTCCATTAATTAGGGTTTTGACAACGATTTCCTCTGATTTTTCAAATAGACAATTTACACCCTTTTGATTTGAAAATAAGTAGTTTATATCATGTGCTTTTGGAAATAGGCAGTTTACCGCATACGTTTTGAAAATAGACAGTTTGCTTCATATAGTTTGTCAATATATGCAAAACATCCATCCATATAAGGGGACAATGTAAACTGTATTTTCAAACCAAAAGATTGTAAACTGTCTATTTACAAACCACATGGAGTAAAGTGTCTATCAATGATACCACATGTTGTAAATTGCTTCTAACTCCACTAAATAATAAGTATAATTCACGGCGTATTAATAAATATTTGTTATTCGTTCCAACAAGTATAGATTTGAAAAATATTCATAAAAGTTATGTATGATCAATCGTTTATTGTTTTAGCAAAATTGATAGTCGATGATTATGGTGCAACTCAAATATTTTAAATTGTATAGCAGTTCAATAATAAACTGATTAATGGAAGCTGGAAAACAAGCTTCAATATTTCTCTTGCATTTTCGAACTATAATTAATACTTATACTAAATATTTGTTTATTATCACTATGAGTGACACTGTCTGCCGACATGCTATTGACTTCGAATATATATAGATCCATCAATTAGCTGCAACCCATTAAGCTAATTTTTAAATTTATCCATTATTCTGTCGCTATTCAAATAAATTTCATCGATTGGATCTTGAAATGGATCCATGATACATCAAATGATGCACTGAAGGATATAAAAAAATAAAATAAAAGTACACACTGTTCGTCCTCTCCAAGTTTCTATTTGTGTTCTGTGCCATTTTTGAGAATAATTATGGTGGTCTTTGCGTTTTTCCTGTCAAATCTTTATGCTTATGTTATGATGCACATTTTTTTTAAACTTTGTTTATGCGCAATTCTGGGAGTTTCTCTTCGCTGGGGTGGCCGTTGAATCTGTTGTACTAGTGATTTTATTAATATATTTTCATTTAAAAAGTATTAAGAGCAATGGTAGAGATTCCAATTTACTTGAATTTATTTATGGCAATATATTTTGGAATACTAGATTATATATTAAATTAATATTTAAGACCCATGGTTAGTTTCAAATCCAAATTATGGATTATGTATGTAACATTTTCTTAATGTTTTGAGACAGACAAGAAATTTGAAATGCATGCATTTATATATGAAAAATAGAATTTAAATAAGCTAGAGTAAAGTGAGAAACATATAGATAAATTGAAAATGAAATAAGTGATATTTGTTAAAATAAATGATAATTTTGAATATATTTTTTTTGTAATAATTTTGGTGAAACAAGTGAAAGGTATTTTTATTCGCATGTCAGAAAAAATCAAACTAGTTACTCTAGTTGGTAGCACATTAAAATATTATATGTCGGGGTGGTGTACCCACCAATTCTTCCGTGTGTTCGTAAATGGAGGTGTAGTTACAAGTTTGGCACGTTGCACCATGTGGTGCAACCCATCATGTCAATATATCATTTAGTATGAAGTTTTGTGTTGCGTCTTTACTAACAATTATAGCTTTTGTCTAGTGATAAACACTTCTTAATCATAATTTATTAATAAAAGGATAAAGGGCCAATTAACAGCTGGAAAAACTATTATGCCCACACAAGCATACATATAATTTAGGGGGTGGTGTACGTGGCCACCATTAAATTACATTAAATTATTTCGCACAAGAAAATAAACGTCTCTTTACATGCATTGTGGATGTTATTTAACTTCATTTTCAATTCCCCACATGGTTTCTTATGAACTAATTTTGGTATAAAGATGTAGATGAGAAAAGCATTTTAAATTAATCCAAATTCATATGTAATACAAAAAATGGAAAATTACAATCTTAGAATTTAGTTACTTTGAATTTATGTTTGGACTAAGATTTTGAGATAATTCGAGAACAGGAAGACTCTATAAAACTTCTAATGTAGTTTGAAACATTGGATATGATGGACTCTACATGAGTCCACTACATCCAATGACTATGCTTTTACTCCCGATGTGGGATAGATCTTCCCGAAAACTAGCAATTATTTGGACGAACAAATCCTTAAGTTTTAAATCGTCATCTTAAGCTAAGAATGACAATTTTCATTGAGAAGATTGCCTATAAAAATTCATATAACTCAAGCATATGTATTCATAGTCACAGACAATTAAGACATTGACATATTTACTCCACAAAGACAATTATTTGAATATATGACGCAAATATTTTACTTGCAAACATTGAAATAGAATTGAAAGAAGTGACTTATGTTGGTCACATTATTGAGTTCAAACCAATGGTGAACACAGAACTTCATGGCGGGTCGAATCTTAATCTGCAGTAGTCCAAGTCATATCGTTCTCAAAGATCCAATGGCACACCTCAATCTTCCCGGGTTTGGACCCCAATGCAATGAAAGCTCCATGACCCGGGCTCCATGTTGAAGTATCCAAATGACAAATAGCAACACCGTGGTTGATTTTAGCCTTGGATGTCGGGTCGAGAATATCCGCTTCGTAGACCCGAACTTTTGGAACCGAATGGCAATAGTAAATCATGTATGGGTATAAACTTTGATGGCATGATACTGACATTGTGACTTTCCCACCGTTGATTCCTTTAACGTTTTCGATCATGATATCACCTTTCGACCCTCGAATGTTGTCCGTGGATCGGACCACGACGTTCCGGCCTAGCACGGACGTGGCGAAGTCGATCATATCTTCGACTGATGCCACACACCGTTTGACCTCGCCAGGGCTCGGTGCTCTCTCACAATCACTCAATGAATCGGTCATCATCTTCACAATACTCGAGTCATCGCTAGCATGGAAAAGCTTTTTCATTTCTACCAACTTTGAGGTGGAAAAGGGTAATTTGGACACTATCACCCGGGGTAAAAACGACCTTTTAGGCATTTTGTCGTGGATGTCTGGCATAGGCATGATGGTACCACTCTTTAACATCTCCTCTCTGAAGAACTTACCTGGCTCAACCACCCATGAATTGACCTTTTTGCCCTCGGCGGCTAAGGAATTTACCACAGATGAGGTATCATTGACGTAACTACTAAAAGTGACACCCTCCTTCTGGTAATCTTTGAAAGTGTTGTTGACTCCATAAATCTTGAAGCCAACTGTTACTGGATTGGCAGCATCCTGGCCATAGCCACTGAATTTATCTGTACCTTCATTGAATGACTTCCCATAATTAAGGAAATCCACCTTTCCGGCGTTGGATTTCTTGGCGTAAGATTGGAAACTATCGTCTCCTACATTGGATTGATCCCTGTAGTTCTTGAAGCTCTCATTTGGATCATTTGCTTCGGTGGCATAAGTCCTGAAATTATTCTCGGGGACATTTCCATTAGTCCCATACGAATTGAAAGTATCCTTCGGAGCATTACCATTTTCACCATAGTTGGTGAAAGTGGAACCCATCACGTTAGAACTGTTCCCGTAGCTCTTGAATTCATTGGCAGCACCGTTTCCATTTTTGCCGTAGCTGGTGAAACTCTGGTCCCCGGCGTTTGCGTCTTGGGAGTATTGGGTGAATGTCTGTTTCCGGGCATTGCTGCTGTCGGAATAAGAAGTAAATTTCAGACCGGGCACGTTAACTTGAGTGTTATAATTATTGAATTGCCCTTTGCCACCAGTGGCTGAAGTTCCGTAGGTGTTGAAGCGCTGATCTATCACATTCGATCCCGTCGCATAGGCAGTGAACTTGTCGTTATGGCCGGTGGAGCCACGGCTGTATCGGCGGAAAGTGTCGATGATGACATTATCATTCTCGGAGTATTTCGTGAAAGAATCAACTCCACCACCGTGATTTGTGCCGTAGTTTGTGAAATTCTGGTTGATGTAGGTAGCGAAGTTCACATCATGCGAGTGTTTCTCCAAGCTGGCGCCTACATCGGGGAAGCAGAGAAGATTGGCCTTTGTGCAGAAATTTGGAAGGTGAGTCGACAGTGAATTCTGATCGGCGAGTTTGGAAAATGCTGCGTAATCCGCGGCACTAAGCGGCGAAGCCTTGTCCAGCAAGAACGATGGTTTTGGCAAGCTGTTTGAGACCTGTTTTTGCCAGTAACGGATCACATAAGCTTTCGGGGTAAATGGATTTTTACCGACGGCAGCGGCGGCGGTGGTTTTAGCCTGTATTCACACAACACATATTAATTAACTACATGACAAACATGTGCGAAAATCAAAGCCAGAGCAGATAAAAAAACAACCGTGTACTTTTCAAGAAATCTCGTACGAAAACTAATTCAAAGAATAATATTTTAAGGTTGAGGGATTTACATTGAGTGGCGGAGCAGAGTAGAAGGCGAGGAGGAGCAAGAGGAGAAAGAGAGGCGGAGCGGCGGCGGAGTTCATTGGTTTTATTATTAGAGAGAGAGTTTAGTATTATCTTTGAATGGTTTGTTAATGGCTTGGAGCCATTGCTTTTTTATACTAAAATAGTGTTACATAAATGGAATAAGAGAGAAGAAATGGAGGTTGGGTTTCAAAATATTGGTTTTATCGTTTTAGATTTCATTTATACACAAACTCAATATTAAACAAAAACACATTTTAAAAAAAATACGTAAATTAATATACCAACTATTTTATATCAATTATATTGAGTTTGTCCATAATTCAAATCTACACCGGTTTCGTGCAACATTTTTCGGTTTGATGGAGGGTTTTGCACGATGTAGATTTGAATATTGAAGCTTTTTAGACTTTTTTATAATATCTCAAAATTTAATCCTCCCGAGCAAATTGTATAGGTTTGGTCCCGGGCATTCTGTGGTAGAAGAATATCGACTAAAACTGCCATTTATTTGTTTCTATTTTTTTTTCCTAAACAGATATTTCTTAGTATATGGCATGTATAATGTGACGATAATACAATTAATATTCAATTATATTAATATGACAAAATATTTGCTTCGAAATTTTAGTTTCATCATATGTGACCAGCTTTTTTCATAAACTACATTGATGCACGAACACTTATAAAAACTATTCGGTATAATATCGAACACTGACACCTATCGTATACTCCTCGGTATACCTGATCACGGTTCAGAACTGTTGGTTAGACGGTTCAGAATGCTGATTCGATGGCTCAAATAACCTCGATCATTAACCTTAATCTTCCTTCACGGTTCTGGTTACGGTTCATGAACCGGTCGATTTTGATTCCGGTTACGGTTAACCAACGATTACGGTTTGACCCTTATTTTTTTGAAAAAAATAAAAAATATTAAAAAATTGACAAAAATATAAAAATTATTTGTATGTGTTGTCCTCCATTATTAGTAATAAAATAACGTGAAATAAATTCAAGCTCAAATATCAGATATATTTGTTTGATTAATATATATAAATTATATCATATTTAGATCAACATGACTATTATAGCTTAGTGGTTGAAGTTAATTATTCAAGTTGGAGGCTGTGAATTCAAATCTACACCATAATATATGTTTTAAATTTAAAAATCTAAAGAAAATAAAATAAATCCTTGAATCGTCGGTAAATCGGAGGGTTCACAGGTTAGAAAATTATGACCCTTTAAGCGGCCCGCCTATAGACGGGCGGTTATGGGTACGACCCTTCGAACCGTTGACCGGTTACATTCCTTGGTTGGGTCTACTCCTCGGGCACACCTCGTGGCGTGTCATTAATTTTTTTTAAAAATGGACACGGTCGAAGGACATGTCCACCATGGAAAAGACATTTTTTTGGGTGCTATTTGTACAATTTAAATTTAATTTTTTTTTACAAACAAATTTGGATGTGTTTATTAAATTTTATGTTATTGAAGTAATATATATTCGGTATTAGTTGGATGATATTTATCATGATTTCAATGACATGTATTTATTTATACACTTTTGAATTTGATAAGAATATTTTGATATTATTTTTATTTGGACGTGCTTATTAAACTTAATGTTAATGAAATAATATGCATTTGATGTTAGTATGTGTGATATTATGATGATTACAGTGACATGCATTTTATCATACGCTTCTTAATTTTGTAAGAATATTTTTGTTGCTTTTACATGTTTTAAATTTTATAAATATGAATCTTAGTATTTTATAATATATTATATATATAATATGTATAAAATTTTTAAAAAGGCATGTCTCAGTGTAGGTTGTGTATTAAAATTTTTAAAAATCTGTATTGTCATATCCATGTCCTTATCGTATTCATATCATCGTATCAGTGACTATACATCCTAGTAAAACTACACAATGCTACACAAACAACAAAATTTAAAGTCTGAATATTTATAGTGAAGGACAAAATAAAACTACCAAGTTGTATATATGTAGCCAAGAAAAAGAGCCCGTGACCGTTGGAAGTGATACCGAGGGTACTTTTCCTCGTTTAATTTTGTTTATGTGGCTTGCTCACTTGCTGTCATAAATAAAGAGTTTATGTTCTTTTTGCTTTTTCTTTTGCTTTAGTTTTTTTTATTTTTTTAACTTTAACTTTAGTTGTGTAAATACTTTTGACTTTCGTAGACTCGTTTAACTTTTCATGTCGGGAATCAACTGGCATACTTTCACAATGTTAGCAAATTTAAAAGGGTTCAAATAACTCAAGTTTTGGAGTTCAATTTGCAAGGATCAAGCGCCTATCAGTTGCTAAAAGACGTAGCTAATATCAGAAGTGCAATTTATTTTCTTATAATGATAGAGCAAAGTATTGTACTAAACGACAGATATATGAAGGGATGCATAATATGAGTGTTAATTGATCAGGCTTGTTATGGCGTAAACGGTCTACCTCTTCAAGCGTACATGAGAATTGTTTGGTACACAATTTCCAACAATCCCACCCAGAAATTGCTTCTTGGGGGGCCTCGGCGGGTGACACTTCGTCTTCGAGCATACAGAGAACACGTCGTACTACCGAAGCCCCAGCATTCCCCTACCAGAATAATCCCCATAAATTGCTTCTGAGTGCACTCGAACACATGACCTTTATCTGATATAACTTGTTAGGATCAAACGCTTATCACTTTGCTAAAAGCTATTGTAGATAGCAGAGACGTAACTTTATTTTTTTATAATGACAGCACAAAGTTTCGTACTAAGCGACATGTGAATATGATGGTCTGCACCACATGGGTGCCGATATGTCAGGCTATGTTTGGGCCTTGCATGCCCAACAAGTCCTTCTGTGTACTCGTGGCAGCCTGGTCTATTGGCATCTATATGGTGTAACCTTCATGTCCATTTGTCGTTAGTACGAGGCTTTACGCTGCCGCTATAAGGAAATAAATGTGTACCTCCGCTACCAGCTATAGTTTTAGCTTAGTGGTAAGTGTTTGATACTTCAGCATGGCTTCTGCTCGGTCAACCTACTCGAGACCACCAAAAAAATTTATTGATATGGTAAGAAAAATGTGTTTTTTATTTTATATATACTTCATGATATTATTATAGGTATTGGAAGGCATGTTCAAGTTCAGAAAATGCTGAAATTCAGTTTGGATTTGGATTCCTTGAAGTTTGTCATATAGGAGATAAAAATTCCCACTTTGATGAAATGATTTCCTTAGTGTTTCCATGGTCCTATCTAAATTTTGGGTGAAACAAAAAATAGTGACCCGCTAATAACCAAATGCCGTTATATAAAGTGATCTAATTTTGTTTCATCACGGATTTTACACGAGACAACTTGGCATGTCTGTGGATTTTAGAGCGTACGGCTTATGTTTTAGAAAAAAATAAAAAATAAAAAAAGCTTGAAAAGTGTGTATTTTTTATTTCTCGTTTGAGATAAAATAATGGTAAATATTTTTCTTTCACTAGATTTACCATGTATTGTGATTATTGGGACTTGGAGTATTATGGTAGACTTGGTCGATAAATGCTAGATAAAAGGAAACTATTTAAGCAAAAAGGATGAAGACAAATAATCTACGGAAAAAACTACAGCTCCATCTCTCTATAACAAAAAAACTATAAATTTTTTTCTTTTTAGATTGAACAATAATGGATGAGCCTAACATAGACAATATCATTTTCTGTAATTTGACAGATGTTATTCTTCAAACTAAAGTCTTGTAATTCGTTATATTCAAGCTAGATGATTTTTTTCCCTTAATTCACCCAATATTTAATCAAATTACACAGTTTGAGTGAAAAAATGAAAATCAACTTAAACAAGCAAGATTTCTTCCAAAAGTGTCTATCATGACTACCATATGAAGAGATAAGTATTGGTAACTTGCCCGCAGGGGCATAGGCGGATTAGTAAAGGCTGTAGTGATGTGTGAAGAATTCCGTGTGGACAAATTCTCCACTGAAATATTGTTGGGGTTTGTCATGGGTTCGGGTCCTGTTGATCCGCTCCCTAAGATATCTGCCATCCGTGCACATCCATCGATTTACCTGGTGTCGATCCTGATGGGTCGGGATCGTCACCCAAAAATTAATGAGGCATAAGTCTGGATTCCTTGTTAAACAAAAAAAAAAAATATTGGTAACTTAGAAAATATAAAACAATAAAGTAATCTTGAAACAAGATGAGTCGTCTCATCTGGTATTTCTAAAATCGATGTAAGCTTGTAGGAGTATTCACATAGAAAAATCGGTAGTTCATAAAAAAATGATTTGATTATTTAGTTGCAGAAACCCAAGACTGTTTTCATTCAAATAGAATAAATATTTACAAATTCATATATGTATTGGACTAGACTACTTTTCAAAACATAAAAAGGCATTTTCTCGAGAAAATGATAAGGTTGAAAATTATATTTCATTTACATTTCATAGTATGAGTATTTCAAAAATTTACGTGAGCTTTCGACTATGTCGGCTTGGTAAGAGCTTATTCCTCTTTGGAGAAGACTCGTGCTCGAGTCCCCCGATGTACGGGAACTATTTTAGTCCTTCCCCTATCAGAAAAAAGTTATGTAATGAAAATCATCCCATGAGGAAAAATTTAAACGTTTTAATCATTAAACACATTATTAGATCTAAGGCTTTTAGAGATTTAAAAATCTTTTTAATTCATAAAATTGGCCACACACGGCTCTCACGTTAAGACCAATTATTGATGGATGATTATTTTCTTTGATAGGACAGTCATTGAAACGTGGTGCGGAGCTGCACCGTTTCCATCAGCTAAAAAGGCATGCAGTTGGTATGAGGGTCCCTCTCATATGTTTGATTCTCATTGATCGCAAAAAATTCAATTATTTATGTCCTTTCTTAGAAGAGTGATTGACATGTGATATTTGGGTTGCAATATGGTTCTAAACAAAATTGAATTGTACCTGATGACATGGGATAAATCAGTTTCTTTGGTAAAATCTAATGCAAGTGCCGAGTAGGAGATATCCCGAACAGAAAGTACAAGTTTCCGAAGAACATCAATACCTGATCAGCGTACGGGTCAAAGGGTAGTGGAAGACCCAAACATAAATGACAAATCACCCGGCGTGGATATACGTGCGATAATGGAGCGCGAATTTCTCAGACACGTCTTGAGCCAATAATACAATGATCAGAGGAGATCATGCTATTTTTCGCGTGATAGCTGCCAGGATCAGTACTATAAATACACACTGATGGTCTCATTGCAAAGAGTTGAACTTTCTAAGCAAGAAAAGACTTCGGGGAGAGTATATTATATAGTATGTTCGGTCTTTTACTCTTGTGCTTTATTGAAAGTTCTTATTGAATCCAAGTCCTGTAAATTTATACAAGTTCATAGTGAAAATTTATACAGGACTAGGTCCGGTGATTTTTTCTTCGATTTGAAGGTTTTCCACGTAAAAATTGTGGTGTCTTTCATTTATTTTCTGCAATACGAATCACATCATTGCCACCGTCTGTGGGACCATCGAGTTAAGACGTTAAAGCAGGGAAGAGTTTTACAGAAGAAGAAGAAAATGGCGAGAATCAAGGGTAAGGGACAGCGTTCAAGGGGGTTGTATCTCAAATCCCCTTCATACTCATCTCCGCTACGCGAGGAGGAAGAGGAAGATGTGGAATCAGCACATAATATTCCTCAAGCTGATCCCCTGGTATTTCCCACCATGGGAATGTCGATGGAACAACTTACTGATGTTATTGCGAAAACTATGGGGGAGGTCATGAAGCAATTTATGAACCCACCCCCACAAGAAAGAGCGAGTAGAGAACAAGATCTGGCTTTTTCAGAAGAACAGGTAGAGGAGACTAAGAAGGTTGATGATCTCTCCAGTCAAATAGGGTAGAAGAGTAATAAAGCTCTGCACCATCAGATGGAGGATCTAAAGAACGAGCTGCAGCAGATGCGTAACAAAATGGAGGGACACATCTATTCATCATGGAGGAGTACGCCAGTTTACCTTGAGATTCTCGATGATCCCCTACCATCTCATTTCTGAACCGTAAATGTAGGAAATTATGATGGCAGTGAAGATCCCAAGGAGTATTTGTCATGGATTCCACAATACATCAAATAATTACAAATCACCCAAATTCATGTCTAGATTTCAGCCATCACTTTAAGAAAAAACACAAAAAAATTCCATCTCATTTGGCGAAGACATTTTCTCTCTCTTCTCATCATTTCTCTCCCAACTTTTCTTCTCTCCTCTTCATCCTCTCACCATTTTTGAAAATTTCAGCCTAATTTCTCACAAAATTCTTGAGAATTTGTGAACGCATGTCACATGCAATTATAGATTTGAATAGGCATTGAGGAGAGGAATAAGAATCTCCAAGAAGTTGTGGAGTTTGAGGTGTTTGTGGAGGTGAAATCTCTTGGAAAGCTTGGTTGGAGCTATGGTGATGGTTTGGAGCTCAAATCTTCAAGAGGAATGAAGGTATAACATCATATTTCTGTAACTAGCTTAGAAATTATGATTTTTGAATCGAATTTTAGTGCATTGGAATGAAAATAGTAGTGAAATACATGCTATCAAATGAATCAGTAGAAAGTGTTGTTGCAGAAAAGTTGAGACAATTTGGGCTTGAAATGAGTGAGATATGCTCATTTTACTAAGGAGTGCCAGATTTGACTCTGCATGTACTGTAAATGCACATGCAGTGTAGAATTCTGAACTTTTGACAATTTTGCCTTTCGAATTTGTTGTTTGTTTTCAAATCAAAGTTTTAGATCTTTTCATTTTGTGCAATATTAAAAAAAGAAGCATGCAATTTGGATTTCTGAAGTAAAAATTATGTCGATTTTACTTTAAGTGCTCATTTTTGACTCTACATGTTGCATGCAGACTATGTTTCGAGTTTCTGGGCAATTTTTGTTGGGATATGCCCTAAGACAAGTCATTAGATGATTGTTTTGACATACAATGTTTATGATTTCATGAATGGCAATTCATTATTATATATTATTCGTTTAACTGTGCAATGTGAATTAATATATATTATAATGTCCTTAGAATAATATTGTATTATTCTTAAACATTGTCCCTAGTCAAGTATTATCATGAATATGGATAATGATAATACGTAGAGACTAGTATGTGTTGATTGATGAATTGTTCATTGATATGAGATATCAAATCAACACATGGGTACATGTTAGAGAACGATGTACTGGACAGACCCACCATGAGAATGCTACATGGATAGTTATATGAGTGTCATAAGCAATTCTCATAGTGATAATAATGTATGTAATCCTTACGACTTGTGATCATCAGAGATCCCAACATAAGGAGTTATGTATCTTGATATTGTCAAACGTTACCCGTAACAGGGTAAACTATAAAGGCGACTATTGGATACACTACGAATTATGTAGAGGGATGTTGAATGATCGAGATAGGATTTGTCCCTCCTATATAACAGGAGATGTGTTTGGCCCTTGATCAAGTGAGAACTAAAATGCATGGCCATGCTCGAATGAGTCGATATGAGATATCGAGCTTATTCGTTTATTCTAGTTCTACTTGGGGATCAAGAAATAAAGATTGAAATACGAGTATGACTATTCCATGACTCGTGTTCAATCTAAACACAAAGGACAAAGGGATTAAGTTACATGGTTAATATTATCACAAGTTCTAAAGGTTATGTCGAGTAATTGACATTCTTGTAATTTGGGTAGCCTTGATGTGTTGCTAGACACCGCTATTTGCTTGTAACGTAAAATGAGATTTTATGTCACTGCCAACATTATAAGATCCTATCGGGGTACACAAAAGATTAAATCGATAAAGGGAATTAAATTCATTGGATGGATTAATTAATTAAGAAGAGTCTTAATTAAATAATTATGAGGATTTAATTAAATCATGGGTTTGAGCCAATGAGGCTTTGTGAAAGCCTTTAATTAAATTGTTTATAATGATAACAAGGTGATTAATTGTTTATTGATTCCTTGATATCACAATCATCAAAACCAAAACCTAGCTTGAGCTTCTCGGCCGCCTCTTCCTTCACCTCTCACAGCCGCCGTCGGTTTTGTTAGGGTTTTGGTTGGCCGCCGTTGATCGGTTTTGAACCGTGAGTTCGGTTTTGGTTCAATAATAAGTCTAGCAACTTGTTCTTGAACGTCCCTTGTTCGTTTAATCGTGTGGATACCATTGAGGCAAGACCTTGGAGGTGTTGCTCGTGACTCGGGATCGTTGGACGTTGTGCTCCGTGGAATCTGCTCAAACACGCTACAAGGGTGAGACTTTTGTAAAATCTTTATCCGATATGAAACCCTATGTATAGATCCGCGGTTTAGTAATCCATAAAATTTATTATTCCGCTGCGTTCCATGCTTGTTGGATTACTTACAGTGGTATCAGAGCCGTGTACAAGGCTCATATCGGATTTATGTGGTTAAATAGTTTAATCATATTTAGATTAGTATTGCATGCTATAAAACTGTATATGATTATATATGATATGATTAAATTGAATTTGTGAAATTGTCGTGAAATAATATTTGATATAAATTGGCGAATTATTGTATATGATACAAGAAGGCAAATATCGAACCATATATCACGTGGGTTCGGCCACCACCATCACAAATGACACACGGCTAGCCACATGAGGGCTAGGGTTTTCGAACCCTTGGCTCGAGATGGTTTAGCCGTTGTGGCTAATAATTGTGCATGGAAGTGTCGCCTTCTTGATTAGGGTTTAGAACCCATTGGCTCGTGACGGCTAGCTCATGACGGCTAGGGTTTCGAACCCTAGTAGCCGTGCATGGGCTCGGCCATCGTCGCCTTTTTGCTAGGGTTTAGAACCTATTGGCTCGTGACGGCTAGCTCATGACGGCTAGGGTTTCGAACCCTAGCAGCCGTGCATGGGCTCGACCGTCGTCGACTTTTTGCTAGGGTTTTTCGAAAACCATCTTGATTCCTTTTAAGTCGCATTAAGTTCGTGGCATGTGATGTCCCGAGCGTACGATAATTTTTAAAAATTCTATTTTACAGTTTTAATTAGAATTAAATTTAAAATGTTTAGAATTTAATTAATTAAATGTTAAAGCATGCTTTATGTGTTGTTTGAGCATGGTGCATGGTTATAGCCCTTTGACCTATTAGATAGGATTTGTGAATGTTTGTAATTTATAATACGACCTGCGAGTCGTGCCTTCTCTATTTTATTCTAAATGTTATCCCTCCCCTATGTTCCCCTCGAATGTGAATCGAGGAATTCTATATCTTGTAAATAGTATAGTTTATTTGTTGATGATGATCAATGAAGATGGAGCATCGTGCCGGGATGAGGAGGCCATTCACAAATTGGAGCCAAAGGAAGGTGCTTGTGTAGTTACCTTAGGTTGACTCTTAGGATTTTCTCATTGGCTTGAGAAAGTCGCTAGTAGGGGCTATAACCATGTCACGTTTAATTATGTATGTTGATGCATGATTTATCTTATGTTTTAGATTGATAATTGTATTACACATATATGTAGATATGTATACACCTATATGTAGTGGACATATTTTAAATTATCAAACTAATCATGAGATCAATAAATCCCTCTAAAATATTAAGTTTTAGATGCCTTCCAAAATTAAAAGTACTCGTCAAAACTTCGATTGTACATGTGTGGGTTTGCCAAAGCAAAGCACCGTTGCAATCTTAGTAAGGCGCGAAAGGATAAAAGTGATATCCGTTATACTTTAAATTGGGTACGACTTAACTAGGTTATCTCAATAGGATTGGGAACCTAGAGGCATGGGTTGGATAATAATTCATTTGATGAATTGAACAAAGCGTTGTTCGTCCAACTATCCAAGAATTACATGTGATATAATTGACAAAGTGTTTTCTACCTAAATAACCGAGTCTTGGGTGATTATCCAAAGCTAACTCAAGATTAGGCGAAATATGGATCTTGGCCCACTAAAGGTTTCGAGGGTTGATTTTTTTTTAAACAAAATAGTGGGAGTATCATTTAATATAAGACCATGTTAAATGATTAAATCATAAACTTATTTTGCATATTTATATTGCAGATATCCATGGCAACTAACAACGTATCAAACACATTATCACTGCGATCAGTCCTTGAGAAGGACAAACTAAATGGGACAAACTTCCTAGACTGGTATAGGAATCTGAGGATAGTCCTCAAGCAAGAAAAGAAACAATATGTCCTAGAGGAACCCTTAACTGCTGAGGAACCTCCCCTGACGGCTACTAGAGCCGAAAAAGATGCTTACAAGAAGCATCAAAATGACGCACTTGATGTTGGCTGCCTTATGCTTGCCACCATGACCTCTGAGCTTCAAAAGCAACACGAGGAAATGGAGGCGTTCGATATGATCGAACACTTAAAGCAATTGTACCAACATCAAGCTAGACAAGAGAGGTATGATGTCTCTAAAGCGTTGTTCCAGTGCAGGATGGTAGAGGGAAGTCTGGTTGGAACTCATGTACTCAAGATGATTGGGTATATTGAGAATCTGGAGAAGATAGGTTTTCTTTTGGACCAACAGTTGGCCACTGACGTGATCTTGCAATCGTTGCCGGAGAGCTTCAGTCAATTTGTAGTAAATTACAATATGACTGACATGGAAAAGACTCTACCACAATTGCTTGGTATGTTGAGAACATATGAAGCAAATACAAAGAAGACTAAGGCCACAAATGTTCTTATTGTGAATAAGGGCAAAGGAAGGGCCAAAGCTAAGGGCAATAAGAAAGCAAAGAAGGTCTTTGTTAAATCTAAGCCAAAGTTTTCTGCACTGAAGCCAAAGGGAGGGATAGCAAAGGAAGGGAACTGTTTCCATTGCGGTGAGACCGGTCATTGGAAAAGAAACTACAAAGTATATCTGGAGGATCTAAAGAAAGGAAGTGTGACTTCCACTTCAGGTATTTTTGTTATAGAAGTCAATTTATCTACTTCTTCAGCATGGGTATTAGATACTGGATGTGGATCTCACATTTGTGTAAATGTGCAGGACCTCAAAAAGAGTATATTATTGGCGAAAGGCGAAGTTGATCTCCGAGTTGGAAATGGAGCAAGAGTTGCTGCATTAGCTATAAGAGATTATGATTTATCTTTGCCTTCTGGTTTATCGTTGATTTTAAAAGACTGTTATTTTGTGACATCCATTACCAAAAACATAATTTCTATTTCTTGTTTAGACAAGTGTGGGTTTTCATTTATGATAAAGGACAACTGTTGTTCTATTTATTTAAATGATATGTTTTATGCTAGTGCACAAATGGTGAATGGTCTTTATTTATTAAATCTTGATATGCCTATCTATAACATAAATACTAAAAGGATTAAAAATAATGATTGTAATCCGACTTATCTCTGGCATTGTCGCTTGGGCCACATAAACGAAAACCGCATATCTAAACTTCATAAGGATGGAGTATTAGATTCATTTGATTTTGAATCATATGAAACATGCGAATCTTGTTTAATGGGCAAGATGACTAAAGCCCCTTTCAAGGGAAATGTTGAAAGGGCAAATGTTTTATTGGGACTAATACATAGTGATGTATGTGGGCCAATAAGTACACAAGCTACATGTGGTTTTCAATACTTCGTTACATTTACTGATGACCTCAGTAAATATGGGTATGTGTACCCAATGAAGCATAAGCATGAAACATTTGAAAAGTTCAAAGATTTCAAGAATGAAGTACAAAACCAACTTGAAAAAATATCAAAATCCTTCGATCAAATCGAGGAGGTGAATACTTAAGCCAAGAGTTTCATGACTATCTAAAGGAGTGTGGGATAGTCCCACAACTCACTCCTCCGTATACTCCACAAAATGGTGTATCCGAGAGGAGAAATCAAACCTTGTTAGACATGGTTAGATCAATGATGAGTCATGCAGATCTTCCGATATCGTTTTGGGGACACGCTCTAGAAACAGCGATTTTGTTACTGAACCGTGTTCCATCTAAATCAGTGGAAAAGACACCATATGAGATATGGACTGGAAGCGTCCTAGTATGTCTTTTATGAAGATTTGGGGTTGTGAGGCTTTCGTTAGACGTCACGCCACTAACAAACTTGGACCCAAATCGGATAAGTGTTTATTTGTGGGGGTATCCTAAGGAAACGAAATGATACTATTTCTATTATCCCATCGAGAACAAAGTAGTTGTTGCTCGGACTGGTGTATTTCTTGAAAGAGAATTTATTTCTAGAAAAACCAGGGGGAGAAAAATAGAACTTAGTGAAGTTCAGCCACAAGAAAACACTGAACCTGAGATTGAGATGGAAACAGAGCAGGCACCGCAAGCTGTTGTGGAAGAAGTACCTGCTCAAGAGACACAAGCCTAGCGTAGGTCTGTAAGAGAACACCGGGAGCCACAGAGATATGGATTTCTTGTGACTCAACAAGGTGACTTACTACTTATTGATGAGGATGAGCCGTCATCTTATCAACAAGCTATAATGGGCACTGATTCCGAGAAATGGCAAGAGGCCATGAAATCTGAGATGGAATCCATGTATGCAAACCAAGTATGGACTTTGGTTGATCCACTTGAAGGGGTACGACCCATAGGGTGCAAATGGATTTTCAAGAAAAGACCGATATGGATGGTAATGTACAAACCTATAAAGGTCGACTGGTAGCAAAAGGATTCAAACAAATTCATGGTATTGACTATGATGAAACTTTTTCACCAGTGGCCATGGTTAAATCCATAAGGATCTTACTTGCAATAGCTGCATTTCATGATTATGAAATCTGGCAGATGGATGTCAAAACAGCTTTCCTTAATGGAAATCTGCTCGAGGATGTGTACATGACACAGCCCGAGGGTTTTGTCAATCCAAAGGATACTGGAAAGATATGCAAGCTACAACGATCCATTTATGGATTGAAGCAAGCTTCTCGGAGTTGGAATCTTCGTTTTGATGATGCAATCAAAGAGTTTGGTTTTATCAAAAACGTAGATAAACCTTGTGTCTACAAGAAGGTCAGTGGGAGCATACTCATTTTCCTAGTGTTGTATGTAGATGACATACTTCTCATTGGGAATGATATCCCTGCCTTACAATCTATAAAGATTTGGCTAGGGAACTGCTTTTCGATGAAAGACTTGAGAGAAGCCACCTATGTATTAGGAATCAAGATCTATAGAGATAGATCGAGAAGGCTTCTTGGTCTAAGTCAAAGTACATACATAGACAAAGTGCTTAAAAGGTTTAGCATGCAAGAATCAAAGAAAGGATTTGTGCCTATGACACATGGAATTTATCTCTCGAAGGAACAGTGTCCTTCAACACCAGATGAGAGACAACGCATGAGTAAGATTCCATATGCGTCAGCTATTGGATCTACCATGTATGCCATGATATGTACTCGTCCCGATGTATCGTATGCTTTGAGCATAACGAGCAGATATCAAGTTGATCCAGGTGAAGGTCACTGGATTGCTGTCAAGAATATCCTGAAGTACTTGAGAAGAACTAAGGATACATTCTTGATTTATGGAGGTGAGGAAGAGCTCAATGTAATGGGTTACACTGATGCAAGCTTCCAAACTGACAAAGATGATTTTCGATCGCAATCTGGATATGTGTATTGCCTAAATGGAGGTGCTGTGAGCTGGAAGAGTTCAAAGCAAGAAACAGTAGCCGATTCTACAACGGAAGCTGAGTATATTGCTGCCTCGGATGCAGCAAAGGAAGCTGTTTGGATTAGGAAGTTCATTTCTGAACTTGGAGTGGTGCCTAGCATTAAAGATCCGATAGAACTCTATTGTGACAACAATGGAGCGATCGCATTGGCTAAGGAACCTAGATCTCACCAAAGATCCAAGCACATACTTAGGCGTTTCCATTTCATTCGAGAAATCGTTGAAAGGGGAGATGTTAAAATATGCAAAGTACCAACAGATGATAACGTATCTGACCCATTGACGAAGCCACTGTCACAGCAGAAGCATGATCGTCATACTAGATCTCTAGGCATTAGGTTTATGTCTGAGTGGTCTTAGTGCAAGTGGGAGATTTGTTGGTATATGCCCTAAGACAAGTCATTAGATGATTGTTTTGACATACAATGTTTATGATTTCATGAATGGCAATTCATTATTATATATTATTCGTTTAACTGTGCAATGTGAATTAATATATATTATAATGTCCTTAGAATAATATTGTATTATTCTTAAACATTGTCCCTAGTCAAGTATTATCATGAATATTGATAATGATAATACGTAGAGACTAGTATGTGTTGATTGATGAATTGTTCATTGATATGAGATATCAAATCAACACATGGGTACATGTTAGAGAACGATGTACTGGACAGACCCACCATGAGAATGCTACATGGATAGTTATATGAGTGTCATAAGCAATTCTCATAGTGATAATAATGTATGTAATCCTTACGACTTGTGATCATCAGAGATCCCAACATAAGGAGTTATGTATCTTGATATTGTCAAACGTTACCCGTAACAGGGTAAACTATAAAGGCGACTATTGGATACACTACGAATTATGTAGAGGGATGTTGAATGATCGAGATAGGATTTGTCCCTCCTATATAACATGAGATGTGTTTGGCCCTTGATCAAGTGAGAACTAAAATGCATGGCCATGCTCGAATGAGTCGATATGAGATATCGAGCTTATTCATTTATTCTAGTTCTACTTGGGGATCAAGAAATAAAGATTGAATATACGAGTATGACTATTCCATGACTCGTGTTCAATCTAAACACAAAGGACAAAGGGATTAAGTTACATGGTTAATATTATCACAAGTTCTAAAGGTTATGTCGAGTCATTGACATTCTTGTAATTTGGGTAGCCTTGATGTGTTGCTAGACAACCGCTCTTTGCTTGTAACGTAAAATGAGATTTTAAGTCACTGCCAACATTACAAGATCCTATCGGGTCGCACAAAAGATTAAATCGATAAAGGGAATTAAATTCATTGGATGAATTAATTAATTAAGAAGAGTCTTAATTAAATAATTATGAGGATTTAATTAAATCATGGGTTTGAGCCAATGAGGCTTTGTGAAAGCCTTTAATTAAATTGTTTATAATGATAACAAGGTGATTAATTGTTTATTGATTCCTTGATATCACAATCATCAAAACCAAAACCTAGCTTGAGCTTCTCGGCCGCCTCTTCCTTCACCTCTCACGGCCGCCGTCGGTTTTGTTAGGGTTTTGGTTGGCCGCAGTTGATCGGTTTTGAACCGTGAGTTCGGTTTTGGTTCAAGAATAAGTCTAGCAACTTGTTCTTGAACGTCCCTTGTTCGTTTAATCGTGTGGATACCGTCGAGGCAAGACCTTGGAGGTGTTGCTCGTGACTCGGGATCGTTGAATGTTGTGCTCCGTGGAATCTGCTCAAACACGCTACAAGGGTGAGACTTTTGTAAAACCTTTATCCGATATGAAACCCTATGTATAGATCCGCGGTTTAGTAATCCATAAAATTTATTATTCCGCTGCGTTCCATGCTTGTTGGATTACTTACAATTTTTGTTCTGAATGATGTCGGTATTCAAATAAAAATTGTAGGTCTTTGAATTCTCTTGAATTTGAAAAAACAGAGGACTTAATTTGGATTCATTTTCAATTAGTTATGAATTTTATTTTAAGTGCTCATTCTGAACCCTGCATGTGGGCGAAAATACACATGCAGTGTGTTCTTCAAAATTCGTGAGTATTTTTGGCTAGTAATTTCGGAAAACGTCTAGAATAAGGAAATTATTGCTTTGATTTGGCTGTAATTTGCCACTAGAATCACTCCATTTGGATCTCCGAAGTAAAAGTTATGACGAATTTACTAAAACCGCTCAAGCTGGAAAACAGATTTTCAAAGGCTACGTTTTTAGTGTTTAAATGTAATGCCTCGATTTGTTGTATATACGTGTGATATGATTATGGTGTAATTATATGAATTGGCGGTATGATATTGGGGGTTCCGGTGGAACCAAGAATGAAATAATACATGTATGAAATGATATATGGCAAGGGCAAGGAATGAAACATGGTGTACAATAATTTAATAACATATCAAGTCATGAACTAGTAGGCATTTGCATATGCATGTGAATTTACTTGCAATTGGAGTTGCATTTGAATTTGAATTTCATTTCATGTACATGTTAATTCACATGTCATTAACTTCAAGTGAGTTAGGGAGCTAATGACCATGTATCAAAGTGACTTAGCATGATGATTAAGTGAAGTGCTTTTTATTAAGGGATACCAAGTGAAATCACATACTTCACCTAAACACACCTACTAAAATCCTACACAAGCTCCTCTCCATCTCTTTCAAGTTCTTGATAGTTTGAGCTTGGGATTCACTTGTGAATTGAGCTAGGAAGTTGTGTGAAGTGATTTCTTAATATCTTGGTAAGGATTTCATGGTTTTACACTTGAATTATGTAATTGGTATTGATTTATGTGAAGGGGAATATCAATTATTGATGCTTAGAATCATAACTTGTTTCTTTGCCAAGAATTGGATTCTAGGATGTTAGGAACATGTTTATATGATACTAGGGAGTGCATGAATCATGGTTACATGTGAAATTCTGGGTAGGAGAAGAAGTACCATGAAGATAAGCTCAAAATCGCCATTGTCTCAATTTTTCTGATCGTGCTGATCGATCGGCATGTGGTCTCGATCGATCGCCGCGAACAGTAAAGTTTTAAGGCGGTTTGAGCATGAGGCGATCGATCGGTGAGTTTGAGGCGATCGATCGGTACATGTGGCGATCGATCGGTGATTTTGTTCGATCGATCGGTGAAGAGTGAACAGTTCGGCGATCGATCGAGAATCCGGGGCGATCGATCGGTGATGGCAGAATGTTGAAAAATGTTATATTTTTGTAGAAGTTGATTTTAATGCCTATGATAACATGATATATTGTTGGTATTGTTGTAGCATCATCTCAGGGGACAGGACAACGAGGCACTTAGCCAGTGACGCCTAATTTATCTCGTTTGTGTCGCAGTACAGGTACGTGTTGACGTACGGAGTATAGATATGATGTGATGATGATGTTATGGTTTTGATATCATATGATTTATGTTATCTTGTGTCATATGATTGGTAGTTTCATATGCATGTACATACATGGATTTCATATGATTGAGATGGAGGCCTTGATAGATATGTGTATGTGCTTTGGTGAGATCATTGCCTCGATAGATATGCCTGGTGTGGTATATGCTTTGGCTGGGATCGTTGCCACGATAGATATACTACATATGCTTTGGCTTGAGAGATATACGCCTGGTGTGGGTATATGCTCTGGTTATTGTCACAGATGAGCATGGTACTATGATATGTGCTGCTAATATGAAGATGTGATGTGGTTCCACTGACATATTGAGCTGAATAGGCATATCATATGGGGCTCGTGATAATAGGGTGCTTATTGGACATGTCATGACATAGTGCATTTGTGGATGCATGATACAGAACATTCACGTTAGATGATTTATTGTGCTTTATCATTGATATTGATATTGTTGCACTGAGATCGTTGTTCTCTATACTCATTGTGTGAATGTTTTCTGTAGGGACTCATAGACGTGGGGAGACGGGATGTGAGTCATTTTCCGCTGCGAGCTGAACCACTGCCTAGGAGTTATTTTGGATTAGGTTGTTACTTGTACATGTGATGTATAGTTGGTTAGGTTTTTATAACCTTGTAACAACTTAACTAGTTAGAAACTCTTAATCAGTGTATGTTTTTACTTAATTCAGACTCACGTATGTATGTTAAGATACTACATAAATGGATTAAGTAACGAGGACCCCACATTAGTGGTATCAGAGCAGTGGTTCGAGAACGGGGTGAACATGGGTAGAGGAAGTGTATTAGGGAGTTACCTAAACACTTTGAGAATGGTACGAGCATGTTAGTATGTGGAATATGATGTTATTCTAACATGTTATATACTTGTAAATGTTATTGTTAACCCTTGATCTACAGCTATGACAGACAGAGGGTATCATGAGGATGTTGGGGATGCCATGAGTGGCAATGCGAGTGTGAGGATGGCGCCTGTGCCACCACCACCGATTGAGCAAGGGCCAGTGGAACAGGTACTATTGCCTGGAGAATTGACTTTGACGCAGTTTCTGAGTTATCAGCCACCCAGGTTTGAGGGGACTGAATCAGGGGAACTGGCAGAGGAATGGCTGGAACGTGTGGAACAGATCTTTGTGTCAGCACCGTGTGCCAAGACTGCTTGGTTACGCTTAGCTGAATTCTAGTTAGCGAAGAAAGCTATGATGTGGTGGAAATCCACAGTACTTGAGTTGAGGGCTCAAGGACAGATAGTTAACTGGGATGTGTTTAGAACAAAGTTCTTGGAGCATTATTTCTCTGTTGCTGCAAGGCAGAGGAAAGAGGATGAATTTACAAATTTGAGACAAGGATCAATGACACTATCTGACTATGCTGTGCATTATTCTTCTTTGCTCCGGTATGTGCCACATATCGCTGTAAACACAAAAGCTAAGATCAGACAGTTTGTGAAAGGGTTGAGGCCTGAATTATTTGATAGGGTAATGTCCAATAACCCTACATCATATGAAGAAGCGTTGACTAGAGCCGAGATGGCTGAGATTGCTGTAGGGGTATATACAGATGTTGGACAAGCCCAACCACCTACATCTGACAGTATGAGACCTAGAGGGGAATAATTTAAATCACCACGAGGTGGTGCATCTTCATCTAGGTTTAGTGGAAAACGTTTTGGACCACGGAAAGGGGATAACCGAAAATCTAAAGGACAGTCCCAAGGAAGTAGTAGTAGTAGTGGACAAGGACTACATTGTTTTAAATGTGGAGGGCCACATTATCAAAGAAATTGTCCACAGTTTGATACGGTGGTTTGTTTCCGTTGTGGGAAGCCAGGACATGTGATCCGAGATTGTCCTCAAGTGGGTGGACAACAGAGGAGAGGACCAATGTCAGAGAATACAGTGCAGCAGAGACCACAGGGTGTACCACAGTCTGGTGGAGGACAGAGGACAGGAACACCTCAGGCTCAGGTGTATGCACTGAATAGGGAGGAAGCAGAGGCAGCTCCTGATACTGTGATAGCGGGTAAGTGTACTTTGTTTACTTATCCTGCTTTTCTGTTGATTGATACTGGTGCATCACATTCTTTTATTGCACAAGCATTTATTGATCAGTATCATATATGCTCGTCTCCACTGTTGATGCCTCTTTATGTCTCGACACCCATGGGAACTACTGTGATGACGTGTCAGAATGTGTCTGATTGTACTATTCAGTTTGAGACTGAGTATGGGCTACAAGCTGATTTGATTGTGTTAGACATGTCAGATTTTGATTGCATCCTTGGAATTGATGTGTTGAGTAAATATCAATCTGTTGTGGATTGTAGTCAAAAGATAGTGAGATTTCAGTCTGATACTGGAAATCAATGGTATTTCTATGGTCAGGGATCGAGGGCAAGGATTCCTCTGATATCAGCAATCCGAATGTCGCGTTTGTTAGAACGTGGACATGCGGGTTATTTGATTTATGCCCTTGATGTAAATGAACAGAAAAGAGAAAGGAAAGTGGAGGAGATACCAGTGGTTGCAGAATATGCGGATGTGTTTCCAGATGAGATACCTGGATTCCCACCGAGTCGAGAAGTGGAATTTGGTATTGATTTGTTACCTGGTACTTCTGCAATTTCACGGGCTCCTTATCGGATGGCACCAACTGAATTAAAAGAATTGAAAACTCAATTGCAAGATTTATTGGACAAGGGGTACATACGTCCTAGTGTATCGCCTTGGGGTGCTCCGGTCTTATTTGTTAAGAAGAAGGATGGGACAATGAGATTGTGTATTGACTATAGACAATTGAACAAGGTAACGATAAAGAATAAGTATCCTCTTCCTCGTATTGATGATTTGTTTGATCAGTTGCAGGGATCAAGAATTTATTCTAAGATTGATTTGAGGTCAGGATATCATCAAATACGTGTGAGGGAAGGAGATATACAGAAGACAGCATTCAGAACTCGTTATGGGCATTATGAGTTTCTGGTGATGCCATTTGGAGTGACAAATGCTCCTGCTGTCTTTATGAGTTTAATGAATCGGGTTTTTCAGGAATACCTTGATCGATTTGTCATTGTCTTTATCGATGATATACTGATTTATTCGCAGAGAGATGCCGAACATTTTCAACATTTGCATATGGTCTTGCAATTGTTGAGGACACATCAGTTGTATGCCAAACTCAGTAAGTGTGAGTTTTGGTTGACTAGTGTCGGCTTTTTGGGGCATGTCATTTCAGAAGAAGGTATATCAGTTGATCCAAAGAAAGTTGAAGCAGTGTTGAATTGGTCAGCACCTACTTCTGTGCCAGAGATTCGTAGTTTCTTGGGTTTGGTTGGATATTATCGACGGTTTGTTGAAGGATTTTCAGCGATCGCCAAACCATTGACACATTTGACACAGAAGGGAGTATCATTTCAATGGTCAGAGGCTTGTGAGCGTAGTTTTCAGGAATTGAAACATCGATTGACTACAGCTCCAGTCTTGATCATTCCTTCAGAGCATGACAGGTTTGCATTATATACTGATGCATCTTTACTTGGTTTGGGTTGTGTATTGATGCAGGATAAACATGTAGTGGCTTATGCATCACGACAGTTGAAGCCACATGAAATGCGATATCCAGTACATGATCTGGAATTGGCTGCCATTGTCTTTGCATTGAAGATATGGCGACATTATTTATATGGTACGTCATTTACCAAATACACAGTTCATAAGAGTTTAAAATTTCTATTCACTCAAGCGGAGTTGAATATGAGACAAAGGACATGGATGGATCTGTTGAAAGATTATGATTGTGAGATTGAATATCATCTAGGAAAAGCTAATCTTACAGCAGATGCCTTGAGTCGAAAGGTACATCATACGGCTGATGAGATGATTCATTTATCTGCTTTGATGACGTCTTGTTGTACTTTGGGTTATGATTTTGATATGGAAATAGTGCCAGTACGGGTATCAACATTGTTGGTTGAACCCGACATTTTTGAGAAAATCAGAACGGCACAACTAACTGATGATGAAGTACAACAATGGAAGGAAAGGATAAGTCAATGACAAACATCTCAATTTGTACTTACAAATGATGGAATGTTGAAGTACAGAAACTGTTGGGTAGTACCTGCTTCATTGGGACTACGCCAAGAACTACTACAACGTGCTCAGTAGATACAGTATACATCCTGGAGGGAAGAAAATGTATCATGATTTACATACACAATTTTGGTGGAAACGTATGAAACAGGATGTATTGAGCTTTGTGAAACGATGTTTGATCTGTCAACAAGTGAAAGCGGAAAGACAAAGACCAGGAGGTGAATTACATAGTTTGGAAATTCCTCAGTGGAAATGGGAACATATCACGATGGATTTTGTGACTCATTTGCCACGGACATCTTCTGGTTGCGATGCTATTTGGGTGATTGTTGATCGACTCACCAAAGTATCTCATTTTGTGCCATATTGTATGACATTTACATATCTGAGAATGGCACAGTTGTACATTCAACATGTAGTGAGATTACATGGTCTTCCAGTTTCCATTGTATCGGATAGGGATCCGAGGTTTACTTCTCATTTCTGGGAAGGGTTACAGACAGCATTGGGAACTGAAGTGCGGTTGAGTACAACATATCATCCTCAGACAGATGGACAAACAGAGCGTACGATACAGACGCTTGAGGATATGTTGCGTGCCTGTGTATTAGAGTTTGATACTTCTTGGCAAGAGTCGTTGCCATTAGTGGAATTTTCATATAACAACAGTTATCAATCTAGTATACAGATGGCACCATTTGAGGCTTTGTATGGGCGACGATGTAGATCGCCATTGTATTGGGATGATGTGGATCAGTCTTCCTTAACTGGACCGGATATGATTCTTGATATGGAAGAGAAAGTGAAGTTAATTAGATTGAAACTGAAAGCTGCTCAGGATAGACAGGCTGCTTATGCCAATAAGCGACGTAGACCACTTGAATTCCAAGTTGGTGACCGTGTGTTCTTGAAAATCTCACCTTTTAAAGGTGTAGTACGGTTTGGTAAGCGTGGAAAATTGTCTCCACGGTATGTTGGTCCGTATGAGGTGTTACAACGTATTGGTACGTTGGCATATCGCTTGGCACTACCGCCGGCATTGAGTAGTATTCATGATGTCTTTCATGTTTCATTATTGAGGAAGTATGAACCAGATCCGAGTCATGTAGTACAGCTACCTGATGTACAGTTGGATACAGATGTGTCGTATGAGGAACGACCGGTTATGATCTTGGATCGAGCTGAACGCAGGTTGCGTAATAAAGTGATTCCTATGGTGAAAGTACAGTGGGACAGAAGGGGTGTCGAAGAGGCAACGTGGGAGACGGAGCAGCATATGATGCAACGGTATCCGGATTTATTTTCTGGTATGTTGATATGTTATTTATACATGTTTCTTATGTTACATATATCAGATATGTTCTTATGTGCAGCATGTATTATGATATTTGTATATACAATTTCGAGGACGAAATTCAATAAGTGGGGGAGAATTGTAATGCCTCGATTTGTTGTATATACGTGTGATATGATTATGGTGTAATTATATCAATTGGCGGTATGATATTGGGGGTTCCGGTGGAACCAAGAATGAAATAATACATGTATGAAATGATATATGGCAAGGGCAAGGAATGAAACATGGTGTACAATAATTTAATAACATATCAAGTCATGAACTAGTAGGCATTTACATATGCATGTGAATTTACTTGCAATTGGAGTTGCATTTGAATTTGAATTTCATTTCATGTACATGTTAATTCACATGTCATTAACTTCAAGTGAGTTAGGGAGCTAATGACCATGTATCAAAGTGAGTTAGCATGATGATTAAGTGAAGTGCTTTTTATTAAGGGATACCAAGTGAAATCACATACTTCACCTAAACACACATACTAAAATCCTACACAAGCTCCTCTCCATCTCTTTCAAGTTCTTGATAGTTTGAGCTTGGGATTCACTTGTGAATTGAGCTAGGAAGTTGTGTGAAGTGATTTCTTAATATCTTGGTAAGGATTTCATGGTTTTACACTTGAATTATGTAATTGGTATTGATTTATGTGAAGGGGAATATCAATTATTGATGCTTAGAATCATAACTTGTTTCTTTGCCAAGAATTGGATTCTAGGATGTTAAGAACATGTTTATATGATACTAGGGAGTGCATGAATCATGGTTACATGTGAAATTCTGGGTAGGAGAAGAAGTACCATGAAGATAAGCTCAAAATCGCCATTGTCTCAATTTTTCTGATCGTGCTGATCGATCGGCATGTGGTCTCGATCGATCGCCGCGAACAGTAAAGTTTTAAGGCGGTTTGAGCATGAGGCGATCGATCGGTGAGTTTGAGGCGATCGATCGGTACATGTGGCGATCGATCGGTGATTTTGTTCGATCGATCGGTGAAGAGTGAACAGTTCGGCGATCGATCGAGAATCCGGGGCGATCGATCGGTGATGGCAGAATGTTGAAAAATGTTATATTTTTGTAGAAGTTGATTTTAATGCCTATGATAACATGATATATTGTTGGTATTGTTGTAGCATCATCTCAGGGGACAGGACAACGAGACACTTAGCCAGTGACGCCTAATTTATCTCGTTTGTGTCGCAGTACAGGTACGTGTTGACGTACGGAGTATAGATATGATGTGATGATGATGTTATGGTTTTGATATCATATGATTTATGTTATCTTGTGTCATATGATTGGTAGTTTCATATGCATGTACATACATGGATTTCATATGATTGAGATGGAGGCCTTGATAGATATGTGTATGTGCTTTGGTGAGATCATTGCCTCGATAGATATGCCTGGTGTGGTATATGCTTTGGCTGGGATCGTTGCCACGATAGATATACTACATATGCTTTGGCTTGAGAGATATACGCCTGGTGTGGGTATATGCTCTGGTTATTGTCACAGATGAGCATGGTACTATGATATGTGCTGCTAATATGAAGATGTGATGTGGTTCCACTGACATATTGAGCTGAATAGGCATATCAAATGGGGCTCGTGATAATAGGGTGCTTATTGGACATGTCATGACATAGTGCATTTGTGGATGCATGATACAGAACATTCACGTTAGATGATTTATTGTGCTTTATCATTGATATTGATATTGTTGCACTGAGATCGTTGTTCTCTATACTCATTGTGTGAATGTTTTCTGTAGGGACTCATAGACGTGGGGAGACGGGATGTGAGTCATTTTCCGCTGCGAGCTGAACCACTGCCTAGGAGTTATTTTGGATTAGGTTGTTACTTGTACATGTGATGTATAGTTGGTTAGGTTTTTATAACCTTGTAACAACTTAACTAGTTAGAAACTCTTAATCAGTGTATGTTTTTACTTAATTCAGACTCACGTATGTATGTTAAGATACTACATAAATGGATTAAGTAACGATGACCCCACATTAAACTACTTTTAAATGGAGGAATCAGCTTGGCATTATAAGATAAGAAATGAAGCTCTTAGAGTTTTGAACTTTGAGCACCAGAATCGGGTCATTTGGACGTCATATGAATTTATAGATTTTTCTACGAAAATTGGTCAAGCTGAAAATTTAAGAAAAATGCTAAGGGTCAATATTTAGATGTTGCATTTGATTCAATACATTATTTGAACACTTAGTGTTATTTAGAATTTACATGACCAGGTTAATAGATTCCGGGGTTGATTTGAGGAGTACTCGGTAGATTAGCTTGGGTTCTGAGGTATGTAGAAATGAGTTTTATCATGACGTCTGATGAAGACGTGTAATGATATTATTGTATGATTTTACATGTCTTTAATTGATTTCTATGATTTAATTGATTCTTATGTGACTATTTGACATGTTGAGATACATTGTAGTACATGATATGTAAATTACATGATATGTATTGATTCTCACATGAGATTGCATGACATAATGAGTTGCATATGTCATATGATGCATATATGATTCATGGGCATATCATATTGATCTATCAATTTCTTTGATAACCGTGATGAAGAGTGAGTTGATTTACTCTGAGTGTCGGGGACGACGGGCACGTCAATGACAGGCAGCATAGGTAGCGACTGTAGTCACGCGCGTTGCTACCGGACCTAGACACGAGGGATACGAGCACATCACATAATGATTCTCCTAGCGCAAAGTGTGTTTGTTGTCACCCTCTGCTCGAGCTAATATTGATTGATGATACCTTCCTTCGGACTCGGATATTGGTATCTTGAGATTTGATTCTTTATACCCATTCATACATCGCATTCATACATGTATGCATTGCATCATACTTTGTCACTCTTGACATGATTTATTTATTTCTCGTACTGGGTTCTGACCCCCTTCGCAGGGGGGATGCCATGTCTTTGTTGTATGGGCATGACAGGTGATACAGATGGACGTACTGCGGATGCTCGAGGTGAAGCATCGATGAATACCAGAGCTCCGTGAGAGCGAGCTCAGGTTTATGTTTTAAGTGTTTGAGTCCCAGTAATTGTTAGATTACTTTTAATTACATTTTAAATTACCGGGGTATGCCCCGAGTATCTGTATTTTAAGTATTCTATTACTGGTTGGTTAAATACTTGCTTATGTGATGAGCAACATGTTGAATTGGGAAATAGAATTACATATTTTCAGTATCAGTATATATGTATCACCTAAAAGCGAAAAATTTTTAGGGCTATTTGACAGAATATTTGAAACAAATCTTCCACTGTTTATGCAAATTAATCATTGTGTGATAATTAAACACCACATTAGGATTGTTCCCTCACATGAACAAACCCAACATAATGATACTATCCTCGTCTATTTATCTGTGTCCGAGGAGGTCATTAGCTCAGTCTTATTCCAAGAAAAGGCACCGGAACAACTATCAGTGTATTACGTGAGCCGAGCATTGCAAGGGGCTGAACAAAGATACCCTGAGGTTGAAAAGTTAGCCTTAGCTCATAACTACAGCCATGAGACTTCGGCCATATTTTTTACTCACCCTATCGTGGTGGTAACCAATACTCCAATGGGAAAATTATTGTCCAAGGCGGAGATCTCGGGATGAATGGTAAAATGGGATACTGAACTAGGTGAGTTCGACCTTACTTACCAGCCCCAAACTATCATCAAGGCTCAAGCACTGTCTAATTGTCTTGTAGAAGTAGCTCATGGACCTGAAGAAAAAGAATGGAACATTTATGTGGATGTGTCCGCTACTCAGCTTGGAAGTGACACCGGTGTAGTTCTTATCAGCCCCGAAGGAGAAGATATAAAATTAGCCATTCAGTTCGGTTTTCATTCCTCAAATAATGAAGTTGAATTTGAGGCTCTCTTATCGGGTCTTCGAGTAGCATTGGACGCAGGAGCTCAGAAGGTAACACCATTTAAGGATTCCATGCTCGTAGTACATCAAGTGAATGGTATGTATAAAGTGAAAGAAGAAAAGTTGCGGAGGTACATTGAGATTGATCGGGCACTGATGATAGAGATAAATCTGACTCAAATCCCCCGAGAATCGAAATGTTGAGCAGACGAGTTGGCTAAGCTAGCCAGTTCAATTCATTAGTGGAAGAACATGAATGTTATGGTACAAGAGCTTTTGATCTCCCATATATCTGTCAATAACATAATGAATCTTGGACCATGCATTGTGGGGGATTGACGAGAACCTATAATTGAATTCTTGAAAGCCAAGGTTATGCCCTCTGATCTGAAAGAAGCAGCTCAGGTGAAGAGATTAGGAAGTCGGTTTGTGTTGGTCGAGGGGAAATTATTAAAGAAGGGTTTTTCAGTCCCTTTCATGCACTGCACTTCCAATCAAGAAGGAGAACACATGTTGAGAGAAATTCATGAAGCTTGTCGTGGGTACCACCTTGGTACAGATATGCTCTATCAAAAGGCAAACCGAGCTGGATATTATTAGCTTACTATGAAAACGGATGCCGAATACATTGTCAGAAATGCAATAATTGTCTGAAACATGCTAATTTATCTCATGTAGTAACATAGGTCCTCAATAACAACAATACCTCATGTCTCTTCGACCAATGAGGAATGGATACTGTGGGGGCTCTTTCCTCCTGCAACCGGATAAAGAAAATTTCTTTTGGTCGCCATTGAATACTTTACCAAATGGGTATAGGCTAAGCCCCTAATAAAGATTACCGAGGATGAAGTAATCAAGTTCCTATGGAAGAATGTTGTATGCCGGTTTGGAATACCAAGGGGATTAATATCTGATAATGTAAGACAATTTCAAGGGAAAAGGGTGCAAGGCTGGTGCAAGGATATGAAAATCACACAAGTATTTACCTCGTTAGCGTATCCTCAATCCAATGGGCAAGCTGATGTGAAAAATTGGATCCTAATGCACGGAATCAAAATCCGATTGGAAGAAACAAAAGGGGCGTGGGTTGACAAATTTCCTAGTTTGCTATGGGCATGTTGAACTACACCACCCTTATCTACATGAAAACTCCATATAGTCTAGTATATGGTTCTTAGGTTGTAAAGCCTCACTACCTTAGACACTTAATTAAGCAAGAGAATTCAAGTTCATTAAGGAAGTAATAAGGTCTAGGTTGATTACATTGAGCAATTTGGGAGTTATCAAAAGTTCGTATACAAAATAATTACATTCCCAATAAAATGAATGTAATAAGTATTAATTTGATCTACTAACTCGTGATGCCCTATTCAAAAGTTCTTGTCATTCTTCTATATTGACAGTTCTACTCCTCACTAAGCTCACCAACATCAACCTCTGCCTTAGTCTTCCTTGCCAAAAGCCCATACAGGAACAACCCACCATTCATGAGCACATAATCATCCACATTCATATTCAATGATGGTCATATATAAAGTAACATGCAAAATACCTTAATCCAAAAATACTCTCCGTATTCGATGCATTTAACATGTTCTCCTTGGTTGTCCATCTTTCACAACTCATATACATATTCATTAGATTATAATGCAATTCCTCAACTCATCAATTCATTTAAATGTCATGACATAAATCAATATCACCATATCCAACATAACAATTCTGGTCTTGTTATAACAACGGTATCATAATACCCCTCACTTCGATATATCAGCGGCATATATAATACCCCTCGCTCCGATATCACAGCGGCATACGCATCGCTTCGACATATCAACAACAAGTATTATATTTGTAAGGTCTCGCTACCTTAAGGGTGGATTTAGTGCATTGAGAGAGCTAAACATGCATTCATCAAAGTACAAAGGTTCATGTTGATGCCTTGAGCTTAAGGATTTACTGTGCCAAAATAAAATTTCCAAAAAGGAATTAATTACATTCCCAAAAAATGAATGTAAAGCTATAGATTTACTCTACCCTGCGTAGAAACTATACAAAAGAATTCCATATTGATCTATACTGATAGCACTCCTCACACTACTCACTGCATCAACCCTGGCCTTAGCCATCCATGCCAAAATGCACCTACAGGAACAACCCCAAACCATGAGCATATAATAATCCGTATTCACCACAATATGATTATAATGTATAAATGCATAAACTGTAAATACAAAGCACTTCATGTATTCAATGCATTTAAAACGCTCCCTCGATTGTCCCTGTACCACAACTCATATTCATAATCACCAGATTATAATATAGTTAATAAATGCCATGACATATAACCGGTTTCCATCAATACCAATAACCAATCCCTAGTCTTGTTATAACAGTATATTTTAATGCACCTCGCTTGTCATGATCGCGACACTAATACCCCTCGCTTCGACATATCAGCGGCATCGAATAACCTCGCTTTAATGTGACAGCGGCATGTACAATCGCTTCAACATATTAGCGGCAAATATTCTTTCATTGCTACGATATGACAGCGGCAAGTATTCTATCATCGCTTCAAATGACAGCGGCAAAGCATTTAAAATCATCACTTGAAAATAACAACGACTCATGGGATATGCACCAAGCATCCAACATATATATATATGCAACCATAATGCATAATCCAATATGTATATGCAACAACAATGCATAATCCAATATGTATATGCAACCCCAATGCATAATCTAATATGTCTATAAAATACATGTTACCGTTTGGTGCCCGTACGTTTTTCTACGTAACTTTCCAAAATATGGGATGTGTGTTGGACTTTATCCCCTTCGTTGTGTTGCCACCTGGGAAGGCTCTACACAATTGCACAACTCAATATTAGAAGTCAAATCATAATCCATTACCAAAAGTCCAACAAAATAACCGAAAATCCCATTTTTTTGTGTCTCGCGATCGATCGCTCAAAGGCGCAGATCAATCGCGAGACTCCCCTGCCTCAATGCCCAAAAATCATCACTCCGCGATCGATCGCTAAAAACTTGCGATCGATTGCGGACTTCGCCGATCGATTGCGCAAACTCGAGATCGATCGCGAAAACACATTGTCCGCATGTAAAGAAGCCCGCGATCGATCGGTAAACTCCACCGATCGATCGCCGAGGTCTGTGACGCGATTTTCGACATGTTTACACATTTCACCTCCCCCCAACCCATACAACCCATTCAACTCCAACTCCTCTCAATCCAATACAACAAATACAACAATAATCAACATAAAACACATCCATAACCACAACCCAACAAATAAACATCACATTTCATATCAAACCCATTTATCCCCAAAAACACAAACCCATATCACTTCAAAACATATTTAAACATTACAAGGAGGGATTCATACCACTTAAAGCTTTAAATTCTTAGCAAGATTCAAGCAATACAAGCTTTGGAACTCTTCTCCTCTCCTCCTCCGTGCCAAGATCGATTTATGGGTTTTTGGGGAAGGGTTGAATGATAGATTGGAGAGTGGTGGGGAATGAAATGAAAAGGTGGGGTGTGGTATAAATGGTGTGGGGGTTTAATTTAAAAATGATAACCAATTAATTAGCATGATGTAGTAAAATATCCCAACATTATTTTAAGCATTTACTCAATAAAATGCACCATAACAAATATTAACATGTTTTTTCTATAACACTAGAATAAAGCCCAATAAATCATCTCAAATCATAATTTCCCCCACTATGCATCACATACACCCCGAAATGTATTACCAGTTCATGCCCACCACATAACTATATATTTCTCAACCATACCAATACAATAACACCATATAAACTCATAATAATAATTAATGGCCATAATGCACATAATTATTTCAGGATATCACAATATTTTCATCGCTTCAATAAGACAGCGGCAATTATTCTATTCATCGCTCGATATAACGACACATACCAATCAAATAAACTCATACACATATCCACATGTGTTTGCACAATAACAATTGTATATTTTTACCATCAATTGCTCGTATATCTCACTACATACCTTTTTCCACCGTGATAATTTAGAGATTATCATCTTCGCTACCCTGCTGCTTGGGAAGGCTCTACACAATCCAACAATGCCATATTAATAGATATAAAAGATCTCATCTCGAAATTCCCAAGAAAATAACAGTTTTTCAAAAATTTGTGCCTCGCGATCGACCGCTCGTAGCTCGCGATCGATCGCAAGGTGTCCAAAATTTCACATGAAAATTTCTGCCTCATGCGATCGATCGATGACAAGCCATTGATCGATCGTGACGCTGTTCTTCGCCCAAAAATGGGTTTGGCTTACGCGCGATCGATCGGGCCTTGCCCCGTGATCGATTGCGATGCCTTGTTTCTTCGAAAATTCTTCATTTTTCTGCATACATTCAACTCAATGCACAAATCCATGATATAGATCCAATCTATCAACAACAATGTATTAAAACACCATAATATAACTCATATCTCAACATTAAAGCTCATCCCAAGCTTGGAAATCAAATACCATTAACAAGGAAAAGATTAACGACTACTATTGCACACAACTCAAAACTTTTAGTTCCTTACCCCTTGTAGTCCTCCAATTCAAGTTCAAGATGCTAGTTCAAAGCAAAAATCCAAGCTTCCAAAAGAGTGTAAATTGGAAAATGAAGAGGGAGAGTTGGGGGTTTTTTGTAGAGAAAAGTGGGTGAAAAAGTGTGTAATGTGTGCAGATAAGTGTTTGTGGTTAAAAGAAAAGATTCCAACTCCACCTTATCTTCTATCATTTATGAGCCATGACATGACATAGCCAAGCCCTTAACCACACCATTTAACTCAAACATTTTTAATAAACTCTTAATTCAAATGAACATGTTTAATGATTTCTAATTCATGCCATTCCAATCACTTAGATAATTCTCCAATAAGCTATTCAATTTCATATTAGCAATTTCATGATCAACACATAATCATATCATACTCGGTTCATCTCAAAACCGAGTCTCAAACACAATTCCCTAATCAAGTCATAGTTCACTTAATCATTTTCGAGTATCATAGAGGCCCTCATTCCTGCCTAGATCAATGTGGAATCTCTTCGGGAATGTTATGATCCTGAAGGAAACTAGGAGATAAGAAATTCTGAATTAGATGAGGTGACCTATTAGGGAAAGAGTCGTTGTGCGTACTGAGATGTACAAGATAAGTATCACCAATGCATATAATCGAAGGGTTCGTCCGAGAACTTTTCAGGTCGTGGATCTGGTGTTGGGAAAAGCCAATCCAGCCGGTGATGTAAAGAAACTAGAGCCAAAATGGGAAGGACCCTACAAATTGAAAAAGGTGAATCGGTGAGGATCATACAGACTGGAAGATCAACAGGGCCGAGAGCTGAGGAGGCCTTGAAATCTTTACAATCTTAACAAGTACTTTATATGATGTTTTGATTGTTATTTTTCAATGGAATGAATTTGCTTTTATGTGAGTTTAGTTTGGCATTTTATTAGTTTATTCATGGGATAAGGATGTTTGGTCCATGTTTAAACCTAAAATTGCCTAAGTGTTTTATGCTCGGGATGTTCGAGCTTCGTTCAGAATTTTATTAGTTTATTCATGTGATCGGGATGTTTGGTACATGTTTAAACCTAAAATTGACGAAGTGTTTATGCTCGGGATGTTCGAGCTTCGTTCGAAATTTTATGTGTTTATTCATGGGATCGGGATGTTTCGTTCATGTTTAAACCTAAAATTGCCTAAGTTGTTATGCTCGGGATGTTCGAGCTTCGTTCAGAATTTTATTAGTTTATTCATGGGATCATGATATTTGGTCCATTTTTAAACCCAAAATTGTCTAAGTTGTTATGCTCGTGATGTTCGAGCTTCATTTGGAATTTTATTAGTTTATTTATGGGATCGAGATGTTTGATCCATGTTTAAACCTAAAAATTTACCTAAGTATTTTGCTCGGGATGTTCGAGGCCACACCATTTAGATAAGAAATGACAGAAATATTTTCATTAGTGGAGAAAAAGTATTACAAGAGCATAAAGGAGAAAATACAGCACTACCCTGTAACTTGAACAGCTCGTTAGGAAGACTTGTCATAGCCGTTTCTTTGTCCAGGAAGTCAGTTGAGGTGCCTTCAGGAGGATAACCCTTCGCCTCAAATTGGCGAGCATATGCTTCAAACCCATGCTCAAAATTTTTGCAAGCACGGTTAGACACCATATTGCTGTACTCCTCGAACTTCAGAAAGTTAGCCTCTCTTCTGCCAGATCTCCTATACCCGAGCCTTGAAGGAAGCCTTCTCTTGAGTAAACTGCTCGGATAGGGTCTTTTTGATCTCTTCGAGATCTGCTGATTTCTTTTCAAGCTCAGCTGACTTTATTCGCTCATCCTCGAGAGCTTTCTGGACCACTTCCTAAGCCTTCTTGTCAGATTTATGCTGCTCCTCGAGACGAGCCATATTCTTCCGAAGGGCTTCACACATGTGTTGGAACTGGTCATGCTCCTTCAGCCGAGCAGTGCTCTCCGCTCGAGTAGAGTGGAATCGGTTCAGGAGATCACCCGCTGTCATGTGGGCCTACACAAAAATATAAAGGGTAACAAGTATGAAAAACAATACTTGGAAATATCGTGATAAAATGAGACCTACCTTCACAAGAGAAGTGAAAAGTTCGTTCACCAAGTTGCTGAAAGCAAGCTCCCCAATAGCTTTCGATTTGGACTGTTGGGAGAGAAGAAGATGATGGATTGGGAGATTTTGCGGTCGGGTTTTTTTCATAAAGGGGACATGAGGATATTAGTCCCAATGGGAACATGTTTTTTGGGGGAAGGTTGAAGGTTGCTCAGAGTGTAGAAAGGTGCTGGTTGGGAAGAAGCTCGGGGTTCACAGGGAGTAGTTGCCGGCTTGGTTTTCTTGGTAGGGGGTTCGGGAGGAAGAACCTTGGCCCTCGGGTACCCCCTCTTACGAGGACGAGTAACCAAGGGTTTCCCCTCAGGTTGATCAGTGATGTCGATGATCAGGGAAGTAGGGTGGACCACTGGAAAAGGCTTCGCAACAGAGGGTGCTAGATCCTTTGATCCCGATGCGTGCCCCGAAGCTTGGTTTTTCGAGGCCTTTCCCTTCAAGTTGGTAAGAATCCTGGATCTGTTCATTTTCTCCTCTGCATAAAAGGGACAACGAGGCTAGCCCGGGCAATAATCACGATTTACGAGAAGGAAAAAATGCTCTAGTAACTCACCGAGGGGCTTGCGTAATAATGCGCCCTTCGGGTTCAGCAAGAACAAGTACAGCAGTCTGTTGTCAATAAGCTCCGCCAGATCATAATACTGGTCGCCAAGTTTCTGACGAACGGACATATACGGTTCTTTTTCGAGGAGACCCTTGATGGATTTTGCCCTCGGGAGACTTTCCCTCCACACCATGGGGCAGTTCCAAGGACGAAATGGGCGAACACAAAAGTAAAATCTCTTCCAGTTCTTTCTGGAAGAAGGGTAGTGTTTGAGGAAACCAACCCTCATGCTGGAAGAAAAATAAACAAGACCCACTTCCTTCTTATTTAGTTGGAAGTAAAAGTGAAATAGTTCGGGAGGGTAAATCCCATGAAAGAAAGGATAATAAAAAAACCAGCCAACAACATATAGCTATTGAGGAATAGTTGGATGAGCGAAACAGTAATATAGTTCCGAACAACAAGAAATAAGGCAGGAATAGGAAAGCACAAACCCCCTCGAATTTGGTCTATGTAAAAAGGGAAATAATCCTTAGGGGATAATTGAGGGCACGACCCTGTGGAGGGAACGATAATAGAAGTATCCTCAGAAATATTCCATCTGGCTCGGATGTGGGAGATGTGTTGCCTAGTACGAATCCTCGATTCAAAGATTTCGAACCAAGGACCTTAGTCGCAATCAAGCCCTGTTCGATGCCGTTTTGCTCATCCTCCCCTCGAACAGACGAGGAATCAGAAAGACACATAACAGAGAAGGCATTCTTGCTAAGTGAGTGCTCGAGATTTCTGAAGAAAAGTTGCTCCCTCGTGTGTGATGCCAGCTAGGAAGCAGATGGAAGCAAATGTAAGAAATGACGGGACATGATGGCATATTTATAGGGGGTACCATACGAACCGTCGCCAAATCTGCACCGTACGATCAACAGTCAATAATATATCTCGGGAAACTAAACATCGCGAAACATTTTGAAAATAAGGCGGGATAATCAGACTGGAGAAAAGATAGGGAAAAACCCCCGAGCAGGTCAAGACACGGATTTTACCTCAAGATATCCTGAACAGAAAGTACAAGTTTCCTGAAGAACATCAATACATGTTCGACGTACGGGGTCAAAGGGTAGCGGAAGACCCGGGCATAACTGACAAATCACCTGGCGTGGATTAACGTGCGATAATGGAGCGCGGATTTCTTAGACACGTCTTGAGTCAATAACGTCATGATCAGAGGAGATCATGCTCCGAATTTTTCATGTGTTAACTGCCAGGATCATCACTATAAATATACACTGATTGTCTCATTGCAAATGGTTGGATTTTTTAAGAAAGAAAATACTCTAGAGAGAGGATATTATATAGTCTGTTCGGTCTTTTACTCTTATGCTTTATTGAAAGTTCTTATTTGAATCCAAGCCCTATAAATCTATACAAGTTCATAGTGAAAATTTATAACGGACTAGGTCCCGTGATTTTTCCGTCGATTTGAAGGTTTTCCACGTAAAACTTGTGCTGTCTTTCATTTATTTTCTGCAACACTCACTTTACCAAACTTACCATCATTTATAATTTTTGATAAAACTTGCACCCTTGATCGTATAATTATTAAAACTGATTATTATTTATTGATTGAAGGTAGGTGCAACGCAACTTTCACTCCGTAAGCAACACATTGAATTTATGTAGCTAACTGTTGGGGCAGATGGAGAAAGATTAGGAGATATAAGTGATGACTCGGTTTGTTTCTTATAGAAGTTAAGTAAGATTTGAACAATTTAACATTTTTCTCGATCAAGCATTGACTTAAAATAACCCTAACATGAAAAATATAGTATTAAAATATACTTGGTCTATATGTAGCAATGGAAATAAAAGAGAAAAACCCTATAATTTAAATGCTTATATATTTATTGTTTTTTTTCTTTAAGATTGAATCAGATCCGAGGGTAGGTGGAAATGGGTTTTTTAATCTCAAATTTTTATTTACATAATTTCTAATGAACTAAAAAAGGTAAATTATGACCAAAGTGGTTAAAGATATTGAAGAACATTTCTTTGTCACAATACTTTGTCTTGTGTGATTAAATTTTGAAGATTACACTAAAAGAAAACCCGGATACTATTTTTTAAGGATTATGAGGATTGAAGAAAATATTCTAATTGATAGAAGCGTTTGGAGAAGATTGACTCACATATTCTACCTGACTTGATTCTTCATATTATTCATGAAGTCTATCCCAATTTATTGGGATTAAAAGCTTAGTTATCGTTGTTAGAGATGTCAAACGAGGCTTGCCATGTCGGCATAGTTTGGAAAGGGACCATGCCAGCACGTCCGGTTTCCACGAAAGGATGGCCCGACAAGGCCCATTTCAATTTTTTTTTAAATTTTTTTTAAATTTTTTTGCTTTTCCTGGTCGATAGGTGCTTTATGTCGATTGATCGGTATAACCGAATATTGAAAATATAATGAATATATTGCTTCGGATGCTACCAAGCAATGGTCACGTAAGTTGCCGATCGATCAATAGCATTACATAAAAAAAAAATTGTACCCACAAGCCTAAACCCTTGGTCCGGCACAGCCCAGTCCTACGAGCCGTGCCAGCATAGTCCGTCACCGTAGTGACACGGGTCGTGCCGGCGTGTCGTGTCCATGCCGTGTCTCGTGTCACTTGACCCGTTTGACACCTTTAGGATCTCTACACCAAAGTTGGGAAAATAATCATATGGATTGGGTGTTTGCAAATACCAAAGTATATATATATATATATATATATATATATATATATATATATATATATATATATATATATATATATATATATACTTGTAAGATCATGTACATAGAAGTGGAGCGCCACGTCGTCAGAATTAAATACTATAATATATATGGTGCAGAAATTTTAGTTATATTAAATAAATCGTTTGATACAGGCCACAGTTTGTGCATGAGTACGTTGTGTCTCCCAGAGTATTTAATCTACATTTAATTCCTGCCTATATATTCATTTAAAACTCCTTAATGTTTTTAGGATTTTCATAAAAACACCCAAAATCTCATTTTTTTCTTCTAATAAACAACTCCTAATAAGGGATAGTGAATGCAGGGGCCTTAATGAACATGAAATCCTTCAGTTTCTGTCAACTTGAGAGATCCCAAGAACATACTTTTGCAAAAAACTCACAGTCATGATAAATTTAAGCCCTAATATTCCCTTACTATGTAAAATTAAATAACAGGCCCATCATGCTTCCGTATTACAATAAAATGTTAACAAACTGAAATATACCATTTTGACCATAACGGCACCGGGTGAATTGGGTTACAAAGCCACCAGTGGAAAACTTACTGCCTCCAGACTGTTTTAGGAATGGCTCCTTACCATCCAACCTCAGCACGCAGGCGAGGTTAGTCTGCCAGTTATCCGACTCCTTTAGAAACCGCAAATCACAGCCCTAATTCGTTTCCTACCTTAGGTATAATCAAGATATAAGAAAGATTTAAAGAAATATGGGAGATAGATGGGCAACAACTTATTTTATTCTAGAAACACATATAATATCTATTACGTTAAAACGTTTCCTTTTGGGAGGAGATGAACTTAACTTCTCATATAGATAAGGCTTGACTTAAGAACACATAAACTAAAATCAAACAGAACAATATTACAAACGATTACAAAAGAAAGAAATAAAATATTACAAAACTATGAAAGTTGAAGAATTACAAAGCTTGGATACTACAATTTTTATTCTCAGAAAACTATGGAGAATTTTCGATGTCCTTAGCTTCCTAAATGAGTGCCCTTATATAGGCATGGATCTGGACTTCAACTTCGGATTCCAAATCTTGATAATTGTTAGGTGCTCTCGTGAGTACGCCTTAACTTTCACGTGGTTTGGCATCTTTGTCTGGTTATGCCAACATTTTCTCGTGAGTGGTCCATTATTTTGTCTGAGTGCGTTGAAACAGTTATCGCACTAATTTTTAATGGTCCGCACATTTTCCTTTGTCGGAGAATATTTACATTATTGGTTTTTGTGGTCCCCGAGCTTTAGGAAAATGGGCTCTCTTGTCAGCAGGTCTTTTGTCTCTTCCTGCCTCTGATCTGTCGGGTTTAAATTCCGAATCCTTTCCCGAACTCTTGTTTTTCTGCTCCGGGCATGCTTGGAAATAGTCTATCCATCGGCCAACGTGTGCCATGTTGCATAATTTCCGATAAGTTTATTTTCCCGCCGGAATCTTGTTTTCCCAAAGAATTCTTCTTTTCGTTTCAAAGAGTTCTTCGACAAATCTTGTTGAGGTTCATGTCATGGAATTCAGCATGAAAGTTCCGTTGCCTGAATTCTGAAAGAACTTGAATGAGTATTTGGCTTTGTCCATTTCCGTTAGACAAACCCAAAGACCCCATGCTCGTCTGGTTGAAACTTCATATTCTGTGATAGTTCCAGCCAAAACTTGTATGTCGTCTGGCAGCGTCATTCTTATATTTTTTTAAGGCGTTTCCATCTGGTCGTCTGAGCTTGATAAAATGAAAAGCTTCAATAAAGCCCTTCTTCGCTGGTTCTGGAGCCGTACTGAAAAAATACAACTCCAAGTGTCTCATATAGCCAAATGTGGATTATTTGCTTATGTCTCGTGAACAGCTTCTCTCATCCACTTTGCTGATTTTGAAATTTCAGAGAATGCTGATGCTACAGTATAAACCGAAGAAAGAGCACGAAATTATACCATTTTTGAACTTCGTTGGATGGCTTCCTAGTTTCATCCAAACCATTGGATATTTTTCGAAGATATCAACAATTGTTTTGTCTGGGTTGATACCCCGTCTGATTATTAAGTTCTCCCAAGTGCGTTGGTAATCCTGCATAGGAGAAGAAACTAAATCATCATTAGCTTGAACCCTAAAGGTGCCAGTCATTGGCCTAAGGTTAAACTCTCCCTCTTTTGCCCCACAGGTGCTGGGTTGCTTTGACGGTTCAGATTGTGACCCCTGATCCTCAATATTCGCTACAACTTGTACATCCTCAAGGAATGCATCATCTGCAGCACTTGTGACAGGGGTACTTGAATCCCTTGCCTCCGGGTTAGATGAGCCCCGTTCTTTAAACACTGCTTTTTGCACCGTTGGAGGTGCGGCCTGGAGGATGGGCCCTTTCAAGACTTCAAACAGACGTTCATGGTCCCGAAAGCAAGCTCGTATATGATCAGTAACAAGTTCTTGATCTGCTAGTTGAAGTCGTCCTGCGAACTCCGCATTGAGACAAAGAGTCTCAAAGTCTCGTTCCAGGATCTTCAGGTTTTCCCTGAGATTCCTAACTCGTTTGAGGGTATCGCTAGCAATGTGACCCTCCATCTCTTGTTAAGAAATCTGCAAGAATATTTTTATCAGATTTCACAATGACAATAATCATAATATTGGCATTCAGCTTGCCATCTTAAAAGTCTAGCCTTTTATGGTTTTGATTCAATTTTATTTTTTAGAAAAAGACTTAAAACTAGTATTATCTATTTTCAAGATAAATTTCTTTGCGAGTAAAAATAATGGCCATTTTTTAAAAGCCTTTCGAATTGCAAAGAACTCTTTCTCGTTGATATGCCATCGGATTGCTTCAGTGTCTGTGAAGAGACCGCTACAGTGTCTGCATGGCATTTCTCCGTCTGGTGTGGCTTTCATAAGTACTGCAGCCCACCAATGATCGCTGGCATCTGTGTATAATACCAGTTCATCCTCGTCGTTTGGAATTGCAAGCATTGGTAGCTGCCTGCAAACTTCTTTAAGCTAGTTGAGAGCTTGTCTGTGATCTTCATTCCACTCGAACTTGACATCTTTTTTGAGTAGTGGACTGAACACCTTCATGTGATTTGCTAGGTTATTGATGAACATCTCAGCAAAATTAACAACTCCCACAAAACTCTGAAGATGTTTTAGATCCTTGAGGTCATCCGATATCCTTGCACCTTTTCCACAATATGATTCTGCAAGATGATTCAGATTCGTCGATCTTAATTCCAAGGAATTCGATCTGTCTAGTAGCAATAATTGTCTTCCGTTCGGAGAGCACTAGTATTTCCTTGTAACAAACATCTGAAAATATTTTCAAATATTTAAGATGTTCTTTCATGTTTCTTGACGCTATGAGGATATCGTCAATATACACGAACATAAAGTTCAAGTAATCTTTGAAAAGATTATCCATCTTCCTTTGGAATATCTGGGGAGCGTTTGTCAATCTCATTGGCATGACATTCCAGATATAATGTCCTTGTGGTGTGGATAATGCTGCGAACTTTCTGTCAACTTCCTCCATCTTAATCTGGTAAAATCCAGACTTACAATCGAACTTAGAAAACACTTTGGCATTTTTGATGCTATTAACCAAATGTTCTCTGTTTGGGATAAAATATCCGTCGAAATCCAAGATGTCGTTGATTCCTTTATAGTTGATTACTAATCTTGGCTTTCCTCTTTTGATTTCTCCATGATTTTGAACAAGGAATCCTGGACTGCTATATGAAGAAACACCTGCTAAGATTAACTTAAGGTCCAAATGTTCCTTAAGTATTATCTGCATATCCATCCGATCTTCCATATTCATGGGGATTGGTCTGAATCTTACGAACTCATTTTCTTTTCCAGCTTTCACCTTCAAAGTAGCTTTGAGCTCATTCTTATTCCACCATGCAAGTGGATCCTCGTTGTAGTTCCTCTGAACTTTCCTTTTCACATCCTCTAGAGTAATTTGCTCTTTGATGGTAGCTTCAGGTTGTGGAACTTTATCTTGTAATGCCTTTTTTTATTAGCAACAGGGTTTCTGGAGTAACTTCTTCCTCATCCTGTTCTCTAAACGATATGATATTAACCCAGTCAAAAGTTTGAGAATTCTTTTCACTAGGACCTTATTGTCTGAACTGAAGGATTGCTTCTCCAAATCGCCGTTGATCCTTCATCTTTGGGTGTCAAAGTTTTCCTTCATCACCACGCTTGCTGCAAAACTAATGGGAAATTTTCAGTGAAACGCCTCTCTTAGTCTCTGCACATTAATCTTGTGATCACAAATGGTTGTGAAAATAAGTCACATTGTTTCGTTCTCCTGAGTGAATCGCTTGAATGTCTGTAGGAAATTGTTTCCTAGCAGCATATCTGCTCCTGTTTCTTGGAAATAAATATGTGGAGTTTTGACTTTGTACCATGGGGTACCGCCTGCTTCGTTGATAATGATTTCCGCTCCTTGGATTCCTTCCTTAAGAATAAGGATTCGTTTGGAAAAGTCTCTTCCGGCAATAGCTAGTAATTTCTCACCAACTTCTTCGGGGAAGATATCTCGTCTGGCAGTACATATTCCAGCTCCTGAATCAATGTAGGCCGCAAAATATTCTGCCTGATACTTCGTATATAACATCCCGACGGAGATGTATATTGAGAATGGACTGGTGGTCATCTGATCCGATATCGCTTTCCTTCCACTGTGAATTCCATTTCGTCTTCTAATCTTTCCCAAGGTTTATGTTCCTCGAGAAATTCATTCCCTAGAATAAGCTGTTCTGGGATTCTTCCTGCAGTTCCTGCAATTGTTAGATCAATTTCACCAAATTTAAGGTTTCCTTGATACCTGCCAACTGTAGGTTGTTGCAAATAACAGAGGAAATCACAAGGGAAGATATTATCTTTTCCGTAATGTCAAAAATTATCTGCACTTCTCTCCAGCCTTCTAGGCATTTCAGCATTCCTGTTGTTTTGAATACATCAGGGATTTTCTGAATTATGCTCGAGACTACCTTCTGTTTTTCCCTCGGATAGTTGTTGATTAACCTATCCTGTTGGAAAGACATCCTTCTTGCCTGGATCATAAGGCTCCTACTTCTGATCAGAACAGGTTGATCTTGTATCCTAATGTCGATCTCTCCTGTTGTCGGAGTATCAATGATGTCCGGCAATACTGCTTTGGCAAAATACTTGAAGATTCAGGGGACTTCAATGAATTCCTTTCTCAAGAATACATCTGAATGATGAGTATTCGATATGACACCTTGTAGGTGATCGAGTAAGGCATGTTTCCTTCTTTCAGCAACTCATTTCTTTTTAAATCTTGATGAAGAGTTAGAGCTTTGTTGAAATCTCGATCCCCCAAATTGTATACAGTTATAGGATAGATGTTGAAAGCCATCTTTCTCGCATACAAATTTCTTGCAACTGCTCCCAAACAAGAGTCTTTGAGGTTCTGGATTCTCTTGTCAAAGATCGCCGGGTTGAGAGGCGAATCAATTCATTCCTTAAATGTTGCATTGATGATGACTCTAATGGCTCTGATATGAATCCATGAGAGTGTATAGCAACTTCTCTTTTGACCTTGTTTTGAATCTCATGGATTTCTCTATAGGGGATTAATTGCATCTCGATTTGGTTTCCCGTGAATTCCATCAGGATTGCAAATTCACCTATTGTTACACTATGGATAATCTGATGTCTCCTGCTTCGAAGACCAATCATATCAATGGCTTTCTTCATTGCTCCAATTGTAACTCCATCATACATCTGAAGCTTTGGCTCTTCCTTCATGATCCTCATAAGAGTTTTATGAGAAACAGTGGTATGAGAGAAAAATCCCAACGGCTCTTCTCTGATCATGTGTTGAAGGAACTCTCCTTCACTCTGATTCTGAGCTGGATTCACCTCAATCATCAGAATAGATCTCTTCTTCATAGATGTTTTCATCTGAGGGAATATCCTCAAATTGATACACCTGTACCAAATCCTGGAAAAAGACAGCATCTTCAAATTCTTTGGTATGCTCGAACTGTCTTACTCCTCGGCTTTGGTTTTCTGGACAATCTGTAGAGATATGTCCTCTTTGAAACTCTCATTTGCACGAGTATGTGTGCGTCTGAAAGTTCTCTTCGTTGGTGTTCTGCTAGAACTAATTTGATTAGAACATGTTGACAAGGTTATACTCCTTTTTGGTCCTGATCTTTGCCCAGATCTGTAACTTCGGGCTTTATGCTTTGACCAGGACTTCTAGGTCTCCATGAAGACCTAATACTTCTTGAACTACTTCCTCGGGCATATGGATGAGCTCCGTGCTTTTTCATCTTTCGCCTCTGGGGGTATTTCTAATGATTATAGGGATATCATTCCATGTACAGCAAAGAGGAGATATTTTGTTGATTCCTCTGAGCTTCTTGAAATTCTTTTGGAGTTTTTCTTGGTAGCACCACTCCGCAAGTTTTACCTTAAGAAATGACATTCTCCTGGACACCATATCGATTGCATGAGGTGTATACTCCTGGATAAGCATTTTGTGAACGTACCGCAAGTGTACGGTGTCAAGTTTTAGTATAGGAATTTGAAAGTACGGATGTCGAACCCACAGGGATTGAAAATTAAGTTACACCAAGTACTGTAATTAGAATAGTCTCGACTTTATTTAGATAACCGATAGCATGATTATTAAATTAATCTACTAAAATAAAATAATAATTAACAAGATGGTAATTTAAGTGGAGAAAATCAATGAGAACGGATTCTAGAGGTTCGACTTCACTCAACTATCCACTATGTCGTGTTTTCCTAGTTTACTAGCCGAGAATTCTTATTTGTTTCTACTCCCCCTCCCGGGTGTTAAGCAGAAGTAAATATCTAACATTAATCTTGATATCCCTATCTAAGATTAATTATCAAACAATTGTAAAAGCACAGTAATTCCTATGACGACTTCTATGGAGTTGTAGGCCTTCCGAACAATATAACTACCACGATACGAATTCCTTCTTTCCTATTCACAACCCCCTCTCCCGAGTGATAGATCACGAATATGGAATCATTCAATCCATGGCCAGTAGATTAAAAGCATTAAGAACAGGAAAACATAAATAAACCATATGAAAAACCATTGACATAATTTCAAGTCAAGATCCGTCTAACCCTAGAATAATAAATTAGTTCATGAATACATTAAATAAACACATAGACATGTTCTTAATCATCATAAACATAAAGGAAGAGATAATCAAACGAATTGGATGATGGCCCTCCGTCCCCGGTAGTCGCCGTCGTCTTCTCCGTCGTCAAAATCTCTACCCTTTCGATGTAAGCGCACCGCCTCGAATGATCTCCTCCTCTTTTCTCTTTTGCTCTCGGTCGTCTGCCTCCTTCTCTCAATTTACGTCTAAAGATCTTTTTTTCTTCCCTTTCGTGCGTTGTCCTCTTTCTCTTATATCTTCCCTAAAAATCTCCCTTCTTTCACGTGCGTATCTTTTTTTTAAGTTAATCTCCTAATCTCCTCTAAGTCACGTACACTTTTTTTGATAGATTTTGTTTCCTTGGTTCAAATATCAATATCCCTTTCCAGAATGAAAATCTCTTCACTTTAATCTCTTCTAATCCGTGCATATCTGCTACTTCGTTAATAAAATATTCGGTCCAAAGTTTCCATGTCACGTGTAATGTGCATGATCTTTCCTCTTTTCAGCCTCAAATTGAGTCATTGTCATATTTATTCACTTTTCATCATCTTTTATTAATAAAATGCTTCATTATCTGGATTCCTACAAAATAACACAGAACAAAACCAAAAGTGTAATTCTGATCGAAAACTAACACTAAACCATGCAAAATAAGAGGAAATATAAGTGTATAAAATACACTTATCACATTTCTCTCCATGGGCTCGGAATTTTACAAATAACAATTCTGCTGCATCTTTTTCTTCTATCTTTGCTTCCATCGATACTCTGCAAAGAGTTTGACGAACTCGTCTGCATAACAGATATCATGTAGTTCCAGGCTAATTAGAGTTTGTCTATATTTTTTAGCCTTTTTCCCTCCATTCCTTCGAAGTAACTTACTCCAATGAAACAGATTTTAAAGAATTTTGTCATCTTGTCCACGATTTCTTTCAGGACTCTCAGGCTAAAAAAATTTCATTGGTACCTGGGTCTCCCATATCCCAGGCAATCTTGACTGATCCTTCCAGACTCATTTTGAGAAGTAAAATGAATCCTTCTTTTCTTAGATCGAGCGTTCATGCTGGTATTCTCATTGCTGAAGCTCATTCATCAATAAGAACTTCTCTGTATTTGAAATTCAAGATATCCATGTTGAGCATAAGTCCATATGGGTTATTGGATCTAGCTGAGGTTTCCGTAAGGCGTTTGATGTATATCTGGCGTGCGGGAACAATTTCTTGTTCCAACTAGGGGACCCAAAGTTGCTGAGGTTAAATCTTCCTTGTGTGGCATACTTTGATCACCTTCGGGTGGATTGTGTGACCCTAAACTCTCTTGTTGTGGAGGTCTTGGTACAAGCTCTCCCGTCTCTAATTCTACGAGATTTATTCCCGCAGCAAGATCTCGCAGATCTTCCAGGTTGATTCTTTCCAACTTTGTGGGAAGTATGGTCTCTCCTCGTAGGACTGCAATCATTTTTTCAGTCTCAGGTCTTTGTACTCATCTGCTTTCCCTTTTTGGTGTAAAAGGGGTTCAGTTCCGTATGACGGTGGTAGCCATCCTCCATTTCTTCTCCTTGTCGGACTTGGTCTTGACTCCGACTCCTTAACTTGGGTTTGAACATCTGGAAAGTTTTCAAGAATCTCCTCCTGATGTTTAATCATAATCTCCATCTAACTCTGAATCTGATGAATCTGTGCAGGGACATGGTATTGAAGGAAGCCATAACGATGCACTGTCTTCTGAATCTATCTAAGATCTTTGGATATCTTAGAAGAATCTGGCTCGATTTCGCGAAAGCTTGGTTCTCGCATCCTAATCATCTGGTTCAGAACCTGTTGGATCATTGGTGGCTGGAACCACATCGTCATATTCAGGATGATCGTCTTCCTGAAGTTTGTCTAACTTGAAATGTAGTTTGAGGTTCACTTGATGTAGCCTCTTAGCCATCCTTTCGAGTTTTTTGTAAGGCTATGTCGGGTGTGCATAATCTTGTTCCTCGTAATAGTTTCCACTTATGGTTGAAGCGTTGAGCTTCTGCCATATGCTCTTGATTTAGTGCTTCCAATTTTTGGAAATACCACCTGTAAGAATGACACTTCGAAAATTCGTTCGGGTCTATATTTTCTTGAATCGTCTCCTCCGTATATGTTACAAATAATATTCAAGATATTATTATCGTATTTTCAGAATAAATATAGGCTCTGATACCAATTTCGCAAATCTAATCGTAAATGACAAGTTTATTAGAAACATGGTAAAACTTGGGGGTAATTTTAAAAAGTGATTAAAACTTCATGGGGTATAATGCAATTAATCAATTACCACTTGTAAAGGAAATTTATAAACTGTTGTGGGGTAGGGAGTTAGGATGAAGATGAAAGTATGATTGGGGAGTTAGAATATAAAATAATGGACAATGGGAGTTATGTTAAAGAAAAGTTTGGATTTTAGGATTTATTGGTAGTTTACCCTTAGTTTTTTAGTCATAATTTGATATATGAGGTTGGCCATTTCAATTTCTTTTAATTTGTTTTTAAATTTTTTTGCTTTTCCTGATCGATCTGTGCTTTATGTCGATCAATCGGTATAGCCAAATATTGAAATATAATGAATATATTGCTTCGGATGCTACCAATCAATGGGCACGTAAGTTGCCGGTCGATCAATATGGAATGGGTGTTTGTAAATACCAAAGTATATAAATATATATATATATTTATATATGTTGATACTTGTAAGATCATGTACATAGAAGTGGAGTGCCATGTCGTCAGAATTAAATATTATAATATATATGGTGCAGAAATTGTATCAATGATGTCCGGCAATACTGCTTTGGCGAAATCCTCGAAGATTCTGGGGACTTCAATGAATTTCTTTCTTGCGAATACATCTGAATGATGAGTATTCGAGAGTGCGTATGACACCTTGTAGGAGATCGTAAGGCATGCTTCCTTCTTTCAGCAACTCATTTCTTTAAAATATTGATGAAGTGTTAGAACCTTGTTGAAATCTCGATCCCCCAAATTGTATGCAATCAATGCGAGTGTATTAGCAACTTCTTTTTTGACCTTGTTTTTAATCACCTAGATTTCTCTATAGGAGGAATATTGCATCTCTATTTGGTTTCTCGTGAAATCCATCAGGATTGCAAATTCACATGTTGTTACCCTATGTATAATAAGATGTCTCCTGCTTCGAAGACCAATCATATCAATGGCTTTCTCCATTGTTCCAATTGTAAATCCATCATACATCTGAAGCTTTGACTCTTCCTTCATGATCCTCATAAGAGTTTTATGAGAAACAGTGGTATGAGATAAAAATCCTAACGGCTCTTCTCTGATCACGTGTTGAAGGAACTCTCATTCACTCTGATTTTGAGCTGGATTCACCTCCATCATCAAAATAGATCTCTTTTGCATAGATGCTTTCATCTGAGGGAATATCCTCAAATTGATACACCTGTACCAAATCTTGTAAATAGACAGCATCTTCAAATTCTTTGGTATGCTCGAACTGTCTTACTCCTCGGCTTTGGTTTTCTGGACGATCTGTAGAGATATGTCCTCTTTGAACTCTCATTTGCATGAGTATGTGTGTTTCTAAAAGTTCTGTTCGTTGGTGTTCTGCTATAACTAGCTTGATTAGAACATGTTGACAAGGTTCTACTTCTTGTTGGTCCTGATCTTTGCTCAGATCTGTAACTTTGGGCTTTCTGATTTGACCAGGACTTTCTAGGTCTCCATGAAGACCTACTTCTTCTTGAACTACTTCCTCGGGCATATGGATGAGCTCTGTTCTTTTTCATCTTTCGCTAGGTGTAGTTTCCAATGATTGTAGGGATAGCATTCCCTGTACAGCAAAGAGGAGCTATTTTGTTGATTCCTCTGAGCTTCTTGAAATTCTTTTGGAGTTTTGCTTGGTAGCACCACTCCGTAAGTTTTACCTTAAGAAATGACATTCTCCTGGACACCGTCTCGATTCCAAGAGGTGTATACTCCTGGATAAGCATTTCTCTCCATGGGCTCGGAATTTTGGCAAAGAACAATTCTGCTGCATCTTTTTCTTCTATCTTTGCTTCCATCGATACTCTGCAAAGAGTTTGACGTACTCGTCTGCATAACAGATATCATGTAGTCCAGGCTAATTAGAGTTTGTCTATATTTTTTAGCCTTTTAATCCTCCATTCCTTCGAAGTAACTTACTCCAATGAAACAAATTTTAAAGAATTTTGTCATCTTGTCCACGATTTCTTTCAGGGATTCTCAGGCTAAAACTTCTTCCATGGTACATGAGTCTCCCATATCCCAGTAAATCTTGACTGATCCTTCCAGACTTATTTTGAGAAGTAAAATGAATCATTCTTTGCTTAGATCGAGCGTTCCTGTTGCTATTCTCATTGTCGAAACCCATTCATCAATAAGAACTTCTCTATTTTGAAATCGAAGATATCCATGTTTAGCATAAGTCCATATGGGTGGATTGGATCTAGCTGAGATTTTCGTAAGGCGTTTGATGTATATCTGGCATGCGGGACAGTTTCTTGTTCCAACTGGGGGATCCAAAGTCGATGAGGTGAAATCTTCCTTGTGTGGCATACTTTGATCACCTTCTGGTGGATTGTGTGACCCTAACTCTCTTGTGGTGGAGGTCTTGGTACAAGCTCTCACGTCTCTAATTCTACGAGATTTAATCTCGCAAACGAATCAACAGGATCTCGCAGATCTTCCAGGTTAATTCTTTCTATTACTTTGTGGAAGTATGTGCTCTTCTCGTAGGACTGCAATCATTTTTTCAGTCTCAGGTCTTCGTACTCATCTGCTTCCCCTTTTTGGTGTAAAAGGGGTTCTGTTCCGTAGGACGGTGGTAGCCATCCTCCGTTTCTTCTCCCTGTCGGACTTGGTCTTGACTCCAACTCCTTAACTCGGGTTTGAACATCTCGAAGGTTTTCAAGAATCTCCTCCTGATATTCAATAATCTCCATCTTACTCTGAATCTGATGGATCTGTGCAGGGACATGGTATTGAAGGTAGTCATAACGCTGCACTGTCTTCTGAATCAGATCTTGGGTTTTAGAAGAATCTAGCTCGATTTTCGAAAGGTTGGTTCTCCCATCCTAATCATCTGGTCCAGAACTTGTTGGATCATTGGTGGCTGGAACCACATCGTCATATTCAGGATGATAGTCTTCCTGAAGTTCGGCTAACTCGAACTGTAGTTTGAGGTTCACTTGATGGAGCCTCTTAGCCATCCTTCGAGTTTTTTGTAGTAGGCTATGCCGGGTGTGCATAATCTTGTTCCTCGTAATAGTTTTCACTTATGGTTGAAGCGTTGAGCTTCTGCCTTATGCTCTTGATTTAGTGCTTCCAATTTTTGGAAGTACCACCTGTAAGAATGACACTTCGAACATTCGTTCGGGTCCATATTTTCTTGAATTGTCTCCTCCGTATAGGTTATAAATTAATATTCAAGATATTATTATCGTATTTCCAGACCTAGGATCTGATACCAATTTCGCAAAGTCTGATCGTAAAAGTTTATTAGAAACATGGTAAAACTTTGGGGTAATTTTAAAAGTGATTAAAACTCCATGGGGTGTAATGCAATTAATCCATTACCACTTGTAATGGTAATTGTGTTGTGGGGGTAGGGAGTTAGGATGAAGATGAAAGTATGATTGTAGAGTTAGAATATAAAATAATGGATAATGGGAGTTAGGTTAAAGAAAAGTTTGGATTTGAGGATTTATTGGTAGTTTACCCTAAGTTTTTTTGTCACAATTTGATATATGAGGTTGGCCATTTCAATTTCTTTTTATTTATTTTTTTAAAGTTTTTTGCTTTTCCTGATCGATCGGTGCTTTATGTCGATCGATCGGTATAACCAAATATTGAAATATAATGAACATATTGCTTCGATGCTACCAATCAATGGGCACATAAGTTACCGATCGATCAATAACATTAAATAATAAAAAAAAATTTGTACCCAAAGGCCTAAACCCTTGGTCTAGCACAACCCACTCCTACTAGTCGTGCCAGCATATCTTGTCCATACCATGTCTCGTGTCACCTGATTGTTTTGACACCTCTAGGATCTCTACCCCAAAGTTGGGAAAATAATCATATGTACCGGGTATTGTAAATACCGAAATATATATATATGTTGATGTTTATAAGATCATGTGCCTAGAAGTGGAGTGCCATGTCATCAGAATTAAATACTATAATATATATGGTGCAGAAATTTTACTTATATTAAATAAATCGTTTGATACAGGCCACAGTTTGTGCATGAGTACGTTGTGTCTCCCCACAGTATTTAATCTACATTTAATTCCTGCCTTCTGTTTCCGTTCAGAGATCCAAAGAAAATCAAGTGTATGGATGACTCTAAGTCAAAATCGATTCATTTAATAATAATAATTATTATAGTACTGTTTGGTTAGAAATATAATTATTAATTTTGATATCCAAAACAAATCAAATTTTTAATAAAATATCACTTATCTTTATTCCTGTTATTAATAAAAAAAATAAATATAACAAATACCCAATCGTAGTACTTGATAAGAAAAAAATCTTTCAATAATATTTTACTTTATTTAAAATTTTAAATATATAAATATTATATCTTTGGGTTTGCTCCAAATTCGATTCTTTTAATGCGAACATGCTTGAACAGTTCGAATAATTGTTGTTTACGTTAATGATTTAAAATTTCAAGAGATTCGTTTATTTATAAATATATAATATATAATAATAATAAAAGCGATTCTGAATAACGAGAAAAATCTGTGAAATAGTCTATTATTAAAACAAATTACAGATAAGATTGGAGACATCATCTGACCCATGCCCTTCTGGGAGTTGATATTCACCAACAAAGTGAGTATAAATATCCGAGTTTTGGTAGTATTCTCCAATATTTTCGTTAATCGATAAAAAAATATAGTAGAATATATATAAAATACTACATTTTTTTTACATGAAAACCTTTAAAAACAAATGAAAAAATTATAAGATCTAGTCCAATATAAATTTTCATTTTAAATAAAAGTAATTTACAATGTTCCAATTCAATATTTGAGCAAAATAATAAAAATAGAATAATCAAGGGTTTTTTTTCTTCTTGATTGCACGAGTCGAACATAAGTTTTATATCCTTCTCTGGGTTTGTTTGATGATGCCCTTAAGGGTAGTGCCCTTAGGGGCATTATCACCATTCATTTGGAATCTTTTTTTAAAAAAGAAAAAAAAAGATTCCAAATGGATGGTGGATAATGTCTCTGAGGGCAGTGCCCTTAAGGGCAGCAACAATGAAACCCCTTCTCTGAGCGTTTTGTTTAGCAAGAAATCTCTCTCTCTTCTATGTGACACAAGACTGGTATTTATAGTGAAATATTTAGCACTTAAGGTGCGCCAGATCCTGAACATGATCTGCCCCTCCTCGTGGCATGATTGGCTATAGATGTGTCAGAGAAATTTGTGCACCATCCATGCACGTGTATCCTTCCGTGTTGATTGACAGTTATCCGTTATTTGACCACGTGGGTCGAACAGACATCTTCTCGGTTCGAATACTTCTTGTTCGGCGCTTATATGAGGATTTACCCGAAGAGAGATATTCTTTATATGACATTAATATATATATATATCTCAAAGTTTCTATTATATTATCGAAAACCGCACTTGTTAATGATTATTTTTATCTGAACGAAAAAGATACTAATTGGAAATCCAGGTTGGATGAAGAATATTAGTGAGCCGAAGCAACCTTAGCTACAAGTCTGCAGTGTTTCAATGAATGAATGAGTATGGCCACCCAGTGTTTTCTCACTCACTTAAAGTAGTATAAATAATGAGATTTCAGTGTGTTGTCATATCATTTAAAGAAATTGGGGAAAACAATATATGAATACAATGAGGAAATTCTTGGTGTATCCGGTATACTAAAGACCAACTTATATATGCACATATATACAATATATTATGTGGTGTGTTGATGTTTATGTGCACCTGATGCAACCAAGAATTTTCCGAATACAATGCCTATTTTATTTTATGTTCCCTTTCATTTATCATTTACTTGTCAGGGAATCTGTAATCAATAATCGAAAAATACTTATATAGACCTGATGTTATGTAAGACCAAGACACAAAAATATGTATGTATATATTTGTATGCGTTGGTGTTTGTAAGACCGAGTGTATAGAAGTGTGACTGTCTATAATATATCTATGTAAATTGGTTCTATAAGTTGATCTAAGTTGGATTTTGGTCATCTAAATAGTTAAAATTAAGTCTTCTTACAATAATTTGGCTTCTTTGATTTTTAATCATTTTCTCATCAGGTTGTTTATCCAAGTTATTAAATTAAGAGATACACTTTTGCTAATTAGAAGCCAAAATCCAATTCAGGTAAACTTACATAATAAAAATTATTATTGTTCCATAAAAATATTTAAACAAGTCCCAAAAAATTGTATGCGAGTACTAAAAAAAGGGTATGCGAAGGATAATGATTTTAATACACTAAAAATCAGTTATTCTTTAATGTATTATAGTCGCGTAGAATAAAGTTTTTGTGAAACATGGTTTCATGGAGCCAAAAACATGCATTCTCCATATAAAACTGGGATGGTAGGGGCCAAGTTTGTTTCTTTGGGTGAAAGGAGCATACGCGATAACACATAAGCATTTAATAGCAATAGATTGAGATATACTACGAGAACCAAAGAAAAATTTACTTCGTGTTGTGCAATTACGTCAGTCTTCTACAAGAGCGTTTCGGTCAGAATGTTTTCATTAATCTCTTTGAACTCCATGTCTTTGTAACTTCGAACGATATCTTATTCGGTCCTCTTCTTGCTCGCTAAAAGGAAAGAAATTCATGAATCACTCGACATATATGTGCAACCATACGTCCTACATAATCAAACCAGTATAACTGAATTTCTTGCATGTTTTCTTTTAATACGAGCATATATTAATAAACTGAAATGTCTTTAAGGAGGAGACAAGTAAAAAGGCGACTTGCACAATAATAAAATATGCATATGTTAATAATTTAATGGTAGCTTGTCTTATAATAAAATATTTGACAACACATTGGATTGTCATATGATTTTTTTTCTGATTGACGATGGTTCGAGTCTTATTATGTGTAAAATTATTTCACCTGATAAGATATATAATACCGGATTGCTTATTTATATTTGACTATTTTTTGACAATGGATTTTCTCCATTTCTCCAACTTGATGTTTCAAGATAATTTATAACATTTTTTTTAAAAGAAGTGTGTATTATGTTAATAGAAAATCAAGTACAACGAAAAATTAGCCAAAATTGCCCAATACACAACAATACAAGCAAAAAACAGCGGCAAATACAATCGCCTAGCATTAACACTGACTAATACACATCTAGTAAGGGGTGGACATAAAGGTGAGATGGTAACATGAATCATCGTAGCAGTACAAGACTTTGACCGTGAGAGTGCAGAGACCATCTGAGCAATCTCGGTCCCCTCAAACCATGTAGCACAGAGTATGGTCAAGCAAGAGAGCTGTCTTCGAACATATCTGAATGTACAAATAAGGAAAAACGAGAAACATAAACTGATAAAAGACAAACAACTAATCAAGCTCTAGTATCAAAATCAGTCATTGAAATCCAACAACCCAGGAACACCACTAAATGCCGCATGAAATCGAAAAGCTCAATACTCGTAGCCAAATGATGTCGCAGCAGTGGGACATACCCAAATAACCAACACAAAAGAAACAAAATAGTGGCACATATGTAACCCTCATTTTGCATGCACTTGCAGTCTTGCCGACATGCAAATCAATGTTGAGTAAATTTTGAATATAATCTCGTAAGAATTGAGCTCTTTGTAATACTAGTTTCAAACTTGTAGATTTAATCAAATATAGTCCTGTGGAAATTATTTTTAATAAAAAAATAAATCCAAAAACTTTTGTTTATAATCAATTCCAATTTTTTTTGTTTTTAATCAAAAGTAGTCTCAAAGTCCCCTATTCAATTATGAGACCATTTTTTGTTTAAAATAACTTTTGTGGGATTAAATTTGTTTAAAAATTTATGTGAGACTATTTTTTATTAAAAATAATTTTGGTGAGATTGTATTTGATTAGTGCAACTTTGCTACTAGTATTATAAAAGTCAATATTATATGAGAACATTTTTTTAAATTTACCCATCGATATATATATAGCATGCGAAGGATAATGATTTTAATAAACTAAAAATCAGTTATACTTTAATGTATTATAGTCCAGTAGAACACAGTTTTTTTGTGGTTTCATGGAGCCACAAACACGAATTCTCCATTTGGAAGATTGAGATGGTATATGGTAGGGGCCAAGTTTGTTTCTTTGGGTGAAAGGAGCATACACAATTACAGATAAACATTTAATACCAGTTGCTAGAGAAGACTTAAAAAAAACCAGAGAAAGTATTAAGTTGGGTTACGTAATTACGCCAGTCTTCTACAAGAATTTCTTTTGATAAGCATATTTTCATTAATCTCTTTGAATTCAATGTCATTGTATATAACTTCGAACCATATTTTATTTGGTCGTTCTCTTACTCTCTTAAAAAGATGAAATTCATGAACTCCACTCTATATATATGTGCATCAATGGGCCTACGTTGTATATAATCAAACTAACATAAGCGAATTTCTTGCATGTTTTCTTTTAAACGTGCATCTATCAAAATTAAATGTCATTAAGGAGAACATTAAAGAAGGCGACTTGCACAATTGCCATGTTTTTGTTTTTTTTTTTGCATGATCCATGCATATGTTAATAATTTAATGGTAGCTTGTCTTATAATAAAATATTTGACGATCCAGGTTTATCATGTTGTATTGTCATCCAGCTTTCTTTTAGATTGACGAGGATTCAAGATTTATTGTGTGCAAAATATTTTATCCTTCCCCAGCTCCAACGGAAAAAAAATATATTTAATAAAAAATATGATGATAAGATATATAATACTAATTGCTTGATTATATTTCACTATTTTTGACAATGATATTTCTCCAACTTGATGTTACAAGATAATTTATAACATTATGGTAATGTATACTTCCAAATGGCATTAGTTTTTGATTTGTTTTTTTCGAAAATATATTTTATGTAGTATTATTTTCAATCGACACCATTAATGCACTTAATTCAATATATCTTTAAATTAGTCCAAGTGTGGCCCTGTGCTACCTCCTTCAATTTCCACGTGTAGTTTCTCCGACATGCAAATCAATGTTTAGTAAATTTTGAAAATAATATCGTAGAATCGAGCTCTTTGTACACTAATTTTAAACTTGTATAACTAATCAAATATAATCCCATATAAATTATTTTTAATAAAAAATAATCTCAATTTTTACCCAAATAGGTTGACTTTTTTAGGCCCGCCTTCAGGCGAGTTGAAAAACTTCCACCCAACCCAATTCGCGTTGGTTGCCGCTTAGGCTGGCCAACCGCCAAAAAATAAAAATAAAAAAAGTATTAAATTTTAATGATTAACATTATTAAATAAATTATTAATAAATCATATTGAATTTAATTAATTCAAGTTTTCTAATAGATTAATTAATTAACTCAGCCCGCAAGTCAATCCGCCAACCCATCTCAACCTAACTACACATATGGGTTGGCTTGTTTAGGCCGACCTACAAGCGGGTTCGATCAACACGACGAACCCAACACATTTTGATAGCTCTACTGCTCCATCGTCCATATATTTCCATAAGCTACCTATTTTGTGGTAAAATAAATCTTAAATGACCAAAAAAAAATTGAAAAATTGATTTGTACTACTTATTTCCCTTTGCTAAAAAAGATTAGCCACCCACATTTTTTATGGTGCCTTTAAAAATTTCCACTTTCGTTATAATAATTACATGATTTTATAATGATTACACAAATTTTATAAAATTGAGGGCATCATACAACTTAATTATTATGATTCGTTTGTGCATGTACTTACATAGGAATACATCAACTTTATGATCATTCTCCAAGCATTTATACACCAACATAGGCTAATTTTATAACCTTAAGAATATAGTTGCTTCATCTTATCTATATCAAAATTTCTATGAATTTATTGAATAACTTTATTGAATATACCTTTACAATATATTTTGGCGAGTTCATTATAAACGAGGCAAAAATTGAAACAGAAATATCATTAAATTCGTGGATCCTAAAAAAAAAAAAATACTGGATAAACCACAATGTTTGGTTAAAAGTAGTTCATGATAACATGTTTCACCCTTTTTTTCTTAAAAAGCTGAACCATCGATTGGCTTTTTAACCCAAAAATTCTCACTTTAAAAATCAACTTTGCATATATAGTTGCTAGCTTTAACCACGTTCTTTTGACAGGACAATTGACAAATACGTCATGCAAAGGTATGCCCTACGTCACTCATCTTGCCTAACGAAAATAAAATTATTTTAATATATATGTTGTTTCATGCCGTAGGTTAAAAATATATAGGGTTCCAACTTAAAACCAATTGACAATGAATGAAGTAACATATGTATCATATAAAGAGCTAACATAACTTCTAGTTTCTCAATGTGGGACAACTCTCAACACGTTCTCTCTTATGTGACATTATATAAGTCAAACACATGGATTGATAACGCGGGTGACAGTGAGAATGCTAACAAAATAATCAATCACATGAAAAACTTGTTCTGATACAATGTTAAGAATATATATGATTCCAACTCAAATCAAATTGGCAATGCGTAGAAGAACTCATGTAAAGAGCTAACATAATTTCTAGTTTCCCAATATGAGACAACTCTCAACACGACATCCCACATGCGACATTATATAAATCAAACACGTGAATTGATAACGCTGGTGACGGTGAGCATGCCGATGGAATAGCTAATCACATGAAAAAGCCTGTTCTGATACCATATTAAGAATATGCGTGATTCCAACTTAAAATCAATTAGCAACGAGTAAAGTAACTCGAGTATCTTTTAAAGAGCTAACATAGCTTCTAGTTTCCCAATATAAGACAACTCTTAACATCCTAAATGTCGCTCTACTTCTCTTTTAATTAGTGACTTAGATATAAAAAATTTCGTGCATTTCTTTTATTGTAACAGTAAGGCTTTCAAATTTATTTTAATTTTTCAATAAGATCTGTAGAGAAAATAGCAAAGATATACTTATCAAATAGATTTTCAGTGTAATCAAACGAATCTTATAACCAGTGTTTTGAAAATCGGATCGGATCGGTCGGTTCAATCGATTTAACTAGTAATCGGTGCTAGGTCTGGTTCGGTTGAATGGTTGATCATCTAAAATCATCATGGTAAAAAATCAGCAATCGATTAAACCGATAAAAAATCGGTTCAACCATTGAACAATCGACAATTGAATTGACTGGTTCCTTCATATATTTTTTTTAAAAGTTAAAATTTTTTATTTTTTTTAAAATTATAAAGTTTTTTAGAAGAAAAATAAATTATATATAATTTATCTTTATTGAAATAATTATAAAATAATATTTTATGTATGTCTTTATCAAAAAATCCATAAATGTATCTTGTATATTTATATAAACATGTTTAGTTTCTCGTAAATTTTAAAAGATGTGAATCATTTCATTATTTTTTAAATACTTTCTTGTAATTTTATGACATTGTTTTTATGGGCATTGCTTGTTGTTTTTTTAATACTTTCTATTATTATTTTTTATATTGGACATTTGGTTTTATCTGATTTTTTATTTTAGATATATCATATTGATGTAATGGTATTATTTTTATCATGCAGAACTTGAAATTATAGCAAATATATGATATATATATATATTTTACAAAAATCAAAATAGATATTACATAATACTGACGTAATCATCGGTTGAACCAATGGTTCAACTGGTCACACCGATCGAACATGTAACCTGTAAGAGCTTCGATTTTATATCCGGTCTGATTTTGAAAACACTATTTATGACAACAATCGAGTCTTTATTTTCAATATTGATGTATGCCATTAAAGAACTATAGCATACTTAAATTGACAAAATTGAGCAAAAGCATATTTTTTTTCTTTTTAGTTTTAAATGCTACATGTACCATTAAATAAATAGTTAAGGACCACAAAAACTTGTATTCGGTAGATATAAGTTTAATCGTAGAGTGGATGAAAACGGCAACAAAAGTTAATTTAGAAATTTTATTTAGGGGGTTAAAAATAATAATATAAAAAAATCGAGGGCAAAAAAACTATAATTTAGGGAAACAAAATATAAATCTTTTTAAGGATTATTAAAAAAATATTTTTTTTGAGGGAAAACTGTCCCCTCCGTACAATGCCACTCATGTATAGAATGACTATAAGGTTGTGTTTGGACTGATTGATTTGATTTAGATGAATGAATTTGATTTTTGAGATGTATTTGAATAATGGATTTGAAATAATAACCATTTTGGGTGTATTTCAAATCCATTATATTATAATTAGATTTACATAAATTAATACACGACGAGGGTTATTTACAAAATTAAGCATTTGCAAAGTGTTTTTTTTTTATAAAAAAAATAGACATCATAACTAAAAATCACATGGTCCTACATGTGACAACGTGTTTTATTTTTTTTATAAAAATATGTGGAGTGTGACCTATTTTTTTAAAAAAATATTGTATAGTTCTATTTGTGGAAATCATCGATGTAATTTTTTATAAATTCTATAGAATTAGAGCATAGCTGCACGATTAAGTTATGCTTACTACAAAATAGGAAGTTCTACTACTACATAAGTATAGGACTATTAGTTGATAAATGAAATATTTAAAAGCAATTCTTATATTAATGCTCCTATATACAACTGTCTTAAATACTTTTGATTTTCTAAAAAGTAAGTGCACAGAGACAAAAATATTAAAATAAACAATGGTTGGAAAAAAAAAGTAGGAGTTCAAATATAATTTTAGGTGGAATAAAATATAATTTTTGATGGGCAAACTGTAATTTTGGGATGTAAAATGCAAGATTTTAAATTTTTTTTTGGGTAATAATTTTTTTTTTGGGTAATAAATTTTTTTTTAGCAACTAGCTCTCCACTGCCTCAACTTCATAAAAGCATTTGGGTGCTTTGCACCACCCTCTGTTGCCTACTAAATTGGCCATTGAATTTAATCAATTTAAAGTTGTACTCTTGTATATTTTGAAAAAAAAAACAAAAATAAAAAGAAGAAAGAAATTGGCACATGGGAATGCCATAATGGAGCATAATCATTATTGACACCAAGAAATTTGCAAAAGTTTATACTATGGAAATGGAAAGAAAAGTGCCACCGAATTGTAAAGTTTGATAGAATAAATTACCAAAAATAGTAGAATACTAGGCATTTGCATTTTTTACAATTAATAATTGATGAAATATGTGAGCGTGCCAGCCATTGTTTTTAGATAAACTAATGTTGCCCTTGTTACATAGTTCCCTTCTTGTATAAATTTAGGTGTGAAATAATAGCATTACTATATATATACATGCATTTACTACTATGCTAAAAGATATAGCTAATAGCAGATGTACAACTTTATTTTCTTTTACAGTTGCAGCGTAAAGCCCGTACTAACGTCAAGTGGACATGTGAAATACTTCATCTACAAACGTTTTGATAACATGGCGTATAACCCGAACAAATATAATATGTGTGTGTGTGTGTTTTTAACAGATGTAAACATTAAACACCTAATATCTTTAATAATTCAAAATTTCTATATGGAGTTAATTTACACTTTTGGTATATAAATTATTAATAATTGTCAATTTGGTATATAAGTATATAACCTATTCAAAATAATTTAATTGGTGTAGATTGATTGTAAAATGACTCTGAAAAGTGATTTTGCACCTATTAAAGTTAGCTTCATAACAATATAACAAAATAATTTTTTTAGTAATATTTGAAATAATTTTTGTAAATGAAGGACATTATTTCAAAGTTAAGGTTTCCTTTTCTCAAACGTGAGGCATAAATTTAGCTTTTCAAAAGATATTTAATCTTTTATTTTTCTTGTGAACCCAAATATTTTGGAATTTAGATTTTTGAAAAAAATGAATTTACATCGTTAATTGTTCAATATTATCCTCGTTTATCAAATGTAAACATAATTTATTATTTTTATTTGATAAAGTTATAAATATATTATTACTTCTATAGATGTGGAAAAATATATTTCCATAAATAACGAAATATGGCAGTTTATCCCCATAACCGAACCGATATAACCGATAAATATATAACTAGTGCAATGGTGCTTGCTTTGATCTTGTAGCGCTGTGTATTTCATGAAGTTTGTCAATCTATTTATTATGAGTTTTTTTTCCTCACTAAATAGGTATTTCTAGTGACTAATTACACTTCTCATCACAAGATCAAAAATCAGCAACAATAATATGTTGTTTGGTCATATTCGCATACTGCAAAATTAAGTTATCATCACAAAATCTATTGAGACACTGGAAATACTAGCCATTTGTCTGAGTGTTTCCATTATTTTTCAATCTATTTATTATGTGTTATTGTGTTTATCTGTTTATAAAATTATGCATGTTATGCACATAATTGTCGAGTATTGAGTACTCACATTTTATTATAATAAGTGGCAGTTAGATTTAGCGTGAACCCTTTGCAACTTTCATTTTTAAGGTCTTTTAAACTCTTCTATATGTATTTGTTGAGTGGATTTTCATTAACTAACGAGATAATGCAGGCGTTGTAATGCCTCATTTTTATAAATTGTCTAGGGCCTCTAGAAACTTTGAGCCGCCCCGGTTATAGTGGATGTGTTCTACTCCGTATATCATAAATGATCAACTTTATATACGATTCCATATAAAGTTCATGCGAACTCATGTAGTATTAGAGAGTTTAGTAATATAATCTTTACAAAGGACACCCATTCGATGCATCTCTGAGTAGATAATATTTTTGGAAGTGCAACATCAGGGCAATCACTTGGGTGGCGCAGTGGCGGCCCAATTGTTTTTTGATAGATGGTGGCCCAATATCATTGCAGGGGATATTGTTTACTAATCCGAGATACCAATATATATATATATATAGAAACAAATCCGAGATACAAAAAAAAAAATAGGCCTAGCTTGAAAGGCTGCATCTAAAAATACTAAGCAACCCTACAAACAGCCATTCATATAAGAAAATTTGAGAAGGGATAATACATTAAAACGCCGCTACAGTTTAGATATATTCCCGATTTAGTCCTTAAAGTTTTCAGTGACCTTATTTAGTCCCTAAAGTTTTAGAAAGTTTTCCGATTCAGTCCCGACGTTAAGTCGCTTTTGAGAAGAAAAAAACAGAGAGTAACTAATTCAGGAATATTTGTAAGACTTTAGGGACTAAATCGGGTATGGTTTGTTCCCAATTTAGTCCTTAAAATTTTAAAAAAATTCTCGATTCAATACCTCTCTGTTTACTTCTTTCGGTGGACTTTACGTCGAGGACTGACTTGGGATTTTTTTAAACTCTTGGGACTAAATCAGATTACTGAAAACTCTGCGGAGATGGGCCCAAACTACATGGACATTTTAACGTATTTCCCCAATTGTAGATGAATAATTCAAGATTAAAAAAAATTAAGTGGTTTAATAATTCTTTTTAAGCTTGGGAAAAAAAGAAAAAAAAAAAGAGGCTAATAAGTTGGAAGATGTGACAAGTAACAAATAACAATTTAATATATAATGTGGAAGCAAAGCTTCTCATAAAAAAAAAAAAAGAAAACCAAAAAGTTCATATTTTAAATTTGGCAACCCCAAAGTGGACTTGAATTTTGCAGCTAATCTTTATGACCATTAAATACCAAAGCTTGTTGTTTTTCTTCGGCAGAGAATAACTAAATGCGCTTACAAACGCAAACCCGTGGAATTAGTCCATTTTTCTCTACCAATGCACACACTTTCTGTCATTAGCAATGGAAATTTGAGTATTTACTCCAATAAATAGAGCCATTACTGATTTAGTGAAATCCGGATCTTTAACTATTGCCCACAAGATGTTTGAGAAATGCGGGAGCGTGATGTAATCACGTGGAACATTATGATTTCGGGGTACTATCATGTTGGGTTCTCGGAAGAATATTTGATTCTTTAGAAACAAATGGATAGCTCTGGCATGTTAGAGAATTCATCGACATTTTCAACTCTTCTGAGTTTGTGTAGCTGTGCAGGGTTCTATGGGAAATAACATAGTTCATTGTAGAGTGATGCTCTTGGGTTTAGTATGAACTCGTACATAGGTTCCGCCCTTATGGATCTTTATGTTGGTACTTTATTTAAAACTTGATGATTTGATCAGTTAAAACAATCTTTGATGCTAAATAAAGCAAATCGAGATACACAAATAGGAGACTTACAACAACAGTTTATAAATTGTTAATATGTCCTCACAGCAGAAAAAAATAAATAATCCTGGACAAGGACACAACAAGTCATGTGTCCGTAAACTCAAATTTGCTCTCCTCATGAACAAGTGTGTTCTAAAGTACAACACTCAATCACTTTTGTTCGGAAGCAAACTCTTTCGAACACTTGTAGTGTGCAGCACTCTCAAACCGAAAGTATGAATGATGAATAAATTTTAGGATTCTGGTGGAGCTGGTGCAACTTATATAGACCCCCAGAGGTCTAAGAAATAAATGGTAGTGCTTAGTGAGGTAGCTGGTAAGTCTCACAGATTTAAGTCTCACACTTAAATCAAATTAACTCAGCAATTAAGCTGTAGTTACAAGAGACGCGATGCACAGCACAGCGCCGAGCCCAGCCGAGCCAAGCCAAGCGGAAGGATGGACAGGGAACGAGGGCACCCTCTTTTCCACATGACTATATTCTATTAATTTGTTTCTCAATATAAACAAAGCTCAATTGTTTTAAAATCCTAATGTATGATTTCTAGCCAATTGCCAATTCAATATCCACTTACCAAATGTATTCTCATTAACCAAAATTTGGGTTTCTCACTTGGGCTTCTCACATCACTCCAACAATCTCCCACGTGAATGCTATTGGCGAAAAATTACATAGTACTCCAAGAAATACAGATTTGAGAGTACTTCAAGAACTCAGTACATCAGGATAGGTGGTGGTTAACCTTGAACCTTCTTTAGTGAAGTATCATCAGATATGCTTGTCAATCAGTAGACTCAATGCCTTGAATTGTTCGATGTTTTGAATATCAAGACAACAATACACACATCTTCATCTCCACACTATTATTGGTTCTTTCGTTGTTGTTCATTTTGGCCCTGGAATGCCTTGGATGTTTTATCGAATACTCTAGATATTTAGCCATCAGGTCATCTCACAGAAGCTGCTGGCCCCTTCACATTCGATATAGTCGATTTCTCCTAAAGAGTATGTTAGGATCGGACTGGAGTGTTTAGAGGGGGGGTGAATGAACACTTCTTTAAAAATTAATCCTTATTGATTTCACTCAGGTTAGTGAATAAAATCTGGTTCTTAATCAACCCTTAAGCAGAACAGACCACTAAATATAAGAGTGCGGGAACGGTTTGTTCTTAGCTAGTAAGAACGGTTTGATGGCTATAAAATGTAACACAATACAGAATGTAAATAGACAAGATGTGTTTCTGGAAGTTCGAAGGCAAATCCTTCTACGTCTCCCATTCTTCCAATCAAGAAATGATTCACTAGAAGACTTTGAGTAATACAACTACTTGTACAACCCCGATTCAGCTGGATTTACCCCACTACCAGACTGAAACTCCTAGTCTCTCAATCTGTTCAGACACAATCTATCTGACGATTACAATTGAATCTCACTCTTCTATCTTAGCACAAATACAAAAGACAGAGTGAATTTATCTACGCACAAAATGATCCTTTAGATGATCAAATATTACAATAAGTTGTGCTTATGAAAACTTTGAGCAGACTAGTAAGATGAATATCTTTCAGCGATGGTTCTGCTCAAGAGTGTTTTGACTTGTAAGCTTGTGTTGTTCAGTTTCTTGATTGATCAGTGAAAGTCCTTTTTCGAGTACCTTTGCATCCTTATATAGTCGTTTATATCAATGACACTATTTTCTTTTCTGTGCAACTCTTGACTCTGTTCATTCTCTGAACAAGCTTCAATCTTTTTCTTTTAGGCACTTTCCCTTCTGGTCTTTGCTTTCGGCGTTTGTCAGGTAGACTCTCCTTTGTCTATTTACCATTTAAGGTAATCTTCAGTCCTTGGTCTTTTTCATCATTAAATGCATCATTAAATGCTTCAATAAATAGCCGTTAATTATTAGGACTGAAGAACGAAGCTTATTTAACTTCGTCTGCTCTGATCTGATCTTCATTGAGCTGATCTGTACTTCGATCTGGTCAGACTGGTTTGCATCGATCCGTTCTGATTTTGCGATAGACTATATCGGTCTGATCTGTTTTGTCATGGCTCGATCGGTCTGGTCTGTTTTGTCATCTTTAAAATCCGAAACTAACACCATCTCATCCCAATATGGATCATGCAGGTAGTGAATGCAACCAACTCTTAGCTTTATTATGTAAGGAAAGGGGAAATAAATGTAACCTGATTGCGTCGCCAGTAATGCCATTGTGCTTGTAGGTACACACAAATCTCCAAGAAGTTGGAAATATGAGCATTGGTATCATCAGTAGCCGCTCCCCCCAAATTGGACTGAATGCTGGATCATTTGAATGATAAAGGCTTGATTTCGAAGTTATTCGCCTGAATGCTGGGACTAGTGATACTAGACAACGATCCATGGAAAGATGGATGAGCATAATCAATGATTGATCGTCTAATAGGTACCTCCTCGTTCCTTTGTTCATCTTCTTCGTCTCTTCCTTGGTTGTTTTCCGCCATTGATCGAGCTTCTCGTATTCTTTCGAAAAATGTTCTCTCAATTTCCGGATCAAATTGCTCAAATGTTGGCTTGCTACTCCTTAGCATATACCAAGAAACAACAACATGCAAAAATCAACCAACCAACTGCATTAGTGGAGAAAAATAAAAATCGAAAAATAGAAAAACAGAAATAATTAAAAAATGGCTAAATTACAGTAAATTAATCTCGTCTGATATTACTTTAAACTAATCACCGACAACGGCGCCAAAAACTTGATCGCGTTTTATTTACACAGAAAATTACAGTGTAGACCGATTATACTGCAAGTGCGCTGTTGTCAAGTTAAGAATATTATTTAAAGAACAGGTTGTCGAACCCACATTGGCTATAAAATAATTACCAAATTTCTTTAGCTTAACTATATTTAACCTTCGAATATTTAGTGAAATTTATACTAAATTAACCAAGAGCAATAGAATCCAAACCAACAAGCAATAAAAAGTTTAAGAAATAAGTAGAAACAATTATCAAGATTTTGATTCACCCATATCCCCCACAATTCTTTTATTAGTTATGATTTAAAATCCTACGTTCTAAGGTGACGAGTTTTCCTAATGCATTTGTTATACTATGATTTAAGTTATAACAAGTCTAATATTAATGTTACAATAAACCACTCTAGAGTCCTTATAGCCCAATCAATACCAAAAACGATTTATGAAAACTACTAGCGTTCGATTTTGGTAAATCTATTGATATCCGCATGTGCTAGATTTTATGTTGTCAGTCTCAATCTAAAACCAACGGCCTAATTTATTATGTCGTATCGCAATATCGTATGGTCAAGTCAATCACGATATATATAATCATTCAAGGGTGATCAGTCCTTCAAAAGCAAAGAGAACAATAAATTATGCGTAAAGAATTGTAGGAATTAATCAAAAACCGTTATCTGAATCATGGCATCCTCCTCTCTAACTTGTTCCCTGAGATGGTGCTACATGTATATCAACAATTCAATGTTATAGTAAGCCTCATCATAAAATTCCAAGAAAGTATAACATTTTTCAAAATAATACTTATCGCTATAGATCGGTAGCCACACACGATCGATCGCCGCACAAGCGGTTAAGAACCATAAATTTTTTGTGAGTACATAGAGGTCGTGATATATTGTATGATCAAACACTTGCCATTTTATCAAAGTTATAGTTGATAGTAACAGTGTTACTCTAATATTTAAATTGTATAGTAGCGCAAGAGTCACCCTTCGGCTTGCACTATGTTTCAACTCATGGGAATCGAACACATGTCCTTGCATCTGATACAAATTGTACGATCAAACGTTTGCCCAAAAGCTATAGTTAGTGGTAACAATTCAACTCTAATCTTTAACTAGGAATGACAACAGGTCGGGTATGGGTCGAGTTTGGTAAATCCCAGGACCCGCCCCGCTACACATAAAACCCGGACCTCCCGCCCCGCTTAAACCCGCGAACTCGAGTGGTTTACCTGCCTCGCCCCGGTTCCAGTTTTGTTTATATTTTTATTTTTTTAAAAAATAGCTAGAAATCAATTTTGAAACACAAAAGTTGAGTTTTGTAATTAAATTTCATGTTTTCTCTAGTAAATATTTATAATAAGCATTATAAAACTATCTTTAAACTACTAAATATTTATTAATTTGCTATTATTTCTTTCAAAATGTCTAATTTCTTTAACATGAACACATAAATTTTGATATAAAATTAAATAATGACATTTTATTGTTCAATCAAAGAAGTAAAATGTATATAATCAATATCAAATTTTATTCTAAAAAAAATTAAAAATGTATAGCGGGGCGGGTCTGGGGTGGGTTCGGCCAATCCCAGTACCCGCCCCGCCCCGCTTCCAAACCCGGTTGAAGCGGGTCGGGTTCAATGCAGGTTCGGGTCTGGATCCATCCCATACCATCCCTATCTTTAACTATATAGCAGCTCAAACATAACGTTTTGATCGCTCTCCAAATAGGGTCAATTAATGTGCTCAACATATATATATATATATATATACATATATATATATATATACATATATATATATATATAGATATATATATATAGAAAGAGGAAACGTCGATGAAAGGCGAAGTGGCGGCGAAAATGGGGTGATAGGTTAGATATATATATATATATATATATATATATATATATATATATAGAAAGAGGAAACGTCGATGAAAGGCGAAGTGGCGGCGAAAATGGGGTGATAGGTTAGAAATAATGACACATTAGCCATGCTGAATTTGTTCGCGTCAAAATTGGTAGTCTTTGTCCCCAGACTTAAATTCAATAATGCCGCCCACACTACACACAGTATGCATGTAATTTTTCATAATAAAAATCCATTTTATAATTTTTCATAATAAAAATATCCATGATTTTTCATTCCCTAAATGCCCTTAATATATATTAATCTATTAAGGTTATCCTTTCTAACTTCTTGATCAATAGATTGATTAGCTATGTTTTAATCTTTTTTATTATTAAGTTTATTAATAATGTCAACGAATGTAGTGTCTACAGAAACAAAGTCAAATTTAACAAACGACTTAATAAATATATAAATAATTTTAAAAAATTATTTGAGAATAAATCTCAAATAATAGGTATTTATAAGATAAGTTCTATCCCCAAGAAAGTTGTCTTAAAATTCCAATTTTTGTTTTATTTAAATATTATTATAATAATTTTGGCTTTTGACTTGTTAATGTTATAGTGTTATAATGAACTTATTTTTTCTTGTAAAAGATTTTTTATCATCTATCTAAATATTTTACTAATATGTGTCAACTAAAAATTATATGTTATTTTAAAATAGTGAAATCGAGGGTATTTTGGGGAAAAAATTTAACATTGACATTTTCGTTTCTGGGGAAAATATAATAATATGTACTTTTAAGATAACTTGAAAATACTTATTTTTCTGGATCATAAATTTTTTATTAGGATTTTAGTATTGTTCCATAAAAACTAAAGTTTTATAAATTGAGTGATAAAAATTGAGAAGTTGAGGGAATTTCGATCTCGAATTCTATACCTGCTAACTCCACGGTTACGTAGATGGATTGGTGAAAAGTAAAAGTTATAATATTTGAAATAAGGGATAATTACATGATATGATCCCTCTTGTTTGCATTCATTCTCGATTTAGTCCCTATTGTTTACACTGACACGATTTAGTCTCTTTAATTTTCTAATTTGTCTCAAATTAGTCCTAACGTTAAATACACCGTTAAAACTAAAAGAAATAGTCTGAATCAGGTCACTTAAAACTTCAGGGATTGAATCGGGAATTGACGCAAACATTAGGGACTGATTTTGGTAATTTGATATTTTTTTTTTGATAAATTAAACGTGGAAAATGGTGGATATGAAACAAGCGTGATGTTGTGGGGCATAACATTTTTGTTGGCTGTTTTCAACAACATAAGTTAAGAGGGGAGAGAGTTAAAAAATACGAAACGAATATTCAGAAAAAAACTGGGAACGACCAATAAATATGTGTAACAATAAAAAAAAAAGTTTAAATAAAATGTGGAAGATGACATTTTTTGTTTTTTAGAAAAAACCTCACAAAAATAAATTCACGTAAAAATTTTTAGAATTTGGAATGTGGCTCCTGAGTACAACCAACGGTCAACTTGACCCTCCACTCCAATTCTATTTTTCTAAAAACTATGAAAATGCTTTGCAACAAATAATATCTAAACCCCAATACACCATGAAGCATGGACAAATTCCCATGAAATAATTTAATCAATCGCCATTTTTGAATCCACAAAATTATTTGAGTCAAGAAGACATTAATTATAAACCAACATGAATCTTGTTTCATTTTGTTTGTTAAAATGACCAAAAGGCGACGCCAATCTTGACTGTTTATTAGACTAAACATGCCATGGAATATAAAAAAGTAATTAACAATCAAAGCCAAAAAAAAAAAAAAATTGGAATACGGAACTATTCCCAAATTTTATAATATTTTTAAAATATTATGGACTGAATTGTGAACAAATCAAACATGATTTAGTCCCTAAAATTTTAAAACATTCCCAAATTAGTTCATCTCATTTGCTTCTCACTGCCGATTTAAAGTCAGGTGCTAAACCAGAAATTTGTTAAAACTTTAGAGATTATATCGGGTTACGAGGAACTTTAAAGCCTGATCGAAAATAAACCCAAACTATAGAGACGTTATACTATATTATTTTATAGTTATATTTTCAAAATTAGCATGCTGCTTCCTATTTTGACTAGAGAGTGTTGCACCAAGGGACATGCTTGTATATTTAAAAATGTAATTTGGAGTCTTATCTTATCTTCTCCTCAACCTCTATATAAACCTTCATCGCTTCAAACTCAACACAACTAAAATTCTACAAAATTCTCAGTCCTCCAATTTTCAAACTCCCCGGCGTTCAGAATCATTTGGAAACCAAACTTTTCCAGGGATATAGCAATGGCAGGGATGACACAGAAGGATCTTAACCTTGTTAACAGGAGAATGGCCTCTGTTTCTGGACATTTCATTCCAACTGCAGAAAGCGGTAGCATTTCCATGTCGAATTGCAGCTCAGGTTTGAACGATTCCTACCATCGTGTGCACGGAGAAGTTCCGGGTTTTATCCCGGAATGGAAGCAGATGCCCGATGAGTCCGGGAAGCCGTTCACTGATATTATCTATGAAAAAGCCGTCGGAGAAGGCATTGCCAAGGTACGTTTTGTTTAAATATATATACTAGAAATATTTAGTGGACTCTCGCCCAAAATTGTCATTAATCTTCGTAAAATTATTAACTGGTTGGATGTGTTTTTAACCCTGTACTTTTGTTGGCATCAGATAACAATTAACAGGCCAGAGCGGAGAAACGCATTCAGGCCTCAAACCGTGAAGGAGCTCATGCGGGCATTCAATGATGCCAGGGATGATAACTCTGTTGGGGTCATTATTTTCACCGGAAAGGTATAACAAACAGCAAAATCCAATGCAATTTGTCAATCGATTATTCAATACTTCCGTTAACCATACCCTGGAACTTGGAAAAATTCACAGGGCACACAAGCTTTTGCAGTGGAGGTGATCAATCATTCAGAGGCAAAAACGGGTACTCCGATTACGATGATTTTGGGCGTCTGAATGTCCTAGATTTACAGGTTTGAATACCAATAACTTATGAATCTTGAATTCAAACTTGCTGGTTAACACGAGCATAGATTGCCAAAAACTTATGATTTGTGAATTGATCAGGTTCAAATTCGTCGTCTCCCAAAGCCCGTGATTGCGATGGTTGCTGGCTATGCTGTCGGGGGTGGACATGTGCTCCATATGGTTTGCGATATGACAATTGCAGCAGATAATGCTGTATTTGGCCAGACAGGACCAAAGGTGGGCAGCTTCGATGCTGGCTATGGAGCTTCTGTAATGGATCGTTTGGTAAGTTTTGAAACTCGAAAGATTTCTGATACTGCAATCAGACAGGATAAAACTAGGAATCCAAGATTCAGGGTCGTAAATTTTAGTCAATACTTTTGTACTTAGAAGGTGCAAAATTGCAATTTCAAGCTAAAATTGAAAGGTCTTTTGGAAAAAAAATAAAATCAAGATTTGTTTTCTGAATGCAATAAGAAGTTATCGGACTCTTCATCTTCTAATTAATGGCGTGAAATTGAATAGGTTGGACCGAAAAAAGCTCGTGAAATGTGGTTCATGGCAAGATTTTACAATGCCGCTGAAGCTGACAAAATGGGACTCATTAATAAAGTTGTCCCAGTAAGTGCCTTCGTGCAGCTCTACGTTGTAATAAAACTTTCCTTAGATGATTTCTTACACATTAACAAGAAACTATAAATATTTTGCAGCTGGAAAAATTGGAAGAGGAGACAATCAAATGGTGTAGAGAGATCATGAGGAACAGCCCAATGGCAATTCGTGTTCTCAAATCGGCCCTTAACGCCGTCGACGATGGTCACTCTGGACTTCAGGTACTTCCGCTTACATACTTCACGTAGTAAACTTCTTATTTGAAGGGAGAATTGGATAATTTTCTTGAAAATTTGATTATATAAACATATGTAACAACTTGTGATTTCTTGTGTTACAGCAAATTGCTGGAGATGGGACTCTTCTGTTTTATGGAACTGAGGAAGGTACCGAGGGGAAGAATGCATATTTACAACGCAGGAAGCCCGACTTCTCCAAATTTCCTCGTCTTCCTTGATTTCATTTCTTTTGACAATATAAATTTGTACTTTGAAGACAGAAGAAACATGTTCATTCTGTTTCTTAAGCAATAAATTCAATCATCTTCGTTACGTATGGTTTGAGTTATGTAAACTTGTTCCGATTTCACCAGCTTCGTTGTTGTATCGGTTGTTTTTATGTTTATATTGCTATTTTACTCGGTCTGATGGAGCTACATTCAGCCCTAAGTCACATAATCGTCCTATCAGCTTGCGCACCGACGCTCCGATCTCGAACTGACACATTGAGTGTTTGTGCGGCGCTTTAAGACGCTAAGTTTTACTAAGTCGAGCACTGACGCTCTAGTCGTGAACGTACGTCGCTTGACGACTAAGTTTTATTAAGTTACATATTAAGTTTTACGAAGTCGTGAATTAAATGTTAGACATTCTTAATTCTCTGAAAATAATATAATTTATTGTTAATAAATCCACAGTACTACAAAACATGTTGAAAACAGAGGTAATATTTGCTTTTTTTTTTCGAATTTAATAATTCATTTTCATTTTTTATTCTCTAAATTATGTTTATCAGAGAACAATAATTATCCATGTTATCTCAAAAAATTACTATGTAGCTGAAATTAAAGGAGACACACGATTTTTACGTGGAAAATCACAAAATTAGGGGAAAAACCACGGGACCTAATCCAGTATAAATTCTACTATAATATCAAAGAGTTACACTACTAGTTGTACAATAAAATGATAAATAAAGTGACGAGAAAATGGTGAAAATGGTGTTTTGGTGTAGCATTGATGAAGTCTCCCCCTTTTTTTTTAACCATCGGCCATTCTCCTCTTTTATATAGGAAAAAGAAAGTCCAAGTAATGATGATTTGTCTGACATGCATTTACCATGTTTTTTTCCATCATGGCCTTGAAATGTGAGGTGTCATCATGCATGTGTGTACATGTGTCGATTCCATATCCAATTTCGTGCCCTGGTCATTCTCTTCCCGGATGGTGTCTCTTCTCTTCCCGGGTAGTGTCTCTTCTCTTTCCGGGTAGTGTTCTTCTCTTCTCGGGTGGTTTCCTTATCTTCCCGAGTAGTGTCTCTTCTCCTCCCATGTGGTTTCGTTCTCTTCTCAGGTAGTGTCTCTTCTCTTCCAGGATGGTTTCCTTATCTTCTCGAGTAGTGTCTCTTCTCTTCCCAGGTGGTTTCCTTATCTTCCCGGGTAGTGTCTCTTCTCTTCCCGGGGATTTTTTAATACATATCCCGAGGTATCACAAGTGCATTTCAGCCCAATTGTTATGCCTTAATTCATTCAAGGTATAACACTAGCATCCCCTATAGTCGAGCTAGAGTGTAACTCGTTGTCTCGATGTCTCGACTCCAGTATTAGGCCAGAAGTATCTGCGCGTCCTACTTGGAATTTCTGAATTTCATACTTTGAATATGGCTAGTATAAAACCACAATGTAACATGACTTCACATAGATTTACACTGAGATGAATTGAGCTTCAAGAACTGAACTGATAGCTGGACTGACTGAGATAACGAGCATCAGCACAAAAATTAAAGTCATCCTGAGATTGTCCATACCGACAAAAAAATGAATAAATAGAAATCCCGAGCTAATAAGACCCTGAGCAAATGAAGCTCATTATATCCAGTTACTTAAAGATTTGAATTCCCGAGTCAAGGAACATCTCGAGCTGATAAAATTTATTATGACTCCATAATAAATATGCAGGCACGTAAAGCTCGTCCAGACTCCAGTTATAAATATCGTGAGGTGATAGAGCTCATCCGAATTTTGAAATAGAAATATCTCAAGCAAATAAAGCTCGTACGAACTCCGATAACAGACATTCCAAGCTAATAAGATATTGAGCAAATAAAACTCATTATAACCGAGTCAATAAAAGATATCCGAACTCTCATAACTTTCATGAAGTTGATACTGTATCTCATCATTCCCTCGCCTCATTCACATGTCAACCCTCCCTCGCCTCATTCTGTATGTTAGCCTTACCTCGCCTCATTCTGTATGTTAGCCATCCCTCACCCCATTTTGTATGCTGGCCCTCCCTCACCTCATTATGTATGTTAGCCCTCCCTCGCCTCATTCTGTATGTTAGCCATCCCTTGCTTTAGTCTGTATGTTTCATGCTCACATATTTTTCTTCTCATCTTTTTTTTTTTACCCGAGGTCAAACTAACCAAGACCAATCCGAGGAGGCCGAGATGAGGCCAATGTATGAGGCCGAGTAGAGGCCTAAGGTATTGGACCGAGATGAGGCCAATACATGAGGCCGAGATGAGGCCAATGTATGTGGCCGGGATGAGGCCATTGTATGCGGTCGAGTAGAGACCTAAGTATGTGGCCGGGATGAGGCCAATGTATGAGGCCGAGTAGAGGCCTAAGTATGTGGACTGGATGAGGCCAATGCATAAGGCCGAGATGAGGCCAAGGTATGTGGCAGGGATGAGGCCAATGTATGAGGCTGAGTAGAGGCCTAAGTATGTGCTCTAAGGGGATGACTTCTCAGGGGATGAGTTTCTCAAGGGTTGAGCTCTCAAGAGGTGAGCTCTCAAGGAATGAGCTCTCTAAGGATGAGCTTCTGATGAGCTCTCAAGGTGTGAGCTCTCAAGGGATGAGCTCTCCAGGGATGAGCTTCTCATTTAAAGGGAATGACAACAGTAAAATATTAAATTAATAAAATTTCATAATAGCAAACACATTTCACAAATGTACAACAGTAAATACATGATGTAGGCTACTCAAATTTCTTGGCACATCACATATTCCTTTGTCAGTCACATAATAATTATAAAGTAATTAAGCATTAATCAATACTTATTTGTTGAAAGAATCCAATGGAGAGCTGCAGGTATTGCGGATGAAGTTTATTGACAAGTTTTTGTTGGAATGGAAATCAAGTTGATCCCCTTCCCAGATCTCCATGCTTTAACTCATTTAACTCATCTTCCCCAGATTTCTCCCGCTTATGTTCCACTTTTCATAGCCATGTCTTCATAATCTCACGCCTTAGCTCAATTTTCCCATAGACGGCGCCAATGTTATCTCAAAAAATTACCATGTAGCAGAAATTGAATGAGACACACGATTTTTACGTGGAAAATCCCAAAATAAGGGAAAAAACCACGGGATCTAGTCCAATATAAATTCCACTATAATATCAAAGAGTTAAAATATTTTTTGTACAATAAATTGATAAATGAAGTGAAGAGAAATGGTGAAAATGGTGTTTTAGTGTAGCATTGATGAAGTCTCCCCCTTTTTTTTTAACCATCGGTCATTCTCCGCTTTTATATAGGAAAAAGAAAGTCAAAGTAATGATGATTTATCTGACATGCCTTTACCATGCTTTTTTCCATCATGACTGTAAGACCTGTTACTAATTAATTATGATTAACTTCGAGTTAGCAAACCCGGATGATTAAAAGTTGAGATTAAGAATTAAGGTGTTCCGGATCACAACACTTTATTTTTAATTGAGATAAAATACATACATAATTATACAAGTTGACATGCAATTTTCGTCCAACACCATACGACACATATCATGAATCACTAATTTGGACACTTGGAATTTTTGACATTTAAAAGATTAAAAAAACTAATTTTTCTTGCATAGTGGTTCACCCACTATATGATTTTTTTTAATATAAATGATGTCTTCTTCTCTCCCATAAACAATCTGATTTCCTCTCCTCAATTTTCGAAATTCTCTCCTCCCAAATTAGAGAAATTGGTGAGAAACCTACATGCAATTGTAGTTTTAGGAAGATAGAAGGGAGAGACTTCATATTCTTCAAGAATTGGAGGATTAGGAGCTTGGGAGGTGGCTTGATTGTGGGATTCTTGAATCTTCAAGGTTATGATTCCTTGTTACTCTAGTTTTAGTTGATTTTTGTGGATTAAAGTCGAAATCTAAGTAGGAGCATGATAATTTCAAGTTCAATTTGGTTATAACAGAAATCTACAGAAAAGTGTTTTTTGGACAGTCTGTATTTCGTCATTTCGACATTTTTAACCTTCGAATTTGACTTTAGGCTTTGAGCAAAACATGAAAGTTATAGATCTTTGAATTTTATGCTGTTTAAAAAAAACACATGCGATTTGGATCTCCGAAGTAAAGGTAATGTCGATTTTTCTAATAGTGCACATTTTGGACTCTGCATGTTCATGCATGTCACATGCAAACTGTTTTTTCGAGTTTCTGGGTAAATTTGGCTTCGAATTGATGTCGGTCTTCAAAATTGTAGGACTTTGAATTTCTTCGATTTAAAAAAAAAGGACTTAATTTGGACTTATTTGGAAGAAGTTATGAATTTTATAATATTAGTGCTCATTCTGAACCTTGCATGTGTGCGAAAATACCCATGCAGTGAGTTCTTAGGATTCCTAGCTTTTTTGGCTAGGAATTCCTGAAATGTCAAGAAATACGAATTTGAGTACTTCAAGTGAGCTGTAATTTTCCACTACAATCACTCAATTTGGATTTGAAACGAAAACGTTATAGTATTTTACTAACACTGTTCAAGCTGGAAAACAAATTTTAAAATACTACGTGGTTAGTGTTTAAACCACTTTCAGTTGGAGGAACTAGCTTGACATCATAATAAGTGAAATATAGTATTTTGAGTTTCTGAACTTTGAGCACTGTAATCAAGTCGATTTGATGTCGTATGAAATTATAGTGATTTTGTACGAAAATGGGTCATGCTGTAAATGTAAGAAAATCGATAAGGGTCATATTTAGAAGTTAGATTTGATTCAATGCACTACTTGAACACTTAGTGTCATTTTGGAATTTACATGACCAGGTTAATAAGATTTCGGGGTTGACTCGAGGAGTACTCGGTAGATTAGCTTTGGTTGAGGTACGTTGAAATGAGTTTTATCATGACATCTTGCAATGGCGTGTAATGATGCTAATGTATGACCTTGCTTGATTTATATGCGATAATTGATTTTCTTATGTGAATTACATGATATGTATTGACTTTCACATGAGATTGCATGACATATTGAGTTGCATATGTCATATGATGCATATATGATTCATGGGCATATCATATTGATCTATCCACTTCTTTGATATCCTTGATGATGACTGAGTTGATTTACTCTGAGTGTCAGGGACGAAGGGCACGACGATGACAGGCAGTTTAGGTAGCAACTGTAGTCATGCGCGTTGCTACCGGATCTAGACACGAGGGATGACGAGCACAACACATGATGATTCTCCTAGCGCAAAGTGTGTGTGTTGTCACCCTCTGTTCGAGATTGATATTGATTGAGCATACCTGCCTTTGGACTCCGATATTTGGTATCTTGAGATTCGATTCTTTATACACATTCATACATCACATTCATACATGGTATGCATTGCATGATACTTTGTCATTCTTGACGTGATTCAATTTATTGTTCGTACTGAGTTCTGACCCCCGTAGTGAGGGCTGTCATGTCTTTTGTTGTTCGGGCATGACATGTGTTATAGGTAGAGAGATGTTGGATTGCTCGTGAGGAAGCATCTTAGAATAACTGAGCTCAGCTTTGGTATGTTGAGTCCGAGTCCCAGTAATTGATAGAGTACTTTTTAACTACATTTTAAATTACCGGTGTATGCCGTGACTATCTGTACTTTAAGTATTCTTTTACTGGTTGGTTATATATTTGATGCTTATGTGATGAGCAACATGATGAATTGGGAAACTGTAATTACATATTTTCAGTATCATTATATATGTATCACCTAAAAGCGAAAAAATATAGGGCCATTTGACAGGACATTTGAAATAAATCTTCCGCTGTTTACGCAAATTAATCATTATGTGCTAATTAAACACCACATTAGGATCGGGCCCTCACATTATGGTATCATAGCATAATCTGGGATATGCTCGAACTAGAGTTAGGACACTGAGTCTAGTCACAAATAAAATTGTTTATGCATGCTCTTGCCTGCTATGATTACACGTTAGATAATGAAATTTTAGACATGTAATGGATTACTAAGCCGGGGCAGCTAGATGTCATATCTATGAGTATTATAATATGCTAAGTTGCATATATTTTTGAGAATTTGAGAATTTATCTGTTAACAGTTGCTGATCGGATGATGATGTAGCGTAAGTGATGAGAACATCTATGACTTAAGATTTTATGATGTTTTGATTTATGATGGACATGTAGTATTTGGATAGGTAGCAGTGACATAGACTTTAAGAGCTATCTATCGTACATGTAGACACTGTAAATTGTTAATTGAATTATGACTTTGTGATAATGCGTCCATTATTGGGAATTTTATTTATTACTTTGGGACTTAATCTTTGTGCATAGTGGGATGATACTAGAACTATTTAACACGCATTTTGTCGATTGACATTGGGAATTTGAGCCCCCGAAAGACTAGGGTAATACGTATGAGTTTACGTCAAAACCTGTGCACTTCGAGATGATAATTTAAAACTTGAGGATATTGAACTTAAGGAGATTTCAATTGAAGAATAGAGTATAGTTGTTGTGAGAATAACTAGAATTGGTGTGAATGAGGACTTGGATATGTGGACAGTCGTAATTCAATTCCTGTTTATGTGTCCGAACTATGAATAAAAAACTACAATATGAACTCTTCTAAATGCGAGTATCTAGGTAATGACAGTGATGGAAGACGGGTTTTCCCTCTTTATGATACGGGAAAAGATATTTACGAGAATGCCATGTTGATTACATGGAAACTGCTGCATCGTGGATTTGAGAAATGGAAGTATGTGCTTAATCTTGATAGCTATTCACAAGCGAAAAGATTAGAATTAGAAGTGTTTCGGCTGAAGGATAAGACACTGATGTGGTACGAAGTAGCTATGAGTGGATTAAATGTTAATGAAGTGACTATCTTTTGGAATAATCCAAGTAGTCCTAGAAAAGTTTCAGAAGTATCACTCCAGTTCATCCAGCACTAGTAATTCTAGAGGTGCTAGAGATTGTAGGATACCAGCTCCTTTCGAGGTCACTATGGATGTAAATATCTACTGATTTAGGTGAGAGAATAATAGAAACAGAATATAGATTGTGGCCAGTCAGAGCATGTTGTTACGTGCTCAGGAACAGATGCAACCATAACAACAAATACCCTGAGCTTGATAGAGGATACGGTTAGAGATGCTTCAGTACTGGTGATCGCAGATACATGTCATATATTTAATCACACCGCACAATTTTTATTGAGACAAAAGCATTGTTTTCATACATTGCATCAAATGTGCATTGATAATGATGATTTGAAAAATACATCAGCAGAGATGATTACACGATCCATACATGTAATAGTGACTTGTTACAGTTTGATAATAATATTGTGGATTTGAATTTAATAGTGTTGCCGAGATATGATTTTGATTGTATCGAGGTCATAGATACTATAATATGTTTCGAAATATTAGAGATGATTTTTTTTATGGTGTAGTGAATTTTCGCTTGTTTTCTGGCTCCAAATGAAATGTTTATAGACATGAATAGCAAGCTAAGATACTAATAGTATCAGCTATGAAAATATTGTGGTTGCGATACTTGGAAAATGAGGGATATCTGATAATAAACAGTTAATGCTGATCAAGAAGAGTCGAGGTTGACTGATATCCTAGTAGTAAGAAAACTTACCAATATTTTCCTGAGGAAATACTAGAATCTTCACTAGAATCGGAAAGCGATTCTAACTGTTCGTTGATGCCAAGGAACAGATTCGACATCGAAAGCATTGTACGTAATGGCATCAGCAAAGTTGATAGAATTAGAACAATAGTTACAGAATCTCCTTGATAAGGGTACATATGTCTGAGTATGTCACCTTAGGGAAGCATCAATGATGTTCGTGAAGAAGAAATATGGTATTATGAAGATGTGTATCGACTAAAGACAGTTGAACAGGGCTACTACAAAGAATAAATTCACACTGCCTAAGATCAAGAAGTATTTGATCAATTGTAAAGAACTTCGATGTATAAGAAGAATGATTTTAAATCTGGTTACCATTAGTTTGTATACCAAGTTATCGAAATGTAAAGCTTGGTTGAATCGAGTGTTATTTTGGGATATGTGATACCAGCTCATCGGATACATGTTGATCCCATAAAAGTAGAGGTAGTAATAATTTGGTCAAGACCAACCAATGTACTCGGGACACAAAGTTTTATGAGTTTGTCCAGATATTACAGGCTTTTATGGAAAGATATTCTATGATAGTCTGATCTATTAACCAGTTGACCAAGAAGAAATTTGAGTTTCGTTTGTTCAGATGAATGTGAAAGCGGGTGGTGTGCGATTATCGTGTACGCCCAAATTAACCCCACTCAATCCTCAAGATTGATAACAATAATGTAGTAGCGTGAGTAGGGATTGAGGTGTGAATTCTTGTGTTAATGAAAATCAAAACAAAACAATAAATTAAAGATGGGGTTGTGCGTGAATTATACTAATTAAAATTAAAAACTAACGATTAAACTAATGAAAGCGATTCTTGGTATCGGTCGACTATTCCTTGGAATTATCATCTATTTCATTGATTCACAAAAGACTCAATTTTATTTGAATATTCATCAATTGGAAATCTAATTCTCCCTCACCTTATTCATAGTCAATTAGTCCGAGCGTCCTAATTTAAATTTCATCAATCAACCAATCTCTATATGCATATTCAAGATTAAAATCATGACACCATTCAAAACTAGTGAGCGATGAATCTAAATCATATAAACACAAGCGATTCATATAAATTTAGTCAATTGTTTTCTCTAAGAATTTAATAACACCAACAACAGCAATTATCAATCTTAGTTGCTTCGTAAATTCGATTAATCAAACAATATCAAATTTAGCATTAGATTACATGCAAGTTATTAGGTTGTCAATCCATTAAACAAACACCAATCATATCAACAAATTCAGAAAAACTCTTGATACTCAATAAAATTGGTAATTAAAGCGTAAGAATCTCCCCAAGATAAATAAAATCCAAGGAGTTGTCTTCCTCAACCAAGAATTAAAACTAGCTAGACATAATCTAAGATAAAAGCAATAAATAATAAACAAAGGAAAGAAAACTAATCCGATCTCCGCTCGTCGAAGTGTCAATCCCGCTTTTGTTTCGATCTTCGTAGCGTTCTTCAACAAAATTGAGAGAAAAATTGTAAAACTATCCTAAACTACTCTACCCTAACTATCTAGATGGTTCAAAGGTCTGAATTTCGAGGGATATATGTAGGGAGGCTGATGGAGTAGGTTAGAATCCATGTGGGGAGGAAAGAAATCAAGAATCCAAACTTTCCAAAACTCTGCTGGCGTAGCTACGCCTCAAAATGGCGTAAATACGCCTGATGATGTGTCAAAATTATGGCTTCCCACGTTTCTGGCGTAATTACGCATAGAATGGCGTAGCTACGCTTACACATGACGTAGCATTGGCGTAATTACAACTCAGAATGGCGTAATTACGTTTGTCTTCAATATTTCTGGCGAGTTTCGTATTTTAGCAGTAACTTTCTCGTACGAACTCGAAATTTGATGAATCAGCTGTCCACGTGAAGATAACTGAAAGTTCTACAACTTTCCTATGGACCACATTTCCAAAACATGGCTCGAACATATAGAAATTTGAGGAGAAAAGAGCAACATGTGTCTTGGATTCCGATTTTTTCCTCTTTTCTTCAACTTTACTCCTTCTTTCATCATTTTAGCTTGATTTCTTCACCTTTTCCTACATTTATACAAATATACGATTAGGTAGCATATGTATCAATTTATCCATCAAAATATACCAAATCGTAGACAATTAAGCATACTAGATGTGTCTATTTCTAGTCACATCAAATACCCCCATACTTAAACTTTACTCGACCTCGAGTAAAACTACAATCTTTTTGTTTGGCTCATATCATCATAACAAAATAACTTGTCCTCACTTTTATGCCTCAACAATTATAAACATGCATAGTAATGAAAGGCGGTGAAAAATTAACAGTGGAACAAGTTCAATCCCTAAACATTTCGTACCCAACAAAGCAGTGAACGTGTGTGTGTGGTCATGAACAAGTGTCATGTACAAATTATAGATCCAATAGATGTAAACTCACAATAGTTCAAGTTATACACTAACACAAGTATAAGCTCAATTGCACACTCTTCTCCACTATCTTAGCCACTTTGCAAACACAAATCAAGTAGGTCTTTATTAGCTTGTAGCTTGGCCTAGGTATTGGCTTATGAAAGAAAAGGGAAAAGATATATCAAACAAGAGAGTATGGTGATATGCACAATAATTAGCTCCTCTTCTTGCATGATTTTTGCAATGTAAACTTTAATCATTTTTTTTTCTTTTGTGCATTGGCTCCCCTTGGAGTCATATTTGTATTAATTCTTTTCAAGGCATCCATTTTCTTTCATGCATTTCATTCTTTTGATAATGAAGCTCACAAACATTTGAATCATTGAATACATAAGTGCATGTGAATGAAACACATAATACTCCCTTCAAAGGTATTGATAGAATTCATATTTAGGCTTATTAGGGAATGATGATAAGCTAATCAAAGAATGTCGAATGGGGGTTGTTTGTATGCTTAGCATACAGCCATTCTTTTGCATTAAGACTCAAAAAGGGTACTAGTGATTGATTTTCTTTACATGGTAGGCTTGAAAGGCTCAAACGCATCAAATATTGCTTATATCACTTTCATGTTTGCAAGTAGTCTAGACATACGCTTCAAAGAGCATGTAGTTAAGTTCTAGCATGTATTAGAGACTTCTTAAGACTATCACAAATTCACACAATTTTCACTAAGCTATGCACACTTCACAAGTTATGATGGATTCGTGCTCAAAATATTCAACTACTATGTCAAAGCAAAATTTGCATTAGAGTTCAAAGTGTTCCAAGGTTAACAATTCACCTATGTTCAAAAACATGCATGTCCTCAATTAGGTTTCATCATGAGCTAGTGATTCTAAGCATGTGTTCATTACTAACTATGAGCTCAAAATTTTCAAATTTTCGATTTTTTTTGTGTATTTTTATAATAAGAAAAGCAATAACACACCACTAATCCCTCCCCCATACTTAAATTTTACATTGTCCCCAATGTAAGTCAAAATTGTAAGGAAAGAGAAAAGTCTAACTAAGAAAGCAATAAAAAATAAAAAGGAAAAATGAAACTAACTTCCCTGGGGTTGCCTCCCAAGCAGCGCCTCTGTTTAACGTCGGTGGCCCGACTCCAGTCCTCTCGCTTAAAGCGATGCCTATTCGCCTTGCACCTCTTGGAAAGGTTTTGTCTTTTCACTATGTCGCCTTCCTCCAAAGAAGTCAGTTGAGGTTGATCAAGATCTACCTCATGGCATCCGTTAACTTGTTGTCCCTTATGCTCGCCTTTGGGAATCTCATTCTGGTGAGATTTCTTGTTATCCACCTCGACCTCTGTTTGTTGTTCAAGTATTGATGGCCTCAGTACCATCGTTGCTGGAGTTTCTACCTCTTTGTCACTGTCCAAGGTGATGTTGTCTTCGAAAAAATAGTCCCAAGGATTCATTTCATCACAGTACTCTTTAGCCGACTCCTCTGTCAAAACACATGATTCATCTAAGTATTCAACATAGCTCTCAGTGGGAAACATACCTTGCGGAGTTGTAGGATGTACAAGCTTCTTTTCTTCTATTGGCACATGTGTCTCCTCTTCTAGCTCGGGTGGCATCAGTACCACCTTCTCCATAGTCTCCACTTCTTCATCACTCCATGATTCGAATTCAATCATGGTCTCCCTTTGTGCTGCTATCCGATCGGCCAATCTTATTAGTTGCTCCATTTGGTTACCCAAATTCTGAGTACTAGCACTGATTTCCTGTTGAAATTGCAAAGTACTATCATTAAGTGTTGAAACAAGATCCTCTAAAGACTCACCAGGGGTATGATATTGAGGTTGTTGTGGCCATGGCGGGTATTGCGGTATGTATGGCGGTAGGGTGGACTCCATGTAAGGTGGAGGTGGGCTAATCCATTGATTGTCATAGTTGAGATTGAGATGATCACTCCAACTTGAGTTTGATGCACTTTGTCCACTCCCTACGCCAAGTTGTTGCACAAGATATGCCAATTCGTCTAGTCGCCTATAGTCCTCCATGGCAAGATCCGATTTTTAAGAAATCAACCTGTAAGCACGAACAAACAAGAGTAGCGGTGGGGGGAAAAGAAAGAAAGAAAGAAAAAGAACGAGAAAGAAATAAAACAAAAAATATTAACAACAAAATAGACAATGCCTAACCACACCCAATCCTCAAGATTGATAACAATAATGTAGTAGCGTGCGTAGGATCGATCCCACGAGGAGGTGTGAATTCTTGTGTTAATGAAAATCAAAACAAAACAATAAATTAAAGATGGGGTTGTGAGTGAATTATACTAATTAAAATTAAAAACTAATGATTAAACTAATGAAAGCGATTCTTGGTATCGGTCGACTCTTCATTGGAATTATCATCTATTTCATTGATTCACAAAAGACTCAATTTTATTTGAATATTCATCAATTGGAAATCTAATTCTCCCTCACCTTATTCATAGTCAATTAGTCCAAGCGTCCTAATTTAACTTTCATCAATCAATCAATCTCTATATGCATATTCAAGATTAAAATCATGACACCATTCAAAACTAGTGAGCGGTGAATCTAAATCATATAAACACAAGTGATTCATATAAATTTAGTCAATTGTTTTCTCTAAGAATTTAATAACACCAACAGCAGGCAATTATCAATCTTAGTTGCTTCGTAAATTCGATTAATCAAACAATTATCAAATTTAGCATTAGATTACATGCAAGTTATTAGGTTGTCAATCCAATAAACAAACACCAATCATATCAACAAATTCAGAAAAACTCTTGATACTCAATAAAATTGGTAATTAAAGAGTAAGAATTTCCCCAAGATAAACCAAGGAGTTGTCTTCCTCAACCAAGAATTAAAACTAGCTAGACATAATCTAAGATAAAGGCAATAAATAATAAACAAAGGAAAGAAAACTAATCCGATCTCCGCTCGTCGAAGTGTCAATCCCGCCTTCGTTTCGATCTTCGTAGCGTTCTTCAACAAAATTGAGAGAAAAATTGTAAAACTATCCTAAACTACTATACCCTAACTATCTAGATGGTTCAAAGGTCTGAATTTCAAGGGATATATGTAGGGAGGCTGATGGAGTAGGTTAGAATCCATGTGGGGAGGAAAGAAATCAAGAATCCAAACTTTCCAAAACTCTGCTGGCGTAGCTACGCCTCAAAATGGCGTAAATACTCCTGATGACGTGTCAAAATTATGGCTTCCCACGTTTCTGGCATAATTACGCATAGAATGGTGTAGCTATGCCTACACATGCCGTAGCATTAGCGTAATTACGCCATTCTGCCGTAGCATTGGCGTAATTACGCCTCAGAATGGCGTAATTACGCCTGTCTTCAATTTTTCTAGCGAGTTTCGTATTTTGGCCTTAACTTTCTAGTACAAACTCCGAATTTGATGAATCAGCTGTCCACGCGAAGATAACTGAAAGTTCTACAACTTCTCTATGGACTACATTTCCAAAACATGGCTCGAACATATAGAAATGTGAGAAGAAAGGAGCAACATGTGTCTTGGATTCCGGTTTTTTCATCTTTTCTTCAACTTTACTCATTCTTTCATCATTTTAGCTTGATTTATTCACCTTTTCCTACAGTTACACAAATATACGATTAGGTAGCATATATATCAATTTATCCATCAAAATATACCAAATCGTAGACAATTAAGCATACTAGATGTGTCTATTTCTAGTCACATCAGCGGGTTGTATAAACTGAAACAGATGGGATACGTTCTGATGCATCATGAGGAGATGATTGCATATGCTTTGTGATAGTTGAAGCTGAAAGAATCATGATACCCTGTTCATGAACTCGAACTTGTAGCCATTATTTTTGCCTTGAAGATGTGGCAACGTTATCTGTATGGCAAACAACTCATGATATACTCTGATTTTACTATTTTTCAGTCAGATTTGAACATGAAACAGAAGCAATGACTAGATTTATTAAAGAATTTGACTCTGATAGTCAATATATCAGGGAAAATGAAATTAGTAGCAGATGCGCAGAACCGAAAAGTGCAAGGTGCAATGGTAGCATCAATGTATGCTTTGCAGTTTGAATCACCTTTGATTTCGAAGATCGGAAAGACTCGAAGGACATACCCATACATATATTGATTGAAGAAATTGGTTCTGTCTCATCAACCAACTAGATTTTAGTATGTCATTTAGTGGCGGGTTGCGATTGTACAATCAGTAAATAGCATCGAATGCTACAGATTCGAAAGAAGTATTGCTGCAGAAAGCACACTATAGAGTACATAGTGTTATTTTGGGAATGATGAGATGTATCATTTATGAGATCATATTTCTGATGGGATGGTATGAAGAAAGAAATTTCGGAATTTTGTGGCAAATTGTTTGACATGCCAGCAGGTCAAGATAAAAATACGAGACCTAATGGAATATTTCAGAAATTGTAAGTGCCACAATGTATTTGGGAAGTTTCTAGCTTTGAGTTTTATAACTCAATTGTTTAAATCAAACAGAGATTGTAAAACAAGTTGAATCAGAGTTGATTGACAATTCAATACAAGATATTGATTTCATATGCTTGTCTGTATGTCTATGAGAAAACTACATGTTTAAGATGTAGACAATGTGGTTTAGTTACAATGAGTGCTTGTAACCATTGTATCTGATAAAGATCCGAGGATAATATCCGAATTCGATAACTATTTTCAGAATGTCATGGGTACTAAGTTAGCAATGAGTATTGCTTATCATACCCAGACTGATGGACAAACTGAGAGAATTATCCAGACTTTGGAAGCTATGTCCTGATTATTAGTGATGAATTTAGTGGGAATTGACAGAAATCACTATTCATTAGTAGAATATTTCCTATAATTTAAGTTCCAGACAACTATCGTATGGCATCGGTTGAGATTTTGTAGAGCCAGAATTGTAGATCGCTGATATGCTGAGATGAAGTTGATAAGGATATTTGGCACAACTTGAGATTGTTGAGGAAATGCCATGAACGATAAATTTTCTGCGAAAACGAATGGAATTGGCTTAAAGTAAGCATGTTGCTATGACAACAAGAGAAATATATCGTTAGAATTTCAAGTTGAGAATCAGGTAAATCTGAAGGTATTACATTTACGATGATCGATACGATTCGTTAGGTGAGATACGATGTTGCCTCAATATTTTGAACCTTCTGAAGTCATAGAAAAGTTGGGTTCAGTGGTATATCGTTGACATTACTACAGCAGTTGTCACTGATACATGATGATTCTTATGTATATATGAATGAGGTTGAGACATCTCATATGATTTAACCTGTTGAGTTATACTCAGTTTTACGATTTCGATGACGAAATCATTTTAAGAGGGGAAGAAGTGTAAGGCCCCATTACTAATTAATTATGATTAACTTAGAGTTAGCAAACCCGGATGTTAGTTCCGGACTTTATCGATGAGATTTTAAAGATGACAAAACAGTTCAGACCGGATCGATAGAAATCAGATTGACCAGATCGATCGGACTTAACAGAGCAAGATGGCAAAGCATTTCAGACCGGATCGATGGAAATTAGGCATACCAGATCGATCGGACAAAACAGAGCAAACTGATAAAGAATATTACATATCAGACCGGATCGATGGATTCCAGACTGACTAGATCGATGCTTCAGATCGATCTCAACCTTTATCAGATCAGAGCAGTCAAGGATACATATAAGATGGCTTCTCAGTCCGAATCATCAACGGTTATTTATTACAGCATTTAATGCTGCAATTAATGCTACAATGAACCAAAGACTGAAGATTGCCATAATAAGTAAGAAGACAAAGAAGAGCTTACCTGACAGTCGCCGAAAGCATATACCAGACCGGCAAGTATCCTGAAGAAGAAGACTGTAGCTTTCTCAGAGTTTAAAAAGAGTCATTGTTGCACATTAAGGGAAACAATGCCGTTGCTACCTTCAACTATAAAAGGATGCAACAAAAAGAAGAAAAAGACTCTCGACTCTACAACTCACGCTGATCAATTGAAAAATATACTAGAAAGCAAAACAGCACACGCTTACAAAGTTCAGAAGCTTTCGAGCTGAAGTCATTTATTTAAGCGCAATTACTTTGTAACATTTGATCATTGTAGGATCACTGTGCGCATTGTGTATTGAAAAATAGAAGTGAGCAACATATTATAACTGTCAGACAGAGTGTGTCTGAGTAGGTTGAGTGACTAGGAGTTTCAGACTGGTAGTGAGGTAAATCCAGCCTGAATCGGGTTTGTACAACAGGATTGTATAAATCAAAGTCTTCTAGTATAAACCTTCCTTAATTGGAAGAAGGGGAGACGTAGAAGGATTACACCACCTTCGAACTTCCAGAAACATATCCTGTGTTTTATCATTCTGCACTTAGCCATCGAGCTGTTCTTACTTATACAAGAGCAGACCGTTTCCGCACTTACTTCTTAGTGGTCTGTTCTGTTCAAAGAGTTGATTAAGTAACATATTTCTTTCACTAATCCGAAAGAATTCACAAGGGATAAACTTTGTAAGGAGTGTTCATTCACCCCCCCCCCCCCTCTAAACACTCCGGACCGATCCTAACAAGTGGTATCAGAGCAGGTCATCTTAATCAGCACAAAGACTATTAAGCTGATGGCATCATTCAACAAAATCCCCATGTTCTCAAAAGAAGACTATGATGACTGGAGAATCAGAATGCAAGCTCACCTGGCAGCTCAAGATGACGACATGTGGTTCGTCATCACTGATGGACCAATGAAGATCCTAAAAATAAATACAGTAGTCGCCACTACCAGTGGAGAACCACAAATGGTAGAAAAAGACAGATCCCTCTGGACGAATGAGGATAGAAAGAAGGCTAACCTCGATAATGTGGCCAAAGACATCTTGTTCAAAACTTTGGACAAAAACATGTTCAGCAAAATCAAAATGTGCTCTACTGCCAAAGAAATTTGGGAGAAGATAGCACAGCTATGTGAAGGCAACGACCAGACCAAAGAAAACAAGTTAACTGTGGCTCTTCAAAGATTTGAGAGCATAAAGATGAAAAGTGGTGAAACTCTAAATGAGTTTGATGAAAGAGTCACCAGCATCATAAATGAACTGAATGGTCTGGGGAAGGAATATTCTAACAGAGAAATCGCTCTGAAAGTAATGAGAGCTCTGCCAAAGGAATGGGATGTAAAGACCATTGCCATGAGGGAATCAAAAGACCTTAACAAGGTTGAACTTCATGATCTGTTTGCAGATCTTAAGGCCTATGAGTTTGAACTAATAAGCAGAGGTGAAGCAGAGCCATTCATCTCTCAACCCAACAAGGCCCTGGCAGCCATCCCAGACCAGATCGCTTCAACATCAGACCGATCTGCTGAACAGATGAGTAACGATGCTATGTCATTATTTATAAAGAAATTCGGTAAATTTATGTCTAAAAATAAGAGGAACTTCAAACCCTCTCATCATTATAAATCAAGAAAAGATGATACTGTTAACGATCAGGCTTGCTACAATTGTGGTAAGACCGGACACTTTATTGCAGATTGCACCAGACCGAAGAAATAAGAACGGAAAGAGAAGCATCATGATGATAGAAAGAAGAAGCACCACAAAGATCGCAAGAATCATGGAAAATCCCAAAAAGTCCTAGTTGCTGAAGAAGGAAACAGCAAATGGGCTCAGACTGACTCCGATTCAGACAGCTCTGAATATTCTTCCAGCGAAAGCGAAGAAGAGGTTCAATGTCTGATGGCAGATGAAGAAATGAGTCAGACAGATGAGGTATTCGACTTTGAATCAAATGATTTTACACGAGAAGAGCTCATGTCTGCACTGCAAGACATGGCTAATGATTATAGGATCTTAGCTGAATCATTTGAGAAGAATAAAGCCAAAATCAGTACTCAAATGGATGAGCACAACAAACCAAGCTGCTCTGAGCAGGGTGAGTGCAAAAATCTCCAGACCGAGCTGAAAAAGCTGAAAATCTCTTATGATCAGCTCCATGAAGAAAATAAGAGAATTAGCACACAAAATGCTAAGCTCTCACATATATTCAAAACATGGACAAAATCCAGAACATCCTTGGAAGAATTACAAGAAGCTCAAAGAAATGTCGGTGATTTCACCGGCATAGGCTTTGACACCAAAAATTGCACCAAAGATGAATCTGAGCTGTTGCTGGTAAAGAATCAAGTCAAACAAATGACATTTGTCACATCCAGCACAGTATATGAAACTGAAGCACCTAAGATTCAAACAGGAGTCTCTTACGTGAATCAAAATCTGAGAAAAGGAATTGGTTATGTCGACCAAGCCAACGATAAGGCACCAGCAAGATTTGCATCTATCAGACCAAATCCAAAGATGCAAGATCGAAGGCAAGGAAGACAATACAATTACTATAACTCAAAACCGATTCAACGAAGATATAGACTACCTTATGAAAATCAAAGGTTTTCACAGCGCACACATTATCACACACAACATCGAAACAGACCAGCACATAGCACACCCTACACACACAAGCCACTAAAGCTGATACAGGTGTGGGTTCCCAAAGGGCTAATCCGTTCTGGACCCAAATAGGATTGGGTACCAACAATAAATATGTGTGATGACAGGTACAGAAGAATCTCGCATCAGATTGGTACTTGGACAGCGGGTGTTCTCGTCACATGACTGGAAACATCAAGCTGCTGTCTGAAGTCACAGAATGCACTGGACCCAAGATCATCTTCGGAGATAACTCAAAGGGTAAGACCGTGGGCAAGGGTAAGATTGTCCATGGTAACATTATTATCAATGATGTGCTGTTAGTTGAAAATCTGTGCTATAATCTGATTAGTATCAGTCAACTCTGTGATAATGGTTATGCTGTAGAATTTTACAAACACACTTGCACTGTTAAATCATCAGACGGTATAACCTTGCTCGTAGGAATCAGGAATGGAAACACATATAAGATTAACTGGAATCATGCTCAACCTGATAATCCTACTTGCTTCATCGCTAACAATGATAATAAACACTGGCTATGGCATAAGCGCTTGAATCATATCAACTTTAAGACCATTGCTAGCCTGTGTAAACATGATTTAGTAATCGGTCTGCCCAAGATCGATTTTGCTAAGGATAAGATCTGCGAAGCCTGCCAAATGGGCAAACAGATCAGATCATCCTTCAAAAACAAGAATGCCAAATCCTCCTCCCGCTGTTTAGAATTACTGCATATGGACTTGTTTGGTCCTATACCAATAACAAGTTTAGGGGGAATGCGGTATACTCTTGTTGTTATTGATGATTACTCACGCTTTACATGGACTATATTTTTGAGCAGTAAAGATCAGACCGGTCCGAAGTTGATCAAGCTGCTGAAACGCACTCAGAACGAGAAATCATCCAGCATAGACAGGATTCGAAGTGACAAAGGCACTGAGTTTTCAAATCAGAATCTTGAATCCTTTCTAGAAGATCATGGAATCAAGCATGAGTTTTCAGCCGCCAGAACTCCTCAACAGAATGGAGTTGCAGAACGAAGAAACAGAATGCTCAAGGAAGCAGCAAGAACAATGCTTGCTGATTATGGAATCTCTCAAAAGTTCTGGGCAGAAGCTGTAAATACTGCTTGCTACACTCAAAACCGATCTATGATTAACAAGAAGCTGAATCTCACTCCATATGAAATATGGACTGGTAACAGACCATCTGTTTCTCACTTTCATGTATTTGGCTGTAAATGCTTCGTTCACAACAATGGTAAGAGTCATCTTACAGCATTTGAAGCTAAGTCAGATAATGGTATATTCTTAGGATATTCATCAATTAGCAAAGCTTATCGAGTTTTTAATAATCGAACTTTAACTGTAGAAGAATCTGTTCATATAGTTTTTGATGAATCATTATGTGTTGAGGGCAACAAAGATTCAATTCAAAATCAGATGGAAAATATCCATCTCGAAACTAACAGTGATGATGAGATTGTAGCTAACAGGTCAAGAGACAATCCACCAGAACCAGAAGTACCAGACAGACCGGATCAGGCCATTGAAGCTTCTTCAGATCGAGCTGATCCGGATGCTCCTGACTCAAATATTAAAGTAGATGCAGATCATGCTGCTACTGTTCATCCGACCGAACCAGACAATCCAGAGTCAAGCTATCGATGGACTAAGAAGCATCCACCTAATCTAGTGATTGGTAGTCCTTCTGCACCGATCAGAACCAGAGGACAGATGATGGATGAGTTCACTCATGCTGCTTTCATCTCAACTCTGGAACCCAAGAAGATCGATGAAGCTCTGACTGACTTCAACTGGATTAAAGCAATGCAAGAAGAGCTTAATCAATTCGAACAAAATCAAGCTTGGAGTCTAACCCCCAGACCAAGCGATCTGCCTGTTATTGGAACCAGATGGGTTTTCAGAAATAAGCTAGACGCAGATGGAACTGTGGTTAGAAACAAAGCCAGACTGGTGGCACAGGGATTCAGACAAGAAGAAGGAATCGACTTCGATGAATCATTTGCACCAGTAGCCAGACTTGAAGCTATCCGAATCTTTCTTGCATATGCTGCATTTAAAGACTTCAAAGTGTATCAGATGGACGTTAAGAGCGCCTTTCTTAATGGAAAGCTTCAGGAAGAAGTCTACATTGAGCAACCACCTGGATTTCAGAACCATTCGTATCCCAATCATGTATACCTACTGAATAAAGCAGTGTATGGTCTGAAACAAGCTCCAAGAGCCTGGTATGACACTCTATCTCAATTTCTGCTGAACCATGATTTCCAGATCGACTCAGTAGATAAAACTCTCTTTAAATTCATTAAGGGGAACATACCCTATTAGTTCAGATTTCTGTTGATGACATAATCTTTGGGTCAACTAACCCCAAATTGTGCGAGAAATTTTCTAAGTTAATGCAGGGACAGTTCGAGATGAGCATGATGGGAGAATTGTCATTCTTTCTGGGTCTCCAAGTAAAACAGCTCAACAATGGCATTTTCATCAACCAGACCAAGTATACCAAAGAGCTCCTCAAGAGATTTGGAATGGAAACATGCTCAACTGCATCAACTCCAATGAGTCCAACAATCAAGTTAGACAAAGATGAAGGGGGAACGGCAGTTGAAGTAACCATGTATAGAGGACTAATCGGATCGCTATTGTATCTTACAGCGAGCCGGCCCGATATTATGTTTTCAGTCTGTATGTGCGCCAGATTTCAGTCAGAACCAAAGCAATCACATTTTATTGCTGCCAAGCGTATTCTGAAATATTTAAAAGGATCTCAGAACGTTGGTCTTTGGTACTCCAAAGATTCAAACTTCAGCTTGATCGGGTATTCAGACGCAGACTACGCTGGGTGTAAGATTGATCGTAAAAGCACCAGTGGAACATGTCAATTTCTAGGTGAAAGATTGATCTCTTGGTTCAGTAAAAAGCAGACATCGATTGCCACATCCACAGCTGAAGCAGAATACCTAGCCGCTGGAAGCTGTTGCGCTCAAATGCTCTGGATTCAACACCAGCTCAAAGACTATGGCATTCAAGCTGTTGACTCTCCGATATTTTGCGACAACACAAGTGCAATCGCTATAACGTATAATCCAGCTTTGCACTCTCGAACAAAGCACATTGATATTCGACATCATTTTATTCGAGATCATGTTGGCAAAAAGGAAATTCGGATCGAACACATTTCAACAGAGCAGCAAGCAGCAGACATCTTCACCAAACCACTTCCTGAGGCTAAGTTTAATTATTTCCGTCAAATTCTTGGTTTAATTGACTTATCTTAATTAGTTTAGATGTTTTTTTCGCACTTGAAGATTTTTGTCACTACAGATCGATAATACAATGTTCAGAAAGACGCAGACCGGTCCGAACTTTCAGACCGCTCCTTGTCAGTCTGATTTTATCCTATGATCTGATGGACAATAATTTTTTTTAAAAAAAAACAGCCCGGACTGATTACCCATCTTAACTAGTTGTACTTTAACCGCCTTATCTTTCTTTATCCTGACCGTTTATTTTGAATTATTTAATTTTCAGTCTTGGAGATAAAGACACGTGTCTTCTCTCTCCTATTTAGCGGGCTGAACATTTCATACTTATTCACTTTTTACAATTTACCGCTGTCTACTTTCTTACTCTCTCACTCTCTACTACTCTTCGCATTTTCTTTAAACTCCATTCATATGGCTACCATCACTCATAACTCACTCTACGTTGAGTTTGATGACATTTACAGGGCAGAAGATGCTGCGATGGTGTCCATTTTTAGAGCCCTGGAATCATCTGGTTTAAGGAATTTTTTGGAGTGCGGAACAGTTGTTTATGAACCAGAAATCCGCGAGCTGTTCGCCAACGCCGTCTCCCGGAAGTCATCCATCTCTACAACTGTCAAGGGCAAATCTTTCGAGATCTCGCCAACGACAATGGCCAAGACCTTTGGCCTCCCCAGTTCCGGACTGACAGAGTTCGGACAGACTCCTCCGGCGTCTCTCTTAGATCTTCAGGGGAAGATTTCTATTTCTGGCCACCAATTGCAACCCTCATTTAAGAAGAAGGATCCAGGTGCTGTGCGAAGTGGTAGCCAAGCCACTTTTGGGTAAAGCAGGAAGCTTCGATGCTGTAACCGCCGAAAAGTTCAGGGCTATGGCAGCTATTGTATCCGGCCAGAAGATAAACTGGTCCATGATTTTGTTTGGAGTACTGCTGGAAACGGTGATTGCATCCAAGCACGCCGTATGCTTTGCTGTTCCTCTCAGCAAGCTCTTGGAGTCCTTAGGCCTCGAGCTGAGCAAGCCGTCTGCTCTCCGCCCCTTTAAAGTCCTTAACTCCAAAGGGCTTGCACTGCTGAAGTCCAAGAGTGCTCCGCCTACTCCTACTACTCTGGCTGCAGTAAAGATTGAGAAGGACGAGGATCAAGCTGCTGTGCGCAAACCTCGGGTCAAGCGGAAGCTGACCATTCAGACTGACTCAGAAGAAACCCTGTCTGCTCACTCATCACCAACCAAGCCACTTCCCAAAAAGCCCCGAACCCAGATTACCAAACCAACCAGACATCTACCTCCACCCATACTGCCACCCACTAAAGCCACCCCTGCACCTCAACCCTCCACTCAGCTTTCACAGGCTTCAACCCCTGCACCCAAAGTCACCCTTAGTATTCCCTCTGCCATTCCAGTGGTCAAAGGGATAGTTATCACTGAGTTGGGTGACTATACCCAATCAGGGATTAAGTCCCCTTCCTCCACCGGCAAGGGAAAAGCCATTCTCACCGAACCCCTCTCTTCTAAACCTAAATCTGCAGCACAGACTGCCATCGACATCGCTATGGAGGATGTTGATGAGAAGCTAAATGAACTCCTTGTGGTCTTTGATGAATATGTCCAGTACCGGACTATCAACCACATTGAGCTGTTCTATGGTAAGTTGCACAGATTGAAGAAGATGGAAGATGAAGTTCTGAAAGGAACCGAAACTGATGATGTTCGACTTGCGGTGCAGCGCAGAGGGTTATTTATAGCAAAACACAGATTCAGACTGGCCAATCTGCTTTTCACTGCCAAAAAGAAGAACTTCGATCCGCTTGCTCCAACTGCCAGAGATGATGGGGCTGTGATTGCTCAACTCGAGATGGATGTTCATGCTCTATCCTTAGCTGTCCGTTTTCAACGACAGAAGCTAAGTATCTCCACTCCAGCCACAAGCCCGGATCATCCTTCTGCAAGCAAGACTCTGGCAGAACCATTTATCGAGGTTATTCCTTCTGCTGAAGCAAAACAGACAGAAGATCAGCCTGCAGAACTCGTACCAGAACAGACAGCGGAGCAGCCATTGCCTAATGCTCCGTCTGCAACAGATGATGAACCAATGAATGTTCTGTTGGACTCTCCGACAACATCTATTCCATTGAAGTCATCAGCCTCCCATGCACAACCCAGTCCAGCTGAAGCATGTGCAACAACTGAAGTACCAGACCTCATCGATCCGGATTTGGTGGTATCTACAGTGGTTGCAGCTCTCCAAGTTGAGGAACCTTCCAGTCCCCACTCTCCTCCGGGACCATCAGATGAAGATTTGGCCTTCATTCACAGCTTTTCTTCGGATCTGGTCACTCTGATCCGATCCGAAAGTCATCAAGCTGCCACTTCTTCCATCGTGCCGATTCCTGAAGACGATGACCATGCTATGTCCTCATCAGATCACTCTCCCACCCAGCTATCTGATGCACCTCCATCCCTGGCACGGACTATCCAGCACTTTTCTGATAACTGTCTGTCTTTAACTCAACGAATTCTAGAAGTTCATCAAAGTCAAAGAGTCACAACCTTGGACTTTGATTCTTTCAAAGAGAAGATGACTGCCAGTATCGGAAGCCTCCAGCGCGGCATCAACGATCTGTTTTCTCAACAAGCCTCCTACAAGAACAGTCTGAGGAAAGAGCAGGTCGAGTTAGCCACTGAAGTCAGAGCATCTGTTACTAATTCCCTCCGCGCTCAAGACGTTCGTCTTGACGCTATCAGCGCGCAGCTAGCCCAAGTTGTTGAATTTCTTCAAGAGATTGCTGCTGACAAAAAGGGGGAAAAGAAGACAGACTTCAAGCCGCCTCCAAGCTCAAGAAGATAGCAGTCTAAGTTGTTTAACTTGTCAGACTGTCTGTATTTAGGACTTCTTGGTGATCAATAAAATCCTTCTTTCGAATAAGTCCTTGTTCATTTATTTTGAACTATAATAAATGCTTAAAAATAAGAAGATTTAATCAATCCAACTTAATGATGTTCATTTATTTTGAACAAAGAAGTAATCGATCCGAAAGCATTCGCTTCAGAGCTCTTATCAAGACTGGTTAAAAAGACTTAGAAGCTAGGTTTTGTCATCATCAAAAAGGGGGAATTTGTTAGTTCCGGACTTTATCGATGAGATTTTAAAGATGACAAAACAGTTCAGACCGGATCGATAGAAATCAGATTGACCAGATCGATCGGACTTAACAGAGCAAGATGGCAAAGCATTTCAGACCGGATCGATGGAAATTAGGCATACCAGATCGATCGGACAAAACAGAGCAAACTGATAAAGAATATTACATATCAGACCGGATCGATGGATTCCAGACTGACTAGATCGATGCTTCAGATCGATCTCAACATTTATCAGATCAGAGCAGTCAAGGATACATATAAGATGGCTTCTCAGTCCGAATCATCAACGGTTATTTATTACAGCATTTAATGCTGCAATTAATGCTACAATGAACCAAAGACTGAAGATTGCCATAATAAGTAAGAAGACAAAGAAGACCTTACCTGACAGTCGCCGAAAGCATATACCAGAACGGCAAGTATCCTGAAGAAGAAGACTGTAGCTTTCTCAGAGTTTAAAAAGAGTCATAGTTGCACATTAAGGGAAACAATGTCGTTGCTACCTTCAACTATAAAAGGATGCAACAAAAAGAAGAAAAAGACTCTCGACTCTACAACTCACGCTGATCAATTGAAAAATATACTAGAAAGCAAAACAGCACACGCTTACAAAGTTCAGAAGCTTTCGAGCTGAAGTCATTTATTTAAGCGCAATTACTTTGTAACATTTGATCATTGTAGGATCACTGTGCGCATTGTGTATTGAAAAATAGAAGTGAGCAACATATTGTAACTGTCAGACAGAGTGTGTCTGAGTAGGTTGAGTGACTAGGAGTTTCAGACTGGTAGTGAGGTAAATCCAGCCTGAATCGGGTTTGTACAACAGGATTGTATAAATCAAAGTCTTCTAGTATAAACCTTCCTTAATTGGAAGAAGGGGAGACGTAGAAGGATTACACCACCTTCGAACTTCCAGAAACATATCCTGTGTTTTATCATTCTGCACTTAGCCATCGAGCTGTTCTTACTTATACAAGAGCAGACCGTTTCCGCACTTACTTCTTAGTGGTCTGTTCTGTTCAAAGAGTTGATTAAGTAACATATTTCTTTCACTAATCCGAAAGAATTCACAAGGGATAAACTTTGTAAGGAGTGTTCATTCACCCCCCCCTCTAAACACTCCGGACCGATCCTAACACCGGATGATTAAAGGTGAGATTACGAATTAAGGTGTTCCAGATCACAACACTTTTTTTTTAATTGAGATAAAATACATCAAAATTATACAAGTTGACATGCAATTTTCGTCCAACACCATACAACATATATCATGAATCACCAATTTGGACACTTGGAAGTTTTGGCATTTAAAAGATTTAGAAACTCATTTTTCTTGCATAGTGGTTCACCGACTATATGATTTTTTTAATATAAATGATGTCTTCTTCTCTTCCATAAACAATCTTATTTCATCTCCTCAATTTTTGAAATTCTCTCCTCCCAAAATAGAGAAATTGGTTAGAAACATACATGCAATTGTAGTTTTAGGAAGGTAGAAGGGAGAGACTTCATATTCTTCAAGAATTGGAGGATTAGGAGCTTGGGAGGTGGCTTGATTGTGGGATTCTTGAATATTCAATGGTATGATTCATTGTTACTCTAGTTTTAGTTGATTTTTGTGGATTAAATTCGAAATCTAAGTAGGAGCATGATAATTTCGAGTTCAATTTGGTTATAACAGAAATCTGCAGAAAAAGTGTTTTTTGGACAGTCTGTATTTCGTCATTTCGACATTTTTAACCTTCGAATTTGACTTTGAGAAAAACATGAAAGTTGTAGATCTTTGAAGTTTATGCAGTTTTAAAAAATAGGCATGCAATTTTGATCTCCGAAGTAAAAGTTATGTCGATTTTACTAATAGTGCACATTTTGGACTATGCATGTTCATGCAAACTGTTTTTCGAGTTTCTGGGTAACTTTTGTTTTGAATTTGATGTTGGTTTCAAATGAAAGTTGTAGGTCTTTGAATTCTCTTTGATTTAAAGAAAAAAGAGGACTTAATTTGGACTTATTTGGAAGAAGTTATGACTTTTATACTATTAGTGCTCATTATGAGCCCTACATGTAGGCGAAAATACTCATGTAGTGTGTTCTTAGGATTCCTGAGCATTTTTTGCTAGGAATTCCGAAATATGTCTAGAAATATGAATTTGAGTTATTCAAGTTGGCTATAATTTTCCACTGGAATCACTCAATTTGGATTTGAAACGAAAAAGTTATAGTATTTTCACTAACACTGCTCAAGCTGAAAAACAAATTTTAAAATACTACGTGGTGTTTAAACCCCTTTCAGTTGAAGGAACCAGCTTGACATCATAATACATGAAATATAGTATTTTGAGTTTCTGAACTTTGAGCACTATAATAAAGTCGTTTTGATGTCGTGTGAAATTATAATGATTTTTCTACGAAAATGGGTCAGGATGAAAATGTAAGAAAATCGATAAGGGTCATATTTAGAAGTTAGATTTGATTCAATGCACTACTTGAACACTTAGTGTCATTTTGGAATTTACATGACCAGGTTAATAAGATTCCGGGGTTGCCTCGAGGAGTACTCGGTAGATTAGCTTTGGTCGAGGTGCATTGAAATGAGTTTTATCATGACGTCTTGCAAGGGCGTGTAATGATGCTAATGTATGACCTTACTTGATTTATATGCGATAATTGATTTTCTTATGTGAATTACATGTTATGTATTGACTTTCACATGAGTTTGCATGACATATTGAGTTGCATATGTAATATGATGCATAGATGATTCATGGGCATATCATATTGATCTATCCACTTCTTTGCTATCATTGATGATGACTGAGTTGATTTACTCTGAGTGTCGGGGATGAGGGGCACGTCGATGACATGCAGTTAAGGTAAAAAGTGTGTGTGATGTCACCCTCTGCTGGAGCTTGATATTGATTGATGATACCTTCCTTTGGACTCCGATATTTGGTATCTTGAGATTCGATTCTTTGTACACATTCATACATGGTATGCATTGCATGATACTTTGTCATTCTTGACGTGATTCTATTTATTTCTCGTACTTGGTTCTGACCCCCGTAGTGGGGGCTGTCATGACTTTTGTTGTTCGGACATGACAGATGTTATAGGTAGGCAAATGTTGGATGCTCGTGAGGAAGCATCTTAAGTGATACATATATAATGACCCTTTATTGGAACTTGAAATGTGAGGTGTCATCATGCATGTGTGTACATGTGTCAATTCCATATCAAATTTTGTACCCTGGTTCTTCTCTTCCTGGGTAGTGTCATTCTCGTCCCGGGTGGTGTCTCTTTTCTTCCCGGGTAGTGTCTCTTCTCTTCCCGGGTAGTGTCATTCTCTTCTCGTGTGGTTTCTTTCTCTTCCAGGATAGTGTATCTTCTCTTCTCGGGAGGTTTCTATTAGAACCGAAGAGGGGGGTGAATGAGGTTCATTGGCTACTTTAGTGTTTTAAAATGAATTTGCAAATGTCGAGTTTGCGCTGCGGAAGACTTCAAGTCAATCGACAAATAAAAGAAATGAAGAAGTAAATAAATGCGTAATTAAATAAAGATAAAGAACATGAGAATTTGTTATAGAAGTTCGGCGATGAATCGCCTACGTCTCCTCTTCCCGGTTAGAAAACGTTTAACCGAGGTTCCACTAGAACGAAAATGATCTTGGCCTTAAGGGCTCCAAGTTAGCCACAACACAACTCTTCCCGAGTAAAAACAGCTCTTCACGAGCACCACACTCTTCACGAGTCTTCTTGGCCTTAAGGGCTCCAAGGATAGCCACACAAAACTCTTCCCGAGTTACCCACACTCTTCACGAGTCTTCTTGGCCTTAAGGGCTCCAAGGATAGCCACACACTTGCACCAACTTTACTTGTTGATGACTTTTACAATTTCAAACTTGCGTCGATGTTGGAGGACCTTACAATAACTCAAATAACACCTTCACGGTGTACCAACACGAAGAATCAAAACTCACACACAAGAAATGAATTACAAACTCCAATACAACACAAATGTATAAAGTTTGCAATGCTAGAATAATTTGAATAGAGCAAAGCTTTCTTGTAGTTTATAGCCTTGTTTCTTCTCTACAAAATGCTCCAAAACATCCATATTTATAGTGTAGGAGGCCCCCAAGGCTCCTACTAGCCATTGCTACACTTAAGGCTTGAATCACTCCAAGCTCGCCTCGGACATCGCCTCGGGCGATCACCATCGCCGCGCCCCAATGGTCACCAAAATGCACAGATCGCCTCAGGCGATCACCACCAAAAATCAATGCCGTAGCTTCGGTTGCTCAGAAACTTTCATCGCCTGAGGCGAATCACCCATCGCCTCAGGCGTTCAAGACATCGCCACAGGCGACCCTGCGCGCGGGCCTCGGCGTCGCTCCAGTCGATGTGCGTGGCGATGCTCCTCCTGGCTGCCATCGCATGGGGCGATGATCACCATCGCCTGGGGCGATCCTGCCCAGACTTTGCATAATTGATTTTCTTCAAACAATCCACTTTTCAATCATTAAACTTGTGCACTAAGTAGACACATTGTTGATCATCAAAACTCATAAATACTTCGGAGATAAATTAAGCATTAAACTCAACCATGCGTTTAAGGCTCAACAGTTTCTTTATCTTCCCAGATAGTGTCTCTTTTCCCATATGGTTTTCTTCTCTTCCCGAGTACTATCTCATCTCTTCCCGGTAATTTTTTAATATATATCCCGAGATCTCACAGGTGCATTTCAGCCCAATTGTTATTCCTTAATTCATTCAAGGTATAACACTCCCTATTATGGGAGTTATTGAATAAAAGATTTGAATTACACTGTAAATAATATAAAAATAATGTACATTTGTCAAATATGATGTGTATTATGTATGTTTAACTTTATTTCAACGATATATATATATATATAGGCGCAATAAGGCACACTCACACTCAATCAATCCAACCAACCAGACACTTGAATAGTTGAATAACTATCTCATATCCCTGTATTATCTCATTGCCTAACCGAAAAAGTAACTTTAGGATATATTTGGATTGAAGGATTTGAAGTCATATATTTTAAATCATCGATTTCAAATCCATTGGATAAATTATATTAAGTGTATTTCAAATCCTCCTATTTACTAGTCTATGCCAATGTAATGGTAATTGTGATAGATTTGATATGCACATAAGATATGTGTCATTTCAAATTCAAGTTCCAAATCCATTTTCAAATCAAATCTCTCTATTCAAATGAAATTCATCCATCTAAACCCAACCTTAGGCTCCATTTAGATTAAATGATGTGATGGATTTAGATTTCAAATCCTTATTAGAAATCCATTCAAATTGTTCCATTGGTTGAAATCCACCATTTTCAATTTTAAGAACAATAAAGAATTTGAAATTTCTTGGTATTGTTAAAAAATGTCTTAAATTGAATATGGTGGATTTAACATCTATGGATTTCAAAACTAGCCAAACAATTCGATTGAATTTTTATTAAGTATTTGAAATCCAAATCCATCAAATATGTACATTCAAACGGAGCCCCAAGGTTTTTCACATTTCTAATTATTGTGATGTCCGAAATAAATTATAATTATTAATTTGATTGTAGTTGCTGTAATTATGAGATAATTTACGGGATTAAATTCGTTGGCATTGTATTTGGACCGAAGTTAGAATAACTCCGGGTTGAGTTTACAGTGTAAATTAAATTCAAGGATGATGCCCAAAGTATCTACATTTAATTATTTAAATTAATTGGGGTAAACTTGAGTTAATTTCGAAAATTAAATTATTGGGAATCGTAGTCGGACCCAGACTTGGAATTAATCGAGTGAGAGTGAACTTGTACAAATTTTAATTAATAATATTTTTTGCAAATAACGATGGCCATTAATTTAGTCTTGAATTTAAACGATAAATTAAATTGATTTTTGGAGAGGAGATGGAATTGAATGGTGTGGATTAAATCTTGGGTTGAGCTTTTTAAACAAGAGCTTGTCAATATAACACATACAACATCTATCAACACACACTCTTCGATATTTTTTTCCCTCTTTCTCCCCCATTTCCCGTCGCTTGTTCCAGGCGAGAGGACCGAGCTTCTAATTCATTTCGCCCACGATTTCTCACCAGGTTAGTGTATAATCGAAGCACCTTGGTCCCTTGGCCGATTAAAGCTGTTATAGTTTAAATTTAAACCCTTTTGGTGCGATTTTTGGGATGATAGGTGCTGCTATATTTCTCATTCTTGTCCAGATGTGTTCTTCATGATTGTTGATTATTATGTTAGGGATTTGTTGCTAAGTGGTGAGTGTGTGTTGGGCGTGAGGTAGTGTGTACTTGTGTGTTCATATTCTGTGTGTGTGCTGAGTGTGTTAGTGTGTGTATATATGTGTATATGTATGTATTCCAGCACGTGTTAGTGTGTGTATATGTGCTGTAGATATGTGTATATGTGTGTTTCAGCACATATTAGTGTGTGTATGCGCTGCATATATGTAAGTGTTCCAACGTGTATTGGTGTGTGTACATGATATATACACATATGTATGAGCATTCCAACATGTATTGATGTGTATAGATGGAGTATATACACGAATGTATGTGCTCTAGATATGCTATAGCTTATGATTGATGAGTTATCGCTAAAGTACGGAGGCTAGTTTGATGGATGTAGATCTTGCTATTTGTATTGGTGAATAATTTCAAAGTATGAGTAGGTGTTGCTCCTAGATGTTGAGAATGTCGGCTAAATTGTACGAACGAGGTGTATGGTTACATGAGAAGGAAGTATGTATTTTATTGATTTAAAATGATAAAAATCATATATTAAGAGATTGAATGATTAAATAACAATTGTATAACTCGATGTATAGTTACTCAAAGTAGTATCGATTACCTTGATTAAGTAGCAAGGTTCATTTCTTATCAAGTTGTTGATTGACAATATTGATTTGAAGTTGAGAAGTTTATAAATTATATCAATTGTATTGTAAATGAGCTAATATTGAATTGATATTTGATATAGATGCTCCACGAGTCTCCGAAAATCAAGGATAGCTTGTTCATGTTGTTGACCTTAAGGTACGTAGTGACGAGTATGTATGATATGAAGTAAGTATTTACAAATATACGTACATGTGTTGATACATATCATATACAAATGTAGATAAAAAGACATACAAGTTGAGTTTGAGGATTATGATACGACGAATATGTATATGTAAGTAGCTCGAAATATGAGATGAATGGATGCTTATGACATGGTGGTTATGGGAAACCGTTGAGGATTATTGTAGTTGACAGACATATGAGACTCTAAAATGTTATTAGTTAAGAATAAACAAGAATTAACTGATTGTTGAATTATCCGTATACACATGTCGGTGATGAATAATATGTTTGCTGTTATCAAGATATTGAACTTGATGAATATGAAGCAGTGAAATTGTGGGAGCATGAACAATCTAAGGACCTAATATATGATACTTATCATTATGGAGTTATGATTGTAAAACAGGAACAGTCCGAGAGATCTCTTACTATATCAAAAACAAACATGAGTATTCCTTAATGATACTGCATTATTTATTTGGTTAATTATGAATTGCGAATTTGGTATCTATATGTTTATCTTGTGGGTGTGTTCACCTTGTGTGTGGGTTGTTTATGTGAAAACATGTAATATGGTTAGCTTTGGAGAGTGTCCAGAGGTGTAACCTAAATCATTTCGTGCGTGGTGATCGTAATTAGAATTATTTTGATTTATCATCGTTATTAATTGGGGATTATAATATTTGGTTTAGTATTGCTTAAAATTTCCTTCCTTTTTGATGTTGAGCACTAGATAGATGTTTGTAGTAATTGGTGGATTATGGTGGAGGTTTAATTATGGATTTTGGTGGTGTTGGATTGAGGATATTATACTGTGTTTATTATTATTTTTTTTGGATTGTCCAATTTACGGGGAGATTTTGCTGAAATTTTTCTAAAATCCCCCGTAAATGTGAAGCATGTAGTGAAAATTTTAAAGATTGAACTTTTATATATATAAATGACGTCATAAATGCTATATCCACGAGATTAGACGTTGGGGTCTTATAATTATTGAAGTCATTTCAAATCCAAATTTTATATCCAGCGTTGAAATGAAATTCTTCAATCTAATTAAAACTATAGAGTTCTAATACGTTTGTACAACTACTTAATAATCTGAAATATACAATGAACGCATAAAAATAAGTCAAAATGATAAACCATTTAACTAACAAAACATTGTAATGAATACAAATCATATGTTATAGCGCGATAGAAAATGTAACTTAATTACATAAAATAAATTATCGATTCAATATTATTATTATTATCTTTTTTTAACACATTATTATTATTATCCTGTAGTTTTGTCCAAATTTCATTTTGCAACCATTGTTTAGAAAATGATAGTTTACCTCCTCAATTTTTATAGATTGTAACACTTTGCATCCTCTTGACTCGGTTTAATATTTTCACCGAAAATTCATTATCGCATTCAATCATCACCTTACATCTTCAAACATAGAGCTCCTTAAACTAATTATTGAAAATTTTAAAAAAAAATTTGTATATCAAAATTATCTAGTTGTTTGATTTCGGAAAAAAAAGTTGACACCCCAAAAAATTATTTGATTTTTTTTAAAATTTGCAAATAACTAGTTTAAGGGGCTCTAAATTTTAAGACGTATGTTGATAATGTAATGTGGAGATAAATCTTCGATAAAAATATCAAATCGAGTCAAGAGGATGCAAAGTGTTACAATTTATTAAAGTTGAGGATGTAAACTATAATTTTTCAAATAATGATTATAAAGTGAAATATGAACCAAATTATATAATGATTTTAATTATTATCTTGACGATGGAGATCATAGTAACAAAGTTATAATAACGACGTGGCAAGATTTCCTTCACTGGCCAGCATAACACCACGAGATCGAACGGTAGAAAATTCAACAAGCAACCAAGCCCAACATCATTTTCACCGTCAACCTAAAATGTAGGGAAATCAACTGTGGGAAACGCAGGAATAAGCGTCATTCCTTAAGGGGCAATCTCGTTATTTGAGTGAAGAACGAAAAAGAGAAAAAGAAGCAGATATTTTAACTGTGGTCTCGCGTTGTTCCCAGGCGTCTCCACGGTCTTACGCAGGTATGAAATCTCAGTTTTATTGCGATTCTGATCCAAGATTCCTCTTTTCTAGATTACATACATTTGCTCGTCTGATTTTCATTTATTCATATAGAGGTTATTGTGGTTACATTGTTTATGATTAGCTTATTTTTATTTTGTCTTGATTGTGGGATTTTTTTCTGCCTCGTTTGTTTAATAGAAAGTGGTATCATAGAAAATGCGATTAATTGGTTTGAGCTTTTTTTTTGTGGGTTTATGATTTGTTGTTTGGTTATTCAATTAACTGATCTGATTCTTCCTGAAAGTTTCGATCTGATGGAACTTTTGTAAGATATTCATAGATTATCATACCAATAGAGTAATATTACCTTTTTATGTGCTGGCAATTGATGTGTGCATTTCAAAACAAAATGCTTTTTGATTGTTGTCTATTGGATTTATATTGTGGCTCCTTTTATTTCTGAGCGTATCTAATCGCGATTGATCAAACAAGTTGTCTGTCAAATAAATGATCCTGTTGTTTGTTGCGGAGTTTGTCAAATTTCCAAAAGATTTTAATTTGTTCAGAAATGCCTGTCGTGATGATTGTTGCTCATACGTTCGGTTTGAAGTTGTTGTGTCTATGGAAAAAAATTGATGGTTTGTCACCATGTGAGATATATAGATAGGAAAGGAAATTTCACAAAACCATAGTTATTTTGCTATGTTGCTTTGTATTCTAGTGGAAGCTCGGTGCACTTTTCATGGTATCATCTTTCTATGAGAATGCATGAGTGATAGTATATGGAATTTTAGCTGTCCTTTGAATTGGTGCATAAATATATGCTAAAAAGTTGACTGTGCTCATGATGACAAAGTATTCAAATCAAGAAAGAGAAATGGGGCTAACATTCACCAAGCTCTTCAGCCGGCTTTTCGCCAAGAAGGAGATGCGCATTCTTATGGTTGGTCTTGATGCAGCTGGTAAGACAACAATCCTGTACAAGCTCAAACTTGGAGAGATTGTAACTACAATTCCAACCATTGGTATTCCCTCTCTTTTCAGCTACTCGGATTTCTTTCTTTTTACTTGTTTGCTCTCTCTGATTTCCTATAATGTACAATCATGTTATTCGAATTTTAGAACTGCTTTCCAGTATTTATTTTTCTTTGCATTTAAATTGGTTTGCAGGTTTCAATGTGGAAACGGTCGAGTACAAGAATATCAGCTTCACCGTTTGGGATGTTGGTGGTCAGGACAAGGTGATATTCCATGACCAATTACTGGTTTTATCTTAATAATCTCAACTCTCAAATTTAGTTCATGAATTTATGCACCTTCAGCTTCTAGTATTTTCCCCAGAGGATGCTAAAATGATTTTGCGATTTGATGGAAACGACTATCTAGAACCTAAATTCTCTATTTTTTTAGATCCGTCCATTGTGGAGGCACTACTTCCAGAACACCCAGGGTCTCATATTCGTTGTGGATAGCAATGATAGGGATCGGGTTGTAGAGGCAAGGGACGAACTGCATAGGATGCTGAATGAGGTGATAATTCCTTGTTCGTTCTATCCACACGCTATCTAGTGAAGACCTCTTACTGATCGTGTTAAATAATGCTTTAAATTATTCAAGAAGTCTGGAATAAATAATGCTAGCCATGAGGAATGGTGTTTATTTGGTTAAGGTTCCTACATCACTTGCTATATTGATTCACGGTTCTTTGTGTGAGACTTTTTGCATCGCAAAATGTTGATACTGCTATTAAAAATTGCCAACATGTGTAGACACCTTGTCCTGGAACAAAACATAGTGATACTTTTGCCACAAGTTCTGTAACTCTTGACCTTATGCATCTAGAAGGCTATAATCATGTGAACATGACAATAAATGGTGTCGATAGATTAGAATTAATAGGAAACAAATCTGTTATGATTTGATTTGATTTGATTAGATTAGGATTAAAATTGGAATATTTCCTTAATTGTAGAGATTTGATATCTTGTATTTTTCTCTCTATTTAAACAATGTAATTGTACAGATTTATATACATCAAATTAATAGAGAAAATCGTTCTCCCCTTTCCATATCTTTTATAGGTCAATTTACACATGGAAATGTGAATTGCAACTGGGGTCGAATGCTATTATGTGCACAAGTTGAGTGAAGGAATATTAGCCAAATTCACTTCCTAGTTTATTTTTGGGTTAGAACTTAGAGACGTACAAGTGCAATCTACCCATTATACAGAATCATTGGCATGAATGATAATGTGTTGGAGTTCTGTTTTCTCTATTAACCTTTACCCGAAAAATAGTTGACTTTACCCTGAGTTTAGGATAGTTGAAAGATATTAGTCCACCTGTGGTTGCTATAACTCTTAACCATATGCATCCAGAAGGCTATAATCATGTGAACATGACAATAAATGGAAATGTGAATTGCAACTGGGGTCGAGTGCTATTATGTGCTCAAGTTGAGTGAAGGAATATTAGCCAAATTCACTTCCTAGTTTTGTTTTGGGTTAGAACTTAGAGACGTACAAGTGCAATCTACCCATTATACATAACCATTGGCATGAATGATGAATGTGTTGGGTTTCTGTTTTCCCTATTGACCTTTACCCGAACAATAGTTGACTTTACCCTGAGTTTAGGATAGTTGGAAGATATCAGTCCACCCTGTGGTTGCTATAATTCTTTTCCACAAAAGAGTTCCATTTTAGATGATTGGTACATATTCTATGGTTTGCTTATTATTCCTTCATATTTCCTGAAGTTTACCGACTCTTTGACCCGAATTATCTTTCAGGATGAGCTGAGAGATGCTGTATTACTTGTTTTTGCAAACAAACAAGATCTGCCTAATGCTATGAATGCTGCTGAAATAACTGACAAGCTTGGCCTTCATTCACTCAGGCAACGCCACTGGTAAACATGACATGGATTCTTTGTATAATAACTACTTATGTGTTGTTTACTTAGATATGTGATTTTGGACCTGGTTTTGCCTTTTTCTTTCCAGGTACATTCAGAGCACATGTGCTACCTCAGGGGAGGGGCTTTACGAGGGGCTGGACTGGCTGTCTAACAACATTGCTAACAAGGCAAGTACTTGATATAACATTAATCGACAATAATTTCTTAATACGTTCCAGATCTTCTATCTAGGCATTATATATATAAACGTTCTGGGAAGATGCTAACAAACATTGCCTAAACTACTTTCATTTATTTATTTATTTATATCGATGGTTGTATGATGTATTTCTTACTCTGCTCCATTTTTACAGGCATAAAAGTTGTTTATGCAGTTGTTTATGCGAGTTCTTGCTGTATGCTTCTGGGTTTTTGTCTAGTCTTGTACGGTACCCGTGTGTCCATAGAGTTTTTCTTTGAAAATGGTTGTTTTTTGTTTTATGTATTTGAAAACTATGTTCTTCAGTTTTTTCCTTTTCTGAATAACTATGTTTTTAATATTAGTGAGAGAGAATAAATTAGAAAATAAATTATTATATAAGTATAACTACTGATGTGATTTTGATTATTCTTAATGTAAAATAAGTTGATCCAATCTTAATTTTTTGTATTTAACATTAAGAATTCTTATAGTTTTTTTTTTTTGAGCATTAAACATGGATAATATTAAACTAAATCAAATGTTCAAGATTACAATAGTGATACATAGAAATAGACCAACAAACACACAGAGATAGAGAAAACAAGAGGTGTAATGGTAAAGAACTTCACAGTAGATATGTAGTCACTTTAACAAGAGTAGTCAAAGACCAACCAAGTTAGACCAGGTCTTTTCAAACCAATCACCACCTTGCAAAGTCGAATATGAGAACTGCCTTCTAATATCGGTGAAGGTACAACTACTGATAGACAATAGACAAAAACTGATTTAAGAGCAATAAATGCACAGCTCTTGTATCCAAATCCCAGTCGGAAATCTGTCGACCATTAAAAGTGATTGGATGGCACACAAAGCCTAGAATCTCAGTAGTAAAAGCCAATCATTGCCCGAGCAGCGGCACAGAACCAGAAGCCCACCATCAACAAGACAAAAAAAGGAACACAAGAAACATACACCCCAAGACTACAGCAACAAGAAAATAGATGCAAAGCAAAAGGGGACAACTATCACGACGTGAGAGCCGCACACAAAAGAATGCATAGGTCGCTCCCCAAACCCGTACATTCCACCAAAACCACATCATCCCGAACGGCGGGATTGCCAAGCAACCATCGCCGTGAAAGCAGAAGACGACCAATTTTGGACCCAAAAATCTGATATCAAGTAGCATGCAACACCACTGATACCTCCAAAGTCAGCCAACCCACAACCAGGATCAAAATCGTCACATTAGCTGACTAATGAGTTGCCACCCAAACCCCACGGAGACCACACCCCAGCCTGAAACACCCTCGTTGAAACCCCCACCATTGCCAAAATGACCCGCCGCAACTCCACCGAACCTCCCACGACCAGCACCACCACATAGAGCACGACGGACACCAAACCCCCCCACCTTGGCTCCCGCCACTAGCTCCTCCGACGAAAATAACCAGCGAATCACCAGGGCTAACTTCACAAGCTCGTTCTTGTAGCCTACCTTAATCTGTTTGTTGAGACTAAAAGTTTAGTTGTTAATATAATAAAATTAAAAAAAATGATTTAAAATCTAGATAGTCACGAATCAACAAACAAGATATTTATATAAATGTTGTCTGAGGCCATGCGATGGCTTTTCGTTTGGTACACATAAATAAATATGATAAGTCTCTTCTCAAAATCAATCCACACCACAATTATTGATTAATTAATTTACACAAACTAAACATATATGCTAGTAGTATATTCCATAATGCAGGGCCAATACAGCCAATCGAATAATTAAGGTCTTCGTCGTTTAATTGATTTATTTTTATTTATTTTTTCATTTTTAGCACAACCTTATATTATTTCTAAAAAGATAAATTTTACATGCATAAAATTATGAGCACATCTATAAGAAAAATCAAGCAAAAATTTGTAACATATTAGAAAATAAATTTCATAATTGCAAATACTATTATATGGAGTATTGTCAAAACTTCGATTAGTCTTTATCGAAATTTCGAGATTATATTTTCTTATATATTAATTTTTAAGTATTTATAAAAATAAATTCTTAATTTTTTGTTTCGAAAACTTATAAAATAGGGATGTAGTCTCCTAATATGGCAAAATAGTCCTTGTAAGACTACCTATTTAACCGTATTGGATACCATCCAATGACAAAGCTCTCAAATAACGACTAAGTTGCCTCCATGAGCATAGTCGAGTTGGTAAGGTCTGTGGTGATATAGGGATAACTCCATCGACGCCAGGTTCGATTCCCAGTGTGGAGCGCATTCCCTGCTGAATATTGTGGGGGTGAGCTCTGGGGTCGTGGCCTGTATGTTCCCTCCCACAGATGTCTGTCAGCTCGGGCACATCCCTCAGTTTACCTGGTGACGGCGTTGAGGGGCCGGTTCCGTCACCCAAAGACTATTCAGGCGAAAGCCTGGATACCTTGTAAATCAAAAATAAAAAATAAAAATAAAATAACGACTAAGTTTTGAAGATGACCCAAATTCTTTTATTCCCTCGATCTTGTCCCCACCTTTGAATCCCCAAAGCTAAGGGCCCTAAAAAACGAGTGGATCGGATTCTACCTTAAAATATTATTACCTTTCGGGAAAAAAATTGTCCTTTTATTGAAAATTTTGTTTTGTTTGGGTGCATGTATAGTTAAAGAACGTGTGCAAGATAACGTTTGCAAATATCTATTCAAAATATTTTTATGTTACTTTTGTCTAAAAATAGCCGTATCTTTATTATAAAATTGTCACCGTTCAACTTACAGCAGTTAGAAGCATCTCATTACTTCTTTATCTGTTTTTGGTGGTTATCAATTTTTTGTTTGTAGAAAAACAATAACCGAAGTAAGGAAATCAATTACCTAAAATATATTTTTATGATCTTAAAAGAAGATAAACAACTTTTCAAAGCATTTGCAAACACGATTTAAGTATTTCATTAGTAAGGATAGCTAGCAACGTGCATGGGAACTATTTCTCCATCCAAGATTGCGACTTTGTAGCGACGTTTGCCATTTTACGGTCCACATGATTAGCTCTCTCAAAAATATAGAAAAACAGGTACGAAGTTTTGAACAATTTAAGGTTTATACATCTAATTTGCTTTGAAAATACACATAAACAATTTACTAATCAAGTTTGCAAAGTTCTCTATATATGTGTTAACAAGAGTTTCACAAACCTATTCTTTATGACCAATATTTCTATTTTTGACTTGATACATCTTAGAATTGCTTCAATTCACATGGTTTAGTACTGTCGCTTCAGTCTGGCTTTATTAAATTTCAGTTTGATTTTTCGGTTATCAATTTTTTAAATACATGGTCCAAAAACCAAATTAACCATTTTATTTCGGTTCGGTTTGGTTTTAATACGGTTTGATTTATATCATTTAAGTAATTAATTGAGTTACAAATCAATCCATATCTTTTCTAAATAGTAAGATACTAAGAATCACTTGTAAAATTCGAAAAATCTTTTAAAATCTTTAAATATATCAAAGATTTCATTATTAAATAAAATAAACAACTAAAAACAAATATGATAACCAACGATCAATATAATGTTTTTAGTTATTATACACATTAAAATCAAGAATTCAACTATAAGTATTATTGTGATTATAAGTATTATTATGATTCTTGTAACCATTTTTGATTTGTGTAGGCGGATAAATCTAGCAACAGTCCTCAATTCCTCTAAGAACCAACTCAATATGATTGGTCTAAAATTGTTGGCATGTCAGTTTATGTATTTTTTATTTAAAAAAGTGTGTTAATATTGAGTAGACTTTAGAAGTGATTTCTCCCATTGCTTTTAAATCTAAGTGATATTAAAAAGATGCCTCATTTCTTCTTTCCCAACCTAACTCGTGCTGCTAAACCCTAATTCGATCACCTAATTTTACAAATCATCTTCAAAATCGAACTCAACTTTCTATGGTAAAAGTCCAAGAATACGAAGAAATTATTGTTGAAATAAAGTTTATGAAACATCATAACTATCTCACTTCTTGTTCTTGTTTTAACGTGTTGATTATGTTTGTAACCGTCTAATGGGATGAACACCCATTGGGTTCATTTTCAATATTATTTTTGCCTTTTTAAAAAAATAAAAATAAAGTGAACCTACATCGACGATCCACAATAATTCTCTTTCCACAATAATTCTCTTTCGTTGCGATTCTTTATGAAATGCAGTGCCACGCCATAAACATTTTTTTTCATAGTTACACGTAAATATTTGTCAAGAGAATTGTGCAATGAAACATGAAGTGTTCGAACTGTTAGCATAAATGTCCAGCAAGCCAAATGTTGGCCCGATGAGTTTTATGGGCCCTAGCTCAATTAGCTGACTCATTTCAACTATAAATATATGATCATCTCTAAGGGTTACATAACTCTCAATAATTCCACTCTATACACACTCTCATAGAAAAGCCGACATCACACTAGCACTGGTGTTGTGCTTGAAGATCTGGTTAGGTAGATTGGACTCGAGGGATCACAACATACAGATTGATTTCGATGTACACGGTAATATCTTTTCGTGCATTTATTTTGATATTTTCTTGTTGATATATGAATCGGGCGCGATCGTCCATCCCGGGTCAGATCTGTTTACTGTTTGTTTTTCCGCTGCATTTAGATCTGACGAAGGTATTCGGAAACCCAACACGAACGTGGAAGGATAGAGTAGTATATGCAATGCATAGTTAGCTAGCCAAGAACCTTCCAGAGGACCACTTCTTCCTAATTACATTCATGAATAATGAAAGGCATGGTTCCATTTAGATTCCAAGTTGAAATTGAGATTCTTTTCCAAGCTTATTATTGGGGCACAACAATTGCTCTTGATATGTGATTGATCGAAACGTGGTGATTGTACTATTGTATGGTTTTAAATATTTGAATTGCATCTTACCATCAGCTATAACTTTTGGTAAATCGGCAAGTGCTTGACCGTACACTTATTATTCTTGTTCCCACATAATAATTATTTAAATCTTCATATTAAAATATTATTTAATTTCCTTTTGAAATTCTACAAACTGGAAAAGGGTGATATATTCGAATTTATTCTGATATAAAAGTAATGTATATTCCATCTGCTTTTAGGGTTAGCTTGTCTTGTGTATAGTTCTTCCTCTTAACTAGAAGCAATACGCGTGGCTTACTAGACTTTTAATCAGTGGGTCAACATTTTATATATAAGTTGGAATTTATTCAAAAATAATAATTTTATGGAATATAATTTATCAAATTACCTATCATTTTGATCTACTATTTGAATTGGAGGAGTTGAGATTATTTTGAATTAGATTTACATTTTTATATTATTATAAACTGTCTCTATCAAACTTTTTTCACTGTCATTAATTCAACCGCTTGTGGTATTGTTGCCCTCAAAGACAGTACTTTTAATGATATCCAAATCATATATAATGTGTGTGTGGTTTAAATGTCATTGTACACAATACACATATCAGGTGTGTGGTTTAGATGCTATCAAGGGCACTGCTCTTGCGGGCAGTATCAAAGGAATCACTTCAACCCAGTCTCTATCAAACTTTTTTCTCTAACATCTATGCATTCTCTCCACACAAACCACATGCATGTCTTAATCCACACGTAAATTATTTTATTTTCAAAAAATAAAACTGAGTAATAATAAAATAAACAATGAAAAAGAATATTGCATTTAAATTTGAATTTAATTTACAATGCATCAACCTTTCATTTGCCATCTATTTAAAGTCAACGGATCCTGCCATTGAAGCTCAGGAGCAAACAAGGCAAAGTAGGGTTTTGCAAGTGTTGCTTACTTATACTTTCCTACAAACTCTCCTCAACCACACCCAGTTACCTCTAACATGGCTCCCCAAATCCCCGCAGATTATTTCCCTGGAAAAGTAGCTCCTACCCTCAACAAGAAACGAGCATACGTAACGTTTCTAGCCGGCAGTGGCGATTATGTGAAAGGTGTTGTTGGATTGGCTAAGGGTCTGAGGAAGGTGAAGAGTGCCTACCCTCTTGTGGTGGCAATCTTGCCTGATGTTCCTGAAGAACATCGTGAGATTCTGAGAGAACAAGGCTGCATTGTGAAGGAAATCGAGCCGATTTATCCACCGGAGAATCAGATTCAGTTCGCCATGGCTTATTATGTTATCAACTACTCCAAGCTCCGCATATGGAACGTAAGTAATATACTCATTAATTATGTGTCTATTTATTGATTACAGACAAATCGAGCTTCGAAAAATCTTATTGATTTACTAAAAGAAGATTGTTGTTGAGAAATTGTGTTATGAATCCACGCAAAGACGGGGGTGGAGTCGTGGAGATGTGTTGATTAAAGCAAGAAATTTACTGTTGGAAAACAGTTTAGTGTATTTAAGTTGTTCAAAAACATGAACTTTATTAAAATAATAATAATAATAATAAACATAACATTTTAATTTTTTCTATTATACTAAAAAAACTGAATGTCCAAATCAATCAAACAATGAGAAATTCTTGATTGAGCGGGTTTGGGCCACGATCCTTGCAAGAACTTCCCTCCAGTCAAGAAAATAGGAGAAAGAAGACAAAAATATTTGGCTCATGCAAAGGGTATTTGCCATTTTTACCCTCTTCAGAATGTACAACATTCTTCAAAAAAAAATCATGTCACCAAAAGCCACTAAAACCCTGGGCAGCATCAGGAGTGATGGCGGTCATCCTCGTCAAACGGGGGAAAAAAATGAAGTTACACTCGTAATTTTTCTTCAAATTTCAAATTTTACCCATGCCAAAATATTTTGAATCGCCCTCATTTAATCCAAAACCTGCCAAGTACTAAATGCATAATAATATTTGGTGACATATTTTTTTTTCCAGTTCTTGGAGTACAACAAGATGGTGTACCTTGATGCAGACATCCAAGTTTACGAAAACATTGACCATCTGTTCGACTTAGCCGATGGCTACTTCTACGCTGTGATGGACTGCTTCTGTGAGAAGACATGGAGCCACTCGAAACAGTACTCTATTGGGTACTGCCAACAGGTCCCAAATAAGGTGACTTGGCCCGCTGAAATGGGATCTCCTCCTCCACTCTACTTTAATGCTGGCATGTTTGTGTATGAACCTAACAAAGAGACCTACCAGAACCTGCTCGAAACTCTGCGCATTACTACTCCAACTCCATTTGCCGAGCAGGTAAGTTTACATTGTAATTTCCAGTAATCCTACGTGAATTTTGTCAAGTTTTATTTGTGTAAATTAAGACAGTATAATTGTCACTCTGACATCTTAGTCAGTTGGCTATGTTCAAGTTGTAAGTCATAGCTCGATGAGGTTCTGCCGAAAGTAAATTATACATATAAAAAAAAGTGTAGTTAGTCCATGATGAGGGTGCGATCATCATCATTCTGAAATCTTTCTTGCCACGAAAACGACAGGATTTCTTGAACATGTTCTTCAACAGCATCTACAAGCCAATCCCCAACGTCTACAACCTTGTTCTAGCCAACATATGGCGCCACCCTGAGAATGTTCAGCTTGAAAATATCAAAGTTGTTCACTACTGTGCTGCTGTAAGTATCTTATTCAACTTTACTAAATTAGAAACAAGTAGTCTGTTGATTTTCCATTCATTCTCATTTGTCCTAAATTTTGATCAAATAATAATAAATTATAGGGATCAAAACCTTGGAGGTACACTGGTGTAGAAGAGAACATGGACAGATCCGACATAAAAATGCTTGTCAAGAAATGGTGGGATGTTTACGACGATGAGTCCCTCGATTACAAGGGCGAAGATTTCTCCAAGGCATCTATCTTGGCTTCCATGCCCGAGCCCGCTGTGTCATACATTCCTGCGCCATCTGCTGCTTAAACTTATATATACGAGCAAGGATTTGAACTTTAAATTGGGCTATGCTGTCCTAATATCTACTGTTTTGTAGCCCACTTGGCCTACTTTTTGTTTGGTGTGTAATGCAAAAATGTATATATATAACTTTGGTACTGTTGGTTTTGTGCAATGTACCTTAAGTACTGAAGAGATGTAAAAATTTCTTGCTGCAATTATTACTATAACATGAACGAAATTCTATACATAGTGTTGCTAAGTCGTCAAACCCACGTTTTTCTTTATATATTTGAACATTAGAACTAGTGCAAGGAGTTTTCTTTTTTTAATGTTTTAGATATAATATAGCTTGAGATAATAGTATGGTAATTTAGTTGATAATAATGGGAAAAAACAAATTAATAAAAGCATAATATTGAAAGAATATATAAATCTAAACGTGGGCATTTTGATGTAAAGAGCCCAATAAAAAACAAACAAAAAAATTAATACCATCTTTATAAATGCTTCATTAAGATATTATTTAAATTTCCATCGTAGGACAAAGTATATTTATATACATATTATCGAGTTCAAAACCCAATCTATCAGTATTCGGACACACAGCTGTTTTCTTCATGTTCTAATAATTAATATAATTTTTTTCTTATGCAACACACCCGATTCCAAGAACACTGGAGTCAAAGAAAGCAGTTTCTGATGATGATGGGAAAACAAAGTCACTTCCTGCAAAAGGCGAAGGGAAACAGGAATTGAAAGAGGAACTATGTGAGTTGTGATTCTTGCGAAGACTATGATGATCAAGAAGATGCAAAAGGGAGCTCAAAGTCAAAAGGAAATGATATAGATGTCTGGTGGTGGTGGTGGTGGTGGTGATTATGATGCTAAAAGTTCACCTCCTCCCACGAAGAAACCAAGAACGGTGATGTGAAACAAGCACCAAAGAAATGTGAAGGACCTTCTACTGGTGGCGATCCTGAAATGGCATCGCCACCAACGGCATCGTTCGAAAAAGGGAAGAAACCTAAACCAACGGCATCACCTCCGACTAATGGAAAGCAGGCACCCAATAAGAATGGTAGTGATGGCCCTTCTTCTGGTGATGATTTTGAAATGGCAACGCCTCCAAATGCTCCTCCGCAAAAGGGAAGGATTCTAAATCAACGGCACCACCATCTAAACAGATACGGCAAGAACTCGCAGATGGAGATGCTACACAAGCACCCTAGAGCGATGACCCTGAAATGGACTTGCCTCTAAAGGTTAATAAAGGGAACATTGCTAAATCAACGGCAACACCACCTACAAATGGGAAATAGATACCTAAAGAACTTGAGGATGGTGATGCTACACAAGTAACCAAGGGCGCCGATAACCCTGAAATGGAAATGCCACCAAATGTCTCAGTCTACAAAAGGGAAAGGTGCTAAATCAATGGCACCATCACCTACAAATGGGAAACAGATACCAAAAGAACTCCAGAATGATGATGTGAAACAAGCACCCGAGGATGATGATCCTGAAACGTAATTGCCCCCAAAGGTAAATGTTCCGAATACTGAAGGGAATGGTGTTAAACAAACGGCACCACCTCCAATGAAAGGGAAACAAACACTAAAACAACCCAAGAATAGGGATGCTGAACAAGCACTTGATAATGAGAACGTCGGAATGAGATTGACGCCAAAGGTTCCATCTACTAAAGGGAAGGATGGTAAACCAACAGAACCACCTCCACCGAGTGGGAAACAGTCACCCAAAGAACTCAAGAACGGCAATGCTGAACTAGAACCCGATGAGGACGACCGTGAAATTGAACTTCCACAGGTTCCAAACTAAAGGGACAGGGGCTAAACCAGTATCACAACCTCCAATGAAGGGGAAACAGAAAGCCAAGCGATGTGGAACAAGCACCTGAGGATGACGACCCTGAAATGGAATTGCCCAAGGTTCTGACTACCAAAGGGAAGGGTGCTAAACCAACAGCACCACCTCAAACGAACGGGAAACAGACAACCAAAGGCAATGCTGAACAAGCATGCGAGGATGACGACCCTGAAATGGATTTACCCCCAAAGGCCTTGTCTACTAAAGAGAAAGGTGCTAACCCAACAGCAACTCCTCCAACAAATGGGAAATTGACACCCAAAGGACCAGAGAACGATAATGCTGAACAAGCAGCGATGATGACGACCCTGAAATGGATTCACCCCCAAACATGGTTCGTAATATTGGTCGTGGAACGGCCATCGGAACAGAATAGCAGCTGCAGCGGTAAGTTTCAGGTTAAAATAGATGTGTACAAACAAAGTTTCTTTATGGAATACCGGCGATTTCGCGGAACTTTTTTCAATTTTTAATTTTTTTCATTAAAAAATTGTCCAAATTTTTGGAATTATCTAATTATTTTTATTTTTAATTTAAAAAAATTTCGTAACAATAACCATGATCATTCCACAAAATGTCAGTTGAACTGGATCACTAGCCTCCACGATCGTGTCGGAGAACCGTGCTCCCAAAGCCTCCGTCTACTAAAGGGAAAGGTGCTAACCCAACATCACCACCTCAATACACAAAGTACTCAAGGATGATGACGCCGAGATGACACCCCTGATATGGAATTGCACCCAAAGGTTCTATCTACTGAAGGGAAGGATGCCAAATCAACGGCCCCACCTCCGACGAACAGGAAACAGACACCCAAAGAAACAAAGGATGTTGATGCTGAACCAGAACCCGAGGATGACAACCTAAATGGAAACACCTCCAAAGGTTCCGTCTGCAAAAGGGAAAGATGTCAAACCAATTTCACCACCACCGACAAACGAAAAACAGAAATCCATAGAAGTCAAGGATCATGGAACTAAACTTGCACCCAGGAAATGTGAGGGGCCTTCATGCAGTGATGACACCGAGGCAGGACCCGTTACAGAAGGAAGGGATAATAAACCATCGGCACCTCCACCTGCGAACGGAAAACAGATGCCTAAAGAACTAGATAATGATGATCCGAAAGAAACACCCAAGAAATGTGATGGTGCCAGCTTGTGATGAGGATTCTGAAACTGAACCGTCTGCGAAGGTAGCAATATGTGGTAATGAATTGATAAAAGCATGTTCGAAACAGGGGGCAGAGCTCACATAGAAGAAATATCAGCTGATAAATTATCCAAGTTTGTTTGTAGCTATGGAACTATAGCTTCTTCATTTTTTCTTTTGGTAGAAAATATAGAGATTGGATGGCAAACTACTATGCGAACAAATTTATCATATAACGAATTTATATTTTGTCAAGCTCATAGTTTCGAAGGACTTGAAGCTCATATATCATAGCTGGATAGCCAATTCACATGGCTGGGTGCACCTTATGCATCCAACATTTCTCCATCTAGCTTTCCTATTTTTCCAAGTAGAGCATGACCAGTTTTATCAAGTATAACTTCTTCAAGAAGAGCTTTAACCATTTACAAAATGAATGCCCAAAATAGAATCCATAATCAAGAATATCAATTCAGAAATTACAACCAAGACGAGGAAATCAAAATTCAAGAATGCATAACAGGACAACCACAATTCAATTATTCACGAATGCATGGGCCTACAACAACAGTTAAAATACAAGAAGAAGAATTCAATAGTAGATTCCCAAGTAGAGCAATTTCAAGAATCCGAAACCAATAAGAAAGACAAACTAATATCTCAAAAAACAATTCAAGGGTAGATATCAGGGAGAAAATTTTAATAATTATTACTCGAGAAAAGGAACAATGCCTGCTCAAGGACCTACAATACTGGGTAGATCTTGATAAAATAATTTACCCTGATACAAAACGAGCAGAAAAAAAATAATTGGAAGAGAATAAGGAGGCCAAATGAAACAAGGCCTTCTTCAGGCGCTTCTGTGTCTCAATTTCCCAAAAGTTAGACATTCTTGATCAGTTTTATGGCAAAATAATAAGAAATATAGAACGAAGAACTGTGGAAAAATGAAGAAGCATACCTCCACTCGACCTTGCGACTGATAGGATAATTTGTGTAAATGTGTTTTTAGAAGTGTGATTTTAGTCCCTATACTTTACCACCCAAGTATTTTTAGTCCCTAAACTTTTCAACCTATCAATTTTAGTCCCTAAACTGTTCAACCTAGCATTTTTAGTCTCTAAACTTTTAACATTGTTGCAACTTTAGTCCTTATCATTAAATAAAGAGACTTATCCCCAAACCAATAGACCAATTTACCCTTGCGCCTCTAGATCCTCGATAATGGTATCAGAGCGTAGGTTTATTCTTGAAATATTAAAATAATATTTTGAATATTAATAATATCCTTTAAAGAAGGAGACAATACATGATAAAATGGATCCGAATGAATGTTTGAAATGACATTCATACAGTTGGTACTTCCAAAAATTGGAAGAACTAAATCAAAACATCTGGCCGAAGTTAAACGCATCAACCAGAAATGGAAAATATTACAAGAAGTCGGTGCTAGCCAAGCTAGCATATACCAGTATCAAGAACACGAGAAGATAGCGAGGAACTTTTACACGATGGACCTCAAACTTTAGTTCGAGTTATCAGAAGCTCAGGAGGAAGACCATTCTGAATACGACCCCGTGATTCTAGATCTAAACAAACCAAAAGGATCTGGAACAGACGAATAGGATGTGAGAACCAACCTTTCGAGAATCGAGCCGGATACTTCTAAGATCTCCCAAGATCTTAGAGAGATTCAAAAGACAGTGCCGCGTTTGGATACTTATAATACCATGTCCCTGCACATATCTATCTTATTCGGAGTCTGATAAATATCATGATTAAACATCATGAGGAAATCCTTGAAAACCTTCGGGATATTCAAACCCGAGTCAAGGAGTTGGAGGAGGTCTGACGACCTTTGACGGAGAGTGAGAAGATGATTGTCATCATCCGAGGAGATCCAATACTTCCTACAAAATAATGAAAAGAATCAACCTAGAAGATCTACGTGTTCTTGCTTATTCATTTGCAGGATTGAATCTCGTAAACTGTAAAATAATTAAATTAAAGGGGTACCTTGGAATCATAAGGGATTTACTTGTCTATGTATTTGATGTGATCCCAAATTTTTGTTATTCGATAGAGAAAATGCAATAGAAAAAACAATAGGACACCATGATTTTTTTTACGTGGAAAAACCCTCCAAAACGAATGAAAAATCCACGGGACCTAGTCCAGTATAAAATTTCACTATAAAAGATGATATTTTCTACAGTGTTTGTACAAGAAAAATGAGTAAAACAGATCCAAGGAAAAATGTATATCTTCCCTCTAATGGTCGAGAGCCTCCTCTTGGGAGCCAAAATATGGCAGTAGCACTTGCAGGTAATCTCTTTCTTTATAAATAGTAATTGCCCCCCCTTTTATACAAGAATTTTAGCCCCATTTAAGCCTTGATCATAGCATAATTATCGGTCATTAACTCCTCATAATTGCTCCCCCTTTTGCCACTAAGTACCCATTCATAGCCACTAAGTGCCCTTTGTTTACGCATGTTTTATTCAAAGCATTTCTTGGAATCCGGTTTAACTAGCCACTGTGATCTGTACTTATGTCACTGTTTGACAACGTGGGACCAAGCAGAGTATCATCCTCTTCGGGCATTTTCCTGTTCGGGCGTTTTCCTGTTCGGCAATGATTTTATGTTCGGCAATTATTTTACCCTATGTGGTCTGATTTCCCTACCACATCACCTCACCAGCTGAAGTAAAGCAAGATGAGCGAAGTTGACATCTTGGTTTATATACATCGGATAAAATCACAGTTGTTGTTTCAGTGCATTTTTTGGAACTTGTACAATTTGATGGTTAAATCCATCCAATAAAAGCAAAATGGTAAATAAAACCGAGGTAATATCCACTGATATGTAGGCAGAAATCCTCGAGAAAACCAGACTGTGAGAAATCTGGTCAAATCATAATAAGCTGAGTTCAGCTTTGTAGACTCTGATTATTCATAAGGTGACAACCGATGAATTTACAATTGGAGCAATGAAAAAAGCCATGGATATGATTGGTCTTCGAAGCAGGAAGCATCAGAGGTGACAACCGATGAATTTGCGATCCCAATGGAATTCACGAGAAACCAAATTGAGATGCAATTAATCCCTTACAGAGAAATTAGGGAGATTAAAAACAAGGTCAAAAGAGAAGTTGCTAATACACTCTCATATATTCATATTGGAGACATTAGAGTTATCATCAAGGCAACTTTCAAGGAATGAATTGATTAGCTACTCAATCTCTCGATCTTTGACAAAAGAATCCCAAACCTTAAAGATTCTTGTTTGGGAGCAGTTGCAGGAAATTTGTATGATGGAAAGATGGCATTCAACATCTATCCCATAATTGCAGACAATTTGGGAGATCGAGACTTCAACAAGGTCATTACTCTTCATCAAGACTTTAAAAAGTCACGATTTGATGAAAGAAGAGAATATGACTTACTTGGTCACCTATACAAGGTGTCTTACGTGCTCTCGAATACACATCATTCAGAAGTATTCTTGAGAAAAGAATTTATCGAAATCCCCAGAATCTTCAAAGATTTAGCAAAAGCAGTGTTGCCGGATATTATTAATACTCTGACGATTGGAGATATCGAGGAAACCTCAAAATTGGTGAACTTGATCTCACAATTGACGGGACAACAGAAAGAATCCAGAACAAAAGGAGTTCTTTGTAGTCTGAAGTGCCTTTAAAAAATGGCCAATAGTTTTACTTGCAAAGAAATTTCTCTTGAAATAAATAATACAAGTGTTAAATATTTTCTGAAAAATAAAATTTAATCAAAACCAGAAAAGGCTAGACTTTTAAGATGTCAAACTGATGCCAATATTATGATTATGATTATGATATTGTCATTGTGATCTGATAAAAATGTTCTTGCCGATTTCTTAACAAGAGATGGATGCGAGTGAAGCCAATTCCATCATAAGGAGATCAAAGCATCTCAGAGAAAGGCTGGAGGAGCTAGACAAGCAGATCAATGGCCTTGTGATTATTGCTCAGGTCGCGGGTCAAGTTCAGGAACTGGATCTCACGAAGGTCCAACATGATATAAAGGCTACTATGCAAGCCCACGCCTGTTTATGTGACAGTCTTTATATTCCCCTCCGACGGGATGCTTCGACGTCGAGGCTAAAGTCGTGTTTACGAGAGCCATGCACATCAACTAGTATGGGGGATTCAAGTACCACCACTACGAGTCCTAGTATTGATCTGGGGAAAATACAGAAAGAAAATTGATTCCTAGGTATCCAGGATATCTGAATAATCAAGTCAACCCATCGCCGTAGGGGTTAATGATGGGGAAATTAATCTTAGGTCGTCGGCAGGCAAGTCTAAGGTTAATAAATACAAACGAGATTAAAGTTTCCCTAGTTTCCTCTTTGCAGGAATACCAGAATACATGGGAGAAACTTTATACAAGAGTGGGTGTAATTCCTGGCAAAATAGCAGCTGATTGGTCAGGAAAATACCCAAGGATGTGGATGCATCCTGGTGACAAACCAGAAAGTATCCGCTAGTGGTTTGACTTTGGCTGCCTAGCCTCAGTTTTCACCACAGCACCAAGTTTTTCGGAAATTACAAAGTTATCGGAACGGATTTACGAGGGAGTGTATGACTCATGGTAAAATAACCATACACTCAGAATATGAGATGTTCTGGAGCTAAAATTCTTAACTACAACCCCATAAATCACAGGAAAAAGGCCTTCATTCCAGCTTCCACTTCATAAAGCTACTGAGGCTAAACTGGAAGGCGATGGATCAGATTAAGCCACTGTCTGAAGGAACTACATTAGTTTCCCCACTCACAGAAGACGACATCACTACCAGAAGAGCGTGGGAATTATAGGTCTGTCTCACTGAGATGGACAAAGTCAAGTATCCACTCAAAATATTCTAGAAAACAACAAATGGATCATTCATGGTGAACTCCATGACTAGCCATACCACAAAATTTACCGAGGACATCCTCGAAAAGAAATGGCAGGTATTGTGGGATAACAAGATTCCGGCGATCAAAGACACATGCCGGAAGTTCTGCAACATGGCTCACTTTGGAAGATGGCAGGACCATATCTGCCCAAGCTGCCCATAGAAAAAAGAGCCACTGTTCGGGAAAGGATTCCCTTTCAAAATGGACCAGAAGAAAGAGGACAGAGCGGGACCAGGAAAACATGGAAGATTCTCACGCGGACCGTAAAAGCCAAAGTTCTAAGGACCACAGGGAGACAGGAGTCATGTGACTCTAACGAGGACCACTACCATTATCAAAAAAAATCAAAATGGTAGGACCACTCACGAGAAAAGTTGGCACACTCAGACAAATATGCCAGATCATGAGATAAAGACGCACTCACGGGCGCACTTTTTAAGGAATCCGACGAGCAAAATAAGTATTATGATGGTTGGGCGAACAATACTTTGTTCTAATTCATCTAATGGATTATTATCCAACCACATGCATCTAGGTTCCCAATCCTATTGAAATTACGCTAGTTAAGCCGAACCCAATTAAAGTCACACGGATATCACTTTTATCCTATCGGCCTTACTAAGATTGTCACGATACTTTACTTTGGCAAACCTACACTTGTTCAATCGAAGTCTTGATGAGTACGTTAATTGGAAGGCATCTAACTTGACTTAATATTATTAGAGGGATTTAAAGATCTCACGATTTTATTAATATTTATTATGATACATACATATATATATATATGTATATATATATATATATATATCATCCATCAATATTAAATATCAAATGATAAACATGCATCACATACATCAACATAAAATAAATATGACATGATTATAGCCCGAACAGGTACAGCGGTAGCTCCGGAGTTGAGATCGAGCTATGGATTGGAGGTACTTCCAGGATCGAGGTACCAGTGCCGGTATTGAGTAGGGTACTTTATACATTTAATACGCACTCACTCATTTGATGCTCGCATGTGAGCACTACTATATGTGTATATGGTGTGTATAAAAAGGCAAGTGCCTTTCTCTTTTCATTTATGGGTTGCATGCAATTAATTAATGAATTACTAAATGAATTGAGAACATGTTAGTGTATTATAGGGTGCATGTTATGTAAGTGGATTTGCATTGGGAAAAATTGGACATTGTGTGGGATAATGCAAGAAATTTTATTGTCGGTATATTATGATTTTGGTTGCATGTGGTTTTTCTCCCCTGATTACATGGTAGTATGCACTAAATGCATGGGATGATACATTAATAGCGGGTTAAGGGCACGGGGTCCTTACACCTACAAACTTCTTTAAGCTGTTTGACAACTTGTATGTGATCTTCATTCCACTCAAACTTAACATCTTTCTTGAGTAGTGGACTGAACACATTCATGTAGTTTGCTAGATTGTTGATGAACATTCAGCAAAATTAACAACTCCTAAAAAACTCTGAAGTTGCTTTAAATTCTTGAGGTCATCCGGATATCCTTGTACTTTTTGAACAATATGATTCTGTAGGATGATTCCAGATTCGTCGATCTTGATTCCAAGGAACTTGATCTGTCTTGTAGCAATCATTGCTTTTTTTCGGAAAGCATTAATCCTTCCTTGTAGCAAACATCTGAGAAGATTTCCAAATGTTTAAAATGTTCTTTCATTTTTGTTGGAACCGAAGAGGGGGCGGTGAATGAGGTTCCTTGGCTACTTTAGCGTTATAAATGAATTTGCAAAAAGTCGAGTTTGCGCTGCGGAAGACTTGATGTCAATCGACAAATAAATAATATGAAGAAATAAATAAATGATTAAAGTAAATAAAACTATAAATGACACAAATATTTTTATAGAAGTTCAGCGATGAATCGCCTACGTCTCCTCTTCCCGGCTAGAAAACGTCCAACCGAGGTTCCACTTGAACAACTTTGATCTTGGCCTTAAGGGCTCCAAGTTAGCCACAACACACTCGTCACGAGTAACACACTCTTCACGAGTCTTCTTGGCCTTAAGGGCTCCAAGGATAGCCACACACAAACTCTTCACGAGTTACCCACACTCTTCACTAGTCTTCTTGGCCTTAAGGGCTCCAAGGATAGCCACACCCTTGCACCAACTTCACTTGTTGATGTCTTATACAATTTCCAACTTGCGTCTGTGTTGGAGGACCTTACAATAAATCAAATAACACCTTCATGGTGTAACAACACGAAGAATCAAAACCTCTCACACAAGAAATAAATTACAAACTCCAATACAACACAAATGTATGAAGTTTGCAATGGTAGAATGATTTTGATTGAACACAACTTTCTTGTAGTTTATACTCTTGTTTCTTGTCTTCAAAATGCTCCAAAACATCCATATTTATAGTGTAGAAGGCGCCCAAGGCTCCTACTAGCCGTTGCTACACATAAGGCTTGAATCACTCGTCAATCGCCTCAGCCATCGCCTCAGGCGATCTCCATCGCCGCGCACCGACGGTCAAAATCTTCACTGATCGCCTCAGGCGATCGATACCAAAAATCAATGTCATAGCTTCGGATGATCACAAATCTTCATCGCCTCAAACGATCTCTTCATCGCCTCAAGCGAACTCTGCATCACCTCAAGCGAACTCTGCATCGCCTCAGGCGTTCTACCCATCGCCTCAGGCGATCTTGCCATGCACGCGGGCGATCTGCCCGATCCTTGCATAATTCGATTTTCTTCAACCAATCCACTTTTCAACCATCTTAATCTTGTTTCTCGAACTTGTGGTAACCATCAAAGTTCTAGCTTATCCTCTTAGCTACGCATGGACACCAAAATCATCGAACATCGAATATTGATACCATCTCATCCGTACACTAAGTAGACACATTAGTATAACAAACACAAGTTTTGTTGATCATCAAAACTCATAAATAATTCAGAGATAAATTAAGCATTAAACTCAACAATGCGTTTAAGGCTCAACAATCTCCCCTTTTTGATGATCACAAAACTTGATAAAGTTGTAGATGAAATATGCATGAAATATGAGTAAACAAGACTCCCCCTTAACAAATGCATAACACATACAAGTTTTACCAATTAAAGCATAGTGCAAACACACTCTCCCCCTCAAACCATGCATAATACAAGTAGAGCATATTACAAGAACTCTCCCCCTCAAACCATGCATGTATTAGGCCACAAGTTTATCACAAAATTCTCCCATTTTTGTGATAATCAAAAAGCACAATGTTCAAATAATCGAAGCATAAATCTATGTTGACACATAGCCATATTTTAACAATTAGCACATGTTCCTCATCACTCATGTAATAGCAATAACAAGCATAAGGTTAAATCATTGAGAGGAATACAACCATGTGTTTATGGCAATCAACAATGAATTCTTAATGTGCAAAGTGTGCATATGTTCTACTAAGAATTCATGCACTCATGCCCAATAGACATTAAATTGCTTAAAGCATCATATAAACAATTGATAAGTTAATGAAAGTAAAACATTAAAGTTATATGAAAATCTTAAGCCATATTTCTATGAACCTAGATTGAGCATCTTAAACAATTAAAGCATGCTTGATTACATTTAATTATATTGCATATTTTATATTCAAAATGGACTCACGGCATATCAAGATATTTACCATAAAGAGATACATCATGCATTAAAACAATTTAAATATCCTATGCTAAGGAGAAATGCAATTTACTATTAATAAATATTGAGCTTCATAATTTATTGGTCACAATTAATTTGTGCCAATGAAATTTTCCATTGCTCTTTTAAATGCACAAAATAAATTTACCTTTGATGACAAGAGTACGTTCTTGTCATTGGTCCTATACCTCGCGCTTCCTCTATTGCGGTGCATCATATGATTTCCTCCCTTGAGGTGCTAGTGCCTTCATCCTCCATTTGTTGTTCCTACAAAACAAGTTAACAATTGGAGGAGCTTTGGTACCAATTTGATTTTTGGGTCCTTGCGGGTTAGCTTTCATCGATGCCTTTGGAATCCATTTCCACCTTTTGTTTGGTTGGTATTGGTTTTTAAAAAATCTACCTTTGTTTCTTATATGACTAACCTTACAACAATAAGTGCAAGTAGGGGAATTATGCTTAGCTTTAGCCAATGAGTTTGAAAAGTTTTTGATTTGCTTGAAAAGCCTAGTCCGGCTTTATCAACACTATATCGTTGCAAGCCAAGCAATTCTTCCAATTTTAAACTACTTTCACTAAACTTGCTAAAGGATTTCTTCAAAGAACTTAATTCATTTTTCAATGAATAAATTTCTTCATCTCTCGTGGCTAACTCAAGTTTGAATAATTTGTTACTCATCTTGGTTTTGCCAAGAATATCAATAAGCTCATTATAGGAATCTAATAATTCATCAAATGATGGTACCTCATAGTCGCTTTCATATTCTTCGTCATTTGCGTCATCTTTGGCCATGAGACAAAGTTTTGTTGCTCCTTCTTCATCGGAGTCACTATCACTCCATGTGGCCATTAGAGCTTTCTTCTTCCCTTTTTATCGAAATTCTTCTTCATAGGACATTCATTAGCATAATGACCTTTATATTGACAATTATAACATGTTACCTCTTGTTTGGAATCATGTTTGGTGGCACCGTAGGTTTTTGGCTTGTTGTATTTGTTGTAGAATTTCTTGAACATTCTTGTGAACAAGATCATCTCTTCATCATCTTCATCATCTTCATCATCGGATTGTTCTTTCCTCCCGACCAAGGCTATCCCTTTCTTATGGATCTATCTTCCTCATTTATTTCTTTCTGGGTTGACACTTCAAGCTCATGAGTCACTAAGGTTCCATGGAGTTCATCAAGATCATATGACACACTATCTCCTTTGTTGGATTCAATGATAGCCGTCCTCTTGGCATCCCATTCTTTTGGCAAGGCTCTAAGGACTCTTCTCCATATTTGCTTTGGAGGATACTTTTCTCCAAGTTGGGCAAGCTCATTGATGATTTGAGTAATCCTTCTAAAAATTGAATCAATATTCTCTCCGGACTCCATCTCAAATGTTTCGTACTTGAGTTGTAGAAGATCTATCTTTGTCTCCTTTACTTGATTGGTTCCCTCATGACAAATTTGAAGTTTGTCCCAAATCTCCTTGGCGGTTGAGCACATCGAAATCCGGTTGTACTCCTTCATATCTAAAGCACAATGCAAAATATTAATAGCTTTAGCATTTTGAGAAATTAAAATCATATCCGTCCTTGTAAAGTCATCCATTTCTTTGGGAATAATCCTTCCCTCAACTTCCTTTAAAGGAATATGTGGACCTTTTACAATTATCTTCCATAGGTCATAATCTACGGATTGAATATATAGAGAAATTCTATTCTTCCAATATCCGTAGTTATCTCCCGTGAAGAGCGGCGGTCGATTGGTCGATTGACATTGAGCAAACTCATTTGCTAGGTTAGCCATAAAATTTTTTTGATTTAAAACAAAAATCAAATGACTCTGATACCACTTGTTGGAACCAAAGGGGGGGGGGGGTTATGGTGAATGAGGGTCCTTGGCTACTTTAGCGTTTTAAAATGAATTTGTAAAAAGTCGAGTTTGCGCTGCGGAAGACTTGATGTCAATCGACAAATAAACAATATGAAGAAATAATAAATGCGTAAAGTAAATAAAACTATAAATGACACAAATATTTGTTATAGAAGTTCGGCGATGAATCGCATACGTCTCCTCTTCCCGGCTAGAAAACGTCCAACCGAGGTTCCACTAGAACAACTTTGATCTTGGCCTTAAGGGCTCCAAGTTAGCCACAACACACTCTTCCCGAGTAACACACTCTTCACGAGTCTTCTTGGCCTTAAGGGCTCCAATGATAGCCACACACAAACTCTTCCCGAGTTACCCACACTCTTCTCGAGTCTTCTTGGCCTTAAGGGCTCCAAGGATAGCCACACCCTTGCACCAACTTCACTTGTTGATGTCTTATACAATTTCTGACTTGCGTCGGTGTTGGAGGACCTTACAATAAATCAAATAACACCTTCACGGTGTAACAACACGAAGAATCAAAAGCTCTCACACAAGAAGTAAATTACAAACTCCAATACAACACAAATGTATGAAGTTTGCAATGCTAGAATGATTTTGATTGAACACAACTTTCTTGTAGTTTATACTCTTGTTTCTTGTCTTCAAAATGCTCCAAAACATCCATATTTATAGTATAGAAGGGCCCAAGGCTCCTACTAGCTGTTGCTACACATAAGGCTTGAATCACTCGTCAATCGCCTCAGCCATCGCCTCGGGCGACCTCCATCGCCGCGCACCAACGGTCAAAATCTTCAATGATCGGCTCAGGCGATGTCCCGATCGCCTCAGGCGATCGATACCAAAAATCAATGACGTAGCTTTGGATGATCACAAATCTTCATCGCCTCAAACGATCTCTTCATCGCCTCAAGCGAACTCTGCATCGTCTCAGGCGTTTTACCCATCGCCTCAGGCGATCTTACCATGCACGCGGTCGCTTCAGTCGATGTGCGTAGCGATGTCCTTCTTGGCTGCCATCGCTTGGGGTGATGATCACCATCACCTGGGGTGATCTGCCCGATCCTTGCATAATTCGATTTTCTTCAACCAATCCACTTTTCAACCATCTTAATCTTGTTTCTCGAACTTGTGGTAACCATCAAAGTTGTAGCTTATCCTCTTAGCTACGCATGGACACCAAAATCATCGAACTTCGAATATTGATACCATCTCATTCTATAACAAACACAAGTTTTGTTGATCATCAAAATTCATAAATAAATCAGAGATAAATTAAGCATTAAACTCAACAATGTGTTTAAGGCTCAACAATTTTTTTTTGACGCTATGAGGATGTCGTCAATACAAACGAACATGAAGATGAAGTAATCTTTGAAAAGATTATCCATCTTTCTTTGATATATCTGGGGAGTATTTGCCAATCACATTGGCATAACATTCCAGATATAATGTTCTTGTGGTGTGGAGAATGCTGTAAACTTTCTGCTTGCTTCCTCCATTTTAATCTGGTAGAATCCAGACTTGCAATCGAACTTAGAAAAAACTTTGGCATTTTTGATGATATTTACCAAATGTTCTCTGCTTGGGATAAAATATCCATCGAACTCCAAATTTTTGTTGATCTCTTTATAATTGATCACCAATCTTGGCTTTCCTCGTTTGATTTCTCCATGATTCCGAACAAGAAATCCTGGACTGCTGTATGGAGAAATACCCGCTGAGATTAACTTAAGGTCAAGATGTTCCTTAAGTATCATCTGCATATCCATCCGATCTTCCATATTCATGGGGATTGGTCTGAATCTTACGAACTCATTTTCTTTTCCAGCTTTCACCTTCAAATTAGCTTTGAGCTCATTCTTATTCCACCATGCCAGTGGATCCTCATTGTAGTTCCTCTGAATTTTCCTTTTTACATCCTCTAGAGTGAATCGCTCTTTGATGGTAGTTTCAGGTTGTGGAACTTCTTCTTGTAATGCCTTTTTTAGTAGCAACAGGATTTCTGGAGTCACTTCTTCCTCATCCTGTTCTCTAAAAGACATAATATTAACTCAGTCAAAAGTTTGAAAATCCTTTTCACTAGGGCCTTGTTGTCAAAACTGAAGGATTGCTTGTCCAAATTTCCGTTGATCCTTCATCTTTGTGTTAAAGTTTTCCTTCATCACCACGCTTGCTGCGAAAACTAATGGGGAATTTTCTGTGAAACGCCTCCCGTAGTCTCTCACAATAATCTTATGATCACAAAGGGTTGTGAAAATAAGTCTCCTTGTCTCGTTCTCCTGTGTGAATCTCTTGAATGTCTGTAGGAGTCTTGACTTTGTACCATGGGGTACTGCCTGCTCCGCCGATGATTATTTCTGCTCCCTGGACCCCTTCATTAAGGATAAGGATCCTCTTGGAAAAGTCTCTTACGACAATGGCTGGTAATTCTCACCAACTTCTTTGGGGAAGATATCTCGTATGGCAGTACATATTCCAGCTCCTAAGTCAATGTTAGTTGCAAAATATTCTGCCCGATATTTTTCATATAACATCCCGACGGGATGTATATGGAGAATGGGATGGTGGTCATCTGATCCTATATCTTTTTCCTTCCACCGTGAATTCCATTCCATCTTGCAATCTTTCCCAAGGTTTATGTTCCTCGAGAAATTCAATCCCTAAAATAAGCTGTTCTGGGATTCTTCATGCAGTTCCTTCAATTGTTAGATCAATTTCACCAATTTGAAAGTTTCCTTGATACTTGCCAACTGTAGGTTGTTGCAAATAGTAGAGGACATCACAAGGGAAGATATTATCTTTTTCCGTAATGTCAAAAATTATCTGCATTTCTCTCCAGCCTTCTGGGCATTTCAGTTTTCCTGTTGTTTTGAATACATCAGGGATTTTCTGAATTCTGCTCGAGACTGCCTTCTGTTTTTCCCCCGGATAGTTGATGATTAACCTATCCTGTTGGAAAGGCATCCTTCTTGGCTCGATCATAAGGCTCCTGCTTCTGTTTAGAAAAGGTTGATCTTGTATCCTCATGTCGATCTCCTCTATTGTCGGAGTATCAATGATGTCCGACAATACTGCTTTGGCAAAATCCTCGAAGATTCTGGGGACTTCAATGGATTATTTTCTCAAGAATACTTCTGAATGATGAGTATTCAAGAGTGTGTATGACACCTTGTAGGTGATCGAGTAAGGCATGTTTCCTTCTTTCATCAACTCATTTCATTTAAAATCTTGATGAAGAGTTAAAACCTTGTTGAAATCTTGATTCCCTAAATTGTATACAATTCTAGGATAGATGTTGAAAGCCATATTCCTGCATACAAATTTCCTGCAACTGGTCCCAAAAAAGAGTCCTTGAGGTTCGGGATTCTTTTGTCAAAGATCGCCAGGTTGAGAGGGGAATCAATGCCCTCCTTGAATGTTGCTTTGATGATGACTCTAATGGCTCCGATATGGATCCATGAGAGTGTATTAGCAACTTCTCTTTTGATCTTGTTTTAATCTCCTGGATTTCTCTATATGAGATTAATTGCATCTCGATTTGGTTTCCCGTGAATTCCATCGGGATCGCAAATTCACCTATTGTTATCCTATGGATAATCTGATGCCTCCTGCTTCGAAGACCAATCATATCCATGACTTTATCCATTGGTCAATTGTAAATCAATCATACATCTGAAGCTTTGGCTCTTCCTTCATGATCCGCATAAGAGTTTTATGAGAAACAGTGGTATGAGAGAAAAATCCCCACTGCTCTTCTCTGATCACGTGTTGAAGGAACTCTCATTCACTACGATTCCGAGCTGGATTCACCTCCATCATCAGAATAGATTTCTTCTTCGTAGATGCTTTCATCTGATGGAATATCCTCAAATTGATACGCCTGTACCAAATCCTGGAAATAGACAGCATCTTCAAATTCTTTGGTATGCTTGAACTATCTTACTCCACAGCTTTGGTTTTCTGGTCCTCTTGCTCCGCATGTCTAGCAGTTACACTCTTTGAAACTCTCATTTGCACGAGTATGTGTACATCTGAAAGTTCTCTTCGTTGGTGTTCTGCTAGAACTAGCTTGATTAGAACCTGTTGACGAGGTTCTACTCCTTGTTGGTCCTGATCTTTGCCCAGATCTGTAACTTCGGGCTTCCTGCTTTGACCAGAACTTTCTAGGTCTCCATGAAGACCTACTTCTTCTTGAACTACTTCCTTGGGCATATGGATGAGCTCTGTGCTTTTTTATCTTTCGCCTTTGTTGGTAGTTTCCAATGATTGTAGGGATATCATTCCATGTATAGCAAAGATGAGCTATTTTGTTGATTCATCTGAGCTTCTTGAAATTCTTTTGGAGTTTTGCTTGGTAGAACCGCTCCGCAAAAGAAATGACATTCTCCTGGACACCGTCTCGATTGCATGAGGTGTATACTCCTGGATAAGCATTTCTCTCCATGGGCTCAGAATTTTGGTAAAGAACAGTTCTGCTGCATCTTTTTCTTCTATCTTTGCCTTCCATCGATACTCTGTAAAGAGTTTGGTGTACTCGTCTACATAATAGATATCATATAGTTCCAGGCTAAATAGAGTTTGTCTATATTTTTTAGTCTTCTCTTCCTCCATTCCTTCTAAGTAACTTACTCCAATGAAACATATTGAGTGTTGTCAGTGTTTGTAAACAACTGTATATTTTTCTTCAATAAAAGATCTGCAGCAGCCCCGTGGACGTAAGCTTATTTTTTGCCGAACCACGTAAATCTTGTGTGTTTTTTTTCCGCATTTATTTTTTGCTCCCACATATCTGACTAAAGAAAATATGACGTTATTTTTCCAACAACTGGTATCAGAGCCATATTGTTAATTTTGTCAATTGTTTTTGGCGAGTTACTATTCACACGAATAGCGAATTTTGTAATAGTGTATTTCATGAATAGTGAATTTCATGAATAGCAGAATTTGATCAGCGATATCAAATTCGTCCACAGCTGTGTTTTTCAAAAACACTGTGATTTTCAAAAATTGTCAAAACAACAATCCAGGGGCAGGTTCGAGTGGTGTAATGACGGCAGATGAAGGAAAACTAAATATTGAAAAATTCAATGATTCAGACTTTGGCTTTTGAAAAATGTAAATAGAAGACTATATGTACCAAAAAGGCCTTTATCAACCTCTATCGTGTGTGAAGCCAGAAGGCATGAAAGATGATGAATGGGCTCTTCTAGATAGAAAATCCCTCGGAGTTATCAGACTAACGTTGTCACGCAACGTTGCTTTCAACATAGCAAAAGAAAAGACCACCGTGGGTCTTATGGCGGCTCTCTATTATTAAATAAATCCAAATTAATTCATCCAAACACATTTTTATATTAATTTGTTCATTTTTTTTTTCAAAATTGCTTCCTACATTTGTCAGTTCTTGGTGGTCCAACTCTTACAAAATCGTCTGAAAACCATGAGCAAATCGGTTAAAATAGCATCGGAATATCTGTCAATATGACCCCTCCAATGCCTAATTCAGACATAGCATTTCCAAGTAGTAAAAAGATTGAGAGAAATAGTAAAAGTTAAAAAGTGTTGAAAAGAAGATAAGTATATAAAATATATTAATCACTTATGTATATTTAATAATGTACATGTTTCTTCTCTTTTATACCTCATTTAAAGGAATTTTTTACTAAGTATCACGTGTCTCAAATGTCTGGATCTTCGATCGTCATTGAATTGACAAGAAAAAATAGGATAATATGGTGAAATATATCTTCATAAATAACGTGTTAAACAATTATTTTATAGATATAATCCAATATTATTTTAACTACGTGGTGTCAAATTAGCCTCCAGGTCCTATTTTATTGCTGATAATGGAAGTCCATACACCACACACTTAAATTCGTGAGTCATTTGTATCAAACATTTTATAACAAGTTTGTCCACATTATTAAAATCTCAAATTGATCTGAGTCGTTTCTTTTTTATTTATCTCATATGATTTATGCCACATAATACTGGGTTTTTTATTTAATTAATCCAAAAATAATATTGTTAACAAATTAACCTAAAATTAAAACGTTATTGCCCAAGTCGTCATTGAAATTGGCGACTTCAAGAAGTCGCGATTTGAATTGACGACTTCACTTGAAGTCGCCAACTCGGAAGTCGCCGCTTTCACTAAAAATTGCCACTGGAGTTGGCAACTGCAAGTGAAGTTTCCAATTTTATTGGCATCTTTACATCTCAGATGACGCATTTTTTAAAATGTAACATTCTTTCCAGAAGTCGCCAATTTAACAGCTTTATTTTTAGATTAATTCTTTAACAATATTTTTTTTGAATTAATTAATTAAAAACCCCACATAATAACATTTACTATTTCGGATAAAAGGAATCTTGATTCGGCGGTGTTTGGGTGTCCGTGCCCATAAATAAAGATTTCCGTGCCCGTAAATAAAGATTTATCTCATGTTGCGATAACATGATAATTAATTATTATATCTTAAATTAATTGAATTTTTTTTTTTATCTTATTTAGGAGAAATTATTTTACAAGGAAATAGGCAGGAACTTTCAAATGTGTTGAATATATACATTTGTTAACACGTTATTTCAATAGTTGATATACTCGACAGGCTGCCAAATTTCCCCTCTGAAAGCTGCATACACTGCATTTTACCTCTTTGCTATGTCTATGTATATGACCTCTTTGCTAATGGTAATATACCCCATATGATAATATATAGTATCAATAATAAACATTTGATTTGTAAATAAATATTTTACGGTATTGTTAATAGACAGTTTACTATATGTGATTTTCAAAATATGCACTTAACCCTATATGGTTTGCAAAACATAACATACAAAGATAGAGTGTTTTGCGCATATTCACAAACTATATGAGAATTTGTGAAACGACATATTTTCAAACCACAAGGAAGGTAAACAACTTATTTTCAAATCATATTGATATGATCTATCTATTTGACAAACCACATATGTTTTGTTGTCAATAATCCCATTATTTATTCCAAATGAAGTAAAGAACTCATTTTTATAATTATATCAATTTGATACGGTAACTTAATATAATATTTGAAACCAAATCATAGTTTTTTTATATGAAAAACAGTAGAAAACGTCTTTAAAAAAATTACTAATTTTGTTTTTAGCTATGAAAAAGTTTTGTATTGGGTTTTCTAGTAATATTGCCAATGATATATTCATAAAATAACCTATTTAACGAGTAGTCTCAAATTCAAATATACAACCAAAAATATTCAATATTTTTTTCTCACAAATTACCCATTTCCATCAAATAAATATTTCTCAACCAATTCCACCGATGGATGAGAAAAATATCCTCAGATTAAAAAAAAATTCCTAAAAATTGTCAATAAAAGATTTACAAATCTAAAGAAAAAAGTTTTTTTTGTTCCTTAGAAGGGATGTACATTTTTACTTAGCCCACTATTAGCATTTGTAAAGAAGCCCATTAACTCCGGCCGATATGGTAAATATGACCGCCGCTTCTCTTCACCTTTGGCCTTACTCTTCAGATACACTTCATGAGCAGACAACGACGCCGTTTTACTCTTGCCGCCCTTCTTCACCTTCACCGCCGTAACCTTCCCCTCGACCTTAACGCCGACGGCGGGGGTCTCAGCCATTGTCGGCGCGGTGTTGCCGTTGTTCAAAAAAACAAAAGTGTCCCTCCCATCACTGTTGCTTCTCCCCATTAATTCCTTGAATCGCCATAACTTTGAAAACCCGGTTGAGTTGCTCTTCTTCCAGGTCTCAGGCGACACCTCCACCGCCTTTCTGCTAGACCACTCGCAACAGGGACCGAGGACTTGGTCATTCCTCGTTGAGGATGACGTCATTTCCAGACTATCTCGTTTCCACGAAGACCTTCTTCACCGGAGGCCTCGATGGCAGGATTTCAAGCTGCAAGGAATCGGGTTCATCGCCGGAGAAGAACAAATCCCGGTTGAATAATGGGAAGACCGGCCTGATCTTGCCATTGATGAAAGCATCCTCCGCCGCTATTGGTGACGTATCTCCTTCTCCACACATGAAAGAAAATTCTTCCTCTTCCTCTCTCCTCCTCCTCCTCTTCATCTTCACCGTCATCATGATGTTTTATGATTTCTTTCCTCTCTTCTTCACAAAATTTCTTGTGAATCATTTCTTAATTTCAACTGTTTCTGTAAATCTTGACTTATTTTAGCCTCTGAAGCTGAGTCTTGATATGGGCTGAGCTTTTCTTCAATATTCCCCTGCATTTCTGAAATACTATTCCGTTTCAGGTGGTTTTCCTTCCTTAGTTTCTGGCTTGAAATGGTTCTTTTAGGACAAAATAGGTGAGAGATTGGGAGAGAATTAAGGACAGGGAGAGGTGGGCGTTGAGAAGATTAAATGAAGTTGTGTAAGATCATTAATTTATACATGAGTAGAGAGGTGGTTGGTCGGGTGTTAGAAACTTTGTTTTTTAATATTAATTGTTGCTGTCGAATACTTGAACAGAGAATGCATTATTTAATGAGAAATGCATGTCAGAATTTGTTTGGAGAACAAGGAGAAGCGAAAATGAGAGGAAATGAACAAGAAACTGACGAAAAATCGATTACGCGTGAAAAAAGAACAAATACCCTTTATCACATGAACTTCAATTTTAGCCGTCGCTCGGTCAATACATCTAATATAAATTCATCTAAATAATTAAATAGATTTGAAATTTATGACTTCATATCATCCAATCTAAATGCACTCACAGAGATGAGGATTGCGGGTATGATCAAACTCGATCAAATTTTGTTCGTGCTTAAGGAGATGTATATACTTAAATAATAACAATAATTGATTGAATTAATTAATTAATTTGACAAATGATTCGGTTTTGAACTAAATTAGTAATTAATTTTTGGTTAGTTTCTAATATATAATTGTTTTAAAATCACAGAGAGCAAATAAATTGTATGTTCAAAGGAGAAATTATTTATAAAAATGTCTATTTTAAAAACTGACTGTAGCCAAAGAATTGTTGTTCTCATTGCAGGAAATTGCATAGTATTTCTTGGAAGCTTTTGACCATACTGTGACCATTGACTATTGAATAGTAGCATATTGCAAGTTGGGAGCTGCGAGGGTAGGATTGCTGCCCACGAACAAAGAATATTCTTAAGACGATGTGTCGAGTCACCGATAGTAATGTTATCAGATTGGTTCCGGACCAGATTAAACCGACTACAGGGTTATAAAATAAAAAAGCAAGAGTTTTATTTTATTTTTACGACGGAGAATTCGACGGCCGTTATCTTTTATACGTGCACTTGGTAAATTCTCGGGCTGATGTAATAGCCTTACAAATAACGCCAAGTTAGGTAAATCACACTAAGGCAAATATTGTACAATAAGCAATATCAAGAAAGTATTGGAAGTGAGATTGAACTCGTGACCAAATACTTTATGCTCATATATATCATTAACTTGGCTACCCATGAAGAGCAAACAAGAGTATTATTAATTGTAGGCCATACCTGCCTAAATACTTTGGTACTTACTGTATTGGTGAATTTCACACTTTATTGCCTACTCTTTATGATGCACGAACACTGGTACGATGATATTTACACGACACAGACACGACGACATGGAATATTTAAAATTTTCAGGATACGACACGGCCGGGACACATCTATGTATTACATGTACCATATTACAAATATTAAAATTCACATTTTTTTAAATTCTAAAACCATATAAAATCAACAAAAACATTCTTACCAAATTCAAGAAGCATATAAATAAATGAATGTCACTGAAATTATCATAGTATCACATAGTAATGTCAAATACATATTACTTTAATTAATATAAAGTTTAAAAGCACATCCAAATAAAAGATAATATCATAAATATTCTTATCAAATTCAAAAATAACATATATAAATGTATGTCACTAAAATCATTATAGTACTACTCATACTAACAACAATGTATATTATTTCAATTAACATATAGTTTAACTAACATGTCTAAATTTTATTTTAGACAAAAACTTTGTAAATTGTACAATTAACACATAAAAGTGTAATTTCTGTGTTGGACACGCCCTTCGACCATGTTCGACACGGGTATCCGATTTTGAGAGAATTATACGACACAGGTGTCAGATTTCATTTTTTAATAAAATTAAGGCACGCCATGTGACGTGTCCGACAAGTGTCAGAGAAGTGTCGAGAAGTATCGATGTCCGAGAAGTGTTCGACACTGAACCGAGTGATTTCTAGGAGTATCTGTGCATCATATGACAAGGGTGTCCGATTTAATTTTTTTAAAAAAAATTAAGGACACGCCACATGTCTGATTAGTGTCCGATGAGTATAGGTGTCCTAGAATTATCCGGCACTGCACCGAAAATATTTTAGGAATGTTCATACGTCATAGCCTACTCTTCACCGAATATGAATTAGAAAGATTAAATGTAATAGAGTTGACAAAAATGCAATGAATGTCAGATGAAGTAGTGTCCCAAGAATAAGTACCCTAACCTAACAATGGTAACTAATTTCTGTATTTGGGGAATAGAGAATTGTAGATAACAATGGAGGATTAAGCCGCTTTCAAATTTTTTTTAAACTTTTTTTCAAATTTTAATACTATTTTTGATTTTTTTTTTTAAAATATAATTGTCAAATCATAACCGTAATTGTTGGTTAATCGAAATCGTAATCCACGATTCATAAATAGTAATTAGAACCATAAAAAAAAGGTTAATATCGAGGGTCAAGGTTTTATGAACCATCTAACCAATAAATCTGAATTGTTATAAGGTCTAAATTGAAGCATTTTAGTTATGTGACAAGCAAAATTAGGGAGGTACGGAAGAACCAAACAGAAGTAGGCTGAGAATTAGAAGTTGTGTTGGATTGTCTTTATTTAAAATATTTTTATATTGTTTTGTTGTTTTATTTAATACTAAAAACACATTTTAATGAACTTCAATTCATTATAAAATTACCGCTTAATTTAGAAACATCTGATTACTTATTTCTTTATTTTTTGCTTTTACATTCATTTTTTTGAGAAGCAATAATATAAACAAAGAAATCAAACACCTAACTTTTGTTTATGGCAGGAAATTTCATGGAATGATCATTGTCGGTTAAATCGCGACGCTTAATATTCCCAACTTTAGCTATTTTTGCAATTCTTCATTTTCTATAATATTTGTGTACATATTCCATATATATTAATAACATAATAAAATAACTTTTAACATTTTAAAATTATATAACATATGATTATTTTAAAAGCACTAATATATAACGAAGGTTCGAGTAATATAGGTTAAAGAAATGTTAATACCCGCTTCAGATTCAATGCCCCTACTACTTTTCAAATACACGTACTATAGTATTCTTCTTCACGGAAGCACAAATGAATAATATAATGTGTATCGTGGTAGATTATAATAAATATGTAATATAATAATATATTTAAGAAAATATCTCTTGCTGAGCAAAGATATCAATTCTCCTTTGGTCAAGCTCCCGCTCCAGATTCAATGCCCCTAGTACTTTTTTTTTTCTTTTCAAATTAATTCAACAAAAAGATATTACAAAAGTATCGTGTTTTAATAAAAGATTTCAATAATACCTCAATCCGCTATCAGCTGGCAACGAAAACCTACAAAAAAATCAAGCACCAGCTGCAGCTGGCAGCGGACTCTGACCAAAGGACCCCGGCTGCCAACTACAAAGAGCAGTGGGGCCTGCCTTTCAGGCATCCGCTGCAGCTTGGGAGCTTGACCAAAGGACCCCACGCTGCCAGTTGTAGTAGGGGCCTGCATTTATTCAGGCTCCACTGCAGCTGGCAGCGGGCGGCGTCTGCCACGTCTGCCGTAGAAGTCCAACTATTTTTTCGTGAAACTTTATTAAGGTTTTTTCGTCGTTTACAAGCTTTACTGCTAATATTTTCGTTCTTCGTAGATTTTAACTTTATCAACCACTCAATTAAAGTATTTTATGGACTTTTGTACCGTTTGGTTTGAAGGATGAGATAAGTAATGTAAAGATTAAAATGTATGAAATGATTGTAAAAATAATATGTGATAAGTTATATGATGTTTGGGTTGATGATAAGATGGTTGATAAAATTTATTGTTTGGTATAATGACTAAAATATCATTAGCATAATAATAATAATAATAATAATAATAATAATAATATATAATAACTATTATTATTATTATTATATAATTACAATTAAATAATAAAAATATTTATTATTATTATATTATAAAATCGTACTAATAAAAATAAATTATAATAATATATAATATTGATGTCATATGACATATTAGCCTTCTCGGGTAAAATCCCCTGCAAGAAATCGAACAAGCAGATTATAACCGAACAAGCAGATTATAACCGAACAACAGTGCACTGAACAAACTATAGCTAAAATGCTGGTAAACCCTGCTCGGTATTTTTGGTCAAAGATTAGCGGAAGACCCGGCTGTAAACAACAGATTAACCGGCGGGAGATAAACGTGCATTAGTGGGGTGCGGATTTCTCGGACACACTCGCTACATTAGCGCCACTATCAAAGAAGATTTGATCATAGCTTTCCCGCCAAGTAATTACAAGGATCGAGCCTATAAATAGAGAGGATCAACCTCATTACAGGGGTTGTACTTTTTGAGGAAAAGAGGACTCCGAAGATAACTTTATATTGTCTGTTCATACTCCCTTTGTTATTTTTTCAGATATTCTTAAGTGTTGATTTTTCCTTTAGATATTGTGTCAAGTCCTGTAACAAATAGAAAGATTGGTTAGTACAAATTATACTCGACTTGAGTCCCGTGGTTTTTTCCTCAATTCAAAGGTTTTCCACGTAAAAAATCTTGGTGTTTTTCTTTTATTTTCCAAAAAAACTTAAATCTACCGAACCCGAAAAAAATCGAATCACATCATTGGCGCCGTCTGTGGGAATATTTTTAGAGCAAAGACGTTGAAGTAAGAAAACTTTTTCATCCTGCAAAGAGTGCAAGGAAAATGGTTAAGAGTAAGGGCCGTGGACAAACTTCGAGGGGAAATATACCGAGCCCCCCTCCCTATTCGTTCCAGGCACCGGAAGAGGAAGAAGAGGCAGGCTCATCTCAAAATGTTCCCCGGGCATTTCCTGCTGGGGGAATGCCCATGGAACAGTTAACTGAGGTAATCGCTAGAACTGTTGGAGAAGTCATGAAGCAGTTTATGACTCCGCCCCAGCCAGAGAAAACCGATGAAGAGGAAGAAGATCTAGTCCTTTTCAAAGGAGCCAAAGGAAAGTGCGAAGGAGATAAAAGATCCCTCTAGTCACATGGGGGAGGAAGCCGACAAAGCTTTGCACCACCAGATGGAGGATTTAAAAGACGAGTTGGAGCAGAATGCGTAGCAAAATGGAGGGACGTATATATCTCAGCTCATGTGTACACCACACATACATGTATTCTCATTAATCATAAGGTAATCATATCTGATTATTCCATTTCCCTATTGTCGCATATCAACAACGCACTGTTATCCACCATTTCCTGTCCTTAGACAGCATATCATGTTTCTCATTCTGTGATTTTCCTACAAAATCAGATTTCTTAGCACTTCATTACGTCAAGTGCAAAACATTCCATCAATATCATTTACATCGTACTCCATACAATCCTGCAACCACAATTGTTAACAATAACACATTCCATGATCTCATATCATCATATGCACATAAGCATAATAGTTGTGTCACACAGCACTAACTACAATCTTGCATAAAATATGTGCTATCCTTTTCTATCAACACATCCCATGGCCCCCAACAACCCCAAAGAGCAAACCACTGCTCTGATACCACTAATGTAAGGACCCCGCGCCCTTAACCAACTATTAGTGTATTATCACAATAATGGTGCATGCTTTTATAACAATTGTGAATCCTCATACGTGCCATCTATAAAAAATTTCAACATTAAACCACTTAATGTTCAATTCCAAATATCGTCCCACTAGCATGAACATACACCTCATAATACACTACATGTTCTCAATTCATCATCCATTACTCCATAATTAATTGCATGCAACCATATATGAAAAGAGAACTCTAGCAACATTTATACAAACCTTATACACGTATAGTAGTGCTCACATGCGAGCATCGAATGAATGAATGTGTATATAATGTATAAAGCTGCCCTACTCAATACAGATACTGGTACCATGGCCCTGGAAGCACCTCCAATCAACAACTCGAGCTCAACTCAGGAGCCACTGCTTGTACCTATTCCACCTGCCCCAACAGAGACATAGATGAGCATACCAATACCACCATCTAATTATCCACAATAACACAAAACATAATTTGCATAATATAAAGCTGTAAATGTAAAAGATACTCCCTGTATAGTAACATTCACATATGGGATTCCCCATGCTATTCCTGTTCTCACAATAACCAAAACCATCAAATTCCCAAAATCAGTTAATCACCACAGTGATTAACTATAATCATTCCTACCATTCCAGTTTCATAATCAAATATGATTAAATCATTATACCAATGACCACATATTACATATATCTAACCAATGATTCCATAGTTATATTTCATCATTCGCTCCACAATAGCGGCATTTTGACCTCACGCACGCTCAACAGCGGCGGCATAATAACCGATGTTCGCTCAACAGCGACAACATCTCAATCATTGCTCGCTCAATAGCGGCACCACATAATTCCCAATGCATATCAAGTTATTGCAACAACCATATATTATTCATGCACATGACAATAATATATCTAGGTACGCTCGTACGTTACACGTACCTTATGATCCAATAGCAAGAGCCAAACCTGCCTTTGCCCCGAGATCTCGTGAATTAATTGCTAAAAATAGTTAATACCTCACAATTAATTTTGCGCCTGCAAACACATACCACAACACCCATATAACCTCAACTACATCATTAACCACGATGATTAACCATTTAAAAGACTTGGGCAAAGCATACGTCGAAAACACAACACAAAATAATTTTCCAAAATCTCTGATCTACCGATCAATCGGTAAAAACCCAAAAATTGCATTTTGGCTACAGCATTGCACCGATCGATCGGTAGCCTCTACCGATCGATTGGTAAAACGTCAGAAATTTATCCATCGCTACGCATTCGCACCGATCGATCGGTTGCGATTGGTAAGATGCTACCGATCGATCGGTCGCTGCACAAACCCGAAAAACACCATTTTTAAAAGCTTCCAAAACCTCAACCGACCAACCAAACTCCCTCCAACTCGATTTTAGCCACAAATAAACACCATAGGACACTCAACAAAGGTTAAAACATATTTTAAATCAAGAACCAAGATTTACCAAAATCTCCCAAAACCCAATCTCATTACCATGCTTAACCAAATACAATAAAAATTACTACCAAATCAAAGATAATAATGAGGGGAAGAATATTACCAAAATTATCTTCGAGAAACCTCGCTCCGAGATCGATCCTAGCTCGATTCTTCCATGGGAGGAGAAAGGGGGGAAAATGTAGGGGATAAATCGCTGGAGAGAGAGAGGAGAGGGAGAGAACAAAAGCAATTACCAGACACCGAGTCCACTTGGTATATATACTACCAAGGCTCCAAAAACCCAAGTCTCAAATACTCGCACCATAACTCATTAAAAATTATCTGTGTTCAATAATTATCTCCCACTCACTAATTACATTACCAACCTCAATCCAAAGCTCCCCAGACTCCAGATCCCCACTACCAATATGATTCTAAGGTTTTCACCTCAATGAGAAATCTCAACCCTTTGATCCAACAACCCCTGATATCGGATTAAAATCCTCGGGAATCTCCACACCGTAATTATCAGCATAATTACTTCCAATTAAATCCATTAGGGATTATTATCACTCCGGGATTAATGCAACTTAATTTCCGGATGTCACATATTTCCTTTGTGGTTGTCCCAGAAACCCACCCACCTCATTCACGTTGCTCAGGTGTTTCTTGAAGTGTGGGACAATTGTCTGTTGTCTGACCAGTTATTGCGCACATTCCACATGCCTTTACACTTTGGTTATTACCCACTGCAATTTGCATCACAAGATAGGTTAGATCAATAAGTTGTTGTTCAAGACTAGAGACATTTACCTCGCTTTGCTTCCCAGGATTTTGATCAAGTTGAGCAATTAGGCATGTTTGCTATTATATTCCTCGCCTGGTGTCTTGTCCACAAAAGCTCCACCACTTAGCATCCACCAAGTTCCGATCTTGTGCAAAAGACCTTTATAAAAGTATTTTGAATTAATAAGTGCTCACTTATCTGATGTTGGTGACAGCTTGCACAAAGCTTTTTGAAGTGCTTCCAATATTCATGAAGTGACTCTTCAGGAAGTTGTCTAATGCCATAGATTTCCATGTGAATATTAGTGGCCCTTGATGCTGGAAGATATTTCCCCAAAAAAAATCATTTTTAGTTCATTCCATGTAGTGATAGACCCAGAGGGTAAATAGAATAATCAATCCTTAGGAGCATCCTTCAAGGAAAAATGAAAGACTCGTAGTTTGATTTGCTTCTCTGTTACCCCAATCGGTTTCATGTTAGTGCATGCTGCATGAAATTCCATAAAAGTGCTTTGCGGGTCTTCACCTGCAAGGCCATGAAAAGAAGGTAAAAGATGTATTAGTCCAGATTAAGTTCAACATTAATGTTTGTAGCAAGAGTGGGAAATGTGACTGCAGAAGTGGTTGTTGAACCAATGCTGGTTTGACAGTTGTCTCAAACTCTGATTATCTGCCATGTTAGTCATTTCTTCTCATTCTTCAAGTTTTCTTCGATTTTCCTTCTTTAGTCGGTGTAAAGTTCTCTTCTATCTCTGAATCATATTGATGCTCATCTTCATATGATGAAAGATTGCCTACATGCATGAACAAACAGGTAAAAACACGAGATGATGGATTATCAATAAAAATTAACACTAAAATATACAATGCCTTCCCCAGCAATGGAGTCAAAATTTGGTAGCGCTTATTACGTATACTCATATTAATCCTCTCAATTAATAACAATGATAAGATGTAGTATCCTGAGTAGAGATCGATCACATGAGGAAAGATGTATTTTGTGTTAACGTATGCAAAACGACTAAAGAAGGGGGAGGAAGTTGATTTAATTACTACTAAGAATTTAAAGTCTAGAAACTATGAATTAAACTACTAAGCAAGATTAAAACTAAGATCAGTTAAATTATGAGTGGAAAGGCGTTCGTTGTATTCGACCGATTTTATAATTGGGGTTTACTATCTCGATCTTCGATTTTCCCAAACAATTCAACTTTCATGTGAATATTCATCAGGTAGAAATTCAATTCCCATCTTACCTTAGCATAAGCATTCTAATTTAACCCTTATCAATCAATTAATCAAAATACAAGCGATTAAGATTTAAAAATCGATGATAACATTGAATGATGCAGTTAAACAACATAATTCAAGCGTCTACGTTTAATCTAGTCAATCGTTTTTCCTAAAAATTTAACAAACTCACAAGCGAAAATTTATTAATATTAGCTGCTTCCCAAATTAGAGGGATCAAACAAAACACGTTTGTGAATAAATCTTGAATTCAAGTTTTCTAAGAACTTTTCTTATTGCAAAACACATTTGTTAATTGGTTTGCAACCTCATTCTTGTTGTGTTTAAACTTTAAACACCCTTAAGACCTCGCTTTTGCTTTGTGGCAAATATCATAACAATATCTTGTACAATCATCATAAAAGATAGAATACTTTTCCACACCTCTAGTTTGCACAAACTTTCAATCGCAACATTAATGTGAGTTAATTCTAAAGGTGTTGGAATGATACACTTAGACTCATTCACTCTGCATGTATATCGTACATAGTCACTTGCAGTTCTTGCACGTGGGTCATCATTAATTTGGAATCAACCATCTTGTATTTCAGAAATCGTAAGACTATGAATTTCTTTAAGCCGACACAAATCTTTACTTCTTTTCAAATGATTCCCAAAATTCCTTTGTGGTTTTTACTTGACTTGTACACGTTGTATATCGTATTGTCAATGCCATTTAGGATGTATTTCTTGCATATGAAATCATTTTGATACCACACATCAACGACAACCTTCTTTTGGGTGTCGGTCTCTCATTCTTTGATCGTATGAGCATCTTCATTTAAAAACCTTGCTAAACTGAAGGTTGTCAAGTATAACATCTTTTATTGCCAACATTTGAAGTCAGACCCGCTGAATTTTTTGGGCCTTTCTCCATGATGAATGGGCATCGTCATTGCATTTGTGAAGCCATTTTATGTAAATATAGTTTTAAGATTGTTGGGTAAAATTCTAGGTATATGTACATGTGTACCTTTGGGCCAAGTACAAAATGACTAGTATGTCGAGGGAAGAGTTTAACTATTATCTTAAAACGATATTGTCCTGCTATAGTACTCACAGTTTCGATGACAATTCGTTTCCGGAGATATAACGATTATGATTCGTGATAGTATCGCATCACGAATTCTACAAACCCCAAAGTTTGAAGTATCTGACCCTGAAAAAGGAAGATCATATGCAACAAAATGCACAATTTCTAGTTTTTTAAGCTCTAGATTTTTGTGTGTCTAATTCATAAGGGAAGTGTGTTTATATATAGTAGTCCAATGGACACCATTGAAAGACACCATTTGGAAGAGATTTTCCATGAAAAAGTTGCACCCCACTCATGAAAGGTTTGCTCATTTTGAATCAAAATGTGTTTGTCCAAAAGACATCATTTCAAAACAGTTTTTATGGAAGGTTTCACCTATTCTTGAGAGGGTGCATTGTTTAATTTCAATTCAATTTTTCCATAACTATTTGTATGTTATTTTATTTTTACTTTTATTTCCCATTATTTCCCATTAAAATAAATTTAAAACCGTCACACTAAGATAAAAACTTGCTCAGCATTTCCCCCACGATTCGGTTCTTTCTTACGTAAAATTGAGAGCCAATCGCCTATGGCCCATCTAACCCAACTCGTTATTATGAGTGTGGAAACCCGAGTTCGAGTCTGTCGTCCCCTAATTATAATAGTGATAAAAATATTGAGAATCAATATTCTCAATCTAAAACTAGTATTAATTAAAAAATAAAATAAAACCACGAAATTACAAACATCTCTAATTTCTCTATAACCAAGGGGAAGCCTTTATTTTATCTAGCGGCATACCACAAAAGTTTGCAAGAGAATAAGAAGAACCACTCATTCTTAAACTCCCCCTCAATATATAATCCAAAAAGTTGTCAGAAATTCATTCTTTTCTCTTTTTTTCCCTTTATACATAAACACAAAGAGAAGAAAAGAGAGGCAGAACAAGAGTAGAAAACAAAAACAATTCAAATGGCTCAGATCAATCATCTCTTCCTAGCCGCCGCGGCTCTTCTCCTCCTCTTTGCCACCAAGACTCCCTCCGCTGAGGCTCGCAGACTCTTCGAGGTAAACGCGTTCTGCCGCACCTCCAGCCACCCTCAACTCTGCACAAAAATGGTGAACGGTGCCAAAAACTGGCATGATGCCTCAGCCAACGCCATGAAGTCCACACTTGTGGTGGCTAAAAGGCTACAGTCCATGGCTCCTCTCTTGAAGCCGTCCGTATCCAACCTGCTGCCAGTTAGCCGAGACTCGATCATGGCTACCTGTATTGAAGATTTCGACACCATTGTTTCGGATCTTGAAGACAGCATCAAAGCCCTTGATGAGAACGATAAGGGCACCCTTTTAGTACACTTGAGCGCGGCATATAACAGTGACTGTGAGGATGCGCTAAATGAGTTCGGAGCCGACTTCCCGCTAAGCAAAATCGCTGGGTACTTGGCCAAAGAGGTTGATAATTGTTTGGCTGTTGTGCAGCAAATATGATAAAGTTTCAAGCAAAAGATATGCTGTTACTATATATATATATATATATATTTAAGTACGTGCATGTGTTTCCATGGATGTTAGGGTTTATTTATGTCATGCAGAAAATTGAATGCCATTTTTTTTTCTGCGTTTCATGTCTTTTTAGGGTTTGTTCTACTCAGTCATTTCATATTTGATCGTGTCATTTGTAATTGTTCATTTTAATTTATGATATTAATAAATATCGATTAAGTTTAATTGTCGAATATTTTTATTTTAGAACCACCTCATGATGCAATGACTTAAATTTCTCCGATTAATATTTCCACACCCAGCAACTAAGGAAAGAAACTTAATGGTAGGCACTATGATCACTTGGTAAGTTAGATTTGCATGATATATTAAAAATATCATATATCTCAAAACATAAGCTGATATTGGCACATTTTATATATACACGATAACGACCATGGCTTGGGACGAATTTAGAATTTTTGCATAGTGAGCAAAAGCTAATCACATAAAAAATGGAGAGTGATGTCATATGACATATTGGCATTCTCGAATAAAATCCCCTGCAAGAAACCGAACAAACAGATGCCGAACAGATGATAACCAAACAACAATGCACCGAACAGATTATAGCTGAACGGCTTGTCAAACCCTGCTCGGTTTAATGGTCAAAGATTAGCGGAAGACCCGGCTGTAACCAACAAATTAACTGGACAGGAGATAAACTTGTGTTAAAGGGGTGCGGATTTCTCGGACACACTTGCCACAATTAACGCCACGATCAGGGGAGATCGTGTTCTAAGCTGTCCTGCCAATAAAACACAGAAATTGGCCCTATAAATAGAGGCTGAGAGTTTCATCACAGGGGTTGGGCTTTTTTAGGAAAAGAGGACTCCGAAGAGAATATTATTTTGTTTGTTCGATCATCTCTTGTTACTTTTCCAGATATTCTTGAGTGCTGATTTTTCACTTAGATATTGTGTCAAGGCCTGTAACAAATAAAAAGAGTGACTAGTACAAATTATACTGGACTTGGGTCCCGTGGCTTTTTCCCTCAATTCTAGGGTTTTCCACATAAAAAATCTTGGTGTTTTTCTTTTATTTTCCGCAAACACTTAAAAACACCGAATCACATCAGAGAGCAAACAATTTTTAGGAGTTCACAATATAATTTTTAGGGGAGAAATGTAATTTTTATTTTTGTTTGCCGGGTAATAAGTTTTTTTGAGGGGCAATTGCTCCCATATTCACGTACGTTCGCCCCTGCCCATGGTTTCAATCATTATGGGCTATATATAAAGCCAATGTGCAAGAATTTTACTATTTATTAACATGCTTTTCTTAATAGATTGGAGATCAAAAATATGTACCCGAAATCCACACAAGATAATACTTGATTTCACACACATGTGTGTGTATACATATAATGCATGTTTTGGCGGTTTATAATATATCTATACGGCAGATGAATTTCATATGATATCGATCCATATGTCTAATAATTATTTTAGATAAGAATTTTTTTTTGCCAATGACAATATCGGACGGATAAAAGAGAGTGATGGGAAATGTAAAGAACGTATGTTAAAATGAAAGAAGAAAACGAAGAGACTAAGGCTTTCATATCCACTTGTTGCACCCATCCGCTTACAAAAACTCGTGACTGACTTTTTAGTACTTTTTTTATTAAGGGAAAATTATAGTTGTTTCTCTTGTAGGAATATTTATTATTATTTTTGACATCTAGTTTGGATAATAATGGATGTACCTCCTAGCGAATAACTACATTACAATATTATCCCTATATTTTTAATAGATATATGAAAAATTACAGTTGTCTTCATTATGATTTGACATAAAAAATACATGGTAGGAGAGGTAGACATTATTGTTTATACTAGTGAGATGTAATTCATTATTGTTGAAACTAGATTGGGCATACATGTAATTCATCATTTAATTAATTTAACCTGAACATATGATATCATTCAACCAATGATTTCTGCTTTTCTAAAATTCGACCCCTCTTTCCTTTACACACTCATACATTGTTTAATTTGTTCGATATCATAGACATAATTGAATAATATATCAAGAATTTGATTTCTGTGTATCTTTTTAAATATAATTTTACTTTCCCAAATTATAAGTTGCTTCCCATCTGAGGCCAACTCCTTGATCCAAATATATTACTTCTTATATATGTGAGCAAAAACAAAAAGGAAAGAAAGAATCCCTAAAGAAAATCAAGGGGAAAAAAACAATTCTTGCTCCAAGTTCGAATTCATAAAATTCTTAAAAGCATGGCTTTTACAAGAACAACAATTTCTTTTTCAATGGCCCTAACCATAATAGCCTCCTCCCTCATCCTCTCCTCCGCCAGCCACCACCTAACTTCTGCGACACCGCAGGTGATGAAGCCCTCTGCACATCCATGGCCAAAGATGCCAAGACCTGGGAGGAATGACAATTGTGCTCAAAGCCACACTAGAGAAGGCCAAATCGGTCAAACCAATAGTTGACGGCATTGGATCGAATCTGCCCTCGGATTTGCAGCCACAGGCGAAGGAATCCGTGTACAGCACATGCGATGAGATATATGAAAACATCATTTACAACGTGGAATCTTGCATGGGATTTGTTAAGAATGATCCCCAATCTTCCTTGAAAGTTTACCTTTCTGCAATTTCGTTCTCCGAGTGCAAAGATGGGCTAGATGAGTTCGGAGTTTCGTCAACTGAAGTTGCTCAGTTTGCTGATGAGATACAGAAGCTGAGCAGCACTCTCTTGGCTATTGTTGAGAAGAAACCATGATGAATTCAGTTTTACTTAAGATAGTCTCTTTTTTATTCATGTTATGTTTTTTTTTTTGCAAGAATTTTTTTTGGTTGCTAAGTTAGTAGGTAATTAATTTTTTGTAATTATTGTACTATGGAGCACCGTTTGGTACAATAGATATATTATATAAGTGAGTGATGAATAGTTACAAAATATGGTATATTTCATCCTTATAACTGTATCAAACGATGCATCGAAGTATTGCAAAATATTGTAATTTATATTCACTTTACGTGTCTATTACTATTAAATAAAGTAAGTAAACATTAGAATAACCATATTGATAAATTTAAGTGGTCTTTCAAAATTAGCCCTCAATATTATAAATAAGAAAAAATTAAAATTGGCTATATTATAATTTTGCACATATTTTTATACTTCCCATAGCTCTTCATAACTTCCATTCCACATATCCATTAAATAGTTTTAATTGCCATTAATTTTTTTTTACAGCTTACTTAAATTATATGCTTTATGCCAATTATAATGTTCTGTTCGAAGAAAAAAAAATTGGCAAGTTAACCAAAAGTTCCTCGCATATATATATATATATATATATATATATATATATATATATATATATATATATATATTGTTGAGAAACTAGGGGTGGAGCTAGTAGGGCTGTAGAGGTCAAAATTTTCTATGTGTTATTGGATTTTGTTTTTGAAAATTTATGTTTTATCCCTAGTAGTTTTTTTTATATAAATTAGCCCACCTTAAATTAAAATTCCGGTTCCACCCTGAATAAAATTATGTGTATATTATTCAATAAAAGCTAAAGTATAAAAAAAATAAAAGCCTCATTTTCTTGATTTCTGGAAATTTAATTCTTAAGCATTTTTTTTAAAAAAACTTCCCAACCAAATATCAAAATTTACATTAAAAATTTTAAATAAAATAATTTTCTCTTCAAAGAAAGGCCAAAAAAATATATATATTGTAAAATTGTATGAATGAATAGTATGTAATTGAGAAAAAATTCACGTTCTTTATAAAATATATGATTTAAATGTTATTTTCAATTATTTTAAATTTTTTAATTCTTTTTTTAAAAAAAACTAATTTCATATGTGATATCAAATTTGAGAAGTGAAATTCACGTGAAACCTTGAGGCAACCTAAAAAAAAGCTATCGCGCCATTTGTCATGTGTGTCTTAAGAAACAAAAATGTTACCATCACACTCACAATAAACAAAAACATGCTCAAATTAAAACCAAATTGCAATTTAAATTTGAATTTACATATTATTATATTCAAACCAGCTATATATTATGAAACCTCAAAAAAGTAATTCTTGATTAATTAATAACCTCGTTTAAATAATATTTTTTGACTGATCCCGACTTGGGACAACATGCTAAATTAATAATTTGCTAAAAATTTATAAGATAATACATATACGAGTTCATGTAGACCTCATACAACATATAAATTAATAACTCTTTAATATATAGTACATTTATGACTCATCTATGAAGGTTTTATAAAATAATTCAATTATCATTTGGTTCTTGTTGAATTTGATCTCATCTTTGACTTTTTTAAACATAGTAAGAATTTCTGACGTGATTTTTTAATAGGTCAATAGAAATATTATTCGATGTCATTGATTTTTTAAGAGCTTTCTTTCATGAAAGGGATTATTAATAAGTTATTGTATTAAATGATCTATAAATTAATAATTATTAATTTGTTAATTATTTAATATTTGTTAAATTAATCACATATTGTCAACCCCAGTTCTGTTAACTTATAGAGGTTTAACCGCAGTGAATGATTTTCCGTTTTCTGGTGGAAAATTCTATCTAAGCAAAATCGTAAATATCAAGTATTCACGCTAATTGAATGTCCGAATTTAATTTGGATATGTGTCGTGCACTTTGATCTAATATGTAAAGGCCCAAACCACGTGATCCTTTAGTCGATTATTTTCATGAGAATATTTCGGGCCGGTATCAAAACATAAAAGATTTTTCGGCCCAGTCCACCAAATTATTTACCTTTCATTTAAGTCCGATTGACGCTAAAATTACTAAATTACCCTCATCTTCTTCCTTTTCGTTCTGCTCATTTTCATCGTTTATCTTTTCTTCTTCTTCAAATCACCGTGTCTTTTCTTCTTCAACGCTCAAAAACTTTCCGGTTATTCCTCCACCATTTTCATCGAAATCGTTCAAAGTTCTTATAGATTTTCAAAAATTTCATCGAAATCGTACAAGTATTTACTATAATTTTGTCAATTCTTCATATAATCACCTTCTTAGGCGAAAATCCAATAATAATGGCTCCAAAATCAAAGAAGATTCCTCAAATCAAACCACCAACAAACAACAAAGGAAAGAAAAAAGGTGCTCCAAAATCTGGTAATCATTAAACTAGGGGTTCACATAATAAACTATTTCTGTTTTAATGTAAGTGCTTGTGTCTATAATGCATGAGTACTGTTGAATACTGTATTAACTCCGCATGAATAAATTGAGACCATTGGAGCATGTTTTTAGTTTTTTATGCTAAAGTAGCATGAGTCTATCGGTGCATGTCATTTACATGCACCGATAGACTCAGATGATGCATGTATATTACATGCACCAACTTATTAAAATTCTTAGTCTGATGTATTAACACCGCATGAACAAATTGAGACCATTGGAGTATGTTTTTAGTTTTTTATGCTAAAGTATCATGATTCTATCAGTGCATATAATTTACATGCATCGATAGACTCAGATGACGCATGTGTATTACATGCACCAACTTATTAAAATTCTTAGTCTGCTGTATTAACATTGCATGAACAAATTGAGAACATTGGAGCATGTTTTTAGTTTTTTATGCTAAAGTAGCCCGAGTCTATCGGTGCATGTAATTTACATGCACCGATAGACTCAGATGTTGCATGTAATCATGTATATTACATGCACCAACTTATTAAAATTCTTAGTCTGTTGTATTAACACCGTATGAACAAATTGAGACCATTGGAGTATGTTTTTAATTTTTTATGCTGAAGTAGTATGAGTCTATCGGTGCATGTAATTTACATGCACTAATAGACTCAGATGGTGCATATGTATTACATTTATTAACTCCGATAGACTCAATTTATTAAAATCTTTGTTTCAATTTTTTAATTAACTTAAAATTTTCTCTCAGTTACACATCCATCATCACCAAGCTCGGAAGAAATTACAAAGAAATGGAATAAACAAATAGCATATCGGGCCAACCTACAGGCAGTTATATAGAGATAAAGGCACTTGAACTAAGTCAAGTTCAAATCACAGTGCTAATTAAGACACCATTCTGGCCTTTACTGAACTCATTTTTGGCAACATAATTGTCCTTGATCATTGAAAAAAGCGTGGCATATTAGTAAAAGACACCATTGGCTGCTTCAATAGAAAATCTCAAGATTTCACTTTCGGAGGATACACCATGAAAATCAGGAAAAGTGACGTGCATATACTCTTTGGAATAAGTGATGGTGAACAAGACATTGATATGCAACTTCGGGATTACAAACTTACGGAATTCTTACAAATGTGCTTTCAGAAAAGCAAGGAGATAAAAAAGGACATAAGGATGAGGAATAATTTAATCTACAAAAAATTGAAAATAAAGGCACAAAGCAACATTGATACTGATGTCAATGATGTTGCTCGTTTGGTGACTCCATACATTCTTACAGCCATTTTCATTTCAACAAAATCATCGAACATTACATGGGCGTACACATCGCTTGTTTAGGAACTGGACATGATTTGCAGCTATGATTGGTCCAAACACATCTTGAATACATTGCTCAACAGCCTGATGCAGCCTGACTTTAAAAAACACTCCGGATGTGTTCTATTACTTCCTGTAGGACATTTTATAATCAATCTTTAAACAACAATTATTTCTTAATGTTTTTATAATAACATCGATTATATATACTTTGCAGTATTGGTTATGTGATAGGACATAGCTCATAAATCCAGTCCAGCCTAACCTTATCCCAAGGTTCCTTAAGTGGAATCTTGATGCCACACAAGCCCAAGAAATTCCTCAAGCTGCAACACTTGTAACAGAGATTGAAGAAATGAAGGCGACACCCATGACAAAGGATAATGAAATAATAGAACCGAAGAACATTGCTGATTCCTTTTATCATGCGCAAGAAAAAATTCCAACAGTACAACTTTTTGAATATGCTGAACTAACAACCCAATTGGAAGAAACAGAAACAAATCTTTTTCTGGGAGACGAGCAAATGAATGAAATGAAAGACAAATACGAAGAAATGAAAATACAGAACGAGAAGCTCGAAACTATAATAACACGGCTTTATGCCAACCTTGAAAGGGTAAATGAAGAGAATAATACACTAAAAATGAGCTTCTCAATGTCAAAACTGCCTCATTTATCATCAATGAAGAAAAAGAACAGATCTTTAAAGAAAATCAAGAACAAACGTCCCTTGTCAAGAGGATCAAGAAAAGGGTGGATAGCACCAAAAGATGGAGATGGACCACATATACCCTGATAAGAAGAAGGCAAAGAGAACAAAGAAAAACGGGAAGAGGGAGAAAAAAAGGAGGCAGAACTGGAATCAATACAAAATTTCGACGACAAAGGTATAAATGATGATCTCATAGATCTGGAGCTGAGAGATGATGATTTCGTCAGTGAGAATAAACAAAAAGGGAAGGGGAAAAAAAGACAATGGACCGCTGAAGTTCAAAATCAAAATGACTACCATGAATCTCTTAACAGCAGATGAAAAGTCCCACATAATGAATAAAAACAAAACACATGGAAAATGGTACATCTAATTTAATTAAACAACACTTTCTTGACACTGACTCTTCGACTGTGTGCAGTGGACTCATCCGGAAAGACAAAGTCACCAACAGGAAGATATTTGTAGCGGATATTGCTGAAATCCTTCACGATATAGCTCTTGACAATGATGTAAGTCAATTGCATTATACTTTATAATGATTTTGCTTGATATGTGTTAACGGTGCATGAATATATCTTTTATAATGATTTTACTTGATATGTACTAACGATGCATGTAAATACGTGCATCAATTCACATTTTTTACTATCGGTGCATGTTATATCACATGCACCGAGAGACCATTAATTGCATTTATCCAACATGCGATGCTTGAATATATCTTTTATAATGATTTTACTTGATAGTACTAACGATGCATGTAAACACACAAGCATTAATTCACATTTTGTTTTTATCATACACCGATAGAAAACACAGTTGCATTTATCCAACATGTACAACTTGAATATATCGGTGCATGTAAATATGCATGCACCAATTCACACTTTTTCTATCGGTGCATGTGATATCACATGCACCGATAGCCCATTAGTTGCATTTATCCAGTATGCGATACTTGAATATATCTTTTATAAAGATTTTACTTGATATGTACTAACGATGCATGTAAATACATATGCATTAATTTACATTTTGTTTCTATCGGTTAGTTGAATTTATCCAGCATGCGAGGTTTTAATATATCTTTTATAATGATTTTACTTGATATGTACTAACGATGCATGTAAACTCAATGATAAAAATGATGCATGTAAATACACATGAATTAATTCACATTTTGTTTCTATATGTGCACTTATATCACATGCACCGATAGAAACACACGGTTGCATTTATTCAGCATGTACAACTTGAATCTACCGGTGCATGTAAATATGCATGCATCGATAGAAACACACGGTTATATTTATTCAACATCTACAACTTGAATCTACCGATGCATATAAATACACATGCACCGATAGACCATTAGGTGTATGTCTCGCACATGAACCACTATATATATCTATGAAACTGATTTTTCATTACTTACAGATGATTGACCGTTGGGTGATTATTGTGAATAACCACATTGCCAAGACAGGAAAAAAGAAGATAGCCTATATGTTTAACAGGATGTGTTGGGTAATAAAACTCAACTATTAAATCATTTTTTCCATTAAACAAAGTGCACTTGTAGCATTCAACATTGGATATTCATATATCATGCAATTATTTCATACAAATTCGCAGCAATATGCAGCACTGATCTCACTAGGAAGCTACTACAATAAATCATAATTGCTTACACTAATTTATGCAACATGGAATATATTTCAAGTAATTACGAAGTCATTCCGCTTCTTCCCCAGCTTTATCTAAAATTATAAACCACGATCTCATCATGGATCGATTGTTGCATGACATGGTAGCCACACCAATGGTAAACACATAACCATTTGTGGATTTTGAATCTTTCATATTTTATATCCAATTTGCATCATTGTATCCTTCTAATATAATAGGATACCCTAAGTTTTGAATTCTAAGCGTCGTAAACTTGCAAATCCGAATTCAAGATTTAGCTTCTTGTAAACTTAGATTTAAGTGTTATTTCTTAGAAAATTTTAAGCGCGATGATTCTTAGAAAATCCAAGCTCAAGATTTTAATTTCTTGCAAACTTGAATTTTAAACGCAAAGCTTAAAAAATTTGAAACTAGAATTAATTATGAGAATTAGTCTTTTAGATATCTTGGAAACTTTAAGCGCAACTATGACATTTGATGCACCAATATTCATAATGTCAAAATGTTTTATTAACATTTTCTTCGTCATTTTGATTACCTCTATATTCTTATGAGCATATCATCAATGTATAAGCATACCACTACATATGCTTCAGTGTGTGCCACATTTGTCACACTTGTTATTTTTAATTTTTTGAAAAATGGATTGTCAAAATTTTCATTTCTTTATTTTTGGCTCTTGTTACGACTTACTTAAGTCAGGCACCCCCACACTTTTAAATATTTATAGGAAGACTTTCATCCTTTCCACAGTCCACAAGGATTTTCGACATTGCCTAAGTGTGACACTAAGAATATTATTGACCAATAAGATTGCTTCCCCTCACAATTTTAGAGCAATCTTGAACTTATCAAGATTATAGTGATGTTCAAACTTTCATGATTCAAATTCTAAGTGTTATTAACTTAGATATCAAAACTATGTCTTTCAAAATTTTGATTTAAGCGCACTTGCTTAAAAAAAATTGAAATATGGACAAAATTCTCGTTTTTGATTCACAATTTACATTTTAAGCTTACAAAATTAGGAGACTTGAATTCAAGATTTAATTCTCTTGCAAATTCAAATCTTATGCGTAAAATGCTTAGACATCTCAAATAGAATCAAATGAAAACACCTCATAGTCAAAACAATTGTGCCAATTGATTCATCATTTTAATTTTAAGCATACAAACTTAGAAAACATGAATTCAAGATTTAATTATCTTGCAAATTCAAACATTAAGCGTAAAATGCTTAGAAAATTCAAATAGAATAAATCCACAATTTTTCATTGCAAATTCAATTGCATAATTGGTCTTCAACCTCATTCTTGTAGTGTTTAAACACTTCTATTATCTCGTCTTTGCTTCGTAGCAAACATCCATAATAATATCTTGTGAATTAATTCTAGAGGTGTGTACTTGTTTCTATAAAATGAAACGACACCTTGGTCATTTTAGCTTCTACACATAGTCCAGTTTTATATGTTGGATCAATCTCATATTTAGGCAATGAATTCAAATTCAGCAATCATCGTAGATTGTTGCTTTTTTTTTTCTTATCCTAAACGAACATTCCAAAAATTAGAACAGTAGCAAATAGATAGAATCTTGCATAATATTGCCATCAACCATTCTGTATACCATAATTGCATTCATTTTGAAGAAATTCATTTGCTTATTCTATTTTTGCCAATATTGTTCATTTCCACAATATTGGTCTTTTCAGCATTTCATTGACTTCCGACTTTCGATCTTTTTCAATCTTTAGTTGGACAATCTCACAATTATTGCTTGATTTAGTAATATTGGTCTTTTCAGTCATTTTATTCATATTGATTTCCGTTTTTCGATTATTCCCTTCAATCCTTAATCGGACAATCAAACCATTGAGTCACATTTCTTTCCTCTTGTGTTTCAGATTCCTTTTGAATTCTTTCCACAATGGAGGAACCAATTATGGCAACAACTTGGAAGGATTCGCTTAGACTTATCCATTCCGCATGAATTTCGTGCAAGATTACTTGAAGTTCTTGTACTTGATTCACAACGGATTTCGAGACTCATTTCAAAATCCAAGAAGCGCCCCACTATGAATTCCTCGAGGTCGACATTTTCCGCCTTATGCTTATTCTCAAGCAAGTTCCATATTTTTCATTGTACTAACTTAACAATACACATAATACAGTGCATTATAAAGTCTATTTAATATAGCATAAGAAATCATTTCATTCCATGCATCTACATCAGTTCTCCTACTTTTATCAGTCTCGTCATCACCTGCGGTAAGCGGATCATCTTGCCAAAACTTTGCCAAATGTAAAGTATGAAAAGTATTTTCTGCTGCCATCACTTGAAGTCTATTCCAGTGAATTTTTGAGGTCTTTCTCCTTGCGTTGCAGGAACATTTGTTGATGTGGATGCCATTTCTTTTCCAGAAATATACCATTTCCTCTTAAGATTGTTGTTTACGTTGTATGCGACTGCGTCTGCGATTATGGAAGAAATAACAAGAACTTTTAACAAGTTGAGACAAGTGTAGAACACTTTGTCCTTAAGAAGAATTTGTCCCGCTCTAGGTACTTTCAGTATGTTACAATCATCTCACAAGATACAACAACTTATTCTTGTGATAGTAGCACAACAAATCACAAGATCTACAACCACAAAATTTGCAAATTTTCTTCTTCAATAACAATATAAATATGATAAAGAAAAGGCTTTGATCTTGCTTTTCTCTATCAAATTGTGGTGTTTAATTTCGAATATGATTTTACTTTAACATAAGGATGTTGTATATATACTAGGCCATAAAATGTCACCAAAGACCCCATTCGGAGGCACAAATCACTGAAAAACGTCATCTGCATGCCAAGGGGTAAAACCATTGAGAAAAACTACAAGAATGGTGACGCACGGCGCTGCCCTTACTGCCTGGGAAAATTTTTCACAAGCAGTAGGGGCGCTCGATTTTTCTTTGTTTAATTTCAATTCATTAAGCCTATTTTATATTGCTTAATTTTAATTCATTAAGCCTCAAAATTTCCAACAAGTTATGATTATGCTGGGCTTTATGATACGTAACACTCAACATAATATATATAGTTGATGAGCTTATGTTTTTTTTATAGTTATGATTCACCTTTATACATTGTTTTACAGTGTCCGAATGGATGAAGATGAAGTAGTAATGCTTGATTGCTCATCTGATCCATTGATTGTCGACAATAACTTACAGCATTCAATCCTCAGCAGCATAGCTCAAGCAGGAAGCACCATTGAGGATATGTATGGATCTGCACAAGGTGGTGAAGGTGTCGTTAAAGATGGTAAGATTTATGTTGTGCAAACGAGACCTCGGATGTGATCAGGCATGTTTAAGCATCATATTTATGAATAATCCCGTTCATGGATCGGTATACTGCAAAGAATTTGTGTTGAAGGTGGACTGAACTTGAAACCGTTTTTTTCAAAAGTTTGAACTGATGAGAGATGGCTATCGATTATCTTCATATTGTAACACGCTCCGACATGAAAATATTGGAGACAAGAAATGTATATCTTGTTAATAATTAATATTAAAATAATTAATATTAATTTGGTTAATATATTATTAAGATAATATCAAGAATATTTAATCCAGAAGATTGCGCACTATCTGGATAACCACCCACTATCTTTGAAGTGGAGTGACTGTGTCAAACTCTAAGTCTTTGATTGCAAGACTTATATATAAAGGACACTGCGGGGGGTCCCTAAGCCAAGCAATTCACTTTATAAAATACATCATCTATTAGAATTGCATATGGTTTAGAAACGCCCTCTCGCGACTCAATTCTTTAGATCTGTCTGGATCAAACTGCATATCAATGGCTGGAGGTAACACTGATCTTGAACTTTTATATCCACATATTCGATTTTGTATGCCATATGTTTAGGTACATTCAATCGATTAGTATTCATGTTAAAATATCTAACATTTGGTATCAGAGCCAGGTTTTGCTTTCGCCTTGATACGTTTGAGATTTTTGATCTGGGCCAAAAAATTTGAAAATAATATTGATGCATTTTGATTTTGTATCATGAATTTTTTACACAATTTTCGAAATTAAAAATATATCAGAAATTCATTTGAATTAAAAAAAATAAAAAATTCCCAATTTCAATTTTGGCATGAACCCTAGTTTTGAAACCCTAGCTTTTAAAATTCACAAATTGATCACCGATAAGGAAACAAATTCCGGGAATTGAGATACCAGACAGATCACCACGACGGGCGGACTACCATGCACCGACGACCGCCGGAATCTGCAGCGAATTGGCCTGTTAATCTCCTATAAGGGTTTCGCTCGATTTGCTCTATTTCAATCGATTTTCGTTCGATATAAGCCATTTGGAAAAACGCTAGTGACTTTAAACGGCAATTAGGAACGAGACGAGGTTTGAGATTCGGTGGTTGGCGTCGGAACAGCCAATTTTGTTCGGATTGCAGATCGCGGCGCCAGGATTTGAAGCTTTTTGGCGTTCGATCTGAGGCTGTTCATCGGCAGCGACCTTAGCGGTCACCGTGACCTGAGTACGATGGTCTGACTTTGGTCGGCCGTGATTTGATCTGAGTTGGCGGCGGTGGCATGAATTATATTAGGGTTAGGGTTAGGGTTTTTTGGTGATTTTGGGAATTAGGTTTGTTTCAATTTAAGGCCTTGTTTGGTGCTGATTTTTTTGATTTGGCATGTTTATTTTAAGACCATGTTTGGTTCTGATGCAATTATGAAATTCGAAATTCTGCTTTACTTTTAAAATTTATTTATGCAATCTTTATGTGTAATTTTGATTGTTTTATTATGGATAAATGCATCATAATTTATGTAAAGCATAAATTTTTTTATGCATGAATAATTAAGATGTCTAAGTAATTCGTATAGTTTAATTGATTAAAGTATAGTCAAAGCAGCTTTAATTGATTAAATTATTCATTAATCATGTGAATTACATAAAGTTCAATAGACAATATTTATATGAATTAAGATATAGCATAAAATATTTTTATGCATTCAGAATAAATGTCTAAGTGATTCGTATAGTTTAATTAATTAAAGTATAGCCACAGCAACTTTAATTGATTAAATTATACATTAATTTTGTGGATCACTTAAAGTAAAATAGGCATTACATTAATTCAACTATGACATAGTTTTATGCATTCAGATTAAATGTCAATGTGATATGATTTAATTAATTAAATTATGCATTTATCACATAAAGCTAAATAGACATTACTTGTAATTAATTATATTTGATATAATGAAATTTATCCCAAATGAAATTTTATTATATTAAATATGTTTAATTAGGATTATATATTGAATTATTTTCTTAATTTGCCAACAGGTATTAAGAATGTCGGATAATTTGATAGTTTTATCATAAAGTTATATGAATTTATTTGAATTAGAAATTTAGCCAACATGTAATTTCTATGTCAGCGATTCATATGTATTGCATGATTTACATGGGTAAAACATGTCATTTGGTTATTTGCTTCGAAAATTGTGATATAAGCATGTATTTTGAATTTTCTTGTAGTTATTCAACCTTTTAATTTATCTGATATGAAATGTGAAGTTCCTGAACTCAAAGGTGATAACTATAAGGTGTGGAAGGAGAGGATTCTTCTCCATTTAGGCTGGATGGATATTGATTATGCTATACGGAAAGATGAACCACCTGCTATTGCTGAAACCAGCATTCCGGATGATGTTGATCTTTATGAGAAATGAGAACGATCTAATCGTCTCTGTGTTATGTTCATAAAGACCAAGATTTCTGCTGGGATCAGGGGTTCTGTCGATCAGCATAATAATGTCTGTGATCTGCTGAAGGCTATTGATGCTCAATTTCAGTCTTCGGATAAGGCATTGGCAAGCACCTTAATTTTGAAGTTTTCATCGATGAAGCTCACTGGTATTAGAAGAGTGCTTGAGCATATCATGCACATGAGGGGTATAACAGCTCAGCTTAAGACACTTGAGGTTGAGATGTCTGATACTTTCCTGGTGCACTACATTCTGAGCACTTTGTCTTACCAATACAGTCCATTTAAGATTTCGTACAACACACATAGGGACAAATGGTCAATAAATGAACTTATGACCATCTGTGTTTAGGAAGAGAGTCGATTGGCTATGGAGCAACCTGAAAGTGTGCATGTAGCTACCCATATGAGGAAGAAAGGACAGCACAAGCATAAGGGGAAAGGCAAAATGCCTATTCAGCTGGACATTAAGAAGGAAATCAAGTGTTTCTTTTGTAAGAAAAAAGATCACATTAAGAAAGATTGTTCCAAATTCAAGCTCTGGCTTGAAAAGAAAGGTACTCAATTCTCATTTGTTTGTTATAAATGCAATATGATTGATGTTAATCATAACATTTGGTGGATTGATTCTGGTTCTACAATCCATGTTACCAATTCCTTGCAGGGATTGCAAAACCTAAGGAAGCCATTGGGAAGTGAGCAGAGCATCTATTCTAGAAACAAGATGCCCTCACATGTGAAGGCTGTTGGGACATGCAAACTAGTTTTAAGTATTGGTTTCGTTTTGATTTTAGAAAAGACATTTTATATTCCAAATTTTTCTAGAAATTTGATTTCAGTTTCAAGACTAGTATCTGTTGGATTTTCATTTAATTTTTCGGATTTATCATTCAATTTATTGTATAAATCTGAGATTATTGGAAATGGTACTTTGTCTGATGGCCTTTTTCGATTGAATTTACAAAATGATACCACTAATTCTATAATGCATGTTGAACAAAATATTGTTATTAAAAGATGTGTTGTGAATGAGAGTTCATCTATTTTGTGGCACCGGAGATTGGGACATATCTCCATTGATAGAATTAAAAGATTAGTGAATGATGAAGTACTTAGTGCTTTGAATTTTACCGATTTTGACACTTGTGTGGACTGCATTAAGGGTAAGCAGACCAACATGTCAAAGAAAGGTGCTAAGAGGAGTTCTGATATATTGGAGATCATACATACATACATATGTAGTCCTGATATGGATTCGTATGGTCAGAAATACTTCATCACCTTCATTGATGATTATTCACGATATATGTACCTCTAATTGCTTCATAATAAGTATGAAGCGTTGGATGTTTTTAAAGCATATAAGGCTGAAGTAGAGAAACAATGCGGTAAGCAAATTAAGATCGTGAGATCAGATAGAGGTGGTCAGTACTATGGTAGATACACTGAGAGTGGACAAGCACCTGATCCGTTTGCTAAGTTTCTTCAAGAGCATGTGATTGTTGCCCAATACACCATGTCTGGTTCTCCGAGTCAAAATGGTGTGGCAGAAAGAAGAAACTGGACATTAATAGACATGGTGCGTAGTATGCTTAGTAGCTTCCTAAGTCATTGTGGACTGAAGATCTTAAAACAGCAGCATATATATTAAACCGAGTTCCAACCAAGGATGTCTCTAAGACACCTTTTGAGTTATGGAAAGGTTGGAAACCGAGTTTGCAACATATACGCATTTGGGGATGCCCGTCTGAGGTAAGAGTTTATAATCCACATGAAAAGAAGTTGGACCTGAGGACCATTAGTGGGTATTTCGTTGAATATGCCGAAAGGTCTAAAGGATATAGATTCTACTGCCATCTCACATCACTAAATTCGTGGAATCGAGGAATGCAAAATTTCTTGAGAATGACCTGATTAGTGGGAGGGATCGATTTCAGGATATTTGTTCTGAAAAAGATCATTACGATGCTCATCCATCCACAATAAGTGATCGACTGATTGATGTTTACAACTGCCCTCAAGTTCTTAGGCATGTTGATGAACCAGTCTTAGAGATGCCACAAGTAGTTGATCATGATCTAGTAGTTCCTGATGATCGACAGATTCCAGATACTGTCGAGAACCCTGTTGAACAACATGATCCTGTCTTAGATGAAAATGTTGATACAACATTGAGAAGGTCTACTAGAATGAGGAGATCATCAATTCCTAGTGATTATATTGTGTATCTACAAGAATCTGACTATAATATTAGAGCTGGGAATGATCCCGAGACGTTTTCACAAGCGACGGAAAGTAATGAATCCAAGTTGTGGTTCGATGCCATGAATGATGAGATAAATTCAATGGCACATAATGGAGTCTGGGAGTTGGTTCAGTTTCCAGATGGTGTAAAAGCCATTGGATGTAGGTGGGTCTTTAAAACAAACAAAGATTCACTGGGCAACGTTGAACGATATAAGGCTAGACTCGTTGCCAAAGGATTCACTCAGAAAGAGGGAATTGATTATACAGAGACATTTTCTCATGTATCTAGAAAAGATTATCTCTGTGTGGTTATGGTATTGGTGGCCTATTTTGATCTGGATTTGCATCAAATGGATGTGAAAATGACATTTCTCAATGGTGATCTAGAGGAAGAGGTTTATATGAAAAAAACCTGAAGGATTCTCCTCTAGTGATAGTGAACATTGGTGTGTAAGATTAAGAAATCTATATACGGATTGAAACAAGCCTCCCGTCAGTGGTATTTAAAATTCCATCACATTGTCTCTTCATTTGGTTTTGTTGAGAACGCCATGGATCAATGTATATGCCAGAAGGTTAGTGGGAGTAAAATTTGTTTCTTGGTGTTGTATGTAGATGATTTACTACTTGCAACCAATGATAAGAGGTTTCTATATGAGGTGAAACAATTTCTCTCTAAGAACTTTAATATGGAGGATATGGGTGAGGCATCTTATGTCATTGGTATTAAGATCCATAGGGATAGATCCAAATACATTTTGGGTTTATCGCAAGAAACCTATATAAACAAAGTGCTGGAGAGGTTTCGGATGAGTGATTGTTCACCAAGTGTAGCACCCATTGTGAAAGGTGATAGATTCAATTTGAATCAATGTCCAAGATATGAGTTTGAAAAGAAACAAATGAAAAACATTCCATATGCTTCTTGTGTTGGAAGCCTAATGTATGCTCAAGTCTGTACTAGACCTGATATTGCATTTGTCAGGTACCTTAAAGGTACCAAGGATTACATGCTTATGTATAAACGGACTGATAATTAGGAGGTGAGTGGCTACTACGATTCAGACTTTGCTGGTTGCCTTGATTCACGTAAATCAACATCTGGATACATATTTATGTTTGCCAGCGAAACTATATCTTGGAGAAGTGCGAAGCAGAATTTGACTGCTACTTCCACTATGGAGGCCGAGTTCGTTGCTTGTTTTGAAGCATCATCACATGGTGTATGGTTGAAGAGTTTCATATATGGGCTTAGAATTGTGGATTCTATTTCTAGGCCGTTGATGTTATATTGTGACAATTCAGCTGCAGTTTTCATGACTAAAAATAATAAAAGTGGAAGTCGAAGTAAATACATCGACATAAAGTATTTAGCCATTCGGGAGCGTGTTAAAGACAATAAATTGGTTATTAAACATGTGAGTACTGAATTGATGATTGCTGATCCTTTAACAAAAAGCATGCTACCTAAGGGGTTTAAGGATCATGTGGTTAGAATGGGACTTGGTTCCATTATGTGATTTCATAGTACGTACACTTATTGTATAGTTAATGAAACTTTTTCGATTATGATATTTCTCTTATTGAGTTGTGTACATATTCAGTTATTTTGAGAAATATTACTTAAGTTAGACCTAGAATAAGCATTGGTTTATTCATTCAGAGTTACCGCATTTAGATTTAAGAGACATAATACATCGTGATACATGGAAGATATTACTCAATATAAGAGGACACATCGCCATGATTCGTGTATTGTTTCTTGATATGATGAAGTATTCTTGATTATTCAGTTTGTGAATATATTAACCAAGTGGGATAATGTTAATAATTAATAATAATTTGGTTAATATATTATTAAGATAATATCAAGATATTTAATCCAGAAGATTGCGCACTATCTGGATAACCACCCACTATCTTTTAAGTGGAGTAACTGTGTCAAACTCTAAGTCTTTGATATCAAGACTTATTATAAAGGACACTGCGGGGGTCCCTAAGCCAAGCAATTCACTTCATAAAATACATCATCTATTAGAATTGCATATGGTTTAGAAACGCCCTCTCATGACTCAATTCGTTAGATCTGTCTGGATCAAACTGCATATCAATGGCTGGAGGTAGCACTGATCTTGAACTTTTATTTCCGCATATTCGATTTTGTGTGCCATATGTTTAGGTAAATTGAAAATCGATTTAGTATTCATGTTAAAATATCTAACATATCTGGATGATATCTAGTCATAGATATAAGTTAATACTTTGCACATAATATGCTTTGAACTTGTAACTTTTGGCGCTAATATCATGCTAGAAATCATTTTTTAAAACAGAAAAATTGAACATGAATGATGACCCTTAACCACATGAGCAGCTTGAACAGGGAAATTTTCAACTTAATTAGACAAAATTATTAAGTTGGAAGATCATTATGAAGATATAATCAAATTTTATCAGGCACACAGTTACTAAATGGAAACATCATTGTTAAAACAACACAACTTAGGATAGAATAAATAGTTATGGAGATAACACGCAGTAATTCGAGACAGGTTTAGAATATAGCATAAATTTTGGAAACCATGCTGACAAGTGACAGGTTAACAAGAAAAGTAAATAAAAAGTCTACTGTTATGGGAGGAAATTATCGGACCCTTAGAAGCCGACATCGATAAAGCCCATGGTAGAAGCTGATAGGATGGAAATAAAAGGGAGGAAAAGGAGAGTGGGGGTAGACGAGATTAGGTTTCTCATTTTGCTGCTTTGATCGTGAATTGTTATCTGTTTTGGTCGCTAGATTAGGATACAAATTTTGGTTTGTATCAATTGGTCTGACTCCTGGTCGACACCAAGGATTTCTCCATCAGGACTACAACTCGTTTTGATTTCTGGTTGGAAGCTTTAGGAAAAAAAAAAATTTTACATGGTGATCAACCTGGATCGACGGAAACCAGTGGAAGCAGAGAGGAATCGGAATGCAACATGGAATCGAACATCACCTGAACGACATCAAGAATTCCATGGGCACGATGCGAGAATTGTTGCGCAGTGACAATGCGCGAGGAGCCGTGCGGTGCGGGGGAAGATGTGCTTACCGGAGGTGATAGAAGTGCCGATGACAGAAGAGAGATAGTGATACGACTACAAATGAAATATTAACACAACCTTATGATTCGTGAACTAGAAGCAGATACAATTGGGTTGAGCAAAGGGCTGGACAGAAAAGCATACGACTCAACAGAAAAGAGCAGAATCAATAAGATGATAGGAAGAGCAACACGAGAGGAGGACTTCTAAGCAAGATAGAGTTAACTAATAAGTCAAGCACCAGTAGTGCATTCATATTAGTATAGGTCTAGTTACTTCATGTGTAGAAAAGAATATAAATAGCTATTGTCTAGAACATTGTATTCATTCAACAATTATCAATCAAAATAGTTTCTTCTTCCCCAAGTTTTCTTCTCTCAATTCCCCAATTCCCAAATTCTTAGGAGATTGAGTGATCTCGAATCCACTCCCTATCATTGGTGCTCTCGTTCGTCGTTCTCATCCTCGTCGTTGCTTCGTCGTTCAATTTCGTTGATTTGAATCACTGAATTTTTTTTTCCGTAGAATTTTGGAATCGAATTCTGGTTCTGTGGAGATCGTTTGTTTCATTGTTTATGAATTAGTGTTCATGGATTGATCGAGTTTTCTGCTACGAATTGTGTTGATATTCTTCGGCGTTGCGATAATTCCTTTAGTTGTGATTGTGACTAGCAGCAGCGATTCATTAGATTACATTACGATCGCAACATATATTGAATTGTGGAATTGAATTTCGATGTTCGTTCTCTTATTTGTTCTTCCTGCGATTATACGACAGTCGCGGCATTAGCTGGTGCAATTGTGTTGCTTGTCGTTTCCGATCGTTCGTCCTTCATTTTGGTAATTCTTCTCACAGTGTTGAACAATCTTCAGTGAATTACCTTCGACGAATTGATTACTCTCGTTTCCAATTTGTTTACTGTAATTCGTGGCATTAATCAATTTCTGGAGAGTGCGATCTGTTCCTTCATGAGTTCTCAATTGCAGATTAATCAATTGTTTCTGGTCAAGTTCTGCGCTCATTGATAATTTTTTGAAATCTTAATATTCGATTGGATTTTAATTGGTGTTATTTGTTGCTGCGTGCACTGCGATTGATTTCTTCGGTGCTTGCGGTCATTCCGGACAGAAACTTTGCCTTTGAGTGATGAAATGATCTGAAATTTGTACATCGAATTGCTATCATCTTTGTCACAACAGCTGGAATACCGATTATTGGACGAGAATTTGTTGACTTTGCTATTGTGGACTCGCACAGCAGATTGAAGAGTTGTTGAATGGATCTCTTGGTTGCAATCTTCTCCAAGTTGCGGCAGCACCTCATATTAAATTTCATTTGTACACATTTTTTGTGAATTAGCCGTGTGATTGGCGTGCCTTGCTTGTTCGTGTGATTCATTGGTGTTTGCGATTGCAATTGCGAAGTGTTTGCAGTATTTGCACAACAAACCATCAGTATGGGTCTTATCTTCGATGCTATGAAGGATGTTGCTCTGTGCTTTCAGCCATCGGCTGCAAAATCACAATGGTCGTCGATTATTCAACTCCATTTCAGCAGAGTATGTCGAGGCGAGTAAACGCGCCGCGTTTTTACGATTCTACTTGGTTTTCACATGAATTAACACAAGAGCATATGGTAGCAACTCCACACCAAGTAAATTTCGACGTTATTTTCTCCAACCTCTCATCGGTTCAAGCCAATACCGCAAGCATGCAAGAGGATTTGAAATCGATGCGTCAATCCATGGTTGAGTTAAAGTCACTGATGGCGGATTACTACAATGATCAACCCGAGCTTATCAAGGCTTCATCCTTGGTTACAAGCGATCCTTCTGGAATAGTAGTTGAGCCAGAAGAAGAAGAAGTATTCCAGGAATCTAATGGTGCATTGAGTTGCGATGATCAGAAGGTTGATTTTCTTCACATCAGTGAACGACAGGTACACAAGCTGACACAAAAGAATGATTTGCTCAAAATTGTCTCTGGTGCAATAGTTCACGTGGATGGTCTTGTTCTTGATGTTCAAAGTCGTGTAAATGGGGAAGAAGAAACTATTTTGATTGATAATTGTTGAATGAATACAATGTTCTAGACAATAGCTATTTATATTCTTTTCTACACATGAAGTAACTATACCTATACTAATATGAATGCACTACTGGTGCTTGACTTATTAGTTAACTCTATCTTGCTTAGAAGTCCTCCTCTCGTGTTGCTCTTCCTATCATCTTATTGATTCTGCTCTTTTCTGTTGAGTCGTATGCTTTTCTGTCCAGCCCTTTGCTCAACCCAATTGTATCTGCTTCTAGTTCACGAATCATAAGGTTGCGTTAATATTTCATTTGTAGTCGTATCAGAGGTGGTGGGATGTATCGGAGTTTTCTGGGAGTGATCCAATGAGGTGGGCGGTAAGAGCCATGCAATTTTTTGAGATCAATTCCGTACCATCACAAGACCAGGTGCATGTAGCGTGCATGTGCATGAGGGGGTAGCTGTGGATTGGTTCCACAGTCTTCAATCCAAAATTTCCAATTTGACATTGAAACGATTGACGCAAGAGTTGTTGAGACGATTTGACACCGGGGTAACGAATTACCCACGGGGACATTCAGTGTCGCTTAAGCAAATGGGTCGTCCCGGGGAGGAGTACATACCTTGGAATAATCGGGGAATGACAGCCAACCCACCAAGAACTTTTAACTGTAAGGCGAGATTACCAATGATATTAAAGAGTGGGAATGAAAGGCATAGGCGTGACGAGGATTCAAACTTCTATCGAGAGTTTTTAAGGTGGAAGGATGAGATGTTGTGTGCTCAATGTGGTCATAAATTCCATTCACCGCAACCATGCCCGGAATACCCACTTCAAGTATTAAAAATCTAGGAAAAGGAAGAAGCAGAAGACGACAAGCACCTTGGGGGAGGGGGAGGAGCCTGAGAAACCAGTCTTGTCACAGTGCTAGAGGGGAGTGGTTGTTGTGGAATTACCGTTGTCTCTGTGGGAGACAGCGTGGAGCAGAAGATCGTGAAGGCTAGTGGGGAAATAGAGGAAGAGTAAAAAATTGTCATACTTGACAATGGGGTAGGTCCTAAATGTTTATTCGAGTTGTTGGGGGGCAAACTTCCATCTACCAGTGCGCGAGTCAATGGAAAATGGAGTATATGTAGTGGACGAGTCGAGGACAGTTTGTTATGGGCTTCTTTCTTGTGTTTCAACAGTACATGTGTTGCATGTGTGTGGGATGAGAGATTCATGACGGGCTCGAGCTTCTTCACTTGTTTCTATTGTGGAAGTAACTGATGCTAATAGGATTTGGGATAGAGGAAGAGAATTACTAAGCCTTCGGAAGATGTTTCAACCATAGACAATACAACTCATAAAGTCCGCATTAAGGACAAGATTGTTTTCAAGGGAGCGGTATTGTTATGGTAGGAAATTATTCTGCCCTTAGACGCCCACGTCAATAAAGCCCATAGTGAAACTCACAATTTGGTTTACTGTAAAATCAAATCGTGTGCCTCATATTATTGTCAAATTTTTATTTTTTTTTTAAATCAAAGGTGACATATTGTCACTTAATTTATTAATCGCCGAAAGAAATTAACAAGTACATGGAAGTGGAATAGGTCAAGACCTTCCAACTGTTGTGAAACCTAAGATATGAAAGATAAAACAAACTAGAGAGATTACAACCAAAATAGTCAAAATTCCAAAACTAAAATATCTGCAACTTCTCTTTCTACTCCTTAGATTGTACTTCTGTTCGATGGTGGTTGGTGCAGTAGGTGCATGTAATTGAACCTCGTCTCCATCTTCATTGTAAATTTTTTTGTTTCATTGTAATTATGGATTCGAATACCCCTTATACTCCTATAGAATAAAGTTCTATTCACTGATAAGAAAAATAGATCGGTCATTGTTACCCCATCTCTGTTTCATCTTTCGTTATAAATCACAAAATCTCCGGAATCGAATACCCCTTATACTCCTACAGAATAAAGTTCTATTCGCTGATAAAAAAAAATAGATCCGTCAATCATTGTTACCCCCATCTCTCTTTCATCTTTCATTATAAATCACTAAATCTCCGGAAGTCGGAAAAACACGATATTTTTGACTATTCGTTATTCTTACAAAAAAATTATCCACCCAAATTGGTTGATTGGTGGAATATATAATGATATCACCTAAATTTGCGATGACTTGCTGATATCCATAGAGAGGGGGTTCACCTCTCTTTCTCCTCCAACACTCAATATAACAGCCGGGGTATTAGCAAATATCCTCTGCAATGACCTGAAAATACGAAGCAAATGTGAGAAGGGGCCGGAAGTTATTCCGGCGGGTCCCCTCCGACGCTCAAGTCAGGCGAGAGAATATGAAGAGAATATATGCTGTAAGTGAAAGCAATTATAACATTGGTCTTAATCAATACTCCAAACCTGGTATTTATAGGCGGAAACCTAAGAGTAGTATGGCAACAAGGACTCTTTCCATGTTTATCCAAATCTTACCCAGATATGTCAAGATCCTGATAATACAATCAAATCCCTGATATTGCTCCGCATATCTAGGACCAGATATCTTGGGGAACTAGTTTCCTTGCTGAGAGCCGGTAGCAACAAGGGAAATGAGGAGAGCTCGTCCTATCAGCTCGGGCTCTCAAAAGAGGTCTCACGTCGAGTTATTGGAGGGAAACAGGTAAGGCGAAACAGGTCGGCCAAACAGGTCGGGCCTCGCAAAAGAGCTCGGATGGGTAGGCGAGGTCTCGCCGAAGAATGACGAGTAACATGCCTTGGAGCTAGGTCGGCTCGTCAGGTGGTATCTTCTAGCGGGTATCACAGTCCCCCCTCCCTGTCGAGCTGACGTTGTAGACCAGAAGCTCGTATGTGCTGAGTTATCCTGACGAGCCAATTCTTGAAAATAGCAAAACTTGATTTAGGCGGGAACTAACGGCTACAAAATTTGAATTTTAAATTGAAATTGTGACCGTTGGGCTCCCCTCCCGATTCCCGAGGCTAATCTAGACCGTACAGCGCATCAAGGATCAACGGCCAGGATTCGTTGAGGTCTCCCTATATATATACCACTCCGGGTCCCTCATTATCCACTTTTGCCATTTTCGAAACAGATCGGATCCGACCTCTTTAGCTTGCCATTTTTATTTCTGAAAACTCCTAGGTACATTTTCTCAGCTGTTTTTGTTACAATGTCTTCACCTCAATTGTTTCCTTCCCCTCTTACTGACGAGGAGCTTAGAGAGGTAGATCAGTACGGCTCATTTTATCCCGAAGGGATTGCCCTTCCTGAGGGAGTTGAGCCCCTTGAAGAAGTGGTGCGCACTGAGGCTCCCCAGGAAGCTGGGACCTCAGCCGAACCCGACCTTCAAGTGACTGAGGTCAGCCCTCCACTTAGATCAGAGTCGCCTCCAGGCAATTATCCTTGGTATGAACTTTATGTTCCTGTCTTGGATGAGTCAGATGAGGCCAAAATACGACAGGTCAGCCAAGCCCCTTCTGATTATGAATTCATCTTCCCTTCTTCTTCTCAACGACCCAACCAACCTCCTCAGGGTTTTTTTACCTTCTACCGCGGTCAGCTAGAAGGGGGTTTACGTTTTCCTCTTCCTGAATTCTTTCAAGAGTTCAGTAGTTTTTATCAGTTAAACCTTGGCCAATTTTCTCCCAACTCCTTCCGAATTTTGTGTAGTCTCGTAGTTATCTTTAAGGCGTTAGGCTTACCTTATGACCACCCCACCCTCTCTTATTTTTTTCACATCAAGAGATCAGATGAGGGCCCCTGGTATGTCACCAGCCGACCTGGCTGTGCATTTGTTGGGGGTTATCCTAGCAAAATCGAAGACTGGAAAAATGAGTTCTTTTTTGTAAAGCCCTCCCAGCCCTGGGTCTGCTGCTCTGATTGGCTTGAACATCTCCCGGCTCTCCCCTCTCCTCCTAAAAATTTCAAAAAGAGCACCGCCTTCTTAGATGTGATGAACGCCATAGGAGGTCACTGTTTTAATTCATCTAAGCTGGTGGTGGAGGATCTGCTTTGTTTTGCTGGGCTGAGTCCAGCTGATCTAACCTTAAGGGGGAGAGCCGGTACTGGTTCTAACATGCTTTAACAATTATTTTATTCGTGTATTTTGTTCGGTGTGACTGAACTATGTATCTGTTTATACAGAAGACAGAGTTATGAACTCATTAGTGCTGAAAGCTATTCAGAAGAGGAAGCAAAAACAGGGCCAACCCCCAGCAGCCGAGGGAGTCACCATTGTGGATATAGGAGGTGAGAGCCCCCCCGAAGATGTAGCCCAGCTATCCCGGAAAAGACCGGCAGCTCTTGGGGGTTCGTCAGGGTCTACTGCTGTTGAAGCTCATCCTTTGAGGCAAGTTCGGTCACGCACAGATCCGTCCGACCTCCCTTCAACGGGTGAGAAAGGGGGTGCACCAGCTCGTGTGGAGAGATGTCGTGAGCGGGTGATGGAAGCTTACAGAGGTGGTGTACGACTAGTTGGGGAAGGCCCGAGCACCGTTGCCTTAGCTGTGGCTCGTGATCTTCCCAATACTGAGGATGCCCTTTATATGAGCCAACTGAGCTGGGGGGACCTGATGACCCGAACTGGGAGCCGTCTGACTGAGTCTATGCTCTTGATGGGTGAGTTTATGTCAAGGGCAAATATGATCCGAAGACAATCCTTGAAAGATGCCAAGGTCTTCGATAATATGCAAGACACCCTTGCTGAGGCCAAATCTCTTCATGAGAAAGACATCTCGGAGCTGAAAACTCAGGTTGAGAAGGGGGCCGTCGCTGTGGCCGAGGCTCGTTCTTTGGTTGAGGTCCAGAAACGTCAACATGAGACTGAGCTCCGGGAGCTTCGTAATGAGTTAGCTTTAGCTAAAGGGCTAGCTACTTCTGCTGAGCAGGAACTAGCTAAATCTTTAAAGGAGGCGGCCGAGGAGAAACAAAAGTCTGAGGAGTTGGTAGGAGAGAAACTCCTTACTTTTATTGAGGCTGGTTTCCAGGGATGTCTTAGCCAGATCAAAGAACGTGGCTGTCTTGTGCCTGACGTCTCTTTAGATTTTCTAGACGTAGAGAAAGTAGCTGCCTCTCTCCCCCCTGATCTATAGATGTAATTTCCTCAGATTGTTCTCTTATTTAATGTTATTTATGTTTTACCGTTCTTGTCATTTTTTGTGGCGGACCAAGCATGTCGTAGCTCGGATTAGCTTAATAATTTACCACGTAATGGCAAACACTAAACAGATAGGACCAAGTTAGATACAGATCGTCCTGGTTTAATAATGTACCAAATAATGTCAAACATTAAACAGCTGGGACCAAGGGCGATGCAGCTCGGCCTGGTGTAATAATTTACCCAATAATGTCAAACATTAAACAGCTGGGACCAAGAGCGACATAGCTCGGCTGGGTCTAATAATTTACCAATTATTGACAAACATAAAACAGCTGGGACCAAGAGCGACATAGCTCGGCTAGGTCTAATAATTCACCGCATAATTGCAAACATTAAACAGCTGGGACCAAGGGGTGAAGTAGCTCGACCTGGTCTAATAATTTACCAATTATTGACAAACATAAAACAGCTGGGACCAAGAGCGACATAGCTCGGCTAGGTCTAATAATTTACCAATTATTGACAAACATTACCCAGCTGGGACCAAGGGCGATGCAGCTCGGCCTGGCGTAATAATTCACCGCATAATTGCAAACATTAAACAGCTGGGACCAAGGGGTGAAGTAGCTCAGCCCTGGTCACGCCAGGAGCATGGGTGTGCAAGCACGAGCTCAGCCCTGGTCACGCCAGGAGCATGGGTGTGCAACCAACCTCAGAAGCACGAGCTCAGCCCTGGTCACGCCAGGAGCATGGGTGTGCAAGCACGAGCTCAGCCCTGGCCACGCCAGGAGCATGGGTGTGCAAGCACGAGCTCAGCCCTGGTCACGCCAGGAGCATGGGTGTGCAACCAACCTCAGAAGCACGAGCTCAGCCCTGGTCACGCCAGGAGCATGGGTGTGCAAGCACGAGCTCAGCCCTGGTCACGCCAGGAGCATGGGTGTGCAAGCACGAGCTCAGCCCTGGCCACGCCAGGAGCATGGGTGTGCAAGCACGAGCTCAGCCCTGGTCACGCCAGGAGTATGGGTGTGCAAGCACGAGCTCAGCCCTGGTCACGCCAGGAGCATGGGTGTGCAAGCACGAGCTCAGCCCTGGTCACGCCAGGAGCATGGGTGTGCAACCAACCTCAGAAGCACGAGCTCAGCCCTGGTCACGCCAGGAGCATGGGTGTGCAAGCACGAGCTCAGCCCTGGTCACGCCAGGAGCATGGGTGTGCAATCACGAGCTCAGCCCTGGCCACGCCAGGAGCATGGGTGTGCAAGCACGAGCTCAGCCCTGGTCACGCCAGGAGCATGGGTGTGCAAGCACGAGCTCAGCCCTGGTCACGCCAGGAGCATGGGTGTGCAACCAACCTCAGAAGCACGAGCTCAGTCCTGGTCACGCCAGGAGCATGGGTGTGCAAGCACGAGCTCAGCCCTGGTCACGCCAGGAGCATGGGTGTGCAATCACGAGCTCAGCCCTGGTCACGCCAGGAGCATGGGTGTGCAAGCACGAGCTCAGCCCTGGTCACGCCAGGAGCATGGGTGTGCCATCTGCCTCAGCAGCACGAGCTCAGCCCTGGTCACACCAGGAGCATGGGTGTGCCACCTGCCTCAGGATAATTGGTAAATTATTAGACCAGGCCGAGCTACTTCGGCGAGACCTCGCCTACCCATCCGAGCTCTTTTGCGAGGCCCGACCTGTTTGGCCGACCTGTTTCGCCTTACCTGTTTCCCTCCAATAACTCGACGTGAGACCTCTTTTGAGAGCCCGAGCTGATAGGACGAGCTCTCCTCATTTCCCTTGTTGCTACCGGCTCTCAGCAAGGATACCAGTTCCCCAAGATATCTGGTCCTAGATATGCGGAGCAATATCAGGGATTTGATTGTATTATCAGGATCTTGACATATCTGGGTAAGATTTGGATAAACATGGAAAGAGTCCTTGTTGCCATACTACTCTTAGGTTTCCGCCTATAAATACCAGGTTTGGAGTATTGATTAAGACCAATGTTATAATTGCTTTCACTTACAGCATATATTCTCTTCATATTCTCTCGCCTGACTTGAGCGTCGGAGGGGACCCGCCGGAATAACTTCCGGTCCCTTCTCACATTTGCTTCGTATTTTCAGGTCATTGCAGAGGATATTTGCTAATACCCCGGCTGTTATATTGAGTGTTGGAGGAGAAAGAGAGGTGAACCCCCTCTCTATTGATATCAGCAAGTCATCGCAAATTTAGGTGATATCATATAATTAGGGCCATATATATCAACTTGGACTTTCATTCCCATTACATAATTCATCTTTTCTAATTGGTCTCACTCATCTAAGTCATGTGGTGTTATTTAAGGCTGAATAAGAGCATAGAAATTTACAAGTATTTAGTGTATTCTTCATTATATCAATTATCTAGACTCCGGTAGACCAGCGTGTACTCGATTTTTAAATATATATAAAAAAAAAAGTTCAAGATTTATCCGATGATCATATTAAAATTTTATTTAGTGCATTCCAATATCATACCAAATTAAAACATGCTCTTACTCTCTTCTAAAACGATACAATTATCAATTATTTATCTGAAATACGTGATCATAAGCGTCATCATCAAAACATTCTTGTATCCACGTTGATAGACAAGATCAAGGAATCAAGCAAATTAAAGTTCATACGTAATCATGGTTGATGCCACAAAATCAAAAATAATTTGCGTAGGATGTTATCTAATGATATCTTAGTTTACAGCGGTGTAGAAGATTTCATCCCTGTATGTATCTTGCCAGTAATTGTTGGCTTCTAGTGGTCAATAATGTCACAAAACCTCTACGCCGTCGCCTCCTTTTCGCAGGCCGGAGCTCGACGCCTCCTCCATGTTCGCCGCCTGGAGCTCGACCCTCCTCCTTGTTTGCCTCCTCGAGATTAACATCGCCTTCTTGTTCGTAGGTTGGAGCTCGATGCCGCCTCCTTGTTCGTAGGTTGGAGGTGGACGCTGCTAAAGCCGTCGGCTGGTTTCGTGTTGGATCAGCAGGGGAGAGTGGTAATGGCTTCTAATAAACTGGTTACCACAATCGTGAATTTTTGTTCACTATTTTTTCCTGTTTGAAACTGATATTTAAGAATGCATGTTTCTTCAAGCATTTTGCGAGTAATATGTATTTTTTTCCAGATGTTGGATGTAGTTTTGTAGCATGAAAATTGCGAAAAAATAACTAGTGTAAGAAATTGTTTTAATTAACTGTCACATGAAATTGTAAAAACGTAACTGGTGCACGAAAATATAACACTGGTGCACGAACTATATAACCCTGGTGCACGAAAAAAGCAAAAAAAGTAATTGAAAATGCAAAAAAGTAGCTGGTGCACGAAAATATAACAATTGGTGCTATCTTTGTTTTAATTAACCGATGCACGAATTTTGCAAATGGTGCACGAAAATGTAACATTGGTCTACGAAAATATAACAACTAGTGCATGAACTTTGTTTTAATTCACTGGTGCACGAATTTTACAAAAAAAACTTGTGCACGAAAACAAAATAATAGGTGCACGAATGCAAAAAAGTAACTGGTGCACGAAAATATATTACTGATGCACGAAAATATAACTCTGGTGCACAAAAAATGAAAAAAAGTAACTGGTGCACGAAAATATAACAATTGACGCGAACTTTGTTTTAATTAATTGATGCACGAATTTTGCAAATGGTGCACGAAAATATAACACTTGGCACGAAAACTTAACAACTTGTGCATGAAATTTGTTTTAAATCACTGGTGCACGAAAAATGCAAAAAAGTAACTAGTGCACGAAAATATAACTCTGGTGCACCAAAAATTAAAAAATAACTGGTGCACGGAAATAATTTCGTGCATCAGTTATTTAATAAGTTCGTGCACCAGCTATTGATTTCCCATTTTCGTGCATCACTTACTGATTTTCAATTTTCGTGCATCACTTCCTGATTTCAAATTTTTACAAAATCGTGAACACACACTGAAGGTGCGAAAACATGCACTATTCCGTTTATCGCAGTCCGACCTCCGTTCAATGAGCCCAATACACGAAAATGTTCACAATTCAATTGCGGTCATTTCTATACCAGATAGCCACCGTGAATCGCTGTGGAATCGCCGGAATTTGATCTGGAAGGGGCGACAATTGCATGACCTAGGTTTTCAGCTCTTGGGTTCGATTTCTTCGATCCATCCATGAATTGTTCCGAGCCCTTACACTGGTTAGCTTCCCCTCACCATGATCAAACTTTTGAGACCATCAACCGTCCACCTCGTCGCCGGTAGTCTGAATTGGTGGTTGTTGGGTTTTGGAACGAGAGTGAGGGAAATAGGAAAGTTGAAAATGTGAGTGAGAAAGATTAAGGATACTATTGTCATTTTAATTCAAATGGACTTAAGGATTAAAGAATTTTTTCCCTGACTAAATTGAATTATGTTTCATCATTGTGTACCGACTTGAAATTTCCCCTTTATCCTATCTAGGCTACTCCTTCAATTTGTACTAGTGCAATCGAGAATTGTTCCTCAGACCCCTAATCCATCCATTAGGTCCGTGTTGGGATGAGGAAGGCAAGCACCCTATTTGTACTAAAAAAAAATAAGGAATTTTGATATCGCCCTACTCGAATAAGCCCTAATTATTATGGTTCTTAACGGGTCAATCCGATCTGGAACCGATCGGTTTTGGATCCGATAATTTCGGAACCGGTCCGATCCGATAAGGAACCAGATCGAATCCGGTTCCGGGTTGGACCGGTTCCATGTTGGAACCGATTTTCTTGAATTATTATTTTTTTTTTCAAAAAAACAAGGGAAGTTGTTGCTTGGAGGATTCGAACACGCGGCCATCGTCTTCTACTCTAGAGCTCTAACCACTTGAGCTAATGTGCATTTGTGTTTGTAAACTAACCTCAAATATATTTATCTAAATTTAAAAAAAAATTAATTTTTTTTAAAATAACGGATCTAGTTCCGATTAAGCCTAGAATCGGATCCGTTTAGTCCGGAACCGGTTAGCCCGATTTCGGTTCCGAACCAGGCTAACCGATCCAGTTTTGGGCCGGGTCCGGATTGACCCGACCCGTTAAGCATCCCTACTAATTATAGTTGTTATAACTTTAAAAGTTGTTATAAATGGGTTACTTTGATGATACTTTAGGGCAATGTTGTTAGGGGTAGATCTTACCGTATATTGGAATATTTTCAATACATTGTGGAATGACACTACCCATTGAGGTAGTATCAAATATTCCTGGAAAGAGGTTACTTTGGTTATATCACAACCAAATCATAGTCTATCTATAACAGAAGTCATTTTTTTCCTTTCCCCGGATTCTTGCGCTATAAAATGCAAACAACATGATTTAAGATAAAAGCCTCCTTGGACATTGAGTAGAGACATGTATGTGTCGTAGAAGAAGGCACATGGGGATGATTTGAATGATCAATCATAAGTGGCACATGCCATTCATCCTACTCCGAACTGTGATACACCTATATATTTTTATAATTTTATATATATTTTTCATATACTATGTTACAAAATACTAAAATTCATATTTTTTTTAAATTCTAAAACTAACCAAATTTAAGAAGCATATACATAAATCCATATAACTGGAATCATCATAATATCACTCATACTAACGCCAAATACAAATTACTTCAATTAACATAAAGTTTAATAAACTCCCAAATAAAATATAACGCCAAAAATATTCTTACCAAATTCAAAAAAAAACATAAATAAATGTAAGTCAATGAAACCATCATAATATTACTCATACTAACACCAAACATATATTACTACAATTGACATAATGTTTAAGCTGACACATCCCAATTTCATTTTAGCCAAAAAAAAATTAAACTGCGGTTAACCCCCAAAAGTGTATTTTTGTGTCAGCCACACCCTTCAACCGAGTCCCGACACGAGTGTCCGATTTTGAGGGGAGTGTACGACTTTGATTTTATTTTTTAAAAAAAATTAAGGACACGCCATGTCACGTGTCCAATGAGTGTCGGTGTCCTAGATGTATCCTGATACTGCAACGAGTGATTTTTAGGAGCGTCTGTGCATCATAGTTCAAACGTCATACATGGAGTAGGTGCTTTGCACATATTCACAATCCACATAGGATAAACTGTCTATTTTCAAACCACATGGGATTAAACTGCCTATTCTGAAAACCACTTGGGATAAATTATATATTTTCAAACCACGGGGTTCGTTGCCAGAAACCCTTTCACTAGTTATTATTTAGTATAAATGGCCCATAATTGCAGCAATAACATATATATATATATATATATATATATATATATATATATATATATATATATATATATATATACTAATTCTTCTTGCACCACTCAAGGCGTGGTGCCAAGTAACGTATATTATATATATATTAAGCAGACATTATCATAGATAGTTCAATCAAATTGTTATCAACATCGAATGTTGTTTAATAAGATTGTGTCTTGCCGAGTAGATTAGCCAACCTACGAATCAATCATTCCCAACCCCATGTGGTAATGTTGATTATAAATAATGTTTACAATAATTCCTTTTTTAAAAAAATAATAAGTTTAATTTGCTTTATTTTTGACTAGTTTTTCTGTTTGATGATAAGATCATTAGGATATATAATTAGAATATGACATAATTGTTTGATTAAAGAATTATATTTTTTATGTTTTCAAATTACACATAAACAAAATTGATCGGGAATGGCCAATATAAATTACTCAAAAACATTCATGCACAATATGTTTTACCTTATAGCAGTGACATTTAAGAAAAAAACACTATCAGTATGTTGTTATCATAGGTCCAGTATGTTGTTATCATAGGTCCAGTCGTATATGCCCTCTAATGTCCAAATGTTTAGAAGAAGCAGACATTATCATAAACAAAATAAAAAAAGGTTTGAACATAGTTGTTGTAATAAAAAGTGCATTGTACCGACAAGATTAGCAAAATTACGAACAAACTTAAAGGTGATTTCATAGCGCTAAATGTTTATCTTAGAAAGAGGTTAGTTCCAGATATCTAATCCAATTTCTTGAACTTGATCAACCTTCCTCTTGTTGATCTCTTCATTGTGGGCATCTCTTTATCAGTAGTAGCTAAAACAAAAAAGGAAAAATGTCTTATTGAGTAGGCTAAAATCATAAGGGAATTACGTAGTGTGTGATGATCATATATTTGTTGCGTAGAAATCACCTTGCACAAGAGATTCATCTTTATAGAGATTACGATCAATTATGAGGTCGTCTCCAGAGCTGTCACTGTCAAGCACAACATGGTGCATAGATCTCTTTGTAACTTTTTTTCCACCTCCCTTTGTAGCTGCATAAATACAGTTTTATTATTTTCTAGCAAGGAACAAATAGTATATTTTTAAAATTCTACGTCAGCTTGTTTATTGGTTTATGCGAAAAACGTTGAATGCAAACATTAAAAACTACATTTGATAAAAACGAAGAAGTTGAAGATTTATTTACAATGTACCTCCAATCAAATTGGTTGTAGTGTTTGTGATTTCATTTTGATTCAGTTTTTTGTTTTTTTTTCGGTCTTTTTTCGCCGAGAAGGTGGTAGACATTTGCGGCTGAATTAAAGCTGCGGGAAGTAAAATTTAATCTAAGTAACGAAATATAAAAAAATGTGTGCCAAACAAACATGAGTTAAGAACCTGAAAGAGGAAGTTCATCATCGGACAAAACATTTTCATTTAAGTTGTTGGATTGTAATGTTGATTCCTTAAATGGATCAACTGCACCTGCAATTTATGTGGCAAACAAACAATATCTTATAATTCTAGGGTACAACTTCAACAGTTAATAAGTGTTGTTATAAAGACAAACAATTAGATTCTTCACAGGGAAGCTCATGTGAATCGTCCTGGATATTATCCTGACCAATCTTCAACTTTCCTCGCTTAGTAAGACGTCTCTTCATTATCGCATCTATGTATGACATGGAATCCTAGGTTAGTTAATGCAATTCGCTTCATGTATGACATTTCATTGTTTTGTTGACAAAACGATGAGATATAATAAGTGTTTAACCTATTTCACAATCGTCCAATGACTTTTTAGATATAAGCTCAACGGACTTCCTTTGTAGTTGATATGATCGATGAACTCAATTTGAGCTTTCTTTTGCATGACCTATCAGTTCCTGGAAAATTACATTACATTTTGCCAGGATCGATTCCGGGGGTGGGTTTCCATTCTACACCCGAGTTCAACCAACTTGAGCTTCAATAGCTCGTGTTCTTGAAATAATTGCACCGAGAGATTATATCGAAGTTCGGTTACAAAACCGAGCGGAAGACACTCGACATAACCCGCTCTATAACCGATTAAACATTTGAAAGGCATTTTAAAGATATGCAATTAAAATAAATAATCAAGCATTTGTTTATGGAAGTTCGAAGGTGGTGTAATCATTCTACGTCTCCCCTTCTTCCACCTCATGGAAGGATTCAACTAGAAGACTTTGATTTATACAATCCTGTTGTACAAACCCGATCCAGTTGGGAATTCCCCATCCAACTAGAACTCCTAGCAACTCAACTATGTATGTTCTTTAATGTCTCACATACAAAGACCTCTCATCGGTTGTGATAAATCATCAACCGTTACAATGATATTCACTCATCTATCAAATACAATGAATAGAGTGAATATATATGGCACAAATGATCTCTAACTAGATCTGATATAGCAAGATAAGTGGTGCCAAAGGTTTGGGGAGTGCTCTTAATTTAGCAACTTTTGTCTTTGAAGTTCCCCAATTAAATCCCAAGTGGGTTTGCTTTGGAAGGCTTGGATTGATCTTCAATCAGCTGTTATTGAGCTTCCAAATCATGTATATATAGCCCCAAGTAATGATATATATGTTAGACACAAGAATATGCCCGTTGGAAAAGGTTCTGCACCATTCCCGAGCTTGCAACGGTCATATTCTGGTTTCTGGGCTCTTTGTATTTCGGTCCGGACTGGCCGGATCAGTCTTGTATAGACCAGTCTGGCCGGATCAGCTTGGGCAGCTCAATCTGGCCAGAACAGCTTGGGAAGATCAGTCTGGTCCGGATCAGTCTGGGCAGATCAGTCAGGTCCGGATCAGTCTGGACAATCAGCTTGATACAAAACAGATTGATAACTTGCTCTTCTGATCTGTTGCTTGTAGCTCTTGATTCTTTGATTTATGGGCAAAGTGATCTACATGAAAGTTGTAGCCCTTTCTCTTAGCTTTCCACGGAATCACGAATCGCTCGATTTTGAGTTCGTATGAGAGAGTTATGCTTGAAATACGAGGCGATGCTCCTGCTGTCTGTTTGCTGGATGCAGCAGCACATGACGTGACTTGCAGAAGCTTTTTGGCCATCTTAACGTCCTGATTCAGTCTTTGACTTCCAAAGATGACTTGTAGATCTTTGTCGTAGCTTTCGAACCCATACTGAATCGTTCCGTTCCGATAAGCGAGCTAAGAGTTATGGCCAACATACTGACAGTAGCTTGCTGAAACAGCTTGCTGAAACAGCTTGCTGTTTCTTCGCGGTACAGCTCGATCTTGAGGCGTCTTTTCTCCTTGATAACATTCGAACTAGCCGATTGAAATATGACTTTTAGTATTTTGAGTTGGCTGTTCAACCTCTTTGGAAGCACGCCATTTCGATATCCGAGCTATGAGATAGGATCAAAACAATCCGCTCTGCCAAGATTTCAGACTTGGTCCAGCTTGATATTTTCAAGCTACTTCTTTGTAATTTATCAAGCTCTTAATTATGATCTATGAACTGCACACTTGATGAAATATGTTAGCAACACAATAACAAGTTTTGTTAACATCAAAACCAAGATTATTCGGGTTTCCAAAACCCAACACATTTGTTAATTGGATAACACTTGTTTACCGTGACAATCAAAGGGAAATGTGAATTAAGAGAAGTACCATCCAATTTGTGGGTGGACGGATAAGGAAATTGGTTTGGGGGAGGTGTGTGTAGGTGATCGATTCCAGATGCATTGTCTACAACTTCAATAGCTAGCAAGTTGTAGACTGTTATTTCTTTTCCATTTTTGCCGGTGAAAAGACTTGATCTTATCTTCATGTACATGACCATATTGTTAAGTCGGTGTTTACAGAATGGACTGGAGGTACATCGTTCTGAGTGTTAACCATGAAACCACATTAGGCAACATGAATGAAATAAACAATTTGATAATTGAAAGGATGAAGATGAGAATAACACTACCTTGACAGTTTGGTCGTAAAATTCCTGGGCGGAAGTTCCCAGAATTAGGTCACCATGTTTGCCAAATATTGTAATCTCTATTGAACCAATGTCGTCAAATACACTTAGACGGAACCTAAATCTAAAGGAGAATTGGACCTCATATAAATGTCATCATGATATGAATGATATAGGAAAATGTGCAAACATTAATTGTAGCATATTTGATACCTCGGTTTGGCAATTTTATTGACTTTACATGTGTTGCACTTAAACAAGGAATTATAATCAACATTTATACCATAGCGACATTCCTCGCAACACATGTAGATAAAATTCCGTGTCTCATTTTCCAAACATCATTGTGCTTTGATATTGAATATTCCAACCTAGAAACACAACAGAATTAAGAATAATCTCTTGGGTCTCTTGAGAGTGAATATAACTAACAGATCGATAGTTATAAACAATCAAGACAACCTTGTTTGATTCGAGTATTTCGAAAACCGTGTTGATTGGAACAATTTCACATGCCCTTGTTCCGAGTTTCTCATCGAAAAAACCACCTTTTTCAATGATCTCGTTGATTGACATATTTTCTTCCATGGAATAAAAAACCTAGTAGCTTGTAATAATCATATTTAGATATACACGGATGCAAAAAAACGTATGAAAGTTATGACCATTTATGCATCTCGGAAAACGCCTCGTTGTCCATTTGGTCGAGCACAATAAAAGATGAGGTAGAGATAATGGATATACCTGAAGTTAAAGACATGCGATTACAAAGTGTTGTGTAATAATGGTAAGAATTATGTTGAAAAAATGACATAGATATCAACCATAGTATCCTTTGACAATGAAATTTAAGAATGCAATAACTGACCGTTTGTGAGTAGTGTTCAAAATAGCGTACATCCCATCGGATACGACAGCGCCCCATAAAGTTACAACAAATGGCATCATACTGAAAGGATAAATGAATCAAGAAAACATTTGTAATAGTTGAATGAACGTTTACAAAGCGGTTAATTAATTATTAATATAATATATGTATTTACCTTTTGTCAAGAGCTGCATACTCATGGATTACTAGTTCTTTGCACTTTGCATTGATCTTCCTAGGGGCTCGTTTCTCAATTATGACGCATACAGTACCTGTAACAAAGTAGAGGAAAAAGGATGGATAAATTTTTTTTTGTGAAAATTTGGTTAATTTACTGAATAGGAAATAGGAAAACACGAAAAATATGTACTAACATATTGGTTTTTTGGGGTCTAGGTAGCCATCAAATTTCTCGAATGCTATAAATATAGGATTAAAGGCCGTGGAAGCCCACCATCATTGTCCATAGGCATCACTGAAGTATTCGAATTAATGGTCCATTGATATGGGCTACTTATCAGCTCGTTCTTGTACATTTCATTAACTCTCGTAACTTGAGCATTTGAAACTTTATATGTCCTAGATTCCTCCAAATTATTTTGATATAATTCAACATCTGATCCGAAAATTATAGCTTCCACGGTATCCCCCTGATTTGAAATGACAACAAATAATAAATAGTTTTGATTTTACAATAAAAGAAAATTATGGAAACATATTAACAAAAGTCACATTCTAACCTTTTCGTCTGCGAGAATCATCTTTTGATATTTTGTGAGAGCCGAAAGTGATGTTTTGATGCCTATTTTTGTAACAACACGGACCTTGGCCGACCATTTTTTGCTATCAACTGTTATCGTGCTAATAGGAAAGATTTGTTCCTCAATGATTTGTTTGTGACAATAACTTCCTTCAAAATAAAAAATGAACATATCAAATCGAAATAAAAATGCATCAAAATATTGTGTCACACAATCATTTTGATAAATGACAGAATTTGTAACAAGCGAGGATCAAGAAAATACTTTGTACGTGAGACTTTTTTCACATGGTAGCAATAACGATTTCCCTATAAACAACATTCTTGGTTTGACAGTGAGTTGTGAAAATAGGAGTCGGTGGCTTGATTAGGACTTTAATGTTCTTAGCTTTCTGACCCTTGAAAGTGCGACATATAGTTAACCATGCGAGAAAACAGGTTGCGTCAAATAAAGCCCAACTCTATCGAGTGTCTGACCCTGTGCTTTATTGATGCTCATTGCAAAACAAAGCCGTATTGGAAATTGATGTCTTCTAAAAAGTATTGGACACTTAACATTATCTGAAGGCTCTAATGGTATTCTTGGTATAAAAACATAATTACCAGTGTATTCGCCAGACGCAATGACAGCGCCAATAACTTTTTTACCCAAATCGCGACAAATAAGACGTGTTCCATTGCACAAACCTTCAGAGGGGTTGATATTCCGCAAGAGCATTATAGGGCAATTTTTTTTCAAACGTAGAATATGAGGAGGAAAACCTGGGATAGACATTCCGTTCAAGAAATCTTGATATTAACATTGTTGATGAATGTTTTTTGTTATGTCACAGCTTATGTACTCAAAAATTTCTCCAGGAAACTTATCAATCATGGAATTATTTATACTGTCCATGCAATCATTTTTGGGTGTCAAAATTACTCGGTCAATAACTAAGAAGGGATTGGTGCAGTAGTCATCAAACGATGGAAAGATTTGTTGTATAAGATGATCAAGAGGTTCTTCATAGTCAACATAAGGCACACACATATTCTGTGGTAATGTGATGTTGTCACCTAAATGAGTTGGTTCGGTCCCATTCCCAATGCGTAACAAATATTCTATAAAAATAGGATCATCTCGTGCACGCATGTTTTCAAGTAGGTTACATTTCTGCACATAAGGCCATAACCTCGAATTAACAAGACAAGAATCAACAGCATCATCTCGAGAACCACCGACAACAATTGGGATGGTTTGTCTGAAATCACCACCAAGAACCACAGTTTTACCTCCAAACAATATTGGCTTCTCTGTTAGATCACGCAAGAATGAATCCAACGCTTTGACACACCTTCGATTTGCCATTGAGGCCTCATCCCAAATAATTAATTTTGAAGATAAAATCAGTTGCGCATGAACACTTTGTTTTTTTATTGCACGTGACATGGAATGATCAACCATGACCGAAGTTTAAATCTCGAGTGAGCAGTTCTACCACCGGGAAGCAATGATGCAGCAACGCCTGAAGAGCAATTCCACGAGTTGTTCGTACAACAGCTAGAAGCGCCATGTAAAGGAACGTTTTTCCAGTGCCGCCTGGTCCGTCAACAAAAAAACACCTCCATTAGGATCGTCGACACACGCCAAAATGCGTGTAAATGCATCCTTTTGGTTGGGATTCAATTTATCCACTGAGGACAAGTCTTCATCAGATACACAGATGTTAAGCTCATTCTCATAATCTTTGCTCCGCATTTCATCCTCACTAACCCATGTTTTAAAGGGAACGAGTCTAAAGTCATCTACGGTTTTGCCCATTGACTGTAGGAAGACATCTATTGAACGAAGGGCCCGGTCAAATGCATCACTTTGGGATATATTGGTTTTTCTTAAGAAGTCGTCCGAAAGGTGAAACTTGAATTCCTCCCACAAAGTAGCAGGGTCGGAAGGCATACTAAAAACAAGGATTGTGGCAAACAAACGGCGTAAAGTATATGGAACTTGGTAAGATGAAGCCTATTCAATGGCTGCACGAACGTCATTATCTGTATCTAGTAGGACACGTTGTAAAGCGGATTCACGAAAACTATCGAAAAGAACACCGTCATGGGTCCGCAAAAACTCAAATGAGGTGGGTGCTTTCAAATGGTTCAGCAACAATCTTAGGTAGTACCTTTCCGTTTCCATGGGGCTAACGGTGACGAGGCAACCGATAACAGTCCCGCGCCGACGTCGACACCATTTTTTGGGTGTTGGTTCCCCCACAAAATGCTTTGGAAAGTCACGGTAAAGAAGATTCAAACCCCACACATCGGAATCAGCGTTGTTCATTGAGAAGAATTCTGTCAATTGGGTTCTTTTATTATTAAATTCAGATAAGAAGCTTTCCAAGGAACGTGTAGCATGGAAAAAAACATAATGAGAATTAGGCAAATGGACGTGTAGTTGTATAACAGCGGGGTTCATTTCATAGAGCGTGTAACAATAAATGCGCCACATTGCCTCTTGAGCACGGAGCCATCGACCTGATTGAAAGTTATGTATCTCATCTATGTCCTTAGTTGTTGGAGATGCAACAACATTGTATGCAATTTTATCATTTCCTTTGCATACATATTTGTAAAGATATTTAACCACCTTCACATCAGCACAAATCTCAACATTAATATGACTATCAAATTTTGCCAATAGATAAGGGTTGTATGGAATGACCCAACGATTATCCAATTTTTTTTTCGAGCTACAACAATACGACCATTGTTCATGCGCATGTATGCTGGATAAGAATCAGCTCGATGTGTAGTGGTAACGACAAACTCTTTGGGATAACGATTTTTACATAAACCCGTTCGCATGCATACATTAGTTGGGTTCAATTCCCCACAAGAGCCATGCATCATGTGTCGTGCAACACAGGAATGCAGATGCGGAAAGAAATCAGGGTCCGGAATTTCGGCCGAAACAAAGCGATCATATGATTCGCAAGAAGTTACTTTGTATTTTTTTTTCAAAATGACAAGCCAATGCACATGTGGCAGGCCTCTCTTTTGGAACTCAATGACATATAGATAGGCAGCAACCTTACCAAATATTTCTTTATTCACAATCTCGTCCTTTAATTCTTCATTCTTTGCACGGAAGATTCTTGATAGCAAATCTGCACGATTATGTGTTTGCTCTCCGGGTAAAAGTTCTCTTTGTATTTCATGCCAATTTGGGTTACACATCATGGTTATGAAGAAATCCGGTCGGCCAAAGGTGGCTACCAAGGCAAGTGCATTCATGTAACGACGACGGAGATCCCTAGGACCACTTAAGAATGAAGCTGGCAAAACTTTACGCTGCCCAACTGATTTTCCATAGGTTACAGCATCACATGCCATACTATCAACAATACCTTGAAAATACTCTGATCGAATTTCGCTTTGGACTTGCGATTTACGTAGATAATCTAAGCGCTGTGTTTCAATCTTGACGTACATGTCAATTTGGTATTGTTGAATAAGACGGCCAGCTCGTAGTATATTGGTCATATCATCACGGCGCAATTGGAATCTATAACAATAAAATTCTCGTGCTGCAACATTGTGTTGGTTAAAGCGATTGCATTCCATATCTGGGAAAAATTAATGATTGGGGAATATTACAATTTATTTACTTATTTAAATTTAAATTAACATAGGATAAATTGTAGTCCATAATTTGGGGTAAAAGAAAAAAAGGAGGTAAATTAACCAAACAAGAAGGAATTAGTTTGACGCTCAGCCTCCAGTAATAACTCCCCGGATGTATACGTGTTTGGTAAGAGGTCATTGCACACAGAATCATGTGTGTAGGAAACCTCTTTAGATAGACGATTTGCATGTGAAGCCTTGCGAATTCCAGTGTGTCAACCTGGTTCTCCATATGGGAATAATAGTGGATACTGCAGTGGATCATAGCAACCATAATAATAATGAATATATTGTGGACTTTCTGATTTTGTGTAAACACGTATGTCATGTGGTTGGTCTGAATTTGGGTCACTGACTTCATTACATATGGCTGCTACGTGATCATCAACAGGTAAATTGTAAACACGTTGGTCGAAAGAAGGGCCAACACGTAGACCAATTTTGTACGTAGTTAGATCAGGCAGTTTTTGTAGGCTACGAAAAAAATTTGCATATGGATTGAGTTGCATGATCTCCATTATGAACGATATAACTTCGAGATCAAAATCGCCTGATTGAGCCATCCTATTGTCAAGCTCAGTTTCTGTCCCGTAAAAGTATAATTGAAGCTGATGGCCACATCCATCTGTAGGTACCAGGTCCCGTATGAAATGATAAATCCCACCTTGTACCTTCAATGTGTAAACTCCCTTCGTTGCCTTGCAGAGTTCATGATCATAATAGATTCCAGGAGAAGTAAACGCAAACGAATTGTTATATGTACGGCAACGCTGTTGGAAATGGTCAGCAATATGGAAGGCACTACCGATATAGAGTTGCCACAATTGGAGGGGCATTTGCGCGCGGTTAAGAATAATTTTCCCCTTTGAACAACAAACCCTGGTGGTTCCCTGAAGAATTTTCGAGCACCATAATGATGACAATCCACGGTTGGAGGCAGTTGCCATGTTTTGGTGATGATGCATCCGATTCTGGTTAAGTACTTATGGGCTCTAATTTTTTTGGTGGGAATAGCCCCGTTAAGCATATCTAATAAGTATGAAAAGGTCAATTAGGGGAGAATACATATTAAATGAAAAACATAAAAAAACATTAGTATTTGGCAAAGTATTGTCCTTCTGAAGGAAAAAATATAAAAGGTTTTTGTAGGGAGGTGTGCCAACTGTATGATTTGTCAAACAGTTGACGTTGACCTCATCGAAGGGAGAGTGCAAGAACGTAAAGGCACAATTGAAATTTAGTAAAATTCACGACATCTTGGAGTTTACCCTTTTTTAGGTTGGATTGGATTCATGGACATTAAGTCTTTTGTTTCAAAATAATTAGCACTGGAGTATTTAATATTCGATTGTACTAAGTTTTTTCGTCTCATTTAGTGTGCACAAGTTAACAAGGATTCGTTTTTTTCTTCAATTGTAAATTCTATTGAAATCGACAAATCACAATAGCTATTTGATGGGCATGTACCCTTATGAACATGCTCAATATATAAAATAACTTGGGACAAATAAAAGATTTATAAGCTTTTGGCGGTAATACACATGACAATACAAGGGTGGGTTAAGTGTTAAACCATTTGATTGTAGTTTTTTGGTTGTTTCAGCAAAAAATGAATTTTTGGTCCTTTTAATAGCAATGGGGAGAATAATAACGTATAAGCTAACCTGATGGAGGGACACGACGTGACTTGTAGGAAGGGGTAAGCGACAGAGTGTAGGTTGGATCCCCCTCGCTATCCGAGTGATTATCATTCATGGCATGTGGCAGCGGAGTTGACATGACGAATAATGAGATGGGTAAGTCCAACAAACTTGAGAAACGCTGAAAGGAGCAAAGTTTTGAACAATTAAATGTGGTTTCATATATCGTGCCTAAAAATTGCATATCATATATCTTGGCAAAGAAAAAAATATTTAATGATAGTTTTATATTACCTTGCGTACATAAATATAATGTAAACCTACAATTTGATATGATACGTTGCAATATATAATATTTAACAAAGGAAAAATAAAAGTTTTGAATGATCGAAAAACCACTAAAAGAGCAACCTTTTTTGCCTTTTCTTTTGAGAAAACAAACATTCATAAATATTCAAAATTAACATGTAATTGTTGTCTTTAAATAATGTCTTATTGTAAAAAAAAATTAAAAAATACATTTGAGTATCTCGTTTCATGAACAAGGTGATTGTAGTTTTTTTGAAATTGTTTTCATAATATTCATGACCAAAAATGAATCCATAAACTTCAAAAAGTAAATGAAAAAACTTACAGATGAAGAAGTATGGACCAAAAGGGATTGGACATGCAACAAATCAGAAAATCATAGACATAAAGAGGGTCATTCACTTGATTATTGCAAATCCAGCAAAGTAGATCACATGGCAAGAGTAGGATTCCAGAACTTAAACCAAATATTTTAAAAATCATCTAAGTGACATTGAACAGGTTACAAATCACAAAAAAGATAGAATAAAAGAGAGAATTCATATGTGTATAACAAAGAAGTAACAAACTTCACTAAATCTACCATTTTCATTTAGATAAAAGAACAATAGATAAAATCAAAATATCAACAAATTTTTCAGACGAAGAAACCTTACAAATAAAATTAGTTTGACCAAGTCAATAATTATTGCTGGATTTGCAATAACGACCTAATCACATAAAGATTGCTGGATGAAGAAGAAATGACATAGCAATTGCTGGATTTCCAATACCCACCTAAATCACATAGCAATAGCAAGGATTTAATCTGAAATAAGCCTACCCAAAGTATTGCAAACCAATAACATAAATCACATAGAACATGTGGTTTCTACATAGAATGACAGAAGTTATCTCAGTACCACGAGTCGAAATGCACTCTGACATCAGATTAACAAAAGGCTAGCATCCGTAAAAGGCAATCATCTAAAGGGCAAGCTCGAAGTCCCAACGATAGGTCAACAGAAAAATCCTATTTTCCTAGTTTATATGTCGTCGACAGTCTAGGGAGATCACCAGATCTCGGAAGAAAGCAACGTCAGAATAAAACTATTTGTCCTGGCAAAAGAAAGAAGAAAGTGAAGTCGTAGAAACCTTTTCCCCCCAGTTTTCCTAAATCTGAAAAGCCTAACACCAACAAAGATAACATATAGAGGAAAAAAAGGTTTAGTGAACAACACCCCATCATGAGAAGGCATGACGAGCCCCAAACCATGGGACCTTCTGCAGACAAGAGGGTGAAAAAACAAATAAAAAATTCGTGGAAAAGAGAATGATGGCCATAAAGAAAGGCATTCGCTTGGTTATTGCAAATCGATCAACATAGATCAAACAGCATTAGAAACATTCAAAAACTTAATCCAAATATTTTAAAAATCATCTAAGTGACACTGAACAGGCAAAAAATCACAAACAGATAGAGCAAAAGAGAGAATTCGTTTGTGTTTCACAAAACCCATGAACGTAAATCACACAGGAAGATGAGGGATAAGAAATGTAAATCAATAATTTTTAAAAGAAACTAACCTAAAAGCAAGAGTCTCGTTGGAATGAAGAAGGAACGAAAAACATAAACAAGAGCCCACAAATAAAAACACAAGCTACCGAACGTTTTTGAGAAAGGACGTAGAGAAGAGCGAGGAGTGAGCCCACAGAACAATATATGTAACATAGAATGTATGATAAACGACGCATTTACCACGACACTTCATCGTCAATGAACGATCCTTCGGAATGCACCGAATGGTGTAAATGCAACGACACTTCATCGTCCATGAACGTTCCTTCGGAAGGCACCGAATGGTGTAAATGCCGTCCCTTCGCATGTTCGATCGATCCGACGATTCGATACTCCACGCAACCTCAGCCGAAGCGTTAGGGAAAAAATTAAAGGAAGAGGGGTAAACGCAGCTTCGATAGGGCGCAGAAAAAATAACAGGGAAGAGGGCGTTTTCGATAATCCACGAAACATCAACAGAAAGCTTTAGGGCGCAGAATAAATAAGAGGGAAGAGGGCCTATAGAGTTCAAGAAATGAAGCCCATTCAAAAGGCCCTAAATTTTATAATTGGCATGGATAGAAATGTTTTCGAGAAGTTCTACGGAAAACCCCACAAGTTTAAGAAAACAAACGAAATAGAGATTGAGGTTTTATATTTTAATATTATTTTTGTCAATAATTAGTTAGTTTAATAATCTCCCAAATGATTTTTAAACTATTTTCACTTCTAAGAGATACTCGCCTTAGTCAATATTAAAAAAAAACATGTATGTTATGAACACTGAATTTAGTTAAATTTTCTTTAATTCTTCATGTTATGGTTGACTTAGACAACATGTCGATGGAATAATCTATAATTATTTGTTTTGACCTCATTTTGTTATGTATTTTCTCTCGTAAATACACCTAGCAGATGCCACTAACCAAAAATCTCCACACCCTGATAAATAAATAAAAAACGTAAAATTATATTAATAAACTTTACCCGAAATACTCTACAAAATTTCCCTTTTTAATTATTCGCCTTCTTCCTATATTAAATTAAGTTGCGATATGTAATTATTACGATTTCGAACATATCATGATAGTTACATATGTACCATTATACATAATCCAATGAAAATGCAATATTGATCTTAAAAAATTGATATATCTTATTTAAAATATGTATATTTTAACATTGAGTTAATATATAAATAATTTAAATCGAATATATGTAAATATTTTTTCGTCTATCCGATCAGAATATTTTAAGGAAAACCAACTTTAAAAGAGAACAAATTGTTACATAAATGCCGTATAAATAGCGATACAAACAGTCGTGAAAATATGCAAACATAGACGTACGTTCTTCTGCAGCCGTAAAAGGTTAAAAATTCCTTCAGAATTAGAAATTTGCATGAAGTATAATAAAGAAAAATCAATATGTGAGGCACAGAGCAGGCACTTGTGATCAAAAGCTCAAATGCTTCATCTGTTGCTGAAGAAAAAGATATGGCTCCGTGAAAAATCATTCCTTTGAAGAAATTATCAATCTTGATCAGTAAGTGTTTCCAATACTTTGTTGTCCTACGCATTCTTGATGGGTTTTCGTCAATGTGTGTGGTGATTCTTGAGTGTTTGTGCCTGTTCTGCTATTCCGACTGTTTTACTGATATGGGCTTCTTTTTTTTATTGCGTGTTTATAATGCTGAGGGACGTTAATGATTCTGGTTAAAATAAAAAAATTGGGTTGCCGGATAATGGGAGAGATGCATTTTAATGGCGCTTTTATATTGATAAGTAGCGAAGGGAAAAATAGGCTCAAAATTTCCCATTTTAGTCTCACTTTTTGGTTTTTACTCATTTAGTCGTTCTTATAATTGAAGGTTCTATTTTTTTTCTTTGTTAATCGCGAGAAGAAAAAAATTGGAAATTTTGGTAATAGGTATATGATCTCCTTTAACTGGTTCAAAAACCAAAAAGGAAATCACTTTACCAATACAAAGTGTCCAAGTTGTGATCTCTCTTTAGTGGATAATTGAGTGTTACTTATGAACCGTTTTTTGCTCCTTTCATGTGACAGTGGTGATCCTACAATGGATGAATCTTACTGGAAGAATGTTGGCAGCAAGTACACAGGCACAATCCCTGCATATCAATCTCTCAGTTATTTTGCCAACGCTAAGAATCTGTGCTGGTTTTTGGAGCCAAAACTTGAGGAAGAAATAAGGATTCTGCACGACGTGGTTGGCAACGCAATAGTTCAAGATCATTACATTGTTGTGGGAACAGGTTCAAGTCAGCTAATCCTGGCTGCATTGTATGCCCTTTGTGATTCTTTAACTGAGCCGAATCCTATCAATGTTGTGTCGGCTGCTCCATATTATTCGGTGAGTTTAAACATTCATCAAATCATAGCCTTGATTCTTGCTTTTTGATCTTGATTCATATGATTCAAGCAAAATGGATCAAGAAAAGCGGATACTGCATCTTCCTGTCTGAGGTTTTTGTTTCTTGACAGAATGAACAGAGTAGCAACATGGGAACGTGCAAATGTGTTCCAATGACTCGGTGTGACGAAAATATTGCAATTTTTTAAACTCATCAAGTCTTTGCTGTTTCTTGCAGTCATATCCTGAGGTCACGGATTTTTTGCGTTCTAGGCTGTTCAAATAGGGAGGTGATGTGGGGTCCTCATTATTTAATCCATTATGTATAAATGAAGCATACATACGTGAGTCTGAATTAAGTAAAAACATGCACTGATTAAGAGTTTCTGACTAGTTAAGTTGTTACAAGGGTTATAAAAACCTAACCAACTATACATCAAATGTACAAGCAACAACCTAATCTAAGATAACTCATAGGCAGTGGTTCAGCTCGCAGCGGAAAATGACTCACATCCCGTCCTCCCACGTCTATGAATCCCTACAGAAACATTCACACAACGTGAGTATAGATAAACCATTATCTCAGTGCAATATCAAAACAATATCAATGATAAAGCACAATAATAATCATTAATTGTGAATGCTCTGTATTATGCATCAACAAATGCAATTATGTCATGACATGTCTCATCACACATCCTATTATCACAAGACTAATATGATATGTCTATTTCCGCTCAATATGTCAGTGGAACCGCCTCACATCTTCATATTAGCAACACATATCATCGTACCGTCCTCACATGATAATAGTCAGAGTATATACCCAAAAACCGGCGTATATCTCTCATACCAAGTATATATAGCATACCCGAGCATATACACAAACCAGGCGTATACCTCTAATGCTAACGTAGCATACCCGAGCATATACCCAAACCAGGCGTATACCTCTAATGCTAAAGCATATACCTCATCCATCTCAAACACATGATATCCATGAATGTACATGCATATGATACTACAAATCATATGATACCAACACAACACAATTCATATGATATCAATCGCATAACATCATTTCATAATATCTATACTCTGTACGTCAACACGTACCTGGTATACGACAATAAAAGCGATAAATCAGGCGTTGATGGCTAATTGCCTCTTTGCCCCGTCCCATGTGATGATGCTACAAGCACATGAACAATATACCATGTTATAAGAATCTTCAAAAGAAATGCTACAAAATATAACATTTTTTACAAATTCTGACCCTGGCGATCGATCGCTAGATTTACCGATCGATCGCCATACTGTTCTGCCCTCTCGCGATCGATCGCCACTACCTCGCGATCAATCACCAAAATGTATTGTTTCTCGCGATCGATCGCCACATTTTCACTGATCAATCGCCACATGAGTTAACTGCCTTATATGTTTGCTCTGTCTCGGCGATCGATCGGCACAAAGCTAGCGATCGATCGCCGATGTCCAGATAAATCAGAACATGGCGATTTTCAAGCATATCTTCATGGTACTTCTTCTCCTACTCGAATTTAACCATTTCCACATGTTTCTTGCAATCTCTAGTAATATATAGACATGTTTCCATCATCCTAGAATCCAATTCTTGGCAAAGAAACAAGTTATGATTTCAAACATGAACACTTGAGACTCAACTTCACATACTTCATACACAACAACATAAATCAAGCTTAAACTCATGAATTCCTGACCAAGAAGTTATGATATCACTTCACTTTATTTTCTAGCTTGATGACCAAGTAAAATCCAAGCTCAAACTTCAACCTAAGGAAGAAATGAGAGAGGAGTTTGTGTAGGGATTTTGTAGGTTAAAATGGTGTATTGTGAGTTGAAAATCTGATTTTACTTATTTAATCAACTCTCCATATGCAAACTCAAACTCACATCCACATGCTAATGGAAATTCAAATGACACCAAAGGCATAGGAAATTCAAGTCAAATGCATATTAGTCCATGTTCGTTGATATGTCACTACACTTGATTTAATTCAAGTCATTTCTATGCACTACATCTTGTGCATCATGTTTCATTCCTTGCCATATATCACATAGTCATGTCATGTATGTGAGTATTAACCCTCGGTTCAACCCGAACCCGAGTCCACATCGTACCGTAATTATTCAAAATTACGCTATAATCATATGACACATGTATAAAGTAAATCGAGGCATTACAGGTGATGCACGTAGCTTTGGTGAAGATGGACCATATATAGAGATGGTGACCTCTCCGAATAACCCTGATGGGGTTATACGTGAACCCGTGGTTAAACTAGAAAATGGAGTGCTTATTCATGACTTTGCTTACTACTGGCCACAATACACAGCCATTGCGTCTCCAGCAGATCATGACATCATGTTATTTACAATTTCCAAATGAACTGGCCATGCAGGTTCACGAATCGGGTATGCTTCGATTCTGTATTGCTAATCGATTTGCCAAGAAAAATTACATAGGTCACAATAATCTTCGAGCTATCTCATTTATCTGTATTGACGTTGTTTGGTTATATATTTTATGAAGATGGGCACTTGTAAGAGACCAAAATGTAGCTAAAAATATGGTGAAATTCATCGAAATCAACACGAATCGAAGCATACCCGATTCGTGAACCTGCATGGCCAGTTCATTTGGAAATTGTAAATAACATGATGTCATGATCTGCTGGAGACGCAATGGCTGTGTATTGTGGCCAGTAGTAAGCAAAGTCATGAATAAGCACTCCATTTTCTAGTTTAACCACGGGTTCACGTATAACCCCATCAGGGTTATTCGGAGAGGTCACCATCTCTATATATGGTCCATCTTCACCAAAGCTACGTGCATCACCTGTAATGCCTCGATTTACTTTATACACGTGTCGATCGGAGTGTCAAAAGAAGCCCAACTCAGAGCAGCCAAGATCCTAGAAGTGATTTCTGCTAGCTGCCAAAGAGTCAAGCCTCGTGACTTGGAAAATTTCTTCGAGTACACCCACAATCTCATGGCTAAAAAGTGGAAGAAACTGCGAGATTCTTTCAAGGATAATGAACTCTTCTTTGTCCCCAAGTTTCCCCTACAATACTGCCATTTCACAAGAGACTTCACCGAAACTTACCCGGGTAACATATTTTTCGGAAAACTGATGTTACACACAACATGCTTACATAGTTACATGTACTGATCAATAATTTCTGGTTATTCGACAGCTTTTGCATGGATGAAATGCAAAGAGGGCATAGTGTCACGGGATGAGAGCTTTCACCCAAACTTCCTCGAACCCGTGCGGCACTTGACTAGTAACCCCGCGTTGCTAGCAAGTCAGCCTTCCTCCTGAGTTGGTTGCTAAAGTGCTAGAAAGAGAGAACACAAAGAGATTTGAGAGAATGCTTTGTATTGCTTGAATACTTGATTGAAAACTTTATGGTTACAAATGAACTCCTCCCCCCTATATATACAAGTTCACCTCCTTAATGGATGGTGATGATCAATTTGATCTAATGGCTAGAAATGATCTTCTAGGATGTTCCACACATCTACAAGCTTCTACATGCTTCTACTATTTCTATAAGGTTCTAGAATGACCTACAAAAGAATGTACAAGGAATGTCTAGAATCTTCCGGGGTGCTCCAAAGTGTTCTTCAAGCTTCCGGGAGCTTCCGGATGTCCCAAAGCCTCTCCAATGTATGCCGGAATCTTCTAGAAAGTTGCGGGTTGTGACATTCTCCCCCACCTAAATTGGCGACGCCCTCGTCGCCTGAATATCGCGGAACTCCTTGATCTTGTGTGCAAACTGCCACAAGTGGTCTTCGTGCTCCCAGCTAGACTCTGCCTCGGGTAGACCCTTCCATTGCACGAAGTACTCAGTGTATGGGGGAACTCCTCTTTTACGTATCACTCGGTCCGCCAGAATCTCCTCTATGCTTTTGTCATATGAAGTGACCACAGCAGTTGGCGCCCGACGTGATGTCCCACGGCTTGGATCCTCCATGTCTGCATGATATGGCTTCAGCTGACTCACATGAAACACTGGATGGATCTTTAACTTTGGCGGTAATTGTAGTCGATAAGACACTGTGCCTATACGCCGCTCGATGGGAAAGGGGCCTTCATATCTACGTATCAACCCCTTGTGTACTGGCCGCAATGATTTGAATTGTTGAGGTAGTAGCTTCACCATTACAAGGTCACCTTCCTTGAACTCGACCGCTCGTCGCTTAAGATCTGCCCACTTCTTCATCTTTTTGGCGGCTTTGTTCAAGGATGCCCGAGCCAAGTCAGTCTCCTCCTGTATGGACTTGGCGAATGTGTATGCCGCGGGGCTGCTCCCTGTGTAACCCGTGGCAATGTTATGTGGTGTCATCGGCTGTCTGCCTGTGGCTAACTCAAATGGACTACGCCCAGTAGATTCGCTCCGCTGCAAATTATAAGAGAACTGGGCAGTGTCTAAGAGTTTTGCCCAATCTCGCTGGTTGGCACTCACATAGTGCCGTAAGTATAATTCCAGTAGCGCATTCACCCGTTCGGTCTGCCCATCCGTTTGCGGGTGGAAGCTTGTTGAGAATGCAAGATCGGACCCCAAAAGCTTGAACAGCTCGGACCAAAACTTCCCCGTGAAGCGAGGGTCACGATCACTGACAATGGTCTTCGGAATGCCCCAATGCTTGACCACGTGCTTAGTGAAAAGTTTGGCTGTGTCAACGGCAGTGATGTCTGGCGGTGCAGCAATAAAGATTGCATACTTAGAAAATCTGTCCACCACAACAATGATAGTCCCGCACCCTTCTGACTTGGGTAGTGCCGTAATGAAGTCCATGGATATGCTCTCGAAAGGGTGCTCAGGAATGGGAAGTGGTTGTAGGAGACCGGCTGGCTGCTGTTGTTCCACTTTGTCTTGTTGGCACACAAGGCAAGTCCTCACATAGGCCTCCACATCCTCCCGCATCCTTGGCCAATAATAAGAATCCTCCATGAGTGCCATAGTGCGATGCATCCCCGGGTGGCCCGCCCACTTTGTATCATGACACTCCTTGAGTATTTCCCGGCGCAAATTTCCCCACTTGGGCACAAAGAGGCGGTCTCCCTTAGTGAATAGCAAGCCGTCTCGAATCCAAAATCGTCGGGTTTTTCCTTCCCTAGCAAAGTCCATGATGTTCCTTGCCATCGGGTCTTGATCAAGCCCTTCCCGTATGCGATCCTTCAACATGCTAGCGGGTTGGCTTATGGCTGCAAGCTCTACCTTCCGGCTTAAGGCATCGGCTACACGATTGGTTGTCCCCGGCTTGTACTCCAATGTGTAGTCAAACTCTGCAAGAAACTCCTGCCACCTTGCTTGCTTCGGAGTGAGCTTCTTTTGGGTTTGGAAGTAGCTTGTGGCAACATTGTCTGTCCGCACAATAAACTTGCTCCCAAGCAAGTAATGCCTCCATACTCGTAGACAATGGACCACCGCAGTCATCTCCTTTTCATGGACTGTGTAGCGCCGCTCGGCATCATTCAACTTGCGGCTCTCAAAGGCAATAGGATGCCCATTTTGCATAAGAACGCCCCCAATGGCATAGTCTGAGGCATCAGTGTGCACCTCATATGGCTTTGTGTGATCCGGCAGGGCTAAGACTGGTTGCTCCGTCACCTTGATCTTTAGCTCTTCAAATGCTTCCCGGCACTTTGGATCCCACTCCCACTTCTTGTTCTTCTTCAAGAGATTAGTGAGGGGTGTGGCAATGTTAGAATACCCCTCTATGAAGCGCCGATAATAGTTGGCTAGCCCCAGAAAAGATCGGAGTTGGGGCACATTGGTTGGAGCCTCCCAATCTCTTATGGCCTTCACCTTGGCCTCTTCCATCATGATATGCCCGGTCTTGATGTTGTGGCCCAAGAATGACACCTCGTCTCGGGCAAAAGAGCACTTCTCCAATTTGATGTAAAGTTCATTCTCCCGAAGTGCCTGAAACACCTTTCTCAAATGCTCCACGTGCTCCTCCAACGTGGATGAGTAGATAACAATATCATCAAGGTAAACAACCACAAATTTATCCAAGTAAGGGTGGAATACCTTGTTCATGAGGGTGCAAAACGTGGCCGGGGCATTGGTGAGACCAAAGGGCATAACTAGAAATTCATAAGACCCGTACCTCGTCACCATGGCGGTCTTTGGTTCGTCCCCAACGGCAATCCGCACTTGCCAATATCCGGACCGCAAGTCTATCTTTGAAAACCACTTGGCCCCTCCAAGTTGGTCGAACAACTCTCCAATGAGTGGTATAGGGTACTTGTTCCGGACCGTCAACTTGTTCAAGGCCCTATAGTCCACGCACATGCGTAAAGATCCATCATGCTTCTTTTGAAAGAGCACTGGTGCACCATATGGGGACTTGGATGGCTGGATCATCCCCGCATCAAGTAGTTCCTTGAGTTGTTTCCTCAACTCTTCCAATTCAGGTGGTGCCATCCGATAGGGTGTGCGTGAGGGCGGGCTGGCATCCGCTACTAGCTCGATTTTGTGGTCCACGTCCCTCTTTGGTGGTAGCTTCTTCGGGAGCTCCTTTGGCATAATGTCCTTGAAGTCCTCAAGCACGACCTTGACTTCCATGGGCAACTCCCCCAAGCCCTCGGTCTTTGGCCCTTCGTCTATCTTAGGAACTATGGCATAGGTCTCCTCACTACGCCTAAGTCCCTTTGCGAATTGAATAGCCGACAACATGCTCGGCCCCTTGGCCTCCCTCTTGGCCGGTATAGTGCATGGAGTGTTTGCATCAAGGATATATAAAGAGTCTGAAAATGGTAGAATGCAAGCTCGTACCTCATCGAGCCACTCTAGCCCAAGTACCATGTCATAGTCATCCATGGGCACCACTGTGTAGGAGACATATCCCTGCCATTCTCCTATCGTGGTCTTCACTCCCTTGGCCGCTCCGGCGATTGGTTTGGCCTTTGCATTCACTGACTTGATTGATCCTCCGGTTGGAGTGATGGCAAGCCCCAGCTTCTTCGCCGCCTCCTCCCGGATGAAGTTGTGTGTGGCCCCCGTATCCACTAATGCCTTGACTCGTCGCCCCCTAACCAAGGCATCCACAAACATAGACCCACCCTTGGGTCCTTTAGAGCGCTCCACCTTTGCTTTGACGGCATTGAGGAGCCGTAGAGATCCAATCTGTGTGCCCTCCTCTTGTGGTTCATCATCTTCATCTGCAAGAGCTGCTAGCTTGTTTACTTTTGGGCAATTGGCCATGAAGTGGTCGGTCTTGTGACAGAGGAAGCAAGTCCGTTCCCGGTCATTGGACCTATAGGTTGATGGTCTTGGTGCATTGCCCCTGTTGTAAGTTTGGCTTGTGTTTGACTGGTTGCCTCCCACACTTTTGCCCTTGTCATCCCTCTTGCCTTTGTTGTTGCCATCGTTGGAGGACCGCAACTCAATAAGGCTCTCGGCATAAGCGATTGCCGTAGCCAAATCCTGCACTTGGCGGCGTTGGAGCTCCTGTTTTGCCCATGGCCTGAGCCCATCAAGGAAAGCGAAGAAGGCCTCACGATCCGTCAACTCTGGAATCTCCAATATGATCTCTTGGAACTCCTTGATGTACTCCTTTATAGTTTTGTTGTGTGTGAGCCGTCGTAGGCGTCCCCGAGCCTCATACTCCACATTCTCGGGATAGAATTGTCGCTTGAGCTCGGCTTTGAAGTCTTCCCATGTACTCATGCGGCATGTGCCTCGCTCAATATCGGCGTGTCGCCTCCTCCACCATAGGGTGGCTGTGTCGGTCAGGAATAGGGGCGCTGTGCGAATCTTGGCCTCGTTGTCCCGTACATTTGAGGCTGCAAAGTATTGCTCCAAGTTCCATAGAAAGTTGTCAAGTTCCTTAGCATTGCGAGTCCCATTGTATGGTCTTGGCCTTGGAACATCGATCCTGGTTGGTGCCGTGACCACATGATCCCCTGCATTGGCCATGGCCCTTTTGCATATAACCATGTCGTCCTTGAGAGTTTTGAACTCTTCTTGCAAGGCCTCAATCATGCCCCTAAACTCATTGAATTGATTCTTCACATCAAAATTGAAAGAGTTAATTTGTTGGAGTACCTGACCTACTCCTCCCCCGAGGTGTTTTCTTCAAGTTCCCGCACCCTCTCGGCCACATCCTCGAAGGCTTGGGAGTGATCCGCCATGTATTGCTCCAGTCGGATCATCCGGTTCTCCATGCCACCCATAAAGTCGACCGAGGGTTCCCTTGACTGGCCTCGGCCCTTCCTCGGTGCCTTCTCTGGCTTCTCGGGTTGTTGGACCACCCCTGAGTCCGACATTCTTTCTTCTAGCAAACACCAACGAACAACCTTGAGTGCAGAAGCTTTAAGAGCCGACCTAGGCTCTGATACCACTTGTCACGGGATGAGAGCTTTCACCCAAACTTCCTCGAACCCGTGCGGCACTTGACTAGTAACCCCGCGTTGCTAGCAAGTCAGCCTTCCTCCTGAGTTGGTTGCTAAAGTGCTAGAAAGAGAGAACACAAAGAGATTTGAGAGAATGCTTTGTATTGCTTGAATACTTGATTGAAAACTTGATGGTTACAAATGAACTCCTCCCCCCTATATATACAAGTTCACCTCCTTAATGGATGGTGATGATCAATTTGATCTAATGGCTAGAAATGATCTTCTAGGATGTTCCACACATCTACAAGCTTCTACATGCTTCTACTATTTCTATAAGGTTCTAGAATGACCTACAAAAGAATGTACAAGGAATGTCTAGAATCTTCCGGGGTGCTCCAAAGTGTTCTTCAAGCTTCCGGGAGCTTCCGGATGTCCCAAAGCCTCTCCAATGTATGCCGGAATCTTCTAGAAAGTTGCGGGTTGTGACAATAGACTGTGAAACTGTTAAGAGGACACAAGATTTTGACAAGAAGGGGGAGGCGATTCGGGAGCGAACAAGAGTATTTAACAATATAATAAGGGCCGAAGAGCTTCTACAGTAATTGCTGTCTAATTTCCAAAAGCGATAAATAGTAACTTTTCTCTTCTTTTAAAGACCACTCAACCCTAAACTGCAAAGCTGTCTCCTCATTTTCACGAATCTCTCAATTTTGCAAACCCTCGGCCCTTTCTTCACGCTCCACGAGCCAAGCACATGCTCAGAACCACAAACCAGAAGATGCTGGCCTCAGTGAGGTATTCGAAATCTCAGAGTCACCGAATTCGATCTCCTTCTCCCATGAAACAACCCCAGGTTCGTCATTTTTACCGCAACTCCCTGCGCCTGATGTGTTGTTGAAGTCTCCCTCACTCGATTCACTCTCTGCAACAACTCGTACTTCCTGATGCTCATGTGAACCTACAAGACTTTGTTGAGACTTGTTTCACTTATTCAAGTAAATACCCATAGCATTGTGTATGTTTGATTTTCAGCCCTGATTGTAAACCTAAGCATTTGGTATTAAGATTTATTTAGCGTAGAAATCGTAATTGAGATGTTTGCGTTCCATTGAGCATGAAACAATCACATTGTCCTAGAGACAATATCCACTATTGACAGAGCACATGGTTGGATCTGATTTTTTGTGTTTTCTGGCCATTTGGTATTAAAATTCCAAGTATACGAGTGTTTGGATGAACTATCTCCCAATATTTGGCAGTGCACTGGAACATGACATTCATTGTTTGCAAAATTTTAGTGGCTTATCTGTCAATAGTGTCCTCTATACAGAAATTTCTCGTGGTGACCGATATTTTACTTGCGGATTTAACTTTTAACTCCAGCAGTTCAATGTAACCTTAATTTTTGTAGTTTAGTGTTGTCAAAATACTATGAATCGTTAGATACTAGAATGTAACATGTTCATATGTTCATTTAGTCACATTTATCTCTTTGTTTCTTATTTCCTTGTTAACCTTCGTAGTCATGATATAATCTGTATTCTGCTTTTGTTTCAGCACAAGACTATAGACAGTGTCATAGAACAAGGCGTGAAGCTAGATGATTTAGTTAACAAAAGTCCAAATCTCAGCGCAACCTCTTAGGTTCGTATATATCTTATTTCACTTATTAGGGAACTTGTTCTTCAGTGAGTTCATTCACAATATTATATTGCAATATTATACCAGCTTTTGTTGTTAGCAAATAGAATGAAGTGTGCAGTATCAAACCCCACAGCCTCCCTCCAAACAAAGATGTTAAGGAAGTTACATGACAGATCATACAAAACTCGGATCCAGGTCTCCTCATTAATGCAGTAAATTTTTTAATGTATTTGACACTAGCTACACTAATATTTCATAGTAGGTTATTCTGTGTTAGTTTCTAGGAATGGTTGCTTCTTGCAAATTTGTTGCACTCATGGATGGTAATTTGATTTAATGTCACAGGTGGTGCCACATAATGTGTTGTTGCATCTATTCAACTAATGGGATTCATAGAAGAAGGGTTTCAGTCTACAAATGCCTCCTGTCACGATATCAATGTGCCACTGCTTGTGTATTGGAGCTTGCAGGTTGGTGTTAATGATCTATCTTATTTAAGAAAACAATTTAGTGAGCGGGAAAAAACTCGAAAAGCACACAAACAATCTCACAACAATCAGTTAAATCACATAAACTTGAGAAGAATAAGAATGGTTCTATATATATTCTGAATGGGAATTCCAAATCTTCAGATGTGTTTATATCTTACCAGCTTGGTTTATGACTAATGTTATTTCTGTTTGTGGAACCATTTAAGCATTTCTGATTAATCAAATAGCAAAATCTAATGTTTCTTAGTTGTGCTACCTAAAGAACATTCTCATTATTTCTTCACCTAACAATTGCCTTATGATTTATCTTTTTGCTCCATTGTACTATGATTAGCCGTTTTGCATTATTTTGAGGATCTGATTTTGCCATGTTTTAGAGGCAGGCACGAGATGGTGGCTTTCAAGGTAGACTCAACAAACTAGCTGATACATGTTATGCATTTTTGTATGTTTCATTAAACTTTTGGTATGTCGACTGCTTTGTTCTCAATAACTATACCACACCTTTTCTCTGCAGGGTGGAGGAGTTCTTAGGATCTTAGGAGTGGATAAATTCATTAGTGAAAAAGCATTACATAAGTTTTTGTCAACTTGTCAATTTGAGGTGCTTTCACATCTCCTTGAATTGTATTTATTCTCTCTGCATAATAGTGTTAGTCAATTTACGGTGTGCTTGATTTTGTTTCAACTTAGTTTTCTTAAGAATTGCACACTTTTATCTCATTCAGGGGGGGGGGGGGGAGGAAATCACCATTAATGATTGTTGTGCCAGTATGGTGGTTTCAGCAAATTCCCTAGGTTGCTGCCGGATCTATACCATCCTTGCTATGGATTTTGTGCATTTAAGCCTGCTAAAGGAATCTGGCATGAACTCCTTATGTGTTGAACTGGGTATGTCAGATATTGCTGCAATTGGACAATGAGATTATACTAGCTTCTTTATTTCATTCCTCTAAGATAGATATTGTTTTGAGGCTACATCACATGGTGTATGGATGACAAGTTTCATTTATGGACTCAGAGTCGTTGATTCGATCTCTAGGCCTTTGAAAATGTATTGTGATAATTCGGCTGCAGTTTTTATGGCTAAGAATAATAAAAGTTGTAGTGGAAGCAAGCACATCGACATCAAGTATCTTGCCATAAGAGAACGTGTTAAAGATAAAACAGTGGTTATTGAACATGTTAGTACCGAATTAATGATTGTTGATCCTTTGACAAAAGGCATGCCACCACTAAAATTTATGGATCATGTAGAAAGAATGGGACTTGGTTCATCTATGTAAATTTCGTTATAAAAACGAATGTTTTTGAAACTCTGTTTGTGATATTTTCTCATATTTTGACTTATGTACACATTTATTTTGAGAAATATCATTGATGTTTGGACCTTGAATAAACATATGGTTTATTCATTAAGAAATATAGACTGGGATTTGAGAAACATGATGCATTGTGATACATGCAAGATAATAATCGTATTAAGAGAAACTAAGCCATGATTCATGTATTTTTGTTTCTTATTATGGTGAATGGTGAAATATGTGGACCAAGTGGGAGAATGTTAGAAACACTTCATTCAAGTGATTCATTTAGTGGATGTTAGTAACCACTTGTTTAATTGTTCATTTAGTGGTCCATTTATTGCACATTAAATTTATTAAATCTCCCAATGTCATAACATATATGAAGTGCTCTATGATGGTTAGAGCCTATAAATACTATGTATTTGGGTCCCTATGCCAACAATCTAATTAAGCCATAAAACAACATCTAAAGTGAGATCGTGAAGGCTTAGAAGAGCTAAAAACTAGAATATCTTGTGAGCAAAAAGCAATGGCCGGAGGTATAATATTTATCCATTTTATTCCGTATTTGATCTTAGAAAATGGTTAGATCGTTAAGAAATTACTTACAGAATTCCCATGTGAACGTGTGTCATGTAATCCAACCAGAGCACCAAAGCAGAAACTCAAGTTCTTAAGACTCAAGTAGCAGCAGTTAGAAGTGGTTATGATCCAACGGTCAAATTGGGGATGGGATCAACTGGTAACGTGATACAACAGTCAAGCGGTTGAACAAGAAGTTTCTCATTGATATATAAAGGGAAGGACTTCAACTGTAGGATACAATTTAAGTTTCTGAGTTGCAAAAACAAGATCAAAGGCTTGAGAAAATCGAGAGTCTGGAAGAAAGAAATTGAGAGAGTTCATTGATAGAGATTTTCATTGTAATTCATAAGAGTGAAATTCTTGTAAGAATTCTTGTGCTTTGTATCTCAGATTGGTGATCGAATAATAGTAGTGCCTCCCGTGGAGTAGATCATTTTGATTGAACCACGTAAATCCCTTGGTTTAGATACTCAGTGCTTTAAATGTTGACACTATGTTATATTAAATCTTTTGCTGTATTAATTTATGTTGTCTATTAGTTCATATCACATGATGATCATAGCTAATAAAGAATTGCAGGTACATGATTTATGCACAAAAAATCTGGATGGTATAACTCTTGATATATGCTGAAACACATACTAAAAGGTATCTTTAGTGACATTAAATGGAGCGCTTTATTGTAGCACGGGTAAACGAAAGAGTATTAAAGGTTTGAGGATAGAGTTCTGATGTTATATAATATGTTTAGTGTGATATATCAGCTGGACAACATTCTTTATTTGGCATTATTTCATGCATAGAGAGAACCTTGAACATTGAAATCTTGTGCTAAGAGGTTATGTTGTGATATCTGTAGGTTAACATTTTTCTGTTTCAATGCTTTCAATTAAAATTTTGGTTGTGGGTGCTTCTGATTTTTAAATCATGGCCTTTTAAGCTTTTTTTACTACACAGAAAGGAACTTATCATGTCGATTGGTGTTGTTTGGTTGGGTCCGGGTGTTCTTTTAAATCTATCGCCTTTCATAACTGGTATTCGAATTTAACTATGATAGTCCTTACTGTTAAGCATATGTTTGGTCGTCTGTTCCTCCCCCGCCCCCTGTTATTTATTTGGGTGCATTAGTTTTCCGCCTTTGTTCCAATTTTTTTGCAGTTCTTTCAGTTCAAGAGGAGTGAAAATGAGTATCTCTATGATCTTGGCAGCACACATAAGAAAATTATAAACAAGAACCAAGTATGAAGTTGATACATTCTATTGATGGCCAATGCATCTGTTCTCGTGTTGATTTTGTAATTTTCTTCCTATTCAAAAAACATTAGATGAATTTGATGAATCTTTGTGGTCATCCCTTTATTTATTTGTACTATCATCCCAAACTTGTTATATTGAAATAAGAATTTTTTAATGATGCATTATTGACTAAATAACAGGTAACGAAGGGGTATTTGTGGACTTGAATGTCAATGATGCCATCCTTTTTGGCCAGTAAGTGGTCACTCTGAGCTTGGTATTTGTGTTGGTTTCGCCTCAGCTAATGTATTTAGTTTCATGCATAAATCTTTGAGTGTTGATGTTGATTCCACTTTTTCTATAACTTTTTATGAAATTCTCTTAAATTTTTTATATTTTAAACCTTGTGATTTATTCGGGTGTAAAGAGAGCAATTATCATATTTAATTTGATATGTCTTTCCCATTTTAATTTAACTTGGCAGCTTTTGTTTTCATTTTTATTGTTCTCTTGGCACAGCTCGTCTAGGTTGCACATATTTCAAGGACCATCTGAATTGATGCATCGGTTAGCTTTCTTTTGTTACAATAATATGTAGCACAACATACTAAATTTGCTAATTAATAAAATAATATGTATGTTTCTGAGATATACAGATCACAATTTCTTCATTGTTATGTGAGTAGATGGCTCTAAAAATGGCATCACCAATTTATACTGCCTTATTATGTTATTGATATACTATGTTTTGAGATTTTTGTATTTTACGTTGTCTTGCTTATGATGGAATAGTTTCAGGAGCAATATATCCACAATTTGATTCTTGTATGAAAGTAATATTGTTGTATTATTCTACTCTTTTCGTTGCCTTATAATTATGAAACTACGTGTATTTTGAAAATGAAATATTCCACGTATTTTTTTCCCACTATGGCAGAGAAGAACTATCTACAAAATTTGGATTTTCCTTATCTCACTGCTTATGTTTTTGTTTGAAATGATGGCTGGTCAAATTGTTTTAGTTGTATTTTGTTACCATGATTTGCCTTCACGAATCATTTGGTTGCATACTTTTACAGTCTATTACTTATTTTATTTTAATCCAATCCATGTTATGTTCTTTACGTTTAACCAGAGTTGACTTTATTGCATCGTATGTTGATTGTGTAATTTGTTCTATATTTGTATTCCACCATTTGTCTGGATAAATTTCTCATAATTTTATGTGTTGCCGTAGGGATTGGGTAAGGGATGGGATGTCCTCATTCCCTTATGTTGCATATTAGTTGTCTGGATGTGTAGCTTGCAACATTTTCTGTTACAGAAATTTTAGAACTCTCACAAATGATTTTACTATTCTTCCGTAGATGGTTCTGATGAAGAAATAAATAAAATATCCAAGTTAAATGCACCTCTCGAGGTGGCTTGACAAAAGGATAACAAGATTACTTGAAATGATCAAGGAATATCATAATCATGTGGGCAAAAAAGATTTATCCACGTTACTTTTGATTAGCAATCCGGCCTCCACCTCGAGAACCAATTATCACGACGAACTGATTCATAAAGTTTTCTAAAATTTGTTGAACGTTGCAGTTTTGCGCAAATACTATACTTTCAATAATTCCATCCCCTCTAGCTCTTTTTGCAAGATACTGCACTTTTTTTGGAAAAACTCAATCCCTCTACATATACTATATTTTTGGGGAAATGTTTGTTTTGTCCAGAACTCTTTTACCTTTTGTATCTACTTAATTATGTGTGTTGTATGTATGAACGTCTTTTTCATTATCTTCATCTGTACTTGGTATTTTGACCAGCTTGGTTGTATGTTCGAGATTGCTTGTTCTATCTCTGTTCATAATTGATTGCATATATATATTTGTGTTTGTTTATAGCTGTATAAATATTACATCATTCCCTCAAGATGATAGCCATTTTATCCGGTTAAATTACAGTACGAAAGCTCAGCTAAGATAATCACTGGCACCGCGCCTTGCGCGGTGCCAACATAACTAGTATATATATACACGAACTCGAGTCTCTATAAAGTGGAGGTGAGCTCTTACCAGCTGGATTAGGACTAAAAGCTCGTAACTATATTATATTAATAAATATTAAAGAATGTTATATTCCTATTACAGTAATGGAATTGGTTTTCCTTTTTCTTTTGTTTTGATGGGTTTTCCTTTTTTAGATACGTAGATCTTGATAGGCCTTTAATTTAAAACCACAAATCATTACCTCAACAATTCTAACTCTTGAACAAAGGAAGGATGTTTTAGTTTAACGATTGTTGATGAGATCTTATACTTGTTGGAATTTGCTTAAAAATTAAATTGAGCATCGAAAAAACGGAAGAATAAAAGAACTAAAAAATTGGAGACGGCAATCGATCGTGATATGAGGGCCGCAATCCATCGCCGCCATAGGAAAACTATATTGGAGGTGGCAATCGATCGCCACAGGCAGTGGGTTTGGAAGAAGCGGCGATCAACATCTGAATCAAAAACAAATAATTTTCGAAATTAAACATAATATATCATTAGAAAAGCAAGATCAAAAGTGCATTCTGTATCATACTCATATCTTGTTTTAAAGGGAGAGAGTTCACATCATTTGTTGTTGTGGAACATGTGATTTGATGTGCTACTATCACAAGTTGAAGTTGTATTTGGGGAGAAGATTACCGGATTCCGTAAACACCGTGAACGATGTAAAATCTTCTTAAAGACAAAGTGACCAACACTTGCCTCGACTTAATCTTGTTCATGTTATCCTTTCCAACACCCGCTTTATCAACGACGAAGAATAAAATAAGCATACCCGTAAACAACAAAGTCACTATATATGTCATTCATCATAAATATCATAAGTTACTTTACTTTATTATTACCATTGTTTTAATTTAAATAATACTAAAGTAAAATTAACTCATAGTTTTTTTATAAAATTAATTCACACCATCTCCTAATGTGTATTATATATTAATAATAATATAGTTAGATAATATGAGTATTAAACATATTCTATATTTAAAATAACAACTAATCTGGAATTAGTGCATAATTCTCTTACCCTTTTTAAAAAAAAACTATATAGCTAGTTTAAGCCATTTTTTGGGATATCTGTAATTTTTACAAATCTAAATTATCAAATCTTATAATATGATATTTACTTTAATATTATTTAAATATGTTAGATAGTTTAGCTCAATTTTTAAACAAAAATATTAAAATGAGGATGCATCGAGGGACGTGGGGTCCACATGCTATTACGTGGATCTCATGGTCTCAAATATATTAGGGTTGTTGACGAGGGTAATCTCATATTCATATCAAAGGTAATATTTTTTGAAAGTTTCTAAAGTCTCAACTCCACACAAGACTATGATGCGGACTGTGTGCATATCTTTTCACTAGTTTATTGGCACCGCACAAGGTGCGATGCCAGGTACCAACATGTTGATCAATTTTTTCTTAAATTGATCGAAAATAACATTTCAAATAACTTATTGTAACATACATTTTTTAAAAAACGACAATGCTACTGTAATTGAATTGGAAAAAAATAACCAAAGGACTTGCTCTAACTTTTTTTAAAAAAAAATGATGCTCATCTCACTAAAAACTGAAAAAAAAAAACATTTGAAGTTGTGAGCATTAACAACCGATTAAGATATTTTTTTCCTAATGTTAGAATAAGCATGCTAGCTAGGGATGAAGAATTTGATCTATTTCTTCAGAGGTTGTCAACTATTCATGGGATTGCCAATGAAAACTCTGAGCTTTAAGCTTATGTTCACATGGGACTTTCGTATTTGTATAATTTTAGGATCATGATCAGGCCAAGGGGGAAAATTGTTTTGTTAAGACCTTTAGATGTGTTTGAGCATCAAACATGAAAGGAGAATATTGGGATGAAGAGAGATTAATGTTAATTTTTTTTTTAATATGGGGGATTATGTAAACATTTTTGGGCCACTGTTCGGACTCGAACCCGAGTCGTGCCAAAGATACTTGAACCCAAGTCGTACCAAAGATATACCTGGTGCTACATCACTGAGGCTTCCATTAATGATATGAAACAGAAGTAGAATTAGCATAAGCCTCTTCGGATATTTGTTTTCCATGACCGGAGCTTGATGAAGCTGGAATTATAATACTAAATTAAATAATCCCCGCCCCCTAATGATAAAAAAACAATTGCCACTTTATGTTGTCCGGCATTAGTGGAGGACAAATGGGAAAAAAACGTGTTAAGATAACCCGGAATCGAACCGGTTAGCCCGATTTGGAACCGGAACCGGGCTAACCGGTTCCAACCCGCTCCGAAATCGATCCGTAGCGGTTCCGTGGTTTGGAACAGGTAGCACCACCTGTTTCGGTGCTACCGGACCAAGTTCCGGTTCCTGAACCGGAACCGGTATTTTTTTAACAAAATTTTTTTTTTTTAAAGCAACGAACCGGAACCGGATCCGATCCGGTTCCTTAACGGGTCGGACCGGATCCGTGCGTAACGGATAGGTCCGGAACCAGCCGGTTCCGGACCTATCCGATCCGTTAAACACCCATAATTATGACTTATAGAGTAGACTGACTAAAGGAGCTTCACCCTTCGCCTAAGTTTCCAATTTCACTTCAGAGTTAGATTTAATAGATTGAAGACAAAACAAATTTATAAATCTGGATTTTAATATCTATAAATTAATCAGTGGTCTGTGGGGCTCTGGATTATTTTAAGAAGTATCATATAATTTGATTTATTTATTTATGTTGGAAATGGTGTAACCCTCAATGTCCATGTGTCGCTTCGTACAAGAGCTTTGCACTGTCACTAAAAGACAATAAAATTGTGAATCTGCTACCACTATAATTTTTAACAAAGTGATAAGTGTATGATTATAACAATTTAGTCATAAATGACGGTTTTATTTTTTCTTAACTTGATCATTGAGTATCACTTATACACCAATTCATTATTAAAATACAGCATCTTTTAAATAAAATACATAAATTAACATACTAATTGGTTTAGACCAATCATATTGGTTTGATCTATATTTGGAGCTCATACATAATCTATACAAGTATTTTCCCTAAAACTATGATGGTCTATTTTGATTACACAATAATTTAATTAATTTTAAAAATTCTACTAAAAATAACATATTACATTTTTAATATTTATCACGAGTAATTAAGAGAAGCATGAATTAAGAGTAATACAATTATAAATAATTAAATATACTAAAAGACAATGTTTTGTGGTATCATTATTCACTTATTTATTTAAATTAAATTACATTATATTTTAAAGTTTCTACTATTTTTCATAATTTAAGAATTAGGTTCAATTTTTTTAATCTAATCTTACCTCGTGGAAAGTGGTGGAATGCAATGTTTTGCTCAACACCTTAAACATACAATATTTTACTATTACTTTTAAAAATTATAAATATCGATTATAAAAAAACCCATATATATAATATTATAATTTAATTAAATGCAAAATATTATATCTATTACTATATTATAAAGAGGGACCATTCTATAGAAACTACTTAGCCTATTGGTATCACCATATAATTACCAAAATGACCATAAATCTTTTATCAATCACAAATAGTATGCTAATATGCAAAATGACTGAAATATCCATTAGGCTTTTAATAATTTCAATTTATCCTAGTATATTATATTCTTAAAATGTTTCCTTAATAATATTGTCAATTACAGTATTATCATATCACATAATATTTGTAATTACATATTTATAATGTAATATCATATAAAAATTTTAAAAAAAATTTACATAAAATTATATGATGCGTGCAAAAAATCGCTAGTTTTGATTAAATTTTAATGAGTACTCTGTGTAAATAAGAACTGAGTTTGACTTGAAGTAGAGCCACTTGGTATCACCATGTAATTACCAAAATGCCCCTAAATCTTTTATTAATCACAAATAGTATGTTACTTAGCCTCTTGGTATCACCATGTAATTACCAAAATGCCCTTAAATCTTTTATTAATCACAAATAGTATGCTAATATGCAATATGACTGAAATATCCCTGAAGCTTTTAATAATTTCAATTTATCCTAATATATTATATTCTTAAAATATTTCCTTAATAATTATTGTCAATTACAATATTATCATATCACATAATATTTGTAATTACATATTTATAATGTAATATCATATAAAAATTTTAAAAAAAATTTACATAAAATTTTATGTGTACACAACGTGTGCCAAAAATCGCTAGTTTTGATTAAATTTTAATGAGTAATCTGTGTCCGCAAATAAGAACTGAGTTTGACTTGAAGTAGAGCCACTCTTCTTCTATCACAAACTCCAATTAATCCCCCAAAATTCCAAAAATCCATCCAACCCTCTTCAGTGGTTGTGGTTGTGCTCGAGAATATATGTCTTCTCATGTTGCCACATAAACATGTATACAACGATATCCACTTTACAAATACAGATTTCCAAAAAAATACCCCATAAAATTAAACATCATTTTATTTCCAGTGGGTTTTTGTGTGACAGAGCGGAGCTTCAGAGGTACCTACTCTAACTGTGAAGATGCTCATGAGAAAACAAAACGCATCAAAAAAATGTTTAGTACTGCTCAATCATGTCAATTTGTGATTGTTCATTATAGGAATCAGTCTCGTTTTACGTTTAAAAGACTGTTTTTCCCCTTATTTTCTTGATCGGTTATGTGTTTTATGTGGGGGCCGACCCAGAAACCCCCGTGAGTGTGGCTCCCCACGGAATCGAGGCGTAACTTAAATGTTTTAGAAGATTTAAGCATTAAATTTTAATTCTTTTGAGTTGGTGTGTTACACCCGCCGGCCCATTGGGCTCGCTTGATTATGTGCCTTGGTTGACTGGTTTGCTTAGATTAGAGCACAACATGAAGAAAAAGTATTTTATATGTTCTTTTGCATTGAATTAATCTTTCGTTTACAGAAAGCTCGTTTCTTTTTGAAATTTCTTGAATCTATAGCAATCCATTGACTTTTTAAATGCATTTGTTTGAGAATATTGCTTGGAAAATACTGTGAAAAGAATTTGTACCTCTGTTTATGGGGGATGCAAAAGATGCTATTGGAATGCGAGTTTAGGCCCTTGTCATCATTTGTCTTGCATATCATACTTATTCCAAACAAAATAAATGAATTTCTTTGCATAGTTTTCAGGTGCATAGAAGTTAGCCCTCCACATCTGGTAATTTGCCCGGCTACATCATGTCGTCCAAGGCAATGGATTACGAGAATTTGAATGAAAACGTCAAGAAATGTCAGTATGCTGTCCGAGGAGAGCTGTATCTTCGTGCCTCTGAGCTTCAGAAGGAAGGGAAGAAGGTAAGTTTGACCTGTTATAACTGAGGAGTTGTAGTACCATTTTGTTTCAAACTGGCTACTGTTTTTCTCCAAATTACTCACCTGAAATTAGTTTGAAATAATGCACTTTAGTGGCTGAATGTAAATGATAACATTCTGCAGACTGAAGCTAAAAGAAGCATTGACCAATGCCTTTTTCCCTGTCTCATAATCTTGTTATTCGACTGCAGATCATATTCACCAATGTTGGCAATCCTCATGCTCTCGGGCAGAAACCTCTGACCTTCCCTCGGCAGGTTTTCGATAGTGTGTATGTGTGAATCTGTTGTTTTTGCCGCTGCAGTTTGTTTATTGAAAAGAAAGAACGATGCAGGTGATTGCACTCTGCCAAGCTCCATTCCTGCTTGATGATCCGAACGTGGGGCTCTTATTTCCTGCTGATGCTATTGCTAGAGCCAGGCATTATCTTTCAATGACTTCGGGGGGACTAGGTAACTTTTGAAAATTTTCAATTTTGGTTCTATTACAGAACCTGTATAAAATCATTTGAATTGACGTGACTTGTCAAAATTTATTCTTACACTTAAAGGAAATGTATCAAGAATAGATTAAATCATTATTAGCCACCATATTATTTAGTGGGTCGTTGTAACGGGGAAGATGGTGTGTCAAATGTTTATCAGGCGCTTACAGCGATTCACGCGGACTTCCTGGAATAAGGAAAGAAGTTGCAGAGTTCATTGAGAGACGTGATGGATATCCAAGGTTGTAATACTTGAACCTATGCTTTAGTTAAGGCTGTTTATACTAGATTTATTGAATTCAAAGTGATTATTCAAATTGTTGCATTCATGGCAGTGATCCGGAACTCATATTTCTAACAGATGGTGCCAGCAAAGGAGTTATGCAGATTTTAAATGCCATTATTCGTGGCCCGCATGATGGGGTAATTTTTCGTGGATCTTCTTGTACCCTTGTGTATTTTATGCTAGATTATTGACAAATTTGTTTCATAGATTTTGGTCCCTGTCCCACAATATCCTCTTTACTCGGCGACAATATCTTTACTGGGTGGTTCTCTGGTTCCATATTATCTTGAAGAGACTGCGAATTGGGGTCTTGACATTGTGAACCTTAATCAGTCCGTTGAAAAGGCTCGCTCACAAGGAATTACGGTAATCATTTGTTTGTGTTTCTTCTTAACATTGACATATAAAAAATCTGATGTATTTTACTATTCTGTATCTTATAACTCTGTGTTTCTGGTAAGGTAAGAGCCATGGTGATCATAAACCCCGGAAACCCAACTGGACAGTGTCTGAGTGAAGCAAATCTCAGAGAAGTGTTGAAATTCTGTTACCAAAACAATATGGTATTGATTGGTGATGAAGTTTATCAACAAAATGTGTACCAAGACGAGCGACCGTTCATAAGTTCAAGGAAGGTAAATATAATCTTATAAAATTATGTTAAATACTATCCCTTAATTTTCATAGATCTTTTATGCACTGATTGCTTTTTCTTGTACAATACTCAACAGGTTCTGATGGATATGGGACCACCAATAAGCAAAGAGGTTGAACTTGTTTCTTTTCATACTGTCTCAAAAGGTTATTTTGGAGAATGCGGGCAACGTGGTGGATACTTCGAGCTGACCAATATATCTCCACAGGTTTAAATCGAAATATTAGATTTTATATGACATCTCAAGGTTTTAGGGCCTTAATGTATCTATGTCTGCAGATAGTCATAAATACAGACATGCTTTTGAGTTCCTTTCTCATGCTTGTGACTTTGGTTATTTCAGACAGTAGAGGAGATATACAAGGTTTCCTCCATATCACTCAGTCCTACCGTTCCTGGACAAATATTTGTAAGTCAAATGATGTCGAATTTTCAGATAGGATTATGCAACTGCTAATAAGATGATTTCTTCGGCTTACATTTTTTAAAAACTGTGCTAGAATCTTGTTTGTTCTATTATTCCATTTGTAGATGGGACTTATGGTGAATCCTCTTAAACCTGGAGATATCTCGTACGAAAAATTTATTAGCGAGAGGTATGCTTCTTGTACCCTTATCATATATGCAGATATGTGACTTCTCATGATTGTTTTTTTGGTCTCGATTCAGCAAAGGTATCCTCGAGTCACTGAGGAAGAGGGCTCGGATAATGACAGATGGATTCAATAGCTGTAGAAATGTGGTTTGCAATTTTACAGAAGGTACAGTACATTTAAGAGATGGTGAATAACCAATCGTCCATAGTTTTCCAGTTTCTTGACTGAAGAAAATTCATTGATTCGGGTCCAAATGTAAATTCAGGAGCCATGTATTCCTTCCCACAAATACGCTTACCCCCAAAAGCGATAGAGGCTGCTAACAAGGCCGGTAAAGTACCTGATGTTTTCTACTGTCTCAAACTTGTTGAGGCAACGGGCATTTCCACCGTCCCTGGTTCAGGTTTCGGGCAAAAGGAAGGGTGAGTTTACCCATATTTAACCAATATTTGTGTCCTTATGTTCTAGTTTATATGAATTCCATTTGAAACGACGCTTATTGAGCAATTTGTAATCAGGGTTTTTCATTTAAGAACCACCATCTTACCAGCTGAGGAAGATATGCCTGAAATTATGGCAATTTTCAAGAAATTCAACGACGGATTCATGGACCTGTATGAAGACCACAAAGGCTATTCCAGAATGTAAAAAGGTGATGGGAGTTTTCCAGATCGCCTTCACGAACTAGATCTCACGCTCCGTGTTTCAAAGTTTTATCATATACTACTGTTGTATATCTCATTTTGTTCAAGAACACATGAATCTTATAGTTAAGTGTTGTGTTGAATATTCTACATTCGACAGACAAATTGGTGGTTTTTTTGTGATGATATATTAGTTCATGTTTCCTGGCATTAGGGATGTACGTTGGTGGGTTTGGGTGGGTAGACATTAAAAAATCACCAAACCTAATGCATGTGGATAACTGCTATGTTATTAAATCGTAACTGCATAATAAATATATAAAATCGCATAGTTCAGGTGGGTGGGGGTGGTCAACTGGTTATTTACTATCGATAATAATAAAACAGAACTAAAATAAAATAAAATGATAGATTAATATAAAAAACAATAAAAATCGAAAATCATGTGAACTAAAATATTATCCGGAACATAATTATCAAATCCCTTATAAAAAACAAATTAGGTTAAAATGATATATTATCAATCATATCACTAGTCCCGTCCTAAAACTATATATAACCAAATCATGTATTAAAACTGAAATTGAAAATTTGCTCATAACATTTACAAATAAAAGTCATTTAACCAATTTTTTTTTTCAATTTCGGCAGGCCGGCCCGCCTCGTGTCGGGTTGAGTTGAGGTTTATCAAACCCGCCTGAAGACGGGCTCAAATGGGCTGGGCTCGTTTGTGCCGTGGGTTAGATGGACCAGTCCGTTTGGGTTGGGCTGATCCATTTTGATAGCTCTAGGTGGATAGGTGGCATGGACCTGATTCAATTTGTTGTTCTAGCCATGATTGAAAGACTTATAATCAAGTTACATAAATCTTTCATGACTGTTAAAACCATTATAAATTCCAATACAAGTTTTCTCTCAATTAAATTATTTTTTTTTCTAATTAATTATTTGGCCTTATATAAGCACGTTAATATTTGTTCTATGAGATAAGTGCATGAACTTATGATCAATTAATTAGTTTTAAAGACGTATTTAATTAGCTTATTCCTGAGTCATTGAACTTAATCAATTTGGTCGACTCTTGGTATCACCGGCTTAAGGTTTTTTGACTTGTGAAATATAAGTTATTCGATAATCTAAAATTTATTTAAAAAATTCATAGTTACTCGATATACACCTTGAATAATAGTTATTAATATAGAAAAAAAACTTGACAATTATTTCATAAAAATTCATGAGCTAATTACAATTTACCTCATGTCGTATCGATAATATACAATTCTATGGTTTATAAATAGACATTTTGCCCACGTATTGTATCATTAATAGACAATTTACCTATATAATTTATAAATATACAGTTTAATATGCATTTTTACCTCCATGTGGTTTGTAAAATATATCACACATGACGGGTTGTTTACACCTATTTACAAACCACGAAAATAAACTGTGTATTTTCAAATCACACGGTTATAATTTAACGTGTCATTGTCGATAACCCAAAATCCATAGCTCAAAGGAAACAATAGGCGCCAAAGCCCAATACGTCCCCACGTTACGAATTCTTCGGCTCCGTTTCTTCCATCAGATTTATATATATACTATGAAACTCGAAAAAAAAAAAAAAAAGTATTCATATTCACTCCCTTTCTGAAAATTCTTATCACATTGTCACACGGACTTATCCTTTGAACCAAGAAAATTTTAATTCAGTTTATTCCAACCCTTTTGCTTTCAAGATTTTCCCAATTCCGGTTTCTTCATAATTTCATAGATTTTTCAAAAATCTTCGCAAATCTCGATACTAAATCAAGATGGGTATTTTGGAAAAGGCCAATCAACCCGACGAAGACATTGTGGAGCATGAAAGACGTAGAATTGCTGTGATATCTCTGTGCATTCCAGTGAAGCCGATAATAATGGCAGAAACAACACTGAAAAAATGCGATGAACATGAAGAAGAAGAAGAAGAAGAAGAAGAAGAAGAAGAGGAGGAAGGTTTCAAGACTCCAACTTCTGCTAGTTCGAGAATTCCGAGAATACTGCAATGCCCTCCAGCCCCGAGGAAACGAAACCCATCTTCTCCAATTTGCTATCGTAATGGAAAACGTAAAAAAAATTCTGAACACAAGGTTCAGAAGAATTATTGCTAAATTACTACTTTATAGGTTAAATAGGCTACTTCTTAGCTGCCCATAGAGATCTCTATCAGGAGGAGAGTTTGAATCAATAATCAAGATTTATCAATATATTGGTCTCATATTAAAAAAATAAAATATTGATAAATTTAGGTTATTGATCTAATTTTTAAGATAATATTTTATGAAATAGTCAAGAATAATTCGTAATTATATTAAATATGATCAAATTTATTATATTATACTGTTTAATTTCATGATTACATTTATTTATTGATGCTTAGAATAATAAAAAAAAATTCTTCTTTGTTTTTGAATTTCTTTTTCCATTCTATAGTTCTGAAGTTCTTCGATCATCTGTTTTCCCCCCATAACAAACAGGTTAGGTTTTACAATAATATTAAATTTAATTTATTTTTTTAATAATTTTTCTTTTAAGGGAAAATTTCGGGTCGGTACCATTTGGTAAATGATTTTTCGACCCAGTCACAAAAAAAAAAATTCTTCAACTAGGTCCACTTTTGGTCAAAATGACCAAAATAGTCTTCTGTCTTCCTTAAATCACATAATCCAAACTTAAAACCCTAGTCTCCAACTCTCACATTAGCCACATGCCACAACCACCAACGCTAGTCGTCGGAAGTTGTCGCTCCTCCCATGGCGTCGGAGCTGCACGCACTGGTCGCGAAGAAACAAAAACAAAAAAGTTGTGCAAGAAGACAAAATCATCGCATTCTTCTGTTTATCATCTATTTACCGATTGATTTTGTTTTATATTTCAATTTTTTTGTAATGACTGTTTGTAGATTTTTAATGTGAAACGTAAAAGTATAATGTATTTGAGATTCGATCAATTGTTTGAATGAAAATTTATATTTATTATGAATTTCAATTTTATTGTAATGATTGTTTGTAGAATTTTAATGTAAAACTCAAAACTATATGTATTTGAGATGTTCGATCAATTGTTTGAATGAAAATTTGAGAATGTAATGAAATTGAAACCATTTGTGCATGTAATTTACATGCACCGACAACTCATGAGTCTATCGGTGCATGTTACATGCACCGATAGACTAAGTGGTGCATGTAATTTACATGTACCAACAATTCATGAGTCTATCGGTGCATATAATTTACATGCACCGATAGGTTTAAAGGTACATGTAAGTTACATGCACCACTGAGTCTATCGGTGCATGTAATTTACATACACCGATCGACTCGGTGGTGCATGTAATTTACATGCACCAACAGCTCATGAGTCTATCGGTGCATGTAATTTACATGCACCGTAGACTCATTGGTGCATGTAACTTACATGCACCTTTAGACTTAGGTGTTGCCTTCGTATTCAGTTTGTTATTTCACATCACGGGCCTTCTATTTCAATTTGCTATTAATTGAAAAAAAAAATTAATGAGGAAAAAATGTTTCATATTCAAAATTATATATAAAAAAGACTATGTTTTTGCTTAAATACAATATAAGTCTATTGGTGCATCTAATTCACATGCACCAACTTGCTAATTGACTGGTTATACTACTTCACGCTCATTATTTGCGAGACTCGGATTGGACTGATTATTTTTAATTTTGTCATGACTTAGACTATAAATGCTGCTATATGCACTCCAGCGGATTACAATAAGTGTCTCGTACATTTCCCCACTTGTGAAATCTATGGCAAAATGTTGTGTTCTAGGTAGTTTGGTAGAAGAATTACTAAGAAGATGCAAAAATAGAGAGAATAAGAATTTTACAGAGAAGGAAGAAACTTGTTAAAGGGGTTATGTCTCCCTTCATTTTCATTTCACTATTATATGTTTGTGTAATACAACTTTCACATTACAATCTTTTCCTCATCGTGTCCTTCACCAAGACTTGAAGCCTCAAAACTTGCCAATGCAAATGTTGAGTCTACCGGTGCATGTAAATTACACGCACCGATAGACTAGCGGTGCATGTAATTTACATGTACTGCTATGCGTTACTTGCTTGTTGATCTTATAACAAATTAAAGATGCAATATATTATTTTAGAAATTAAATTTTATTATGGATGAGTATATAATATATGATAAATTATTGAATAATCTCATAACAAAAGTATATTATTTTTCAAATGATAATATATTACACATGCGTGACTTAACTTTGAAGTGTTATTTGTGATCGTCTTTAACACTTATCGTATGATACTGGTTTATTATGTAATTTGAGAACCAATGCAGATGTTGAGTCTATCGGTACATGTAATTTACATGCACCGATAGACTATCGGTACATGTAAATTACATGCACCAGTAGATTAGCGATCATGTAATTTACATGCACCGTTATGTGTTGCTTGCATGTTTAAGCTTGTTAGTTCTTCAACTTTGATTTGGGAAGATAAGATAGTGCTACATCACTGATATATTGTCAGGAATTTGATATACGCATCGTTTATGTTATTATAGATCCTTCCACTAATGTAGTGACATGATGTCTGGAAGTTTAGAAATGAAAACAGTATGTAAACAAATGAAATGGAATTTTAGAGTCTATCTTTTACTTGGTATGTTGTACATAAACAAATGAAAATGGAAAAAAAATAAAATCAAAACCTTTGGAATGAGATGATATGTTGTTATCTTTTCCAAATTTGTTAAAAAAAATTGTTTACGTAAAGAGACATTTTAACAAACACATAATGTCAGGATCGATTTCGGGGGTGGGTTGTCATTCCACACCCGAGTTCAACCAACTTGAGCTTCAATAGCTCGTGTTCTTGAAATAATTGCACCGAGAGATTATATCGAGTTCGGTTACAAAACGAGTGGAAGACACTTGTTGGAATCGAAGAGGGGAGGGGGGTGAATGAGATTCCTTGGCTACTTTAGCTTTTTAAAATGAGTTTGCAAAATAAAAGAGTTTGCGCTTGCGAAAGGCTTAAGTCAATCGATAAATAAAAGAAATGAAGAAATAAATAAATAAATGCGTAGTGTAATAATGCGGTAAATGACAAGGATATTTGTTATAGAAGTTCGGCGATGAATCGCCTACGTCTCCTCTTCCCGGTTAGATAACCTCCAACCGAGGTTCCACTAGAACAAATGGTCTTGGCCTTGAGGGCTCCAAGTTAGCCACAATACAACTCTTCCCAAGTTTACAAAGCTCTTCCCGAGCACAATACTCTTCACGAGTACACAAAGCTCTTCACGAGCTACCAACACTCTTCACGAGTCTCCTTGGACTTAAGGGCTCCAAGGATAGCCACAACACATGCACCAACTATACTTGTTGATGACTTTACAATTTTCAACTTGCTTTGGTGTTGGAGGACCTTTACAATGAATTCAACAAACACCTTCACGGTGTACCAACACGAAGAAAACAAGACTCTATCAAAAGAAGTGAATTACAAACTCCAATACAACAACAATGTATGGAGATTGCAATGCTATAATAAATTTGACTTTAGCAAAGCTTTGATGAAGTTTGTAGGCTTGTTTCTTATCTTCAAAATGCTCCAAAGCATCAATATTTATAGTGTAGGAGGTCCGCTAGGCTCGTACTAGCCGTTGCTACACATAAGGCTGAAATCACTCCTCGATCGCCTCAGCCATCGCCTCAGGCGATCACCATCGCCGCGCCCCAACGGTCAGCATAAATCACGCATCGCCTCAGGCGATGTCCCGATCGCTTCAGGCGATCCAAACCAAAATCCAATGCCGTAGCCTCAGCAGCCTAAAATCTTGTATCGCCTCAGGCGAAGTCCACATCGCCTCAGGCGTTCAAAGCATCGCCTCAGGCGATCAGCCCATCGCCTCGGGCGAACTCCCCCTGCACGCGAGCCTCAGCATCGCCTCTGTCGATGTGCGTGGTGATGCAATCCTGGCTGCCATCGCCTGGGGTGATGGTCACCATCGCCTGGGGCGATCCAAGCCAGATTGTGCACACTTGATTTTCTTCAATCAATCCACTTTTTAATTAAATAATCTGCACACTAAGTAAAAACATTAGTATAACAAACACAAGTTTTGTTGATCATCAAAACTCAAAAATAAACCGGAGATAAATTAAAGCGTTAAACACAACCATGCGTTTAAAGCTCAACAATCTCCCCCTTTTTTATGATCACAAAACTTGATAAACTTGAATATGTAATATGCATGAAATGTGAGTAAACATGACTCCCCCTTAACAATTGCATAGCACATACAAGATTACCAAGTAAAGCATTAAACAAATAACTCTCTCACTCAAACCATGCATACATAAGCTCTCCCCCTCAAACTATGCATGAGTTAAGCTTCAAGTTTATCACAAAATTCTCCCCCTTTTTGTGATAATCAAAAAGTACAAAATTTAAATAAACATAGCATAAATATGTTGACACATATCCATATTTTAACAATTTACACATGTTCCTCATCAAGCATGTAATAAGCATAACAAGCCTAAGATTAAATCGTCGAGAGGACCAAAAAACATGTGTTTAAGGCAATCAACAATAAATTCTAAATGTTGAAAAGTGTGCATATGTTCTACCATGAGTTCATGCACTTATGCTCAATAAACATTAAAGATGTCAAAGCATTATTAGATAAGTTAATTGCACCGAGAGATTATATCGAGTTCGGTTACAAAAACGAGCGGAAGACACTCGACATAACCCACTCTATAACCGATTAAACATTTGAAAGACATTTTAAAGATATGCAAGTAAAGTAAATAAACAAGCATTTGTTTATGGAAGTTCGAAGGTGGTGTAATCCTTCTACGTCTCCCATTCTTCCACCTCATGGAAGGATTCCACTAGAAGACTTTGATTTATACAATCCCGTTGTACAAACCCGATCCAGTTGGGAATTCCCCATCCAACTAGAACTCCTAGCAACTCAACTATGTATGTTCTTTAATGTCTCACATACAAAGACCTCTCATCGGTTGTGATAAATCATCAACCGTTACAATGATATTCACTCATCTATTAAGCTCACAAATACAATGAATAGAGTGAATACAAAGGCACAAATGATTCCATAATGAATCTGATACAACAAGGTAAGAGGTGCCAAAGGTTTGAGGCGTGCTCTTCATTTAGCAGCTTTTGTCTTTTAAGTTTCTCAATTGAATCCCAAGTGGGTTTGCTTTGGAAGGCTTGGATTGATCTTTAATCAACTGTTATGAGCTTCCAAATCATGTATATATAGCCCCCAAGTAATGATATATACATTAGACACAAGAATATGCCCGTTGGAAAAGGTTTTGCATCATTCCCAAGCTTGCAACGGTCATATTCTGGTTTCTAGGCTCTTTGTATTTCGGACCGGACTGGCCGGATCAGCTTGGACAAATCAGTCTGGTCGGATCAGCTTGGACAAATCAGTCTGGCCGGATCAGCTTGGTCTGGACAGCTCAGTATGGTCTGGATCAGTCTGGCCGGATCAGTCTGGACAATAGCTTGATACAAAACAGACTGATAAACTTGATCTTCTGATCTGTTACTTGTAGCTCTTGATTCTTTGATTTATGGGCAAAGTGATCTACATGAAAGTTGTAGCCCTTTCTCTTAGCTTTCCACGGAATCAAGAATCGATCAATTTCGAGTTTTTATGAGAGAGTTATGCTCGAAATACAAGGCGATGCTCCTGGTGTCTATTTGCTGGATGCAGCAGCACATGACGTGACATGCAGAAGCTTTTTGGACATCTTAACGTCCGATTCAGTCTTTGACTTCCAAAGATGACTTGTAGATCATTGTCTTAGCTTTCCAATCCATACTGAATCGTTCCGTTCCGATAAGCGAGCTTAGAGTTATGCCCAACAGACTGACAGTTACTTGCTGAAACAACTTGCTGTTTCTTCGCGGTACAGCTCGATCTTGCAGGCGTCGTTTCTCCTTGATAACATTCGATTTAGCCGATCTGTTGTGAAATATGACTTTTAGTATTTTGAGTTGGCTGTTCAACCTCTTTGGAATCAAGCCATTTCGATATCCGAGCTATGAGATATGATCGAAACAATTCGCTCTGTCAGGATTTCAGTCTTGGTCCAGCTTGATATTTTCAAGCTACTTCTTTGTAATTCATCAAGCTCTTAATCATGATCTATGAACTGCACACTTGATGAATTATGTTAGAAACACATTAACAAGTTTTGTTAACATCAAAACCAAGATTATTCGGGTTTCCAAAACCCAACAATCTCCCCCTTTTTGATGATCACAAAACTTGAATAAAAATATGAACATTAAAGCACAATGTTGCATAACAAGATCATATTTTTTAAACAACATATTTCTCCCCCTTTTTGTGTGAATAAAAAAGGAAGACAAATAAAATTTACTCCCCCTCAAGGATTGAGATTAAAACTCACCCCCTTAATTTTAAAATGTTTGAAAATTTGAGCAAGTGAGGGGCAAATGAGTTAGGCTAAAACAAATTAAAAAAAAAAAGCAATGCACATTAATTTTTGAATAAAAATAACCTCATTTGATGATGGATGAAGCATACTTGGCAACAAATTTGAATTTCTTGACAAAACTCAACAATGTCCATTTCATCTTTCAGCGGTGGCAGCACACTTAGTCCAACTTTGCAGAATAAACTGTATCTCCACGTGAAGAATTAGGCTGCAAGACATATACCGTTGTGATCCTCTATGAGTCTATTTTGCAACGCAAAAAAAACGGTTTGTCATTTGGACATCCGAGCAAGAAGTTATGCCAATGTTCCCAAAGTCACTGCAAGCTGTCAGAAAAACTAAAATGCTTCGAAAATTGTTAGATAAAATCTCAAAATAAAAATTTAAACTTAAAATGAGTTTAGAACAGTTTGAACGAGAATTTGAACATTTAAAATAGATTTTAAAATTATTTCGTGCAAAATGAATGAAATGAAATTGATTTTTATGCTAAGAATTTTCATACACCTTATTTTGAAAAAATATGCTATTAAAATATTTCATGCTCATGAGAAACTTTTGAAAATGATTTTAAAAGATATCCACTAAAAAAATCGGTTAAAATGCTTTCCAAGAACAACCCGCTCTGATACCACTTGTCAGGATCGATTTCGGGGGTGGGTTGTCATTCCACACCCGAGTTCAACCAACTTGAGCTTCAATAGCTCGTGTTCTTGAAATAATTGCACCGAGAGATTATATCGAGTTCGGTTACAAAACCGAGCGGAAGACATTCGACATAACCCGCTCTATAACCGATTAAACATTTGAAAGGCATTTTAAAGATATGCAAGTAAAGTAAATAAACAAGCATTTGTTTATGGAAGTTCGAAGGTGGTGTGATCATTCTACGTCTCCCCTTCTTCCACCTCGTGGAAGGATTCCACTAGAAGACTTTGATTTATACAATCCCGTTGTACAAACCCGATCCAGTTGGGAATTCCCCATCCAACTAGAACTCCTAGCAACTCAATTATGTATGTTCTTTAATGTCTCACATACAAAGACCTCTCATCGATTGTGATAAATCATCAACCGTTACAATGATATTCACTCATCTATTAAGCTCACAAATAAAATGAATAGAGTGAATACAAAGGCACAAATGATTCCATAATGAATCTGATACAGCAAGGTAAGAGGTGCCAAAGGTTTGAGGAGTGCTCTTCATTTAGCAGCTTTTGTCTTTTAAGTTTCTCAATTGAATCCCAAGTGGGTTTGCTTTGGAAGGCTTGTATTGATCTTTAATCAACTGTTATTGAGCTTCCAAATCATGTATATATAGCCCCAAGTAATGATATATACGTTAGACACAAGAATATGCCCGTTGGAAAAGGTTCTGCATCATTCCCGAGCTTGCAACGGTCATATTCTGGTTTCTGGGCTCTTTGTATTTCGGACCGGACTAGCCGGATCAGCTTGGACAAATCAGTCTGGCCGGATCAGCTTGGACATATCAGCTTGGGCAGATCAGTCTGGTATAGACAGCTCAGTCTGGTCTGGATCAATCTAGGCAGATCAGTCTGGCCGGATCAGTCTGGACAATCAGCTTGATACAAAACAGACTGATAAACTTGCTCTTCTGATCTGTTGCTTGTAGCTCTTGATTCTTTGATTTTTCTGGGCAAAGTGATCTACATGAAAGTTGTAGCCATTTCTCTTATCTATCCACGGAATCAAGAATCGCTCGATTTCAAGTTTGTATGAGAGAGTTATGCTCGAAATACAAGACGATGCTCCTGTTGTCTGTTTGCAGGATTCAGCAGCACATGGCGTGACTTGCAGAAGCCTTTTGGACATCTTAACGTCCGATTCAGTATTTGACTTCCAAAGAGGACTTGTATATCTTTGTCTTAGCTTTCCAATCCATACTGAATCGTTCCGTTCCGATAAGCGAGCTAAGAGTTATGCCCAACAGACTGACAGTTACTTGCTGAAACAGCTTGCTGTTTCTTCGCGGTACAGCTCGATCTTGCAGGCGTCTTTTCTCCTTGATAACATTCGAACTAGCCGATCTGTTGTGAAATATGACTTTTAGTATTTTTCGTTGGCTGTTCAACCTCTTTAGAAGCACGCCATTTCGATATCCGAGCTATGAGATATGATCGAAACAATTCGCTCTGCCTGGATTTCAGTCTTGGTCCAGCTTGATATTTTCAAGCTACTTCTTTGTAATTCATCAAGCTCTTAATCATGATCTATGAACTGCATACTTGATGAATTATGTTAGCAACATAATAACAAGTTTTGTTAACATCAAAACCAAGATTATTCGGGTTTCCAAAACCCAACACATTATGTGTACCAAACTTGAAATAAAAGTTCACTGTTAATTAAATCCAAAAATACCATAAAAACAGCAAACACCATTGCCGATTTCCCAGAACACGCGGCCATCACCAACTCTCACGACGATGAAGAGATAATTCAACTATGGGTATTTTTGGAATATTAAATGACTAATTGGATTAGGGTTTCATAAAAATGGACTTAGTTGAAAGAAGATTCTCACAAGATGAATTTAGTTGAAAAGAAAATATTTTGCTAAATTTAGTTGAAACATGTTTTGAAAAATGGAACATATGTGTAATTTCCTCTTCTTTTAATGATTATCTTTGTTTATATTTATTTTATACGGTGAAATATTAATTTGAACTCTTGTATGTGGCGGTTGTGTATGATTAGACCTGACCACGATTTAATCGTCGGTTCGACGGTTAAAAAAACATCTACCCTTAACATTAATCCTTGACGGTTCCGGTTCCGGTTCATTAAACGTCGGTTACGGTTACGGTTAACCAACGGTTACAGTTTGACCCTTATTTTTTTTTTAAAAAATAAAAATATTATTAAAATTTGAAAGAAAGTGTAAAAATTGTTTGAATATGTTTTCATCCATGGATTAAACATAAAATAACGTGAAATAAATTAAAGCACAGATAATCAAAATTAAGATATATTTGTTTGGTTAATATATATAAATTATAGCATTATATTTAGATCAACAAGACTCTTGTAATTTAGTGGTTGAAACTAATTATTCAAGTTGGAGGTCCTGAGTTCAAAATCTACACCAGAAAATATATCTTAAATATAAAAATGTAAAAAAAAAATTAAAATAAACCTTGAACCGCATGTTAACCGACTGTCCACAGGTTAGCAAAATTATAACCCTTAATCGGCCCTTCTATAAATGAGCCGATTGCGGATCCGACCATTTAAACCATTGACTTAGTTAATCGGCCCGTTGATCACGGGCCGGTTCCATGTCACTGACGACCCTTGGTTGGGTATAGGAATGACTGGTAAATTGACGTAAGTAGTGAAAATTAGATTTGCTTTCTTGATTTGAGTTGATTTGAATAAATTTTAATTTTTTCAGTGATCCTGTACGAGAATTTTCTGATCATGTTTCCATTTAAATGACAATGGCAATGAGATAATCTAATAATATGTTATTTAAGTTTTTTGAGCATATCAAATTCTTTTCTAAATTTGGATATTTAAAACCTTTCGTTTGATTGTAGCTAATAAGACAATCATTGATAGCTTAACCTACACACCAAACAATAAATAATTCGTTTTTTAATTGGGCGAGTGACTAAATCAATTTTTTTGCGTCAATCGCGATTTTAATTTGAATCTGCCCAAAGCGGACATAAACTCTTATCCATATCGATTAGGCCGAAAAACTCCAAAACACTAAATAATTAATCACATTACATAAATTATATATATTCAATAATTTTTATCACTCATATTACACGTATATATAGTTCGATCATGTCACATCACCTACCAAACATTACCTTTTTGTCCACATAATCAGTTAAGATAAAGACAAATTCTCTATAATTTAGATCATTAGATTTATTAGATCTAATTAATACATGCGGAGGGCAACTGATATTATCAAATCTCGTTAATTATTATTATTATATTAAATAAGTTATTAATTAATTCTTATTTTTCACAGGTTAAATTATTAATTAAATGGCGTATAGGCATCCATTAACTTTATTTTGTGCATATTTAACAAAGTAAATAATATAGTTTAAAGTAATTAAGTATGTTGCTAAATTCTAATTCATTTTGTTTAAGCATCAAGCATCGAGTTACTGTCTCATAATTGAGTGAAATGGATATATTATACGGTATGTGATCGATTTTTTGAGTGGAAAACTAATTCTGTGCGTGCAAGCTGGTTTTGACATTTTGGAGGGTTTAGTTTCTTTTATTATTTTATGTTTCTTGTTCCAAGTTTGAGTCGTGAGTTGGGTTAAAGTTCAACTTTTGGGTTAATAATTTGTCCAAATTATTTAATTGTTTTTTATTTTTAATTAACCACGACTATTTGACGAATAACGATGGAACTGGAACTACAGCCTCTACAACGCCCTCCGCAACCGCATCGACGAATCATGTTGCGTAGTGCCTTGTGTGCAGGGATATTGTTGTACCTCACGCTTCTAATAACTATGACCTTTCCAAGTCTCCTTTAGCTGGTGAAATCTGTGGTTCTGTTTCAGTTCTCTATTATTTTTGCCACAAGTATCTCGATTTTCAAACTTTATACAATAAGACAATAAATATAACTACAGAATTGAATCTGCCAATGCAAATGATTGTCGCGTCGAAATATGCCACAGCTGGATAAAACTGCTCAAGAAATTCTTGGATATAATTTTCACCATTAAGTTCATCGCTAGGAAGAAGTTCCTGTCAGTAGTACGTCTAGTGCTATCGATAAGTTTGAACCACTGGCTTCCTGGATCGCAATTGTGGTCTTTGTTATCCAAGCATTTGCAACTATTAGTGACAATCGTGTTATCTGAATCTATATCCAAGCAAACAGTGCTGTCATTTCTAAGCTTTGAAGATAGTTGCATCTTAGAGTCTGAAATAGCTTCCCATTTCGAACTGGCGTCGCTGCAGATAAAACCGAGCTTTGCAGGCTGCTGTATATCATCTGCTTGTAGACACAAATATTTACCCTTTATTATCAAGGTTTTGTGACTGGTATAGCTCCATGCTTCGGCCTTGGAACATGGACCTAAAACCAGTGGTTCTAGCAACGATATCCTCTTGACGCACAGGCCTGTCATAGGATGAAAGAGTATTTTGTGTTCACCTGCTTCAGAGTACCCTGGCCCTGCATTTTTTCACCAAAAACTTTTCATTAGCATCTACTTGAGTTATTGTTTCATGTAGCAGCTACCTGGTTGTCTAGACTGACTATCCATGTCATTTGTAAAAATATGCAATTTACCACCTGTTGTTTGTGTATAGGTACAAACCCCCCCCCCGTCTATACCCTGTTTGCAAACCATAGGGGTAACATGTCAATTTTGAAAACCACAAGGGGTTAAACTGCCTATTTACAAACCACATGGTAAAGTGACTATTAGAGATACCACATCGGGTAAAATGCTTATTTACAAACCACAAGTGGTAAAGAGTCTACTATTGATACCATATAAGAGTAAATTGCAACTATTTTAACATTTGAATTCAATTTCAAAATTCTTAACCAGCTCGAATATGGCTTGGATATTCAAACATTCTGGAGCTCAGCCAAAGTTTTCGATGATTTGAATAGGAAATGAATAATTTCGAGCCGATTCGAAAAGATAAAAAACACATATAGATTTGTTGATACCCTTGGCGACAACCATATGTTAATATTTCTCCAATCCTTGACAAACTGAGAAGTCAAGAAACTTGCTGTGTATATCTTGATAACTTATGAATTACCTCTAAAAGGATACTGAAGAGCAGATATCTTTTGAAGCAAACTTATGTTTCTTACTTCATTCCAATCCCGATTATATACTCCATAAGTTTCATCAAATCCAACTACTCCATCTCTAAGATAATAGCTCCCAGTAAGTGCCCACAATGCCCATTCCACATCTAATTCAGCTGCCCACCCCAAAAAGCAATTCAAGTACCTGTTGTCATTGACATTAGTACCCCTCATCTCCACCCCAAACTCACTCAAAAACAACGGATACCCTTGGTCTAACAAGAAACATGCCTTCCTCTTTATGTCATTTACTAATTGGCCACATAATTGGTTCGGGTTTCCTGTTTGCCATGCATTGCCGTCTGAGAAACCATACCAATGAAGCTCAAATACAGTCTTGTTGGTGAAACTTAAACTCACTGGTTTCTTATAGAGAAAAGAGAGATCTCTGTCAAATTTCAACCCTGATAAAATGATGAGAACATCAGGGTTTGCTGCGTGCACTGCTTCTGCTCCTTTCTGCATGTACCTATTCGATTATAATGACATTAACAGAGCTTTTATTATTGAATATAAGTAAAGACATGAATTCATACAAATAAGAAATGGAAAGAACAATAATTTGGGATAAAGGTATCAGCTGCTATCACAAAGATCAAAACATTATGTTTGAGTTATTGTACAGTTAAAATACTCGAGTTGAAACATTTGTTCGCTACGGTTGTTGATACAATAGGAGATTCTTGGTTCTACCATTAATATCATAGTTCAATTCCATTAAATGCATGTTGGCTTATATATACCAAACAAGGGGATATTTGGACACAATAGGAGATACTTGTTCTATCATAGTTCAATTCGTTCAATTCCAAACAATGGGATATCTGAATATACGTTCAAAGTGTTGAACTTGGCATTACGAATCCTGCAGATAGGGGAGAATTTGAAGTCTTTAACCAATCTTGGAGCAGTTTTCTGTTAATTAACTTGCAGCTCTGGTTATTAGGATTGAGAAACCAGGACTTGAGGTCAAAACTATATCAGTCCTAAATCCTAGAGGAGAGGCTGAAAGACATTACTATAACACGAAGCACACCAAACTTGTCGAATTGGGGCTCAAGACTGACCTTCTTTAAAATTATCTTCTAGACTCGTTGCTCAAGTTTGCTACCAATACAAAGATAGCGTTGACTCGAAACAGATAATGCTCAGCTATTCATGGTGTGGACGAGTAAAGAAGTTCTATGTACTGTTACTGTTACAATCCTTTTTTTTCTTTTAAGAAAAAATTATGCACCCAGTGCACTTCACCAAGATTCTAAAATCAGAACCAACGGCGGCGCCTTCCATTGCTTTTGCTAGAGAGAACTAAGGGATAAAGAAAACATCCGGTTAGGGAAAGCAGCTCCTTCCATTCCATGGCTACTACTGGAATGAATTCCAAGAAAGGGTTTAAATATAGGTTTTGTCTTGAATTTGAGAATTCAAATGAGACATCTTCGGTCTAGAAACCGAGTTCCTTAGCCTTAGTGTACAAAGTTTTTGAAATTTTTTACTTACACTTTTGTGATGAGGAATATCACATGAACCATATTTCTAACACATTGCGTTGTTTGAATTGAACATATTCTAATGTAACATCAAGTAGTTGGGACATTACTACTAACTAAATTCACCTAGTTGCTATATATTTTTCAAATTTGTATTTGTATAATAAGTATACACACCTGTACCAATCATCGACATTTTGTTTAGGGCCTCTGAGTTCATTCCTCAAGCTCATTGCAACTACATTCTTGGTGCCATTGAAAATGGTGGCAACTTTGGTTAGGCCCTCGATCCACAAATCTGGATCGAAATACTTGTCTCCGAAGAACCCATTGCCATCAAGATTGCTGCAACACCATCCGGGCTTGCTCGTGTGGTTATCCAACACGATCATCACCTTGTTCTTTGCAAGACTTGCCACCACTGCCTGAGATGCGTCGATCGAACTTCAACATGAGGTGATTTAAATGTAATAATATCATACGGAAACCTTGTAAATCTTGATAGGATGACGAGAAATCCTTTGAATTGCGTTCAAATTGAAGAATTTAGATTTTCTGTGATGTAAAAAGGATTTTGGGATATGGGTTTCATGTAAGTTTAAAAATCAATTAAAACTCCGTAAGTTAATAGACTTAAAATTGACAAAATCGTATTAATTCAGCCAATGTTAATTTATCAAAATGTTAATTATTTATTAATGAATACATGTTCAAGGGTGAAGACACTCAAAAACTATAATTGCACGCCATTTACCCATTTGTCATTGTCATGGGTAAACCATCAATTTACATCTTGAACCAGTCAAGAATATTAATACTTATTAGATGTTTGAATTAATTTGAGCCATACAATTCTTATAGCCTCTGCAACTTGGATTATTCAGGTGGTTAATTAATCATATCACACTCGTGTCGACGGAAAATACGGACCAACTCAATATAATTGATTTAAGTCGAGCAATAATCACGTGTATTAAATATTGATCATGTATAAATAATGAGACTAACCCGATAAGCACGGATGAGAGTAAGATCAATGATGGATGGATTATTTTTCTGAAAACCTGAGAGGGTGCCTATCAATCCAACGTTCTTGAAAGATTGTCTCACACTAGTAGAAGCCAGAGTATCATTAGTAAACAAGAAAAGTGGCCATGTTAGCCTAACACAGTTAAATCCCATGTCAATTATTTCTTTAGAAATAACATCAACTGGTTTCTTGCTCAGGCCTTCCGCCACCACCACTTCTAGATGTGCCGGCCAATTAACGCAAGCGAGTTTCACACGATGGCCGGATTCATCCACGATCCACCGTGAGTCTGTGGAGAGTACTGGATGACCGGCCACGGCAACTCCGGTGAATAAGAAGAAAAGTGGAGGAGTGACCAAAATATAGAAGCAGAGATGGAAGAACATACTCATGTTTGTTTTTAATTTGTTGTTTTGGATCAAGACTTTTGGGAGGGCATTGAGCGTATAAAAACTATGTTATTTTTATAATAGTGGTGTAAGTTCATGAACGAGTTATTTAAATATATTAGTCATTTTCGAAAGTAAGGATAAGAACCAAGCATGGATCATTAAGTCATAAAGTAAGACATTGTTATAATCTTATCACAAGCTTCGGGCACCATAAGTCAATGCGCTTTTAATCCATAAATAAATACATCTATTTATGAGACTCTGGTCTTATCTAGATAGTAAAGTTTTGTGTCTGTTTTTATGACGACTCGAGTTCGAGTCTTGGTGGTGGTCCAAAAATCTTGTTTAAAAAATCAATTCAAACATTTAGAAAATATTTATTAACATTTTTGTTTTTTTTTTTTCATTTTTGTATTTTAAAATAAATAAAAGAGGAGTAATCCATTTTCAAGTATTTATTTTTTTAGGGTGAGTTATATGGAGCACCTCTAGTATACATAATTTATCATTCTAGTTTAAAAAATAATGTATACCTTCGTTACTTTATATTTTTATGTCAAGTCATAATGGAGATAACTTTAATTTTCCATTTATCCATTACAAATTAGAGATAGTGAATTCGTTATGTAACTATTCTATAGGGGGTTCATCTGTTATTCAAACTAGATGTCAGAAATTGTAATAAAACTATTTTACAATGGACCCATGCCAGATTGAGGCCTGTGATCTGAACTCTTTATTATTGTTATTTATTTTTTATTTTTTTTGCTAAGTAAAAATGAATAGCATTAAATCAAAACAAAGTTTGCAGACGTTCTAAATAGATCAGACATACATGACAAACAAATTCGAGACAAAATTAAGGGAGATGCAAAATAAAACGTTCTCACACAGGGTGCGAAACAAAATCAATCCAAAAATATCTGCCTGATGAGATCATTTAGCTAGGTTATGAGCTGTAGAGTGGGCATCACAATAATTAAAATCAACAGTCCATGATGGGTTGTCACGAAGGATCTTTTGAGTAGCATCAACTTCTGGCATACCCGTCCTTGAAGGTACATGATCTAGTCTATGGATTTGACTAATCGTGGCATCGTAATCACACTCAAAAATGATTCTCTGAAGGTATAGCGTATGAGCCACATTCATCTAAAAAATCATAGCTTTAGCTTCCATAGCCTAAACATCAGAAGCCCAAGTAAGAGAAGTTTTATCCCGAAAAACCACACCCAAATACTCGTGCATAATCCAAGTTGCCACTGGTTTACTTGCACAAAATGTCGAATCAGAGTTCACTTTAAAACAACTAGAGTTAGGAAGAAACCACACGATATGCTGATTGATCATAGGTTTAAAGGAGTTTGGGTGGTGAAGTGCTCCATAGTTTTCGCAACTATTTTCCGAAGAAGGATATGTATATTCACAACATCATAGTTAATATGTATATCATTACGAGGAGCCCAAATTTCCTCCATCGCACAAATTGAGTAGATCAGGAATTCAAGGAAGTAGATCTCATCCAAAGGGGATCCATCGTTAGTGATAAGGAAGTCCAACCATTCCGAAAATGGTCTAGTAGTAAATGAGATCATTCTAAAATTCCACTTGTACATAAACCCAAGCATTACAAAGCATTATGTTATTCAGAAAGAAGATACGAACTCTAAGGATAACATTACAAACCACGTCGAAAAGAGTAACTAAGAGGTCATGGTTCCATAATGGAAGATCCAAAATCATAGGAGCAAACTCTATCCTATATGACAACAATTCGATAGTCAAGATGGTCGTAAGGAGGTTAGAAGTTACAAAGAGACGGAATCCAAAGATCTTCCCAAGTAAGGATGTTGGATTTGTACCAATTTTGAAGCACGTTCTTTTAGCAATAAGGTCATGACATTTGACAATGTCCCTCATAATCCAAGAACAACCAAAGAAGGATTTAGGTGAGTCAAGCAAATTCAAGTTCTCAATGTATTTACCATGAAGCAACTTAAGGCAAATATTATCACCTGCGTTTTGACAAAGACCCCACGTGATTTTAGATACGAGAGCTTTATTGAAATCAGCTGTCCTCCAAAATCCAAGGCCACCGACACTCTTTGGTTTTCATAGATCGTTCCAGGCAATGAGAGGTAATTTTCTTTGTTGGGCCGAAGATCCCCACCAAAAAATGCCGCTTTGTTGTATCAATGGATTTGGATATAGATACCGGGAGCAGACTAGTTGATATGTGGTACAAAGGCACAGATTGAACCACTAATTGAATCATTGTAGCACGCCCAGCTGAGAGAAATGCCGAGATTCCAAGAAGGTAAACTTTTTGTGAAGTGGTCCAAGAAGAAGCTTCCCTTCTAGATTTGGGCTTACAAAAGTACTTTCCCGGATGTTTTAGGGTATGGGAAAATTCCATGAAACCCATCTTGAGCAAAATTTGATCTATGAAAGCATCCGTGGTATTGTTGCTAAAGTGGATAACATATTTCTCAAGGTTAGCTTTAAGCCCAGAACAAGCATGAAGAGTGGATAAAGTATCAGATATGACAATAGCTTCTTCAACTGTTGCTTCCGTGAAAATGATCAGGCCATTAGAATACATAATATGGTTTATCCAAGGACATTTCCTACCTATTCTGATGCCTTTTGAGTACACTCAAACACCTTGGAGGCAATGAGCCTAGACAAGATCTCAAAATAGATCATGAACAGGGAAGGGGAAAGATTTATCACCCTGACGAATTCCACAAGATGGGTAAAAAAAGGCATACGAGGCACCATTAATTAAGAGCAAAATGAGCTTGTAGATATGCAATTGTGAATCTAATTGATGAAATTATCACATAACCCCAAAATTTAAAATCATACAAAGAAGAGGTCATTCAACATGATCATATGCTTTTGCCATGTCCATTTTAATTGTCATGAAATTTTTCACACATTTTTTCGTATTCAGGTAATGCATGATCTCATGAGTGATAATTTTGTGTACACTATATATTTACCTGGAACGAACATCATTTGAAGATGGGAAATGATCTTGTCAATGAGAGGTTTAAGCACAATATAGAGAATTTTTCGAGCTGATTTTATAAACATCATTGCATAAACTAATAGCCCTATAATCTTTTACTCTAGAGGCCAACTCCCTTTTCCGGAATGAGTGCCAAGAATGTGTGATTGATAGACTTAAAGAGTAAACCATGCTCAAAAAAGTGTTGGACAGCTCTCGAGACTTCTAGACCGGTTGTATTCCAAAAATGTTTGAAGAAAAGATTAGGGAAACCATAGGGTCCAGGACAAGAATTAAACTCCATAGAGAATACACAAGCTTTAATTTCAGTCAAGGAAGGTGGAGCAAATGACAAGGTTGTCTTTATCCGAAATTACCCTAGGAAATAAGTCATTCAAATTCTCAGGAAAAGATGGAGGTGTGTGCTTGAAGTTTGAGTAAAAAAGACATTTGAAATAATTCACAAATCTAGAACCAACACCATGGCACATATCAATAACAGAGTCATCAAATAATTATGGACCAAATAGAAGTACCTTTCCGGCAAAAAAGAGTAGAGATGTAGAAAACCTTATATTAGTGTCACCAAGAGCCAGCCAGTTGTTCGATGCTATTTATTGTGACTTTAATTTACCTTGGTAAGTAGTCAAAGATCTCAGGTTCCAATTTTTTAGATGGTTCTTGGCAGTATTGAGTTTTTCACCAGTTTAAAAGTCGGGTTACCATCGCACTGAAATTCCCAAGCCTCGTACACCAAGTCATAACAATCAGTATCAAGTCACATTTGTTCAAAACGAAAAGGTTTCCGCCCTGGCAAGATATTAGGATTGTAAAGATAATGAGAGGTTTGTGATCTAATTTAAGTGATGTGACATGAGTAACTGAATGTCTTGGGTAGCAAGAACCCATTGCTCAGTTGCAACCGCCCTATCAAGACATCCTGGATATTATTGATCACATGCCTTTTGTGAAGGGTTGACCTTCAAAACCTAGATCCACCAAACCAAGAAGATCGAGATTATGCTAAAGATTATTGGAGGAATTTGCTACAAATGGCCGGCCACCCTGTTTTTACTTTGTGCCACAATTGCGTACAATCACCAACAATCAACCAAGGTTCAGAGAAAGAGGCAGAAGTCTCGATTAACTCTTCCCAGAACAGAGATTTAAAGGAGTTTTAGGGGGGGTAATGAACAATAGTAATGATGAATGGATTGTTAATAGAGTGGGGATATGCATTGATGAAGGAGTGGATAAACCATGGGGTAGAGTCAGGGGCGGAACCAGGGGGGTCTGCCGCACCCCCCAGCTAAAGTGGTTTTATATATGTGCTATGCTACTCATACACAAAAAGGCATTGTGGAGTAGTGGTTTGCAACATTCCTTGTCTCTTGAGAGACCCGAGTTCGATACCTTTACTCTGCATTTCTGTAACATTTATTTTTTCCTTCAGCAAAATGTGTTGGCTAATTTTAAAACATTATATAAATTAATTCAAAAAAATGGCAAATTGAAAAGCTTTAACGGAAAATAGTGGAACGTGCACACACATGCATGTTTTTCACTTGATTTTGTTCCTTTTAAAAAAAAAAAAAAATCACCTTTTATTTTAAAAAAAATTAGTTGAAAAAAATTTGACAATTCATAAATATACATTTGAAATATACTTTTGGTAGTCCATAAAATAAAGTCCAAATAAATTATAATATAAAAACATTAACATACATACATAATTATCAATTTATAAGTTATTTAATTAAATAAAAATAAATAAATTATCTTCATTTGCTCAAATTTAGATACTAATAATTGGATTATCCTGATTAAAATATTATTTTTTATCCTTTTATGAAAATTTGATTGCTATAAATATAAGAGGGATGAAGTATTGAATACTTTGGTAATATATTTTATTACTCTTATTTTTCGATAATTTATTTTATATTATATTTTTTTATTCTACTAAATTAATTTTATTTTTATAATCATTTTTTATTAAAATATATGTATAAATATAATATTGATTGTTATTTTTTACATCTATGTCAATTAAATATTTATATATTCTTTGATAATTAATTATTTAAAAATGTTAATTTCGCCCCCCCTAAATTATTTTTCTGGTTCCGCCCCTGGGTAGAGTAAATGACTTGTAGGTTCATAGTGTCCGACCATGCAAGGCATACGCTTGAGCAGAAGAAGTACATAAAAAATATTCGTGAGTTGAGCAGTAGAGAAAAGGTTCAAAAGAGCTTTAGTATTTTGAGTTTTAACTTCGCAGATAAAGATGAGGGGAGGAGAATGATTTTGAAAATGAGTCAGAAGGGAGCTGAGAGCCTAGGGATTAGACATCATGTAAGGCCTCACCACTACAACTACTTTGCATATAAATACACATATATATATATATATATATATTCCTCAAAAGTTCATGCAGTTCTGTCATAACGTAGTTCTACTCCTCTTACTGCTCACCACATCAACCTCTGCCTTAGAATTCCTTTGCCAAAGTCCCTACAGGAAAACAACCCAAAACACATGAGCATGAATACAACATTTAGTATTACTAATAATCACATATTAGTATGTGCAATAAGATAATACATGATACTTCATGTATTCAATATGAATCATTCTTTCCTTGGTTGTCCCTGTTTCACAACTATAATTATCCATTAAAATATAAGTCAACTTTAGTTAATCAATTATCATGGTATTGTCATAAAATCATAGCACAACTAGTATTGCATAACCAGGTATATAATTGACATTTATATCCCTCGCTTCTCGTAATAGCGGCAAATATTCTATTCCACAATACCCCCTTACTTCGTGTAACAACGACAAGTATTCTATTCCACAATACCCCTTGCTTCGTGTAACAACGACAAGTATTCTATTACATAATACACATCGCTTCGTGTAACGACGGCAAGCTAAGTTGCACCGACACTCCCAAAAATCACCACATGTAGTGTCGGACATTCCGCGGACAAAGACACGACAGGACACGGTGTCGGACACGCCACGTGGCGTGTTTGGATCTTTTTTTAAAAAAAAATCCGACACTTTTCGGACACGGCAGGACAGGGCATGGACAAGGCCGGACACGTCGTAGACACGGCAGGACATATGAAAATGATTTTTTAATAAATTTTTTTTAAAAAAATAAGTCGTAGTTTTTTTTATAACAAATATGTTTAAAAAATTATAACTTTTATTTGTATGTTTTAATTAGTGAATGAAATGTCTACAACTTGACATCATTTTCAATTTTATTATTCAAATATTTGATAATTAAAGTTTTTCTTGAATTTTCGTATATTAGGACATAATGTAGAATATATATATAAAAATAAAAATTATAGATGTATCCTAGAAATGTCGTGTCCTGTAATTTTTGAAAATTCGTGTCCCTGTCATGTCGTATCCGTGTCCCTGAATCCATGTTCGTGCAACATAGGCGGCACATACACATCAAATGCTATGGAATTCTTACCAACTAACCTTGAGTTTCACTTCACACAACTTTGTATCTAGATTTCCAAGTTGAAATTCAAGAAAAGATGGCAAGAGGAAGCAAGGGTTTGAAGAAGATTTTTGTAGAGATTTTTAGGTGTTTATTATGTAGTATTTGTTTGCAAATCTGATTTTACCTTAATATAAGCTCCTCCAACATAAACTCAAATACATATGAAATTCAACTCACACACACACCACATTCCAAATCAAATTCAAATGCATGACTACTTGGTACTCAACTACATGTAACTTATGTCCTTCCCACACACAACATAGTGCTCTTGCTCCATATGCAACAACCCATGTAGATGTATGTAAATGTTATCAACTAGCAACTACATAGTGTTTCAACATATAATGAAGGCTCATATACTTTTATATTCTTAGTATACTCCGTTTAACTCGAACGCGAGCTCATATCATCCCGTAATTCTTTCTTAATTATGCAATAATCATTTCAAGCATGTATAAGTCATATCGAGACATTACAATTGTTATCTTTGGGTATCAAAGTTTGCCTTCATCACCATGCATGCTACGAAAACTAATCGAGAATTTGCAATGAAATGCCTCCCTTAATCTCTGGATAATTATCGTATGATCACAACGAGTTTGAAAATAAACCTCCTTGTCTTGTTTTCCTGCGTAAGCTGATTGAATGTTTGTAGGAAATTGTTTCCTAGCAAATGACAACCCTCGTATCATGGAAATAAATAGATGAAGTTTTGACTTCGTACCAAGGGGTACCACCTGTTTCTTCGATGATTATTTCTGCTTGCTTAATTCCTTCATTGAGGATAAGAATCCTTTTGGAAAAGTCTCTTCCTACGATAGTGGTTAGTTTCTCCCCAACTTCTATGGGGAAGATGTCTCGTCAGTACATATTTCGGCTCCTGAATCAGTATAAGCTGCAAAACATTCTGCACGATATTTTTCATATAATATCCCTACTAAGATGTATATTGAGAGTGAACTGATGGTCATTGGATTCTATATCTTTTATCGTCCACCGTGAATTTCACTCCGTCTTGTAATCTTTGCCAGGGTTTGTGTTCCTCGAGAAACTCAATCACAAGAATAAGTCAGGATTCTACCTGTTGTACGTGCAGTGGTTAGATCAATTTCACCAATTTTAAGTGTAAGGGCCCGATGCTAATTAATCCAGATTAACGATGATTAAGCAAACCCAGATAATTAAAAGTGCAAACATGGATTAAGGTATTCCGGACTGCGATGAGTCAACCAACTAGTGGAACATGTTTAGTGCACGAGCATGTGCATGAGCACATGGCACTTGGAAAACGCATGCCATTAATTGAGTTAACTCATGTTTAATACATGATTTTGGACCATTAATCTTGCAAGATGATGATGTATTGACACATGAATTCCACAATACATGAAATGAATTAAAAAACATGCATTAAAGCATGAAAAGCCACGCCTAAATGCAAGTCAATTCAGATTTGGGTTCAAATTTTTATCCAACACTTTCTCTCTCTTCAATCCCCATCGAAAAAAACTCTCCTCCTTCTCTCTTCTACCATTTTCGAAAATTGCAGCTCAACTCCTACCAAAATCCTCTTGAATTTGCAAGTGCATGTCACATGCACAGATATATTTGAATGCTACTAAGCTTGAGGAACAAGATGCACCAAGAATTTTCAAGTTTGGAGAAAGTATATGCAAGATTTTCGAGTAGCAGCAGTTTTGGTGTAGGATTTTCGATCTTGGCTTGGTTTTGTGGATGATCAAGCTTCAAATCTTGAAGATAAATGAAGGTATATCATCATCCTTGAGTTTTATCAACTTTCATGTAGGATTGAGGGTCGAACCATGGTGTTCATTTACGAAGAAGTTGCTGTCAATTATAGTCTGCTAAGACCAGTGCATGAACAGTCTGGTTTTTCGCGTTTTTAGCATAGTTACGTTTCGAATTGGAAATAATGCTCCTATGACAAGTTGTAGTAATTCGTGTTATCTTTAAATGGCCACCGAAATAAGCTAATTTGGATTTAAGATGAAAACGTTATGGTCGTTCTATCAACATGTGTCAAATCTGGAAATTCACTGCATGCGAGTTTCATGCATTTTGTTCTTCGTATTTCTGGGAATAAATGGCAACGAATATGAAGTTTTAGGCTCTAATACGTGTTGTAGTATTCGAGGTTAGCTTGCATTTGGAATTGGCCTCACTCAATTTGGAGCTCATATGAAATAATTATGCTAATTGTACCACATATTGCTCAATCTGGAAAAGGATTTCATACTAGTTTCTAGGCTTGTACGTTTTTCAATTAATGTACACGAAGATGAATTGTTTAGCTTAAAGCTCATAATAGATGTTTTGTTGTATGTTGGGTTATCTTGCATTAGAAACTGGCCTTACATGATTTGTAGTTTCGGTGTGTAAGATATACACTCTTCCCTAGAACCGCTCACTCTGTCAAAACAGAATATGAGTATTTTTAAATCTGGCATACTTTGCTTTGCATGTCCTCAAGATGAGTGAACTAGCTTCTGGACTTGAAGATGACTCTAGTACTTTAAGGTTTCGTGATTTTCTCGCTGGCCTCAAGTCTTTTGGACATCATATAAATTTATTATGATTTTTATACGAAAAAGGGTTGTTGAGCCTTAAAACATGGTTGTGTTTAATGCTTAATTTATCTCCGAATTATTTATTGGTTTTGATGATCAACAAAACTTGCATTTTTTGTACTAATATGTCTACTTAGTGTACAGGGTTATATTGATAAATTGGTTGGGAAGACCAATGGAAGAGAACCCAAGTTATACAATAACATATGTGAGTTCATAGGACAAGCGGTGATTTTTATCAAGGAATCTATTGAGCTTGGACGAGAAGGTGACATCTATTAACAACCAATTTAAGTGTTCAACATGTGTGGAATGATGTTGGAACAATTTCTTATGATGGGATGAAGACCCACAAACCAATGGTCCGTTGGTGGGCAAATTCGTATAGAAGCCAATTGGAGCGCAGTGCAATGTTTTGATTATATCTCTTGGGTCGATGCTCCGAACAAGGTGAATCCAAAGAGGTTGAAAAGCCAACTCAATATGCTAGATTCATATTCGAACATCTCAGTCCAATTCGGATTGCATCATGGAGCAAAATGTCATGGAAGTCATAACAAGTGCAGATTGTAGCAAGGTTTGAGCGACTGTAGCATTTTGGGCATACCTTCTTCATACCTTAATGAAATGTAATGAAATTTTGTACACACCTAGATACGAGGAAGAGCTACAACTTTCATGTTTACCACTATTCTCAGAAATGAGCTTAAGATGATCGAATAGTGCAAAGTTTGAGAGTGCTGAAATCTGGCAGATCACCTCAGGCGATCCGGGCCATCACCTCAGGCGATCCGAGCCATGTTGCGCACCATCGACTGAAGCGATGGCACGGTGTGCACGCTGGCGATCAGATCGCCCCAGCGATGGTCAAGCTCGCCCCAGGCGATCCAGAATGCTTCCTAGGCCATTTTTTTGAAGGGCGATCGCCCCAGGCGATGCACGGAACGCCCGAGGTGATCCAGAACTTTACCTACTGCCTTGTTTATCATTGATGATCGCCCCAGGCGATGGGGAGATTGCCCGAGGCGATCTGGGCCAGATTTGACCGTTAAAGGGTGGCGATGGAGATCGCCCGAGGCGATGTCCGAGGCGACCGAGGAGTGATTTCAGCCTTATGTGTAGCAACGGCTAGTAGGAGCCTTGGGGGCCTCCTACACTATAAATATTGATCTTTTGGAGCATTTTGAAGACAAGAAACAAGCCTACAAACTTCTACAAAGCTTTGATCATTCAAAATTCAAATAGCATTGCAATCTCCATACATTGTTGTTGTATTGGAGCTTGTAATTCATTCTTTTTGTTAGAGTCTTGTTATCTTCGTGTGAGTACACCGTGAAGGTGTTTTGTTGAGTTTATTGTAAAGGTCCTCCAACACCAAAGCAAGTTGGAAATTGTAAAGTCGCCAACAAGTAAAGTTGGTGCATGTGTTGTGGCTATCCTTGGAGTCCTTAAGGCCAAGAAGACTCGTGAAGAGTGTTGGTAGCTCGTGAAGAGCTTTGTGTACTCGGGAAGAGTATTGTGCTCGGGGAGAGCTTTGTAAACTCGGGAAGAGTTGTGTAGTGGCTAACTTGGAGCCCTCAAGGCCAAGATCTTTGATTCTAGTGGAACCTCGGTTAGAGGTTATCTAACCGGGAAGAGGAGACGTAGGCGATTCATCGCCGAACTTCTATAACAAATCTCTTGTCTTTTATTGCTTTAATTTCCATTACGCATTTATTTACTTATTCTTTTTATTTATCGATTGACGTAAGGCTTCCGCAAGCGCAAACTCTTTTAGTTTTGCAAACTCATTTTAAAAAGCTAAAGTAGCCAAGGAATCTCATTCACCCCCCCTCTTCGATTCCAACAAGTGGTATCAGAGCCATTTGATTTTTGTTTTTAAATCAAATCTTTTTTATGGCTAATCTAGCAAATGAGTTTGCTCAAGGTCAATTGACAAATAGACCTCCGCTCTTCACGGGTGATAACTACGGGTATTGGAAAAATAGAATTTCTCTATATATCCAATCCGTAGATTATGACCTTTGGAAGATCATAGTGAAAGGTCCACATATTCCTTAAAGGAAGTTGGGGGAATAAGTACTCCCAAAGAAATGGACGATTTCACTAGAGCGGATATGATTTTAATTTCTCAAAATGCTAAAGCTATTAATATTTTACATTGTGCTTTAGATATGAAGGAGTACAACCGGATCTCGATGTGCTCAACGGCAAAGGAGATATGGGACAAATTACAAATTTGTCATGAAGGAACAAATCAAGTGAAGGAGACCAAGATTGATCTTCTACAACTCAAATATGAGACATTTGAGATGGAGTCCGGAGAAGAGGTGGATTCTATGTTTAGGAGGCTCACCCTAATTATCAACGAGCTTTCTCAACTTGGAGAGAAGTATCCTCCAAAGCAAATATGGAGGAGAGCACTAAGAGCCTTACCAAAGGAATGGGATGCCAAGAGGACGGCCATCATCGAGTCCAACAAAGGGGAGAACGCATCTTATGACCTTGATGAGCTTCATGGCACATTGGTGACCCATGAACTTGAAGTATCTACAAGAAAAGGAATAAAGGAGGATGATAGATCTATGAGAAAGGGGATCGCCTTGGTTGGAAGGAAAGACCATTCCGATGATGAAGAAGACGATGATGATGAAGAGATGATCTTGTTCACAAAGAAGTTCAAGAAGTTCTTCAACAAACATAGCAAGTCAAATACCTCCAATGCTACCAAACAAGAATCCAAAAATGAGGTAACTTGTTATAATTGTCAAGATAAAGGCCATTATGCTAACAAATGTCCTAGGAAGAAGAATGAGGACAAAGGGAAGAAGAAGGCGTTTATTGCCACATGGAGTGATAGCGACTCCGATGAAGAAGAAGCCACAAATCTTTGTTTAATGGCTCTTGGAGATGAAGGAGATGAAAGAGACGATGAGGTACCTTCATTTAATGAATTATTAGATTCCTACCATGAACTTATAGATGCTCTTGGCAAATCCAAGATGGGTAACAAATTACTCAAACTTGAGATTGCTAAGAAAGATGAAGAAAATAATTCATTGAAAAATGAATTAAATTCTTTAAAGGTATCATTTTGCAAATTTAGTGAAAGTAGTTTTAAAATGAATGAATTGCTTGGCTTGCAACGTTGTAGCTTTGATAAAGTCGGTTTAGGCTTCTCAAGCAAATAAAAAACATTTTCAAGCTTGTTTGCCAATGCTAAGCATGATTCTCCTACTTGTAACTATTGTTGTAAAAAGGGTCATACCAAGAACAAATGTAGATTTGCTAGAATCCAATACCAACCTAACAAAAGGTGGAAATGGATTCCAAAGGTGCCAAATGAAGCTAACCTCTAGGACCCAAAAATCAAATGGGTACCAAAGATCCTCCTATTGGAAATTTATTTTGTAGGAACAACCATGGGAAGGAGGATGAAGGGCCAAGCAACTCAAAGGAGGAGTTTATCTTGTTCACCACCATAGAAGAAGCAAGAGGCATTGGACCAATGACAAGAAAGAACTCTAGTCATCGAGGGTAAAATTTATTTTTACATGTTATAAGAGCAATTCAAAATTTAATTGGCACAAATTAATTGTGACCAATAAATTATGAAGCTCAATATTCATTGGAGTAAAATGCATAACCCCTTAGCATAATTGTTTAATGCATGATGTATGCTTATCTTTTTATAGTAAGTAACTTGACATGCCATGTATTCAAATTTGAATTTGCTATGTGGAAATGTGCTATTATATGTTTTAACAAACTTATCTAATGATGCTTGAGAATTATCTTTTTGGGCATAGGTGCATGAACTCTTGGTAGAACATATGAACACTTTGCAAAATTTAGAATTCATTGTTGATTGCCTTAAACGCATGTTTGTCTTTCTCTAAATGATCTTATCTTATGCTTGTTATGGCTATTACATACTTGATGAGGAACATGTGTAAAGTGTTAAAATATGACTGTGTGTCAACATATACTTGTGATTATTTGAATTTTGTGCTTTTTGATTATCACAAAAAGGGGGAGAATTTTGTGATAAACTTGAAGCTTTATACATGCATGGTTTGAGGGGGAGAGCTTTTGTATGCATGGTTTGAGGGGGAGGGTTGTTTGTTTTATGCATTACTTGGTTTAATCTTGTATGTGCTATGCAATTTTTAAGGGGGAGTCTTGTTTACTCACATTTCATGCATATTACATATTCAAGTTTATCAAGTTTTGTGATCATCAAAAAGGGGGAGATTGTTGAGCCTTAAACACATGGTTGTGTTTAATGCTTAATTTATCTCCGAATTATTTATGGGTTTTGATGATCAACAAAACTTGCATTTTTTGTACTAATATGTCTACTTAGTGTACAGGGTTATATTGATAAATTGGTTGGGAAGACCAATGGAAGAGAACCCAAGTTATACAATAACATATGCGAGTTCATAGGACAAGCGATGATTTTTATCAAGGAATCTATTGAGCTTGGACGAGAAGGAATGACATCTATTAACAACCAATTTAAGTGTTCAACATGTGTGGAATGATGTTGGAACAATTTCTTATGATGGGATGAAGACCCACAAACCAATGGTCCGTTGGTGGGCAAATTCGTATAGAAGCCAATTGGAGCGCAGTGCACTGTTTTGATTATATCTCTTGGGTCGATGCTCCGAACAAGGTGAATCCAAAGAGGTTGAAAATCCAACTCAATATTCTAGATTTCATATTCGAACATCTCAGTCCAATTCGGATTGCATCATGGAGCAAAATGTCATGGAAGTCATAACAAGTGCAGATTGTAGCAAGGTTTGAGCGACTGTAGCATTTTGGGCATACCTTCTTCATACCTTAATGAAATGTAATGAAATTTTGTACACACCTAGATAAGAGGAATAGCTACAACTTTCATGTTTACCACTGTTCCCAGAAATGCTCTTAAGATGGTCGAATAGTGCAAAGTTTGAGAGTGCTGAAATCTGGCAGATCACCTCAGGCGATCCGGGCCATCACCTCAGGCGATCCGAGTCATGTTGCGCACCATCGACTGAAGCGATGGCACGGTGTGCACGCTGGCGATCAGATCGCCCCAGGCGATGGTCAAGCTCGCCCAGGCGATCCAGAATGCTTCCTAGGCCATTTTTTTGAAGGGCGATCGCCCCAGGCGATGCACGGAAAGCCCGAGGCGATCCAGAACTTTACCTACGGCCTTGTTTATCATTGATGATCGCCCCAGGCGATGGGGAGATCGCCCGAGGCGATCTGGGCCAGATTTGACCGTTAAAGGGTGGCGATGGAGATCGCCCGAGGCGATGTCCGAGGCGATCGAGGAGTGATTTCAGCCTTATGTGTAGCAACGGCTAGTAGGAGCCTTGGGGGCCTCCTACACTATAAATATTGATCTTTTGGAGCATTTTGAAGACAAGAAACAAGCCTACAAACTTCTACAAAGCTTTGATCATTCAAAATTCAAATAGCATTGCAATCTCCATACATTGTTGTTGTATTGGAGCTTGTAATTCATTCTTTTTGTTAGAGTCTTGTTATCTTCGTGTGAGTACACCGTGAAGGTGTTTTGTTGAGTTTATTGTAAAGGTCCTCCAACACCAAAGCAAGTTGGAAATTGTAAAGTCGCCAACAAGTAAAGTTGGTGCATGTGTTGTGGCTATCCTTGGAGCCCTTAAGGCCAAGAAGACTCGTGAAGAGTGTTGGTAGCTCGTGAAGAGCTTTGTGTACTCGGGAAGAGTATTGTGCTCGGGGAGAGCTTTGTAAACTCGGGAAGAGTTGTGTAGTGGCTAACTTGGAGCCTCAAGGCCAAGATCTTTTATTCTAGTGGAACCTCGGTTAGAGGTTATCTAACCGGGAAGAGGAGACGTAGGCGATTCATCGCCGAACTTCTATAACAAATCTCTTGTCTTTTATTGCTTTAATTTCCATTACGCATTTATTTACTTATTCTTTTTATTTATCGATTGACGTAAGGCTTCCGCAAGCGCAAACTCTTTTAGTTTTGCAAACTCATTTTAAAAAGCTAAAGTAGCCAAGGAATCTCATTCACCCCCCCTCTTCGATTCCAACATGGGTCAAGCTGAAAATTAAGAAAATTTGCTAAGAGTCAATGTTTGGATTATAAATTTGATATTGGAAATAAGTGAACACTTTGATGATATAATTGAGGTGTAAATGACCAGGTTAACAGATCTCGAGGTTTATTCGAGGAGTACTCGGTAGATATAGCATTGGTCCGAGGTACGTAGAAAACGGGTTTTATCACAATGTCTGGCAAAGACATGTGATGTTCCCGGGTATGATTTACTTGTCATTACTTACTCCTTATGTGACTATGTGATAAGTTGATCTGCAGTATGTGAATTACATGGTACATTGACTGCGTGATATATGATGACATGAGATTTGAGGTGCATCACATGAGATTATGATATTGCATTATGCATTGACACGCATGTGCATTGAGCATGTCATGTTGATCCTATCGATTCGTTTCTTGGTACCTATATCTTTTCTTTGGTATCTGTGATGTGTGTCTGGGGATGATGGGCACGTCGATGGCTCGGCGGAGAGAGTGAGCTTAGTGATGCCGTAGCGACGAGCGTGCCGACGTCGCCCAGACACGAGGATGATGGACCGCCGATGGCTCGACTGAGAGATAGATCGGAGCGCGGAGCGTGTCACATCCTGCTCGAGCACTGATGAATGATTGATGATCTTCCTTTGGACTCCTGAGATATGGATATTCGAGATTTGATACCCTTCATACGCATTTGCATTCATGCACGACATGCATCGCATGTTATTTGTCATACACTGTGATATTATCTGTTTCTCGTACTGGGTTCTGACCCCCTTCGCGGGGGGCTGTCATGTCTTTGTTGTATGGGCATGACTGGTGGCACATGTGGACGTACTGTGGATGCTCGAGACGAAGCATCGATAAATACCAGAGCTCCTTGAGAGCGAGCTCAGGTATATGATTTATGTTTTGAGTCCCAGTAGTTGTTTAGTAATTTTACTTAAGTTTTAAATTACCGGGGTATGCCTAAGTATCTGTATTTTTAAGTATTACTTTACTGAGAATTTATATGTAATGCTTATGCGATGAATATCATGTTAGATGTAAAACTGAAAATACATATTTTCACTATTCGGAAATGTTTTAGAAACAAACTGCTAAAAATTTTGAGGGTCACTTTTTGAAAGTTTTTAACTTAATCTTCCGCTGTTTACGTTAATATAACAATCGTGTGTTAATTAAACCTCTGATTAGGACCAGACCCTCACATTAAGGTTTCCTTATACCTGCAAACTATAGGTTGTTGTAAATAATATAAGACATCACAATGCCATCCCTCAGGGCACTTTATTACTCCCGTTGTTTTAAAGATATCAGGGATTTTCTGAATCCTACTTTATACTTTTTATTTCCCAGGATAGTTACTTATTAATATATCATGTTGGAAAGACATCATCATGGGTTCGATCATAAGACTTCTGCTTCTGTTCAAGACTGGTTGGTCTTGTATCCTCATGTTGATCTCACAAATTGTCGGAGTATCGATAATATTTGGCAATACCGCTTTTGTGAAATCCTCAAAATTCTGGGAACTTCGATGAATTATTTTCTCAAAAATACTTCTGAATGATGAGTATTCGAGAGTGCATATGACACATTGTATGTGGTTGAGTAAGGCATATTCCTTTGTTCATCAAATTACTCCTTTATGAAGAGTAAGAACCTTGATGAAATCTTGATCTCCTATTTTATGGATCCATCTTAAAAACACATTTAAATTCAATTCATAAGGGCAAAATTGGTGTTTTTGAAAAAAATTCTCATTATAGAAATTAATTATAAAACAATACTTGAAAATAGGTAGGAATCTATAAGAATTTAAGGTAGGGAGAAATAAAAATTTAAACTTAGATTAAGGGATTTCTTTCTAATTTACCCTAAAATTTGAAGATATTGATATAGTTTCTTAATTTGAAATTTTATGGTGGAATTATATACTTTTCATAAAATGTTTATTTTTATTAATAAATTAACAAAATTTACCTGTTCAGAATTAAATAAATAAATATTATATTTAAAATAATAAAAATATATATAGAAAAGGAAAGAGAGTGATCAATCAATACCTTGTTTGTTCTTTCTGGAAATTATTTTTTTCCTCCTCTGCTGGACTCAATATAGATTAGCCGGGTACGATTTCCTGCTCAAATGTTTACCTCTTAACTTTCAATCATCGTCTTCCTTGTTTGCATACTACGTCAAATAATCCCAATTCTTTTCGTGGGTATTAATTATTGTTTTCTTCGGATCATTTTTTTTGGGTTTTTCTAGGCCCTACCGATATCCCGATCTTTTTTGTTGTTATTTTTGTTTTGATTGTGTGTTCGGAGTTAAATGACGGATCTTTTGTAGTGGGTGCTGGCTATTTCTGTGAATTATTGTATATATTCTTTTCCTTAATATTAAACGATGTCGAGTGCCGGTGACGAGGAAAACGACGTATTGAGCGATGTCGAGGCAGATGAACCGGTGCATATTGATATTAAGACACCAGAAAGTATATCTGTGGAGAAATTTAGGGAAATTCTTGCAGAGCTTGACCGTGAGAGAATAGCTCGTGAAGCGGCTGAAAAATCGAAAAATGATATCCAAGTTTCGTTTAATCGGCTTAAAGTGTTGTGCCATGAGGCCATCAAGAAACGAGATGAGTACTCACGGCAGCGTGATGAGGCAGTGAATGAGAAGGAGGAAGCTTTGAGGAAATTGGATAGTGTTAGTAAGGAGTTGAAAGAAGGAATTAAGTTGAAAGAAGAGGCATTGAGACAAAAAGACGAAGTTTTGAAGCAGCTAGAGGAGGTTGAGAAGGCGAAGGAGGCGACAAGGGTAGAAATGGAAACGGGGTCGTCTATGCTTGTGAGTGGGACCGAGAAGATATCAAGGAAAGTGAGTAGTTATAAAGATTTTGGAGGGAATGGGTTGCCAAAGTCTAATAAGTATTCTGGATTGCCAGCTGTGGCATATAGTGTAATTAAGAGGACAAATGATATCGTTGAGGAGCTTTTAAAACAGATTGAATCAAGTGTCAAAGCAAGAAATGAGGCTCGGGAATCGGTTGACCATAGGAATTATGAGATTGCCATCGAAGTTTCACAGCTTGAGGCGACAATTGGTGGGTTGAGAGAGGAAGTGGCAAAGAAAAGTGAGGAAATTGAAAACTTGAAACAATCAATAGATGAGAAAAATGGGAAGATGGCTGAATTGGAAAGAGGATTTTTTGAGAAGCAGGACTCAATGGAGAGTGATCTGTCAAGATTGAGATTATTGGTGAGTGAATATGAATCGAAAATGGAGACACAAAGGCCGTTGTTGATTGATCAATTGAATGTTGTGTGTAGTATCCATGAAGAAATGTGTAAAGCTATGAAAATTGTTGATGCTAAAAAATCGTCAGAATTGTCTGAGTCCTTATTCCTTGCTCAAGAGGCAAATGAGGAAAACATTAGAGCGTCTTTAGCCGGAATGGAGTCCATATATGAGTTGAGTAAAATTGTTGTTGAGAAAACAAAGGATTCAATGGAGGATAAGACTCGTGAAGTGAAAGTTCTGAGTGAGACTGTTACGCAACTAGTAAATGAGAAAGAACACATTGGGTCTTTATTAAGAAGTACATTGTCAAAGCGAAGTTCGGTTGACTTGTCATCTAAAACAAACGAACTCTTTAAAGTTGCAGAAAACGGTTTAAAAGAGGCTGGTATAGACTATAACTTCAGCAAATTTCAGCCTTCTAAAGGAAAATTGTGTACTGCCGAGTCAGAGGAAGATGAAGTCTATGCTCTGGTACTCATATTTTTTAGCCTTAAGTTTCATTTTCTTCTTGCTTCTCTTTTCCAGCTGTTAATCATTATTCAACGGGCAGGCCAATGCACTGGAGAATATCATTAAGCAGTCACAGATTGAGATTATTGAGCTAAAGCATTCTGTGGAGGAACTAAGGTACCTTGTGCCAAGATTTTACGGTGTCAAAGCCATCTTTTTTTCTTCTGCATGTGTAAATAGGACTGTCCACTGAAATTTCGAATTGGTACGATATGATCAAAATATTGACACATTGTGCTAGCGGTCCATAGTGACAGTTATTGGATTTTAATGAACTCAAACTCTCATATTCTTTTAAGTACACCTTTTGAAAGAGAAATATGTTGGCCAATGGAACCAAGGGCTAGTCTAGCTTGTACCTTACATTTCTTGGAACATTTTCCTACATCATTCAAACGGATTCAAGAATTCAACAAGCATATCATGCATGTGATTCTCGTTGATATTAGGAACTCCAAAACTCTGACTTGATGGTTGTGCATCAAAGATAAGCTGACTAGAAAATAACTGAACTTAGTAGAGCACAACTGTGTAAATTTTGTGCTGCCAGGAGATACAAACTACATTTTTTTGTAGAATGAACCATGCATTGTATCGCTAGATTTTTGACTTTGATATTGTGATAATATTAAACATCCCTGACTGTTAGTATTGTGTGCGTTCAATGTTGCTGGATTTAGGAAAGAGTCAAGTTTATACAAGGAGCATGTAGATGCTCAAGCCAAGGAACTCAATCAGTGGAGACATCGTGTGGAAGAACTCGAAGAGAAGGAGCAAGTGGCAAATGAAAATGTAGGTCACAGGTTCTATATCCTTGATGACATCAGCCTTTAGAATTCAAAGTTTTTACATCCTCTTTAATTCTTAATGATTCTCTGAAAATGCATAGATTTGATACTTGCTACCTGCTTGGTATTCCTAGGTTGAAGGGCTTATGATGGATATTACATCTGCAGAAGAAGAAATCATGCGGTGGAAGGTGGCAGCACAGCAAGAAGCTGCTGCTGGTCAAGCAGTGGAACAGGAGTATGTCGCCCAGGTATCCTAGAGGACGAATTATGAGCGTGAACAAGTTACTCTGTGTTAATTTTTAATCCTCTTAGTTTACCGTACCTTTGAACATCTTAAAGGAAAATTTGACGTGTGAATAATTGTATTGCTCTCTAAGATGGCCAAATTTTTCTTTCTTAAATTCTGCAAAGCAAAAGTATTATTTACCATCTGAAATGGAAGTTCTCCTGTATCTCCCTATTTAATTCCTTTAATGTGTTCTATTTCTTAGACATTTGGCCATGTCCTTCAGTTGTTTTATGATACTTTTGAGTGGAACAATAGAAATTGTTGAGGAGCAAGTGGTTGGTGTAGCTTTCTACTTAGTGCTAAAATGTGGCGTTTAGTCTTGTAAGATTTAAAATATTCGATTCTTATTATTGCCACCAATTATAACTTTTTACAGAATGACAGATATTTGCTCCTCAATCAGTACCAAAGTCATTGCCTCGTATTTGATCATTATGAGATGCTGTAAATTGAAAAAATTACTAAACGGAGATTGTTTAGACAACAATAATTGCTCGTAGTACTGTCTTTTGAAGCTAGGCCACAACGATGACAATGTGTCAGTTATGTTGTTCGATTTAAGAAAAATTCCACCATTATTACGATTTAGTTACACGTGATCCGGTAAAAATAATAAATAACATTCATATTCTCATGTTATTGATTCAATTCAAGCTAGTGTTTCATTGTTCTGCAGTTGGCAGCAGTGCATCAAGAACTAGAGGAGGCAAGGCAAGCTGTAACTGAGTCAGAGAAGAAACTCAAATTCAAAGAAGAAACTGCAGAAGCTGCCATGGTAGCAAGAGATGCAGCCGAGAAATCACTGAAGTTGGCAGATATGAGGATGTCCAGGCTGAGGGATCGAGTGGAAGAACTCACACATCAATTGGACGAACTAGATACACGGGGTAACTCAACCACGGGCCTAAGCAGACCTCGATACATCTGCTGGCCATGGCAATGGCTTGGTTTAAATATTGTAGGCTCACATCTCTCTGAAACACATCAAGAATCTGCAAATGAAATGGAACTCTCTGAACCACTTCTTTGATTCTTCCCTTTATCCTTTTTGTGTTTCTTATTATTCTTCTCTCTTTATATTTTGCGAGTGATCCTTCAAAAGATGGAGTTGAATGAGCAGAGTTGATAATTGTTGATGTTTTCTTTTGGAATATATTTCGCTTTGCTGTTATGAAAAAATGGGGAAAAGCACCATCTCGAATTTTCATAACTGTATTTAGAATCAGAAGTCTCACTCTCTTCTTCCTCATCACCATGCTTCACTCTCTACAATTCAGTTTATTCTTGTAATTTTTTCTTGAATTTTCTTCGATTAATTTTCAAGGAACCAACATAGTAGAGGGGAAACCATTTATGATTAACGATAGTGAGAAATAAGAAGAAAATTGTTTTGAGTTTTAAATCTGTAACTTTGGCCGAATCAAATTCTCCCTAATACTTGTTGCCTCCATCTCGCCGCTAGCAGGTTCCGGACTGGCCGTGCGTCTAATACGTTATCTTGGATAAAGCATCCCACATGGGTCCAGGGATGACAGATGATTAGAAAACAGTATTCAATAAGGACCTCAAAAAAATTAAAAATAAAGGACCTGTTGATATCAATTCTGCTGTTATTATTTATAACAAACTGTACCTTCTGGTATAGAATCGAAGGAACATGTTGCCCGTCTATCGGCGGGACGATTATGGTTCATGGTGTTCGAACATGTGAATCGACGGTTAACTAGTGGTTCACGGGTTTATTTAAATTTAAAACAAATGTTATGATATAGATTTGATGAACTCATAAATATTCATGACCACAACTTAGATAATCAAATTCTACCACTGAGCTATAAGTGTCATAATTTTTATATATTAATCAAACATATTCGAATTTGAATTTGTTTCACATTATTTTATGATGAATCCATATAAAACAACATATTTAAGTACTTCTACATTTTTTTAAAATATTTAAAATTTTTTTTAAATTTCAGTAAAGAGTAAAGGTCAAACCAAATGTAACAATAACCGGCGATTCATCCTTTCTTGACTTCGGAAAATATTAAAGAACACTTAGAGATTATTATAACTTAATCAGCACTTTCAATTTGACTTTAAAAATGTTTATTTTCTGATTCATAGGTTATTTGCCTTCTATTTAATTTTTTATTTAAGAGGCTGCCATCGTGATTGGACCACGTAGGATCGAGCTAGATAATCAGATACGGATAAATAATTTTCTCAAAATTCTTGTTTGATTTGTTCAAAAAATACACAAACTTGACTTTTCCCACATACATTAGATATATTTTAATTATACTATAAATTAATTCCTACCTCCTTAATAAAATTTTAGCCAATCTTTGTAGGTGGTAATGCGATTTACTTTGTCATATTATAATTTACTTTGTTATATAATATTGTTGTTTATTTTTTTAAAAAAATTATATGTTTTATCAACAATTTGTTTTACTTTATTATGTTTTTTGAGAAAGGTGTATTTTATAAGAAAGAACTGATATCTTTTAGAGGAATATATATATATATATATATATATATATATATATATTATATGAATCTCTTATTTAATAATAGAATAAATTTAAAAAATGGTCTCATAGAATATGAATTTTTCCAATACCAATCCCAAATTTTTAGGACTAATCAAATATTGTTCAACAAAAATTGTTTTTAATCAAAAGAAGTCCTACATAATTTCCACATAATTTTAACAAAAAATGGACTCATAATTGAATAGTGGAATTTGAGACAATTTTTGATAAAAACAAAAGTTTGGGACTATTTTTTATTGAAAATAAATTTCATGAGACTATATTCGATTAATTCTAAAAGTTTGTCACTAGTATTGAAAAGACTCTATTTTATGGGACCATTTTTTCTTTTTTTTTTAAATTTACCCATAATAATATTTCGTGTTATACATCTGCCAATATCTGTCAGTTTTACTTCCAATTCACTTAAAATATTGGTGCTTGAAATTGATGATATTGGACTTTTTAGCATAAATTTTGAATTGTTAAGGGAAGAGGAGAAGGATGCAGCCTTGGAACAGCAAAGCACGGGCATGTATGCCGCCACTTCAGCCTCTTTCTATTATCAGACGGAGTATGAATGTTCCAAACAGTGTTTTTAAAATCGGACCGGACATGAAACTGGTGTCCTTACTGGTTATAGGTTCGATCGGTTCAACCGGTTGAACCATTGATTCAACCGGTGATGACGTCAGCATTATGTAATATCTATTTTAAGTTTTGTAAAATATATATACCATATATTTTACTATAGTTTCAGTTGTTCACAATAAAAAATATCGTTACACCAACATAACAGGTCAAACTTCAAAATAAGATAAAATGAAATGTCTAACATAAAATAATAGTAAAAATAAAACATCTAAAAAAACAACAAATAATGTCAGAAAAGATCAATATCCCAAAATTATAATAAAATATTTAAAATATTATGAAATTATTCACATATATTATAATTTACTAGAAACTTAGCATGTTTATATAATATACAAGACACATTTATTGAATTATATGAAATTTTTGATAAAAACACGCATAAAATATTATTTTATAATCATTTCAATAACAATAAATTATATATAATATATTTTGTGCTACAAATTTGATTTATAATTTTAAAAAAATAAAAAAGAATTAAAATTTTAAAAAGGAAAGAAAAAATGAAGGAACATACTGGTTCAACCAGTCAACAGGTTCACTGGTTGAACCGGTTTTTTACCGGTTTAATCCGGTTCCCACTGGTTTTTTATCAGGTTGGTTTTGAAGAGTCAACCGGACTGGATCAAGCACTGGTTACAGGTTAAACTGGTTGAACCGGCCTGTTCAAACCGATTTTCAAAACACTGGTCCCAAAGCTGGGTCAGCCTCAAGGAGTTTAGATCATGTACATTGAGGAAGTTAAGCAAAGGATCGTGAAATTTGTTGGAAAAATGATGCGTATTGAATTACAATTAAGCATCGGAGACCAAACGAAACTAATCCGTACGTAGGTGGAAGCCGCGATCGATAGCCGAAAGTTGGCCCGATCGATTACGACTCAATAAAGAACACGTTGTAAGTTTATGCATGCCACCATATCCGTACGTAGGAGACTACTGGAAGCCGCGATCGATAGCCGAAAGTTGGCCCGATCGATTACGACTCAATAAAGAACACGTTGTAAGTTTATGCATGACGCGATCGATCGCGCCTTCGAATATAAAGGATCACGCCCTGTGTCAGTGCAGCATATTGGTGCGTCTCTTCATGTTTTCATGCGTTTTTTCATGATTTGGTGCATCCAAATGATGTCCTTTGGTAGCACAACTTGGTCTAGTATATATATATAGAACAACCCTTGATTGGATTGATATCAGATTTTCAAAAATCACATGAGATTAAACAGCAAAATTCTGAAACATTTTGTTCATCCTTTTTCATTTATCAAGTTGAGTGATTCAAACCTTTGTGGTTTGAGGACTTGTGATTTGGAGTGCTCCTATCACATGTCATAAGTCGTATATTGGGAGACAAATTATCAGTTGAACCGTTAGCACCGTAGCGGGGCAATGTTGTCTTAAGGACGGAGATTTGAAATCTCACATCGACATTCCTACTACAAAGTCATTGCTGTTTTTGCTTACAATCTTCTTAAGATACACACCCAGAATATTTTGTACTACAATCTTAAGATAATATTAGCAACAAATGGCTTCTTTGAGTGCAACAACGACTCCCGTTCATCATTATGAAAGGCCAGAGAAGTTCAATGGAAAAGACTTCAAGCGGTGACAACAAAAGATGATGTTTTACTTGGCAACCTTGGGGTTGGCAAGGTTCCTCGATGAGGATGCTCCTACTGTCATGGAGGATGAAATCGACAGCCAAAACAGGGTTGCAGTTGATGCGTGGAATCAAAGCGATTTCTTGTGCAAGAACTATATTCTCAATGGATTAGACAACACATTGTGTAATGTGTATTGTCTAGTGAAGACGGCCAATGAATTGTGTCAATCCTTGGAGAAAAAGTTTAGATCCGAGGATGCCGGCATGAAGAAATTAATCGTTGGGCGATCCTGGATTTCCAAATTGTTGACAAAAAGTTGGTGATGGCGCATATGCAATATTTGCAAGTAATCATGCATGAAATTCATGTGGAGGGAATGGTAATAAGTGATTCACTCCAAGTGGCTGTAATGATTGAAAAGTTGACTCTATCGTGGAAGGGCTTCAAGAATTATTTCAAGCACAAACGAAAATAGATGAATCTTGAAGATCTTGTGGTTCACTTGATAATCGAAGAGGACAACATAATTTTCGAAAGAAAGGAAAATTGGCTCCAACATGAAGCATGAGTGAACTTAGTGGAAAAATCCACCGGAACAAAGCGCAAGTTTGACGGCATGACCTCCAAATCTGGAAAGGCGAAAAAGTTCAAAGGCAAGTGCTACAAATGTGGAAAATCCAATCACATGGTAAATGATTGTTGCAATAAAAATGATCGTGGGAAGGCTATGGATCAAGCAAACGTGACCGAAGAAGATCGTCTCTCAAATGATTTGGACGATCTAGTGCTTACCACTTAATTATATTGTGTATCTTTGAAAGTTGTAAACTCCAAGAATGGAGTGATTCTAAACAAATGTAATAACGATATTTGTTGAAAGCAATAAAATTTATGTTATTACTTCTTGGATTGAAACTTATGGTTTGTGATAGGATCATTTAAACCATAGTTCACATCATAAATTGTAATGTTAAATTTATTGCTTGAGTGGGGCTAAGTTAACAAAATCGTCATTCATTTTTAAAAGTAATATCTCTAGAGTTAATTCACAATGATTTTTGTGATGGAAAGATTGTGCAAACTAGATGTGTGAGAAAAGTAATTTGTTACTTTATCAATATTTGCACATGATATTGTTGTGGCTTCTTTGTTATGATGCAAAAAAGAGGCCGTTGAGGTGTTTAAACACTTCAAGAATGATTGCAATCAAATTTAGCAAATGAGGTTTGCTATGAGAAATTGTGAGTAGATTATACTTGTATTGTTTAAGAATTTGACGATTAAGCTTAAATTTACAAGACAATAAAATCTTGAATTCGTGTTTCTAAGCTTTTTACGCTTAAAACACAAGTGATGAATCGAAGCCACAAATTTTGAGTAGGCGTTTGTAATATCTCATTTGAATTTCTAATCTAGTACACTTAAAACATGAATTTGCAAGATATAAAATCTTGCATTCAATTTTTCTAAGTTAGTGCGCTTAAATTGTAAATTGTGAACCGAGTTTGAGAATATTATCTAGTTTCAACTTTTATAAGCAAGTATGCTTAAATCCGAAATGTCAAAAAATAACATCTTGAATTTGGATTTATAAGCCATTTACATACTAAGTGACACATTTAGGCAATGCCGAAACCTTGTGATTGAAGAAAAAGAGAGTTTCTTACAATATTTGAAAGTGGGGGTGCTTGGCTAAACTAGAAATATAAAGGCCAAAGTGAAGTTATAACAAACATCAAATAATTGACATGAAAAGTTTGAAAAATTATGTTGTCAAATAGATTAACGAGTGTGACAAATGTGTACACACCTAAGCATATGTATGCTTGTGTATTGATGATATGCTCATTGGGGAAGCAATTTAGAAATCATCAAGTAACAAAGAAAAATGTTGACGAGACATTTGACATGTGTGCATCAAGAACAATACTTGGAATTAATGTATCCAAGACATTTGAAGAATAAAATCTCAATGATTAATTCGAGTTTCAAATTTTAAACTTTGCGCTTAAATTTCAAGTTTGCAAGAAATATAATCTTGAACTTGTAATTTTTAAGAAGCTGTGAATAAAGTTGCGTATTTCCTCTTCTCTCGAATTTTGTAAGAAATAACGCGTTAACAACGCTTAAAATTCAATAATGGAAATATCCTAAAACTATAAAATGATGCAAAGGAGGTAAAGTATTACCGAAACTGAAGATATACTGTTGTGGAAGACTCTCTATGCAAAACATGTAAAACTTCTTCGGCAGAGTGGCTTTATAAGTTGTTAGAAAAAATCCTTATTGAAAAAAGGGCTTGTGCATGCAACTAAAATGTGTTGCGCTTATGTTGTAAAAGGTGTATGAAGTATTAAGTGAAATGATAAGTCTTAGCAGAGAAGTCTAGACATAATACCATGTGACAAAATGATCTCTAGTGACACAATCTTGAGTGACTATGTGAAACCGCGGAACCTCATATGAAGTGGTTAACATAGAGATCATATGGAAGTTTATCGAGGGGAATGAGATTAAAACCCTATAATCAAAATCTCATAGTGGATACCCAACCTTGTTGACTGGAGATCCCAAGATCTAGGTTCAAAAAGGACAATAATTATGAGATTGTTTAACTTGGAGTTCAGTATCCAACACATTCCTATGATAAGGGGTGTAGCCTGCGAAAAGGGTACGAGGATAGGCAAAAGACATTTACTAATTCCTAAGACATATAAATGAATATGTTGTAGTATAGCGGGATACTCGTATATTAGATCACCTACGTGGCGAAGTGTGGCTGCAAAAGCACTTATGAAACCAAGCATGGTCCATGTTCGAAACAGACACAACCATAAAAATCAATACGAAGGTTAGAATTGTTATGGTGTGGGTTCAATTATCTCGGTTTACATCAGTGATTAAATTGTCCAAGACTATAAGTTCACTATGAAGGCACTCAATTGATGCAATAATTTAATTCATGTGGGGGATTGTGTATTGAAGTACAATTAAACATCGGAGACCAAACAAAATGAATCCGTACGTCGGAGTCTACCGGAAGCCGCGATCGATCGCCGAAAGTTGGCCCGATCGACCGCGACTCAATAAAAAACACTGAAAGTTTCTGCATGAAGCGATCGATCGATCGCGCCCTTTGGCCGATCGATCTCGCCATGTGTGAGTTCCAGCAGATTGGTGCTTCTCTTCATGTTCCAATGCATTTTTTCATGATTTAGTGCACTCATATGATGTCATCTGGTGGCACAACTTGGTCTTGTACATATAGAACAACCCTTGATTGGATTATTTTCAGATTTTCGAAAATCACATGAGATTAAAAAGCAAAATTCTGAAGCATTTTGTTCATCCTTCTCATTTATCAAGTTGAGTGCTTTCAAACCTTTATGTTTTGAGGACTTTGATTTGAAGTGCTCCTTTCACAATGTCATAAGTCATTGTATCACAAATTGTCAATTGAACCATTAGCACCGTAGCGGGGCAATATTGTCTTAAGGACAGAGATTCTCGCCTTGACATTCCTATTACAAAGCCATTGTTGTTTTTGCTTGCTACATTCCTAAGACACACACAGAATATTGTGTACTACAATCTCCGCCATCGTGGTGCTGAACTCTGTGGGTTTTGTTTGGCCAGAATATATTAGGAGTGAAGTAGTGTATAAAACACTTTAGCTGCAGGACTGCTCTTCTGAAGATATTACGAGTATTCTCAATGGTGTGTTTGATCATTTTGAAGATGTTCGAGAACAAGGTAAGCGTGCCCCTGTCCACTCTTTTCGGGAGTGTCTCGATCGACCCCATTGGTCATTGCATAAATTGTCAACAGGTTTGATCTCAGACCCTTCTGTGTTTAATCGAAGTTGTTTCCTGTAATATCAGACCCTTCTGTTCAATTACACTTTCATGTTAGTTTTGTAAGGATACATTGTCAGTAACTTTGATACCACTCGATTAAACATGTTGGTAACATTTCAAGTCGACTATCATAACAGTTATATCATCCAAATTGTGTCTTGTCACAGCTAGGTTTACAAGCTCCTTGCAAGCAGTCAGAAGCGCGCTACAAGCTGGTTTTTTCTCATCCAAGCTTACATTCTCATTGTATGGAAATGGATTCTTCTTTATCTTAATTTGCTTCACACTTGAAATTCTCCTAATCTTTGATGGAGGGCTTCGATTTTCATTACAGTATCTATCATCATGATCATCAAGGTTTTTATGGCAGACCGAGGATGTTTTATGGCATGTATGTTGTAACATCCTCTTCGGTTTAACCAATGAAACTCTTGGTGATTTTGTCATAGCAATGGGACTTGTGCAAGAACATAAACTATCCCTATTCTCCGGTGCTGATTTCACAACTTGTTTCGTGCTACCAGAGCATAACTTCATCACAACGTCTACTGCTTCTTGATTGGTAACCTGTTATTCATTGCACTTGATTAATCGACGTATGAAAATCTAAACTGACTTATCCAAACTTGGTTTACTTACCTCTTCCCAAAGTCCATCAGAAGCTAAAATCAGAAAATCCATATCTGGTTTCAAGTGTATAATCTTTGTATCAGGTTCAGAGATCACCCAATCTTTCAAATGGGCATCTCCGATACTTCTTGAAACTGCGAGTGTTCCATGAACTCTCCAAGCTCCATGATGGAATTCCACGTATCCACCCTGTGTCAAGAAAAGGGTCATCAATCAAACACGTAAAGGAATCATTAAACATTCTGTGTTTGCCTTGCCTTATCCTCTATTCTTCTTAATTCGTCCTCGCTGGCCGGGCAATGATCTGTTGTAAGGCCTTCGGCTATTCCAGTCCTACTCAGAACTGCTCTGCAGTCTCCCAAGTTCGAAACTAACAACTCCTGTCCTTGAATCAATGCTGTTACACAACAAGTGCCGCTACCAAACCCCTGCAAATCAAGAAAAGAATAAACTATGAGCAAAGCGGGGCAGTAGTGTGTTTGCTTTCAAAGGACTTTTTCCAGTTAACGTTGGGGAACAAACATAGTAAACTTCATCAAAAGTTGTCATATTGAAAAAGTCCTCATTTTTTTTCTTTCTTGCTTACTCAGTCAAATTCGTTTAACAAGATTGCAAGTAACAAGTATAGAGACCATAGATGATATATCACACTATAAACTAGTCAATAAGAACATCAAATATAGGATATCTTGATAAAAAAATATTCCATTTTCATTTAAAATATCAAATCTTCAAGATGTTACCTGCTTCAGAAATTCATCATCTGTTTTCAGATACCCATCTTTGATGGCTTCTTCTCTTGCTTCACTTTCAGAAGCATTCTCCAACATCTCAAATATCCTCAAATGCAAATTCTCTGCCACAAACTCTGCAGCCTTTCTTCCTCCATGCCCATCATACACCCCAAAAAAATCCTGCAGCTATCACTTATCATAAGTTCTTCCAACGCATACATCTAAAAAAAGTAAAAGAATCAACTACCCAAACCAATGATTGATCAGGAGAGCAAGATAATCTCATAGTTTATATTTATAATTTAAGTTTCACCTCAAAAATATATTCATTCAGGTCGGTGCACGAGAACCAATTGAAAATGGAAAATGTTTAACAACATAAGCCAATCAAGTAAAAACAACAAATACAATAACAAGCAAGATTTCATTTTCCCACTACCTTCTTAGTACCATCTTTTGAAGAAAAAATCTTGTGGGCATCTTCCATGAACTTTTTTTTGCCCTTCAAAGAATAAACACCAACCCCGTAATCACAGAAACCTTGATCAACACCAACACCTTCCTCTTTAGGCTCATATTTCTTGTATATATCAGTAGAGATTTCCCTTAAAACATTTGGGATCTGAATCTTAGGGGGTCTCTTTCTCTTCAAAGAACAGGAAATCAAATCATTTGAATTTGGCTCACAAATGTTTGCTCTTTCTTTGTTTGAAGAAGAAGAAGGATTCATTGCGTTAATGGATACTTCACTGGTTTCAGTGCTTGGTGCCGTAATGCTTCGAGAGAATGAAGATACTATATGATGAATACTTTATTTGTTTTTTTTCCTTGGGAGGAGTCATTATATATAACGGCTACAAATTTTGGTTGGGTCAAAGACAAAATATAAATTCACGGCAGATTCTTTGATGTGGTCAAAAGTTGTTGTTTGAAACATTGAATTCTTGTTTTGGGAGCCGTTAGGAATTAAGGAAAAAGCTTGAACTGTTACCTCATTGGTTATTATACATTATGGCAATGGTGGTTGGCTCCAGCTATATCACGGGATTGAAAAATAATTAACTTTTTTTTTATTTGATGGATCCATTTTGTAAGAATTATGGGTGTGGACTAAAATTTTGGCGGAGATGGATGAGCCTGAAAGAAAGAAAGAAAAAAAGCAACTTGATTAAATTAAAGGGATTTCAGTAAAAAAAATAGAGAGGTGAAAGTTTAAGGGGGGGTGTATTCAATCTAGACTTTTATTGACTTTTAATGATTTTTTTAAATGATTGACTTTTATGGAGTTGATAGATTTCTATTGACTTTTATAGAATTCCATGGAGTTATAAAAAGATTTGTATAGAGTCTCGTAGACTTTTTCAATAGATTTCTATGGACTTTATCGACTTTTAATGACTTTTTTAAATGATGAACTTTTATGAAATTGATAGATTTCTAATAATTTTTATAGAATTACATGGAATTATCAAAAGAATTTTATAGACTCTATAGATTTTATAACTTATAATTGATTTCTTTGAACTAACAATTGAAACATAAATAACTTCTTCAACATATAATTTTTTTTTTACTATTAATGTAAACATATTTTACTTATTTAATAGTAAAAAATGTGAAAAATACATATTCAATTCTTTTGCATGGCAAATATTGAACAACTTTTTTGCATCTTCAAGATGACGACTTTGAAGATTCAGTTAATGTTGCTATATAATTGTAATCTATAATTTTGTGTAATAAAACAAAAGTTTTCTATTAAATAACATTTTATAAACTTAAAATATTTTTTGATGATAGCTGACTACTATAAAAATTCTTAAAACATACTTTTTATATTAAACATGATAATTTATATCGTTATAAATATCTTTGGTTTTAGAAAAAAATATTTGTTATAATTGTCTATAGATATAGACCCATACAATCGTTTTAAAAATATATCATCTAATATAAAATTGAGCACATTAACTTGCTATTTTATCAAAATACTTGTATAAATATTAGTATTATATTGGATAAAAAATAAGATGTGAAAAAAATAATAATTGAAGAAAGAGTTGCACATTATGAATTAACGAAAGGGTACATGTAGAAAACAGGGGAGGAAAGCCAATAGGGATATGATCGTGTCGGAAATGAAAATAGCAGTGGTGGAGAATTTTTAACTTTTTTGGGATGTACATGGGGCATCAAAGTTTGTACCTAAAGATTTCAACAGAAGTCATTAAAAGTCTATGAGATTTTGGATACCTATAGACTTTTAAAAAATTCATGTTTGAATACCACCTGACTTTTTAAAACTCTACGAAAGTCTGTCTTGAATACCAGTAGACTTTTGTTGAGTATATAAAAGTCTGGATTGGATACCTCTAGACTTTTAAACTCCATAAAAGTCATTAAAAGTCAATAAAAGTCTATAACCAATACACCCCCCTAACTTTTAGAAAATATACATTGATTAAAACAAAATTTGATATACCACCATGTTATATATAGACCACTCTCATAGTTATTAAAGGTTTCTAGAGCGATGAACCAATGTCTTGGATAAAAGGGCACGGTGTGGGGTAAAAAGAGGCTTAACAGAAGTTAGGCGCCAAAAAAAAAAAAAAATTCAAATATTTAGATATAAAATAAATATATAGTTGATATCAATTAAACATCATCTCCTTCATTTGATATCAATTGAAATCTACATAGAAACAATTTCATCAGTATTACCAGGTGTTTTGATTGACTAGGAAATATATTAATAATAGTAAAAATAATAACAAAATCGAAGAGAGAGTGGTTGTTTAACAGTGAAAATTGGTCTCAACAGCATCGTCAGGCTGCAAGGTGGGTGGCGACAAGACAAGGTATTCTGATTCAAAAGTATAAATCTAATTAGGGTTGGCAATGGGACGGGTCTAAATCATTACTCGTGTTAAATCCGATCCTATGGGACTAGTCTATATCCGGACAAACGGGTCTCCGGGCGCGCCTAGTCCCGTTTGACAGGGTCCAGACCCGCCCCGGATAAATAACTATTTTAATTTTATTTATTTTTTATCTTATTATTAATAATTATCTCTTTTTCTCATTTCTATCCTAAATCACATCTCTAATTCCTAAGTCTCACATCCCTCACAACTCACGCACAACCTCACACAAATTTCAGAATAATGTCTTCATGTGCCATACATGCCACCAAAACGTGTTTGAGTAGTTGAATGTTGGCCATCTAAAATTTGACGGGGCAGGGCGAGGCGGGTTGAACCCGTAGGGTTCTCGGGTTGGAGCGGGGCGGGTTTGCACTTATATTCTATGTTTTCTCGTTATATTTACTATGATTCTTGAACGATATTATGATTTTTGGTATTAATTTTCATGTTTCAGCAATTTAGGTGAAAGTAGGTGGAAATAGAGAAAAATAGCTAAATAACGATGAAAAATGACTCAAATGAGCTTACATGATGAAACAATGATTTTTTTAAGAGTTATAAAAGGAGAATTTATCAACTCCAACAATGACTCCTTTAAGAGTTATAAAGGAAGACATTTGCCAACTCCAACAATGACCTCTGACACATCGGATGCTGCAGTCCGCAAATTACTGGGTCATTTCTTTGTTTCTTTTGCCGCGTGTAGGAGTTTTGGCTTTTGCATCCAAAAAAAATTTATTTAATTTTGTTAATGAGAACAAAATTTGGTAAGTTAATTATGAATAGTCAATTAGGCTAAAGAAATCCCACATTAAAATTTTGAGACACTTATGCCTTGTTTATATTGAGAAACAAACCAATAGAGTGTAGTTAAGTAGAAAAGATGGGTGTCCCTCGCGCGCCGTCCGTCCTTCCGCTCGGCTCGTTTCGTCTCGCCTCGCCTCTTCGTACCGCGAAGGCAGCCCTAGCTTTTTACTACTCGGATTTCTGAAATGACCTTTCACCTACCTGACTTTTCACATTCTGCTGAGTATTAAGTTCTAGATTTTTCACCTACCTGTAGAATTGATTTTAGATTTAAGTGTGAGACTTAAATCCATATTAATCTGATGTTAAGTATTGAGACTTTTCATCTACCCACTAAGTATTGTACTTAATTTCTGAGACCTTTTGGGAGGTCTGCTGCTCAGCTATATAAGCTGTTCCAGCTCTATTATTTTCTTCAATCCGAAATCATTCTGCATACATACATATAACATTCTGTTTGAGAGTACAACACACTACTAGTGTTCGCATTAGTCTGCTCGGAGTTCTGCTTCAATCTAAATATAGGTGATTGGGCATTGTACCTTGGAACTCACTTGTCCAGGAGGCCAGAAGCTAAGGCAGGCAAATTTGAGTTGACGGGCACACGGCTTGCTGTGGCCTCGTCCAGAACCATTTCCAGTTTCTTGTCGTGCTTTTACAGTTTATAAACCGTTATTGTAAGTTCTACTGTTTCTATATTTCAGTGTAATTTATTTTATCAAGCAGCGACTGTTTAAACTGATTCAATTCGTCCGATTAAATATATGGAACCAACAATCGTAAACTCAAAAGACAAAAAATTGATTTTGCAAGGTATAGTGAAACTCCCTGGATCCTTTAACTTTGGAGGTGAATCATTTTGAATGATAGCAGAACAATCCTCAGTTAAGTTTATCATCTCATGCTCTCCCAATTTCCGCTTTTTTGACAGAATCTTCTTCAAAAACTTAGCATAGTTCGGCATTTGCCGGATAGCATCAATGAAAGCCATATCAATGTGGAGATTCTTAATCAAATCTAGAAACTAAGCAAATTTAGCATCTAATTTTGCTCTATTATATGCAGCGGGGAATGGGAGTGTGATATCTACCTTGACAGGTGTGGTGGGTATAGTGGTCTTAGTAGACTTACCTTTGTTGCGTGTTTGATCATCTTCTTGCTTGATGTCCTCATTGCCCTTATGCTCAACATGCGCGTCCTTCTTCTCAGCGGCCTCATTTCCGCTCCTCAAGGTGATGGCATGGACTTGCTCCATAGTGTTCTGTTTCGTGTCACCGGATAGTGATCCTTGTGTTCGTCCGGCTACGATTGTTGCCAACTGCCTCGCTTGGACTTACAAATTCTTTATCGTCGCCTCGTGATTTTGGAATCTAGTCTCCGTCGATGTGATGAATTTGGTCAACAATTCCTTCTTACTCAGTTTAGGTGCTTACCCTGGTGGTGGTTGGGGATAGTTCCCCGGCTCCGTATTGTATGTATTTGGATAGGGGTAGTTGGACGGCGGGCGGTCTACAAAAGTAGCACTACAGTTTGAACAAAGGGATTACCTGCTTGGCGTTCCTTTCGGACTGCCATTGACAGCTATTAGCGGCTATCTCATCCAACAGCGTATAAGCCTCCTCGAACGCCTTTCTCATCACAGTACCTCCTGATGCTGCATCATTCATAGCTATAGATATCTAATAATCGAAAGCTAGAAGTTTTCACAAAGGTTCATTCAATATTGAGTTGTTAAATAAGTACACGAGAGTGACTTACTGCAATTTGATATTATGTTTAATATATCTTGAGATAGTATATTAGATAAATTCAAAGAACTCGTGACCGTATAACGTTTGAATTTGATTCTTAACTAATAGGCGAATTATGGGGGATTACATAGGTGAATCAAAGTCTTGATAATTGTCTCTACTGATTTATATTCTCTTTACTACTTGTTGGGTTGAATTTTGAGTTATTAGTTAATTTAGTTAAATAATCATACCAATTTTCGTAGGCTAAATATAGTTGAACTGGTTGAGTTTGATAATTATTTTCTAGTCCATGTGGGTTTGACACTCGTACTTTTCATATCCTTATACTAAAACTTGACACCGTGCACTTGCGGTATAAATCACTACACTAGAATTTTCTGTTTAAAATAAAAGCGATCAGGGACTTTTGCTCAGATTTCCACCCTAGAAAGAAGCCTCCACCTCTATTCAAGCCTCAAGCCATTGAATAGCAAGCCATATTCGAAAAGGGACGAGGCAACGAAGCAAGGAGTCGACGCCTAGCATCTTTAGTAATTCTAAACTCTTGTTGTTGTTTATTTTCAGATCGAGAATGTTTGATTTGCTGTTAAACAAGTTTTTACATTCGTATTCAATGATGGTAGTTGGCTAATTTAATTATTGAGACAGGGGATTTTGGTACTAGTTACATATAAAATTAGCATTAAACTATAAAAATTTGGTAATTGGTACTCATGAAATTTGTATTAAACCAGTATAATTTGATACTAGTTACACATAAAATTGATATTAAACACATACAATTTTGGTATTAGTTACAGATAAAATTTGTATTAAACCTGGAAAATTTTATAGAAATATTGGTAGTTCACTGTTAACACCATTGTTGTTTGAAATTTGTATTGCTTGTTTTCCGATATAGAAGTTTAATATCAATATAAAATATTTTCTATAGAAATATTGTTAGTTAAGTTTGAAATTAGTATTTTTTGTTGTTCGATATCGAAGCTTTACTATTACTTATACAAACGACAAATGGCCTACGAAGGCCATTGTCCTACACAAACATGAACTATTGTACACTTAGTATCGAAATTGTATATGTTTCATACCAACTTCACGTATAATAAGTACCGATATAATATATGTTTCATGACAATTTCATGTGTAACTAGTACCATAATTCTATATGTTTCATACTAACTTCAATTGGAGTTCGTACCAAAATTGTAAATGATTCATACAAATTTCATGTGTATTTAGTACCAAAGTTGTAAAGGTTTCATACCAAGTTCATTTGTAATTAGTACCAAAATTGTAAATATTCCATACCAACTTACGTGTAATTAGTACCAAAATTGTGAATGTTCAATACCAACTTCGTTTGTAAATAGTACCAAAATTGTAAACGTTTTCATACCGATTTCATGTTTATTTAGTACCAAAATTATATAGGTTGCATATCAAGTTCATGTGTAACTAGTACCAAAATTGTAAATGTTTCATACCAAGTTCATGTGCAGTTAGTACCAAAATTATAAAAGCTTCATATTGAGTTCATGTGTAATTAGTACCAAAATTGTAAATGTTTCATACCAAGTTCTTTTGTAATTAATATCACAATTGTATATGTTTCATATCAAGTTCATTTGTAATTAATACCACAATTGTGTAGATTTCCTACCTAGTTCACGTGTAATATGTACCAAATTTGTAAAATGTTCATATCAATTTCATGTTTATTTAGCACCAAATTGTAAAAGTTTCATACCAACTTCACGTGTAATTAGTACCAAAATTATAAAGGATTCATACCAACTTCATGTGTATTTAGTATCAAAATTATAAAGGTTTCATACCGAGTTAATGTGTAATTAAAACAACAATAATATAGATTTTATACCAATTTTGTTTGTAATTAGTACTAAAATTGTAAATGATTCATACCTCTTTCAAGTATATTTAGTACCAAAATGTATTGTTGCATACCAAGTTCTTTTGTAATTACTACCAAATTTGTAAAAGTTTCATACAAACTTCACTTGCGATTTGTACCAAAATTGTAAAAGATTCATATCAATTTCATGTGTATTTAGTACTAAAATTGTAAATATTTTATACCAAGTTCATGTGTAATTAGTACTGAAATTCTAAATATTTCATACCAACTTCACTTATAATTAGTACCAAAATTGTAAAGGTTTCATATCAACTCCAAGTGTAATAAGTACCAAAATTGTACAGGTTTCATACCAACTTCATTTGTAATTAGTACCAAAATTATAAACATTTCATACCAATTTCATGTTTATTTAGTACCAAAATTGTAAAGGTGTTAGGATCGGGGTAGTGTTTAGAAGGGGGGGGTTGAATAAACACTAGATACAATTTCGATTTCTTTTTCTGGTTAACTGTAAACGGTTAAGTATTACAGTTGCTTCTCAATATCAGGCAAGTTAGTAGACACTTGTTGTAGTGCGGAAGACGTCTACAAAACTTGTGAGGAATAAAACTGAAGTAATAAAGCAATAAACAAATAACACGAGAATTGTTTCTGGAAGTTCGAAGCACAACGCTTCTACGTCTCCCCTTCTTCCTTTGCAGGAAGGATTCACTAGAAGACTTGGTTTACACTTTTACAGTATACAACCTTCTTAGGCACTAACACACTTGGCCTAAACTCCTAGCAATTACACACTTCTTTACTTTGATTACAATGGATTCTATGACACTCTTTACAGAATACACGTTCTAGCTTTGAGAGTTTTTGAGCAGCAGACTTCAATTGAAGATAATCTGTCACAGTTCAGTTTTGCTGTTTGTCTGCTCTTTGCTGAACATTGGAATATCAGTCGGCTGACTTTAGTGTTTGCTTTGAAATATATCTCTTAGTTGAAAATCGCTCAGCACTTCTTTGTTCTCTGCTTGGATGTATTTATAGGTTTGGATGTCCAACGGTAGCCTTTCTGTATATGGAAGAGATTAACTTTCCAATTTCATATTGTCTTCTTTCCTATTTGTAAAGCAACGGCTCTTTTCACTCTGACGGTAATGGTGGCGGAGATATAGCAGGGTGCGCCGCTCTGTTGTACCTTTGTCAGAGAATGCTGTACTGATTTTGTCTCGTTGCTTAGTGCTCTAACTGGAGGTTTAGACTTCTGTTGGTTTTCTTTGTTCAACTGGTCGTTCATCCTCTTATGACCAGTTGATGTCCTTGTACAGTGAGAGACTATTCAGTTGATAGTTGTCCAGTAGATGTTCATCCAGTTTAAGTTTATCCTGTTGATAGCTTGCATTGTTGATGTCTTCATCCGGTGGATGTCCATCCAGTTGATGTCTTGTCCAGTTGATGACTTCATCCGGTTGATGTTCATCCAGTTGGTGTCTTGTCCAGTTGATGACTTCATCCGGTTGATGTCCATCCAGTTGGTGTCTTGTCCAGTTGATGACTTCATCCGGTTGATGTCCATCCAGTTGGTGTCTTGTCCAGTTGATGACTTCATCCGGTTGATGTCCATCCAGTTGGTGTCTTGTCCAGTTGATGACTTCATCCGGTTGATGTCTTCATCCGGTAGAAGTCTTTTTCCAGTTTGTCTTTAATATCCGGTAGGACTTCATCCAGTTTGTAATTACCAAAACTTTAGAAATCGTTTTCCCAACAATTTCCCCCTTTTTGGTGATGACAAAACTAAGCAAAGATCTATTTCCAGTTTGAGTAAATAAGATGAGAATCCTGAAATTACTTGAAGACATAATGGAAAAGAAATTTTCATTAAATATAAGCAGATTACAAGTTGTAATCAAACTGGACAATTGAGAGAGATTCATCTTTACTTAAGATGAATTCTAATAACTTGACTAGAATCTAAGATCAATTTAGTTTACATAATTTAGCTGATACAAGACAAATCTTTAAACAAGTATTGTAGACCCGGAGAGCTTCGATCCATCTGGTGTCAGAGAGGAAGAGCTCGATCCACCTTATTTCAGAGAGGAAGAGCTCGATCCACCTTGTTTCCGAGAGGACCTAATAAAAATACTCTATCTCTGCCGGTCTACCTTGTTTCAGAGAGAAGGTCGGGAAGAGTCATACGTATATTCATCAGGCAGCTTCCATGGTCCATGGATTCACCTAATGAGAATAGTCTATCTCTGTCTTCCCCCTTTTTGTCATCAGCACCCAGGCATCTGCTGTTAGTGGTTCCTGACTGACGAGGAGCACCAGAACAGGATCAAAGCGCTGAAGCTTAACAGAGCTGGGTTAGATAAGTAATCAACCCATGAGGGGTTGATTTAGATAAGTAATAAACCCATGAAGGTGAAACAGATCTAACAGAAAACCAGGGAACTTTGAATAGCTTGAAAGTAAGCATGTTAAGTGAATGTGTGTTCTGTGAGCAAACAAGAGTCGCTATTTATAGAAATGAAAAGGTTGCAATTAATGTGAATGTATTTAAGTGGAACAGTAAATACAAAGAAAAAGTCAAGAAAAGCAGTAAATAGATACGAGTAATTAATGGAAGAGTCAGAAAATGATACTATTTGCGCCCGGACCAATGTTTGGAATAGTCGCGTTTCTCGGTAGGCGGTTGGCGTGGACTCCGAGATCTTTGTTGAGCAGTTGGTCTGGACTGAGTGGGTGCTCTAGTTGCAGGGGATGAATGGGCAGCGGAACTTGAACCTCGCTGCGTGGAGGGAGCAGTTCGGCTGGGTTCAGGTAATCTGCGAATAATTTGAGGAGCTGCAGGCAGGCTGTTGCAAATATCTTGAATTTGAGATGCAAATGCTGCCTGCATAGTGGCCAACTGATCAGTCAATGTTTTCTTGGCGTCGTCGATCTTTTCTCCAAGAGCCATTGAGGTGGCAGCATGAAGAGATTCATTGTTCTGATTGATCTGAAGACGCGCCTGGCCAATTCTGGTAAAAGCATCCGCCACTGCATTCTCAGCAAATGTTTGAAGTCTGGTGACGGTAGTCGTTAAACTACTTAAGTCCCGGTAGACTTGCTGGAATTGTGAGTCATTGTGCTGCTGATGAGTGCCTAGAATGAGAGTTGCAGTTCGTTCTTCTTGTTTAAGCTTATGAACATCGCTGGCTAGGGCTGATATGGCAGTGGATAGATTGGCTAGCTGTGCAGCAATGTTCGGAGGTTCGTCCATAGGGTTGGTAAAGACAAAAAAATCTTCAGAAAGCTCTTGAACCATGGACGGATCTGCAGCAATCAGTGGAACATCAGTAGGAGGGACAAGGGCGCTGAGATGAGCATCGTCAACTGCAGCGGATGGCAATATAGAAGCTTCAACAAGTGGTGCAGCTGTAGACTCTGAGATAGTGAGAGCCAATTGGGCAGCGTCTTCATTTGGTGGAGCAGTTAAAGTAGTTGTGGGTTGATCAACCACAGCAGCTGACATCTGGGTGTGATCATTTGAGTGCGAAGACTCGCTAGGTTCATGATTTGCAGAGATATGGTAACTTGCTGAACCACTGTCTGTATGACTGCATCCACATTGGTGTGATCAACAGCCATTGGCTGGGGCTGTTGATCCTTGTGAGAGCTGGGAGGAGAGGAGACGCCGAGAGCAGTTGGAGAGGGGAGTTCTTGAACCGAGGAGGCTACTTCCAAGGCAGTTGGTGCGGCCTCCGCTCCAGGGGAAGTAGTCTCCAGAGCAGTAGAAGTGAGCTCCACAGAAAATGGAACAATCTCCAAATTTGCAATGACGGAGTGTAGATCCTGCTGATCAGGACTGGCAACAGTTGTAGTAGTGGAGCAAGAATGAATACCAGTGGATATGCGAAGGTCATGAAGAGCAAGCTCAGCCATTTCGAGCTTGGGTCCAAGAGCATTTAGAACCGCTCTATCATGATTCGCTGTTCCGAAATTCCCGTCAAATTGTTGAAGGCGAGTTTCAACCAGGGCCTGAAGTTCACCCACATAGATCATCAGGCTGAAAACTTCTCGCAGCTTCAAGCTTGTTTCAGGGTCTGGGATTTGAAGATACGCTAGTATTTTGTTCTCATCTCCCCTAGCCTGATCCAGAATTTGATCAAAATCATCTAAGCGAACCTTGATACGGGCCTTTACCCATCGATCAAAAATCTCCAACTGTGGTTGCAGTTTGGCTTCAACTGTATCCATTACCATTTGAATCTCGAAGGCAACAGGAGTGGACACTGGAGCCGTAAGAGATTTTCCTTTTCCAGCAGGGGTGGTCTTGGGATGACAGTATGGACATAATGACTTGGGCGTCCTGAAGCTGATAGAGCCTGGTGCTTGCTGAGTGCTTACCAGTGTTGTCTGAGTGTCAGCTGGAACCACTGAAGGAACAGGCACCATGGCTAAGGAAGCAGATGGTTCCTCAGTTGAAGGGATGACAGGGCTGGGTTCCCTATCAGGATTTACATCTGTAGGACCGGCGGAGGAGATAGTGTCGGAGGCGGCAATGTCTAACTGTCGGGCAGTCTGAGGAGCAGCTTTTCGTGTTCTTGGCTTCTTAGGAGGTGGAGGAGGGGGAGAGGACTCAGCGGATTCCGATATAGTCTGTTCAGAGTCACTTATAACCTGAGTCAAGCGACGCTTTGTTACTCCGCCTTCTCTGCCACTTCGTTGGCGATGAAGCTGAAGATACTTATGCGTGATGAGCCTCCCTGGATGAAGGTGAGAAAGAGCTCATGTCTTAATGTGTTTGCTCTCAAAAAGGCTGCTGAGTGGGAGAGCAAAACCTGATTGACCCTTGCCAGATGCGACCAGACTAGTCAGTATTTGAAATAGCACAGCTGACCAGTTTATCTCCAACCCTTTGCATATAGCGCTCATAACGTCAAACTTCTCAGGGGTAATTATATCAAAAGATCCTGCCTTACAGAGGAGCCCCTTGGAGATTATGTCCGCCAGTTGTCTATAATGACTCTTCATCAAAACTTTCCGGAAAGGAGGACGTGGAAGGCGATGAGTAGATTCCGAGACTGTGAGACGCATTTCTTCTCTTAGTTCTGCCGGAATAGTCGAGAAATCAGAAAGTCCGGTAGAGGGTAGGCACAGGTGAGTGGCAAATTCTGGTTGGGTGATGGTGACGGATTGTCCAGAGATGGACGCCACCACGGTGTCATCCACAACTTTGGCAGTAGCAAAGAACTCTTGTAGTTCGTTCTTGTAAAAGGAAGGGGTCTGGCTCAAGATTACCAGGAGTCCGGGGGTATCCAGCCTTTGTATCAACTCCTTGGTTTCTTCATCAGAGGATGTGGATATTGAATGAAAATCAACGTGAATAGCATTGGTGATAAAACTCGGCTGAACATTCTTCGACATATTGAGTGAGTAGGAGGAAGAAGCAGCAACAGTTTGTTAGAGTAAGTTTTCTGAAAGAGAAAAATAATCGCAGTGATTTGTTGGAGAAGAAGAGTAGTGAAACTAAAGGCGGTGAAAAAGGAAGTATATGTAACGTCGTACTGTAGATGAGCGGACACGTGTATACGTGGCGATCATCTAACGGTTTAAAAAGATTTAACAAATAAATGAAAGAACAGGATTTAGGCGGGAGTGAAATAATTTATTTTTAATCAAAAGTAATTTTGAATTCCGACGTTCATTAGGTTAATGAGTATCGAGGGTTATTTTTGTCAAAGCATATTTGGTAACATCAACTGGTATGTAGGGTTCGACTGGTAGGAAAACATCCACTGGTTGTGGAGTCCTACTGGTTCGGATACACCTACTGCAGCTGACCATTGTATTACCAGCTGAGCTTAAATAACCATGATAAAACTATAACAGAAATTCCCCCTAAATTTATGCACATAAACTAACTAATTCCCCCTGAATTCATTACCCAAAACAAAATAATCAAGAAGTAATTTCAATTAAACCAAGAATGTTTCGAAAGTAAGAAAACTTAGCGTCCGGTAGAGGCTTTGTGAAGATGTCTGCTGCCTGTTGTTCTGTAGAAATATACTCCAGCCGGATTTCTTTCTTCATGACATGATCTCTGATAAAGTGATGACGGATGTCAATATGTTTAGTACGAGTATGAAGAACTGGATTGTACGTTATGGCAATGACAGATGTATTGTCACAGAAGATAGGAGCCTTTGTAGACTCAATTCCATAGTCTCTGAGTTGTTGCTGAATCCAGAGCAGTTGAGCACAGCAGCTTCCAGCAGCAAGGTACTCTGCTTCTGCAGTGGAAGTTGCAATGGATGTCTGTTTCTTGCAACCCCATGATATCAATCGATCACCAAGGAATTGACAATACCCACTGGTGCTTTTCCTGTCAATTTTGCATCCAGCATAGTCTGCATCTGAGTATCCGATAAGATTGAAGGTTGAGTCCCTTGGATACCATAGACCGACATTCTCAGTGCCTTTCAAATATTTTAGGATCCTTTTGACTGCAGTGAAGTGCGACTGCTTGGGATTTGCTTGAAACCGGGCGCACATACACACTGCAAACATAATATCTGGTCGGCTGGCTGTCAAATATAGTAAAGATCCAATTATGCCTCGATACATTGTAACTTCGACTGGTATTCCTGAATTATCCAAGTCGAGTTTGGCAGATGAGCTCATTGGTGTAGCAGCAGCTGAGCTGGTACTCATTCCATATTTCTTCAGTAGCTCTTTAGTGTATTTAGACTGATTGATCAGGATTCCTTCACTAGATTGCTTGACCTGCAGTCCTAAGAAAAATGATAGTTCTCCCATCATGCTCATCTCGAACTGGTCCTGCATAATTTTAGAGAATCTTTCGCACAATTTTGAGTTAGTACTACCGAAGATAATATCATCAACATAAATTTGAACAAGCAGAGTATGATCTCCCTTTGTAAATTTAAAAAGGGTCTTGTCCACCGTGCCAATAATAAAATTGTGTTCTGTCAAATATTTTGACAAAGTTTCATACCAGGCACGGGGAGCTTGCTTTAGACCATACAAGGCTTTATTGAGACGAAAAACATGAGATGGCTGCTGATGGTTTTCAAATCCAGGAGGTTGTTCAACATAGACTTCTTCCTGGAGTTTGCCGTTAAGAAATGCACTCTTAACATCCATCTGATAGACTTTAAAGTCTTTAAACGCAGCAAATGCAAGAAATATGCGAATTGCTTCTAGTCGAGCTACAGGGGCAAAGGTTTCATCGAAATCAATGCCTTCTTCCTGTCTGTAGCCCTGTGCAACTAATCTTGCCTTATTTCTGATTACTGTACCGTTTTCGTCTAATTTATTTCTAAACACCCATTTGGTGCCAATTACAGTGTGATGCTGTGGTCGTGGTACTAGATACCATACTTTGTTTCGCTCAAATTGATTTAGTTCCTCCTGCATTGCTTCTACCCAACTTGGGTCTAATATAGCGTCATCAATCTTCTTAGGTTCTATATGAGATATGAATGCAGCATGGAGAAATTCATTAATCATTTGTCCTCTGGTGCGTAGAGGAGCAAGAGGGTTACCGATGACCTGCTCAGGTGGATGATCCTTCTTCCACTCCACCGGAGCGAAGGTCCAAGAGGATTGAGTTCTTCAGTTGACTGGATGTGAGTAGGCAGATCAGAGGTTCTGATTGACTCATCTTTCTCATTAGTTCCTTCTACTGCAGCAGGGGTAGATGCAACTGTTTCATTTGTAGCTGGCTGCAGTGCTTGTTGGCCAGCAGACTCCTCTGCTTGAGTTTCAGGAACTTCTGGTTCTAAGGAGCAGTCAGTCCTGCTTCTGTAATCAATCTCATCATCAACATTTTCGTCAATGTAAGTGCTTTCCAGTCGATTACTCAAGTTGTTGATTTGTATATCAGATAGTGTACAGTCAGTAGGTTCATCAAATTTTACATGCACTGATTCTTCTACATTAAGAGTTCTATTGTTAAATACTCTGAATGCCTTACTAACTGTAGAATAGCCAAGGAATATTCCAGCATCAGATTTGGCATCAAAGGCTGTGAGATGAATCTTTCCATTGTTGTGAATAAAACATTTGCAACCAAACACATGGAAATAGGAAATATTTGGCTTACTGCCATTCCAGATCTCATAAGGGGTTTTATTTGCTCGCTTATTAATCATTGATCTGTTCTGCGTATAACATGCTGTGTTGACAGCTTCTGCCCAAAATCTCTGCGATATTTCTGATTCCGCGAGCATGGTTCGCGCAGCTTCTTTCAAAGTGCGGTTCCTACGCTCAGCAACTCCGTTTTGTTGAGGAGTTCTAGCTGCAGGGTATTCGTGTTTAATATCAAGGTCATCTAGATATGATACGAGTGATTGATTGGTGAACTCAGTACCTTTATCACTGCGAATTCTATCTATCCCACACGATTTCTCATTTTGGAGTCTTTTCAGTAATTTGATCAGCTTTGGAGTAGCTTGATCTTTGCCACTTAGGAACAAGACCCACGTGAAACGAGTGTAATCGTCTATTACCACTAGAGTATACTTCATTCCCCCTAGACTTGTTACTGGTATAGGACCAAATAGATCCATATGCAGCAACTCTAGGCACCGAGAAGAAGATTTACTCCCTTTGTTCTTAAAGGAGGATCTGATTTGCTTACCAAGTTGGCATGCTGCACAGATCTTATCTTTTGAGAACTCAATTTGGGGCAGTCCAACAACTAGATCAAGTTTACGCAGATTGGCAATAGTTTTAAAATTTAAGTGACTCAACCGTTTGTGCCAAAGCCAATTTTTGGATGAATTCAGAGCAGCTAAGCAAGTAGAAGAGATAGGCTGATTAAGATTCCAATCAATTTTATATGTGTTATCATGGCTTCTACCTACAAGTAGTATACTACCATCAATAGATTTGATTGTGCATGAGTACTGATTGAATTCTACGGAATGACCATTGTCACACAGTTGACTTATGCTAATCAAGTTGTAGCATAGATTTTCAACTAAAAGAATATCTTTAATGATGATGTTACCGTAGATAATCTTACCCTTACCCACGGTTCTACCTTTCGCGTTGTCTCCAAAGGTTATTATGGGTCCGGTGGAGTCCACCAGTTCAGACAGTAAGCTCGCGTTCCCTGTCATATGTCTAGAGCACCCGCTGTCCAGAAACCATTCTGAGCTCCGAACAGGATGCATTCTAGTTTCCTGCAATTAAAGCGATAGCATGATTGGTACCCAATCCTACTTGGGTCCTGGTAGGATTAGTCCTTTCGGAACCCACACTTGTATGACCCTGAATGACTTAGGTCGGTGTGTGTTCTGAAATGTGTGTGCATTTATAGATATAGGTGATGATTTTGACTGTGGAGTGTGATAGTATGTGTATGCATGTGCTTTTGGTTTGTAGTTCCTGTTATTTAGCATATACCTCTTCTGAACAGGTTTACAGTTGTAGTACCAGTTGGGTTTAACCTCTCTAGCTGCTCGACCAGTAGGTTTAAGTTCATTTCTGAACTTTTGCCTCGGTTTAGCCTCTTTGAGTGGTTCTACATAACCGATACCTCTGTGCTGTACCTGTTCCTTGATGAGTGTTGCTTTAACAGGTTCTTTAACCAGTTCATAAGGATCATATACTGTGCTAGATCTTACAAAGTTCATTGATTGAACCTTGTTTTTTGTTAGACACAGTTGAGGTTCATTACCTGATGAACTGCTGTCATTGCTATTATAGCCTATGCCTGTCAAGTCACCAGCAAGCCTTATAGACTCAAGCATTTCATCCTTTTTGGTAGTTGACGCGTTCCAAGTGCTAACCAGTTTGCTAAGTTTCTGGTAAGCACACTTGGCTTCATCTCTTTCTTTCACTAGGAGACTGGCTGCTTCCCTTAAGCAATTCAACTCCCTCAATTGTTCACAATCAAGTTTGTTTTCATGCGTTTTAGTTTGGATTGAGTGCTCAGTCTTATAGCTTTCAAAAGATTCATATAGCGTCTGATACTCATTTATCATGTCCTGCAATGCATTGGTGAGTTCATGATGTGTAAATTCAGATAAGTTAGTTTCATGTACCTCATTTTCATCATTTGCCATTAAGCAGTGGACTTCTTCGTCTTCACTCTCGCTGGATGAGCTAATTGGCTCCTCTGATTCTGATTCAGAATCAGCCCATTTGCTCTTACTATCTTCTGCCACTAAAACCTTTTGATCTCTGTCCCTTTTGGATGTTCTTCTGGTTTCCTTGGATTTTCTGTAATCCTTGGATCCTCTTTTGTGATCATCCTTTTTGGGTTTAGGACAGTCTGCAATGAAGTGCCCTGGTTTGAGACAGTTGAAGCATACACGCTCTTCTTCTTCTGAATTTCCTTTGGAACTCTGCCTTCGAGGATATGATTGATAAGATCTCTGGTTCTTTTTCATGAATTTTCCAAATTTCTTTACAAACATTGCCATTGCATCGTTACACATTTTTTCTGGAGTCATTTCAGTAGGAGTAGGCAGAGACTCAGATGCAGTGAGAGCTTTTGTTGGTTGACTTGTACTTGGTTCATCTTCAACCCGAATGCCTAATTCAAATTCATAGGCTTTTAAATCAGCAAACAGATCATGTAGATCTATCTTGTTGATATCCTTTGATTCTCTCATAGCAATGGTCTTGACATCCCATTCTCTTGGTAGACCTCTCATTACTTTGAGAGTGACTTCTCTGTTGGGTAACTCCTTACCCAGACTGCTTAGTTCATTTACTATTCCAGTCACTCTTTCATCGTACTCATTGAGAGTTTCTCCATTTATCATTTTGATATGCTCAAACTTCTGCAAGGCCACAGTAAGCTTGTTCTCTTTGGTTTGATCGTTTCCTTCACAGAGTTGAGCAATCTTCTCCCAGATTTCTTTGGCTGTTGGGCACATTTTGATTTTGTTAAACATATTTTTGTCCAAAGTTTTGAACAAAATATCTTTAGCAACATTGTCTAGATTTGCTTTTTTCTTGTCTTCATTTGACCATTGAGATCTTTCCTTTTCTACCATTTGTGGATCACCACTTGTGATAGAAGCAGCTGTATTGATTTTCATGATCTTCAAAGGTCCTTCGGTGATCACATACCACATATCATCATCTTGAGCACTTAGATGTGCTTGCATGCGGATCCTCCAGTCATCATATTCGTCTTTCTTGAACATTGGAATTTTGCTAAATGAGGCCATCAGTTTTGGTAAATGGTAATTTCTCAAGATTGAGAAGACCTAAGCTCTGATACCACTTGTTAGGATCGGGGTAGTGTTTAGAAGGGGGGGTTGAATAAACACTAGATACAATTTCGATTTCTTTTTCTGGTTAACTGTAAACGGTTAAGTATTACAGTTGCTTCTCAATATCAGGCAAGTTAGTAGACACTTGTTGTAGTGCGGAAGACGTCTACAAAACTTGTGAGGAATAAAACTGAAGTAATAAGCAATAAACAAATAACACGAGAATTGTTTCTGGAAGTTCGAAGCACAACGCTTCTACGTCTCCCCTTCTTCCTTTGCAGGAAGGATTCACTAGAAGACTTGGTTTACACTTTTACAGTATACAACCTTCTTAGGCACTAACACACTTGGCCTAAACTCCTAGCAATTACACACTTCTTTACTTTGATTACAATGGATTCTATGACACTCTTTACAGAATACACGTTCTAGCTTTGAGAGTTTTTGAGCAGCAGACTTCAATTGAAGATAATCTGTCACAGATTCATTTTTGCTGTTTGTCTGCTCTTTGCTGAACGTTTGGAATATCAGTCGGATGACTTTAGTGTTTGCTTTGAAATATATCTCTTAGTTGAAAATCGCTCAGCACTTCTTTGTTCTCTGCTTGGATGTATTTATAGGTTTGGATGTCCAACGGTAGCCTTTCTGTATATGGAAGAGATTAACTTTCCAATTTCATATTGTCTTCTTTCCTATTTTGTAAAGCAACGGCTCTTTTCACTCTGACGGTAATGGTGGCGGAGATATAGCAGGGTGCGCCGCTCTGTTGTACCTTTGTCAGAGAATGTTGTACTGATTTTGTCTCGTTCCTTAGTGCTCTAACTGGAGGCTTAGACTTCTGCTGGTTTTCTTTGTTCAACTGGTCGTTCATCCTCTTATGACCAGTTGATGTCCTTGTACAGTGAGAGACTATTCAGTTGATAGTTGTCCAGTAGATGTTCATCCAGTTTAAGTTTATCCTGTTGATAGCTTGCACTGTTGATGTCTTCATCCGGTGGATGTCCATCCAGTTGATGTCTTGTCCAGTTGATGACTTCATCCGGTTGATGTTCATCCAGTTGGTGTCTTGTCCAGTTGATGACTTCATCCGGTTGATGTCCATCCAGTTGGTGTCTTGTCCAGTTGATGACTTCATCCGGTTGATGTCCATCCAGTTGGTGTCTTGTCCAGTTGATGACTTCATCCGGTTGATGTCCATCCAGTTGGTGTCTTGTCCAGTTGATGACTTCATCCGGTTGATGTCCATCCAGTTGGTGTCTTGTCGAGTTGATGACTTCATCTGGTTGATGTCCATCAAGTTGGTGTCTTGTCCAGTTGATGACTTCATCCGGTTGATGTCTTCATCCGGTAGAAGTCTTTTTCCAGTTTGTCTTTAATATCCGGTAGGACTTCATCCAGTTTGTAATTACCAAAACTTTACAAATCGTTTTCCCAACAAAAGGCTTCATATCAAGTTCATGTGCAATTAGTACCAAAATTATAAAAGTTTCATACCGAGTTCATGTGTAATTAGTACCAAATTTGTAAATGTTTCATACCAAGTTTTTTTTGTAATTATTTCCAAAATTGTAAATGTTTCATGCCAAGTTCTTTTGTAATTAGTACCACAATTGTAATAGTTTCATATGAAGTTCAAGTGTAACTAGTACCAAAATTGTATAGAATAATACGGAAATTTCATAGGTATCATAGTTCATACCAATTTTATGTATACTTAGTACAGAAATTGTATATGTTTCCTACCAACTTCACGTGTAATAAGTACCGAATATAGTATATGTTTCATTCCAATTTTATGTATAACTTGTACCAAAATTGTATAGGTTTCATACCAACTTCATGTGTAATTAGTGCCAAAATTGTATATTTTCATACCAACTGCACATGTAATAAGTATCAAAATAGTATAGGTTTCATATCAATTTCATGTGTAACTAATACCAAAATTGTATATGATTCATACCAATTTCATGTGTAACTAGTACCAAAATTGTGTATATTTCATACTAACTTCACGTGTAATAACAGAATATAGTATATGTTTCATTCCAATTTTATGTATAACTTGTACCAAAATTGTATAGGTTTCATACCAACTTCATGTGTAATTAGTACCAAAATTTTATATGTTTCATACCAACTGCACATGTAATAAGTACCAAAATAGTATATGTTTCATATCAATTTCATGTGTTACTAATACCAAAATTGTATATGATTCATACCAATTTCATGTGTAACTAGTACCAAAGTTATATATATATCAGACTAACTTCACGTGTAATAAGTACCGAATATAGTATAGGTTTCATTCCAATTTTATGTATAACTTGTACCAAAATTGTATAGGTTTCATACCAACTTCATGTGTAATTAGTACCAAAATTGTATATATTTCATATCAACTGCACATGTAATAAGTACCAAAATTGTATAGGTTTCATATCAATTTCATGTGTAACTAATACCAAATTGTCTATTATTCATACCAATTTCATATGTAACTAGTACCAAAATTGAATATATGTCATACTAACTTCACGTGTAATAAGTACCAAAATTATATAGTTTTCTTACCAATTTCATTTGTAATATGTACCAACATGTATAGGATTCATACCTATTTTATGTATAATTAGTACCAAAAATTGTATAGGTTTCATACCAACTTCACGTGTAATAAGTACCGAATATAATACATGTTTCATACCAATTTCATGCGCAACTAGTACCAAAATTGTATATATTTCATATTAACTTCAAGTGTAATAAGTACCAAAATTGTGTTATTCTCATGCCATTTTCATGAGTATAAGTACTAAAATTGTATAGGATTCATACATATTTTATGTATACTTAGTATCGAAATTGTATAGGTTTCATACCAATTTTATTTGTAACTAGTACTAAAATTGTATAGGTTTCATACCAATGTCACGTGTAACTAGTACTCAGGGTGTTCACGGGCCGGATCGGACCGGATTCAGACCGGATCCGACCGGTCCCGGGCTCGATTTGGGTGGAACCGGACCAATCCGGTTCCTGATCCGAATTATCGGATTGGTCCGGGGTAAACCGGTTCCAACCAAAACCGGTTTGGCGATCGATCGCCAAGCCAAAATTTTTTAATTTTTAATTTTTTTTTCAACCCAAATCGTAAAGGAAAAATACATCATTTATTGAATATAGAAAACAACATAAAAGATACATCATTTGAAATTTATAATAAAAATACATTATTCATCATAATTTATAAGTATAGCCTTGGCCAATTCTTCTTCTTCTTCGGAACTTTCATTGCCGAACTCGTCGATTCCTCATTCTCTCTTATTTCTTCTCTCAGAATCGAACCAATCTCTTAGCAGCGTAAGCATGCACAATGATTCTGCTTGTAGAGAAACTCTAAAGTCTCCAATGAGCCGAGCACAAGTTGAAAATACCGATTCTGATGCGACCCTGGATGTTTAGACTGCAAATACATCTCTAGCCATTTTGGCTAAGACTGGATATTGTCTTGCGTTTGGTTTCCACCACTCTAGTACGTCAAAAATTTTCATCTGTAATGAACATTTGACCAGGAAGAACTGCAACTCATTTGAAGCGGTAGATGACACTCCGCTTCCTCTCTGCTCCTTTCTTCCAAGGCTCCGCAACAGATTAATCCCTCTGCTTCGTGACTGACTAGCATCTTCTTCTTCTCCTCCTACTACACGTGCCGATGAGCTCTGTCCCTGTTCACTATGATACAATCCAAACATATTTTGGAGAGAATGCATGATTGACGTCTTTTGATCGTCAACATCATTATCCAAAAAAGTATTGTAATATTAAAGAAAGTATCGAAAGATCCTACACCCTGACTTGGGTCTAACAATGTAGATATACAGTGCACGTGTGGAATTTGTTCCCAATATTTTTTAAACTTCTCCTCCATACGATAAACGAACGACGTCAACTCAATATCATCTCTAAATTCAACAAATTTACAAAATATGTTAAATACAAGTGGAAGAAAATAATGAAAAAGTAGGATTACAAACACCGGAGAAACGATATGTTGCATCTTTAAAGGTTGATAACAAAGCAATTAAATTATTAACAAATAACCAATCCTTATCAGACAATAAATAACTTTCATCACTTTCAGGCATTTGATAAGAGTTATAAAAGAAGTTAAAGCATCTTGATAAGGTAACATCGATTCTAACATTTTGTGCAAAGAATTCCATCGACTTACAATGGGCGGTGGAAAAAGAGTAAACCGAAGGTTCTGACTTGCACACGTATGTTTCCAATCACGCTTAATGAGTGACTGTCGTATCCATTGACAACAGTTTTTAAGTTTGTCTATACTACTACATTCAACATCTTCATAACCATATTTTACTGCTAAATTAATTATATGTCATGCACATCTAACATGGAAAAAAACACCATTAAGCATTGGTCGTAAATATATTTTAAGTTCACGCATTGCCGCGTTATTATTTGAAGCGTTGTTGATCGATTTTATTTAAAACAGTTATTTCAATGTAGCGATTCTCTACCGCAAGTGCACTGTGTCAAGTTTTAATATAATGGTTTAAGAGTAAGGAGTGTCGTACCCACATGGATTAGTAATTACCACGTTCGATTAGAATTTTTATATTTAACCTACGATTATGGAATGATTATCAAACTAAATAGACTTAAGCACAAAAATTAACTTAAACAACAGTGATGGATGATTGAAAAGAATTTATAAACGAATTATCAAGACGCCGGTTCACCCATGTAATCCCCCAAAAGTTGTCTATTAATTAAGATTCAAAGTTCTATGTTCTAGGGTGACGAGTTTTCCTATTTCATTCGCTATACCTTGGTCTGGTTATAACAAGTCTAGCACTAATCTACAATAAACCACTCCCGTGTCTTTATTGAATGATTAATACCGAAAAAACGCTTCGTGAAAACTACTAGCCTTCGATTTTGGTAAATCTATTGCTATCACACGTGTGCTAGATTTTACTTGGTCCGTATCTTTTACAAGCATTAACAACATAAATTATGCGCAAAGATCATAGAATTCAAATCAAAACCGTTAATTAACTCAAGAGTTCAAACATGGGATCCCCTATGTCTTGACAAATATTTTAGCCAACAACCATAATCAAATTATAATGTAAAAACATGTCTTTAAACAAATTTAACATCACAATTTGAAATAAAAATAATCAAGTTCAGAAATACTAAGATAACGAGGATGTCGCTCCGTTCGTCTCTCCGTTCTTCCGTTCCTTGCGTTGCTCTTGCTCTTCAATGATTTGTGGTGGTGCTTTTGATGGAGGAGAGGCTACTAGGTCTCAGTAAAAATGGGCAAAAGTCCTTCAAAATTCTTCCCTAGGTCTGATATATATGGCAACAATAATTGGGAAGGAGTCTCTCTTGAACCAAACATGGAAAGTCTTTAATTTTCCACAAACTCTTCGTGGCGATCGATCTTCGTTCTTCCGCGATCGATCTTCAATCTCTACTGGACGTGATAGTCAAAATAAACAAATCCGCGATCGATATTCGTTCCCTCGCGATCGATCGTGAGTCTTCACTGTATATTGGCGATCGATCGCGAGTTCTTGCCGATCGATCGCCAATGTATTCTATTCAACATCAATTTTTACAGCTCGACGATCGATCGCGATGTTATTGCCGATCGATCGTGAGCTGTATAAAAACTCATACTTCGAGATTTCAGTCCATTTTCTCACGTCTTCGCTCGGTTTGGTCCTTTTTCAACATTATTAGTTTATTTCCTCCCCTTTTATCCTCTTGGACTTAGATTCCTGAAATACACAAAAATATACCAAAAAGCGTAAAATCATCCAGGAATCAATACGAAAATCAATACAAAAACATAGCAAAATAAGTGTAAAATTCACACTTATCAACTCCCCCAAACTTAGACTTGATCGTCCTCGAGCAAGCAATGAAATCAAACTGTAGGGTTTATCATCAATACTTTAACAGAATTAACTTAACAACTTAGATGTAACAGCTCAGAAATCTCACTAACACATCAACAAGAGTCAATCCAAAAATCAACAAGAAGTGTTTTCTCCTATGCCAAGCAATACCTCGCAAAAATTGGAACGTGTGTGTGCTATTGTCAATCTTGAGTTTCATTTATATTTTTAAGATCAAATTCTGCTAGTAAACTCAAAGGCAAGATTACTATCAAGCACTCCATAAGTCTACTTTTCAAGCACTTCTCCACTAATGTAATTATTCCCTAGACTTGGATCAGAATGTCTTTTGAAGCTTATAATGTCAGGACTTTGGTGTTTGGCTTCAAAGAAAAGATAGGATAGTGCAAAGAAGAGAGTATAAGCATTTATAGTTCACATTTGTAGCATAACTTTGAGCTTCTCTTCTTTTTCTTTTTTCTTTTTTTTTAGCCTTGGCCAATTTGGGTCTTATTTAGTCTTTTTTTTTCAAGGCTTTTTATCTATCTTTTTCTTTTCTCATTCATCATTTTTTTTATATATAATAAGCTCATCTAAATGAAGCACTTAAAGTACATCTAATGAGAATCATTATACTCCCTTTAGGTAAGGATAATTTTTTCATTTAGGCTCATAAAGGTGGGTATAATGAGTTTGCCAAAAAAATTGTTGAATGGGGGCTAACTTCCATTCTTATTTATTTAAGCTCAAAGGGGGACACTAGTGGTATAATTAGACAAGGTAAGCTCGAAAGGCTAAAACGTTCCAAGGATCGCCTAAATCATATCCAAGTCCAGTTCATAATTATAAAATTTCACCTCAAAGTGCCTTCAAATAGATTCTAGAGTGCTCTAAGATGCTCAATACAAATCATAGTTAACAGAATTTTTCACTTTCCTATATAAATTCCACTCAATCATGACTCAGGCGTGCATCAAAATGTTCCTCAATTTTGACATATTAACTCAACCCAAGATATTCACCAACAAGTCAAAATTTTCAAGACTCTAATTAAGATGGAGATTATTTTCATCATGTATTACAGTTGCAAGTTTCATTCATGTATTTTTTTTAATGAATAACTCAATTTTCACAAACAAATAACTTTAATATGCTCAAGAACGACTTCATACCACTCGCTAAAATATCATGCAATAAAAGTAGTAGCAAGAGAACAACAACACTCAGTAAAGACCCCCCCAAACTTAGTATGTGCATTGCCCTCAATGTACAGAAAACAATAAATGCAGTAGCAAAACACATACCTCGACGACAATCGTCAGTGATCGTCGTCCTCATCGTCCTGCTCCGGCGGTGGGTCTGGGTAATATGGTTCCTGTGGCTAGTGTGGCCGGTATGGCTGGACTGTAGGCTGTGGTGGGAATGGAATTTTGGGGAAACCCTTTGCCAAAGCAGAGTTCCATGCAGCTTGATACTGCATGAACTCCATGTTTTGCTGATATAATTGCTGGTGGCCCCATCGGAGTTCATGTCGTATCTCCTTCAACTCATGATGGAGGGATTCCATCGTAATTGAAGTAGGCATTGTAGCAGCAGATGATGATGGTGCAGGAAGGTGGCTGCTGCTAGATCGTGGTTGTGCCATCCGTCTGACTGTGGCTGGTGCAGGATGATCGACCACGAGCAATGCCTTCGGTGGAATTGCCTCTTCTGCGGAGTCCCAGGTAACATCCGCATACTTGCATAACGAGGTGATAGTGGAGGGGCATGTCATACCAGAAGGGGGAGGACCGCGAGTGTAGTTCCTGATGGCTGCCTCGACAAGACGGCCGAGATCTATCGTGAGTCCGTTAACTATGGCATATACAAGTATAGCTCGGTCCTTTGTGACTTCCGATGTGTGAGTCGATGGCATGACCCGAGCTACTATAAATGAAAACCAAGCCTTGGGCTCCTCCTTCAGCTCCGATATCAGTACCAGCTGTGGCTTTCTGTCGGCGTTCAGTCGCCACTGAGTTCCCTCTACACATATCGTGGACAAAATAGCATCCAAGTCAATGTGATCCCGGCAATAAATGGAATAGCCATCCTCCGGAATGTTTGGCATGTTATATAGCGCATTGATAGCCTGTGAATCAAAAAGAATTGGTTGTTGCCGTACAGAGACAACATTGGCTTCAATATGGCTCTGTGCCCGGAGGTTGGAGTAAAACTCCCTGACTAAAGAGACCACCGCATCGCGTGGTTGGCTCACAAAAGTATACCACTCTCGTCGGAGTGCCTCTTGGATCACCGCACAGCCAAGCTTGCTCGTGTCCATTCCCCGTTCCCGTATCAGATTCTTCTTCCGGTATACCGCATAAAAGTTTGCAGCTTCCTTATTTATGAACTTGGAGGAATCAAACTCCTCAGGAGCGGGAACTGCCTGCTTTTGCTTGCGCTTCGGTGCCATCCCTAGAATCAAAGTTACCAACACCACTACCAACCAATACAATAATTAAAGCAAGCAGAAATCCTCCAACCACCAATCCAAGTTAGGTTACTAACCCAACCACACAATAATCCACAAGGAGCTCTTTAATTCTCCCACAAACTTAACAATACCATACAATTCCAACTTCACCAATTTACAATTCAAAATATTAAGAACTTTACACCCCAACACTTAATTGTCAATCAATTCATGGACCATGTGTAGCAAAGCTAAAATACCTCAACAAATTTTGAAAATTTGTTAGTGTAGTCCTTAGCTTTCCATAGCTTCAAATTGGAGTGGAGGGTGCTCAAAATTCCTTTTCCCTTGCTAATTCCTGTGAAAGATTGAGGCTTGATGTTAGAATTGAAGATATCTTTCGAAAATCTTGAAGAAAAATGAGGGATTGAAGATGAATTGGGAAATAGTTGAGGAAAATTGGGGAATTTGGGGGATGGTTTCGAGTGTGAGTGTGTGTAAAATGCTGAATCTGATATAAAAAAACGAAAATTTGGACCTCGCGATCGATCGTGAATATTTGCCGATCGATCGCGAGAGTATTCTGGAATGTGGCGATCGATCGCGTGTTCTTGCCGATCGATCGCCAATTTAAAATTAATTTTTTTTCTTTCTCGGGACATGGCGATCGATCGTTATGGTATGATGATCGATCGCCAAAACACACTGCCCGATATATATATATATATATATTTTTTTTTTTAGATCAATATTTTTGCTCTCGGGATTCGCTCTTCTCCACCCACTCTGCGAAATTTGTTGGGATCGGTCCGGAGTGTTTAGAGGGGGGGGGGGGTGAATGAACACTCCTTATAAAATTTATCCCTTGTGAATTCTTTCGGATTAGTGAAAGAAATCTGTTACTTAATCAACTCTTTGAACATAACAGACCACTAAAGAGGTGAGTGCGGAAACGGTCTGCTCTTGTAAAAGTAAGAACGGCTCGATGGCTAAGTGCAGAAGGATAAGACACAGGATATGTTTCTGGAAGTTCGAAGGTGGTGTAATCCTTCTACGTCTCCCCTTCTTCCAATTAAGGAAGGTTTATACTAGAAGACTTTGATTTATACAATCCTGTTGTACAAACCCGATTCAGATTGGATTTACCTCACTACCAGTCTGAAACTCCTAGTCACTCAACCTGCTCAGACACACTCTGTCTGACAGTTACAATAAGTTGCTCACTTCTACTTTTCAATACACAATGCGCACAGTGATCCTACAATGATCAAATGTTACAAATTAATTGCGCTTAAATAAATAACTTCAGCTCGAAAGCTTCTAAACTTTGTAAGCGTGTGCCGTTGCTTTCTTGTGTGTTTTTCAATTGATCAGCGTGAGTTCGAATCAAGAGTCTTTGTCTTCCTTTTTGTTGCATCTTTTTATAGTTGAGGGTAGCAACGGCATTGTTTCCCTTAATGTGCAACTTTGACTCTTTTTAAACTCTGAGAAAGCTACAGTCTTCTTCTTCAGAACACTTGCCGTTCCGGTGTATGCTTTCGGCGACTGTCAGGTAAGCTCTCCTTTGTCTTCTTACCTTTAATGGCAATCTTCGACTTTTGATCCTTTGTAGCATTAATTACAGCATTAAATGCTACAATAAATAACCGTTGATGGTTCGGACTGAGAAGCCATCCTTTATGTATCTTTGACTGCTTTGATCTGATGAAGATTGAGATCGATCTGAAGTATCGATCTAGTCAGTCTGGAATCCATCGATCCGGCCTGATATGTGATATGCTTTATCAGCTTGCTCTGTTTTGCGCGATCGATCTGGTATGCCTGATTTCCATCGATCCGGTCTGAAATAATTTGTCATCTTGCTCTGTTTTGTCCGATCGATCTGGTCAAACTGAAATCTATCGATCCGGTCTGAAATGTTTTGTCATCTTTAAAATCTCATCGATAAGGTCCGGAACTAACAAATTCCCCCTTTTTGATGATGACAAAACCTAGCTTCTAAGTCTTTTTAACCAGTCTTGATAAGAGCTCTGAAGCGAATGCTTTCGGATCGATTACTTCTTTGTTCAAAATAAATGAACTTTATTAAGTTGGATCGATTAAATCTTTATTAATGAAGAGGTTCAAAATAAATGAACACGGTCTTGATAAAATGAGGATTTTATTGATCACCAAGAAAATCCTAAAATACATAGTCTGAATTTTTTAGAAGGCGGCCTGAAGTCTGTCTTCTTTTCCCCCTTTTTGTCAGCAGCAATCTCTTGAAGAAAGTCGACAACTTGTGCTAGCTGCGCGCTGATAGCGTCAAGACGAACGTCTTGAGCGCGGAGGGAATTGGCAACAGATGCTCTGACTTCAGTGGCTAGCTCGATCTGCTCTTTTCTCAGGCTGTTCTTGTAAGAGGCCTGTTGAGAAAACAGATCGTTTATGCCGCGCTGAAGGCTTCCGATACTGGCATTCATCTTCTCTTTGAAGGAAGCAAAATCCAAGGCTGTGACCCTCTGACCTTGATGAACTTCTAAAATGCGTTGAGTCAAGGACAGACAGGTATCAGAGAAGTGCTGGATAGTCCGTGCCAGGGATGGAGGTGCATCAGATAGCTTGCTGGGAGAGTGATCTGATGATGGCATGGTATGGTCATCTTCTTCAGCAATCGGCACGATGGAAGAAATGGCAGCTTGATAACTTTCGGATCGGATCAGAGTGACCAGATCCGAAGAAAAACCTTGAATGAAGGCCAAATCTTCATCTGATGTTCCCGGAGGAGAGTGGGGACTGGGAGGTTCCTCAACTTGGAGAGCTGCAACCACTGTAGATACCACGAAATCCGGATCGATGAGGTCTGGTACTTCAGTTGTTGCACATGCTTCAGTTGGACTGGGTTGTGCACGGGAGGCTGATGACTTCAATGGATTAGATGTTGTCGGAGAGTCCAACAGAACATTCATTGGTTCATCATCTGTTGCAGACGGAGCATTAGACAATGGCTGCTCCGCTGTCTGGTCTGGTACGTGCTCTGCAGGCTGATCTTGTATTAGCTCTGCAGACTGATCTGCTATGTGCTCTGTAGTCTGATCTGCTATGACAGAAGGAATAACCTCAATGAAGGGTTCTGCCATAGTCTTGCTTGCAGAGGGATGATTCGGGTTGGTTGTGGGAGTGGAGATACTAAGCTTCTGTCGTTGAAAACGGACAGCTAAGTGAAGAGCGTGAACATCCATCTCGAGTTGAGCAATTACAGCTCCATCATCTCTGGCAGTAGGAGCAAGCGGATCGAAGTTCTTCTTTTTGGCAACTAGAAGCAGATTGGCCAGCCTGAATCTGTGAATAGCCATAAATAAGTCTTTGCGCTGCACGGCAAGTCGAACATCATCAGTCTCTGTGCCTTTCAGAACTTCATCTTCCATTTTCTTCAATCTGTGCAACTTACCGTAGAACAGCTCAATGTGGTTGATAGTCCGGTATTGGACATATTCATCAAAAACCACAATGAGTTCCTGTAGCTTCTCATCAACATCCTCCATGGCGATGTCGATAGCAGTCTGCGCTGCAGATTTGGGTTTAGTAGAGAGGGGTTCGGTGAGAATGGCTTTTCCCTTGCCGGTGGAGGAAGGGGACTTAATCCCTGATTGGGTATAGTCTCCCAACTCAGTGATGACTATCCCTTTGACCACGGGATTGGCAGAGGGAATACTAAGGGTGACTTTGGGTGCAGGGGTTGAAGCTTGTGAAAGCTGGGTGGAATGTTGAGGGGCAGGGGTTGCTTTAGAGGGTGGTAGTATGGGTGGAGGTAGAGATTTAGCTGGTTTGGTAATCTGGGTTCGGGGCTTTTTGGGAAGTGGCTTGGTTGGTGATGAGTGAGCATACTGGGTGGCTTCTGAGTCAGTCTGAATGGTCAGCTTCCGCTTGACCCGAGGTTTGCGCACAGCAACTGGTTCCTCGTCCTGCTCAACCTTGACTGCAGCCAGAGTAGCAGGAGTAGGCGGAACACTCTTGGATTTCAGCAGTGCAATCCCTTTGGAGTTAAGGATCTTAAAGGGACGGAGAGCAGACGGCTTGCTCAGCTCGAGGCCTAAGGACTCCAAGAGCTTGCTGAGAGGAACAGCAAAACATACGGCGTGCTTGGATGCAATCACCGTTTCCAGCAGTACTCCAAACAAAATCATGGACCAGTTTAAAAGCCATGGCCCTGAACTTTTCGGCGGTTACAGCATCGAAGCTTCCTGCTTTACCCAATAGTGGCTTGCCTACCACTTCGCACAGCACCTGGAAATGGAAGAGCATCTCCTTCTTCTTAAAGGAGGGTTGCAATCGGTGGCCAGAAATAGAAATCTTCCCCTGAAGATCTAATAGTGACGCTTGAGGAGTCTGTCCGAACTCTGTCAGTCCGGAACTGGGGAGGCCAAAGGTCTTGGCCATCGTTGTTGGCGAGATCTCGAAAGATTTGCCCTGAACAGTAGTAGAAATGGATGTCTTCCGGGAGACGGCGTTGGCGAACAGCTCGCGGATTTCTGATTCATAAACAACTGTTCCGCATTCCAAGAAGTTCCTTAAACCAGATGATTCCAGGGCTCTAAAAATGGACACCATCACAGCATCTTCTGTCCTGTAAATGTCATCAAACTCAACGGAGAGTGAGTTATGAGTGATGGTAGCCATTTGAAAAGAGTTTAAAGAAAGTGCGAAGAGTAAGAGAGTGAGAAGGTAAAAAGCGGTAAACTGTAAAAAGTGAACAAGTATGAAAAGTTCAGCCCGCTAAATAGGAGAGAGAAGACTCGTGTCTTTATCTCCAAGACTGAGAATTAAATAATTCAAAATAAACGGTCAGGATAAAGAAAGATAAGGCGGTTAAAGTACAACTAGTTAAAATGGTCAATCAGTCCGAGCTGTTTTTATTGTCCAGACAGATCATAGGATAAAATCAGACTGACAAGGATCGGTCTGAAAGTTCGGACCGGTCTGTGTCTTTCTGAACATTGTATTATCGATCTGTGGTGACAAAAAGAATCTTTAAGTGCGAAAAGAATAAAAACATCTAAACTAATTAAGATAAGTCAATTAAACCAAGATTTTGACGGAAGTAATTAAACTTAGCCTCAGGGAGCGGTTTAGTGAAGATGTCTGCTGCTTGCTGCTCTGTTGAAATGTGCTCGATCCGAATTTCCTTTTTGCCAACATGATCTCGAATAAAATGATGTCGTATATCAATATGCTTTGTGCGAGAGTGCAGAACTGGATTATACGTTATAGCGATTGCACTTGTGTTGTCGCAAAATATCGGAGAGTCAACAGCTTGGATGCCATAATCTTTGAGCTGGTGTTGAATCCAGAGCATTTGAGCACAACAGCTTCCAGCGGCTAGGTATTCTGCTTCAGCTGTGGATGTGGCAATTGATGTTTGCTTCTTACTGAACCAAGAAATCAATCTTTCACCTAGGAATTGACATGTTCCACTGGTGCTTTTACGATCGATTTTACACCCAGCGTAGTCTGCGTCTGAATACCCGATCAAGCTGAAGTTTGAATCTTTGGAGTACCAAAGACCAACGTTCTGAGATCCTTTTAAATATTTCAGAATACGCTTGGCAGCAATAAAATGTGATTGCTTTGGTTCTGACTGAAATCTGGCGCACATACAGACTGAAAACATAATATCGGGCCGGCTCGCTGTAAGATACAATAGCGATCCGATTAGTCCTCTGTACATGGTTACTTCAACTGCCGTTCCCCCTTCATCTTTGTATAACTTGATTGTTGGACTCATTGGAGTTGATGCAGTTGAGCATGTTTCCATTCCAAATCTCTTGAGGAGCTCTTTGGTATACTTGGTCTGATTGATGAAAATGCCATTGTTGAGCTGTTTTACTTGCAGACCCAGAAAGAATGACAATTCTCCCATCATGCTCATCTCGAACTGTCCCTGCATTAACTTAGAAAATTTCTCGCACAATTTGGGGTTAGTTGACCCAAAGATTATGTCATCAACATAAATCTGAACTAATAGGGTATGTTCCCCCTTAATGAATTTAAATAGAGTTTTATCTACTGATCCGATCTGGAAATCATGGTTCAGCAGAAATTGAGATAGAGTGTCATACCAGGCTCTTGGAGCTTGTTTCAGACCATACACTGCTTTATTCAGTAGATATACATGATTGGGATACAAATGGTTCTGAAATCCAGGTGGTTGCTCAATGTAGACTTCTTCCTGAAGCTTTCCATTAAGAAAGGCGCTCTTAACGTCCATCTGATATACTTTGAAGTCTTTAAAGGCAGCATAAGCAAGAAAGATTCGGATAGCTTCAAGTCTGGCGACTGGTGCAAATGATTCATCGAAGTCGATTCCTTCTTCTTGTCTGAATCCCTGTGCCACCAGTCTGGCTTTGTTTCTAACCACAGTTCCATCTGCGTCTAGCTTGTTTCTGAAGACCCATCTGGTTCCAATAACAGGCAGATCGCTTGGTCTGGGGGTTAGACTCCAAACTTGATTTTGTTCGAATTGATTAAGCTCTTCTTGCATTGCTTTAATCCAGTTGAAGTCAGTCAGAGCTTCATCGATCTTCTTGGGTTCCAGAGTAGAGATGAAGGCAGCATGAGTGAACTCATCCATCATCTGTCCTCTGGTTCTGATCGGTGCAGAAGGACTACCAATCACTAGATTAGGTGGATGCTTCTTAGTCCATCGATAGCTTGACTCTGGATTGTCTGGTCCGGTCGGATGAACAGTAACAGCATGATGTATCTGCTTTAATATTTGAGTCAGGAGCATCCGGATCAGCTCGATCTGAAGTTTCTTCAACGCCTTGATCCGGTCTGTTTGGTACTTCTGGTTCTGGTGGATTGTCTCTTGACCTGTTAGCTACAATCTCATCATCACTGTTAGCTTCGAGATGGATATTTTCCATCTGATTTTGAATTGATTCTTTGTTGCCCTCAACACATAAAGTTTCATCAAAGACTACATGAACAGATTCTTCTACAGTTAAAGTTCGATTATTAAAAACTCGATAAGCTTTGCTAATAGATGAATATCCTAAGAATATACCATTATCTGACTTAGCTTCAAATGCTGTAAGATGACTCTTACCATTGTTGTGAACGAAGCATTTACAGCCAAATACATGAAAGTGAGAAACAGATGGTCTGTTACCAGTCCATATCTCATATGGAGTGAGATTCAGCTTCTTGTTAATCATAGATCGGTTTTGAGTGTAGCAAGCAGTATTTACAGCTTCTGCCCAGAACTTTTGAGAGATTCCAGAATCAGCAAGCATTGATCTTGCTGCTTCCTTGAGCGTTCTGTTTCTTCGTTCTGCAACTCCATTCTGTTGAGGAGTACGAGCAGCTGAAAACTCATGCTTGATTCCATGATCTTCTAGAAAGGATTCAAGATTCTGATTTGAAAACTCAGTGCCTTTGTCACTTCGAATCCTGTCAATGCTGGATGATTTCTCGTTCTGAGTGCGTTTCAGCAGCTTGATCAACTTCGGACCGGTCTGATCTTTACTGCTTAAGAATATAGTCCATGTAAAGCGTGAGTAATCATCAATAACAACAAGAGTATACCGCATTCCCCCTAAACTTGTTATTGGTATAGGACCAAACAAGTCCATATGCAATAATTCTAAACAGCGGGAGGAGGATTTGGCATTCTTGTTTTTGAAGGATGATCTGATCTGTTTGCCCATTTGGCAAGCTTCGCAGATCTTATCCTTAGCAAAATCGATCTTGGGCAGACCGATAACTAAATCATGTTTACACAGGCTAGCAATGGTCTTAAAGTTGATATGATTCAAGCGCTTATGCCACAGCCAATGTTTATTATCATTGTTAGCGATGAAGCAAGTAGGATTATCAGGTTGAGCATGATTCCAGTTAATCTTATAAGTGTTTCCATTCCTGATTCCTACGAGCATGGTTATACCGTCTGATGATTTAACAGTGCAAGTGTGTTTGTGAAATTCTACAGCATAACCATTATCACAGAGTTGACTTATGCTAATCAGATTATAGCACAGATTTTCAACTAACAGCACATCATTGATAATAATGTTACCATGGACAATCTTACCCTTGCCCACGGTCTTACCCTTTGAGTTATCTCCGAAAATGATTTTGGGTCCAATACATTCTGTTACTTCAGACAACAGCTCGATGTTTCCAGTCATGTGACGGGAACACCCACTGTCCAAATACCAGTCTGATGCGAGTTTCTTCGGTACCTGTCATCAAATATAATTATTGTTGGTACCCAATCCTATTTGGGTCCAGAACGGATTAGCCCTTTGGGAACCCACACCTGTATCAGCTTCAATGGCTTGTGTGTGTAGGGTGTGCTGTGTGCTGGTCTGTTTCGATGCTGTGTGTGATAATGTGTGCGCTGTGAAAACCTTTGATTCTCATAAGGTAGTCTATATCTTCGTTGAATCGGTTTTGAGTTCTAGTAATTGTATTGTCTTCCTTGCCTTCGATCTTGCACCTTTGGATTTGGTCTGATAGACGCAAATCTTGCTGGTGCCTTTTCTTTGGCTTGGTCAACATAACCAATTCCTTTTCTCAGATTTTGATTCTCGTAAGAGACTCCTGTTTGAATCTTAGGTGCTTCAGTTTCATATACTGTGCTGGATTTAACAAATGTCATTTGTTTGACTTGATTCTTTACCAGCAACAGCTCAGATTCATCTTTGGTGCATTCTTTGGTGTCAAAGCCTATGCCGGTGAAATCACCGACGTTTCTTTGAACCTCTTGTAATTCTTCCAAGGATGTTCTGGATTTTGTCCATGTTTTGAATATATGTGAGAACTTAGCATTTTGTGTGCTAATTCTCTTATTTTCTTCATGGAGCTGATCATAAGTGATTTTCAGCTTATTCAGCTCGATCTGGAGATTTTTGCACTCACCCTGCTCAGAGCAGCTTGGTTTGTTGTGCTCATCCATTTGAGTACTGATTTTGGCTTTATTCTTCTCAAATGATTCAGCTAAGATCCTATAATCATTAGCCATGTCTTGCAGTGCGGACATGAGCTCTTCTCGTGTAAATTCATTTGAGTCAAGATCATATACCTCGTCTGTCTGACTCATTTCTTCGTCTGCCATAAGACATTGAATATCTTCTTCGCTTTCGCTGGAAGAATATTCAGAGCTTTCCGAGTCTGAGTCTGTCTGAGCCCATTTGCTGTTTCCTTCTTCAGCTACTAGGACTTTTTGGGATTTTCCATGATTCTTGCGGTCTTTGTAGTGTTTCTTCTTTCTATCATCACGATGCTTCTCTTTCCGTTCTTCTTTCTTCGGTCTGGTGCAATCTGCAATGAAGTGTCCGGTCTTACCACAATTGTAGCAAGCCTGATCGTTAACAGTATCATCTTTTCTTGATTTATAGTGATGAGAGGGTTTGAAGTTCCTCTTATTTTTAGACATAAATTTACCGAATTTCTTGATAAATAATGACATAGCATCGTTACTCATCTGTTCAGCAGATCGGTCTGATGTTGAAGCGATCTGGTCTGGAATGGCTGCCAGGGCCTTGTTTGGTTGAGAGATGAATGGCTCTGCTTCACCTCTGCTTATTAGTTCAAACTCATAGGCCTTAAGATCTGCAAACAGATCATGAAGTTCAACCTTGTTAAGATCTTTTGATTCCCTCATGGCAATGGTCTTAACATCCCATTCCTTTGGCAGAGCTCTCATTACTTTCAGAGCGATCTCTCTGTTAGAGTATTCCTTCCCCAGACCATTCAGTTCATTTATGATGCCGGTGACTCTTTCATCAAACTCATTTAGAGTTTCTCCACTTTTCATCTTTATGCTCTCAAATCTTTGAAGAGCAACAGTTAACTTGTTTTCTTTGGTCTGGTCGTTGCCTTCACATAGCTGTGCTATCTTCTCCCAAATTTCTTTGGCAGTAGAGCACATTTTGATTTTGCTGAACATGTTCTTGTCCAAAGTCTTGAACAAGATGTCTTTGGCCACATTATCGAGATTTGCTTTCTTTCTTTCCTCATTCGTCCAGAGGGATCTGTCTTTTTCCACCATTTGTGGTTCTCCATCAGAGATGGCTACTGCTGTATTAATTTTTAAAATCTTCATTGGTTCATCAGTGATGACGAACCACATATCGTCATCCTGAGCTGCCAGATGAGCTGCATTCTGATTCTCCAGTCATCATAGCCTTCTTTTGAGAACATGGGGATTTTGTTGAATGATGCCATCAGCTTAGTCTTTGTGCTGATTAAGATAACCTGGCTCTGATACCACTTGTTGGGATCGGTCCGGAGTGTTTAGAGGGGGGGGGGGGTGAATGAACACTCCTTATAAAATTTATCCCTTGTGAATTCTTTCGGATTAGTGAAAGAATCTGTTACTTAATCAACTCTTTGAACAGAACAGACCACTAAAGAGGTGAGTGCGGAAACGGTCTGCTCTTGTAAAAGTAAGAACGGCTCGATGGCTAAGTGCAGATGGATAAGACACAGGATATGTTTCTGGAAGTTCGAAGGTGGTGTAATCCTTCTACGTCTCCCCTTCTTCCAATTAAGGAAGGTTTATACTAGAAGACTTTGATTTATACAATCCTGTTGTACAAACCCGATTCAGATTGGATTTACCTCACTACCAGTCTGAAACTCCTAGTCACTCAACCTGCTCAGACACACTCTGTCTGACAGTTACAATAAGTTGCTCACTTCTACTTTTCAATACACAATGCGCACAGTGATCCTACAATGATCAAATGTTACAAATTAATTGCGCTTAAATAAATAACTTCAGCTCGAAAGCTTCTAAACTTTGTAAGCGTGTGCCGTTGCTTTCTTGTGTGTTTTTCAATTGATCAGCGTGAGTTCGAATCAAGAGTCTTTGTCTTCCTTTTTGTTGCATCTTTTTATAGTTGAGGGTAGCAACGGCATTGTTTCCCTTAATGTGCAACTTTGACTCTTTTTAAACTCTGAGAAAGCTACAGTCTTCTTCTTCAGAACACTTGCCGTTCCGGTGTATGCTTTCGGCGACTGTCAGGTAAGCTCTCCTTTGTCTTCTTACCTTTAATGGCAATCTTCGACTTTTGATCCTTTGTAGCATTAATTACAGCATTAAATGCTACAATAAATAACCGTTGATGGTTCGGACTGAGAAGCCATCCTTTATGTATCTTTGACTGCTTTGATCTGATGAAGATTGAGATCGATCTGAAGTATCGATCTAGTCAGTCTGGAATCCATCGATCCGGTCTGATATGTGATATGCTTTATCAGCTTGCTCTGTTTTGCGCGATCGATCTGGTATGCCTGATTTCCATCGATCCGGTCTGAAATAATTTGTCATCTTGCTCTGTTTTGTCCGATCGATCTGGTCAAACTGAAATCTATCGATCCGGTCTGAAATGTTTTGTCATCTTTAAAATCTCATCGATAAGGTCCGGAACTAACAAAATTGACACACGAAGTCAATCCTTGAAACAAAATTTCAAACCAAACAAATTCTAACTAAAAATAAAAAAATAAAAACAAGGAAAAGGGAGAAAAATGGTGTTCTTAATTTATAGTCCCAAGCTGGACTTACCAACATCAATTTAAGAGTCAAAATGGACAACAGTAGGCGAACTGAAATCATGTCCATGATAGTGCTTCAGCCGCTGTCCATTGACTGTGAATATGCCTTTTGTTGGATCGTTGATCTCGATCGCTCCGGATGGAAATACCCTTGCGATGGTGAATGGTCCTTGCCATCGAGACTTCAACTTACCTGGAAAGAGTCTCAATCTGGAGTTAAAAAGTAGGACCAAATCCTCTTCCTTGAAATCACGCTGGCTAAGCTTAGCATCATGCCATTTTATTGTTTTATCTTTATAGATCTTGGCATTCTCATAAGCCTAGTTTCTAAACTCATCCATTTCATTTAAGTGTAGGAGTCGTTTTTCACCTGCAACAGTTAAATCAAAATTCAGATTTTTTATTGCCCAAAATGCCTTGTGTTCTAGCTCGACAGGAAGATGTCATGCTTTTTTCCAAAAACTAACCTATATGGTGATGTACCAATAGGTGTTTTAAATGCCGTCCTATATGCCCATAAAGCATCATCTAACCTCAATGACCAATCTTTTCTAGACGTATTGACCGATTTCTCCAAAATCCGTTTCACTTCTTTATTAGAAACCTCTACTTGTCCACATGTTTGTGGGTGGTAAGGTGTTGCAACCTTGTGGGTGACACCATATTTGCTCAAAAGTTTTTCAAAGAGTTTATTGCAAAAGTGTGACCCACCGTCACTAATGATTGCTCGAGGAGTGCCAAATCGAGTAAAAATGTTCTTTTTCAAAAAATTTACCACTACTCTAGCATCATTAGTGCGTGAAGCTTCATCCTCAACCCATTTGAAACGTAGTCCACAGCGACAAGTATGTAATAATTACAACATGAAACTGGAAATGGTCCCATAAAATCTATGCCCCAAACATCAAATAAATCGCATTCAAGCATATTATTTAAAGGCATTTCATGTCTCCTAGAAATGTTGCCCGTTCTTTGGCATTTATCACAAGTGGATACATACATGTATGCATCTTTAAACAAGGTAGGCTAGTAAAAACCCGATTCAAGTACCTTGGCGGCAGTTTTTGTTGGACCCATGTGGCCTCCTACCTCTCAGTCATGACAGTGGCTCATAATAGATACCATCTCCTCCTCCGGTACACATCTCCTGATCATGTTGTCTGCACAAACTTTAAACAACAATGGATCCTCCCACATGTAGTGGTTAACATCATATAAGAATTTATTCTTCTGATAGAAGGTCATTTGTGGGAGGATACCACTAACCAGATAATTTGCAAAATCAGCATACCATGGTAGTGCAAGAACTTGGAAAAGCTGTTCATCAGGAAATTTTTCATTGATTTCTTCCAGTTCATTATCATGTTTCTCCATCATATTATCAATCCTAGATAAATGATCCGCTACTACATTCTCAACACCTCTCTTATCTTTAATTTCTAAATCAAATTCTTGCAATAAGAGAATCCATCGGATTAAACGTGGTTTAGCATCTTTTTTAGCAAGAAGATATTTAAGTGCCGAGTGATCAGTGTACACAATTACTTTTGATAGACAGAGATAAGAGTGAAATTTATCAAACGCAAATACTACTGCTAGCAGTTCTTTCTCAGTGGTGGCATAGTTTTGTTGTGCCTCATTTAAAGTTCTACTAGCATAGTATATAGTATGAAATACCTTATTCCGTCTTTGTCCCAATACTGCTCCGACAGCTGTGTCACTAGCATCACACATCAACTCAAATGGCATATCCCATTCCGGTGCTACCAACACAGGTGTTGTTATTAACTTCTCCTTCAATGTCTCGAATGCCTGCACACAATCAGGATTAAAATCAAAAGGTGTATCTTTAGTCAATAAATGAGAGAATGGTTTCGAAAGTTTTAAAAAGTCTTTAATAAATCTCCTATAAAAGCCGGCATGGCCTAGGAAGCTTCGAACCCCCTTCACTGATACTGGTGGAGGTAGTTCTTGTATCACCTGGATCTTTGCTCGGTCCACCTCCATACCCTTGTGGGATATTTTGTGTCCCAAGACTGTTCCCTCTTGTACCATGAAGTGACATTTCTCCCAATTTAATATCAAATTTGTCTCTTCACACCTTGTTAGTACTAAGTCAAGATTATTCAAGCAAGCATAAAAAGAATCCCCAAATACAGAAAAGTCATCCATAAAGACCTCTAAGAATTTTTCAACCATATCATGAAAAATAGACATCATACATCTTTGAAAAGTTGCAGGCGCATTACACAATCCAAATGGCATTCTCCTAAAAGCAAATGTACCATAAGGACAAGTGAAGGTAGTCTTCTCTTGGTCCTCAGGTGCAATAGCTATTTGATTATACCCAGAATAGCCATCTAGAAAATAATAGAAATCATACCCTGCTAGACGCTCTATCATTTGGTCAATGAATGGAAGGGGAAAATGGTCTTTACGGGTGGCGTCATTAACTTTCTATAATCAATGCAGACGCGCCAACCGGTGACTATTCTAGTAGGGATCAATTCATTGTTCTCATTCTTAACGACAGTCATACCTCCTTTCTTGGGTACACATTGCACAGGACTAACCCATGCACTATCAGAAATGGGATAGATAATACATGCATCCAGCAGTTTGATGACCTCAGCCTTCACCACTTCTTGCATCTTTGGGTTTAACCTACGTTGTGGTTGAACCACGGGTTTGTAAGCATCCTCCATCAAGATCTTATGCATACATGTTGATGGGCTTATCCCTCTTATGTCCGCTACTTTCCACCCGAATGCTTTCTTATGCTCCCTCAAAATCCTAAGTAGTTTGTCTTCATTTACACCTGTTAAAGATGAAGAGACAATTACAGGCAATGACTCACTACAATCTAAATAAACATACTTGAGATGAGGAGGGAGGGTTTTGAGTTCAAGAGTTGGTGGTTCTTCAATGGAGGGCTTTTGTGGCTTCATGTCCCTTTCTCCCAACTCGCCTAAATTGTTCCGCACACGCCTATTATGGGGAATATTGGTGTTCAAATAAACGACAGTCTCTTTCAACTCGACGGTCTCGCTCAGCTTTTCAATGTCCTCTACCAAGCATGCTTCCAATTCATCCTTGTGTGTTCCCTTAAACACATTACCAGATAACACATCAATAATATCAACACTAAAACACATATGCTCAACATGTGGTGTTTTAAAGCTTTAAAAACGTTGAAAGTGACTTGATCCTCCCCTACACGGAGGATCAACTTCCCTTGTTGGACATCTATAAGTGCCTTTCCAGTAGCAAGGAATGGTCATCCCAAGATCAGTGGCGTGTCAGCATCTTCTTCCATATCCAACACAAGGAAGTCTGCCGGGAAGATGAATTTATCGACCTTCACTAGGACATCCTCTATGATTCCTCGTGGGTATGTCACAGACCTATCTGCCAATTGCAAAGAAACCGTGGTCGGTTTTGGCTCACCAAGTCCCAACTTCCTGAAAATTGACAAAGGCATAAGATTAATACTGGCACCTAAATCACATAAAGATTTTGTAAATGAAATAGACCCAATTGTGCAAGGTATAGAAAAACTCCCTGGATCTTTCAACTTAGGAGGCAGTTTCTTTTGGACAACGGCAGAACACTCCTCAGTTAATTTAATCGTCTCATGCTCACCCAATTTTCTCTTATTCGACAGAATATCTTTCAAAAACTTAGCGTAGCTAGGCATTTGAAGTAAAGCATCAACAAATGGAATATTTATTTGTAATTTCTTAGAAATTTCTAAGAATTTAGCAAAACTAGCATCTACCTTTGCCCTTTTCAATGCAGCGGGAAATGGGGGAGGGATTTGTACCTTCTTGGGTGGTGCGATAGGTGTAGTGGTAGGAGTAGACTTACCATTTTCACGTGTCTGAATGTCATTCTCACCTTCCAACTCAACCACGCGCTCATCGTCCTGATCTTCAGTCTGTGATCCAATTTCTTTTCCACTCCTCAATGAGATCGCCTTGGCTTGCTCTCGGGGGTTCTTTTCCGTATCACTTGGTAAGCTTCCTGGTGCTCTTCCCGCTAACATATTTGCCATTTGCCCCATTTGAGTTTCCATGTTCTTAATTGATGCATCTTGATTTTGCATCCTATTCTCCGTCATCGTCATGAACTTAGTTAGCAACTCTTCCATACTCGGCTTTGGTGGATAACCCGGTGGAGGTTGTGGATTCAAGACATTCTTTTGGTTGGACCCAGAGAAGTTTGGATGATTGCTCCACGGTTGGTTATAGTTGTTGGAGTATGAGTTACCCTGTGGTGGTCTATTTCCTACAAAATTTGCTTGTTCATTAGATAGCATAAAAGGGTTACCTGCCTGACATTCCGTGCTTGGATGGTTGCCTCCACATAAATCGCACGTGATCACTTGAGCTTGCATGGCTGTCATGCTCAAACTGTCAATCTTCTTGTTCAAAGCCTCCAATTGAGCTTGTCTTGATGTCACTTCATCCACTTGATGCATCCCAATTGGTCTTTTGGGCACATTCCTTTCGGACTGCCACTGGTAACTGTTGGATGCCATCTCTTCCAAGAGTGTGAAAGCTTCCTCAGGTGACTTTCTCATAATGGTACCTCATGCTGCTGCATCAATCATTGATCTATTAGCAGAAAATAAACCATTGTAAAATGTTTGTACCTGAAGCCAAATCGGAAGGCCATGATGTGGGCATCTTCGAAGTAGATCCTTGAAGCGCTCTCAAGCTTCGTACAGTGTCTCCGGATCATGTTGCATGAATGTTGTGATATCATTGCGCATCTTAGCTGTCTTGGAAGGAGGAAAGTATTTTGATAGGAAGGCTTGAGCCATCCCCTCCCAAGTAGTGATCGATCCTACAGGCAATGTGCTTGAATGTGATAGTAAAGAAAAGGGAAAGAGTCGTAACCTGATGGCTTCGTCGCTGACGCCATTGTGCTTGAATGTGTCGCATATCTCCAAAAAGTTGGAGATATGCGCATTAGGATCATCAGTAGGCGATCCTCCAAATTGCACAGAATGTTGAATCATCTGAGCAGGCTTGATCTCGAAGTTATTAGTCTGAATCCTTGGTCTAGTGATGCTAGACATGGTGCCTTGAAAAGATGGTTGTGCATAGTCCATCATGGACCTTGTAATTGGCACTTCATCATTGTGTTGTTCACCATTCCCTCGATTATTCTCAGCCATCTCTTTAGTTTCTTTCCGAAGTCTTCTACAAGTTCGCTCAATCTCTAAGTCAAGTGGCTCTAATATAGGTCTGTCACTTCGTAGCATGCACTACAAAGACAACTCCCTGCAAAATTCAACACAACGAAGGAACAACAGTGGTGAAATCGTATAAACCGTAATAAAAGTTAAAAAAATTAAAAATAAAAAATTATGGCTAAATTATAGTCAACTAATCTCCTATGATATTACTTAAACTAGTCCCCGGCAACGGCGCCAAAAACTTGATCGCGTTTATTTTAAACAGTTATTTCAATGTAGCGATTCTCTACCGCAAGTGCACGATGTCAAGTTTTAATATAATGGTTTAAGAGTAAGGAGTGTCGTACCCACAGGGACTAGTAGTAATTACCACGTTCGATTAGAATTTCTATATATTAACCTATGATTATGGAATGATTATCAAACTAAATAAACTTAAGCACAAAAATTAACTTAAACAACAGTGATGGATGATTGAAAAGAATTTATAAACGAATTATCAAGACGTCGGTTCACCCATGTAATCCCCCAAAAGTTGTCTATTAATTAAGATTCAAAGTTCTATGTTCTAGGGTGACGAGTTTTCATATTTCATTCGCTATACCTTGGTCCGGTTATAACAAGTCTAGCATTAATCTACAATAAACCACTCCCGTGTCTTTATTGAATGATTAATACCAAAAAAACGCTTCGTGAAAACTACTAGCCTTCGATTTTGGTAAATCTATTGCTATCACACGTGTGCTAGATTTTACTTGGTCCGTCTCAACCTAAAACCCACGGCCTAATTTACTACGTCGTATCGTAATCTCCTATGGTCAATTCAATTACGATTACCAATATCATGCAAAAGGTAGCTAATCTTTTACAAGCATTAACAACTTAAATTATGCGCAAAGATCATAGAATTCAAATCAAAACCGTTAATTAACTCAAGGGTTCAAACATGGGATCCCCTATGTCTTGACAAATATTTTAGCCAACAACCATAATCAAATTATAATGTAAAAACATGTCTTTAAACAAATTTAACATCACAATCTGAAATAAAAATAATCAAGTTCAGAAATACTAAGATAACGAGGATGTCGCTCCGTGCGTCTCTCCGTTCTTCCGTTCCTTGCGTTGCTCTTGCTCTTCAATGATTTGTGGTGGTGCTTTTGATGGAGGAGAGGCTGCTAGGTCTCAGTAAAAATTGGCAAAAGTCCTTCAAAATTTGTCCCTAGGTCTGATATATAGGGCAACAATAATTGGGAAGGAGTCCCTCTTGAACCAAACATGGAAAGTCTTTAATTTTCCACAAACTCTTCGCGGCGATCGATCTTCATTCTTCCGCGATCGATCTTCAATCTCTACTGGACGTGATAGTCAAAATAAACAAATCCGCGATCGATCTTCGTTCCCTCGCGATCGATCGCGAGTCTTCACTGTATATTGGCGATCGATCGCGAGTTCTTGCCGGTGGATCGCCAATGTATTCTGTTCAACATCATTTTTACAGCTCGGCGATCGATCGTGATGTTATTGCCGATCGATCACGAGCTGTATAAAAGTCATACTTCGAGATTTCAGTCCATTTTCTCACGTCTTCGCTCGGTTTGGTCCTTTTTAAACATTATTAGTTTATTTCCTCCCCTTTTATCCCCTTGGACCTAGATTCCTGAAATACACAAAAATATACCAAAAAGCGTAAAATCATCCAGGAATCAATACGAAAATCAATACAAAATATAGCAAAATAAGTGTAAAATTCACACTTATCAGTTGTCAAGTGTAATCGAACAAATTTTATCTGCAATTCCATAAAATCTACAAACATTAACAATAAATTTAGCAATTTGGAACCAGTATGTGCAGATTTTAATTCATCCAGTGACAGAATTCTTTTCTGCAAATACCAGTTATCATCAATCCAATGACAAGTACTAACAAGAAAAGAAAGTAGTGCGGTATTCGTCCAAATATCAGTAGTTAAACTTAATCTGTAGTTAATAGAAGAAAAATGATCAACTAAAGTCTTACGGTAATCAAGAAACACATCAACAATATTTTTTTTCAAAGTATGCCTAGAAATATGTCTAAAACATGGTTGGATACCAGAAGAAAATTCTATAAAGCCATCTTGTCAGAAAACAAAAAGGGAAGTTCACATCTTACAATAAAACGAACGAATAATCTTTTGTTCATTTCCGGTGTTAAGATAAAATTAGTGCCAGATTGAGGATTAATTTGAAGTTGGGTTGGTTCTCTACCTAATGGTTGTAAAGTAACATCATCAAAATTATGTTTTTTAACTAGATGTTTCTTAAAAGTTCCGGCACCGCTAGCGGAACCACCTGTTTTATAATTATATGTGGTTTTACATATTTTACAAATAACAACAGATTCGTTCGTACCTGGTTTTGTCTCGACGTCAAAATGATCCCATACCTTGCTTCGTTTGGTACGGTTACTCGTGCGACTCGAAGCGGCAGTAGTCGCGGGTGACCCGCCGGGGGCCGGATTTTGGGGGTCCGCCGGTTCTGCAACGTGTTCCGCTTCTTCAACATCAGAAGCATTATCAAACTCGGCACAAATATCATTATTTTCTTGGAATAAAAATGGATTTGAGGAGCCACCACGACCACCACGACCAGTAGAAGAAGATGCCATCGTATTAGTGGAAATATGGAAAAATGAGATAATTGAATAAAAAAAGATTAGGATTGTAAGAGTAAGAGAGTTGGAGAGGAAAAATTAGGTATATAGAGAAGCAAATTGTTTTTAAAAATAAAAATAAAATTTTTTTTGTATGAAACCGTTTCCCCAACGGCTATTTTAGCCGTTGGGCAACGGCAGTCCAGTGGCCAACGGCTACAATGCTGTTGGCCAACATAAATTTTATTTTTTTTGTATTCTTTTTCACCGGTTTCGGTTCCGGAATCGGAATCGGAACCGCCGGATTGGCGGTTCCGAATCCCGGGAATCGATCCGATCCGGGTAAAACCCGGATTGGATTCCGGTTTATAACCGGACCAACCGGTTTCGGTTCGGAACCGAAACCAACCGGTTCGATTCCGGTTGGTCCGACCCAATAAGCACCATGAACTAGCACATAAATTATAAGGATTTCATATCAATTTCATGGGTAATTAGTACAAAAATTGTATAGATCTCATATCAATTTCATGTGTAATAAGTACCAAAATTTTATAGGTTTATTACAAATTTTATGTATAATTAATACCAAAATTATATAAGTTTCATACCAAGTTCACGTGTAATAAGTACCAAAATTTTATAGGTTGCATACCAATTTTATGTATACTTAGTACCAAAGTTGGATAAGTTTCGTACCAATTTTATGTATACTTAGTACCAAAATTATATTTCATACTAGCTTCACTTGTAATAAGTATTAAAACAATATATGTTTCATATTAATTTAAAGTGTAACTAATACCAAAATTGTATAGGTTTTATATCAACTTCATATATAACTAGTACCAAAATTGTATAGGTTTCATACCAACTTCACGTATCAGAAAGCAAGAGTATATTAGTATTTTTAGGTGAATATGGAGTTAGAACTAATGCAATTTATGGCTTGGAAACTAACATCAAAAGTTATTTTACATAGGGACTGATCTTCAAATTTAGTTTGGCTTTGGGGATTTATTCTGAATTTGCCCTTAAAAAAATTAACAACATTATATAAATATATATATATATATGTGTGTGTGTGTGTGTGTTTTTTTTTATTGTGTTTGATCATAAGTTCGGCATTTTGGAGTTTTGCACTGCTATTTTACCCTCTTGCTATATCACATTATACATGTGATACCCCTCGATGGGGAATTGATCTACCTAATGGGTTTTGAGCGACCCAATCTGATTAAGCAAGGAGTTGTAGGGTTTTGGAAGACATCTATCAATATTCTCGGGATAAACATGGATCTAGTTGCCATATACAATACTATTTCATATTGACTAGAACTCTTCTCCCAAATTGACTAGAACTCTACAATTATAGATTGACTAGAACTCTTATTCTATATTGATTGAGACTCTATCTCTACATCTATAAATAGAGGGCACCTAACCCTCATTCAGGTACGTTCACTTACGCAATACTTACACGCTATTGCTTACGTCTTTCATAATACGTCTTTCATATTATGCAAAGCCTACAATTTCAATACTTTTTCTATTGAAGCATATACTGACTTGAGCGTCGGAGTGGCTTCGCCTACGGGCGGAGTCATCTTATCCTTTTTCTTTGATACACAGATATATCTGGGGGACGGTTCAATTCAGTTTATAGAAGATAAATCGTTTGTTGCATCATCGCACGATATTTATTAAAGATCACACTTTTTGGTGATATCAATTGGCGCCGTCTGTGGGAACGAAATTTAATCCCACGATTAGATCTACTGGTTGAATTAGAAAGGAAAAAATTGCCAATTCGTTTACTCATGGACAAGTTCATCGGACAAATTTTGGTATACAAAAGAATTCCTTCCCCAAAAGTCTTCGAAAAAGCTTCAAATTTTCGAACGACCCAACACAATTCAATCATATCCTGAAAAAAAAATAAGCAGAAAAAATGAGCAACGACGTACAGAACATGTTTGCGAGTGCGGAGGATAAGTTCACGTAAAGCAGAAGTTACGAGGCCACACCTATCAAGATCTCGTTTCGTTTCCCCCAAGCACTCGAATATCTGTCCGTCGTCTTCTAAATATGGAAGTCCAGATATGACGTCATCACTGCCCCGTACCAATTATCCGAGCCGGACTCGAATCCGTAGTGTTTTCATTACCATCGTTACTCACAGAGATTGTTGCTTGCTGTCAAATCCATAATGACTACCATGAGGTCGAGCCTTTCAGCCGTCGGACTATAAGGCAGGGAGCGGTACTAGTCGTTGGATCGTCGAAGATAAATTTACAGCTCGCATGTTGTGTTATTTTCTCGTTTATCGCGTTCTCAGGGCGTACGGCGTCATTTATGGGATGGGAGCAGAACGATGCTTCTCTTTACCCATCCTCCTTACCCCGACAGATCTGGACAATGGTAAGGCGAGTCTGAGGCGATCTTTTGTATGGTTTTCACGAGCTGGTGGTTATTTGAGAAGCTCAAGCTATTGCTCGAGGTAAAAAGCAAGAAAACTGACGGCGGAGGCGCCCAACCAGAGTCAGCGGGTCCTAAGGCGGTCGCACTGGGTGGTGCATGCGCCACCCGACGAGCCCGTCACCAAAATTCAAAGCTTTTGCTACGCCCTTGACAGTGAAGATATCTATACTTTCTCAAGATTGGTTGAAGTTTTCTTCTTATAAAGAGCAAGCTCTTGGGTTTTCACTATGAGTTTCGCTTGATTGTGCTTACTGTGGGATTTTGATGTTACTGCATTTGATCAAATTTGTTGTTGTGCATCATATTTCTGGTTTGATTTGAGCGTTTGGTTTGGACCCGATCACCTTCCAGCTTCACAAGGTGCAACTCTCACACTTGTTGCACTTTGAAAGTTTGATGAAATGCTTAAATCGATCTGTAGCATGTGCTGCCCCATATCACAATGGCACGTCAATTGAATTACGCTGCTCAAGTTCGTACAAAGGGTCATTCTGTGGATAGAAACGACACTGTCAAACTCATCCATGCCATCGAAACCTTCTCTCTATCTGTTTTATGATGTCTACTGTTTCTACCTCAAGAAGCTTTCAAAACAAAACACTACCTGATTCACAAAAAGGTAGTACATAAATTCTGAAAGTGATAAATCTCAGCTCCGGAAGCATCATCACCGATGGCCATCCACAAGAAGAAGAAAAAACCCATGGATTACCCTTCATTTCCAAAACCAAGCACCCCACTGATTCCACTTCTGTGCAGCAATGGGAAAAGGAGAAATTGATGAATCTCAGCTCCGCAAATTCATCTCCGAGGCATGCATTATTTTTGTGATGGTGTGACCCTTAAACATCACTTATCAGCTCACATACTTCGGAAGATTAGTTTGATTTTATTCTGCCTAATTATATCAAAAATTATTTTATACAAAATATTACATTACTATAATTCAGTGCTGGGATAGATTACCACTCAAGACTTGCTAATCCTTATTTTATTAACACGATGTCTCATGTGGTGGTGTACTTTTGGGGTTTGAAATTCCAATTGCATTTCTGATGGTAATCTGTTCGTGGGTTTTGTGTTGTGGGATTTGGATGAGTATGTAGCAACAACTCATGGAGCAGTATTTTTCACACAATAAAGTTCCAGACCCACAACACGCTACATACACTCGGGTTTTTATTGTACTTTTATGCGGAGTTCATGACATATTATATTTGACTACCTTGGCTCGCACAAGAATTCTCATTCAGCATCAAGCATCAGTTATACTAGTCATCACCATACCTCGACATTCATCGCTTCATTACGATCAAGATCCGTAGCTCGGGCGTGCCATCTGGCAGTAAGGCCCTATTACATCAAGCTCGGGCGTGCAATCTGGCAGTAAGGCCCTATTACATCAAGCTCGGGCGTGCAATCTTGCAGTAAGGCACTATTACATCAAGCTCGGGCGTGCAATCTTGCAGTAAGGCCTTATTACATCGAGCTCGGGTATGCAATCTAGCAGTAAGGCCATATTATGACAGCTCGGGCGTGCCATCTGGCAGTAAGGCCCTATTACATCAAGCTCGGGCGTGCCATCTGGCAGTAAGACCCTATTACATCAAGCTCGGGCGTGCAATCTTGCAGTAAGGCCTTATTACATCGAGCTCGGGCATGCAATCTAGCAGTAAGGCCATATTATGACAGTTTGGGCGTGCCATCTAGCAGTAAGGCTGTCACGCCCCGGGCCCAGGCCCGCGCAAGCGCGACTGCACAATGGGCTCCTATAGCAACTACTTCGTATCCGTCCTCGCTCTACGAAAATGGTTAACCCAAGTTGCTATAATAGTCCATTGTAAGCCTTTATAAACCACTTTAAATTTTCATCCACAACCCATGTGGGACAAGGGTATTACAATCACCCCTCCTTTAGAACGCGACGTCCTCGTCGCGACCTAACTCATCGATCATTCTGTCACGCCCCGGGCCCAGGCCCGAGCAAGCGCGACTGCACAATGGGCTCATATAGCAACTACTTCGTATCCGTCCTCGCTCTACGAAAATGGTTAACCCAAGTTGCTATAATAGTCCATTGTAAGCCTTTATAAACCACTTTAAATTTTCATCCACAACCCATGTGGGACAAGGGTATTACAATCACCCCTCCTTTAGAATGCGACGTCCTCGTCGCGACCTAACTCATCGATCCACCGGCACCGAGAATCTAGAGGTGGCTCCTACAGGTTCAAGAGGTGGCTCCCGTCATGTAGCACTTTGCCCCGCAGGCTCAAGAGGTGGCTCCCACGCACGTGGCACTTTGCCCCGCAAGTTCAAGAGGTGGCCCCCGTCCTGTAGCACTTTGCCCTTTAGGCTCAAGAGGTGGCTCCCATGCACGTAGCACTTTGCCCTGCATAGCACTTATCTCCCGGTGTTTTCTGCCGGTGACCGGCTCTGATACCATTCTGTCACGCCCCGGGCCCGCGCAAGCACGACTGCACAATAGGCTTCTATAGCAACTACTTCGTATCCGTCCTCGCTCTACGAAAATGGTTAACCCAAGTTACTATAATAGTCCATTGTAAGCCTTTATAAACCACTTTAAATTTTCATCCACAACCAATGTGGGACAAGGGTATTACAAAGGCCCTATTACATCGAGCTCGGGCATGCAATCTCGCAGTAAGGCCCTATTACATCGAGCTCGGGCATGCAATCTCGCAGTAAGGCCTTATTACCTCGATATCGGGCGTGCATCTTGCAGTAAGGCCCTATTCAGAAGTCCAAGGTGTTGTCAATAAGCCCTTGGCACATCAGGAGCACGTTTACGACGAGCTCAGCCCTGGTTACGCCAGGAGCAAGGGTTTTCACCCTACCTCAGGAGCACGTTTACGACGAGCTCAGCCCTGGTTACGCCAGGAGCAAGGGTTTTCACCCTACCTGAGGAGCACGAGCTCAGCCCTGGTTACGCCAGGAGCAAGGGTTTTCACCATACCTCAGGAGCACGTTTACGACGAGCTCAGCCCTGGTTACGCCAGGAGCAAGGGTTTTTCACCCGACCTCAGGATCACGTTTACGACGACTCATCTCGCCTCGGTTACGCCGGGCTCTTTGCCTTGGCTACGCCAAGTGTCGTCAGGAGTTTTCACTCAAAGCTAAGATTACGCTCAGGAGATGATCGCCCCTATTTATTATCTTTGGAGCTCGGTTCAGACGAGCATTCTTCGCTCATATTTATTATCTCTGGAGCTCAGTTCAGAGCAGGCGAGCACACTTCGCCCCTATTTATTATCTTTGGAGCTCGGTTCAGACGAGCATTCTTCGCTCATATCTATTATCTCTGGAGCTCAGTTCAGATCAGACGAGCATTCTTCGCTCATATTTATTATCTCTGGAGCTCAGTTCAGAGCAGGCGAGCACACTTCGCCCCTATTTATTATCTTTGGAGCTCGGTTCAGACGAGCATTCTTCGCTCATATTTATTATTTTTGGAGCTCAGTTCAGATCAGGCGAGCACACTTCGCCCCTATGTATGATATTTGGAGCTCAGTTCGGATCAGGCGAACATCATTTGCTCCGCATACCTATTACCTCTGGAGCTTAGCTTAGTCGAGCGTCATTTGTACATATTTATCCGATATAGCTCAAATCAGCTCAGATGAGCTTTATTTGCTCCGTATTACATCTGGTGCCCGATCGGGCTTATCTGCTCAGCTCATGATTCTATTGATGCTGGAAATCAAGCAAGTTTCATTGGCATCGTATATTTTTCATCACTGGAGCTTGAGATTTCTATTAATCATGGAGCCTGGGACGCTTAATATTCATAAAGCCAATGTTATTAGTACCGCGTGTTTATTCATCACGGAGCTCGACTATATCTCATATTCTCGTGGAAGTAAACAACAGGGGCACTAGGAACAGGTCGGTTAAACAGTGAACGAACTTCTGGTCTTCGACGTCAGTTCGACTAGGAGGGGGGACTTGTGATACCCCTCGATGGGGGATTGATCTACCTAATCGGTTTTAACCGACCCAATCTGATTAAGCAAGGAGATGTAAGGTTTTGGAAGACATCTCTCAATATTCTCGGGATAAACATGGATCTAGTTGCCATATACAATACTATTTCATATTGACTAGAACTCTTCTCCCAGATTGACTAGAACTCTACAATTATAGATTGACTAGAACTCTTATTCTATATTGATTGAGACTCTATCTCTACATCTATAAATAGAGGGCACCTAACCCTCATTCAGGTACGTTCACTTACGCAATACTTACACGCTATTGCTTACGTCTTTCATAATACGCCTTTCATATTATGCAAAGCCTACAATTTCAATACTCTTTCTATTGAAGCATATACTGACTTGAGCGTCGGAGTGGCTTCGCCTACGGGCGGAGTCATCTTATCCTTTTTCTTTGATACACAGATATATCTGGGGGACGGTTCAATTCAGTTTATAGAAGATAAATCGTTTGTTGCATCATCGCACGATATTTATTAAAGATCACACTTTTTGATGATATCAACATGTATTTCAAAAATACCCATCACGACACGACAACAAAACCTACAATTTGAATTATTGTTTTTCTTTTATGTTTGTATTTGGTTTGATCTGATTTTTAAAGTTTGACATGTAATATTCGTATAATGGTATTTTTTTATTGTAAACAACTTGAAACTATAGCAAATATATAATATATGTATTTTACAAAAAAATAAATGGATATTATATAATGCTGACGTCATCATTGGTTGAACAAGTGGTTCAACCGATCGAACCTGTAATCAGTAAGGACACCAAATTCATGTCCAGTCCGATTTTGAAACACTGATTATCATATACACAATTTTTAGAAGTGCATATTTTCCAAATTAAACCATGTAGGATTTAGTAAAATATTTGACGTATATCAAAGGTGTTACGATATTGTCATAATAATTATTATTGTAGCAAGAGCATTTTTTATGAATTTAACATGAAAATTACTTTACGGCAACAAAAATCACTCTGACGATAACATTTCACGTATCAAAGAAATATTGTTTCAAACTAAGTTTACCATTATAGTACAAAATCATTAAAATATCCTTGGAGGAACTTGTACCCATAATTTTATCACGAGGGTGAGATTAAATAAATAAAAAAACACAAGGACTAATTTGAAATCAATATATTTTCGTTTATTTATTAATATCAAACATTCCTCCTCCCATTCGCAAAACCCAAATCCAGAGAACCCTACATTTGCGGCCGCGGGCCCTCGCATGGTCTAAATCAAACGAGAAAGCATGGACAAAGTTGAATATTTCCGTGCTTTCAACGCAAGCCTCGCTCTCCTCTGCTGTTTCATTCACTGGCTGATTGATCTTCTTCTCGATACGGCGCAATACTACGAAGATCAGTACTCAGCCAACTATCGCTACTCCAATGTGCTGGTGATGCTCCAATTGTTCAATTTGCAACAGTTTGTTTTCGCATTCTACGGGACTCTTTCTCCTTTTCGCTTGTCGCAGAGGGAGCGGGAGGAAATTCCGGAGCCGGAGCTACGTCTTCTGTTGAAGAATTTCGTGAGTAAGTATTTTGCGAGGAGTGTGAGGATTACGTATATAGCTTTCTGGAACCTGTTCTTCTTCGAATCGTTGGGGAAGGATAGAGATGGAGTTGTCAAAGGTGGAGTGCCCTTTTTGGTTATCGTGATTGTTTTGATGATATTCCGATGCGTTTATCTTGCATCATGAGTTCGGTCCGCTTTAAAACTTTGATTGAAGTTTCCCTCGACTAACTTCTTTTGTCATTCACTGGTGATACACTACTGTTAATGCATGTAATTTTTTTTGTTTTGTTGTAGTCTGAACTTTCTTCTTTGATCATCCCTTTGAATCCTAATGAACTTGATACTTTGAGAAGAAATCTTGTTGCAGTTTTGTATCTTTTTCTAATGTTGGTAATGGAACCGAAAGATAGTGGCGCCTTGATTCTGTTATATTGATTTTGATTCGGTTCGAGTTCTTATGGTATTTTGAAAATGAAAACTATTATTTTTTGATTAAGACTTTTAACTTGTTTTTCAAATGAATAAAATCGAAATATATGGGTTTGTTTCGATATAATAAACAATTATTTTTTGCTTTTTTTTTTCTTTTTCTATGAATGCTTCTCTTTATGGTAAATTTAATTTGGACACAATTGTTTTGTCCAAATAATAGTAATTAACATCTTTATATAAAACAAAATAAATATCGGTAAGGGCACCAAATTCTTGTACGGTCCGATTTTGAAATCACTGATTATCATATACACAATTTTATATATGTATTTTACAAAAATTAAAATAGATATTATATAATGCTGACGTTATCATTGGTTGAACCAGTGGTTCAACCGATCGAACCTGTAATCAGTAAGGACACCAAATTCATGTACGGTACGATTTTGAAAACACTGATTATCATAAACACAATTTTTAGAAGTGCCTATTTTCCAAATTAAACCATGTAGGATTTAGTAAAATATTTGACGTATATCAAAGGTGTTATGATATTGTCATAATAATTATTATTGTAGCAAAAGCAATTTTCACAAAATTAACATGAAAATTGCTCTGACGATAATAATAATCACTCTGGCAATAACATTTCACGTATCAAAGAAATATTGTTTCAAACTAAGTTTACCATTAAAGTACAAAATCATCAAGATATCCTTGGAGGAAACTTGTACCCATAATTTTATCACGAGGGTGAGATTAAATAAATAAAAAACACAAGGACTAATTTGAAATCAAAATCAAACGTTGGGGACTAAATGAATATTTACCCCATTATTTTCGTTTATTTATTAATCTCAAACATTCCTCCTCCCATTCGCAGAACGGCAGAACCCAAATCCAGAGAACCCTACATTTACGGCCGCGGGCCCTCGCATGGTCTAAATCAAACGAGAAAGCATGGACAAAGTTGGCTATTTCCGTGCTTTCAACTCAATCCTCGCTCTCCTCTGCTGTTTCATTCACTGGCTGATTGGTCTTCTCCTCGATACGGCGCAATACTACGAAGATCATTACTCAGCCAACTATCGCTACTCCAATGTGCTGGTGATGCTCCAATTGTTCGTTTTGCAACAGTTTGCTTTCGCATTCTACGTGACTCTTCCTCCTTTTGGCTTGTCGCAGAGGGAGCGGCAGGAAATTCCGGAGCCGGAGCTGCGTCTTCTGTTGAAGAATTTCATTAGTAAGTATTTTGCGAGGAGTGTGAGGATTACGTATATAGCTTGCTGGACCCTGTTCTTCGTGGAATGGTTGGGGAAGGATAGAGATGGAGTTGTCAAAGGTGGAGTGCCCTTTTTGGTTATCGTGATTGTTTTGATAATATTCCGATGCGTTTATCTGCATCATGAGTTCGGTCCGCTTTACAACGTTGATTGAAGTTTCCCTCGACTAACTTCTTTTGTCATTCACTGGTGATAACTGATAGACTACTGTTAATGCATGTAATTTTTTTTTTTTTTTTTTGTAGTCTGAACTTTCTTCTTTGATCATCCCTTTGAATCCTAATGAACTTGATACTTTGAGAAGAAATCTTGTTGCAGTTTTGTATCTTTCTCTAATGTTGGTAATGGAACCGAAAGATAGTGGCGCCTTGATTCTGTTATATTGATTTTGATTCGGTTCGAGTTCTTATGGTATTTTGAAAATGAAAACTATTATTTTTTTATTAAGACTTTTAACTTGTTTTTCAAATGAATAAAATCGAAATATATGGGTTTGTTTCGATATAATAAACAATTATTTTTTGCTTCTTTTTTTTTTCTTTTTCTATGAATGCTTCTCTTTATGGTAAATTTAATTTGGACACAATTGTTTTTTCCAAATAATAGTAATTAATATATTTATATAAAACTAAATAATATCGGTTTTATATTATGATCAGGGATGAGCATTTGGTCTACACGGTTACCTAGACAAAAAATTGTTTGTTTACCAAACCGAAACAATCGATTTTTTGTGTGAAAATCTAATAAATCGAACCTAATAAAAATTGGTAATTCGATGAATTAATAAGTTTTTTTAAAAACAATACAAAAATTAAAAGAACATGGAGAAACTGGTTTTAGAAAAGAATAAAAGTCGATTAAATGGAATGAGACCAGTTTTTAAAACTAACGACCAAAAAGATTATAATCTATGGAATCGATGGAATATACGAAAAGATCAAAAGAAAGATATGTAATTTTATGGGTAACGTTATGGATAACACATTTGTCCATGATATAAGTGTATTATGATTTTAGTATATTCAATGTAGAATGACCTAATAGATAAATTTTATTTTATTTTAAAATTAAATCAATTAATTCAGTTTAATCGAATTAAATGAAACAAAATTTGATATAAATATCAATTTAACCGAAGTTTTACTCAACCGTTATATAACGTCTACCTTGCCCTAGGTTTTAATAATAATTGCAGGCCCAGAAGCCCAATGGATTTTTTTTCCGTGAATTAAAATTAAATAATTAATCAGATTAGAATGTAGCAGATAAAAATTGAAGAAACAGAGTGACACTTCTACCCCTCTATCCCCTCCAAATTACACCAGACCTCAACCCCAAATCACCTGCCGCGTAACCGCCAACACCTCAGCTCAGCGGCCGCTTTCCCTTGCTGCCACCTCCTCTACTTCGCTTCGTCACGTGAGCGCGACGTCCGATGATGCAGTCGAGGATTGGGACTTTATGGTGTCATCCGCGGCAGCCGTGGCGGGGGAGATTCGTGCTGCATCCACCTCTCCGGTGGAGTTCGTGCAGAGGATAGAGAAAGGTTCCGAATCGAATAACAAAGTTTTCTTGTTGCCCAGTCCGAATTTCCAGCGCCTTTGCGTGGAGCAGCTCGATCTCTTTCCACGCATCGTTAATCCCGATAATATTCTATCGGTAAAGTTTGTAATTAATTAATTAAAACTACGACGATATCATGTCTTGCTGAAGTCAATTTAATGAATTTGATCATGCAATCACCCAAAGAATAATCATTTTAACAGAACTCTTTAATTGGTAAGTTGAATGGCGGTTATGCTGTAAGATCCTATTGTAAATTTGTTACCTTAGTATATCAAACATATCACAATTATCAAGATCTTTGTCTCACAGGTTCGGGGCTCTCTCAAGCATTTGGACTTTGAGCCAAATGCTAGCTGTTCACATGTGGAGAAGTGAAGTGGGTATGCTCATGGCCATGTCTAGACTTACCTTCAGCCCATTTTTGAATTGTCTTTTATGATTCCTGGTGGAATCTCGAATATGAGACTGCAGATTTCTTATGATATTGTTGAAGACATTTTAGTGCAAGCCGACTGTATGAGAGATACTCTTCAACAGCTACAGGATGCTGTCTACATGACAAAGGTGAGATTTTTGTTGGTTTGAATGTCTACTCTCACTTAGTTTTGTCAATATTCTCCATCCATTCTTATTTATCTGAGTTGGTAGCTTTTGCGTCTTAGGAAAATATAATGAGTTATAACAATGATACAGTAAAGAAGATGCATGGGTCAGCTGGTGCCCAGCCGGAGTCCATAAGTTCCCAGCTATCCAATAGCCTCTCTGTCGAATCATCCACTCGTACATCACAAGAATCTAATAGGCGATTACCAATAAGTGCCGTCCAATGACTTGGAGTTTCCCATGCCCACCTCTTGCTCTGGCACCTTCACATCAACAGGAAATTAGGTAACCTTGTGTTCAATATTGTTATGGCTGGCATTTACAGATTTTCTTCTGAGCCCTTCCCTGGCAAGCAACGTATTGTTGATCTGTATGGTATTCCTTTTAAACTTCTTGGTTAATCAGTATATATATATATATGCCTTTTTTTTGTGTTAATTTTAACTTATTATATTACTAACTTTTATGTCCAACTATAAACCAAATATTATTAAAAGAAAAAGTATTACAATATGAAATATTACGTTGTGCACGCAACGCATGTACGTCGTCACATCATTACTTTATAAATGTTATAATAAATTGAAAAAAACACACAAACAAGCAAAACAACTAGAACATTATTTGGGTTTTAGGCCCTACAAATATTCAACATTTGGCATTCGCATCAATCAAATGGACATCCATCTGCTCAGCTTGAACTCCTCGTGCTCAAATTGAATGAATTTATCAGCTTCAGAATCAATATTCTTTTCATATATATCGACTGTATCATCTTTACGAACGTTCCTGAGAAATTTTCCCTTTTCACTCTTTCCGGCAACAGGCTTCGCTACATGATTAGGCGAATGAGAATTTGCACGAACACTTGGACTTTCGAATGTGGTAAAATTTGTGTGCTCGAGTTCATAAAGCTCGTAAGCATCCAAGGGAGTATTTCTTTTTGCATGGAGCATCAAATCCCTTTTGTTTTCCATTTTTTTTCTTTAATCTATGAGGTTTTAATCTGTGGGATCCTGCGATATATGTAAGGTTTTGATGAATGATAATTGATACAGACCTTGTTGATGTAAGAAGTATTTATAGAGCGTGGTTTCTTAACTTGATCGATAAGACAGAATCTGATTCTCTTTTTGACTTTTAAAAATATCATGCAAAACTCTTTCCATTTGGATACGATTATTCTTTAGACCTTTCCTTGTTAGATCAATGTAGGAATCTAGCAGGGCGGCTTAACCCCCGAATCTACTAAAATATTTGTTTTAGGCCACAATTCTATTAAGGCTCCCAATTCCTAGCACCTAGATTTATTAATTATAGAGTTGAGAATAATAATAAAAAAAATAGTGTCCCTATATTTAATTCATAACCAATGTTAGTAAATAATTATACTGAATCACATCATTCCCTTTCTCTTGATCTCTTTATCTCACTCTCTCTGTATTTCTCTGTCTCGTTCCTCTATATTTCTATAGGCAAATTTCTTTAAGGCCTACAGAAAGATTTTATATCCCACCCAATTTCTTGTGGATTTGTTACCAACGAGAATTGCTGACCACGTGTTATTAATATTGTATCTGAATTTTATTGTATTGTGTTTATTTTTCTTCTTGATTCTTACTTTTATTGTAATTATTTAGAAAGTTGTTTTTTTTATTTTGTACCATTTTCCCTATTTTTGCTCTTTTACTGCAACAGATTAATTTTACTATTCATTTTATTTTTTTCAGTACAGTGTATATTTAATAACTTGTCTAAAGTCTCCAAAAAGTTTGAGTTATCCTCGGAATCATAGTTGTGGATTTGAATATTTCATGTTTGACGGAACACAATTCAGCAATTTCGAGCAACCTCTCGCAATAGCCACAGCCGATACTTTGCGGAAATTTCAAACAAAAGTTCTGATTTCACGCTTTTAATATGTCATTTCAATGATTAATACACCTAACGATCATGCTACTATCATAGCATCAAATTCCCCATTAGTATGTAGTCAAAATGAATATAGTGGAAGATCTCGAACAGTATAAAGCATATTCGGAGATTGTCTTTCACACCTTCTTCCAAATGAAGCCAATAAACATGACATGCATATATTTTATATTACTAAGAATCGAAATAAATGTTTTTACAAAGAAGTTTCAAAATGAAACTTACAAAACTGATAATGGTTATTGAAAACATCTTTTGCAGCATGACTGACTTGAAAAACTACAACGATTCAATTATAGAAATGGTAAGGGATGCTAATAGTAACAAAAAATACTACACTAAATTAGAGAATTTGATTTGTAACAAATTATTGTTGATGATTGCTTATTAATTGAGTTTGTGTGATGCCGTACTTAAACCCTCTTGGGAGCGACATCATACGATTTGTGTCCATATTTCTTTTTTTAACAAAAATATGTAAATATCTCAAGATACCGTCTCCAACTATCGTTAGGGGCAGCATTAAACAACATATTAATTGAAAACTCCTGGCCCACTATCTCAACACATGATTCAGTAACGTTACTAGTCAAGCTCAGCTGTAATAATTTGAACGTCCAACATCAATTGGTCGTACAGGGCATAGACTCTTGGGCCAAATTTAAATTTTAGCCCAAACAATTTGCTTTAGTTAAGGTTTTTTTTCTTTTCTTGGGTTTATTTTTATAAGAGCAAATTGCTTTTTTGTACCAGTTAAAAAATAAAATAAAATCATATATACTTTTGTGGTGTTTGCGGATGTCTCTCAAAATTACTTATATGCTTTTCAAACCCAAAAGTAGATTTTGAATGTTTAATTTATTTGATTTAGCTGTTACTTATAAAATAAAGCACGTAAAAACAGAAGCAGGAAAACAGATCATGACATGTTTTTGACTGTTTTAACTTATGATACGACAATTTTATAGTTATTTGAAGTTCACTAAGCTGTTTTTTTATTATTTTAATAGCAAACACTTATTGATTTTGATTAAAAACAACTTTTTCCAGCTTTAAGCAAGAGCAACATAGAAATGTTCTAAATAAACAATTACAAAAACATCATACACATCAATGGCTCTCAATGATTACCTTGTCAAGGATATGCCAACCTATATTATTTCTATTTTAAAAGAACAAACGGATCATAGCTATTCAAGGTATCAGATTCTTCAGACAATTTTACTTCACATTTTTTCCGTATGTTGTCGTATAACAATATTCTAGGGAAACTTTTCCTGAAATCGATATCTGAAATCACAAACGTAAATGAAGCTTTCCCTCTAGCTATGGGTGAGCAAAATTCCCGTTAAACCGAATTAACCGATCGAATCGAATTATTTTCAAAAATCGATTCGGTTAATTCGGTTTTAAAATTAGGTTAATTCGGTTCGATTACGGTTTTCGTTTTTACAAATTTGGATAACCAAAAATAACCGATTTAATTTTAATTAATATTACATTTTTTTTATGTTCAAATATATTTGTGGGATTTATATGCAGCTTCTCTTGCAAAAAACATGTTGCCCACTTGCCCTAACTCTTAAGCCCTAACAAGAGCATCCGAATTTAGACGTTGAATCGTTGATAGTCTGCTCGGCCTTCGCTTCCCTTCCCTAAAATAATTTTTTTGTGTCCTTTGCTGAATCGCTGCTACGGCCTTCACTTCCCTTCCCTTAATTTGTTTGTGTCCTTCGCTGAATCGCTGTTACGGCCTACGCATCATTTCACTTTTCAGGTAAGGTTCAATTTCGACATCATACGATATTCTAAATAAAAAAACTTTTTATTTGTTTGATTAAAAAAAAATTCAGCTTTAAGCAAGAGCAACATAGAAATATTCTAAATAAGCAATTGCAAAAACACCTTATGTATGTACCATAATGAGAGCTGCACATCAATGAGTCTCAATGATTACCTTGTCAAGGATATGCCAACCTGTATTATTCTATTTTAAAAGAATCATAAACTATTCAAGGTATCAGATTCTTCAGACAATTTCACTTCACATTTTTTCCGTATGTTGTTGTATAACAATATTCTAGGGAACCTTTTCCTGAAATCGATATCTGAAATCACAAACGCAAATGAAGCTTTCCATCTAGCTAGGGGTGAGCAAAATTTCGATTAAATCGAATTAACTGATTGAATCGAATTATTTTCGAAAATCGGTTCGGTTAATTCGGTTTTAAAATTCGGTTAACTTGGTTAATTAAGTTCGGTTACGGTTTTCATTTTACAAATTCGGTTAACCGAAATAACCTATTTAATTTTAAATAATATTACATTTTTTATATGTTCAAATATATTTGTGGGCTTTTATATGCAGCTTCTCTAGCAAAAAACGTGTTGCCCACTTGCCCCAACTCCTAAGCCCTAACAAGAGCATCATAATTCAGACGTTGAATCGTTGATAGTCTGCTACGGCCGTCCCTTCCCTAAAATAATTTTTTTGTGTCCTTCGCTGAATCGCTGCTACGGCCTTCGCTTCCCTTCCCTTAATTTCAGGTAAGGTTCAAGTTCGACATCAGTAGACATCTTCTCCATTCACGTGGCTGCTTCCCTTGATTTATATCCTAAGATTCTGCAATATGTTCATATTTATACCCTAACAATGTTGTTAACTTGCTATTGATTTATCCTGGAATATGTTAAGATTAACTGGTACTTGTAGATGTCAATGCAAAAAAAATTATCGAATATGGATGTTGATGGTAGCTGTTCAATACCACAACCTTCGATGGAAGCATGTGCTAGTTCTAAAGCTAAGACAAGTAAGTGAAAAACAATGAAACCAAGATGTCTGAATCTGTTGCAACAATGTAGGCTACTGTCATTTTCTTCTTTATTTTTTTTGGCTGGAACACTTGCCTTTACAGTATGGATTAGGGAATATGGATGGTTATTTGATTTTGATATCTTGAGTCATCTGCATCAAATAAGTAAATTTGCTTTTGTTTTGTCTTAATTCATTTTAAATTGTTCAATATCATGCCTATCAGATATTCAAGTTTAGTCTTTTCACTTGCTCTAATATGAAACACTGAGTTGTGATGTAAATCCTGTAGTTTATGTGTTAATATGTTGCACGAGCCTTTGGGTGAGAAGGACTGTTGGGTAATTGCCTTAGTGGATGATAATCGTGATCCTGCAGATTCTTGGGTTTGAACTTCACAGTTGGTGCAAGTATTTTCCAACTGATTGTTCCTCTTCTCTTTCTCTCTCTCAGCAGGAGGTTATTGGACTGCTTCATATGCATTATTCCAGGTCAATCTTTCAACAAAATTATAAAGGAAAATTTATGGATATGTGCCATTCCTCACGATGTATGCTACTGTCATTTTGTTTATAGGACTATGGTATATGTTCGATCTTACTATACTCAGCTCCCTTCTTGTTAACATGCATTTTGTTTATAGGACTATGGTATATGTTCGAAGAACGATTGTAGTGGATGCATCTTATGCTTTATCAAATGCTGATTGTTATTTGATTATTTTTGTTTTTGAAGTTTGAATCAACGAAATGCATAGTAACAAGTTCTGTTAGTTCGGTTGTAACATAACCGAATTAGCATAACCGAATAAAAAATCGGTTAATTTTTTATTTGGTTCGGTTAATTCGGTTTCAAAAAATAATTCGGTGGGTTCGATTACACTTTTAACAATCGGTTCGGTTCGGTTTGTAGAAATTCGGTTCGGTCGGTAACCGAACCGACCGAATGCTCACTCCTACCTCTAGCATCTGTCAAGAAATCAATTACTGAGAGATCAGTTAATCCCCTGTTTTCAGAGGAGGTTGACAAGAATCCTCAACTGTCAGAAGACCTACATCTTCAACTAGAGAGAGACCGAAAATTCCAACGGATCACAGTACAAAAACGAGAGAGTCGAACATGTTTGTCAATATTCATGAATAAATAAATTCCAATCCAAAAAAATTCCTGACAGGAATGCCCGGGAACGACAATAAACGACGTTCCGGTGTATCACACTACTACAAAGAAGTAATCCTTTCATTCAAAAGAAAATCAAATCTACAAAAACTTATGTACAAACTCACTCTGAATCCAAGAATGTGTCCGATTCTCCCAGACATTTTGTGAAAATAAATGACCAACTCTGGGTATTCATTCAAAAGCAACACCCTCCGATCATGTCACTGGGCTCAAATTCCGCGATACTATCGTACACAGTTTCCGGGCAAGAGAAATTTATATCGGTCAGCATTCTCCAAAAGATATGCAGGGAGATGAACAGCCGAGTATGAATGTGGTATAGATCCCATTTTCCCAATGAGTTCTTTGAAAGTGTACTCCTCGGGCAGCATATCAAACAAATCATCACCTTTGCAGATTACTCTCTGGATTCTAGTCGGATTCAAGAAATGAGAAAATCTCACCCTATCGACGTGGCTGTAAGCTTTCATCTTGAATATGAACTCACGAATGTGTCTAAAGCAAAAGCTACAGTGCCATCCCGCATCAACCAAGATTTCATCAGACTGCCTATAGTGAACATATTTAGTCTTCCCCGATTGATAAATATGAACCGAAGCTCTCCAGCTACTATTGTCAACGAGAAACTCAAACGAATACAAATAATTATTCAAACGAAGATGGAGAATTGGAGGTATTCCATCACACCATCTCAGTAGATTTATCGTGTGTCGACTCGGTATCTCATCAACATCAGACATTATTAACAAGTCATCATCTTGAATCCCGGCTTGTTTAAGAAGATAATCTAGTGCAAGTCTCTGGTAAGCTTCCTCAACAAAAGGGTTCTCTCCTTTCTTAAATCGCCCCGGAACTTGCCCATAGTTTAATCGTGCCTCAAGAAATTTGAACTGGTCTCGGACAGAGGAAAATACATAAGGCTTAGGCAGTCCGGTGAATGTCGAATTTGACTCGAGCAATACGAACTCGGTTACATAAGGGTACAATTCTTTCCACCGTATCTTGAGAACGTCAAACTCATTGTTAAACAACACGGCATCATAAACACGCCTAGGATACTCCCGTACTTTCCAGCCGTGAAGTTTACATAGATTTTCCATGGACACATTCTCATGATAGTAGTGAGGTATTTCATGGAAGGACTTCGGTGGAGATTCCCACAAAGGCCGTAAGAAGTATGTAATCTTCTGGCCATGCACATAAATAAAGAAGACACAAGTAGGCACCATCATGAATAGAAAGAGATAGGCTTTTATATCTATCCCACGCAGAATACACTTCAATCTCGACATACTCAAGGCCCGCCCTGAATCCTGCAATATAAAAATACAACAAATTTAAAACCAAATAAAGCATGAAAACTCAACTTCCTAACAGAAAAGCTGTTGAAGGAAAATCAAAATTTGACAACAACGTTGCGGGGAAAATTACGAAGAGTAACTAAAGTATCCGTAATGCTGCTATAATCGAATGCAGAAGAAGCATTGGAGATCAAAAATGTATCTACAAACATTAACAAAATTGAAAAAAAAAAGGATCTTGAATCTCATATTTCAGGTTTCTACGCCAAAAATATGATGCAAGAGAAATTTTACCGATAGCACTTTGTCAAAAATTACACATCAATCTGTATCCATCTAATCAAAGTAAATCAAAATTTTCCTCCCATCAATCCAACAAGGCCAACCCTAGTTCCCAAGTTTGCAATTTCCATGACATTCACCATTATTTTCACCAAAAAGCAGCACACACCAAATAAAAATAAAAAAGGAAAACTACCCAGAATTACAATTCTCGATTAGGGGATCAAACCAAAGACCTTAAGAATCATTATTTAGAAGGTAAAAAAAACCAAGAATCGAACTTTACTACCAACCCTTCATTTACCATACAAAATTTCAATCAAAGAAACAAAAAAATGAAAAGTTACCTCGTCGCAGGATTTGCCACATATATCATCGCTCTTCTTGGAACAATAATAAGATCCCCCTTCAGCCATCAAAATCAACTCTAAAATCAGCTCTAATTTCAAGATCAAAAAGGGGGAAATGCCAATAAAGATCTCCCCCAATAAAGATCTCTCTCTCTCTCTCTACGCGTGAAATCTTATGTAACGTATATCCAAAGTCTTTTTCCAGGTCTAAAATTCTCTTTGAAATTAAGACCCAAAAATAAAAATGGAAACAGAAATGCGTGAATTTTTTGCCTCTCACGCTGTGAATCAGTGAATGGGAGGCACTTGTCAAGCTTAAAAGGAAGCCGTTTTCTCTTCTCTTCTACGGCCTACCCCGCTTACACACATGCCAATTTATAAATCTTTGGAGACTGGGAATATTTCAATCTTAGTCGACGAAATGCCCATTATCAATTTCATCAACATATGCCAGTAACTGGGTATTTCAGTCTTTTATTCGATGCAATTTGATTGATAATATAATATAATTGCATTTCATCAACACCTAAAACACGTCTATTGACTTTCTCAAGTAAAACTTATGCGCGTCGAAGCTAAAAAAAAATTGGCACAAACATTAAAAAATTGAAATCCATATTAAAAATATGTTCAAAAAAAAAACCATATATAAATAATAAAGGCCACGGGCCATTGGCTCTAGTGACATCAGCCCTCATATGAAGGTGGAGGTCTCGATCATTCCCTAAATCTCAAAAAAAATATTAATAAAGAAAAATTACAACTATTTCTTCTGTAAAATAATTACAGTACAAATTTCTTCCTTCAGTTTGATTAATAATACTATCTCTCAGTTGTAACGAGTGAAGGAAAAATTATAGCTATCTTTATCATAATTTTGATATTTCTTGGGTATCTAAGCTATATTTTCCAAATATACTAATTAATGAAGGAAAAAAAATCAACTTTAATATAATAAAAGAAAAATATGTTTGGATTATCTTGAATAAAGTCGAAAGAATCTTAAAGATGCATAAAAAATTATGTTCAGACACTTGTTTGAGGAGAGACCAAGTCTGTACTATGTACGAGATTAGGTCGAATGATTGAAAGGTAACACTTTGGAAATTGGATAGACCGGATTAAGTTTTGGATATTAGCAATTAGCTTACTCAACGCTGTATGATTTGGACGATAGTGTTCTTATTTCTGCTAATTGGGATGTTGGGTCGTAACCAGAATTTTAATTATTAAATTAAATTATTGTAAAAATAAAATAATATCATTTTTTTTGTTGGGTAAAAGCTAGACTTTGCCCAAAGATAAGACACGTCCCCTGATTGTCGCTCATGATGTGCATGATTGATAATCGGATAATATCATTTGCACTTCGTTTTGTGTTATTCTCAGAGTCTCACTCAATTTAATATAAAATTTTATTCATAGATTAGTGTATAAAGTATTAAACAAAGTGCAAATAATATCATCCTAGTAATATTATGCAGTAATTTTAACCATTAAACACTTATAATAAAGGAAAATATTATTGTCAGAGCAATTATTGTTGCTGCTAGAGCAATTTTCATGTTAAAATCATGAAAATTACTCTGATAACAATAATAATTGCAATGACAATATATATGTCACGTCCTGAGACCGGAGCGCATGACACTTACGTTGAATCCAAATATGAAATTCGAATACAACAAGCCTCGTGTACAGATATATGATAAAATCAGTCTATTTATACTGTTATAATTCGAGAGAAGAACCCGAGAATGGCAAAATTATGAATGAATTAATTGAATCAATACATCGGTGTATATATATATACATAAGACAAAAAAAATAAAATATTTTCTATTTAACTTCTTTGCCAAAAAATGGCCAGCTATCAATGAATAACTAAATAATTAAAGGAATCTTCTAACTATTGTATGTTGTGAAAGTTTCTCAATACGCCCACTCAAGATGGACCGTAAATATTATTGATGGCCATCTTGGATAAAAGAGGAAATAAGATAGTGGATGGCAAGGCCTTCGTAAATATTTCGGCAAGCTGGAGTCGAGATTGGATAGGAAGGAGTTTGATGGTGCCTCTACGGACTTTGTCTCGAATGAATTGGCAATCAATCTCGATATGTTTAGTTCGTTCATGAAAGGTTGGATTGGATGCAATGTGTATAGTAGATGAGTTGTCACAAAAGATTACGGAAGGAAGAGTTATCTGGAACAGAAAAATCACGAAGCAATTGTTGTATCCAAACCAACACACTGGATGTAGTGGCCAGAGCGCGGTATTCGGCTTCGGCAAATGATCGAGCAACGGTAGTGATATCACCTAAATTTGCGATGACTTGCTCTGATATCAATAGAGAGGGGGTTCACCTCTCTTTCTTCAACACTCAATATAACAGCCGGGGTATTAGCAAATATCCTCTGCAATGACCTGAAAATACGAAGCAAATGTGAGAAGGGGCCGGAAGTTATTCCGACGGGTCCCCTCCGACGCTCAAGTCAGGCGAGAGAATATGAAGAGAATATATGATGTAAGTGAAAGCAATTATAACATTAGTCCTTAATCAATACTCCAAACCTGCTATTTATAGGCGGAGACCTAAGAGTAGTATTGCAACAAGGACTCTTTCCATGTTTATCCAAATCTTACCCAGATATGTCAAGATCCTGATAACACAATCGAATCCCGGATATTGCTCCGCATATCTAGGACTAGATCTCTTGGGGGACTGGTTTCCTACCTGAGAGCCGGTAGCAACATGGGAAATGAGGAGAGCTCGGCCTATCAGCTCGGTCTCTCAAAAGAGGTCCCATGTCGAGTTAGTGACGGCAAACAGGTAAGGTGAAACAGCCCGGCAAAACAGGTCGGGCCTCGCAAAAGAGCTCGGACGGGTAGGCGACCTCTCGCCGAAGAATGACGAGTAACATGCCTTGGAGCTAGGTCGGCTCGTCAGGTGGTATCTTCTAGCGGGTATCACAGTCCCCCCTCCCTGTCGAGCTGACGTTGTAGACCAGAAGCTCGTATGTGCTGAGTTATCCTGACGAGCCAATTCTTGACAATAGCAAAACTTGATTTAGGCGGGAACTAACGGCTACAAAATTTGAATTTTAAATTGAAATTGTGACCGTTGGGCTCCCCTCCCGATTCCCGAGGCTAATCTAGACCGTACAGCGCATCAAGGATCAACGGCCAGGATTCGTTGAGGTCTCCCTATATATATACCACTCCGGGTCCCTCATTATCCACTTTTGCCATTTTCGAAACAGATCGGATCCGACCTCTTTAGCTTGCCATTTTTATTTCTGAAAACTCCTAGGTACGTTTTCTCAGCTGTTTTTGTTACAATGTCTTCACCTCAATTGTTTCCTTCCCCTCTTACTGACGAGGAGCTTAGAGCTGTAGATCAGTACGACTCATTTTATCCCGAAGGGATTGCCCTTCCTGAGGGAGTTGAGCCCCTTGAAGAAGTGGTGCGCACTGAGGCTCCCCAGGAAGCTGGGACCTCAGCCGAACCCGATCTTCAAGTGACTGAGGTCAGCTCGCCACTTAGATCAGAGTCGCCTCCAGGCAATTATCCTTGGTATGAACTTTATGTTCCTGTCTTGGATGAGTCAGATGAGGCCAAAATACGACAGGTCAGCCAGGCCCCTTCTGATTATGAATTCATCTTCCCTTCTTCTTCTCAACGACCCAACCAACCTCCTCAGGGTTTTTTTACCTTCTACCGCGGTCAGCTAGAAGGGGGTTTACGTTTTCCTCTTCCTGCATTCTTTCAAGAGTTCAGTAGTTTTTATCAGTTAAACCTTGGCCAATTTTCTCCCAACTCCTTCCGAATTTTGTGTAGTCTCGTAGTTATCTTTAAGGCGTTAGGCTTGCCTTATGACCACCCCACCCTCTCTTATTTTTTTCACATCAAGAGATCAGATGAGGGCCCCTGGTATGTCACCAGCCGACCTGGCTGTGCATTTGTTGGGGGTTATCCTAGCAAAATCAAAGACTGGAAAAATGAGTTCTTTTTTGTAAAGCCCTCCCAGCCCTGGGTCTGCTGCTCTGATTGGCTTGAACATCTCCCGGCTCTCCCCTCTCCTCCTAAAAATTTCAAAAAGAGCACCGCCTTCTTAGATGTGATGAACGCCATAGGAGGTCACAGTTTTAATTCATCTAAGCTGGTGGTGGAGGATCTGCTTTGTTTTGCTGGGCTGAGTCCAGCTGATCTGACCTTAAGGGGGAGAGCCGGTACTGGTTCTAACATGCTTTAACAATTATTTTACTCGTGTATTTTGTTCGGTGTGACTGAACTATGTATCTGTTTATACAGAAGACAGAGTTATGAACTCATTAGTGCTGAAAGCTATTCAGAAGAGGAAGCAAAAACAGGGCCAACCCCCAGCAGCCGAGGGTGTCACTATTGTGGATGTAGGAGGTGAGAGCCCCCCGGAAGATGTAGCCCAGCTATCCCGGAAAAGACCGGCAGCTCCTGGGGGTTCGTCAGGGTCTACTGCTGTTGAAGCTCATCCTGTGAGGCAAGTTCGGTTACGCCCAGATCCGTCCGACCTCCCTTCAACGGGTGAGAAAGGGGGTGCACCAGCTCGTGTGGAGAGATGTCGTGAGCGGGTGATGGAAGCTTACAGAGGTGGTGTACGACTAGTTGGGGAAGGCCCGAGCACCGTTGCCTTAGCTGTGGCTCGTGATCTTCCCAATACTGAGGATGCCCTTTATATGAGCCAACTGAGCTGGGGGGACCTGATGACCCGAACTGGGAGCCGTCTGACCGAGTCTATGCTCTTGATGGGTGAGTTTATGTCAAGGGCAAATATGATCCGAAGACAATCCTTGAAAGATGCCAAGGTCTTCGATAATATGCAAGACACCCTCGCTGAGGCCAAATCTCTTCATGAAAAAGACATCTCGGAGCTGAAAACTCAGGTTGAGAAGGGGGCTGTCGCTGTGGCCGAGGCTCGTTCTTTGGTTGAGGTCCACAAGCGTCAACATGAGGCTGAGCTCCGGGAGCTGCGTAATGAGTTAGCTTTAGCTAAAGGGCTAGCTACTTCTGCTGAGCAGGAACTAGCTAAATCTTTAAAGGAGGCAGCCGAGGAGAAACAAAAGTCTGAGGAGTTGGTAGGAGAGAAACTCCTTACTTTTATTGAGGCTGGTTTCCAGGGATGTCTTAGCCAGATCAAAGAACGTGGCTGTCTTGTGCCTGACGTCTCTTTAGATTTTCTAGACGTAGAGAAAGTAGCTGCCTCTCTCCCCCCTGATCTATAAATGTAATTTCCTCAGATTGTTCTCTTATTTAATGTTATTTCTGTTTTACCGTTCTTGTCATTTTTTTTTTTTTTTGTTTTGGCGGACCACGCATGTCGTAGCTCGGATTAGCTTAATAATTTACCACGTAATGGCAAACACTAAACAGATAGGACCAATTTAGATACAGATCGGCCTGGTTTAATAATGTACCAAATAATGTCAAACATTAAACAGCTGGGACCAAGGGCGATGCAGCTCGGCCTGACGTAATAATTTACCCAGTAATGTCACATTAAACAGCTGGGACCAACAGCGACATAGCCCTGCTGGGTCTAATAATTTACCAATTATTGACAGACATAACACAGCTGGGACCAAAAGCGACATAGCTCGGCTGGGTTTACCAATTATTAACACATTACCCAGCTGGGAACAAGGGCGATGCAGCTCGGACTGGCGTAATAATTCACCGCATAATTTCAAACATTAAACAGCTGGGACCAAGGGTGATGCAGCTCGGCCTGGCGTAATAATTTACCCGATAATGTCAAACATTAAACAGCTGGGACCAAGGGTGATGTAGCTCGGCCTGGCGTACTAATTTACCCAATAATGTCAAACATTAAACAGCTGGGACCAAGAGCGATGCAGCTCGGCCAGGCGTAATAATTTACCCGATGTTCCTGAGGCAGGTGGGACACCCATGCTCCTGGCGCGACCAAGGCTGAGCTCGTGCTCCTGAGGCAGATGGCACACCCATGCTCCTGGCGTGACCAGGGCTGAGCTCGTGCTTCTGAGGTTGGTTGCACACCCATGCTCCTGGCGTGACCAGGGTTGAGCTCGTGCTTGCACACCCATGCTCCTGGCGTGACCAGGGTTGAGCTCGTGCTTGCACACCCATGCTCCTGGCGTGACCAGGGCTGAGCTCGTGCTTGCACACCCATGCTCCTGGCGTGACCAGGGCTGAGCTCGTGCTTCTGAGGTTGGTTTCACACCCATGCTCCTGGCGTGACCAGGGCTGAGCTCGTGCTTGCACACCCATGCTTCTGGCGTGACCAGGGCTGAGCTCGTGCTTGCACACCCATGCTCCTGGCGTGACCAGGGCTGAGCTCGTGCTTCTGAGGTTGGTTGCACACCCATGCTCCTGGCGTGACCAGGGCTGAGCTCGTGCTTGCACACCCATGCTCCTGGCGTGACCAGGGCTGAGCTCGTGCTTGCACACCCATGCTCCTGGCGTGACCAGGGCTGAGCTCGTGCTTCTGAGGTTGGTTGCACACCCATGCTCCTGGCGTGACCAGGGCTGAGCTCGTGCTTGCACACCCATGCTCCTGGCGTGACCAGGGCTGAGCTCGTGCTCCTCAGGTAGGTTGAAAACCCTTTTCCTGGTTATACAATATCTGGCAAAAATTATAAAACTTTGTATAATAAAAGAGTATATTGTCCAAAAACAAAAACAATCTTCGCTAAAATTTAAAGAGCTGAACTAAGAATAATATTTTCGGAGATGGTAAGCGTTCCATGGTCTTTTCAACATCTTCCCATCAGGACCTTCTAGGTAGTAAGCTCCTGAGCTTAGCTTTTCAACAATCTTGAAGGGACCCTCCCATTTAGGGTCAAGCTTGCCCACTTGAACCTCTTGCACCTTTCTTAGTACGAGATCACCGACCTGGAAAGTTTTCTGGATGACTCGTCTGTTGTACATCCGCGTCACACGATTGCGGTAGGCTTCCATTCTGATGGCCGCAGCCTCCCTCACTTCTTCAATCAGGTCCAGGTCAGCAGCTCTTCTATCGCTGTTTTGTTCGTCATAGAAATGCACTCTTGATGATTCCGCTCCAATTTCAGCTGGGAGTACCGCTTCATTTCCATAGACCATACTGAATGGGGTTTCACCTGTTCCCGTTCTTGGTGTAGTTCGATACGACCATAGAACATTAGGTAGTTCTTCAACCCAATTTCCCTTAGCTTTTCCCAACCTAGCTTTGATGCTTTGCACGAGAGACCTGTTGGTAACTTCTACCTGGCCATTGCTCTGAGGATATGCAACGGAAGTGAAAGCCTGATGGATTTTTAATTCTTCGCACCATGCTCTGAGCAAAGCTCCTTGGAATTGCCTTCCATTGTCCGAGATGATCTTCCGCGGGACACCAAATCGGCAAACAATATTTTTCCAGATGAAGTTGAAGACCTCTTTCTCAGTGATTCTGGCTAGTGGCTCTGCTTCCACCCATTTAGAGAAGTAATCAATGGCAACAATCAGAAATTTCTTCTGAGCTTTACCTGTTGGAAAAGGTCCTACTATATCAATGCCCCACTGATCAAATGGGCATGCCGCCACAATAGCTTTCATCATCATAGCTGGATGATGCTGGAGCCTGGAATGTCTTTGACAACTGTCACATGATATAACCATAGCAGCAGAATCCTTCTGAATAGTAGGCCAGAAATATCCGGCAAGGAGCACCTTCTTAGCCAAGAAATACGATCCTAGGTGATTTCCGCAGCACCCCTCATGAATTTCCCTTAATACGTAGTCTGACTCTTTCGGACCCAAACAACGCAGAAGTGGTTGGGCAAAAGACCTCTTGTACAGGACGCCCTCAATGAGTATTGATACCCGCTAGAAGATACCACCTGACGAGCCGACCTAGCTCCAAGGCATGTTACTCGTCATTCTTCGGCGAGAGGTCGCCTACCCGTCCGAGCTCTTTTGCGAGGCCCGACCTGTTTTGCCGGGCTGTTTCACCTTACCTGTTTGCCGTCACTAACTCGACATGAGACCTCTTTTGAGAGACCGAGCTGATAGGCCGAGCTCTCCTCATTTCCCATGTTGCTACCGGCTCTCAGCAAGGAAACCAGTCCCCCAAGAGATCTAGTCCTAGATATGCGGAGCAATATCCAGGATTCGATTGTGTTATCAGGATCTTGACATATCTGGGTAAGATTTGGATAAACATGGAAAGAGTCCTTGTTGCAATACTACTCTTAGGTCTCCGCCTATAAATACCAGGTTTGGAGTATTGATTAAGGACTAATGTTATAATTGCTTTCACTTACAGCATATATTCTCTTCATATTCTCTCGCCTGACTTGAGCGTCGGAGGGGACCCGCCGGAATAACTTCCGGCCCCTTCTCACATTTGCTTCGTATTTTCATGTCATTGCAGAGGATATTTGCTAATACCCCGGCTGTTATATTGAGTGTTGAAGAAAGAGAGGTGAACCCCCTCTCTATTGATATCAGAGCAAGTCATCGCAAATTTAGGTGATATCAATTGGCGCCGTCTGTGGGAACTATTTACTGAATTGAAGACGTTGATATGGCTGGACGACGTGGACGTGGGCGTGGAGTCAGGAGGAATCAGGAAGAAAGATTAAATCCCAGTGTGGAAAATCAAGATGTTCCTCCACAGCAGGAAGATCAGGCACCTCCATCTGTTATGAAGGTGGGAGATATGACTATGGAGCAACTGGCACAATTCATCAGTCAGACCATGCAAAATACTCTTTTCCAACACCAGGTTCCGCCACCAACGGAATCTAATCAACCTCCACCGCCTTCTCAAACAAATCAGGCGCCTTCGCCTGTTCAGCCAGAACAGGCCCGTGAAAACAATAGGGTAGCCAGTGCTGTGGTAGATACACAAGTAGAGCCTCCGCTAATAGATCCAATGGAGGCTGTATGGGGAGAGATAAGGCGATTGGCTCAGCATCTTGGTGGCCGAACTCCAGTGGCTAGGAGAGAAAGTCCATTCTGCCTAAATATTCTAAGAGAGGAACTCCCGCCAAATTTCAGACAACCTGCAGTGGGAGAATATGATGGAAGCACAGACCCTGAAGAGCATCTTGGAAGATTTGAGAATGCTGCTCTGTTGCATAGGTATTCTGATGGGATCAAGTGCCGTGTTTTCCTTACCACCCTGGTTAGATCGGCGCAACAGTGGTTTCATTTACTTAAACCAAACACTGTAAGCTGCTTTGAGGAGTTCAGTTCTGCCTTTCTAAACCAGTATGCCAGCAGTAAGAGGTATCAAAAAACTTCTTTGAGCCTGTTCACTACCAAGCAGAATGAGCAGGAGTCCTTGAGGGAGTTCGTACAACGCTTTAACGGGGTAGCCTTAGAGGTCCCCACTGCAACGATGGATGTCCTTATTAATGCCTTTACACAAGGGCTTAAGGCAGGAGAGTTCTTTAAATCCCTGGTAAAGAAAACTCCTAGAAGTTATGACGAACTTCTGGGAAGAGCTGAAAAGTATATCAATCTAGAAGATGCTCAGAGACAGAGAAGGGTTGATCTGCGGCCATCAGACAAGAAGGATAAGTTAGAGTTAAGTAAGAAAAGAACTGTTGACAGGGCTGATGAAAGTGGTCGAACTAGAAGTCAATTTGCATCACGCATACCTCTATCCATGAGCTTGGAAAGAGCTATGGAAATATGTGATGATAGAAAGAAACTAGAAAGACCCAGGAGGTTGGATAATGGGTCCCGTACTCCTATTTCTGATAAGTATTGTGAATTCCATAGAGAGTACGGTCATATAACGAATGAGTGCCAGAAGCTTGAAGATGAGGTAGAAAGAATCATCAGAAGAGACTCTGAAATAAAAACTCTGCTAACAAGGAAGCAGGAACCTTCTCAGAAAGGACAGGGTAGAAGCCGGTACCGAGGAAAAAGAAGAGAAAAGACACCATATAGGGGCCGAACCAGGTCCCGTGAAAGGGGTATCGCTCCTAAAGAAACAGATAATCAAAGGAGAAGGGTCGAACAAGTGGATAATAATCCTACCCGAGGAACTATTAATATGATCTCAGGGGGACCCACGGATGGAGACTCGGGCAGAGCTCGGAAAAGTCATGGTAGAAGAATGGAAAATTTCGAAGTATCAGAAGAGTTAATTGAAAGGGATGAGCCGGTCATAAGCTTCGGACCTAGTGATCTGAGAGGAGTTGCAACTCCACACAATGATGCCCTAGTCGTGACCGTAACCATAGCTAATTATGACGTAGCAAGGATCTTCATTGATACTGGGAGCTCAGTCAATGTCTTATTTAAAGATACTTTAGAAAAGATGCAGATAGAGGGGTCAAAATATGAACACATTGCAACTCCTCTGTATGGGTTCACCGGGCACGCAATTCAACCGCTTGGACAGATCAACTTGCCCTTATCTCTGGGTCATGGGATGTCTCGCATAACAAAGATGGTTAATTTCACTGTGGTAGAAGCACCATCATCGTACAATGCAATCTTAGGCAGACCTGCAATGAAGGACTTCAAGGCGGTAGCTTCTACCTATCATCAGAAATTAAAATTCCCAGTGGGTAGAGAAGTTGGGGTTCTTTGTGGTGACCAGAAAACAGCCCGCAGATGTTACGTGGACGAAGTAAAGGAAGACGTGAAGCGAGCTCGCCGGGAGGTCGGTTGTATTGAAAGAGCTGGGTATAGTGTTCCTAAAGACAAAGGCATTCCCAACAGCTTGGATGAAGAACCTGAAATAATTGAGCTCGTCTCTACTGATCAAAAAGTAAAAATAGCCAAGGACTTGGAAATAAACGTTAGAGCCGATCTCATTTCATGTTTAATTAAAAATGAGGATATCTTTGCCTGGAGTGCTCGAGATCTAAGAGGAATTAGACCAGACGTACTAGAACACCATTTGAATGTGCTCTCGGGAGTCCAACCTGTAAAACAGAAGAAAAGACATTTTGGACCTGAAAAGGATAAGGTCATAAGAGAGCAGGTGGAGGAGCTCCTTCGGGCAGGTCAAATTCGAGAAATACAATTTCCAACATGGCTCTCAAATGTGGTCTTAGTACCAAAGAGCTCTGGAAAGTGGAGGATGTGTATAGACTTCAGAGATCTTAATAAGGCATGTCCGAAGGATTGTTACCCATTACCAAGGATTGATCAGATGGTTGATTCAACAGCAGGACATCAGTACTTGTGCTTAATGGATGCCTACCAGGGATATCATCAGATTCCTCTGGCTAGAGAAGATCAAGATAAAGTCAGTTTTGTCACGTCAGATGGGACTTTTTGCTATGTTGTTATGCCCTTCGGGCTCAAGAATGCAGGAGCTACTTACCAGCGTTTGATGGACAAGGTGTTTTCAAAACAGCTAGGCCGCAATGTGGAAGTATATGTGGACGACATTCTTGTAAAATCAAAAAGTGGCACCGATCTCATTGCCGATCTGACTGAGACTTTCTCCACCCTTAGGTCTTACGGGTTAAAGTTAAACCCTCAGAAATGTGTATTCGGGGTAAAAAGCGGGAAATTTCTAGGCTATATAGTGACAGAAAGGGGGATTGAAGCTAATCCAGAGAAGGTGAGAGCTATCTGTGAGATGTCTCCGCCGAAGAACCTTCAAGAGGTGCAACGATTGGCTGGAAAAATCGTTTCTTTATCACGATTTATTTCTAGATCAGCTCATAGAAGTCTCCCCTTTTTTAAGATACTCCGGAAGGCTGGGAAATTTGATTGGGACGAAAAATGTGGGGAAGCATTTGAAGAATTGAAAAAATACTTAGCTGAACTTCCAATTTTGGCCAAGCCTATGCAGGCAGAGAGGCTATACGTCTACCTATCAGCAACTGAGGAAGCAATCAGCTCGGTTCTCGTCAAAGAAAGGGAATCAGAACAGCAGCCGATATATTACTTATCTCATGCCTTGAAGGATGCGGAGCTGAGGTATCAGGAGATCGAGAAGTTGGCTCTAATGTTGATCATCACAGCTAGGAGACTCAGGCCTTACTTCCTATCCCATCCTATAACAGTGCTAACAAACAGCTCCCTGGGAAAAATACTCAGTCGCGCGGATGTCTCTGGACGACTTGTTAAATGGACAACTGAACTAGGTGAGTATGATATACAGTATGAGCCACGCACAGCTATCAAAGCTCAGGCCTTAGCAGATTTTATTGCGGAGACTGTACATCCCGAAAAAGAAGAATTATGGAAAGCATTTGTAGATGGTTCTTCTTGTAATGAGGGAAGTGGGATTGGGGTTGTGCTGATCTCTCCTACCGGAGAAGAAGTATGTTTGGCAGTTCGGTTGGATTTCCGAGCTTCCAACAATGAAGCAGAGTATGAGGCAGTATTGACTGGATTAAGGGCTGCTCGAAATGTTGGAGCTAAGCGTATACATGTCTTCTCTGACTCACAGCTGGTAGCCCAACAAATGAATGGCGCCTATGAGGTTAGAAACGAGAAGCTAATCCATTATGCAAGTACCATAGAAAAAATAAAGGAGGGATTTCTAGAGGTAGCATTCAAACAGATCCCAAGAGAGGAGAATAGAAAGGCCGACAGTTTGGCAAGAATGGCTAGTGCTCTCCGCGCTTGGCAAGATAGAGACGTGGTGTTTCAAATTGAGTTGACTCCTAGTCAGGACGTCCCATCTGAATCCGTGGAAGAGAATGATTGGAGACAAGAGCTCTTAGACTATCTTACCAATGCCAAGCTCCCTTCTGATACCAAAAAAGCATATAGACTCAAAAAAAGGAGTCAGAGGTTCATACTTGATATCACCTAAATTTGCGATGACTTGCTCTGATATCAATAGAGAGGGGGTTCACCTCTCTTTCTTCAACACTCAATATAACAGCCGGGGTATTAGCAAATATCCTCTGCAATGACCTGAAAATACGAAGCAAATGTGAGAAGGGGCCGGAAGTTATTCCGGCGGGTCCCCTCCGACGCTCAAGTCAGGCGAGAGAATATGAAGAGAATATATGCTGTAAGTGAAAGCAATTATAACATTAGTCCTTAATCAATACTCCAAACCTGGTATTTATAGGCGGAGACCTAAGAGTAGTATTGCAACAAGGACTCTTTCCATGTTTATCCAAATCTTACCCAGATATGTCAAGATCCTGATAACACAATCGAATCCCGGATATTGCTCCGCATATCTAGGACTAGATCTCTTGGGGGACTGGTTTCCTTGCTGAGAGCCGGTAGCAACATGGGAAATGAGGAGAGCTCGGCCTATCAGCTCGGTCTCTCAAAAGAGGTCTCATGTCGAGTTAGTGACGGCAAACAGGTAAGGTGAAACAGCCCGGCAAAACAGGTCGGGCCTCGCAAAAGAGCTCGGACGGGTAGGCGACCTCTCGCCGAAGAATGACGAGTAACATGCCTTGGAGCTAGGTCGGCTCGTCAGGTGGTATCTTCTAGCGGGTATCAGGTAGATTGCGTCTTGGATTTCCAAGAGATTAAGGGATCACCAAGAAAAATGCAAAAGCCTGTAACAGATTTCCTGAAATCTTGACAGTTAGCCCAATCGGCATCCGAGAAGGCACGCAACTGCATTGAAGACTGGGAGGGGAAGATAATACCCTGACGTTTGAGATAACGGAGCAGATGGTGAATAGCCTGTCAGTGAGGTGTTCGTGGATTAGCCAAATATTGGTTCAATCAATGGACAACAAATGTAATGTCCGGGCGTGCTAAGGTAAGATACGATAAGCGCCCAACAAGACGTCTATATGCCTTGGACTCTGGAAGAGCATCACCATCATGAGCATTGAGCTATATCTTCGAATCCATAGGAACCCGAGTTGGTTTGCAATCCATAAAACCAGTCTCTTCAAGCAATTGAAGAGTGTATTGGCGTTGAGATAAAGTAATTCCTGAGGCAGCTCTTGCGATTTCAAGACCAAGAAAATATCGTAGGTAACCCAAGTCTCGAAGTTTGAATTGAGAATGTAAGAACTCTTTAATTTTGTCAATGGCATCAGATGATGGTCCAGTGACAATTACGTCATCGACATAAACGAGGAGGACAACAAAAGATGAACCAGTCCCTTTAACTAATAATGAGTAGTCGGACTTAGATTGATTAAATCCAAACATGATCAAAGCATCACAAAATTTAGTGTACCAAGTTTTACAAACCATTTTCGGAGTATTTGGAGGCTGAGGAGAAGAACCATAGCCTAATGGCAAGTCCATATACACTTCCTCAAATAAATCACCATTCAAAAAGGCATTGTGGACATCCAACTGAGTTAATTGCCAAGAATAATGAGAGGCAAGAGCCAATAACACCTTGATGGTGACAAGTTTAGCCACAGGTGAAAAGTGTCGATAAAATCAACTCCCTCTTGTTGGTTATAGCCCTTGGCAACAAGGCGTGCTTTGTGGCGCTCTATGGAACCATCAGATCGAAACTTGGTCTTGTAAACCAATCGACAACCAATTAAATTGTTTACCAGCTGGTAAAGGGACAATGGACCAAGTAGAATTCTGTTCCATGGCGGAAAGTTCATCATTCATGGCTTGACGCCATTCCGGATGTTTACAGATGTCAAACGGCCTGTGCGTGCCCGGCACGGCCCGCAAAAGCGTGCCACCTGGCACTTTTTCTTGCTTGGTCGACACGGCCCGCAACAGAGAAGGGTCGAGCCTGGCACGGCCGGTCTTCATTTTCGCCAGGCCCGGCATGGCCCGAATCATATTTTTATTTTCGTTTTTCTAATTTTTTTTGAGAGAGAAAAACAAGATCAAAGTCATCTCATCATCATATTAATTGTTGAAGGATAGAGCTTGCAACATTTGTGGTTGATGTTCTTGTGATTTGTTGTGCTACAATCACAAGAGAAGTAGTTGTATCTTGGAAGAGGATTGCCACAAACCGAAAGCACCTTGTGCGGGGTAAATTCCTCTTAAGAACAAAGTGTTACACATTTGCTTCTACTTAAGACATTCATCATTTCTTTCCATAAATTCGCAGAGAAAATCCCATACAACGCAACAACAGTTTTTGTATAAGATGTGTGAATGCTTATTTGTATGAATAGAAATAAAATCGATTATTCTCTTGATTTGTCTAGTTTTCCAAGAAATTCAATATGTATGGATATATGAATATTTATTTGTATGATACGAAAGCAAAAGCTAGTGACAATTTATATCACCTTTGATATCCCTGATAGACAAATTTTCCTCTTGTTGTTTACACAGTAGACATCTTATCCATAGTGATTTCCAAAATATAGCATCCACGGACGGGGTGTTTTGCACTTATTCACAAAATATAAGAAGGTAAATTGCATATTTTACGAACCACATATGGTAAACTGATTATTTTGAGAGTGAGTAATCTGTCTATTTGAAAAACACATTGCATACGCTAAGTATGTTTGGCAGGGAACATAATGTTTTTCCCATGACATTAAGCTTTCTTGCATCGGTCTTTTCGCATGAGGAAGTCACTTTTTGGTCCTAATTTGTAAGTATCAATTTACCAAACAAAACAAAAGGATCTATAGAATGCAAATAATACCTTTAAAATGGTTTTAGGATTTTCCCCAACGAGATATCGATATACGTTTATCTCATCACGATGTATAAGGCAAAATAATTGAATCTATATTGGATGTATTTCAAATCTATATCTTCACTGATTTATGTAAATATAATGGTAATTATGATGGATTTGAAATACATATAGATAAGTGTCATTTCAAATCCAAGTTTCAAATTCATTCTCAAATCAAACCCTTGATTCAAATGAAATTTATATATCTAAACACAACATAAAGAAAAATTATTGTGTGGTAGAGGCGGCCTATTACTCTTACGTTGCATTTGGATGGAATTATTTCATTGCAACAATGGATTTGAAATTTTTGATTTGAAATCCCTTCAATAATTAAGAATTTGTCTTGGTATTGATACAAAAATATCTTAAAATTGAAGATGATTTATTGGAAATCCACGGTTTTCAAAACTAGCTGGATAATTTGAATGGATTTGTATTAAGAAAATGATATCCAAAGTCTATCAAATCCTTTATTACTGCAAAGTAAGTATTAAACGACCACCTAAATAGAAATCCTCATCAACCCTAACAAAAGTAGCAATTTTTTATTAAATGCATTATGTGAATTCATAACAAACAATAAGCTACACAATTCAATGTAATATGACCCGAAAAGCTATATCTTATAAAATGTTGGTGAATCCAAATTTGGGCTTGAAAATAAAATTTGGTCTGCGATTGAAATCAAGCCCAAATACATTTCTGTTCCTTGGGCATATGAACTGTTATGGCTTTCCCAACCTAACAAATGAAACTCAATTGCAAGCCCAAACTATATGGTGATGGGTTACCAAATGGACTCTCCAATCAGCTATGCACAACAAATTTATTATAGGTGTACTTGTGCATTCAAGAGGGAGAAAACCCCACAATTTTCAGATTGTATTCAAAATTTTAATTAAATAAATAGAAACTTGAATTTTCCAAAAAAATACAAATAAGATTTCCAAAAAAATTGATATAAATTTCAAATAAATACTTGTCTATATCGGGGTTTGTACACAGTGAAGTTTGTCTTCCAGAAAACATAATATTTGCAAGGGTATGTTTTGCACCTAATCACAAATCATATAGGGACTGCTGCATATTTTCAAATCACATAGAGGTAAATTGCACCTGATTGAAAACACATTGAATAAGTTACATCTGAAAGAAACCACATGAGGGTAAATTGTTATAGGGTAAAACTTTGCAAATTGGTTATCTAATTTTAGGTGCAGATTGCCTCATATATTATTGTGTAAGTACATTTTACTCTATTTTATTTTTTAGTTACATTTTACTCTCTCAATGGTACAATTGACATTTTAACATGTACTTTTAAAGCCTAAACGCATAAAAAGGTGTGTGTCACAAGAATTATATATGCAAGGGACGTTTTGCAACTATTTACAAACCACGTGGGGTATTTGGAAAAGCACCGGAGGTTAATTGAAGGGCCAACACTCTATACCTAAACAAAAGACCTAAATTTATATCTTTGTGGCCGTTTGGTGGTTCGATTGATTCGAGCCATATCTGACATGACCCGGTCGATTCGTGAACCACACAAAGTTATGTACGTATATAGGTTGCCGTGTGTGGGAATATTTCTTGTGGAACCAATTTATATATCAATGTTCCCTCACCAACTGGCCATTAACTCGTTCCTTGGAATAATGCATGAAACAGCAGCGTGGGATAAAGGGACAATACCATGCTTGCACATATGGATCGTGTTCAAATGGGGACACAAATCAGAGTTGGCGTTTGATCTATTTTTAAGTTTACTACGGCATTGTTTTTTTCACAAGTCTTGTCCAGAAAACAACAATGGTGCCGTGGATTGGCTGGCACTGTCTTCCGATATTTTTTTGAATTTGGCACAACGAATCTTGATCCCATTTGTTGTTTAATTACCATCTCATCAAGTGGATACCCAGGAAAGATTCTGATAAAAGTTCGAGCTTATGGAGAGATTTGATAATTTATTCTCTAACAATTTTCGAGATATACAAAATTTTTTTTTTTAAAATACATTCTTTAAATTATGATATTACTCGCTTTTCAAAAGATTATAAATAGTTTACTACTCAAAATATAACTCGCTCTTTGGTAAACCCAATAGATATTTTTTTAATTTCCATAGATAGTTAAAAAGTGTTGGAAGTAACTGACAATTGGAAAATATAACTAGAGTTGTATTTATCATTTCACATAGATATCATAAAGGATAAGGGGGGTTAAACTTCATTATTTATGTAGTGACTTGTTCGGGAAAATTCTTGGATGCACCTGGTACACCCAAAGACCAACACACATTCACAATATATATATGTATGTTGGTCTTTGATGCACCAAAGAATTTTGATGCTATCATCAACGGTCAGAGATCAATATATATTTCATTATATATCTTTTTAACAAATCCAAAACAAAATTTAACCAAAGCTGGAGCAAAAGTGGTCGTGTCACAGTCACAATCGAGCCGTTCTCGGAGTTTATTCGTGCGAATCTTCGACAAACGTTAGAGGTTGAAGGACTTTCGAAATTTGCAGTTGCAGGCAAAAAGCCTGAGAATAATAATAGAAAAAGGAACGAAAGATAAATAAAATTGGGAAAGTCAATTTAATAATTATTACCAAATAACAAGAGCTAGTTCAAAAAAAATATTTTAGAATATTTAATAATTAATTATAGCTAAAAAAGGGTGTACAACTAGGAATTTTGCCCAACTAAATCAATTATAACAGATAAATTTTAGTCTGTTTAGTACTAATAAGTTGAAATAAAAACTGAAAAATTAATTAGGATAATGAATTACGCATTTGATTTATTTCCTCTAAAACGAGACATCGACTCCACTTATGTGGCTGAGTATGACCATCTTTTCCTTGCTCCAATATAATATGTAGGTTATTTTGTAAGATACGTTGAGGGTTCAAATTGAAAATAAAAAGTTAAAAAGAAGAGATCATCTAGTGGATTTTATTTTTGAAATTATATTGTAATATCATTGAGTTGAGTTAATCATTTTCGTAGAACGATGACACTTGCTATATGAATATATTATAAAGTCATGCTCGCAAGGGCTTGTGTCAGGAACAAAAGAATGGTATCATAGATTGTCGCAACAAGAATATAAAAAAGATAGGCGCTATACATGATAAATTAGAAATTGAATTTACTGGAGAACGTGTTATTTACACGAAAGCTACTTATTGTTTCTGTTTCTAGGACTCGTGGATTGATGAATCAGGCCGTGGCGGGAACGTCGCATTCTGAATAAGGATAATTTGTAATATATCTATCTATATGGGTTTAAAATGGATGTTTAAATTGATCAATAAGTTTTTCTAATAAACTCCTATAACATCTTAGGGTAACAATTTTAATTGGGCGAAGACAGACTAAATATTTATTATATGAGTCCATTGTGTAATCGTGATTAAAAGGACTTAGGCCTAGAATGTGACATATTGTAATCATTTTACCATAGCATGGAGAGAGACCACCCTAACGAAAAATTATATCCTATCTGGAGTATAATTCTCGATGTAGATATAACAATTGAATGGTTTGGGCCCCACGTGAGGTCCACTCATCTAATGATTTAAACTACATAAGGAGGATACAATCATGTAGTGTATTTTCTTATACCATCTAATTTATTATTTCTTAATCATATTAACTTACTTATTTATCTCACAGAGTCTAGAAAACTAGAGGAATTATTCGACGAGATTGGTTTGATAAAATAAAATTAGAGGAACGATTATGATACTCCATAGGAGTAGGAGCTCATCATATTTCTATGAGATCAGCTCATCAGACCTCACGACATGTGGCCGACCTCCCGAACACATGGCCGACCTCCCGACAGGTCTGACCTCTAGGAACATGGCCGACCTCCCGACCTCATAGATTCTTATATGTCCATCTTGGGATGACCTGTCAAAATATGTGGCCGAGCTCTCGAGCTCTTGGTGTATACTTAGGTGAGCTCTTCAGCCGAGCAGCTATGCCTACAACAAATCAGATAGACTCGTATCTTTACGATCAAATCTTATATTCATGTGAATGGGATCATTATGAGATCTTCAGAAGGAGGTCATCATTAGCTCCTCAGCTCGACCTCATCCTCAGCTCGACTTCATCCTCAGTGACCTTTTCGATGAGATCTACCTCGGAGCGTTTATGCTCCACTCATCAATGAAGATCAACCACAGCTCACTCGAGCTCATCTTTAACTCTTTCGAAGTCATCCTCATCCCTTCAACTTGATATCATCCTCTACTCTTCAGCTTTGGTCATCCTCGATCAGTTCAACCATCTCTTCAACTTCAGGTAATGCTCCGCTAGCTCTTCAGCTATAGGTTATCTTCAGCCAACAGCTTTAGGTCATACTCCACCAGCTCTTCAGTTGGATGTCCTCCATAGAAAATGTCAAAAGTCGTTTGTAGCTCTTCAGCTCGAGCTCATCCACAGCTCTTCAGAAAGGGTCATCATCAGATAATCTCAAGCTCATCCTCAAATTTTCAGGAGGTCATCCTCATCGAGCTCATTCTTAGCTCTCTTGCTAGTGGCCATACTTGAGATCTTCATCTCGAGGAGGTCATTCTTAGTGAGCGCATCATAGTTCTTCTACTAGAGGCCATCTCGAGCTCCTCACCTCGATGTCATCCTCAGTTATCCTCAGCTTTTCAAAAGAAGGCCATCCTTAGGTTCTCAACTCGAGCTCATCCTTAGCTCTTCAGATTGTCATCTTGAAGAAGCTCATCCCCCGCTATTCAGTAGCAGATCATCCTTGGCTCATGGCCTCTAGTCTTCACCTCTCATCATCCTTAGGTCATCATGGACTAGATTTTTAGCTTCAAGTCATGATTGGTCAGCTCTTTAGCACAGGTCATCCGCAGCTCATCAGTTAGAGGTTATCACCGGCCTCCACCTTAAGAACATCTTTGGGATTCCTGATAGTTTTGTAGGTAGGAAGGTTCATTCAAGATTATTGAGCAGAACTCATGTGCTACGTTTAAGTAAAAGCTCACATTCCCTTGGTTACGCCAGAACTCAAGTGTTTTCACTCGACCTCAGGAGCTACGTTTACGATGAGCTCACATCGTCTTTGTTATGTCAGGCCTTAAGGGTTTTCATCCGACCTCGGGAGCGGCGTCTACGACAAGCTCATCTTGCCTTGGTTACTCCTGACCTTAAGGGTTTTCACCCGATCTCAAGAGCTACGTTTAGGACGAGCTCGTCTCGCATTGGTTACGCCAGGCCTTAAGAATTTTCACCCAATCTAAGGAGCTACGTTTATGACGAGCTCATCTCGCCTTGGTTACCCAGGCCTAAAGGGGTTTTACCCAATCTTAGGAGCCGCATTTACGACGAACTCACCTAACCTTGGTTATGCTAGGATTCAAAGGTTTTCACCTGACCTCAAGAGCTATGTTTACGACGAGCTCACATCGCCTTGCTTACGCCATGACATAAGGGTTTTCACCTGACCTCAAGAGCTACGTTCACGATGAGCTCACATCGCCTTGGTTACGCCGGGCCTTAAGGGTTTTCACCAAACATCATGAGCTACGTTCACGATGACCTCACCTCACCTTGGTTACTCCTGGCCTTACTCAGAAGCTACGTTTACGATGAGCTCACCACGCCTTGGTTACTCTGGGCCTTATGGGTTTCACCCGACCTCAGGAGCTACGTTTATGACGAGCTCACGTAGCCTTGGTTACGCCAGGCCTAAAGGGTTTTCACCCGATCTCAGGAGCTACGCTTAAGATGAGCTCAACTCGCATTGGTTACGCCAGGACTTAAGGTTTTTAACCCAACCTCAGGAGCTACGTTTACGACGAGCTCACCTCGCCTTGGTTACTCCAGGCCTTAAAGGTTTTCACCCGACCTTAGGAGCTACGTTTACGACGAGCTCACATCCCCTTGGTTACACCGGGCCTTAAGGGTTTTTCACCCGATCTCAGGTGCTACGTTTACGGTGACCTTACCTCTCCTTGGTTACGCTAGACCTTAAGGGTTTTCACCCGACCTCATAAAATACGTTTAAAACGAGCTCACCTTGTCTTGTTTATGCCACGTGTCAAGGGTTTTCACCGATCTCAAGAGATACATTTATGATGAGCTCACTCGGTCTATTCAGTAACTATATCAAGTATTGTACAGAGCCTTCTGAGGTTAAGTTCTTGAAGTATCTAAGGCAGAATGAGCAGTACATCTGCCAGTTAAGTTTTGGTTCTCACTTGAGATTTTTGAATACTTCACCTACAAATCCCAGTTATGTAAGCTCGTGCTAATTTTGAGTTTCCCAAAAGGGCTTGTCGAGCTTAAGCTCCTGAAAATGCCTAAGCTAGAATGAGCAAGACATCCAAGAGGATGTGAATTCATTTCTTAGCCGAGCCTAGCAAGTTTCACATCTGGCCGAGCTCTGCGAGCTTAGTCCGACCTCTTCGAAGTCATAATCTTTTTACAAGATTTAACCACTTCTGGCCGAGCTCTACGAGCTCATGCCGACCTCATTGAAGTTAGAATCTTTTACAAGTCTAATCACTTCTTACTGAGCTCTACGAGCTCATGCCGACCTCATTGAAGTTAGAATCTTTTTACAAGATTTAACAATTTTGACCGAGCTCTACGATCCAAACCGACCTCATCGAAGTCATAATTTGTTAATAAGACTCAATCAATTTTGGTCGAGCTCTACGAGTTCGTGCCGACCTCATTTATGTTAGAATCTTTTTACAGGATGTAATCTCTTATGGCCGAGCTCTACGAGCTCATGCCGACCTCATTAAAGTTAGAATATTTTACAATATTACATTTTGGCCAAGCTCCACGAGCTTGTGCCGACCTCATTCTGAAAATCTTTTTATAAGATCAAATATTTATATGGCCGAGCTTCACAAACTAATGTCAACCTGATACCGAGTTCATTTTAATTAGCCCTCACGAGGTTAATTGTTTATATATTGTCGAGTGCTTCGAGCTCTTCAGGGCCATTGGTAAACTTGTTCTTTCCCGCCCTCGACCCGCAAGCTCAGTTTTGGATTTGAACAGATCTAACTTCGAATGAGCTTCCAATTCACCAGGTCAGCTCGACTTGGAGGGGGACTGTGATACTCCTTAGAAGTAGGAGTTCATCATTTTTCTATGAGATCAGCTCATCCGACCTCCCGACATGTGGCCGACCTCCAGAACACGTGGCCGGCCTCCAGGAACATGGTCGACCTCCCGACCTCATTTATTCTTATACGTCCATCTTGGTACGACCTGCCAAAATATGTGGCCGAGCTCCCGATCTCCTGTTGTATACTTAGGTGAGCTCATCGACAGAGCAGTTGTGCCTACAAATCAGATAGACTCGTATCTTTACCACTGAATCTCCTATTTATGAGAACGAGATCTCCGGGATTTGATTGAGCCGAGATCTTTGGGTGTTGATAATCCTCATCAAAGATTTCCAATATTAGATGAGATCTTATCGTATCTCAAGCAGATTTAGATAAATATAGAAAGAATCTCACATATATGGTAACTCTTTGCATATAAATACCAGGTTTGATTGTTAGTTTTATAAATTCAGAACATACATTGCTTACTCTACATCACATATTTTCCCCTACTCTATCATTTGACTTGAGCATCGGAGAAATACGCTAGAAAAACCTTACGGCCCTCTTCTCCCTTTTGTTTTTCTGATTTCAGTTCACGTGAGGTTGTCACATACGTATTTCCTACCTTGATAATTGGAGAAGAAAAAGAGGCAATATCCCACATTTCATTGATAACTAGAGATCATCGCACTTTCTGGTGATATCGTATTGTATTACACATCTATTATATTGGCTTCAATCATTGTCATAATATTCGATCTTTTGTTTTTGCTTTTTGTTTTGTTTTTTATTTTTTTGCAAGACGTGGTTGTAATAATCCAACTATATTAACCAATATTTAATATCAAGATTGTATTTGTCATGAATTTAATAAAAATGGTCCAAAAATACTGCACAATCTTCTATTCATATATCTCTTCATCAACCATTGCTACATCTATCATATTATCATGAATCAGCCACATTTATTCGAAATAGTTTTCAATATTGGTCCTCATTTCTCCTGCTTATTAATACTAAGATGGCATGAATGACAATTCTGATCGTCTTTAATTATCATGATCGGGCCGAAAAAAAAATTATACATTGTAAATTAATAACTATTTACTTAAACACATTCGTAAATTTTAAAAAATAATCATTTAAAATTAGCGGCTAGGATCTAGTCCCTTGATCGATTTGTTACTCTTATTGTCAATATCGATATATAATATAAAATCTGAAAATATAGAACCAAAAACATCAATAAGAAGAGTGCAATCATGTAACCAAAGTGGGGATTTTTGTGTGGCCCTTCTTATAATAAGCTGAGAGTGACAATTCACATATCAAATTGCCCGTTCACCCATCACTCGGAAAATGAGATGATAGCATATTAGCAAGATCACAGTGTTAGATCTAACCACCAAGAACTAATTTTGGCATGTGGGGTCGACAATTGCCAGTTCACCTCATCCTTCAGGAAATGAGAAGTTAGCATATGAGCATCTCAATGTTAGATCTAATGACGAAGAATTAGTTTAGGTACTTGGGGTCCACTAATTTGTATAGTTCTCGCACGACCAAATTAATTTTTGAACATTGGATCTAACTTTGAGATATTGTCTATATGCTAGCAAAGAACGACCACCGCCCAGCCCCAACCCTGTGTCAGTGCATGGATGTGTATAATTCAATATTCTAATAAAGTACAAAATCAAGGTCATGTATGTGTGTGTGTTAACACGAGCACACTTGTGTTATGTAATTTTGAAGTGTCTATATCTTCTGGTCAACTTATAACATACTTGTTTAATTGGTTATTGAATACAATGAAAATCGAACACGAGATATTTGGGTCGCAATTACAAATGATGATAGATGAACTACAAGCCATCCGCGACTTTATGCTTTAGGTTATGAAAAGAAGGATGATAGTGTCCACATCATGTTCAACGTAGATTCTCTATGATATCATTTCATATATGAAGGGAAATTACACATTTAGCCTTGTTAATCATAAATATTCATCCGGATATGTTTAGGGGTAAATCCGAGGTGGATAAAAATAGTGACAACCCGCATTTCATTTTTATCAAATTAAAGTTTAATTTTAAAATATTTCAAATTTATTTTTTCTAAGTGATTCTTTTATGGAAACTTTATAATGATCAAATTTTCCAAATATTAATTTTAAAACAATTGTTGAGAATGTATTCGAAATGTTTTATTTTAGTCAATTATTAATAATTATATAATGAATTTTTTTCTAAAATACAAATTAATTTCAAAAGTTGATAAATACAAATGATGTGACTTTTTCAGTCGATTAGAACCCAAACGCGAAAAGCCGAACAAGTTTAATTTGGCCCAATCAAATTTTCCAAGTCTCACCTAAAAAATAATGTTTGGGCCCACTTATTTAATTTGGCGGGGCCCATATGTCGACTGGTAACCCCGTTGGGTAGCACGGATTCGGACCGTGGGACCTGTACTACTCCGCCAACGGTGCCTTATCCCATTGGCAATCCTCCTCCATCACACATCTATCCCCAATTTGCCCTTGGTTCCTGTAAAAATATCTGAAATGCCATCAATCACGAAAATTAGAATCGTTTGGGCTCATGGATTGAGCCAACTCATGGTTGAGCCTTGGTCCCAATTAGACATTGATTGAGTCAAGTCATGGCTTGAATCTTGGTACAAGGGAGACATGTATATATTTTGCATATACCAAAATATATGATATGCTTATATTACACTATTTATGTTATCGATATTCCTGAGGGAATGACGGGGATTAAGCCGTGTTTGCCACTCGAATTGGCCATACCAAAAAGTTGGTACCGGATTGAAAAGATCAGTAGTGTTCCCTTAAAAACAACATAACAGGAGCTTTTTGGAAACAAATAATAATAATCTATTTGAGGAGGGAAATAAGAGATATTTTGTTTCACCACAAAAAAAAAATTATTTGATTCTTTTCTTTCAATGAATTTGTCTTTGATTTATTAGAAAATCTACCTAATTATGTATGTTTCGGTCACATTATGTATGTTCTCAATCTTTGATTTTTTAAAAAATCTTCGAAAACAATATCAAGGTCAAGAGTATAAGTGATTTGGTGTTATTGTAGAAAAAATCAAGTCCAAAAACATTATATAATCTAAATAATTTGAATTATTCCATCCATTCAAAGGCTGATGTAGAAAATTGATTTTTGACTGCTTTCTGGAAATTAAATGATTGATGGCAATTTTTCAAAGGTTTATTTTTCTCTTCCTTTTTATTTTCCATTTTGTCATTTGAAGAGACAAATCTTGTTCATATATTCTTCCCAACATTATTGGTCATAATTAATATTGGAGTGCAATAAATGTCCATACTTTGAGAGTGATCGTAACGTGATGTTTGGGTACGATTTAAATATTAGAGTTGAACAGTTACCACCAACAATTTTTCTGGTTCCGCCCCCGGAGCCAATGTCCCGTGTCCGATTCTCATGAGTTGTAAGGTAGTGCAATTATTGAGTGATGGATTGTTAGAGTACAATAATTGTCCCTACTTGAAGAGTGACCGAAGCATGACGTTTCGACAGCTATACTGTTTAACAATTAGAGTTGCATCGTTACCACAATTTATACCTTTTAGTAAAACGGCAAGTGATTGATCATATAATTAAAAGAGTTGTTCTATTTAAATAATATATTAAACTAATTTATATATTTTAGAAAGTTACAAATTTTACCCTCCAATTTTTTTTATTGGGTTATAGATAATATACATGTGAAGTCTATATTGAGATTAGGCATAGTAATTTTCACATGTTATTGTCGTACTCTTGTAATTTCCTAGGTTTTGGTGATGAATAAAAGGACCTCTTGCATTATTGGAACCCCAGATTTTCCACTCGTTGATTTTTTTGTCATCAAATTATCGACAACTTGGTACAAGAGAAAACAATTCATCTGCCTTTACGAGGAGAATCCAATGCAAATTTCCTTTGAAAAAATACACATTTATGATTAAAAATATATTTTAAAAGAATTTAAATCATTTAAAGGCAATCAAGAAAAAATTCATCTATATCTTCCTTTATGGCATATTATCAAAACTTTAACATTAAAAGAATTTTTGAGGGGTTACCTCGTAAAGATAATTAAATCACGAAAATTTGAGGATATTCATGCTATTTCTGAACTCCTAGGTTATATGTAATCATTTTAGTCCTTTTTAATCGGAGTGCTGATGTTGCACTGTACGTATCAGCGCCAAATCAACATCATATCGGAAAAAGGACCAAATTGAAGAAAAAAAATTTTAGGCTAAGACTGAATTTTGATAGCATATTAAAAGATATGATTATTAATTATTAAAATTTCAATTTGTTATACATATTATTAAAAACACTCATTATATGAGAATTATTATTGGCATGCATGTACTATTCAAATCACTTTCCTTTCAAGTGACATTTTTCTGGTTAAAAACGATTCACTTTGAAATACTTAATCCCACTTGGGCATTTTCAATTATGATCACTTTCTTGAAAGGATTTTTAATAATAGAGAGTGATATAAAAGTAATTATTTAAATGTCTTTCTATACTTTTTGTACATAAAATACATTTTGTAATAAAAGCCTTTGATGTTATTTTCTTTTTTATTCCAATTTTTAATAATTGTGTTATCTAGTTATAATGATACAAATTGATATATGTTATATACTCAATATATGTAGTGCATTACATACACAATATATATGCACAATATAAGTTAAATGCCAAAATGAAGTCATAACCCATTTTTGTATGTCTAATAAAATAAAATACAACTTATTAATTTTCCAAAAGCAAAAAACTATAATTATCCTATATTACACATCAACATAATCATTATATTTAATAAATTGATATTTCTTTTTTGGCCAAAAAAAAATAATTTGATATTTCCCAATTTTTCAAATATTCTATCATATAATATATTTCATTCAATTATATTGCTTTTAAGATTTAAAATAAATATATTATTACTAATTATTATTCACACATATTACTTTTAACTAACTTTAATAATATTTGGGAAACAAAGTCTACATCAAAAAATAATTAGACATGAACTATATACCTTGTCTTATTTTTCTAAACACCAATGAACTTTTTATTCGAAACAATAAAAGTGAAACCAAATATTTCGGAAATTCATTTTCCTTTCCTTCACACTCTTTCACACGAGAATTAATTTTGCATGGCCCCCATGCATTAATGGAAAAAAAAGTGACCATATGATATTTCGAAGAAAAAAATTACGAGTACAATAATTATCTCTGCTTGATTCTATATTTGATATGACTCTCCTATGTTTGATATCAGAATCAATATCATGTGTTTGATTATCATGAGTATTGTAAGTTAGTGCAATTATTGAGAAAAAGACACAATAATTGTCTTTGTTTAAAAAGCGATCGAAGCATCGCCCTTAGGCTGCTATATAGTTTAATGATTAGAGTTGCATCATTATCATCATTTATAGTTTTTGATACAACCGCAAACGCTTAATCAAGCTGTGATATGAAAATTTTATATATATTATTAAATTGAGGCCAGCACGCAAGAACAGTTCAAGATTAAAGCCACCATTGATGGTGATACCTATTCCTCTCTTTTTTTAATCAAGCAGTACCCCTTTAATTCTTTTTTCGTATTATATTATATTTCATATTGTTCCTTTATGCACACACTTTTTCTTCAGAAAACAGATACAAAACTCTTTTCATCTGTATGCGTTCTTACGTGTAGAGCGGCGTCCAGTTTTGGTTATAAAGTAGAGTTTGACTAAAATAATCCCGGGTGGTGGTGAAGAATTAAGAATGGCGCTAGTAAAATTGCTGTTGTAATGATGAGGAAGTGGGCGCAGAATAAGCCGTGCACGTTGGCATAGTGGTACTGGTTTAGCAACCTAAGATAAACCATTATATCGCCTCAAATTAAAGAGAAAACAAGAAATTAGAAGGAAGAAAAACAGCCAACGTATTGGTAGTTGTGAGAACAAATTTAAAACAACCTCAATTATTTCTGGTTTAACTTATATCTTAGCTGTGTTTCTTGAAATCTGCACGTTGGCATAGTGCATGTTTTTCTGCTTGTTTGGAAGATCTTTGATTGGATGGGTGGTTTCTTTTGCTTGGCCTTGTCAAGAATTTGATTGAATTGACTAGAGTTTCTGCGAATCTCTGACTTTCCGTGGGTAAGTCAGCCAAGTTCTTGAAATTACTCATATTTCATCAAAATTCTGCATTTTTTTCTGTATCAACTTAATTAATTCCCTATCAAGTTGGTGGGATTGAACCTTTGTGTTTTATTTTTAAAATTTTTATTTAAAAATTAAGAAAATTGGTAGTGGAAGTCTGGTTTCCGACAAAATCTATTGCTTGCAGCTGGAGGTGGATCTTTTCCTGGTAGGGTGTCGTAATAAAGTGAAGCTATCAACAGTGGAGAGTTGGTTTCTGTCTGATTCAGAAATGGTTCTGCCCTTTTAGTAAAACACCGTAGTTTTGTACCAATTTAGAAGATTCAGAAATGAAATTTATGAAACTTGGATCCCGGCCTGATACTTTCTACACCACTGAGGCCGTGAGGTAAAATTTGTCTTGTTTTCGGATCTGTTTCTTTTATTTTTCTTTAAAAAATATCAATTTCGGGATGCCCTTAAGGATTTGAAGCAAGAATTCGTGAATATGGAGTCATTTGGGATGTTTGTTTAATGAAGTAGAATCAAAGTTTTGCTTTGCTTGATTTTTAGGTCTGTGTCTTCTGAGGTTTCAAGTGATCTTATCATTCAAGTGAAGGGAAGTAGATATCTACTCCATAAGGTAAATTTATCGTAAAAATAATAAACATTATGGTTCTCGAATTCCAAAATTTTTGATTCATTTGAAAAAAATTTACCACTGCAGTTTCCCCTGCTGTCGAAGTGCTTGCGCTTGCAGAGATTTTGTGCAGATAACTCAGAAGCCTCAGAAATTCAAATAATTAATCTCCATGACTATCCTGGAGGAGTCGAGGCCTTCGAAATCTGCGCAAAATTCTGTTATGGAATCACGATCACTCTCAGTGCTTACAACATCGTTTCAGTTCGATGTGGAGCAGAGTATCTTCAAATGACGGAAGAAATCGAAAAGGGTAATCTAATGTACAAGATTGAAGTGTTCTTGAATTCTTGTATCCTCCATGGATGGAGGGACTCAATTGTAACTTTACAAAGCACAAAAGCGTTTTCTTTGTGGTCCGAGAACCTTCGAATCACAGGAAGATGCATTGAAGCCATTGCTTCAAAAGTTCTGGCTCATCCTACAAAGATTAACTTGTCAAACAGTTATTCGAGACGTGGTCGAGACGACATGTCGTGGAATGGGTCGCAGAGCCATAGACATAAGTCTACAAGTAGTAGTAAAGGATGGTGGGCTGAAGATTTAGCAGATTTAGGGATTGATCTTTACTGGAGAGCGATGATAGCCATCAAATCTGGCGGCAAGGTTCCTTCAGCTCTCATTGGTGATGCTTTGAGAATCTATGCATCAAGGTGGCTACCAAATATTTCGAAATACGTTAATATTGAGATGGGACTAGAATCGGAAAGCGAGTTGGATTCGACCGGAGAAGCTACTAGGAAACACAGGGTGCTGCTGGAATCAATTGTTAGTTTGTTGCCAGCTGAGAAAGGCACTGTGTCTTGCGGTTTTCTTTCGAAACTATTGAAGGCTGCTAACATACTAAAAGCTTCTTCCTCTTCAAAAATGGAATTGGCAAGAAGGGTTGGACTTCAATTGGAAGAAGCCACAGTTGGTGATCTGTTAGTGCCGTCCTTAACATCCACAAACGAAATAATATATGATGTTGATATTGTAATGATCATTTTGGAGCAGTTCATGTTACAAGGACAGAGTCCACCAATTAGTCCACCAAGAAGCAAACCTAATTTCGAGAGGCGAAGGTCTCGATCTGCAGAAAACATCGATTTGGAGTTTCAAGAAAGTAGGAGATCATCATCTGCATCACACAGTTCCAAACTCAAGGTTGCAAAGCTTGTGGATGGATATTTACAAGAGATAGCCAAAGACGAGAATTTGCTTTTGTCAAAGTTCATTTCCATTGCTGAATCGATCCCCGAATTTTCCAGGCTTGATCATGATGATCTTTACAAAGCTATCGATATTTACCTAAAGGTAGGAAAAAAAAAACCACTTCATATTGTTAGCACCTTTTATATGAATAATGAAATTTTTATACTGAATCTTTTATTTCTTGTCAAGCAGGGACATCCGGAGCTCAACAAGAGCGAAAGAAAACGGCTATGCCAAATATTAGACTGCAAAAAACTATCGGTAGAAGCCTGTATGCACGCTGCACAAAACGAGATGTTGCCATTAAGGGTGGTGGTTCAAGTACTTTTCTTTGAGCAAGCTCGAGCTGCCATGAACGGTGGCAAAGTGGCCGAGTTTCCAAATAATATCAAGGCTTTATTAGCGGTGCAGAAGAATCCTGCAAAGGCTACAGCCTCATTTGCTACCAACACCACGATTCGGCCGGAGGATCAATGGAGTGTATCAGGCTTAAAATCACCAAAATCCAATGTTTCCACACTTAAAATGAAGCTTGCTGAGGATGATGAATTGGAAGAAAATGTGTTTCCGAACGGGACCGAGAAATGTACGAAGGCAAAGTCGTTCTCTATGATACCAAATAAGCCAAAGAGAATGTTCAGCAAGTTGTGGCCAATCAACAGAAGTGTGAGTGAAAAGAACTGAGAAATTTTGTTGTGAATTTCTTGTTTGGAGAGTTGGTTGGTTCTTTTTACCAGGGTAAATAATACCGTCCCTACTCCCTTTTGTTTAATCTCTTTTTTTCCCTGATTCTTAAAGAACCCTTGTAATGATTAGGACAAAAGCATTATTCCTTGTGAATTAGTGGTGTTATCTGTGGTTAACTAAAAATAAGGAAGCAAATGCCATCGGCAGAAGAGGGAAAAAATCTTGGCTTAGGAACCTGTGCCTGTGTAGAACTAGAATAGGTGCACTTGTAAAACTAAATGTAACGTTGAAAAAAGTTAATCTTTCCTATAAGCATTTGATGAATGGATTTCCAGGCTTCGCCTTCTTGTTTATCTATAACATTTGACCATATAATATTCATTTCTAATTGAACATGTTGCAGTAATTTTCTTGATCGTGTAGCTCCATAAAATGAAAATCTTGAATAATAAACACCAAACCAATCATGGTTTCAACAGTGAAAATCGAGAATACTGATAAGGCCAACAGTAAGGACACAAAACAAGCTTGCTTTTTCTTTCTTTAACTGTTACTGGTTAAGATTTGTCAATACAAATATTTAGTTAATTTAACTGCATCTGTGAATTAGAAAATGAATCAAAATTCATCGGTTGAAACCAACAAATTTCTCTCTCAGACCCTTTTTGAGGAGCTGTATAAAAGCAACAAATCCATTATATATATAAGAAGAAAATAGTGGATTTCACTCATTCATATCTTTATTGAGAATTGAGTTCCTTCTTACACATATCATGATAAAGAACATGCATATATAGATTATGCCTTAGATTGTGAATCCTGGCAGGCCGGGGAGTCGACGCTCTTTGTCCGGTGGAGGCTCGGGGAACGATGCAACCTGCAACGAAACGATCCCGCATGTGTGGTAGGAGCACACAAGCAGTTGTACTTAGTAATACTACCTTGCCTAGAAATGCCTCCTGCATTCATCATCTTCGATGTAGGAGAAAGAACATCCGATTTACGTGGCGAACATTCAGCTTTCTTATCTTTGATGATCAACACTTCATTTTCCATCGTCTGTTTTCTCTCTGTCATGAAACAATCAAGAAGTCAGAATGGATCGAAAACAAGATCCTAAAGATTAATCAAAATGATTAGGATGACTTATCCTAACATGCAACTTTGGAGGGCAAGAGAAGTAGACCAACTTGTTTTCAAAAGTTGGTATTTGGTTTAAACTTTAAATGAAGGATTGATGGTGAAAGGGATGTGGATTTGGGTAAGGATAAGAAAGATGATGCACTATGTTAATTGCTGGACTAAATTTAGAGAGTGGAGAAGACGTGGTTTATATGGTTCGTGATTTGTGTGCTACTATCAGGAATTGTAGTCGTTGTATCTTATTAAATGAATTGTCATTAAAACTGTATGCTCTGAAATATCGTTTTAATGATAAATAATTGAACTCTTGCCTCGGCATGCTAGCCATTTTGTATTCTTGCATTATTATCCCAAAAGTAAACAGTGCTCAAATAAATCCACTTCTTTTCACGGGTGTGATAGACTAGTCTCCATTAATGTCGCACCAAAAGTAATCAGTAACTTTCATAAAGGTTCAGCCACTCTTGTAAATATTGTAAAATATACAAAAATCAATGAGAATCCCATTTGCTAAATCTTTTGCTTTTACCAATTTCTTTTCTTTCTCCTTGTTGAATCAATCATGGATTCATGAGAAATAGCATGATTATAGAATCACTTTTGGAAGGGTCCCAAGTTACGTACCTAATATTATCATCACGGCGATTCAAAATATAACTATAAGGGCAAATCTACTTGAGCTTGAGAAGGCAGCTGCCTCCCTAAAAAAATATTAGTTATTATAGATTTTTTTACAGACAATCTAACAAACATGGTCCTATGGTCTAGTGGCGAGGGCTGAAACTCTAATTCTTGTTACCGAGAGGTCGATTGGGGTCAATTAATATTTTTTTGAACAACAGGGGTCAATGTTTTTGTTATTATATCTTTTGTGTTATGAAGGTTGTTTAATTCATTTCTCTAAAAACAAAAAAATGGTTTAATTTCCTTAAAAAAATGATTATTATATATTTTGTTACTAGCCATTTTAAGACAAACTTAGTTCAATATAAGCATTTTCCTTAAAAAAACAGGTGGAAAAGCAATCGTAATAAATTTTTGTTGTTAGTATCTTTTCTTTCAAACCGTATTAATACTTAGATGTATAAAAATTTATAATTCACCAATGGACAAATATAATAAAATATCAACAAATTGTCGAAACCATATCACCATAAAGCACTTTCTTGCCACATCTGCACTCTTATAACTCTATCCCACAAAAGAATGGGCATCTTAAATATGTAAAGAATATGCTCCCGTCCTTATGCTCTCGTCATTTAAAATTGAGCAAGTACATTCCTTGAATATCAATGAACCTAGTATTGTAATAATTGTATTATTACAATTAAATTCGGTAAGTGTATTATTTCTTGAAATCAAGCAAATCCATTTTTTGAAAAAATCGCATTGTGATTATTTCACTAATGGTTTTTACCTATAGTCTTTAAACTTGAATGATTATCATGGACTTTTGGTTTAAGTTTTATGTAATCAATTTTGCCCCCACTTGACCAAATGCCTAGATTCGACTGTATGAACCCGATTTGGAACTACTTATTGATTTTATCTATAAATAAACCTAAACCGGGTGCATACAAATATTTCCTTATCACTCCCCACTTCCAAATTCATTCAATTACAAGCATCTTATGTGGCTAAAGGGCATGTTCAATGGCTATTGAAGGGTAAGGTGGCATTTTAAAATATCTAGCCACCTAAAATTATTTTTTTTTGTCCCTTTCACTCGAAGATCTAAGGATTATGAAGAGAAGAGACTTGAATATTTTGAAGGGAAAAATGTATATATGTTTTCTAAAGATTATTTATAACTTTGGTAATTTTCATCTAGGAATCCTCAACTTAAAACTCTTTATCTACTTGTATATTTTAAACGTAGATGAGGGTAATTAATTTACTCTTAATAAAGATGTTAAAGTGATATTTAACCTTTCAACACACTGGATAATTAATTTTGACGATCTTGAAACAATCACAAAACTCAGATTACGTTTATTAAAGTTCGAGGTAAAAAATAATAATATAAAAATGGAGGTAAAAAATAATTTTTAGAAGGGACAAAATGGAGGAACTGCAATTTTATGGCGACAAAATGCAATTATATGTAAAAGATTTGGTGCCCCTTTAAATACATGTACAATCACCCTAACTTGCATAGATGGTATTGTATCACATACCTCTGATATCTCTCTTCGCGCTTTCTCCTTTCTTTTGGTCTCTTCATTTTTTATTTTTCTTTTCTTTTCCTCTTTTATATACTCTACGATTGTAATCTTTCCTTATTGCTATTTCGCGTGGCAATCCCTATCGATGTAATGAAAGTGAAGGACATATGACAAAGATATAACGTCTTGACCCGCCTACAAACTAACAGTATTTAATTGTGAAAGTTAGGTGGGTAGCTGACCTTCGTAGTCCGTTCTTGACCGAGTGGAAACAACATATTAATGTTTTTTTTCAATTTAAATAAGATTTTTTTATACCAAGTTGTGAGGTGCGATCCCAATCAAATGTTTAATGATCACACGATGATTATTTTAATGTAAACAACAGAATATTAATTAAAATTTACCAACATGTGGTCCTAAATATTTCAGCATTACTTCGTCGCACGAGGAGCATACCACTTGCTTTACATATATCAATATACTCAACACTAAATATTGATATATGTGAAGCAGGTGATATGCTCACCGTGTGACGAGATAATGCTGAAATTTTTAGGACCACAATGGTAAATTTTAAATTTTTCTCACCCAATTTTTTAAAAAAACACTTAATATAATCAAGCCGGAGATATCAAAAGAAAAGAATCATTATGGTCGAGTAAATCGTCCATTTAAAGGCTTGTTGATAGGAGACATCAGTCTATCGACTCTGTCACATATGTACATCACATTAGATTAGCTTAGTCAGCTTTTGATGGGTTTAAAATGGGTTATTTTCGGATCCAAATTGAGCCCACTTTATGTATCCGAAGTAGACCCTAAAAGATTTGATAAAGGCCCATTATCTTTTATGCATGTCCAACAGCCCAAAACTGCTATAATCTAATACTACAATTATGGGGTCCGTTAATTATAGAAAATGATTGATTATAAAAGTGAATACCATAATAAAATATCATATATTTTTTTTTAGTCATTTTTTTTCAGGGAATAAATTATAAATATCATACTTAAAAAAATTTAAAAATTATTTTGTACAGATACATTTCTCACATGTAGGAATCATTAATCAAATGTAATCTATCACTGCAGTTGGGTGAAGAAAATTTAAAGATAAACGATTTCAAAACATTGATATAAATCTAATTTAGTGGGTAGTTTTCAAATCGAGTAATTTATTATTTTCCTAATATAGAAATTAATCTAAATATTTAATAAATACTGCTGATTTTTTGGCACATAATCTGCGTATGTATATTAAATTCTCATATAAAGTGTAATATTTATATAGTTAATTTTTATGTAAATATACTTGTGTCGGAGTAGTGTTTTTCCTATTTAAGTTTTTACTTTGTTTCTTCTCATAAAAATAATAGTGTGGAAAAGAGATATTTTGTTAAAAAATTTAATGTGTTTAGAATAACATAATTGTGCGGTATCCTTCTTAATATATAGTTGTAATATTTTCAGATACACATGACGTAATATTTGGATTTTAAAAAATAATTTACAGCACATCCCCGTAAATTAGATCATCATGTCATAAAAGAAATGTTTAACAGAACATATAATCACACATACTCAATCTAAGTTATCAACATGCATCAAAGTTGCATAAATAAAATACTCACATACTTATTCAGGCAGCAGTCAAATCAAGAAGACTCACATACGAGTCTTTTAAAATCTAAATATATATTACATCAACTTATCTTTTATAGAATAATGTATGAAACTGCTAAGCTACCTTCTAAACTCTCCTTAGTCCTACCATGTTCCCTGGTTCAATATAAATAGTGCCCACGGGTGAGCAAATTTGCATAATAACAATGAAATCTCTAAATAATAAAACAACGATTAAATAGAAATGATAAATAATCATTCAATAGTTTTTCAGAATAATCCGACAAAATGGATATCATAATGTCCACAGTTATTTCTGTCTCTAATATCGTCCATGACCACATCAACAGATATATTTATATACATAGCAAAAACTAACCAAAAAGACGAGTGCGTATCAACAATAATAATATCATAATCATATGCTATGCCATCAACAATATAACAGAATTATTTCGTGAAATCAATAATGATACGCGAATTCCGTGTGATTCCTATAACTCCATCCCCAAACATCAAATAGATGTACATCAATAATCACCTCAATCATATCATATCAGAAATAAAATCAAATATACTGACAATACCTAGACAACTATATCACATCATGGATCGTCGTGGCAACACCGAGCCTACTATACTTGACGTGATCTCTTATTTTCAGGCTTACTAAATGTAATGTTGAAAAAGGTTAATCTTTCCTATAAGCATTTGATGAATGGATTTCCAGGCTTCGCCTTCTTGTTTATCTATAACATTTGACCATATAATATTCATTTCTAATTGAACATGTTGCAGTGATTTTCTTGATCGTGTAGCTCCATAAAATGAAAATCTTGAATCATAAACAGCAAACCAATCATGGTTTCAACAGTGAAAACCGAGAATACTGATAAGGCCAAAAGTAAAGACACAAAGCAAGCTTGCTTTTTCTTTCTTTAACTGTTACTGGTCAAGATTTGTCAATACAAAAATTTAGTTAATTTAACTGTATCTGTGAATTAGAAAATGAATCAAAATTCATCAGTTGAAACCAACAAATTTCTCTCAAACCCTTTTCGAGGAACTGTATAAAAGCAACAAATCCATTATATATATATAAGAAGAAAATAGTGGATTTCACTCATTCATATCTTTATTGAGAATTGAGTGACATCCTTCTTACACATATCATGATAAAGAACATGCATACATAGATTATGCCTTAGATTGTGAATCCTGGCAGGCCGGGGAGTCGACGCTCTTTGTCCGGTGGAGGCTCGGGGAACGATGCAACCTGCAACGAAACGATCCCGCATGTGTGGTAGGAGCACACAAGCAGTTGTACTTAGTAATACTACCTTGCCTAGAAATGCCTCCTGCATTCATCATCTTCGATGTAGGAGAAAGAACATCCGATTTACGTGGCGAACATTCAGCTTTGGTATCTTTGTTGATCATCACTTCATTTTCCATCGTCTGTTTCTCTCTGTCATGAACAATCAAGAAGTCAGAATGGATCGAAAACAAGATCCTAAAGATTAATCAAAATGATTAGGATGACTTATCCTAACATGCAACTTTGGAGGGCAAGAGAAGTAGACCAACTTGTTTTCAAAAGTTGGTATTTGGTTTAAACTTTAAATGAAGGATTGATGGTGAAAGGGATGTGGATTTGGGTAAGGATAAGAAAGATGATGCACTATGTTAATTGCTGGACTAAATTTAGAGAGTGGAGAAGACGTGGTTTATATGGTTCGTGATTTGTGTGCTACTATCACGAATTGTAATCGTTGTATCTTATTAAATGAATTGTCATTAAAACTGTATGCACTGAAATATCGTTTTAATGATAAATAATTGAACTTTTGCCTCGGCATACTAGCCATTTTGTATTCTTGCATTATTATCCCAAAAGTAAACAGTGCTCAAATAAATCCACTTCTTTTCACGGGTGTGATAGACTAGTCTCCATTAATGTCGCACCAAAAGTAATCAGTAACTTTCATAAAGGTTCAGCCACTCTTGTAAATATTGTAAAATATACAAAAATCAATAAGAATCCCATTTGCTAAATCTTTTGCTTTTACCAATTTCTTTTCTTTCTCCTTGTTGAATCAATCATGGATTCATGAGAAATAGCATGATTATAGAATCACTTTTGGAAGGGTCCCAAGTTCCGTACCTAATATTATCATCACGGGGATTCAAAATATAACTGTAAGGGCAAATCTACTTGAGCTTGAGGGGGCAGCTGTCTCCTAAAAAAATATTAGTTATTATAGATTTTTTTACAGACAATCTAACAAACATGGTCCTATGGTCTAGTGGCGATGGCTGGAACTCTAATTCCTGTTACCGAGAGGTCGATTGGGGTCAATGTATATTTTTTTGAACAACAGAGGTCAATGTTTTTGTTATTATATCTTTTGTGTTATAAAGGTAGTTTAATTCATTTCTCTAAAACAAAAATATGGTTTAATTTCCTTAAAAAAATGATTATTATATATTTTGTTACTAGCCATTTTAAGACAAACTTATTCAATATAAGCATTTTCCTTAAAAAACAAGTGGAAAAGCATCCGTAATAAATTTTTGTTGTTGGTATCTTTTCTTTCAAACCGTATTAATACTTAGATGTATAAAAATTTATAATTCATCAATGGACAAATATAATCATATCACCATAAAGTACTTTCTTGCCACATCTGCACTCTTATAACTCTATCCCACAAAAGAATGGGCATCTTAAATATGTAAAGAATATGCTCCCGTCCTTATGCTCTCGTCATTTAAAATTGAGCAAGTACATTCCTTGAATATCAATGAACCTAGTATTGTAATAATTGTATTATTACAATTAAATTCGGTAAGTGTATTATTTCTTGAAATCAAGCAAATCCATTTTTTGAAAAAATCGCATTGTGATTATTTAACTAATGGTTTTTACCTATAGTCTTTAAACTTGAATGATTATCATGGACTTTTGGTTTAAGTTTTATGTAATCAATTTTGCCCCCACTTGACCAAATGCCTAGATTCGACTGTATGAACCCGATTTGGAACTACTTATTGATTTTATCTATAAATAAACCTAAACCGGGTGCATACAAATATTTCCTTATCACTCCCCACTTCCAAATTCATTCAATTACAAGCATCTTATGTGGCTAAAGGGCATGTTCAATGGCTATTGAAGGGTAAGGTGGCATTTTAAAATATCTAGCCACCTAAAATTATTTTTTTTTGTCCCTTTCACTCGAAGATCTAAGGATTATGAAGAGAAGAGACTTGAATATTTTGAAGGGAAAAATGTATATATGTTTTCTAAAGATTATTTATAACTTTGGTAATTTTCATCTAGGAATCCTCAACTTAAAACTCTTTATCTACTTGTATATTTTAAACGTAGATGAGGGTAATTAATTTACTCTTAATAAAGATGTTAAAGTGATATTTAACCTTTCAACACACTGGATAATTAATTTTGACGATCTTGAACAATCACAAAACTCAGATTACGTTTATTAAAGTTCTGAGGTAAAAAATAATAATATAAAAATGGAGGTAAAAAATAATTTTTAGAAGGGACAAAATGGAGGAACTGCAATTTTATGGCGACAAAATGCAATTATATGTAAAAGATTTGGTGCCCCTTTAAATACATGTACAATCACCCTAACTTGCATAGATGGTATTGTATCACATACCTCTGATATCTATTCTTCGCGCTTTCTCCTTTCTTTTGGTCTCTTCATTTTTTATTTTTCTTTTCTTTTCCTCTTTTATATACTCTACGATTGTGATCTTTCCTTATTGCTATTTCGCGTGGCAATCCCTATCGATGTAATGAAAGTGAAGGACATATGACAAAGATATAACGTCTTGACCCGCCTACAAACTAACAGTATTTAATTGTGAAAGTTAGGTGGGTAGCTGACCTTCGTAGTCCGTTCTTGACCGAGTGGAAACAACATATTAATGTTTTTTTTTCAATTTAAATAAGATTTTTTTATACCAAGTTGTGAGGTGCGATCCCAATCAAATGTTTAATGATCACACGATGATTATTTTAATGTAAACAACAGAATATTAATTAAAATTTACCAACATGTGGTCCTAAATATTTCAGCATTACTTCGTCGCACGAGGAGCATACCACTTGCTTTACATATATCAATATACTCAACACTAAATATTGATATATGTGAAGCAGGTGATATGCTCACCGTGTGACGAGATAATGCTGAAATTTTTAGGACCACAATGGTAAATTTTAAATTTTTCTCACCCAATTTTTTAAAAAAACACTTAATATAATCAAGCCGGAGATATCAAAAGAAAAGAATCATTATGGTCGAGTAAATCGTCCATTTAAAGGCTTGTTGATAGGAGACATCAGTCTATCGACTCTGTCACATATGTACATCACATTAGATTAGCTTAGTCAGCTTTTGATGGGTTTAAAATGGGTTATTTTCGGATCCAAATTGAGCCCACTTTATGTATCCGAAGTAGACCCTAAAAGATTTGATAAAGGCCCATTATCTTTTATGCATGTCCAACAGCCCAAAACTGCTATAATCTAATACTACAATTATGGGGTCCGTTAATTATAGAAAATGATTGATTATAAAAGTGAATACCAAAATAAAATATCATATATATATTTTTAGTCATTTTTTTCAGGAAATAAATTATAAATATCATAACTAAAAAAAATTTAAAAATTATTTTGTACATATACATTTCTCACATGTAGGAATCATTAATCAAATGTAATCTATTACTGCAGTTGGGTGAAGAAAATTTAAGAATAAATGATTTCTAAACATTGATATAAATCTAATTTAGTGGGTAGTTTTCAAATTAAGTAATTTATTATTTTCCTAATATAGAAATTAATCTAAATATCTAACAAATACTGCTGATTTTTGTCACTTAATCTGCGTATGTATATTAAATTCTCATATAAAGTGTAATATTTATATAGTTAATTTTATGTAAATATACTTGTGTCGGAGTAGTGTTTTTCGTATTTAAGTTTTTACGTTTTTTCTTCTCGTAAAAATAATACTGTGGAAAAGAGATATTTGGTTAAAAAAATTAATGTGTTTAGATTAACATAATTGTGTGGTATACTTCTTAATATATAGTTGTAATATTTCCAGATACACATGGCGTAATATTTGGATTTTAAAAAATAATTTACAGCACAGCCCCGTAAATTAGATCATCATGTCATAAAAGAAATGTTTAACAGAACATATAATCACACATACTCCATCTGAGCTGTCAACATGCATCAAAGTTGCATAAATAAAATACTCACATACTTATTCAGACAGCTGTAAAATCGTATAAGATTCACATGCGAGTCTTTTAAAATCTAAATATATATTACATCAACTTATTTTCATAGAATAACGTATGAAACTCATAAGCTACCTTCTAAACTCTCATTAGTCCTATTATGTTCCCTGGTTCAATAGAAATAGTCCTCACCGGTGAGCAAATTTGCATAATAACAATGAAATCTCTAAATAATAAAACAACGATTAAATAGAGATGATAAATCATCATTCAACAGTTTTTCAGAATAATCCGACATAATGGATATCATAACGTCCACGGTTATTTCTGTCTCAGCCACAATCTAATAGCGTCCATGAACAATCACATCTATATCATATAAACATGTCATCTCAACAAACTTGTATATACAACATAGCTATCTCGTAGCATGGTCACCTCAATAGATGCATACGTGGCAAAACTACATGTTGCATATCCACTTCATCAGATATATAATAGATACATACATAGCAAAACTACCTGTTGCATAACCACCTCAACAGATATATTTATATACATATCAAAAACTAACCAGAAAGATGAGTGCGCGTCAACAATAATAATAGCATAATCATAAGCTATGCCATCAACAATATAACAGAATTATTCCGTGAAATCAATAATGATACGGGAATTCCTTGTGATTCATATAACTCCATCCCCAAACATCAAATAGATGTACATCAATAATCACCTCAACCATATCATATCTGAAATAAAATCAAATATACTGACAATATCGAGACAACTATATCACATCATGGATCGTCGTGGCAACACCAAGCCTACTATACTTAATGTGATCTCTTATTTTCTATGTGTGGTGAAGTAAGTGTTGCAGAAATAAATAGAAGACACCACAATTTTTTACGTTAAAAACCACGATACCTAATCAAGTATAATTTTCAACTATGAACTTTGATTTGTTACAGAACTTTGACACAATATTGAAAAATAAAAAGAAAGACTTTAGCAAATCATAAGAATAGAAGAACAAACAAATAGTGTGTTGTATTTCTCTTCGGTATTTTATCTTGCCTAGAAAGTCAAACCCTTTGCAATGGAACCATCGGCTTGTATTTATAGTGTTGAACCTGGTAATTAACACGCGTCAAATCCGTAACACGATCTCCTCCGATCGTGGCGTTATTGGCTCAAGGTTTGTCCGACAAATCCGCGCTCCATTATCGCACGTTCGTATGCGCCGGTTGATTTGTTAGTTATATCCTGATCTTTGACTATACTTTGACCAGTAGGCCGAACAGGTGTTGACAATCTTCGGATAGCCTGCGTTTGAGGTATTTTTTGCTCGGCGCTTACATGTGATTTTACCCGAAGAAACTTATTCATCCTATGGCATCACCTCACCTCTCTGAAGTAAAGCAAATGAGATACTGAAATCTTGGTTTATCGTCTTAGGGTAAAATCCGGGTTCTGACCTTTTCGGGGATTTTTCCCCACTCTTTTCTCCTGCTTGATTATCCAGCCCAAAATTAAAAATGTTATGTGATGTTTGCTTTCCCGAGGTATATTATTAACCATTGATTTTACTCTTACTCAACGGTGCAGATTTGGCGACGGTTCGTCTGGTCACCCTATATATATGCCATCATATCTCGTCATTAGTCATATTCGCTTCAATCTGCTTCCGAGCTAGCATCAGACGAAAGAGCAACTTCTCTTCATAATTATCGAGCACTCATTTAGCAAGTATGCCTTCTTCCTCAAAGGATTCCTCCATGCGAGAAATAGATGAGTATGAAACTTATATGCAAGAAAGAGCTTCCAGCCTTCCTTCTCTACCTTCTTCCTCGGATAGCGAAGAAACACTGAGTCCTTCAGACTCCTCGGTTATTCGAAGGGAGAATGAACAATATGGTATTGGATAGGGCTTTGTTGCAGCCAAGGTCCCTTGTTACAAAAATTTTGAATCGAGATTCGTACTAGTCAGCACCTCTCCCGAATTTGAGCAAAATGGGAGATTTTCGAGGATACTTCTATTATTGTTCTTTCCTCAGGGTCGCGCCCCCAATTACCCCTCAAGGGTTATTTTCCCTTACCTGTAAATTTAAAATATTCCTTCCGGATTAATCTCGTTACCCTTTCACGTAGAGGAAAAGATGAAGAAATCAAGGATGCTCACCAATGTGAAGGGCAAGCCCGAAGACCCAAGCTCCTGGGCAAGCGTCGGGGTCCAATGATCCATCATTTTCTTCTGCTGAGCCAACTTCGACAGTGCCCCCGACTTTTTAGATGATTGACATCACTGATCAGCCGGAGGGGGAACCTTTGGTTACTCGGCCTCGTAAGAGGGAAGCATCCGAGGGCCAGGGTTCTTCAACCTTTCCAACTCCCTCTGCCAAGAAAACCGTGCCCTCGACCTCTCTTTCTGAACCCTGAGCCTCCTCCCAACCTACGCCTGTGGTTGCACCGAGTAACCTTCAACCCTCCCCAAGAAAACATGTTCCTCAGTGGGATTATTCTCCACATGTCCCGTTCATGAAAAAATCCGACCCCTAAATCTCCCAATCTATCATCTCATTTTCTTCCAACAGTCCATATCGAAAGCTTCTCGGGGAGTTAACTTTAAGCAATCTGGTAATGAGTTCTCCACTTCTTTCGTGAGGGCGGGTTTATTTTTATCGAAAAATTTTCTAAGTATCTTTGTTTTACTGCTTACCCTTTATGTTTTGTGCAGGCCCACATGACGGTGGGAGAGCTCCTGAACCGATTTCACTCCATTCGATTGCCGAGCATTGTTCGGCACCGGAAGCATGATCAGTTCCAACATATGCGTGAGGACCTTCGGAAGAATATAGCTCTTCTCTAGGAGCAGCATAAATCTAATAAGAAAGCTCGGTTAGTGGCTCGGAAAGCTCTTGAAGATGAGTGAAAAAAGTCAGCCGATCTCGAGCAGAGGTCCACCGATCTCGAAGAGGTCAACAAGACCTTATACGAGCAATTCGCTCAAGAGAAGGCTACCTTGAAGCTTGGGTGTAAGAGATTTGGTAAAGAGAAAGTCTAGTTTTTTGAAGTCCGAGGAGTATGGTAATATGGTGTCTGGCTGCGCCTCTAATTTTTTTGATCACGGGTTTGAAGCTTGTGCTCATCAATTTGAGGCAAACGGTTATCCACCCGAGGGAACTCCAAAGGACTCCCTTGATCAGGGAACTGCTCTAGAGAGCCACCCTTCTGAGCTTGTATTTTCCTTTTAAATGTAAAATCTTCTTTGACAGGTGTTGGAATCGAAGAGGGGGGTGAATGAGATTCCTTGGCTACTTTAGCGTTTTAAAATGAGTTTGCAAAACTAAAAGAGTTTGCGCTTGCGGAAGGCTTAAGTCAATCGATAAATAAAATAAAATAAGAAGTAAACAAATAAATAAATACGTAAAGAAAGAAAGCGGTAAATGACAAGGATATTGGTTATAGAAGTTCGGCGATGAATCGCCTACGTCTCCTCTTCCCGGTTAGATAACCTCCAACCGAGGTTCCACTAGAATAAATGATCTTGGCCTTGAGGGCTCCAAGTTAGCCACAACCCAACTCTTCCCGAGTTTACAAAGCTCTTCCCGAGCACAATACTCTTCACGAGTACACAAAGCTCTTCACGAGCTACCAACACTCTCCACGAGTCTTCTTGGCCTTAAGGGCTCCAAGGATAGCCACAACACATGCACCAACTTTACTTGTTGGCGACTTTACAATTTTCCAACTTGCTTTGGTGTTGGAGGACCTTTACAAGAAACTCAATCAAACACCTTCACGGTGTACCAATACGAAGAATCAAAATTCACACAACAAGAAATGAATTACAAACTCCAATACACACAAATGTATGAAGTTTGCAATGCTAAAGTAATTTGAATTGATCAAGGCTTTCTTGTAGTTTATAGTCTTGTTTCTTGCATTCAAAAAGCTCCAAAAGATCCATATTTATAGTGTAGGAGGCCCCCAAAGCTCCTACTAGCCGTTGCTACACATAAGGCTTGAATCACGCCTCGATCGCCTCGGAAATCGCCTCGGGCGATCACCCATCGCCACCCTTTAACGGTCAAATCTGGCCCAGATCGCCTCGGGCGATCTCCCCATCGCCTGGGGCGATCCTCAATGATAAACAAGGCCGTAGGTAAAGTTCTGGATCGCCTCGGGCGTTCCGTGCATCGCCTGGGGCGATCGCCCTCAAAACAATGGCCTAGGAAGCATTCTGGATCGCCTGGGGCGAGCTTGACCATCGCCTGGGGTGATCTGATCGCCAGCGTGCACACTGTGCCATCGCTTCAGTCGATGGTGCGCAACATGGCTCGGATCGCCTGAGGTGATCTGCCAGATTTCAGCACTCTCAAACTTTGCACTATTCGACCATCTTAAGCTCATTTATGGGAAAAGTGGTAAACATGAAAGTTGTAGCTCTTCTTCTTATCTAGGTGTGTACAAAATTTCATTGAATTTCATTAAGGTATGAAGAAGTTATTCCCAAAATGCTACAGTCGCTCAAACCTTGTTACAATCTGCACTTGTTATGACTTCCATGACATTTTGCTCCATGATGCAATCCGAATTGGACTGAGATGTTCGAATATGAAATCTAGCATATTGCGTTGGCTTTTCAACCTCTTTGGATTCACCTTGTTCGGAGCATCGACCCAAGAGATATAATCAAAACATTGCACTGCGCTCCAATTGGCTTCTATACGAATTTGCCCACCAACGGACCATTGGTTTGTGGGTCTTCATCCCATTATAAGAAATTGTTCCAACATCATTCCACACATGTTGAACACTTAAATTGGTTGTTAATAGATGTCATTCCTTCTCGTCCAAGCTCAATAGATTCCTTGATAAAAATCACCGCTTGTCCTATGAACTCGCATATGTTATTGTATAACTTGGGTTCTCTTCCATTGGTCTTCCCAACCAATTTATCAATATAACCCTGTACACTAAGTAGACATATTAGTACAACAAATGCAAGTTTTGTTGATCATCAAAACCCATAAATAATTCGGAGATAAATTAAGCATTAAACACAACCATGTGTTTAAGGCTCAACAATCTCCCCCTTTTTGATGATCACAAAACTTGATAAACTTGAATATGTAATATGCATGAAATGTGAGTAAACAAGACTCCCCCTTAACAATTGCATAGCACATACAAGATTAAACCAAGTAATGCATAAAACAAACAACTCTCTCCCTCAAACCATGCATACAAAAGCTCTCCCCCTCAAACCATGCATGTATAAAGCTTCAAGTTTATCACAAAATTCTCCCCCTTTTTGTGATAATCAAAAAGTACAAAATTCAAATAATCACAAGTATATGTTGACACAAAGTCATATTTTAACTCTTTACACATGTTCCTCATCAAGTATGTAATAGCCATAACAAGCATAAGATAAGATCATTTAGAGAAAGACAAACATGCGTTTAAGGCAATCAACAATGAATTCTAAATTTTGCAAAGTGTTCATATGTTCTACCAAGAGTTCATGCACCTATGCCAAAAAAGATAATTCTCAAGCATCATTAGATAAGTTTGTTAAAACATATAATAGCACATTTCCACATAGCAAATTCAAATTTGAATACATGGCATGTCAAGTTACTTACTATAAAAAGATAAGCATACATCATGCATTAAACAATTATGCTAAGGGGTTATGCATTTTACTCCAATGAATATTGAGCTTCATAATTTATTGGTCACAATTAATTTGTGCCAATTAAATTTTGAATTGCTCTTATAACATGTAAAAATAAATTTTACCCTCGATGACAAGAGTTCGTTCTTGTCATTGGTCCAATGCCTCTTGCTTCTTCTATGGTGGTGAACAAGATACACTCCTCCTTTGAGTTGCTTGGCCCTTCATCCTCCTTCCCATGGTTGTTCCTACAAAATAAATTTCCAATAGGAGGATCTTTGGTACCCATTTGATTTTTGGGTCCTAGAGGGTTAGCTTCCTTTGGCACCTTTGGAATCCATTTCCACCTTTTGTTAGGTTGGTATTGGATTCTAGCAAATCTACATTTGTTCTTGGTATGACCCTTTTTACAACAATAGTTACAAGTAGGAGAATCATGCTTAGCATTGGCAAACAAGCTTGAAAATGTTTTTGATTTGCTTGAGAAGCCTAAAGCGGCTTTATCAAAGCTACAACGTTGCAAGCCAAGCAATTCATTCATTTTTAAATTACTTTCACTAAATTTGCAAAATGATACCTTTAAAGAATTTAATTCATTTTTCAATGAATTATTTTCTTCATCTTTCTTAGCAATCTCAAGTTTGATTAATTTGTTACTCATCTTGGATTTGCCAAGAGCATCTATAAGTTCATGGTAGGAATCTAATAATTCATTAAATGAAGGTACCTCATCGTCGCTTTCATCTCCTTCATCTCCAAGAGCCATTAAACAAAGATTTGTGGCTTCTTCTTCATCGGAGTCGCTATCACTCCATGTGGCTATAAACGCGTTCTTCTTCCCTTTGTCCTCATTCTTCTTCCTAGGACATTTGTTAGCATAATGACCTTTATCTTGACAATTATAACAAGTTACCTCATTTTTGGATTCTTGTTTGGTAGCATTGGAGGTCTTTGACTTGCTATGTTTGTTGAAGAACTTCTTGAACTTCTTTGTGAACAACATCATCTCTTCATCATCATCGTCTTCTTCATCATCGGAATGGTCTTTCCTTCCAACCAAGGCAATTCCATTTCTTTTGGATCTATCCTCCTCCTTTACTTCTCTCCTTGTTGCAACTTCAAGTTCATGAGTCACCAATGTGCCATGGAGCTCATCAAGGTCATAGGAGGCATTTTCTCCTTTCTTGGACTCGATGATGGCCGTCCTCTTTGCGTCCCATTCTTTAGGCAAAGCTCTTAGTGCTCTCCTCCATATTTGCTTTGGAGGGTACTTCTCTCCAAGTTGAGCAAGCTCGTTGATAATTAGGGTGAGCCTCCTAAACATAGAATCCACCTCTTCTCCGGACTCCATCTCAAATGTCTCATATTTGAGTTGTAGAAGATCAATCTTGGTCTCCTTCACTTGATTTGTTCCTTCATGACAAATTTGTAATTTGTCCCATATCTCCTTTGCCGTTGAGCACATCGAGATCCGGTTGTACTCCTTCATATCTAAAGCACAATGTAAAATATTAATAGCTTTAGCATTTTGAGAAATTAAAATCATATCCGCTCTAGTGAAATCGTCCATTTCTTTGGGAACACTAATTCCCCCAACTTCCTTTAAAGGAATATGTGGACCTTTCACTATGATCTTCCAAAGTTCATAATCCACGGATTGGATGTATAGAGAAATTCTATTTTTCCAATAGCCGTAATTATCACCCGTGAAGAGCGGATGGCGATTTGTCGATTGACCTTGAGCAAACTCATTTGCTAGATTAACCATAAAAATATTTTGATTTAAAAACAAAAATCAAATGGCTCTGATACCACTTGTTTGAATCGAAGAGGGGGGTGAATGAGATTCCTTGGCTACTTTAGCGTTTTAAAATGAGTTTGCAAAACTAAAAGAGTTTGCGCTTGCGGAAGGCTTAAGTCAAGCGATAAATAAAATAAAATAAGAAGTAAACAAATAAATAAATACGTAAAGAAATAAAGCGGTAAATGACAAGGATATTTGTTATAGAAGTTCGGTGATGAATCGCCTACGTCTCCTCTTCCCGGTTAGATAACCTCCAACCGAGGTTCCACTAGAATAAATGATCTTGGCCTTGAGGGCTCCAAGTTAGCCACAACCCAACTCTTCCCGAGTTTACAAAGCTCTTCCCGAGCACAATACTCTTCACGAGTACACAAAGCTCTTCACGAGCTACCAACACTCTCCACGAGTCTTCTTGGCCTTAAGGGCTCCAAGGATAGCCACAACACATGCACCAACTTTACTTGTTGGCGACTTTACAATTTTCCAACTTGCTTTGGTGTTGGAGGACCTTTACAAGAAACTCAATCAAACACCTTCACGGTGTACCAATACGAAGAATCAAAATTCACACAACAAGAAATGAATTACAAACTCCAATACACACAAATGTATGAAGTTTGTAATGCTAAAGTAATTTGAATTGATCAAGGCTTTCTTGTAGTTTATAGTCTTGTTTCTTGCATTCAAAAAGCTCCAAAAGATCCATATTTATAGTGTAGGAAGCCCCCAAAGCTCCAACTAGCCTTTGCTACACATAAGGCTTGAATCACGCCTCGATCGCCTCGGAAATCGCCTCGGGCGATCACCCATCGCCACCCTTTAACGGTCAAATCTGGCCCAGATCGCCTCGGGCGATCTCCCCATCGCCTGGGGCGATCCTCAATGATAAACAATGCCGTAGGTAAAGTTCTGGATCGCCTCGGGCGTTCCGTGCATCGCCTGGGGCGATCGCCCTCAAAACAATGGCCTAGGAAGCATTCTGGATCGCCTGGGGCGAGCTTGACCATCGCCTGGGGCGATCTGATCGCCAGCGTGCATACCGTGCCATCGCTTCAGTCGATGGTGCGCAACATGGCTCGGATCGCCTGAGGTGATGGCCCGGATCGCCTGAGGTGATCTGCCAGATTTCAGCACTCTCAAAATTTGCACTATTCGACCATCTTAAGCTCATTTATGGGAAACGTGGTAAAAATGAAAGTTGTATCTCTTCTTCTTATCTAGATGTGTACAAAATTTCATTGCATTTAATTAAGGTATGAAGAAGTTATTCCCAAAATGCTACAGTCGCTCAAACCTTGCTACAATCTGCACTTGTTATGACTTCCATGACATTTTGCTCCATGATGCAATCCGAATTGGACTGAGATGTTCGAATATGAAATCTAGCATATTGCGTTGGCTTTTCAACCTCTTTGGATTCACCTTGTTCGGAGCATCGAACCAAGAGATATAATCAAAACATTGCACTGCGCTCCAATTGGCTTCTATACGAATTTGCCCACCAACGGACCATTGATTTGTGGGTCTTCATCCCATCATAAGAAATTGTTCCAACATCATTCCACACATGTTGAACACTTAAATTGGTTGTTAATAGATGTCATTCCTTCTCGTCCAAGCTCAATAGATTCCTTGATAAAAATCACCGCTTGTCCTATGAACTCGCATATGTTATTGTATAACTTGGGTTCTCTTCCATTGGTGTTCCCAACCAATTTATCAATATAACCCTGTACACTAAGTAGACATATTAGTACAACAAATGCAAGTTTTGTTGATCATCAAAACCCATAAATAATTCGGAGATAAATTAAGCATTAAACACAACCATGTGTTTAAGGATCAACAACAGGAATGAAGACTTTTTCTAGAAAGCCATATGAACGAACATCTCGATTCCCAATCGTCCGATAATGAATAAACTGAATATAATTCCAAACAAGCTCGAACATCCCGAGCACAATCACTTAGGCAATTTTAGGTTTAAACATGGACCAAACATCCCGATCCCATGAGTAAACTAATAAAATTATGAACAAGCTTGAACATCCCGAGCACAATCACTTAGGTAATTTTAGGTTTAAACATGGACCAAACATCACGATTCCACGAGTAAACTAATAAAATTCCAAACAAGCTCGAACATCTCGAGCACAAATACTTAGGCAATTTTAGGTTTAAACATGGACCAAACATCCTGATGACATGAGTAAACTAATAAAATTCTTAACAAGCTCGAACATCCCGAGCACAAATACTTAGGTAATTTTAGGTTTAAACATGGACCAAACATCCCGATCGCATGAGTAAACTAATAAAATTTCGAACAAGCTCGAACATCCCTAGCACAAACACTTAAGCAATTTTAGGTTTAAACATGGAACAAATATCCTGATCACATGAATAAGCTAATAAAATTCGGAACAAGTTCACATGAAAGAAAATTCATTTTATAGTTATCCTAAGTACGTGAACAAATGTAAAAACAATAATCAAAAATCATATAAAGTACTTCATAAGATTGTGAACATTCAAAGGCCTGGCCAACTCTCGGCCATGTTGATCTTCTAGTCTGTATGATCCTCGCCCATTCAACATCTTCACCTTGTAGTGGCCTTCCCACTTTGGCTCTAGTTTTTTTACATCACCGGCAGGATTGGCTTTTCGTAACACAAGATCTCTGACCTGAAAAGCTTTCGAGAGAACCATTTGATTATACGCATTGGTGATCCTTATCTTGTATATCTCAGTACGCGTTGCTACTCTTTACCTCAACAAGTCCACCTCATCCAATTCCGACTTTCTAATGTCCTCTTTTTTTTTCAGTATCATAACATTGTATCCGAAAAGATTCCACATTGATCTCAGCGGGGATAAGGGCCTCAGAACCATATACTAGACTATATGAAGGTTTACCTGTAGATACACGTGGTATTGTTCGATATACCTATAATAAGCCAAGCAGTTCATCGACCCTTGCTCCTTCCAATCTGGTTTTAATCCCGCGAAGTAAGATCCGATTTGTTACCTCAGCTTGTCCATTATATTGACGATAAGCTATCGAGGTAAATACTTGTGTGATTTTCATATCCTTGCACCAATCTTGCACTCTTTTCCCCTGGAATTGTCTTCCATTATCGGAGATCAATCTCTTCGGTATTCCAAACCGAGATATGATGTTCCTCCATAAGAATTGAATTAGTTCATCCTCGATAATTTTCGTAAGAGGCTCGGCCTCTACCCATTTGGTGAATTACTCAACCGCGACCAAAAGAAATTTCCTTTGTCCTGTTGATGGAGGAAAAGATCCCACAATATCCATTCCCCAATGGTCGAAGGGATAAGAATTAACGTTGTTTTTAAGGACCTCTACCGGTACATGAGATAAATTGGCATGCTTTTGACAATTATTGCATTTTCTGACAATGCCCTCGGCGTCCACCTTCATGGTAGGCCAATATATACAGCCCGATTTACCTTTTGTTATAGCATATTTGCACCGAGGTGGTTCCCACAACAATCTTCACGAATTTTTTCAATATGTATTCCCCTTCTTGATTGGAAGTGCAGTGTAAGAAAGGGACTGAGAAACCCTTCTTGAACAATTTTCCCTCGACCATCACAAACAAATTCCTCATTCTCTTCACCGAGTTGCTTCTTTTGGATCAGAGGGCATAACCTTGGTTTTCAAGAATTTAATGGTATCTTCTCGCCAATCTCCCACAATGCATGGTTCAAGGTTCATTTGCTTTTGACAGATATATGTGAGATTAAGAGCTCTTGTACCAGCACATTCATGTTCTTCCACTCATGAATCAAACTAGCCAGCTTAGCCAACTCATCGGCTCGACTATTCTCTTCTCTGGGTACTTGTGTTAGTTTTTTTTTCTTTAAACTTACTCATCAGTGCCCGAGCAGTTTCAACTTACCTCAGCAGCTTTTCTTATTTTACTTTATACATACCATTTACCTGCTGTACTACGAGCATGGAATCCATAAATGTTGCTACTTTCTGAGCTCCCGTGTCCAGTGCTATTCGAAGACCCGATATGAGAGCCTCAAATTTAGCTTCATTATTTGAGGAATGAAAACCAAACTTAATGGCTACTTTTACCTCTTCTCCTGATAAGAGCCGCACCTGCACCACTTCCGAGCTGAGTAGCGGACCCATCCACAAAAAAGATTCCATTATTCCTCTTCGGGTACATGAGTCACTTCTATAAGAAAATCTAATAATGCTTGAGCCTTGATGGTAGTTCGGGGTTGGTAAGTAAGGTCGAACTTACTTAGTTTGGTAGCCCATTTTACCATTCATCCTATTGGACAATACTTTTCCTAGTTGAGTGCTAGTTACTGGCATGATGGGTGGATAAAAAGTGTGATCAAAGTCTTCTGGCTATAGCTATGAGAGCTAAAGCCAACTTTTCAACATCGGGGTATCTTTGTTCGGCTCATTGCAATGCTCGTCTCACATATACACTGTTATTTGTTGCCCCGACTTCTCTTTGACTAAGACTGGACTGATTACCTCATCAGTCACAGATAAATAGACTAGGAGAGTCGCATTCTCGGGTTTATTCATCAACGGTAATAGAGCTAGATACTTTTTCAAATCCTCAAAGGCTTTTTGGCACTGATTAATCCACTCAAATCGAGCTCCTTGCCTTAATGCCTGAAGAATGGTAAGCTCCGGCCAGCTGATCAGGATATGAACCGACTTAGAGAGTCTATTCATCCTGCTAATCTCTGTACTTCATTCAGGGTCCGAGGAGGATTCATCTCTTGAATTACTCTTATCTTCTCATGGTTAGCTTCAACACCCACCCCCACCCCAGTGACGAAATTTCCCACTATGTATTTCAAAAGTGCATTTAGCAGGATTTAATTTCATGTCAAATCTGCACAAAGTGCCAAGGACTTCCTCCATGTCACGGACTAGATCATCTACGTACACTTCTGCATTCAGCCCAATTTGATCCTTGAATATTTTGTCCTTCAACATTTGGTAAGTGGCTCCTGCATTATTCAACCCGAAGGACGTGGCCACGTAACAGAAGGTTCCTCATGTTGTGACGAAACTGACCTTCAATTGATGTTGGCCAAAGGGATTTGATGATATCCTGATATGCATCCATCATACAGAGCAGTTCATGTCCGGCAGTGGAATCTACTAACTGATCAATCTTCTTGAGATGATAGCAATCCTTAGGGAAAACATTGTTCACATCTTGGAAATCAACACACATCCGCCACTTGTCTCCTGCCTTCGGCACAAGAACCACGTTTGAGAGCCACGTAGGGAAACTGATTCCCGAATGTGACCGGCTTTCAACGATTCACCCACCTGATGAGCAATGATGGCATATTTCTCGGGCCCAAAATGTCTCATGTTCTGCTTAATGGCTCGAGCATCAGGCTCAACGTTGAGATAATGTTCAACAATGTCTAAACTTACTCCCGTCAAGCCAACAGTACTCCAAGCAAACACGTCAGCGAGTTTGTTCAAGCATTCAATCACTTTTTCCTTCAACTCTGGATCTAACTAAGAACCCACTTTTGTTGTCTTATTCTGGTGGCCCAGCTCAATCGTGAGAAACTCTTCAACTTGAGCTATTCTCCTCGGCTCCTTCAACCTCCATGTTTCAACTCCTGAACGTAGCATTTCCTTAAGGAACTTTGGTTGACTCAAACCTGTCCGAACTCCCCACCTGCAGGGAATTTCATCATCAAATGATAGGTGGACGCCACAGCCTAAAATGCACTTAAGGCTGACCTGCCCAGAATTATGTTGTACAAGGAAGGAGCATCTACCACCAGAAAATTAATCATCTTTGTCTTTGTCCTTGGTTCCTCGCCTAAAGTAACTGGCAACGAAACCTATCCCCACCGGACTTATAACTTCTCCAGCAAATACATGTAGAGAAGTATTTACCATCTGCATTGGCATGCTTCCCAGTAACGTATTTAAGAAAAGCACATCGACCGAACTTCCAATATGAATAAAGATTCTTTGCACGTTATAGTTTGCTATTGTGACCGATATAACCAACGTATTAAAGAAAAGCACATCGGCCGAACTTCCGAAGGTGGTTAATGGTCCCTTTGGCGTGCTCTCCGGTGTGATTGACATAACATGCAACTGTCAAGCATAACTAGCCCCTTGCCGATTAGAGTCTCATCTTGAAAATCCTCCAGAAATCATATATATAGTTTCTCGGTTTGGAATGTTAATGGGGGCAAGCACGCCTACAGCTTGAACATCATTTTCCTCATGTCTTTGTCCTCTGACTGCCAATGGTACTGGTCTGGGCACTCCTCTCATTAGGCTCTTGCCTTCCCCAAGCTATGTTCGCTCCTCATCTTCGAAAATATCCTCCTTGGAAATGTCCTCCTCGACCCCTCTTCGTACCTCTCTGATTCATGGCCACCTCTCTTGGAGGTCTCATCGGGAGTGTGATATCCCCGAAATAATTAACTGCAATTTGGGCATTAATTATGTTTATATGATTAATTATGGTGATAATTAAGTTATGTGTTGAAATTTATTTATCTTGGTGAAATGCTTAGTCACATGGTAGGCGTGACCCGGTAGAGCATTTCAGGGTACATGTTATGCATGTTGGGGAATTGGGTGTTTTAATGGTTTAAATGTGATGGTTGGTAATTATTTGGTGAAACATGTATTTAATTGAGGTTTTGGTGCATTTTGGTAAAATGCTTTTAAAAATATCATGTTAGGATGTTTAATGCACCATGGTAATTGTGGGAATGCAATCTAATTAAAAACCCATTTAATACCCCAACCCCCACTATACCCACCACTTTATTAAATCCTCAATTCACACTCCCCAACCCTAACCCTTCTCCATTTGGCACAAAAGTGGGAGGGAAATCTTTGCAAAAATCTTATTTGTGAGATTTATTGTGAGATTTGGAGTCCCCAAAAGGTATGGATACCTCATTGTATTTTTATAATGTTTGGTTTAGTTTTGATATGGTTTTGTATGGTTTTGAAATTGGTTGTTTTAGGGTTGGTATTATTTTGGTTGGGTGTTGGATTTTTGGGTTGTTTAAGGTGTATTTTGAAGGTTTATGGTGATTTTTATGTTGTTGGGTTGAATGATTAAGTGTTGGTGTAGGTTGGGAAGAAAATGGTGTTCAAAAATGGTGTTTTTCGTGGTACAGGACTCGGCGATCGATCGCCCGTTTTTGGCGATCGATCGCGAGCCAACAGTGCGCGCCAGAAGCTATTGGCGATCGATCGCCACATTTAGGCGATCGATCGGTGAGGCTGGCGATCGATCGCCGAAGGAAGAAAAATTTGGTGTCGGGCAGTATGATCTCGCGATCGATCGGCCCCTCGCGGCGATCGATCGCGAGTCACAAAATATGGTGTTTTTGGTTATTTTTGTAGGATTTTTGGTATTGGACTATTATTGGGTTCTAATATTGATTTGTGTGAATGTGTAGAACCATCCCAAGTGGCAACACAGCCAAGGAAGTGAAGTCCTACCACATCCTACTTTTGGAAAGGTACGTAGAAGACGTACGGGCACCCAACGGTACATGTATCTATTATACTCATTGATTATGCATTGTGGATGCGAGTATATATGGAATTGTGCATTGTGGATGCAAATACATGTTGAGTTATGCATGATGATTGTATATGCATATAATGATTTGGTGCACATCCCATGAGTCATGGTTATCACCTTGATGATTTTAATGCTTGCCGCTATTTATTTGGTACTGCTAAATGTGAAGCGAGGGGTGGGAGTGCCGCATGTCGCATTGAAGCGTGGTTATCATATGAGGCGAGGAAAGAATATTTGCCGCTAAAATGTGAAGCGAGGGGTGGGAGTACCGCATGTCCATTGAAGCGAGGTTATTCTATGCCGCTTATATGTGAAGCGAGGGACATTAAAATACATTGTGATGAACAGACTAGGGATTGGTAATTGATGAATATGTAATGATGTTATGTCATGACATGTGTGAACCATTAAATAATCTATTGATTATACTCATGAGTTATGGTACAGGGACAACCAAAAAGGGAGCGTTTAAAATGCATGGGAAAAACATGAAGTGTTTTATTACGGTTTATGCATTTACGCCTTATATTCATATTGTGTTGAATATGGATTATTATATGCTCATGTTTTGGGGTTGTCCTTGTAGGTACATTTTGGCATGAAAAAGGGGCTAAGACGGGTTGAGGCGGTGAGCTCGTGAAGAACGCTTTTGATAGGAAGGACAGGATTATTTTTGTATAGTATCTACTCTAGGAGTAGTGTAAAGCTATAGGGGACAACATTCATTTGTTTAAGAATGTAATTAATCCATTGGATAGTCCTTAACTTGGCATGTAATTCTTAGGGCTCAAAGTCTCAACACGAATCTTTATACTCTGATAATGCATGTTAGCTCTATTTATGCCTTTAATCCGCACTTAAGGAACTAGGGTCCTTACATTAGTTGTATCAGAGCAGTGGTAAATTGTCGGCAGAGAACAGTAAGGTTTAGATCTGATTTGGGGATACAGTGGACTTTTTATGGGAACGGTTCTCATGCAAAGATTTCGTTGATTTCGGCAATCAAAATGTCTCAGTTGTTGGAACGTGGTCACGCGGGCTATCTCATATATGCCGTGGACGCGTCGGGGAAGAATAAAGAGTTGAGAGTTGAGGATGTACCAGTGGTAGTAGAGTTTGCTGATGTGTTCCCGGAGGAGATCCCAGGATTCCCACCGGCTAGAGAAGTCGAGTTTGGGATTGAGTTATTATCGGGGACATCCGCTATCTCTCGTGCACCTTACAGGATGGCACCGGCGGAGTTAAGGGAATTGAAGGAGCAGTTGCAGGAACTCCTTGACAAAGGATACATACGTCCTAGCGTATCGCCATGGGGCGCACCGGTTCTCTTTGTGACAAAGAAGGATGGTTCGATGCGGTTGTGCATCGATTACCGGCAACTGAATAAGGCCACAGTGAAGAACAAGTATCCTCTCCCAAGGATTGACGACTTGTTTGATCAGTTGCAAGGCACAAAGCTGTATAGCAAGATTGATTTAAGATCAGGGTATCACCAGATTCGGGTCAGAGAGAAGGATGTGCAGAAGACAACATTTCGGACTCGATATGGGCACTATGAGTTCCTAGTGATGCCGTTCGGTGTGGCGAACACCCAGCGGTCTTTATGAGCTTGATGAACGGAGTGTTTCAACCATATCTTGATCAGTTCGTCATTGTATATATTGACGACATACTCATCTACTCTCGGAGTGAGGAAGAGCATGTGAAACACTTGAGGACACTACTCCAGATTCTCAGAGATCACCAGTTGTATGCCAAGCTCAGCAAGTGTGAGTTTTGGTTGAGCAGTGTAGTATTTCTGGGGCATGTCATATCTAGCAGTGGGATATCAGTGGACCCCAGGAAGATTGAGGCTGTGATGGAGTGGGCTGCACCCACCCGAGATACGGAGCTTCCTTGGTTTGGCCGGTTATTATCGACGCTTCGTCGAGGGATTTTCAAAGATCGCCAAGCCGTTGACACAGTTGACCCAGAAGGGAGTACAATTCTTTTGGTCAGAAGCTTGTGAGGAGAGCTTCCAGGAGTTGAAACACGGTTGACGACGGCGCCTGTGTTGGTGATTCCTACGGAGAACACTAGGTTTGTCCTTTATACTGATGCATCACTTCAGGGCCTTGGATGTGTATTAATGCAAGATAAGCATGTGGTAGCTTATGCATCGAGGCAGTTGAAGCCGCATGAGACTAGATACCCAGTCCATGACTTGGAATTGGCGGCTATCATCTTCGCCCTGAAGATTTGGAGGCATTATTTGTATGGTACGTCGTTTACCATTTACACGGACCATAAGAGCCTGAAGTTCTTATTCACTCAGGCAGAGCTGAACATGAGGCAAAGAAGATGGATGGACTTACTCAAGGACTATGATTGTGAGATTGAATACCATCCTGGAAAAGCTAACTTGACAGCAGACGCCTTGAGCCAGAAAGTGAGGAGTACTGCTGAGGACGTCATCCATTTGTCAGCCATGATGACTTCCTATTGCCATCTGGGCTATGATTTTGACATAGATACATCACCTGTGTATGTATCGACCTTGTTAGCTGAGCCAGATATCTATGAGAATATCAGGAGAGCTCAGAAGTCAGATGATGAGATTCAGAGATGGTTATCATTATTGCATCTTGGTCAGCCATCGAAGTTCAGAGTGGCCGAGGACGGATCCTTGAGATTGGGTAACCGTTGGGTGGTTCCGAGTACGCCAGAGTTGCGTAGATGGATCTTGGAGCGAGCTCATAGTAGCAGACTTAGTATCCACCCAGGCGGGAAGAAGATGTATAAGGATCTACGTGACCGGTTTTGGTGGAAAAGAATGAAGTGTGATGTCGTCGCTTTTGTTAAGATGTGCTTGATCTGCCAGCAGGTAAAGGCAGAGAGGCAGAGAGCTGGCCTAGTTGAAAAGTGATAGGGTTGAATATTACGCGTTTTTATGCTATGATATGTATATGTTTTCGTGTTGATTCTTGGATAATTTTATGGTTTATGGTATATATTTCTCTATTTCAGGAATCAATGTTGAAATTCATAAAAGGGGAAGAAATCAAGCTAAAATGATGAAAAAATGAATAAAGTTGAAGAAAAGAGGAAGAAACCAGAATCTAAGACACATGTTGCTCCTTTATCCACAAATTACAATATGTGCGAGCCATGTTTTGGAAATGTGGTCCATATAAAAGTTGTAGAACTTTCTCTTATCTTCGCGTGGACAGCTGATTCATCAAATTCGGAGTTTGTATGAGAAAGTTACGGCCAAAATACGAAACTCGCCAGAAGCTGAAAAAGGCGAAGAAACTTACTGTGATTTCCGATCGATCGAGCAAGCTTTTCCGATCGATCGAGAAAGGCTGAAAATTGAGCGAAAATCTTACTGGAAGGCTCGATCGATCGGCTCTTCTGTTCGGATCGATCGGGACGAGCAGTTTTCATTAAAATACCTTCCTTGTAGAGTTTGGATGCAATAGGGAAGTCCATAATTCTTTCCCCTATATATTATACACAAAATCACAACCCATATCAGATTTTAACCTAGGAAAAGCCTCCACACCTCCATACCCATTCACCATCCAAACCACACACCATCTTCTTCCTCCAATCCATCTCACGTCCACCATAACCTCCACCTTTCTTCCATATATCATACACCCATTCACCATCCAAACCTCTATTTCCTTCACTCCTCTCACACGTCCACCTTTTCTTCCCCATCATCAACCTCCATCCTTCCATCACCATCATCCATCATCACCACTTCACCCTAGGAATTGGAACAACCCAACAAGGCGATAAAAAGAGACGATCGAGAAGGAAGCAAGAGAAGGAGCGAAGATCTACAACCGGAGTCGACGCTGGGAGTTTTTCTTTGTCTTTAAATTCTTAGTTTTGTTGTGTTTTGATTTATTATGAGGAACTAATTTTATTTATCGAGGCTAGGCGAACCTTTGTTATGAACCTTCGATTTGATGATTTAATGATTGAATTCTTATAGTTCTTTGCGTATGTTTTATGTTCTTCATGCTTTTAGAGGATTGATTACCTTTGAATGATTTTAGTATCATAATTGAGATCGAGAGATGATTTTATGATACGGAATTAATAATTCATACCATGGATTTAAGACCGAGATCGAGAGATGACGTCAAATACATGCGTGATAGCCATAGATTTTTATAATTGAAAGCTAGGAGTTTTCATGGATCTTATGCAACATTGAATTGTTAAATAAGTGAACGAGAGTTACTTACTGCAATTTGGTGTTAGGTTTAATATAGCTCGAGAGAGTGTATTAGATAAATTGGGAGAACTCGTCACCTTAGAAATATTTGAATATTCAATCGAGAATTGTAGGGAATTACATTGGTGAGCCAAAGTCTCGATAATCTTATCTTGTGGATTTTTCTCGTTTACTTTTATTGACTTGGTTGGATTAGAGTAGTTTAATTTAGTTTAGTTTAATTATCAATTTATTATCGTAGGTTAAATATAGTTAAAAGATATCTTATTTGGTACTTACTTGTTAGTCTCTGTGGGTTCGACAATCCGTATCTTCCTATCTATACTAAAACTTGACACCGTGCACTTGCAGTCTAAAATCGCTAGATTGGAAATAATTGTTTAAAATAAAAGCGATCAAGTATTTGGCGACGTTGCCGGGGACTAACTTTAGTAATATCATACTAGGTTCTTTGACTGTAATTTAACCATTTTTGTTTATTTATTTCGAAAAAAAAAAAGTTTATATATTTATTTTGTTTTTGTTTTGTTTGTCTTGTGAGGTACTTGGAGATGCTACATCAACAAGCCTTCACAAGCTTTGCCCAACAACGTTTCGAGCCGTTCTACGCTGTTTGGGAGAGATTCAATGAATTGGCCAACACATTCCGGTATCACAACTTTTCGAACTATACTCTCCTGTAATATTTCTTCAAAGGGTTGGATTCACAGACACGAGAATGGGTATTGAGCGGAGCACTGGCAACTGGGAGTCCCCTGGTTGATAGAGATGAGAACAGTGTGTTACACCTGTTCAATGATATGGCGGACTTCGATCTTCACTGGCATTGTGATCCTTCACTACAAGGTTGGAGTCACCAATACCCACCGGAGCCTCGCTACCCTATTGATACGCCACAACCATTTGAACATCTCGAAGAGAGGAGAGATAGTTCTGCAGATGTCACAACTCAGTTAAAGGATACCTTAGTAAGATTCTTGGCATCAACCGAGAACAGTTTGGAGTGCCAAACCAACTCAATGCGTCACCTGGAGCAGCAAATGGCGGTCCTCATCGAAACAATTTCAATTAGTTGCCAAGAGGAAGAGATGAGGGCTACAAATCAAGAGGCGACGAATCGAGTTTGGTTATATGATGACGATCACTCAACCAACCAAGTTTGGGGGAGTGATCCTACTAGTGTGGAAGAGTCGAGGGAACTTGAGCCTCTTCAAGAGATTGAGACTACTTCAGAGATGTCATCCGAGGAGTTCCCATGTGAAGATGAGTTGAGTGTGATGTTGAAGAAGGAAGAGACGTTCGAAGATTCTGATTTCAGCCCATCGATGGAGACATGTTCTATGCCATATGTGGATTCATATTCTCCGTCGATGCCAACTTCACCGCACTACATCCTCCATATGAAGCCAAGTCAAGAATCATTCTCCCATGCATGCCATTTAAAGACGAATGTTGTTGGAGCGACGATCGTACACTGCTACAATCTTGCCAATCTTGAGGGCATACTGAATGAAGACCCATTAGTGGTATCATACGATATTTACTATGGGCGGCAGCCGCTCTTTGATGGTTGCTTCTGATGGTCAAGCCGAAGACTAGAAATCAGCGCTTCTTGGGAGGCAACCCAAGCGTATCCTTTTGTTATTTAGTTTTCTTTTACTTTTTCAGTTTTTGCATTTTAGTTTTGTTTATCTCTCAAGTCGACTAGTTTACCATTTGCATTCTTTTCTTGCTAGGTACTTAGTTGGAGCGATGAACCCCTACAACAGTGGAGCTTTCACAAGCAAATCTTCCTCAACCCTCATGCAAGCGTCTTGATCAGGGGAGTTCACTTTTTCCCTTTTGATTCTTTTAAACATTGAGGGCAATGTTTGATTTAAGTTTGGGGGAGTGGCTTGCATGTTTTACTTGTTTTATCCACATGTTGTGTGCTTAATTGACACTTGAATCGTCCGATTATTATGAGTTACAAAATTATTTTTTTATGAGTTCAAACTTGAGAAAAGAATGAATTATAGTAGTGACTTCTCAATGAGGATTTTGATCTCACTATGCATATGAACTTGATTTGTGATTGGACTTGTACATGAATATCCTAATCTGAGTTAGCATGTCAAGATTGAGGAATATATTGAGCACAATGAGTCATGATCTTGTGGAGTGCATGTTGAATAGTGATAATTGTTGTGAACTTAATGATTTGTCTTGAGCATCATAGAGTTATCCTAGAACTTTTTGATGATGACACTTTGAGGCGAAATTTTATAGTTACAAACTTGACTTGGAAATGATCTAGGCGATCTTTGAAACGTTTGAGCCTTTCAAGCTTACCATGATTCATATCAATCCCTAGTGTCCCATTTGAGCTTTATTGAAAAAAGAATGGTATATGCATTGCATATAATTAGACCCATTCGACATTCTTGGCAAACTCATTATACTTACCCATATTTGAACCTAAATGAAAAAAGTTATCCTTACCCTAAGGGAGTATAATGAATATCATTCGATGCACTTGAATTGTTATATCTTGATGAGCTTATTGAAAAAAAATGATGAATGAGAAAAGAAAAAGATAGATAAAAAGCCTTGAGAAAAAGATTGACTAAATAAGACCCAAAGTGGCCAAGGCTATAAAAGAAAAAGAAGAGAAGCTCGATGTGTGCGAAAAATTTGAATTGTAAATAATTATACTCTCTTCTTTGCGCTTATCCTATCTTTTCTTTGAAGCCAACACCAAAGGCCTTACATTACAAGCTTAAAAAGTCCTTTTGATCCAAGTCTAGGGAGTAACTATCATTAATGGAGAAGTTGTTTGAAAATAGGCTTATGGGGTGCTTGATGATAATCTCGACTTTGAGTTGATTAACATGATTTGATCTTGAATATGTGCATGAAACTTGAGACTGACTATATCACACACACACGTTCCGATTTTGAGATATGTTGCTTGAATTATGAGAAAACATGTCTTGTCAACTTTTGTATATGTGCATGAGATTTCTGAGAATAAAATAAGTCATGAAATAATTGTTTCAAGTATCAAGAATGAACTCTACCTTGTGATTTTAATGCTTAATCGAGGACGATTAAGTGATAAGTTTGGGGGAGTTGATAGGGTTGAATATTACGCGTTTTTATGCTATGATATGTATATGTTTTCGCGTTGATTCTTGGATAATTTTATGGTTTATGGTATATATTTCTCTATTTCAGGAATCAATGTTGAAATTCATAAAAGGGGAAGAAATCAAGCTAAAATGATGAAAAAATGAATAAAGTTGAAGAAAAGAGGAAGAAACCAGAATCCAAGACACATGTTGCTCCTTCTCCACAAATTACAATATGTGTGAGCCATGTTTTGGAAATGTGGTCCATATAAAAGTTGTAGAACTTTCTCTTATCTTCGCGTGGACAGCTGATTCATCAAATTCGGAGTTTGTATGAGAAAGTTACGGCCAAAATACGAAACTCGCCAGAAGCTGAAAAAGGCAAAGAAACTTACTGTGATTTCCGATCGATCGAGCAAGCTTTTCCGATCGATCGAGAAAGGCTGAAAATTGAGCGAAAATCTTACTGGAAGGCTCGATCGATCGGCTCTTCTGTTCGGATCGATCGGGACGAGCAGTTTTCATTAAAATACCTTCCTTGTAGAGTTTGGATGCAATAGGGAAGTCCATAATTCTTTCCCCTATATATTATACACAAAATCACAACCCATATCAGATTTTAACCTAGGAAAAGCCTCCACACCTCCATACCCATTCACCATCCAAACCACACACCATCTTCTTCCTCCAATCCATCTCACGTCCACCATAACCTCCACCTTTCTTCCATATATCATACACCCATTCACCATCCAAACCTCTATTTCCTTCACTCCTCTCACACGTCCACCTTTTCTTCCCCATCATCAACCTCCATCCTTCCATCACCATCATCCATCATCACCACTTCACCCTAGGAATTGGAACAACCCAACAAGGCGATAAAAAGAGACGATCGAGAAGGAAGCAAGAGAAGGAGCGAAGATCTACAACCGGAGTCGACGCTGGGAGTTTTTCTTTGTCTTTAAATTCTTAGTTTTGTTGTGTTTTGATTTATTATGAGGAACTAATTTTATTTATCGAGGCTAGGCGAACCTTTGTTATGAACCTTCGATTTGATGATTTAATGATTGAATTCTTATAGTTCTTTGCGTATGTTTTATGTTCTTCATGCTTTTAGAGGATTGATTACCTTTGAATGATTTTAGTATCATAATTGAGATCGAGAGATGATTTTATGATACGCAATTAATAATTCATACCATGGATTTAAGACCGAGATCGAGAGATGACGTCAAATACATGCGTGATAGCCATAGATTTTTATAATTGAAAGCTAGGAGTTTTCATGGATCTTATGCAACATTGAATTGTTAAATAAGTGAACGAGAGTTACTTACTGCAATTTGGTGTTAGGTTTAATATAGCTCGAGAGAGTGTATTAGATAAATTGGGAGAACTCGTCACCTTAGAAATATTTGAATATTCAATCGAGAATTGTAGGGAATTACATTGGTGAGCCAAAGTCTCGATAATCTTATCTTGTGGATTTTTCTCGTTTACTTTTATTGACTTGGTTGGATTAGAGTAGTTTAATTTAGTTTAGTTTAATTATCAATTTATTATCGTAGGTTAAATATAGTTAAAAGATATCTTATTTGGTACTTACTTGTTAGTCTCTGTGGGTTCGACAATCCGTATCTTCCTATCTATACTAAAACTTGACACCGTGCACTTGCGGTCTAAAATCGCTAGATTGGAAATAATTGTTTAAAATAAAAGCGATCAAAAAGCTTGGAGATACCAAAGTGGAAGTGGGAACACATTTCCATGGACTTCGTGACTCACTTGCCGAGGAGTGCCTCGGGTTTTGATGCCATTTGGGTGATTGTGGACAGATTGACCAAAGTGGCTCACTTCATTCCTTATAGCATGACCTTCACCTATTTGAGGATGGTTCAGTTGTATATTCGAGATGTGGTAAGATTACACGAGATCCCCATTTCCATAGTGTCGGATCAAGATCCACGATTCACATCTCATTTTTGGGAGGGTCTTCAGTCTGCTTTGGGGACTGAAGTTAGGTTGAGCACTGCTTATCATCCTCACACGGATGGCCAGACCGAGCGTACTATCCAAATGCTCGAGGATATGTTGAGGGCTTGCGTATTGGAGTTCGATATTTCATGGCAGGACTCAGTGGCATTGGTAGAGTTTTCTTATAATAATAGCTACCAGGTAAGCATTCAGATGGCTCCTTTTGAGGCCCTTTATGGCAGACGATGTAGATCACCCTTGTGCTGGGATGACTTGGATCGTAAATCGGTCGGAGGACCGGAACTGGTTCGGGAAATGGAAGAGAAGATAAAGGTGATAAGGCAGAAAATGAAAGCAGCCCAGGACAGATAGGCAGCTTATGCGAATAAACGGCGGAGACCATTAGAATTTCAGTTGGGAGATAAGGTCTTTTTGAAGATCTCACCTTTCAGAGGTGTGGTGCGATTTGGGATGCACGGGAAGCTGTCTCCGAGGTATGTTGGACCGTACGAGATTTTGCAGCGCATTGGCACCTTAGCTTCCCGACTGGCTTTGCCACCTTCTTTGTCTGGTATACACGATGTGTTCCATGTGTCTATGTTCTGGATATGTGAGCCGGATCCGTCGCATGTATTGCAGCCTTCCGAGGTTCAGTTAGAATCCGATGTATCTTATGTGGAACGGCCTGTTAGAATTCTGGATCGAGCGGACCACAGACTTCGGAACAATGTGATACCTATGATCAAGGTTCAGTGGGATCGCAGGGGTGTCGAGGAGGCTACGTGGGAGACGGTGCGGCATATGGTGCAGCACTACCCGGAACTGTTTTCTGGTATGTTATTTATGTTTAGTTTCTTTTTGGGGTAAGTGCATGCGATTTCGAGGATGAAATCTTATAAGTAGGGGAGTATTGTGATATCCCCGAAATAATTAATTGCAATTTGGGCATTAATTATGTTTATATGATTAATTATGGTGATAATTAAGTTATGTGTTGAAATTTATTTATCTTGGTTAAATGCTTAGTCACATGGTAGGCGTGACCCGGTAGAGCATTTTAGGTTACATGTTATGCATGTTGGGGAATTGGGTATTTTAATGGTTTAAATGTGATGGTTGGTAATTATTTGGTGAAACATGTATTTAATTGAGGTTTTGGTGCATTTTGATAAAATGCTTTTAAAAATATCATGTTAGGATGTTTAATGCACCATGGTAATTGTGGGAATGCAATCTAATTAAAAACCCATTTAATACCCCAACCCCCACTATACCCACCACTTTATTAAATCCTCAATTCACTCTCCCCAACCCTAACCCTTCTCCATTTTCGTTTTTGGCACAAAAGTGGGAGGGAAATCTTTGCAAAAATCTTATTTGTGAGATTTATTGTGAGATTTGGAGTCCCCAAACGGTATGGATACCTCATTGGTATTTTTATAATGTTTGGTTTAGTTTTGATATGGTTTTGTATGGTTTTGAAATGGGTTGTTTTGGGGTTGGTATTATTTTGGTTGGGTGTTGGATTTTTGGGTTGTAAGGTGTATTTTGAAGGTTTATGATGATTTTTATGTTGTTGGGTTGAATGTTTTAAGTGTTGGTGTAGATTGGGAAGAAAATGGTGTTCAAAAATGGTTTTTTCGTGGTACAGGACTCGGCGATCGATCGCCCGTTTATGGCGATCGATCGCGAGCCAACAGTGCGCGCCAGAAGCTATTGGCGATCGATCGCCACATTTGGGCGATCGATCGGTGAGGCTGGCGATCGATCGCCGAAGGAAGAAAAATTTGGTGTCGGGCAGTATGATCTCGCGATCGATCGGCCCCTCGCGGCGATCGATCGCGAGTCACAAAATATGATGTTTTTGGTTATTTTTGTAGGATTTTTGGTATTGGACTATTATTGGGTTCTAATATTGATTTGCGTGAATGTGTAGAACCATCCCAGGTGGCAGCACAGCCAAGGAAGTGAAGTCCTACCACATCCTACTTTTGGAAAGGTACGTAGAAGACGTACGGGCACCCAACGGTACATGTATCTATTATACTCATTGATTATGCATTGTGGATGCGAGTATATATGGAATTGTGCATTGTGGATGCAAATACATGTTGAGTTATGCATGATGATTGTATATGCATATAATGATTTGGTGCACATCCCATGAGTCATGGTTACCACCTTGATGATTTTAATGCTTGCCGCTATTTATTTGGTGCCGCTAAATGTGAAGCGAGGGGTGGGAGTGCCGCATGTCGCATTGAAGCGTGGTTATCATATGAGGCGAGGAAAGAATATTTGCCGCTAAAATGTGAAGCGAGGGGTGGGAGTACCGCATGTCCATTGAAGCGAGGTTATTCTATGTCGCTTATATGTGAAGCGAGGGGCATTAAAATACATTGTGATGAACAGACTAGGGATTGGTAATTGATGAATATGGAATGGTGTTATGTCATGACACGTGTGAACCATTAAATAATCTATTGATTATACTCATGAGTTATGGTACAGGAACAACCAAAAAGGGAGCGTTTAAAATGCATTGGAAAACAGGAAGTGTTTTATTACGGTTTATGCATTTACGCCTTATATTCATATTGTGTTGAATATGGATTATTATATGATCATGTTTTGGGGGTTCTCCTTGTGGGTACATTTTGGCATGAAAAAGGGGCTAAGGCGGGTTGAGGCGGTGAGCTCGTGAAGAACGCTTTTGATAGGAAGGACATGATTATTTTTGTATAGTATCTACTCTAGGAGTAGTGTAAAGCTATATGGGACAACATTCATTTGTTTAAGAATGTAATTAATACATTGGATAGTCCTTAACTTGGCATGTAATTCTTAGGGCTCAAAGTCTCAACACGAATCTTTATACTCTGATAATGCATGTTAGCTCTATTTATGCCTTTAATCCGCACTTAAGGAACTAGGGTCCTTGCAGGGAGATACTGCTCGAAGCTCATTTTCGGTTGTTCAAGATGTTTATCTTTTCGGTTTGGCTCACCTCCAGATTTTATGTCTTTGTTTTGCTTCAATTTATGGGCCTCTTCCAAGTTGATATATTTAGAATCCCTTCCTAACAACTCATCATAACCAGACGGCGTTTTTTGGCCAATGACCTAAACTAATCTCCTTCTCGCAGTCCTTGAGTAAAGGCACTTACGAGTATCTCTGATGTGACATGAGGAACGTCGAGGCAAGCTTTATTGAACCTTTTTAGAAAGACCCGAAGCAACTCTTTCTCCAATTGTTTAAGACCGAACATGCTGAGAGTTGTTCTTTTGCAACTCTTGTTGAACGCAAATTGATATAAGAACAACGAGCTAAATTTTGGGAATGTATCTATGATCACTGGAGGTAATTGATTGAATCAGGATTGAGCTGCTCCTGCTAGTGTGATGTCCGGGGATTTATGGCGTTAATCCCGGTGTGGTATTAATCCTTGATGGATTCTTAATTGTGGCAATTAGGAATTAATTGCGGTTTTGTGTCTCCGAGGTTGTTAAATCGGGCATTTGGGATCGTCGGATCCAAAGATTTGAGATTTGTATTCTCATTATGGTGGAAAACCTTTGAGTTGGGTTTTTAGTGGGACTTGGTGTCCGGGGTGCCTTATGTTGGGGCCAGTCTGGGGATTTGCTGTTGGAGAGAGAGTTTTTAAAAACATAATTTTTAATGAATCATGATGTATTGGTGAAGGTACTGGTATTTTGGGGCATTTTTGCTATATATACCAGTTGGACTCGGGATTCCGTCATTTGGAATCCATTTCTCTCCTCTCCTCTCCCTCTCACGCCTCTCTCACCCCAAACCCCTCCCCTTTTTTCCTTTGATGAGCAAATCGACGGAGGCTCATCCTAGGAGCCGGATTTCTCGAAGATAATAAGGTATTATTCATCCCCTCGCATTTATCTTCGTTTTGATAGTGGTTTTGTGGTGTTTGGGAAGGTTTTGTGTTGGATTTAAAGAAATGGGTTTTTAAAGAATTTTGGGTTGGTTGGTTTGAGGAGTTTTTATGGTGTTTATTTTGAGGTTTAATGTTGTAAGGGGTGTGAGGATTGTTGTTGGGCAAAATTTTGCAAGAAAAACGCCATTTTTGGCTTTTACAGGTCGAGGCGATCGATCCCTAGGGCAGGGCGATCGATCGCCGCGACGTTGTTGGAAATTTCAGGAAGATGAACAGTGAGGCGATCGATCGCCTCAAATGAAGCGATCGATCGCCATGAGCAGTGGCCATTTACGCTAAGAGGCGACCGATCGCCTGAAAAGGAGCGATCGATCGCCTGTTCCTGTTTTCGCGAGGCGATCGATCGCCTGAAATCATGCGATCGATCGCCAATGCCTTATTTTGGGGAATTATTTCGTGTTGAGTTTTCGATGCATGCTTCGCCCGGGGCCTTGTAAAATGGTTAATCGTCGTGGATGACGATATATTTGGGGTTTGTGAACGTGCTTGGGCACGTGATTGCATGCTTGAGATTAATTGTGGATTATTATCGTGTTTAGCATATAATTCATCGGTCACAGGACCAAGGCAAGGTTTGGACTTGAACTACGGAATTATAAGGTACGTATGACGTACGAGCATAGCCCTTTAATACAATTGCAATTGTTGAGTGCTTGGTACACTGTATTGCAATGAATGTGTGTGGAAATGCATGACACATGGTATTAGCAATAAACGGATATTGAAATACATGGTTTATGGTACTTGCTTCAAATGTCTATGTATGCATTGAGAATTGCATGGTGCCGCTTTTGAGCGAGCAATGATTGGGATGTTGTCGCCTGTGAGCAAACATCGATTATGACGCCGCTGCTGTTGAGTATGCGTGGAAATGGAACGCCGCTATTGTAGAGCGAGCTATGAAATAAAACTATGGAACCATAAGAGAGATATATGGGGAATTTGTAATCATTGTTTAATGATTTTGATAGTATCGATTTTGGTACCGGTATATGGCTAATGAATTTGTTAATCAACGTAATGATTAACTGGCATTTGGGAATTTGATGGTTTCAGTGTTTTGAGAACAAGGACAGTACAGGAAACCCCGGATGAGGATGATACCATCCAGGGAGTATATTTTGTATTTCATAGCATTTACATTTATGTAAATTATGAATTGTATTGTTGTGGCTATTGGATTTGGGATATTGGTATGCTCACCCCGTATGGGGACTGTCTCTGTTGGGGCAGGTGGTACAGGTGTAGCAGCAGTTTTGGAGTTGAGCTCGGGCTGTTGATTGAAGTACTTCCAGGATTGAGGTACCAGAGCTGGATGGATAGGCGCTCAGATCCAGAGTCGAGATCGAGTTGCGCTTGAGAGGTGCTTCCAGGATCGAAGCACCAGTAACGGTATCCAGTAGAGTGTTTTATACATTAGATACACGCTTATTCATTGGGTGCTCTTATGTGAGTACATATTACGTGTATATGGAATGTATAAACGGGCTACGGCTCTTTTCTGTTCATTTATGGTTTGCACGCAATTAGATATGGAATTGTTAAATGAACTAAGAGTATGTTAGTGTATTATGAGGGTGCATGTTATATGAATAATCTTGGTTGGGGAATTTGAATATTATGTGGATTAAATGCAAGAAATTTTCTGGATAACATATGGTGTTGCACTTGCATATGGTTTTTCCCCCTGATAGTATGATTTTATGCACTAATGGTATGGCTTAATACACTAATAACGGGTTAAGGGCACGGGGGTCCTTACAGCTAGGGTAGTCAGAAATACCCTGCATTTCACCCCATCCGTGAGTTAATGAAGGAGTGAAGCTTTATCGAATCGTGAAAAGTATTCCTTGGGATCTTCGCTGCCATCATAATTTTCCATATTTAAGGTTTGGAAATTGGATGGTAAAGGAACTTCGAGAACCTCGGGTGAAAATGGTGTCCTCCTCCTGACCGAATATATCCGATCTTCCATATTGTTGCGCATCTGCTGCAGATCATCCTTTATATCCTACGTATGATGGTGCATGGTTTTGTTACTTTTCTCTCCGATATAGCTGGAGAGATCTTCGACCTCTTTAGTCTCCTCTCTTTGGTCTTTGAAGAGGCCAGACCTTCTTCTTTACTTGTTCTCCTTTCTGGGGTGAGACCATAAATTGCTTCATGACATCTCTCACGATTTTCGTAATAACCTCAGTAAATTGTTCCAGTGGTACTCCCATGTAGGGATGGCAACGGGGCGGGTTTTGGACGGGTTTGGCCAATCTCAGGACCCGCCCCGCTACACATTAAACCCAAACCCACCCGCACTGCCTAGACCAACGAACCCGGCGGGTTTACCCGCCCTGCACAAAAATTTTGAAAACTAGCTAGAAATCAATTTTGAAATACAAAAATTGAGTTTTGTGATTGAATTTTATGTTTTTCTAGTAAATATTTATAATAAGCATTGAAAACTATCTTTGAGCTACCAAATATTTATTAATTTGCTCTTATTCCCTTCAAAATATCCAACTTCTTTAACATGAACACATGAGTTTTGATATAAAATTAAATAATGACATTTTATTGTTCAATCAAAGAAGTGAAATGTATATTCAATATTAAATTTTTTTAAAAGAAATTAAAAATGTATAGAGGGACGGGTTCAATACGGGTCCGCCCTATTCCCATCCCTACTCCCATGGTAGGAAATACCTGAGGATCAGTCTGAGGAGGATTGTTATGCGATGATTCTACATTCTCCTCATCTGCTTCACATGATGGAGGGATTTGGGACATACCCCATTAAACTATGTCATCGACCCTTGCTTCTTGCCATTTTTTTTCTCTTGTTGTAAAACGCTTTCCTGCTTCAACGTCTTAACTCGATTTTCCCACAAACAATGACAATGATGTGATCTGTTATTTTTTTTGTGCGATAAAGTAAGTGTTGCAGAAAATTAATAGAAGACACCTCAATTTTTTATGTGGAAAACCTTCAAAACGAAGGAAAAACTACGAGAACTAGTCCAATATAATTTTTCACTATGAACTTTGATTTGTTACAGGAGTTTGACACGATATTGGAAAATAAAAAGAAAGACTTTAAGCAAAACATAAGAATAAAAGACCGAACAAATAGTGTGTTGTATTTCTCTTCGGTATTTTCTCTTGCCTAGAAAGTCAAACCATTTGCAATGGAACCATCAACTTGTATTTATATTGTTGAACTTGGTAGTTAACACGTTTTAAATCTGGAATACAATCTCCTCCGATCGTGGTGTTATTGGCTCAACGCTTGTTCGAGAAATCCGTTCTCCATCATCGCACGTTCATCTGTACCGGTTGATTTGTTAATTATGTCCGGGTCTTTCGCTATATTTTGACCAGTAGGCTGAACAGGTATTGACAATCTTCGGATAGCCTGCGTTCGGAGCTCTCTGCTCGGGGTATTATCATTACGACCCATCATATATAATCGATATAGTGGCATCAACAAACCTACTATACTCTATCGTCGTATCATTATTATGACCATCATATATAATCGATATAGTGGCAACAACAAGCCTAGTATTCATCATCATTGCAACTAATTGTATATAATCAATATAGTGACAACAACAAACATGTTATATCGCATCGTCGCTCTCCTATTCATGTGACACAATCAACAATAATGATAACAAGTCGCCCATTCCAACGACCCTAAACATCGTCATTCATTTCCAACCTTCGATATATCATAATTTAACAATGATATGAATATCAAAACGTGCTAGTTTATACGTCAACATGTATATGTGGGAGTCAATAAAATAGTAATTACATCTAGTCTTGTTTTCACGAAGCTTTCGAACTAATCTATATAAAATTAGCGAATGTCCATATCCATATCAGGCTAAATCACATACATTAATAATTTGTTTCGACCACCAATTCGTTCATCATTCAATAGGAATTCCCCACAATAATTTTCTTAATTTGCCGACTTCAATTATCATCATCGAAATTACCAAATCCTATTAATATATAATTGCAAGGATAATTCCAACAATTAATAAACAACAATTGCAGTTATATTTTGTCTTTTGATTTGTGCCGATAACAATATTTTATCAAACATGATAACCTTTCAGTAGAAATTCGATATACTGTTACATTCGAGATTTACAGATAATCAATAATACATCATTTTCAATCAACTCTGATACCTCGAGGACTCCGAATATATATTCGGTTTAATCGTTACGATATTTGGTTATCAAAAAATCAGGAATTCAAGCTCATGCTTCTATTTTTCTTTTGTTTTTCTCGTTTCTGTAAATTTTTCGTGCAACACAAATGAATCACAATCTGATATACAATATTATTTATATCAAACTTGCAAAATTGTACACGCACACCAACACATGTCACCTCTTACGGGACCATTTCGGTATACTTACACATATATTTAGCCAAAATTTTCAATATAAAAGTTGTAGATCTTTCTTTATCTTTGTGGAGTGTAAAAAAATGTTATTCCCATAATACTAAACTATATTTCAATAAATGATTTATTCGGGTTACACCATTTATCGGCGAGCTTCCTTCAGGAATGGCAACGTGGCGGGTATGTGACGGGTTTGGCCAATCCCAAAACCCGCATCGTTACACATAAAACCCAGACCCATCCCGCCTAGACCCGCGAACCAGGCGGGTTTACCCGCCCCGCCCTGGTTCCAGATTTTTTTTATTTTTTATTTTTAAAAAAAAAAAATTTAGTTAGAAATCAATTTTAAAACACAAAAGTTGAGTTTTGTGTTTAAATTTCATGTTTTCTCTAGTAAATATTTATAATAAACATTGTAAAACTATCTTAAGCTACTAAATATTTATTAATTTGCTAGTATTTCCTTTAAAATGTCCAACTTCTTTAACATGAACACATGAATTTTGATATAAAATTAAATAATGATACTTTATTGTTCAATCAAAGAAGTAAAATGTATAATCAATATCAAATTTTTTTTTTTAAAAATAAAAATGTTTAGCGGGGCGGGTTCGGCCAATCCCAGGACCCGCCCCGCCCCGCTTCCAACCCTGTTGAAGCGGGTCCAGACCCGCCCGACGGGGCGGGTTCAATGTGGGTCCGCATTTGGACCCGTCTCATTGCCATCCCTATCCTTCACTACTTAATTTTATAAAATTAAGTGTCGCTTATTAATTTAAAAGATTCGTAGTGGGTGTTTGCAAATGCTTTTGCAAACTGCTTATCAGCTTTTCAGATAAAAAAATAGAATTTGAGTGTTTTATTGCCTTGCTTCTGCTATTACTTTTCTAAAAATATGCAGAAAAAAACAGAAGTTGAGAAGCAGGTCATGACATATTTTTGACTGCTTTAAGTTGTTTTGTGGCAATTTTGTAATTAATTTAAGTTTATTAAACTGTTTTTTCATTTAAATAGCAAACACTCAATGTTTTTGCTTAAAATCAAGTTTTCCAACTTTAAGCAAAAACAACATAGAAGTGCTTTGAATAATCAATTGCAAACACACCTTTAGTATGTTTCGAGCCTAGTCTCATGTTACACTCAAATTCTTATCATTCTCACCCTGGCTCACCTCTAGTATATTTTTATTTCTTTTAACCGCAATCAAAATTCATGTTTACATCATAATTATCAATTATAATTTTATAATATTTTCTCGGGGTAGTTTTTACAATAAATTCAAATTCCATTCAAACAAATACATCCCTAAAATTAATTTTGTTTATTATTTGATCCAAACCTTCTATGATTCACAATGATCCAATAGAACTCATCATTTCAATAGAATCCTAAATAACAAAAATCGAAGGGGACAAAGTATTTTTCAAACTAATGCTTTGTTTCTCTGAATTTACTTTTAATTTAATAGATAGGCTCTTCCTCTTCCAATCGGAACTGTAAACTAAATACTGTATCCGTTTCACACACCCCAATCCAACATTTTATAATTCTTATTAATATCTCAATTAATAATATGGATGTCTTACTAATTTACTTACTCATTAATATGTATTTATTGCAATAATAAATATTAAAAACAATAATAGATATTCATGAAGTTTGCATTTAAAGTATAGGCAGCACTCATACCCATTTAAATTTACGCGCTTTTGCAACCCTTGTGAGCAAATACGTTTATTATTTTAATACCACTTTAATATAAATATGTGAATAATATAACAAATTGGGAGCCAACCTTGTAAATGCTTTTACATAATCCAACATTTTCTATTTACTTTATTATAAATGGATCAAACGCTTTCCGCTTTGCCAAAAATTATAACTAGTGTAAATGGTGTAGCTCGAATATTTAAGTGTATAGCAGACCAAGTGTCACGCTTCGACTGCTCTCCAAATAGAGACAATATTTTGTACTCCAACAATCTCTCTCCCAATAGTTGCATTACCTTGCAATTTATGGGAATTGAACACGTGATCTTGACTTTTATACCAATTTAGGATCAAGTCAAAAGCATAGCTAGTGGTAACAGTGCAACTCTAATCTTTAAACCGCAAAGCAACCCAAGTGTCACGCTTCGATCGCTCTCCAATGAAGAATAATTATTGTACTTTAACAATCTCCCTCCCAATAATTTTACTACTTTGCAACTCATTATAATCGAACACGTGACATTGACTATGATACCAATTGTAGAATCAAACGTTTGACACTTTACCAAAAGTTATAGCTGGTGGTAAAAGTGCAACTCTAATATTTACACAGTATAGCAACCCAAGCGACACGCTTCAGTCGCTCTCCAAGCAAGGATAATTACAGTACCCCAACAAAAGAAAATAAAGTGTTTTAATTTTCACACACCCGAATCCAACATTGTCTATTTCTTATTTAAAAAGCATGGTCAAACGCTTGTCGCTTTACCAAAAACTATAGTTGGTGTAAATGGTGTAGCTCTAATCTTTAACCCGTATTGCAGACCACTTGTCACGCTTCGGTCGCTTTCCAAGCAGGGACAATATTGTACTCCAACAATCTCTCTCAATAATTATATTACCTTGCAACTCATGATAATCGAAAACGTGACACTGTCTCTGATACAGATTGTAAGATCAAGTGCATGCCGCTTTACCAAAAATTATATTTGATGATAACGGTGCAACTCTAATATTTAAACCATATGGCAATCACACCCACCACGACTCATATGAGACGGGTCGACAAACAAAAACCTTCTTCTTCAAAGGAAGACCCAAAAAAGTTGGATAGTTGTCATGTAGATCAAATGAACTATTTCATGTCTTGTTGCAAATAAAATTTGATTTAAAAAAAAAAATTAAACTCAATGTTCATTTATTTACTTAATATTTTTTATGTAAGGCTATGGATTAAAGCTCATATTCCACCACCCAACACTCTCAAGATCTATAGCTAGAGAATTCCTCCAATAAGTGGAAGCATTAAAATTATATATAGGTACTAATACCACCCAAAAATTTAAAGGGGAAGTAGAAGTCGGGTACAATAACATGTATATTCCATAAGTGACATTATTTATCACAAAACAAGAACCCCATGTGCACAATGCTTATATATATATATATATATATATATATATATATATATATATATATATATATATATATATATATACTCCTTTACCCGATGTCACAACTTAACATTGTGACCAATTGCTTACGTTTTGGAAAGTGGAATTAATGCATTTATGTAACTACTTGTAGGTTTTAATTGATAAAGAGAATAACCCAACTTCCTATAGTATAATACATTAGGATAATGTTTAAAAATTGAGAATGTCATATATCAAAATCTTTGTCTACTCAAAGTTAGTTTTCTAATTTTTTTTATTAATTTATTCGAAATAATGGATTAGGGATTGCAAATTAATCTTCTACCAGTTTTAATTATAGTTTCAAAAACATTCAATATTGGTGTTATTTGAAATTCATATTTCAAATCATCGCATTCATATTATAATGGGTTTCAAAAACATCCAATATTTGGTCATGTACATTGGCTTAACTACAATTTTGTTCCTATCCTGGAACCTTAGCCCGAGCATCTTGTTATCATATCTTCGAGACTTGCTGGTCTGCTCTGTTAGGAGAACAAAACAAGTCCTATTTTTTTCCACAACAGGAGCTGCACCAGAGACTGAGTAAGTTATAGTAGTCGCTGTTGCATGAAGAGTGGAACCATACCAAGCGAAGAACTATATTGGAAAGATGAAGCTTGTGAGATTTCCCTTTGCACTGTTTGTCTTACCCTTCTTTCTGGGGACATTGATCCAAAGCTCGAGTACCCTTACTCTATTCACCTTTTGACTTAGAAAGTCCTTCGGCAAAAGAACGAATCACTACAGTCCGAGACTTGACACAATCCGATCTAGCATTTCTTTAATTATTAAAAATGAGGAAAGCGAAAGCCTTTAGAGTTGTGCCAAGGCAAGCCCGTTTGAAGGAATATCTCAAGCTGTATCAAATACGACAACATCTCAATGTAACACCCCTGATCTTTACATTAGTGGACGGACACCGAAATCTGTTCCTAGGGCATGACATAAGGAAGGGAGGGACATTCTCGTATATTCCAAGAGTGATTGGCGCTTGATCCGCTCATGTTCATCTTTGGCAGCGTCTCTAGCCTTCATACCTTCGAAAATATCTTCTAGGCGCTGCCAGATTACACTAATGAAGTACACACGCACACAGCAGACCGTACCAAGCCAAGGGATGAACTCATTCTGGTGTCATAGAATAAGGGGTCTCATCAAGAAATGTCCATCCACCCTCGTGGGCGCATCTGTTTTATTTTTCGTCAACGAAAACTGAGGGCGGGTCGATAAATCAGCCGGAAGCGGATTTGAAAGAGGTTTACACGATTCCTGTGTACTCTTCCCATGAAAGCACAACAATAAGGGGAGGTATTCGATTTATCGGATTTCGAGCTAGCTCCCAATCATGCCTTCCCAGAGGCATTTTGATTGAAGCTACATCTGTAGATTCGGCGGTAGCAGACTCTTTGGAGTAATAGGCTTTGCCTTCCTTCTTTTCATTTATCAGGCAAATGAGCATTATAAGTAGTCAAAATTCAGTCTAAGTCAGCAGTCTTTTTTTATAAAAGTTTAGTCCTTTATTTTGTAATTCGAGTTTTTTTCCCCGAGGGAATGCTGACGTGGTGCTAACGCATCATCACATCATTACTCCTAAAAAAGAACTAAAATGATAAGATAATTACTAAAATTGCATAGAAATTCGAAGTACGATAGCAAGATCCGATTTCGACAATATAAATGATCAAAATCGCAAAAGTCAAACATACATGATAATTGTTGCAATTTTCACATTAAATGGTCCATCCCAATTAATTGTTAATTAAGTTAGTTCACAGTTGTAATGAGAACATAACAATTATCAATATATAATAAAAATAAAGATTCTGTTTTAAGTTAATTTTGTGTGTTTTATCATTATTAATTAAATTAACCATTATATATATATATATATCGGAATCATTGTTACTTACACTCCACGTGTGTAGGTTTATTTTCTTTATTATGTACAACACGTGTAGCTGTTTTAATAAATGGGTTGACATCATCGAAGTAAACGCATCTCCTAATTGCATTTTATAATTGAATTTCATAGCTTTACTTTTTCACCAAAATATAATCAACTTAATGTTATGAATATTCGATGGATACTATATTACTATATATGATGATTAAAATGTATTGGAATTATATATTATTAAGATGACATTTTTAATTCTTGCTACTCCAAAATAAAATAAAAAAATTAGTATTGTCAAAAAATGGCACAAAAAGGAAAATGATTGTATAGATCCGAGGTACACTTCGCCTACTAGCTAAGTATTGTTTCATTCTAAAAATAATATGTTTTAATATTGAACTCAACATTCAAATCTCGGATGAACACAATATTTCCCCAAAAAGCCTGATGAAAAAGCCTTCTGCAAATCGAAGGTCAACTCAAGAGAAACAAAGAGGTAAAAAAGCATGCACATTACTTACTTTTTTCTACCATGGAAGAATCTTTGGGAAAACGAAATCTTTTTCACTGAATCAGATCCGATGGTTAAAATTTTAATTTTCAGTGAAAACTTAAACAGTTCCTTTTATGAAGAAAACAATAAATAAATAAAAATTTAAATAGTTAAATAAATTATATGAATTGAAAACATAAGCTGCGTTTCATTGTATCAAATATTCAAAATGCATTGGAGAAAAAAACTATTAACTACGAAATTAATCCGACAAATACAAAGAAATGCATGAACCACGATACTAATTCGTAATGGGAGAGACACAACTTGTTCAATCAACTAACATTTCGATCTCATGAAAATTTAAGTTATACGGTAACAAATAATACATTTTTGCTTAACAAAAGAAGCTGAGTTGACAAGGTGTAAAGATTCTTGATAATGTAGGATTCAAGCATTCGGAACTTTTGCAGCAAACAAATTCAAAGCTTCCTGATAATGATAGATGTCCCCGAGAATTCCATTTGATGCATTCATATGAATATTTGAAGACTGGAAATCATTGTCGAAAGAAGTAGGGTTTGTTTCAACACCAAATAAATTTTCGTAGCGTGGAGAAATTCTTGGGTGATTATCAGTGGAAAGCCCTAAATAGTCATTCTTGTGAGTGTTAGAATTCTTGACTGCAAACTCGAATTTCTTGGGAACTTCAGCCATCGGCTGAGGAGTAAATGTATGGCTGGTAATATTTGGCGGCTCGGTTTTCACAACCGCCTTAGGTTTCGGGAAAAACCCATGTAGAACTTCTTGTAATAAGCCCGAATCAGACCTCTCGTAAGGGAAAAAATCAACGATGTCAGCTGGGTCCTTGCTTGTTATAACTCCAGGGCTGAAATTTTCGTTACCATCGAATTTGACTGAGTTCAAAGAAGAACCCCTGAACGGGGAATTAGAAACTATTGTTGTGTTCATACTTGTAGCTTGAGAAGTTGTATTACATGACAGATTCATCAAGGAAGAAGATCCCGTGAAAGCATTTTGAGAGGAACAATAACTGCTCAGAAAATTTGAAGGCATCTGTTCTTGCAGAGGCAAGTTGAAAGAAGACGAATAATCGGGATTTTTGGAATAGGAGGAGTTGAAATAGTCTCGAAGCAAAAGCATGTTGATGGAACTATTGTTATAGTTGCTGGTTTTAAATGAACATCCATCGAAATCGAGATTAGGGTTTTCAAAATATGTCGATGAAACGAACGGACGAGAACCAAAAATGCCGGGTTGTGATGGCTTTTGATAGTTAAACGAAGGGATGAGATTTTCTGCCGATGGGTGTGTGGGAGAAGTAGGGTAAACAAAGTTCGTCCTCGCCTTAACTCCTCGCATGGCCCGAGCTGCACAATCATAAGCACACGCAGCCTCCTCCGCGGTATCGAAAGTTCCTAGCCACCGCCTTTCTTTTGACTGAGGGTCTCTAATCTCAGCAGCATAACGTCCCCATGGACGGCGGCGGACACCACGGTACCTCATAGTGTTGCCACTAGAGACAGCGGAGTCGTCTTTCAGGGACCTCTTGTTGGGATTGCAACGTTTGGGGACGGCGGAGCTGGGTGGAAAGAGGATGTCAGAATCTGATGTGAGTGTGCCGTTAAGTCTCCTCAATGCTTCTTCCATTGTTGATGGAAAGCAAGAATCTTTGTGAAGGAATGTTTCTGTGAATTTAGTTAGAGAATGTGTAGGGAACTTTGTTGATGCAGGGTTTCCTGTGGAGTTAGGTAGAAGGGAAGTTCGCACCTGCAACCGTGGGGAGAAGCTTGGGGAAGAATCCTGTATTTATACTAAGATTACTCGGCTTTTTTATTAAATTAATCGAAAAAAATAAAACATTTAACAAAAAATCCGAATTTGAAAATCATTTTTAAAATGACCCAAAACGCCATCTCAGATGGCGCCTTCAGGTGAAGGCGCCATCTGCGATGGCGTCTTCTGTAGCTGAAAAAAAAAATAATTGAAGGCGCCATCTTGGATGGCGCCTTCATATAAAAAATTAATATTTTATGAAGGCGCCATCTTGGATGGCGCCTTCAGTATAAAAATAAATCGCCGCCCCCTCTTCTTCTTCCTCATTTCTCATCGGCTTTTCTCTGAAATTTCTCATTCTCATCTCAGATCTTTGCTTATTTTTGTGCAAAAATTACAAAATCATCGTGATTTATCATTTCTGGAGCTTGCTTGTTCAACATTTTTGAATTTCAGGTAACATTACAAGTTTGAATTTAAATTTTTGAAAGTTGTAAAATTTGAAATATGTTGTTGGTTGTTTTTAAATTTTGTTGTTTGGTAGTTTTTATTGAAAAATTAGTTATAGTTTCGAGATAATGTCAAACCGTCGGATGATTTACAAATTTTAAGTTTTTGCCGTAATTTTGAACATGTAATTATTGTTATTCACTTTTCAGCTTGATCAGATGCAACAGTTAAGTGTTAGTTGCGACCGCTATCCTGCTGAGGGAGAATCTGTTAGCACGTATATGGAGTCGATGGGAGATCATCATAGGGCAATAGCGCAGGATGTGATGCAAGTGGCTCGTGAACGACGAGACAGAAACTTCCCACCAGACGAAGAAGTTCACGAGCCTGATGAAGAACCAGTACAGACTGATATCGCAGGGCCTTCTATGTATACACCTTTCTCGACAGATGAGGCAGGTCCATCTACGTATACACCTATACCGACAGATGGGGAAGGTCCATCTACATCTTTTACTGGTTATTATGTCCCGCAGCCGCAGATGTATGATCCTTCACCATTCACTCCGTATGCTCCGATGTACACACAGCAGGGTACAGATGTGGGATATGAATTTCCACAATCATATACCACATCTGCGGGCCTCGATTTTGATGTATCACCTGTTGCATTTCCACAGTTCACACCATATCGACCACCTACTGATGTACCTGTGGATAGGAGGCAGAGAGTTCGCAGAGAGATCATTCCTCCTCCTTGTGGTACCGGAGGTCATTTACAGACGAGGCCTCGTGGTCGTGGTCGTGGTCGTGGTCGTGGTCGTGGATGATATTTGTTGTCTTTCTTTTGTAAATATTTGATATTTGATATTTTTTTGACATATTGAACAATGTTGTTTTGTGAGCAATCGAAGATGGCGCCTTCTCGGGTATAAATACCGCGGCCGAGCCCTTCATTTTTTCATACCGAAGCGAAAACCAGAAGAGTGGGTCGAGATCGAACAACGCGCATTCAGAATGAGATGGACTGGCCAGAAGCCCGTGCAAGACGACAAATGGCTTCTTCGATGGCGCCTTCATAAAAAAAAAAAAATTTTATTTGAAGCCGCCATCCAAGATGGCGCCTTCAATTAATTTTTTTATCAGATACGAAAGGCGCCATCTCAGATGGCGCCTTTACATGAAGGCGGCATCTGAGATGGCGGTTTGGGTTACTTTAAAAACGAATTTAAAATTAGGATATTTTGTTAAATTAATTTGTTTTTTCGATTAATTTAATAAAAAACCCAAGATTACTCCTACTAGAAAGAGATAGGAGATAGAGTTACTGCATGTCCATTGATTCATAAATTAAAATGTTTTTCTTTCAAAATTATTTGCATCTTTTTAAAGAAAAAAAATTCCTTTAAGTTTATTATAAAAATTTTGTTTGAATTTATATTGACATAAAAATAAATAATAGGGTTAGAAAGATGAAATTCGTTATTTTTCAAACTAGATTGAGTCTATATGTAATTCACAGATCCTTTGAAATTTTTTAGGCATGTTTTTTTATGGATAACTAGTCATGCAGGTTGTGTTAGATGTAAAATACAACAAAATTATATATGTGATTGGTGAAACACTTATATACACCCTGTTTAGACATCACTTATACAACAACTCAATATTAAAACACGACACATTTTAAATAAAATATATTTAAACTAACATTCAAACCATTTTATGCCAATTATATTCAGTTGGTCCATAAGCGAGGCACAATAAAAATATTTTCCTCTATGTGTGTAGCCACCATCCAATGGCAATGATCTAAATGTGGTTCCAATTCAATTATTCTAATCTTTTATCGAGGCAACATTCTCTAATAATTGAATTTCAACAACCATTTTGCTTAATAATTTATACATCTTCGTCTCGTGTTCCGACCCATAACCTGATACATAAATATTACTCCGTCATTCCTTAATTGTGCTTCAAATTCACTGAATTCCGCTAAGTTTGGGTTCAAATTTTCTTTTTAGGAGAAGTGAAGTCCATCACAGTGATATCAAAAACTCAATCTTGTTGATAAGATAACTGAAAAGCCATTTATTATTCGGATAATCTCCTAATAAATAATAACCCAGGTGTCTTTTATGCTATCTTTAAAATAGTATTATTACAACCTAACATGTATCGTAATCTTATACATTTTGCTATCCCTAAGGTAGCAATAATGAATCAATGGGAAAATTTGATGTTACATCTAGGGGCAGTGTTCTGAGAGATATATATGTAAAAACTTTAATGTTTCATGATAAATGATTTTTTGTCAACTTTTACGCTTAAGAATCGAAAATCATGTGACAAGAACTATAAGAACACCTTGTTGATTCAATTTTTAGGCCAATTTCGGGGAAGCAATAAACAAGAATTATAATTTTCATAAGTAACAATGTATATTTTCTCAAGTCTTTTTTTTTTATCAAGTAATATAATCAAATAGTTTACCTATTCAATCGAAGTTTCATACAATTTTGGAGCTCATTTAAAATTTAGAATTTAAATATTTGAAAGGGAAACGAAAGTTAAATTGAAAATAAAAAAGCAACAAAATTATGTCTAAATTCAGATTTGGAGTAAATGGAAATTTATTCAGCCTTTAATTATCAGCACTAATACTCTGACAGAAATGTTTGGGGAAATTATTGAATAATGAACTGTAATAATAATTTATTATCCATGTGCTCTTACGTATCAGTTATCACTACGCAATTTGATTAATGTTTAATTGTATAGCCAGAGAATTATAGATGCTACGATTTTTTTTTATTCGGGAGAGGGGATCTTTAACAAAAATATTTTGGGTCATTGTTGTAGTACAAAATTTTATGGGTGTGTATCTTAGAAAAGTAGCAATCAAAAACAACAAATGACTTTGTATTAAAAATGTCGAGGCGAGATTTGTAATCTTTGTCCTTAAGACAATATTGCCGCGCTACGGAGCTAACGGTTTACTTTGGCAATTTATCTCCCAAGATACAACGACTATGATTTGTGATAGGAGCACTCCCAATCACAAATCATTTAAACCACAAAGGTATAGAAACGCTCAACCATAACAATGAAGAATACTCACAAAATTACTCAAAAATTGATCTTCAAATATGATGTGAATTTTGAAATTCCATATCTAATTCATTAAAGGGTTGTTTCTAATATAGTATACCAAGTTGTGTCATCAAGAGACACCATTTGGATGCATCCAATAATGAAAAATTGCACCAACATGAATGGACACCATTTAATTTGGAAGCATTCAATCATGAAAAAATGCACCCCAACATGAATGGACACACCATTTAATTCAATTCAAATTTCCAACAATCCCCCACATGAATTAAATTAATGCATGTATGTAATTGAGCGCTTTTAACGAACTATTATGGCATCTGGAGAGATAGCTTGCGGCTTTGAATCTTCCATAGTAGTATTCAATCGGATTTACTTGACTTAATAGTAAACTTATAGTCTTGAACTATTTAGTCGTTTGAGTAAACCTAGACATTGAACCCACACCATAACAATTCTAACCTTCATATTGGTTTCTTACGGTTGTGTTCATTCCGGCCATGGACCACGCTTGGTTTCATAAGTGCTTTCCAATTTTAAAAAGCAGCCACACTTCGCACTTACGTAGGTGATCTCCTAGAAGAGTATCCTGCTATACTCCAACATATTCTAATATGTCTTAGGAATCATTAAAGGCCTTTTGCCTATCCTCGTACCCCTTTTGCAGGCTACACCTCTTATCATAGGAATGGGTCGGAGATTGTTTCTCCAAGGTGTTTATAAGATCTCGTAGTTTGGTTGTCCCTTTTGAACCTAGATCTTGGGATCTCCAGTCACATAGGTTGGGTATCCACCACAAGACTTTGATTATAGGGTTTTAACCCCATTCCCCTCGATAAACTTCCACATGATCTCTCGGTTAACCATTTCATATGTGGATCCGCGGTTTAACATAATCACTCGCAACTAGAGCCCATTTTGTCATATATCATTATCGCAACACATTTTTCTCTAACAATTTATAAAGACATTCGGCCGAAGAAGTTTTATATGTTTTGCATAGAGAATTTTCCACAACAGTATATATCATTTTATCCTTTTAGGATGTTTCCATCATCGAACTTTAAGCGTTGTTAACGCGTTATTTCTTACAAAATTCGAGACCAATGAAATACTCAACTTTAATTCACAATTCATATTTAAGCGCATAGATTTTAAAAAAAATTACAAGTTCAATATTCTATTTCTTGCAAACTTGAAATTTTAAGTGCAAAGCTTAAAATTTGAAACCCGAATTAATTTTTGAGATTTTATTCTTCAAGTGTCTTGGAAACTTCATTCCAAGCATTATTCCTGATGAACGCATGTCAAAATGTCTCGTCAACATTTTTTCTTTGTTACTTGATGATTTATAAATTGCTTCTCCAATGAGCATATCATCAATACACAAGCATACATATGCTTAGGTGTGTACACATTTGTCACACTCGTTAATCTATTTGACAACATGATTTGTCAAACTCTTCGTGTTATGACTTTACTTTGGCCTTCATTTCTAGTTTAGCAAAGTACCCCCACATTTCAAATATTGTAGGAAACTCTATTTTCCTTCAATCACAAGGTTTTTCATCATTGCCTAAATGTGGTACTTAGTATGTGATTGACTTATAGAATTGCAACCCCCAAAACTTCAGGATAATCACGAATTGCACTGGCGTTCAAACTTTTGTGTTTCAAGTTATAAGCATTATTGTCTTACAAATCCAAATTCAAGATTTTATTTCTTTAAGATTTAGGATTTAAGTGTACTTGCTTACAAAGGTTGAAACTTGGATAATATTCTCAAACTTGGTTCACAATTTGTAATTTAAGTGCACTAACTTAGAAAACTTGAATTCAAGATTTTAAATCTTGCAAATTCATGTTATAAGCGTACTAGCTCAGAAATTCAAAATGAACCAATTTGAGATATTACAACGCCTAGTCAAAATTTGTGGCTTCGACTTATCACTTGTGTTTACAAGCGTACAAAGCTTAAAAACTCGAATTCAAGATTTTATAGTCTTGCAGATTCAAGCTTAAGCGTCAAATTCTTAGACAACACAAATATAATATACTCACAATTTCCAATAGCAAACTCATTTGCTGAATTTTATTGCAATCTCATTGGCCTCGATTTGGCTTCATAACAAAAAGTCACAACAAATTCTTTCAGAAATTCTGTTGTCCTCTTCGATTCTCAACCGAACCACAAGGTCTTCAAGATTCATATCTGTTCGTTTGTGCTTGAGATAATTCTTGAAGTCTTTCCATGACGGAGGCAACTTCTCAATCATTGCGGCCACTTGGAATGAATCACTTAGAACCATTCACTCCGCATGAATTTCATGCATGATTACTTGCAAATCTTGCACTTGCGCTATGTAAGGACCCCCGTGCCCTTAACCCGTTATTAGTGTATTAATCCATACCATTAGTGCATATAATCATAATGTCATGGGGAAAAGCCATGTGCAAGTGCTACACCATATTGGTGATCCATAAAATTTCTTGCATTCAACCCACATAATGTGCAAATCCCCCCCAACCAAGGTTACATATATGATATGCACCTTCATAATACACTAACATGCTCTCAATTCATTTAGTAATTCCACATTTAATGCATGCAACCCATAAATGAACAGAGAGAAGCCGTAGCCCATTTATACATGCCATATACATGTAAAATTGTACTCACATAAGAGCACCCAATGAATAAGCGTGTATCTGATGTATAAAACACTCTACCGGATACCGTTACTGGTACTTCAACCCTGGAAGCACCTCCCAAGCACAGCTCGATCTCAACACTGGATCTGTGTACTTATTCAACCAGCTCTGGTACCTCGATCCTGGAAGTACCTCTATCAACAGCCCGAGCTCAACTCCAAAGCTACTGCTGCACCTGCGTTACCTGCCCCAACAGAGACAGCCCCCACATGGGGTGAGCATACCGATACCACCAATCCAATAAGCATAACATTGCAATTCAAATACAGAATGTAAATGCTATAATTTAAATGATACTCCCTGGATGGTAACACCCTCATCCGGGCTCCCCTGTATTGTCCATGTTCTCAAAATAACCAAACTCATCAAATTCCCAAAGCCAGTTAATCGTCACATAGATTAACTAATACCGTTCTATCATGCCAGATCCATGATTAATATGGTAAAAACATAATGTAAAGGACCATAGATATCACATATATCTAACCAATAATTCCATATTCCTGTTTCATTGCTCGCTCCACAATGGCGGCATACTAAACCTCGCGCACGCTCAACAATAGCGGCGTCATAACCGATGGTCGCTCAACGACGATCGCATCCCAAATCGTTGCTCGCTCAATAGCGGCACTGTATGGTTCCCAATGTATAACCATTTGACGCAAATATTATTTACCATGCATATTGTTATCCTTTCATAACAAGTATCATGCACCATGCATTTCAATACCTATTCAATGCAATTGCCACATGCCACATATTTCAATATCCATATAATACGATTATCACACACCATGTGTTCCAATGCCCATTTCATACAATTATTAAATACCGTGCATTTTATAGTTGCAACACTATAATAGGCTATGGTCGTACGTCATACGTACCTTAAGTCCCCGTAGTCCAAGCCAAACCTTGCTTGAGTTCCATGCCTCGAGAAATATGTGCTAAAACACATAAACAACTCACAATCAAGAATAAGCATGCGATCACGGGCCCACGCACGTTTGCAACCTCGAAACCTATCGTCAATCCATGACGATTACCAAAATAAAAGCCCCCCGGCTAAACATGCATAATACCCAAAATATACCATTTAACAAGTTTAAAAGATAACCAAGGATTCAACCGGGAATTCCGTTTTATTAAACTTTGGCCTCAACTAATCCATTTTAAAAGCATAGCATTCCCATTGGAATGTAGACATTGCCCCGGAAACGGCCCCTTTAAACCTCGGTTCCAAAATCCCGACATGTTCCAAAAAAATCCAAAAAAACCAATTCCTTCGGGTGGCGATCGATCGCCACCTTTATCGCGATCGATCGCACACTCCAGTGGCCAACCAGTGCCCTCTCGCGATCGATCGCCCATCCACGAGATCGATCGCCAACACGCTCGCGATCGATCGCCGAGACCTCGCGATCGATCGCCGAGACCTCGCGATCGATCGTCGAGACCTCGCGATCGATCGCCAGCACTGTTCATCGCCTTCAAAAATTGGACTGCTCGTCGCGATCGATTGCCCCACCTCGGCGATCGATCGCCACCTGTGATTTTCTGAAAAATTCGAGCTTCCATGGTGTTTTTCACACCCAAACTCAAAACCAACACCCCATACACCACTAACACCTCAAATACAACATTTAAAGTCAATAAAAACTTTAAAAACTCAACATAGGATTTTAGCCAAAAATTCCCAAAACCCATAGCCAACCAAAACCTCAACCAAAAGCTATCACACTACTATCAAATCGAAGCCAACGACGAGGGGAAGATTAATACCTGATTATCATCGAGAAAATCGGCCCACGAGCCAAGCTACCATCAAATTTCCCATCAAGGGAGAAGAGGGAAATGGGGGGGAGAGGGTTTGGATCGATAGAGATAGAGAGAAATGGATTCCGAATGACGGAATCTCGAGTCCAACGGGTATATATAGCAAAAATACCACAAAATACCAATACCCCCACAAATACACCATGATTCATTAAAAATCATCTGTTTACAAAAACTCTCTCTCCAACATCAAATCCCCAGACTGGCCCAATCATAAGGCACTCCGGACCCCAAGTCCCACTAAAAACCCAACTCACAGGTTTTCCACCAAAATGAGAATACAATCTCAACCTTTGGATCCAACGGTCCCAAATGCCCGATTTAACAACCTCGGGAGACCCAAAACCGCAATTAGTTCCTAATTGCCACGATTAAAAATCCATCAAGGATTATTACCATACCGGGATTAACACCAGTAATTCCCGGACATCACACGCTATCACTGGCTTTGTGTCAACCATTTTTTAAATCCAGGAATCGCCCAACGTGAATTTCTTCATGCCGGCATCCTCAGATCTATACTTTTTCTCCAAGGATTGCCACAATTTCTTGGTCGTCTTCGCTAGACAATACACATTGTACAATGTTGTCTAGTCCATTGAGAATATCATTTTTGCACAGGAAATCACTTTGTGTCCACGCATCAACTGCAGCCCTCTTTTGGCTGTCGGTTTCACTCTTCATGACAGTAGGAGCATCCTCATTGAGGAATATTGCCAACCCCAAGGTTGTCAAATAAAACACTATCTTTTGTTGACATCGCTTGAAATCGTTCTCATTGAACTTTTCAGGCCTTTCACCATGATGAACTGGAGTCGTTGTTGCACTCGACGAAGCCATTTGTTGCTTATTATTGTCTTGAGATTGTGGTACATAATTTTATGGGTGTGTATCTTAGGAAGTAGCAAGCAAAAACAACAAATGTCTTTGTATTAGAAATGTCGATGCGAGATTCAGAATCTCTGTTCTTAAGACAATATTGCACCGCTACAGTGCTAACGGTTTACTTTGGTAACTTGTCTCCCAAGATACAACGACTATGATTTGTGAGGAGCACTCCAGATCACAAATCCTTTAAACCACAAAGGTCTAAAAACGCTCAACCATAACAATGAAGAATACTCACAAAATTACTCAAACTTTGATCTTCAAATATGATGTGAATTTTGAAATTCCATATCTAATTCATTCAAGGGTTGCTTCTTATATAGTATACCAAGTTGTGTCATCAAGGGACACCATTTGGAAGCATCCAATCATGAAAAATTACACCAAACATGAATGGACACAACATTTAATTTTGAAGCATCCAATCATAAAAAAATACACCCCAACATGAATGGACACATCATTTAATTCAATTCAAATTTCCAAAAATTGTCCGACTCAATCTCCACTCTTTTCCAAAGTGGAAGGCGAGACTAATCAACCGGCTAAACCGGACGTATCTTATAGATGCTACTTATAACAATGAGGTGGATAACATTATTTTTTTATTAAAAAGATCAATTATATTGAAGAGTTGATGACAATTAATCAAATAGCTAATATTACAACATTTAATAATATATTACAACTTATTACAAATATTTTATTGTCTATCAGAGCAATGAAGTTATTATTTTAAATTTAGTTATATAATAATAAAAACATAAATTATGGTTGAGTTGTAATCTATATTAGGTATTTATTTACTCGTTTTGGTTATGTTTTTATATAATTATAATTTGGATTAATTTCTTACAGAAATTAGAGTCACCTGTAATAGAACTCAAAATTCTTGATTCGATTTTTTAAAAAAAAAAACAATAAAAAAACCAATTTCAGTTACAACTTTTTATGTTGATTTCAATTTAAATATTCAATAGAAATCGTATTGCGTTTGCTGTCGGCATGAAAAAGTTATACAATATTTAGTAATATATCGTGATAATTTGATGGAAAATAATGAATATGTGCGGGGTGGAATAAAGAAATGATTAAACTTGTGGGTTTAGGTATTATTTTTTTAATATGTAAATATACAGCTTACAACAATATGGTTTGTGAATAGCTGCAAACCAATCAACGAGGATAAAATATCTATTAGGAAAATCATGGGATAAAATGCATTAGCTTTAGAGGCATTTTTTTGTCATAACCGACCTAAATGTTCTAAATAATTGTGGAACGGGAAATAAGTGTTACTTTGATGCTATGCATAATGGTATTGATCTTAGGAGAATATCTTATCATACATTAGAAATATTTTATTTGGAATATTCACAATGTGTGTGCACGCCTCAGAACACTATCTCTAGAATAGCATGAAATATTCAGGAAATAAGCTATATTTCACGGAATGTACTGAGATAAAGTCTTATTAATAAAATCATAAGAGAGAAAATATCCCTAGCTATAAACTGGTAGTTCTTGTGAAAAAGAAAAAAGAGTTAAAACAATAAATATAAAAGTTGAGAGTATTAGGTTGTAGGATAAGGAATAGGCATAGGCAGGAGGGAACAATAAAGTTCTCAACCAGATTTTAACGACAAGAGGAAGATACTTTCAGAAGCTGTAAAATCAATGGAAAATTTTACCAGCTTTTTCCACTTTACAGATTTTTTGGGGGCTCAATAGTACACTGCTACTGATAAATCTTTTAAAAAAAAAAATATTTAAAGGATTTTTTTTACTCATTACAATCGATCCCAAACTTGGTTCACGTCTGAATTCCTGAATAGGAGAGGTAATAATATGGAAATTGTAAAATATATATTTTGGATGAAAACTTCATTTTTTGAATATAAAATTCTTGAATATGAAGTTTTATGAAATGGTTTTCCTAATTTTTCAAATATGTTTGTTATGCTTTATTATCTTATGCAAATTTCTACGATGAACCTGAGCTGGTGTACGAACCATAGTTCGATAAACAATGCTCGAATATTTTTGTGCCTTGGTGTATGTATCGGAGTACACATTCCCATATTTTATCAATCACTTTAGCACTTATATTATGATTGCCCTCAGGGGCAGCCTTTAGAGAACATCTAGAACATTGATTTAACACTTATTTATTGAATGATCATATTGTCCTCAAGAGCAGTTGTGCCAAATCAATAAACACGTTGCCTTCAAGAACAATATGATCATTCTGCTTTCAAGAGCAGTATTGAGTGTTTCAAATCAATGGTCATACTGTCTTCAAGATTAATAGTACCCTTGATTACATCAAAGGAACTTTCCATATTTGATAGCTGAATAGACTATACTGATTTTGGAATTTTTGATATTTTAATGCTGAATGATCTTAAGAGTTTAATTTTAATTTTCAAGGATATTGTGATAGCACGCTTTGAATTTTGGAAAGCGATATCTGTATATATAAAAGTTGACAAATATCCATGAAAATTAAAATTAATTAATCTAATTTGACAATCAATTAGTTATGAAGTAATCGATTACAATTATTTGACTAATATTAGCTAAAAAAATATGACGATTATTTCCAACATATGAAATACATATTATAAAGTGAAGTAATGAATCAGTGACAATTTACTCCTTATAGTATAGTTAATAGATATTTTACCCCATTTAATATATAAATAAACATTTTACCGCATATGATATCGTTAATAGGAACTTATTTTACTCTGTATCGTTTGTAAATAGACATTCACTACTACGATTTGTAAAACATAACACTTTGTTTAGGGATGGGAATAGGGATGGCAATGGGACGGGTCCAAACCCGGACCAGCATTGAACCCGCCCCGTCGGGGCGGGTCTGGACCCGCTTCAACAGGGTTTGGAAGCGGGGCGGGGCGGGTCCTGGAATTGGCCGAACCCGACCCGGACCCGCCCCGCTATACTTTTTTTTTTATTTTTAAAAAATATGATATTTATTATACATTTTACTTCTTTGATTGAACAATAAAGTGTCATTATTTAATTTTACATCAAAATTCATGTATTCATGTTAAAAAAATTGGACATTTTGAAGGAAATAAGAGCAAATTAATAAATATTTAGTAGTTCAAAGATAGTTTTACAATGTTTATTATAAATATTTACTAGAGAAAACATGAAATTTAATCACAAAACTCAACTTTTGTGTTTCAAAATTGATTTCTAGCTAATTTTTTTTTTTTAAAAAAATAACTGGAACCGGGGCGGGGCGGGTAAACCCGCCGGGTTCGCGGGTCTAAGCGGGGCTGGGCGGGTCCGGGTTTTATGTGTAGCGGGGCGGGTCGTGGGATTGACCAAACCCGTCCCATACCCGACTCGTTGCCATTTCTAGATGGGAATGGGAACGAGAACTGGTCCTTTACCCAGACCCTTATCGAACCCATCCTATCGGGGTGGGTTTGGACTTGCTATATATATTATTATTTTAAAATTTTATATTGAATATATATTTCACTTCTTTGGCTGAATCATAATGTTACATTATTTAATTTTATATCAAAATTCATATGTTCAGATTAAAGAAGTTTGATATTTTTGAAGGAAATGAGAGTAAATTAATAAATATTTGGTAGCTAGTTTTACAAGGCTAATTATAATATTTACTAGAGAAAAACATGAAATTCAATAACAAAACTCAATTTATCAAAATTATTTCTAACTAACTTTTTTTTTGAAAAAAATGTGTTTCCGAGGCGGGTCGGGTCTAGCTTGTTTTGGTAGCGGGACGGGTATCGATTTGGCCAATCCCGTCCAGACCCGCCCCGTTGTCATCCCTAACTTTTCTCCACTCACACGTTATACACGATGTTTTGTACCTATTCATAAATCAGGATAAATTATCTATTTTTAAACAACATGTAAAAACCATAGAAGATAAATTTCATATTTAGAAAAACCAGTCGCCAAAAATCCTGAAATAATATAGCATATGTGGTTTAGGGGGGATATATAGAAAAACCGAGGATGAGGACTTTTAGGAACTGGTTATACCTACACCACGTGCAGCATTAAGGGACATTTAAATTAAACGAAATAATGAACTTTCGATAATTGAAAAAACATTTTGTTACAACCTCTCAAAAATGATTAATGTCCAATTATTCACAGACGAACCCGCCAAACAAAAAATTTAATAAAAAATTAGAAGAAATGTCCATTTAAATTTTACCATTTTTATTTTAGTCTTGTTCGTAGTAGCCACTGTTTGTAAAATAGGGGAATTTTGATGACTTTAAGGCGTGATAATACATTTCATTGAGTGTAATACTGTCTTGTTTAATCAAAATCATTTACCATATGATACAACAAAACCTTATTCAAGAACACTATTATAAAATATTGTGAATATTAATACATATTTTTTTTCAATCAAAACAATCTCATTATATAAAGATTTTGAAAAGCCACTTTGAAAGGTGTCTTTTAACATGAAAAGACATCATTTCAAAAGATGCATTGTTTCATTTTGAAGAGGCATGTCCGTTGATATCGATTAGCCATCAAAATGGGGGAAAAACCTTATAGAAACTAGTTTATTAAAATTTTAGAGAGAAAAAATTGCCGCAAGACAGTTCTCAAACGCCACATTTAAAAAAGGAGGCGGAGCGCTTCCCTTACTATCTGAAATTTTGGAAAAGGCATGGGAGGCGCCCTAGCATCCCTTGGAGGTGACTTAGCATCAGAATTCTATTTTCTCTTTTTTTAAAAAAAACCAGATTTTAATTTTCTTATATATAGCAAACTATCCAACAGCCATTGCATTTAGGCCAATGCATACTTTAAGGACTTTTATATTTACTCTTTTTAAAATAAATATTTGAATTAGTTAAAATATTAATCTATTCCCCAATTTCTAAAATTTGGAAAGATTTCACTCTAAAATGCTGATGACATAAATATTAAAACTTCCTTGGCTTTAAAAGAATACAGATATGGAGATGGACCAGAACAAGATTTACGAATTCATAGCCAAAAAAAAAAAAAAATTAAAAATTAAAAACAAGATTACATGTAATAATTTAAAGCTACAAAATATACGTTTTCCCCAACTCCCAAAGCTACTTTTAACATAATCTAAAAGATTATAACTTACGTATTCAGATAATATTTTTAAAAACTTTGCATAAGTTCTAAAATATATATAAGTTTAGTTTAATTTTTTTGGGATTAAATTTGGTGACATGAAACAAACAAAAACATCTGCCACTGGCAGTTTTGAAATGTTGACAGGTTTTCCTGAATAATTTGTCTCATAATAATAATATAAATAAACGAAATCCTTCTTTTCTTAAGCTGAAATCTGTACGTATTTACATATAAAGCCTGTACGACAACATATATAGCCAAAACACAAAAATTTAATGCATGCATGCGCTCTAATTACTATCCTATTTTGTCCCACTTTCCTTTTTCTGGTCAGTTTTGTCTCTCCTACAACTGCCAAATATTATTTGAATCGGCTATAACGATCGTCTAATCCATACACACAAATGGGTAAATTTAAAAAATCACCGAGCTATGATACCATTTTGTTAAAAAAATATGATTAAATTTGTTAAAAATATTCTCATAAGATTATGTTTGATTAAACATAATTTATGTAAAACTATAATTGATTAGTCCTAAAAGTTTAACATTGAAAAAATTATATGCCATAGGACTAATTTTTAAAATTTAAAAGGGTAACGCTAGTTGGATATCTAACGCAATCAGCCTCGTTAATGCTTCGCAAGCAAGATTTACTGTAATGCAAGTTAGACCAATCCTATGTGACTTTCCTGAGATGTATGCTCGTGAACTGCGCATATCGGTTCCGGTTCCGGATCAATCCGGTCATGTTCGTTGCTTTGCCTTCTTTTTTTGTTTTTTTGTTAAAACAAATACCGGTTCCGGAACCGATGGTGCTACCGGTTCCAAACCACGGAACCGCTTCGGACCAATTTTTTACCGATTTCGGAGCGGGTTGGAACCGATTAGCTCGATTCCGATTCTGAATCGGGCTAACCGATTTGGTTTCGGGCCGGGCGGATTGACCCGACCCGATAAACACCCCTAAGATGGGGAGACAAATCGCTGCAGACACCGCCCTAATCGTCGATATCACGAGCATCCACAGAAAATTTATGATGGGATAAAAATAGAATTATATTGAACACAATGATTGTTGTTTTTAAGTCAACCAATGATATGGAATGTTAAGAGACAGGCATGACTCAACCTACCTATTTGTCTTAACTTTATTATACACAATATATAGACGTAATCATAATAAACAATGTCCAAATCACGGATATGGGTAAGTCCGAAAAATACTTGCATAGATCAGATGTTTATAAAAATCAAAGTATACAAATATATATTTATATATATATATATATATATATATATATATATATATTTGTATGTGTATTAATGTTTGTAAGAACGAGTATATATACATGAGATTGAGTAAGTCCTATATTTTTTTAGGTCCAACTAAAGGCTGATACTGTTAGTCGGATCTGATATTTTTTTAAAAAGAAAATTTTTGATTCCAGTAATTCTTTTGTTTGATTGGTTTCGGGTTTTAAAATTACCATCGAAAACTTATAAATCAGGATAAATTGTAGTGTGATTTTAAGTTTGACTCATGTGAGAGAAATAACTTTTTTTTAAAAAGAAAGAAAATACTACCCGAAAAACCAGACTCAATGCCGACCCCTAGGTTCCACTTTATGTTATTTATGCAACCAAAAATGCAGAATACTCTCATTAGAATTTATAATAAAAAATAAATTGTAGAATTTATTAAAAAACAAATATACCACATTCCAAATATTTATGTCTATATTATTATTATCATTATTATTACGAGGCAAGCACAAGATGTATTCGAATAGCTAGTTTATAAAAAGCGAGAGGACCGTAATTTTGGGTACGTGACTATCCACATCGAGTAATTATTATTATAGTCAGGTGATTCTATTCATATATTGAAAAATCGAATATCGTGTCAGATGATGAATTTGAATTGTATTGGATAAAGCAACCCATTTACATTTTTTGGGGGTGGATAGTCGGTCCATTTTTGAGTTCAACCAATTTGAGCTTCAATATCACGTGTTCTTGTAATAATAATATCAAAAAATTATATCGAGTTTGATTTCAAAATCGAGTGAAAGATACTCATATTAACCCGCTCTATAACCTGATTAACTATTTAAAACTATTTTAAAGATTTGCAAGTGAATATTCAAAAACAGTTTGATTGAATCATTTTATCAAACATTTAGTGAGCTACATTTTGATGTATTATCGAGCAAATAAATGTTTCAACAATGCTAACCAAAGCAGTAAGGTAATAAATGCAATACAACAAATACACAAGTATTTGTTTATGGAAGTACGAATGTGGTGTAATCATTCTATGTCTCTCATTCTTCCATCGAATAAATGATACACTAGAAGATTTGAAGTAATACAATCTCGTTGTCCAACCGCACTTAGACTAATAAAATAAAGATAACTTAAACTCCTAGCTCACACAGCCACACAGAGCATGTTTTTTAACATCTCACATGCAAAGACCTTCTCACCCAGTTGTGATAAATCACCAATTGTTACAATGATATTCACTCTTATATTTTAGCTCACTTGTACAATGAATATAGTTAATACAAATGCATAAATGATCGCCTAGCATATCTGATATAAGCTTGAAAGATGTGTCAAAAAGTTTGAGAAGTGCTATTCATATTAGCATATTTTGTATTTGAAGTTTCCTATTTTAATCCCAAGTGGGTTTGCATTGGAATACTTTGATTGATCTTCAATCTACTTTTTTTGAGCTTCCAAATCTTGTATATATAATCCCAAATAATGATATATACATTAGTTACAAGAATATAGCCGTTTGGAGAGTTTTGGTAAGTTTTCAAACATTGCAACAGTCATATTCAGCTTCTGGGCTATTTTCTACAGGTCTGCTGTTTTGCTTCGGTGGGGTATATCTACTTGCAAATGCTCCGGTAAGGTAAGTCTACTTGCAAAGACTCCGGTAGGGTAGGTCTACATGCAATGACTCCGGTAGGGTAGTCAACTTGCCAAGGCTTCAGCAGGGTATGTCTACTTGCAAAGGCTCCGATTGAGTAGGTCTACTGCTCAAAGTAGGCGTCTGATGTTCGAAGTCAACTGCTCGAGGTCTACCGCTCGATGTCTACTACCAACCTTGTGGTCCGAAGTCTGCTGTTATATTCTCTTGGTTATGTCACTTGATTCGTTGGGCAAAGTAATCAACATAAAAGTTGTAGCACTTTCTCTTAACTTTACTTTCTCGTAACTTTTCATGAAATCAATAATCGCTCGATTTCGAATTCGTATGAGCCTCATATGCTCAAAATACGAGACGGTACTCATGTTGTAAGTCTGCTGATTTCGTATGCACAATACAAGAATTGCAGAAGCTTTTTGGCCATCTTAACATCCGATCCAATTTTCGTGTTGGAAAAACATTTCTAAGTTTTGGTGATCACAAATATCCACTGCTTGAAGTGTCCACTACATTAAAGCCTACTGAAAGAGGAAATAATGGTTAACTCTACAAAGGTCCATCGGATACTAAAAGACAAAGCTGTCTATCGGATAAAAGGAGATATACCGGATAAAAGGAGATCTACCGGATAAAAGGATATCTACCGGATAAAGAGCTATTTACATGGTGAAAGGATAAAAGGAGATCTACCAGATAAAGATCTATCCACCGGTGAAAGGATAAAAGGAGATCTACCGGATCCAAAGACCAAGAGTTACCATCTACCGAATGCAGAGAGTGAACGTCCACTGGAACAAGAAGTCATCAGACGTCTAGAAAGTTATTAGTTGACCTAAGCCCAACAAATTAAGTAACTAATAACTTTCCAGCAGATATACAACAACAGAGAAGTCAACAGACGTATAAAGCAACAAGACAAAACAAGTACAAACTCATTCTGACAAACGTACAACAGGGCGTCACGCTACTATATCAATGTCACCAATAGCGTCAGAATGAAAAAGCCGTTGATTAGAGAATGGAAAGAAGACAAAAAGAATTTGAAAGAGAATCAGGAAGCTGATTTCAAGCAGATCTTTCCAACTAAAGAAAAGTTGTCGTTAGACTGCTGTGTCTATAAATACGTCAAAGTGAAGAATGAAGAAGGTGTTGAACAATCCGATCAAAATTAAAAAGACACAAATCAACTTCATTCAACTCAAGCAAAACATTCAACGCTTTCCTGATATATTTTGAAGTTTTTCAAGAGCAGCAAAGAAGCCCTATTGTGATCTTGAAAATCAAAGCCCACTGAGTCTGCTACTCAAAGAACACTCAAAGCTTAAGAGATTTATATTTTGTGTGAGTGTTGTAAAACACATTGTAATCAACTAAGAGAGTTGTATTTCTAGGAGTTTAGGCCAAGCTGTGTGAGTGCCTAAGAAGGTTGTATACTGTAAAGTGTAAGCCAAAGTCTTCTAGTGTAACCTTCCTGCAAAGGAAGAAGGGGAGACGTAGAAGCGTTGTGCTTCGAACTTCCAGAACATATCCTGTGTCATTTACTTGCTGCATATTTTCATTCAGTTTCTTTAACTAACAAGTTCAGTAGACGTCTTCCGCACTATTACTAGTATCTGCTGACTTGCCAACAATTGAGAACATACTGCAGTACTTAACAATCTGTTGTATCAAGAAGAATCGAAATTGAGTCTAGTGTTTATTCAACCCCGCTTTCTAAACACTACTCCGATCCTAACAAGTGGTATCAGAGCAAGTTTTTCTCAATTCTGAGACTAAGAACTGATGGCCTCATTCTGCAAGATCCCGGTGTTCAAGAAAGGTGATAATGATGACTGGAGAATTCGGATGCAAGCACATATGAGTGCTCAAGATGATGACATGTGGTTCATCATCACTGGCGGACTAATGAAGATCATGAAGGTCAACACAACAACTGCCATTACTAGAGGTGAACCTCGGATGGTGGAAAAGGACAGAGCATCCTGGACCAATGAGGAAAAGAAAAGAGCAAATCTGGACAATGTAGCTTATGACATCTTGTTCAAAACATTTGACAAGAATATGTTTAATAAAATCAAGATGTGTCCCACTGCTAAAGATATTTAGGAAAAGATTGCACAACTGTGTGAAGGAAATGACCAAACCAAAGAAAACAAGCTCATTGTCGCTCTACAGAAGATTGAGAACATCAAAATGATGTCCGGAGAAACTCTCAGTGAATATGATGAAAGAGTAACTGGAATCATCAATGAACTCAATAGCCTGGATGAGGAACTATCTAATAGAGAAGTTACTATAAAAGTCATGAGATGTCTCCCAAGAGAATGTGATGTGAAAACATTGCCATGAGAGAATCCAAAGATTTAAACAAGATAGATCTGCTTGATCTATTTGTTGATTTAAAGGCATATGAGTTTGAGCTAGGCATTTGGGTTGAAGATGAACCCATCACTTGTCAACCAACCAAAGCCCTTGCTACATCAGAGTCCCTGTCCACTATAACAGAGATGACTCCCGAACAAATGTGCAATGATGCAATGTTGCTTTTTGTCAAGAAGTTTGGCAAATTCATGAAGAAGAATTAGAAGACTTACCAGTCTTATCCAAGGAAACAGAATTTCACAAATAGATCAGAAGAAGCTGATCATGTCTACTTCAACTGCTTTAAACCAGGACATTTTATTGCTGACTGTCCAAAGCCAAAGAAAGATGATCAAAAGAGAGGATCCAAGGACTACAACAAGTCCAAGGAAAAGAGAAGATCACCCAGAAGATATAGAGATAAAAAAGTACTTGTTGCTGAGGAAAACAGGAGCAAATGGGCTAATTCAGAATCAGAATCAGAGGAATCTTCGAGCACATCTAGTGAAAGTGAAGATGAAGGGTCCACTGTCTCATGGCAAATGATGGCAATGAGGTAACTGATTGTAATCTTTCTGAATTTACACATAATGAACTCACTAACGTACTGCATGACATGATCAATGAGCATCAAATGTTGTATGAGTCCTTTGAGAACTATAAGACTGAACACTCAAGCCCAATCAAACAGCATGATAGTAAACTTGATTGTGAACAATCAATGGAGCTGGAATGCCTAAGGAAGAAAGTAAGTTTGCTCGAGAAAGAAAAAGGACGAAGCTAAATGTGCACACCAGAAACTCATCAAGTTGGTTCGCACATGGAACACTTCAACTGCCAGAAAAGATAAATACTTGAGTCGATAAGGCTTGCTGGTGATCTTGCCGGTATAGGCTATATCAACAATGACAGTAACTCATCTGGTATTAAATCTCAGCTGTATCAGGAGAAAAACAAGGTTCAAACAATGAACTTTTATCAGATCCAGCACAGTATATGAACCAAGTGAGTTGGTTAAGGAATCTGTTAAGCCAACACTCATTAAGGAACGAGCATCACATAAAGGTATTGGTTACGTTGAGCCAATAGAGAAAGCTAGACCTGTGTAAAAGTTCAGGAACGAACATAAGTCCACTGGTCAAGCAACTCGAGAGGTGAAACCCAATTGTTACTATAATTGTATGCCTGTACAGAATAGATATATGCTTCCCAACAGGAACCAAAACCAAAAAAACATGCATACACTCACCATCACACGCAACACCATAGAACACCATCACCATTTACTACACACACATTTCAGGACACACACAGACCCAAACGGTTTAGGGTTATCCAAGTGTGGGTCCTGAAAGGACTAATCCTTTCTGGACCCAAGTAGGATTGGGTACCAATAAATTCATCGCTTTAATTGCAGAGATCTAGAATCCAGCAAGTTCGGAGCTCAGAGTGGTTTCTGGACAGTGGATGCTCTAGACACATGACATTAAATGCTTGTCTATTGTCCGAATTAGTAGATACCACTGGACCAAGAATAACTTTTGGTGACAACGCGAAAGGTAGAACTGTGGGTAAGGGTAAGATTATCCACGGTAACATTGTTATTAAAGTTATACTGTTTGTTGAAAATTTATGCTGTAACTTAATTAGCATCAGTCAACTTTGTGACAATGGTCACTAAGTAGAATTCAACCAACACACGTGCACAATTAAATCTGCTGATGGTAGTACATTGCTTTTAGGTAAAAGGCATGACAACACTTATAAGATTGATTGGAATTTTGATCAGCCTGCCTCACCTACTTGCTTTGCTGCCTTGAATAATTTCAAAAACTGGCTTTGGTACAAGCGGTTGAGCCACTTAAATTTTAAAACTATTGCCAGCCTGCGTAAGCTTGATTTATTTGACGGACTACCCCAAATAGAGTTCTCTAAAGACAACATTTGTTCAGCATGCCAGCTTGGTAAGCAGACCAGATCTACCTTTAAGAATAGAGGGAGTAAATCTTCTTCCCGGTGCCTAGAGTTGCTGCACATGGATCTTTTTGGTCCTATTCCAGTAACAAGTCCATGGGGAATGAAGTATACCCTGATGTTAATAGATGATTACTCTTGTTTTACATGGGTCTTATTTCTAAGTAGTAAAGATCAGGCTACTCCAAAGCTGATCAAACTACTGAAAAGACTACAAATGAGAAATCGTGCGGGACATCACATCTAGATGACCTTGGTATTAAACAAGAATACTCTGCTGCTAGAACCCCACAACAAAATGGAGTTGCTGAGTGTAGGAACCATACTTTGAAAGAAGCTGCGCGAACTATGCTTGCAGAGTCAGAAATCTCGCAGAGATTTTGGGCAAGCAGTTAATACAGCTTGTTATACGCAGAACAGATCGATGATTAATAAACGAGCAAATAAAACACCTTATGAGATCTGGAATGGCAGCAAGCCAAATATTTCATATTTGCTTGTGTTTGGTTGCAAATGTTTTATTCACAATAATGGAAAGACTCATCTCACCGCTTTTGATGCTAAATATGATGCTGGAATATTTCTTGACTACTCTGCTGTTAGTAAGGTGTGCAGAGTATTTAACAATAGAACTCTTACAGTAGAAGAATATATTCATGTGAAATTTGATGAATCTATTGATAGTATTGTATGTGAACTGCAGATCAATAATTTGAGTAATCGATTAGAAAATAATCATATTGATGATAATCATGATGATGAGTTGGATTACAGAAGTAGAGTCGACTGCATCTTAGAGCTAGAAGTCCCAGAAGCATAGGCAGAGGTACCTGCTGGTCCCCAAGAGCTGAATCCTGCTGACGAGGGCACTATTATGCACACCCCTCGTGCAGTAGATAGAGTAAATGTCAATATTGAATCTTTTCAATCTACTAAGCTACCAACTCATATTCATACCACGAAGAAACAAATCCTCTTGGACATTCGCTCCGCTGGAAGAAGGATCATCCACCCGGGCAGGTCATAGGTAACCCTACTGCTCCTCTACACACCAGAGGACAGATGATTAATGAATTTCTTCATGCTGCATTCATCTCTTACATAGAACCTAAGAAGATAGATGATGCGATTTTATACCCAAGCCGGGTATAAGCTATGCAGGAAGAACTTAATCAATTTGAGAGAAACAAAGTATGGTACTTAGTACCATGTCCACCGCATCACACTGTCATTGGTACCAAATGGGTATTTAGAAGTAAATTGGACGAAAATGGTATTGTTATCAGGAATAAAGCAAGATTAGTTGCACAGTGATACATACAGGAAGAAGACATCGATTTCGATGAAACTTTTGCCCATGTAGCTTGATTAGAAGTCATTCACATATTTCTTGCATTTGATGCTTTTAAAGACTTTAAAGTCTATCAGATGAATGTTAAGAATGCTTTTCTTATTGGAAAACTCCAGGAAGAAGTTTATGTTGAACAACCTCCTGGGTTTGAAAACCATCAGCAGCCTTCATCTATTTATAAACTGAACAAAGCTCTCTATGGTTTGAAACAAGCTCCCCGAGCATGGTATGAAACTCTGTCAAAGTACTTGACTGAGCACGACTTTACCATTGGCTCGATGGACAAGACTCTTTTTAAATTCGCAAAGGGTGACCATACCCTACGGGTTCAGATTTATGTTGATGATATTATTTTTGGAAGTACTAACTCAAAGATTTTTGAAAGATTTTCCAAAATCATGCATGACCAGTTTGAGATGAGCATGATGGGAGAATTATCATTTTTCTTAGGATTGCAAGTCAAGCAGTCCGTTGAAGGAATCCTGATAAATCAGTCAAAGTATACCAAAGAGCTACTAAAGAAATATGGAATGAGTGCTAGTTCAGCAGCTACCACTCCCATGAGTTCATCTGCTAAATTGGATTGGATGAAGCAGACATACCAGTCGAAGTAAAAATGTATCGTGGTATTATCGGATCTTTACTATATCTGACAGCCAGCAGACCTGACATCATGTTTGATGTATGTATGTGTGCTCGCTTCCAATCCAATCCTAAACAATCTCACTTCACTGCTACTAAAAAGATTCTTAAGTATCTAAAAGGAAATGAGAATGTTGGTCTCTGGTATCCAAATGATTCAACGTTTTTAGTTGGATATTCATATGCTGATTATGAAGGATGCAAGAGTGATAGGAAAAGTACCAGTGGATATCGTCAATTCCTAGGGGATGATTGATTTCATGGGGTTGCAAAAAGCAGACATCCATCGCAACGTCTACTGCAGAGGCAGAATACATTGCTGCTGGAAGCTGCTGTGGTCAACTGCTATGAATTCAACAGCAACTAAGAGACTATGGAATTGAGTCCACTAAGGCACCGATCTTTTGTGATAATACATCTGCCAAAGTTATCACGTACAATCTAGTTCTTCATTCTCGAACCAAGCATATTGACATTCGTCATCACTTCATACGAGATCACGTAATGAAGAAGGAGATTCAGTTGGAATACATATCCACCGAACAACAAGCAGCATATATTTTCACAAAACCCCTACCGGGCGCTAAGTATTCCTACTTTTGCAATATACTTGGTTTAATTGATATAACCAAATGACCTTATTTTTTTATTTTCTCCTCCATGATGAATTCAGGGGGAATTACATTTTAGATATTGCATGAATTTAGGTGGAATATTAATTCAGGGGAAACTTTTATGTTTTTCGAAGGTCTACCGATGCTCAGCTGGTAAAACAATTGCCTACTGCAGTAGATCCTACTTTACTAGTAGACTCTACATACTAGTAGACATTACCATATATGATCTGTTGATAATAACCTTCGTTAATTAAAAACTAATTGGAACGTCGGACTTCAAATTTAATTTTGTATTAACGGTGAATTATTTTGGTCCCGATTAAATCGTGTCCGTTTCAGTTTTATTTCAAAATATTCATTGGTTAGATGAACATCACGTGTCCATGTGTCCGCTCATCTACAATACGACATTACATCTCCTCTCACTTTAACCGCCATTAACATTTTCACTTCTCTCTTTTACAATTTCAAATTTACTGTGCTAACCCATTGTCAAATAATTTTTCTCACACATATAATCACCTTCTCAGATTTTCACAAATCAACATGTCGAAGACCAGCCAACCAAGTTTAGTTACAAATGCCGTCCATGTGGACTTTAACTCAGTCTACACCATCACTGACGAGGAGATGAAAAGTGTATTCCAATATTTGGACAACTCCGGCCTGCTGGTTATACTAAGCCTTGCACACAGAGAAAGTCTCCAAGAATTTTATGCTACAGCAAGGGTGGTCAATGACTCCGTGGTGTCCTCCATCTCAGGACAAAATGTTACAATCACTCAAGAGGATATTGCCACTCAACTGAGTCTCCCCACTATGGGACTCACTGATTTCCACCATATCCGTCATGGTACGAGAAGAGATGCGTACAGTGTTCACAGAATCCGACTTTCGTCTGCAACATCCTCCATTCAAGAAGATTTTGATGAAGAACCATTTCCGCCAGCTTACCGATGTTATTACCAAGGGGCTACTGTGCAAAGCTGGATCCTTTGACGTCACACCCCAGAGAAGTTCGAGGTGATGTGTGCGATTGTGAAGGGAGTTGATGTCAACTGCTCAGTTGTACTATTTCAAGTACTAATTGGCTTGGTTGAATCGTCAAGGGCCATTCTGGATTAGCTCTTCCACTTAGCCGAATCCTTGAAAGCAAGAATGCCCAATGGGGGCTATTTTCACTCTCCATCAAGCACGACTCGTCAATGCTAAATATTTGCACATCCACCGGAAGCCAACTAGTGGAGACGGTGGCCCGTCAAGAGTGGTTACCACCAAGAGGAGAAAGTCTCAGGTGAGTGATTCTTAGCTGACGATCTCAGAATCCGCTGAGTCATCACCTCCTCCCCCACCAAAGACGCCACAAACCCGAAAAGGAAACCCTGCTGTCTCCAAGAAGGAAGCTCCTGCTGCTGCTACTGAAATGTCAGCAGAGGTCACCGTTGCTGATCAGGACTTCAGCCCTGAAATTGTTCCAATTGGAAGCAGTTGAGGTTGCTGGGCCTTTGGCAATTGTGCCTGTCGTGCCAGCATCTATTGATATCAGCCCCACCGACATGTCTCTGAGTTCCCGCAGGGGTGCTGGATCTTTTACTCTTAGCCTCCGACCGCCAAAGATAGGATGTTCTTACTGCTATCCTACATTCACACCTGCTGGAAGTGGCAAAGATGTAGTGGAACGTGTCTCCACACCAGTAGCGACTTAAATAGCTCTGGTAATTGAAGAAGTGGAAGCCCAGCTGCAACCACAAATGGAGATCCTTGACAGATGGGTGAAAGCTCGTTTGAAAGTCCTGTTCAATAACTACTCCCAGGTTTTCAAACAAGCAAGGATTGATGAAAATCTAATCATCGAGTATCTTCAGATCCAGGACGTGGAAAAAGGTCTGAAACTGAGGGAAGTGTTCCGAATGATGCAGTACGTCAGAGGGCTTCAAGATCTAGTCCAGTCTCGTCTTAAGGAGTTCAAGTCTGACTCGGGTACGACCAACCATGACATGGCTGTGCTCAACACCTTGGGTCCCAAACTTACAATGGCCGAGCAGACACTGCATGACCTCGAGGTCATAATGGGCTTACAATCATGCTCTGCCCAACTGGTATTACCTCAAGCCCCAACTACTGACAAGAGCATGGTTGTTGTGACCCCAACAGAGGTCTCTATGGTAAACCCCTCCCTTACTACCTTATTACCTGAACCAACTGTCTCCCCTGGACATATTATTGTATTTGATCAACATAATGTGTTGATGATGTTGATCCTCTCTCAGTAGATATAGTAATTGAATCAGTGGTTAATCAAGTCAACCTCTCTTCAGAGGATGATGAATCCACCGAGTCCTCACCTCCAACCCCAACCGCTCTAGCTATAATATCTTCTTCCTCTCCAACCGCCCAAGCCACAATAAAAATTGACTCCACATTTCTAGTTCCCATGATCGAACCTTTTAACCACTGTTCCTTTTGACTTCACAAACCTTCCTATCATCCCAACCACACTAACCCCACTACCCTCTAGCTTAGATATACCTGTTGGGCCATATTGCCTAAGTGACGAGTTGCAGCCTCTACTGTAATTGATCAGTTTGTTTCTGTCGAGGTAGCTGCTACAATTGCATCCCTTGCTGTTCCACCTACTGATGGTTCTGTTGAAGCTGATATTGCTATGGAAGTTTCAAATGTGGATGCTCATCCTGCCGCCTTGACTGCAGAAGTATCTGCTGAAGTAGCTCTATCTGCTGCTCTGCATGTTGCTACCTTATCTGCTGGTCCTTCCAATCAAATCACTACTGCTGGTTCTGCTGATCAAGATGGTCCCTCATCATTTGGCCAAATTTTGTCAAATGATCCCCCTGAGGACGTCTTTGATTTTTCGGAACAGAGAGATGAAGAAGCGCCTTCCAATTTTGCTGCGAAGCTAGTTCAGTTGTCAAATGTTATCTCCAACTTGGCTGGCAAAGTCTCCAAACTCAAGCATGGAGAAAGAGAAGCCAGTCATTAAATTGGTAATCTACGGCGCCACACTAATTCCCAGTTCAGGGACATCTACCGAGATGTAATTCTTCTGTCTGATAAGGTCACATGTTTTCAACAATTTGTCACCATGGCCTTTTTAGACTCCTTCTCCAAGATGGAGCAAGCCCAACTTACACTCGGCCAGCAAAATGAATCTCTTCATGTTGCTACCACCCTGGAGCTTGGAGGGAATATTGATGATATTCATCAGAAGTTTTCTGAGCTATTGGCATCTATGCAAGCAGAGTTTGCCTCACAGTTACAAGAGCTGAGCAACGGTCTTCCCACTGTCATTCGTACTGTTCGAAGGCTACAGGAACCCAACAGACCTGATCAGTCACGAAGAAGGGAATCAGTCCCCGCAAGATGATCATCTGCTGGTGCTGAAGAACCAAGTCACTCGAGACCTTCACCCCAGCAGAGGCCACATAGTCGATGACAAACACCTACTAACACACCTCCCTCAACTTGTGACTACTCAAAGCATTGGTTGGGACATCCACAGTATTTTGTCTCCTTCTATTACTTTATATCTTTACTGTAATAAAATCATGTTTTCTTGATTCAATGCTTATATTATCTAATTTACTTTAATTCAAGATTGATATGACACATCGTAGTGCACCCTGCAACTTTTTGGCTATAAATAGCATGATCATTGCCTCAACTTATCTCACACTACAACATGCTTAGCTTAACATTTCACTTACTCTTCTTGTACCTTCTCTGCAATTATCATTCATGGGTTCATTACTAATCTACATCAACCCTACATGGGTTGATTACTTATCCAACCAACCTCTGCTAGCTCCAGCTTCGTGGACCAGTCTTGGTGTTCACCACCAGCCTGGAATTTGGAAAGCAGATGCTTGTGTGCTGATGACAAAAAGGGGGAAGACATAGAATTTTCATTAAAGACATAGACTATGATGAATGAACAGAAGATTACTTTGAATATAACGTAGTTTATTTTCTAGGTTTTCTTTTGTACTAATTTCTCTGTATGCACTTTCTCTCCCCATCCCTTTGTCAACAACTCTGAAACTAGTCAGCTCGGATCATTCCATAATGACTGTGTTTCTCAAGTTGTTTTTACCCCCCTTGAATAGATTGTAGACATAGAATTTTTGTAAGAATTGTAAGATGTAAACAGAATTAATTTTAAAGAAAAATGATATTCTTTTTGTTAATGTTCGGCTTGATTACTTGTAATCTGCTTATTTAACAATATTTGCTACTCTCCACTGTTATCTTTCTAAGTCTTAACATGTATCTGATGTTCAATGTTCAAACAAGAGTCTACACTGCTGAGTTTTGTCATCACCAAAAAGGGGAAATTGTTGGGAAAATATTCTAAGTTTTGGTGATCACAAATATCCACTGCTTGAAGTGTCAACTGCATTAAAGCCTACTGAAAGAGAAAATAATTGTTAACTCTACAAAGGGCCACCGGATACTAAAAGACAAAGTTATCTATCGGATAAAATGACATCTATGGATAAAGAGCTATCTACCGGATAAAAGGAGATCTACAGGATAAAGAGCTATCTACTGGGTGAAATGATAAAATGAGATCTACCGGATAAAGAGCTATCCACCAGGTGAAAGGATAAAAAGAGATCTACCGGATCAAAAGACCAAGAATTACCATCTACAGAATGCAGAGAGTGAACGTTTTTGGAACAAGAATTCAGCAGACGTCTAAAAAGTTATTAGTTGACCTAAGTCCATCAAACTAAGTAACTAATAACTATCCAACAGATATACAACAACAGAGAAGTCATCAGACATATAAATCAACAAGACAAAACAAGTACAAACTCATTCTAACAAACGTACAACAGAGCGTCGCACTACTATATCAGTGTCACCATTAGCGTCAGAATGAAAGAACCGTTGATTAGAGAATGGAAAGAAGACAAAAAGAATTTGAAAGAGAATCAGGAAGCTGATTTCAAGCAGATATTTCCAATTAAAGAAAAGTTGCGGTTAGACCGATGTGTCTATAAATACGTCAAAGTAAAGAATGAAGAAGGTGCTGACAATCCGATCAAAATTAAAAAGATACAAATCAACTTCATTCAACAAGCAAAACATTAAATGCTTTACTGAGGTATTATGAAGTTTTGCAAGAGCAGCAAAGAAGCCCTATTGTGATCTTGAAGATCAAAGCCACTGAGTCTGCTACTCAAAGATCACTCAGAGCTTAAGAGATTTATATTTTGTGTGAGTATTGTAAAACACATTGTAATCAACTAAGAGAGTTGTATTGCTAGGAGTTTAGGCCAAGCTGTGTGAGTGCCTAAGAAGGTTGTATACTGTAAAGTGTAAGCCAAAGTCTTCTAGTGTAACCTTCCTGCAAAAGAAGAAGGGGAGACGTAGAAGCATTGTGCTTCGAACTTCCAGAACATATCATGTGTCATTTACTTGCTGCATATTTTCATTCAGTTTTAACTCACAAGTTCAGCAGACGTCTTCCGCGCTATTACTAGTGTCTGCTGACTTGCCTACTGCAGTACTTAAAAGTCTGTTGTATCAAGAAGAATCGAAATTGAGTCTAGTATTTATTCAACCCCCCTTCTAGACACTACTCTGACCCTAACACTTTGACTTCTAAAGATGATTTATATATTTTTGTCTTATCTTTTCAACCATGATGATCGATCCATTCCGATAAGCAAGCAGAGAGTTATGGTCGAATTACCACAACTGTTACAATCTTGCTGCTGTTGTTTCAGGCAAGACACCAGCAAGCAAGTTTTCGTTAAGTAAACCTTTGAGTATGGTCTGCTGATCTGAAATACAACTCTTAAAGAATTGAGTTGGTTTCCAACCCATTTGGAATCAGTTCATTTTGATAACCAAGCTATTATATATGATCGCTTTACTCAGCAATGCTCGGGGTCCAACGGAAGTTGAAATCTCATTTCAGCAAAATAACTTATTCACCATTCATCAAGCTGTAAAACGTCTTCTTTGAACTGCACACTGATGAAATATGTTAGCAACACAATATTATGGATGAATTACAATTGATCCTTATGATTTGAATAATTATGGATTCTATTTCTCTCTAATTTAAATAATAACGTATAATCCATTTATTATATATTTGTATGTTAAACAATAGAGAATATAATGTAATTTTTCAATCCGTTAAAGATTAGATAAATAAATCATAATATAGTTATTATTTGTTATTATTCAGGATACATCTGTTATTGTCAAATTAGATATAAAAAGTTGTAAAAAACGTTATTCTACAGAAAATACAATTTTAATTGGCTCACTCTAGTTTTAATAATTAACAAATTTCCCATTCCTAATTTGAACAATTGTTTCTACCATACAATTTTTTTTATGTTAAATCATTATGGTGATGGTTGTAATTTTTTCTATATATGTTACAAATTAGAGAGAGTGTTATTGTAAGTTATTCTACAATAGATGCATATGAAATTATTCAAATTAGAGCGAGAATTTATAATACAAACAATTCATTGTTTACCATGGATAAGACATGATATCCCTGGTCGTGATGATATCATATTTACCAAAAAGGATTTCTCCAAAAATACTCATAGGCATAATTTTGAAAAGGAAACTTTTATTTTGTTGAAGGGCAAAATTCTAAATAAAAAATAATTTAACTTCTCCAACATCAATAATCCTATGCGCACTCCAGTTTTCATAAATAAACTATTATATATCAATTATATAAGGGGAATTGCAAATAGGTGTTGTTTACATAAACTTGCTACACATAAATCAAGAAAAAAAACTTCTTACCAAAAATAGGAGAAAATTATATTCACATATGTCCAATTTTTTAGATATTGGCTTGGAAACTTTTTTAATTACCAAAATACCCTTCAGTTGAAAACATCATAAACCAAATTTCAGGTCTTTCTTTTCTTACTCATCCCATCGGCCCACGCATTAAATTTTCTGCTAAAATTTGCTAGGCGATTCTCAGATCATTATTTTCTTCATCATCTCGTCGCCTCATCTCGTCACCCCGACCTAAACTTGTTTTGCTAAAATGTTCTGCACATGAAATATGTTTGAATTGAAGCATCTAAATTGTTCGTAGCATTTGTAATCATTTTGAATCGAAGAAGCCCTCGGACTACTCTGCACATATAATTTCTGGATCTATTCTGCACATTCCATCGTATGTGCGTGTGTATAGTGTGTGTATATGTAAATTATAAATTTGAATTATAAATTGAATACCGATGCTAAATTATAGACAGCGAAAGTCTGTTGGTATGTATTTTTTTTAAAAAAATCTCTCATGGCTTTGACTGATGCATATGGATGAAGAAGTAAGGTATGCGTTGGTGCCTGTGCTTGTTTGCTCATTTCCAAAATTTACAACAGGACATCAAGATACTGCAACGAAGAAGATGACCCAGAGAAAAAGTAATTGGTGCACGAAAATTATAAAAATAATTGGTGCACGAAAATTATACAAAGTAACTAGTGCACGAAAGTTTTAAAAAGTAACTGATGCACGAAAATATAACATTGGTGCATGAAAATCATAAAAAGTAACTGATGCACGAAAATGATAAAAGTAACTGGTGCATGAAAATTATAAAAGTAATCGGTGAACGAAAATATAATCTTGGTGCATGAAAATATAACACTGATGCATGAAAATACAACACTGGTGCGTGAACTTTGTGTTAATTAACTGATGCACAAAATTTGAAAAAAGCGATTATTGCACGAAATACGATAACTGGTGCACGAAATTAATGGTCTGTGCATCACTACTTAATTGTATGATTTGTGCATCACCCACTTGCGATTATGGTTCATGCATCACATACTTTTTCTATGTTTCGTGCATCAGTTACTGATTTTAATTTTCGTGCATCAATTACTGATTTTAATTTTTGTGCATCAGTTGCTAATTATATTTTTTGTGCATCAGTTACTGATTTTCAATTTTCGTGCATCAGTTACTGAATTTCAATTTTCGTGCATCAGTTTTTTTTTATGTTCGTGGATCAATTACTTTTATAGGTTTTTGCACCAGTTAGTTTAGATTAATGCACCAGTTACTTTTTTATAAGTTTCGTGCACCAGTTACTTTTTATATTTTTCGTGCACCAGTTTACTTTTCATAATTTTCGTGCACCAGTTACTTTTTATATTTTTCGTGAACCAGTTAATTTTCTGGGGTTCATCTTCTTCGTTGCAATATCTTTCATGCACCAGTTACTTTTAATAATTTTCGTGCACCAGTTATTTTTTATAATTTTCGTGCACCAGTTTTTTTTATAATTTTCGTGCATCAATTAATTTTTCTCTGGGTCATCTTCTTCGTTTTTGGCTAGAATGATAGATAGAGTTAGATGCTTGGACTGTAAGGTAATTTCAGGAGAGGGCGTAGTTACCCAACACCGACTTTTAGTTCTAGATGTTATGATTAAGAATAGGGCTACTAGAATTAAGCATAAGTTAGAACCTAGAGTTAAGTGGTGGCGGTTAACAGAAGGCAACTTTGGAGCTTTTATAGATAAGTTAGTCGAGCAAGTTAATTGGACGCCAAGAGATGATCTTGATACCACCTAGAACAAAATGGCTTGTGGCATTAAGATGGAGGCTAAAGAGCTCCTTGGTGAGTCAAGAGGGTATGCTCCACTAGATACATCATGGTAGAATAAGACGTAAAGAAGGCTATCTGAATAAATATGGATGCTTACAGAAGCTGAAGAAGAACAACAATAGGGCAACCTTAGAAAGGTATAAGCTTGCCAAAAAAGAAGCGAAGACAACGGTTCGAGATGCTTGATCTAAAGTCTACAAAGAAGTGTACGATCAATTGGATACCAAGGAGGCAGAAAAGGATATCTACAGGATTGTCCGAGCGATGGAGAGGAAGACAAGAGACTTATGTGCAGTGAAATGCATAAAAGATGAGAGTAATAAAGTCTTGGTTAGAGATGAAGACATCAAAATAAGATGGAAGAAGGTGATCAACATGATGTAAACCGTGAGTTTACTCGCGGAATTAGAGAATCTGGGGTTAGAGAAGCTTTGAACAAAATGAAAGCACAAAGAGCAGTTGGTCCTGATGGAACCCCTATTGAAAATGGAGATGTTTAGGACCGATATGAATAAAGTGGCTAACATATCTATTTAACAAGATTTGGAGGAGTAAATAAATTTCAAATGAATGGAGAAAGAGTACTCGCATCCCTATCTATAAAAGCAAGGGTGGCATTCAGAGTTGCACCAACTATCGTGGTATAAAGCTCATGTGTCACACAATGAAGCTTTTTGAGAGGATAATTGAATGTCGTTTAAGGGAAGATGTTAAGATAACGGAGAACCAATTTGGGTTCATGCCAGGACGGTCAACTACTAAAGCTATCCATTTACTTCGTCAACCTGTCGAGCGCTATCGTGAGCGGAGTAAAGATCTGCATATGATCTTTATAGACTTAGAGAATGCCTACAATAAAGTACCAATGGAGATATTATGGTGAGCTTTGATGAAGAAAAAAGTTCACATCAAGTATGTCAATATAATCAAGGACATGTACGATTAAGTATCATCTAATGTGAGAAAATGCAGTGGGGTGACAAGTGAGTTCTCGATCACTATTCGATTGCATCAAGGGTCTGCGTTGAGTCCTTTCCTGTTCGCCCTAGTGATGGATGAGATAACAAAAGACTTACATACTGAATTACCTTGGAACATACTTTTTGCTGATGATGTTGTGTTAATCGACTAGACAATGGCAGAGGTGAATGCCAAATTGGAGTTATGGAGAGAGACGTTGGAATCAAAAGGTTTTAGATTAAGTAGGTCTAAAACGGAATATATGGAGTGCAGATTTAGTGGTCGTTCCTTTTGGATTTTCGGTGTTGTAGCACTTGATGTTCAAGAGGTATCGATGAGCAGTAAGTTTCGATACCTAGGTTATCCAAAAGGATCGAGAGATTGACAGTGATGTTAACCACATGATTCAGGCTGGCTGGTTGAAATGGAGAAACGCCACCAGAGTTCTATGTGATCGTAATATCCCGCTGAAATTGAAAGGAAAGTTTTATAGAACCGATGTTAGACCCGCCATGTTGTATGGGACGGAATGCTGGGCACCCAAGAGGATTTCACATCCAAAAGATGAGTATGACAGAGATGCGTATGCTTTGTTGGATGTGCGGTAAGACCAGAAGAGATAAAATAAGGAACGAAGATATTCGAGCTGAAGTAGGTGTATCTTGTATAGGAGAGAAGATGTAAAAAAGTCGCTTACGTTGGTTTGGTCATGTTCGACGTAGGGCCAGCAGTGCACGTGTGCGTCGAGTTGAGTCCATGAATTTCGGACAGTTCACGAGAGCTAGAGGACGACCGAAGAAGACACGACTCAAAGTTATACATAAAGACTTAGAGTGCAAGGGGATTACATAATATATGTTTACCGATAGAAGGGTTTAGAAGATTGGCGCATGTGCCCGACCCAATTTGATTCACTCTATTGTTCATGTAGCCTACCCCAATTCATAGGGATTAAAGTTTTAGTTGTTGTTGTTGTTGTGTCATCTTCTTCGTTGCTAGTTTCAGGTTGTAAATTCTGGAAATGAGCAAAGAAGCACGGACACCAATGAATCATAACTAAAAAACCTCAAAAGGCAACAAACAATATATATATATGTACACACACACACACATACGCACACAAACACACACATACCAGATTTGACAAAAAAAATCTAGAACAAAGCGATGGAATGAAAAATTGAAGAGATGAAGAGAAAAACTAACTGTAAGAATCGTAACTGTCTAGAGAGATTTACGAGGAGATTTGAATCTCAGTGGTGAAAGGAAAGAAGAGCTCGAACGCAGTGCTGAAAGGAAGAGATTATAAATTTCTGAGATTGCCGCCTTTTTCTTATTAAGGGCACTTTTGTCATTTCAATCTAAAGTGGAATTAAATGATTGCAAGTTTTTTTCTGGACTAGGATGAATAAAGTTTCAGTGTGGTATACGTGCCTGAATTTTGCCCATTATATAATCCACCGCTCCATTATGGCAATAGCTTATTGGGCCTTGAATGGGAGATTGCGAACCTAAGTTTAGAGACCCTTCAACCATAATTTTTAAGACCCAATAAATGTGGATAGATTTGTTATGAATGGCCTTCAGCCCAATATGAGATGGATCCTTTCACTATGGGTCACCAAACTGGTCCAACATTGTTTTCAAAGTGGAAGAATGGAAAACTTAATCGTCCTTCAGTTACAGTTATTGTCTCTGTTAGACAGCTAAAAAATTGTGTACCTTAAAGTAGGTAAATAATATACATTCTCATAATAATTTAGACATGATACGATTAATGGTTGCTGTTGGAACACGTCATAGAAATTTTGTTTAACTTGGCTCAACATTATTTGTGAAAGAAATTAAGTATGAAAAGTTAGAGGGAGTGCGGTTATACTACATCTGGAGTGTTTGTTTCCCTTTTTTATCATTAAATAGGGACCATATGCTTTAAGAGAGAGAACTACTCCAGGTATGGCATGATTGAGTTGATGCTGGCCTAAAGAGACAATATTCCAATCAAGAGTTGCTACCCCCACAGAGAACTGTCATAGTTAGTACTCAATATATGGTATACAAACCCGTGATATTATAATTGGTACTGAAGTACAAATCACATGCTTATTTCTTATGAGTTACAAATTTGTGCATTAATTAGAAGAAAGATGTTTTGATAACAACAATCGAAACATGATGCTTCACTTATGTAGTGTATACAAAGATTTGAATGTCATCACAGCTAGCAAGGGGCGGAGAGAAAAATCAATATTACCAGGGCTGACCGGATTAGTTAGGTTTATAGTGCTACAACGATTTAGAGGATTGAATTTCTTCCTCTGAATATTAAATGGGGCTGGAGTCCACTTTAGCTATTTCCTAGACGTTTAATCCAACGCTTCCCTTATTTTCATCTTGTTTGATTCCAATTCTAATACAGATGCATCCAATACAAGTTTGAAGGAAACTATGACAGAAGACATACTGGACGGATCATGCAACAAACATTGTTGTGTTTTCATTCGAGTATCAATCCAAAAAATGAGATTTATGGAGATATCTCTTTGTATAGATTTGGCTCCCATTCAGGTTCCTTCCAGTTCGGTCTCTGGATGGGGGTGCGATTGCGAATGGTTTCCTCTGTCTCATGTTTTTTTTCACGACCCTACTTGACCAGGTATCTTTACAGATATATAAGTCCATAGCAGAACCTATTGATTCTTCTGACCAATCATCTCCAATATCTTCAAAGTCTTTCGATTTCAAGATTGACTCGCTACTCCCACCAGGGTCATTGATTCTCCCTTTTATATGAGAATCTTAGCTTCAATTTCTCCACAGAAGTAGACCGAATCACATAGTGATTTTTCCCCGGGTAATAGAATATCATCAGCTGATAAAAGGGACTCATAGGGACGCTTGAAGACATTAGGCCGAGTGATACCATACCTGGGTATTTATTAATCATTGTCGAGGCAGAAACTGCACTATGATGCATATCTATTCGACCACCAGCTCCTCTCTTCCCTTGGATTTGTTTGCTTTTACCGACCTAGACCATAAACCCGAGCACATCTCTTCAGCATTGCCAAGGTCCTTGCAGAAGCGTGTGCATAGTGCATGCTTATTATAACTAAATCGGGAATTTCTTGGGCTCTAGGATTCAAACTGGTAAGCTTTGTTCGTGGTAAAAATTCCTTTTGTTTTTTTTTCTTGAAGGGCTACACGTATTCAATACTTTATCAAAAGAATCCAATGACAACTCCAAGGCTCAGATCTGACAAAGAATATCAGACAAGAAAGTAGTTTCTCAATTTCTCCCCCATCGTTAATAACAAAAATCAAGAAAACTTTCAAAGGCATCCACGATGTTACTAAAAATTACTTGGGATATCACTTCTTTGCCAGCTTTGCAAATACATTCTAGTATTGATTTCATACTCCCAGAGCCCCGAGAGTACCTGCCGTTCCATCTTCCTGCACGTTCACCAATGAAAGCGGATGGACGAAAGGCGGGCAAAGTGGATGGCGGCAAGAGAAGTTGGTACACACCATTACTGCACGGTCCTTTGACTAGTGTCGCCCTTGTAATCTGATCCTTCACAAGAAAGTGAGACGGATGAAACTCAACTGAAACACCATTATCTTTAGTAAACTGACTAACAGATAATAGATTTTTGCTGGCATTGGGAACGCATAAAACACTAGAGAGAGTAAATGTGCGAGATGAAGTTGGAATGGCAGAAGAACCAACATGTGAAATTTGCAAACCTGTACCATTGGCAATTTGAACCTCATCAGTGCCATCATATTCTATGTGAATAGATAAATTCTGAATGTAGGTTATGACGTGAGAGGCACCGGAATCAACAAGCCAAGAGTTGGGATCCTGATTTGAGTGGTTGCTGGTGGAGACACAGCAGCGAACGCAGTTTGAAACTTGCGACAGGTACGTGCACCATGGCCAGGAGTCTCGCAAAGCAAAGCTGGCAGATTATAGATGGGCGAGACTGTTGGTGTGGAGTGTCGTTGTTGTAGCCGCGGTTAGAGTTACGGGACTGATTTCCTCGGCCACGGTGGTTAAATGTCCGAGTTCTGTTGTTGGAGGAATTCCCAGATTGTTGAGAGGTGCGATTGGATTGGCGAAAATTTGCCTGGTTAGCGGTGACAAGAGGCGAAGCAGTAGGCTCAAAGCGGCGGTTATATGTTTCTTGAGACACAAGCAAGTCATGTAATTCCTCAAATTGGAGAGAATTTTCACGAGTGCGAATTGATGTCGCAATATCGCGATAGCCTACACCAAGGCCATTAAGCACGTAAAGTGTTATGTCGTCATTAGAGAGGGGACGATCAATAAGGGCCAGTTCATCCGTCTTGGCTTTAACGGACTGTAGAAAGACAGTGACCGATTGAGAGCCCAAGGTCATGGTAGTGAGATCATCCTTCAGCTGCATAACACGGGTGCGGGAGCGATTCGCAAAAAGCCGTGTAAGAGTGTCCCAAGCATCGGCAGAAGTGAGAGCCGATGAGATGAGAGGAACAAGTTCTGCGAAAACACTACCAAAGAAAGCCGACAAAACAAGAGCATCTTGACGCAACCAGTGAGTGCGCTCAGCGATGGATTCAATAGGTGGACATGGATATGTATGATCGAGATATCCGAAGAGATCATAGCCAAACAAGAGAGTTCGGACTTGGGCTCGCCATGACGGAAAGTTAGATGCCGTCAATTGAAGGGGAAGTTGTTGATGAGCATTGATTAGAATCAATGGCTCACCAACTGGACCAAGAAGGGAGAAACCAGAAGGAGACCGTGAGGGGGAAGTGGTGTTGGTCGAAGAACTTCCAGCGGTGGTGGCCATGGGATCGGAAAAAAAATGCTCGTTAGAGTCTTAGGCAAGCTCCGATACCATATAAGAGAATTATGTTTGATGAAAGACTTAATTGTATTTCATTGAGATCTTCAATATTTATACAAGTACAAGATAATTTTAAAAGGAAACAAAAGATTACAATATATATTTGCATAAAAGATATCATGAACTATGGAAAGATTGATAGCAATCTTATCTAAGTATGGGAAGATTGAGAGCAATCTTTACTAGGTTTAATACACTAATCCAGTTGTTATGAAGGGCGAGACAATCTTTATCCATACATATTTTCTTTATATCTTTTGCCTCCCAGAGACCTCCATATGCACAATTTGGAAAGAGGTCGCTGTTCAAGAAACGAACCAACAAATTTGTTTCAGTCTCCAAGCTGTGGTTATCATCTAATATGTTGGACCCACCTTCACCACATAGTGTGTAGTAGAAGTTCGGTTGTTTGGAGTTAGCTGCAAGATTCACCGCCTTCTCCAATGCCATGATGGTAATAATGTCTGAATGAACATTATAGAAGCCAGAGTTAAGGCGTCGAGGCAAGTTTATTGACCCTGCAAGAAGGAAGACAAGTTTGAATGACTAAGAAATATAAAATCATTGGAATTCTCTCTTAGCATAAATGTCCAACAAGCCAAATATTGACCCGATGAACTTTATAAACAATAGCCCAATTAGCTAACATATTACAACTATAAATATAACATTCATTCTCTAGGGTTAGATGACTCTCAATCAATTTACTTTCTCATAGAAAAAGCCGACATCACAATAGCACTGATGTTGACTTGAGGATCTGGTCAGGTTGTTTGGACTTGAGGGGTTACCGCTATCGGATTTACGTCGGTGAACTGTAATATCTTTACGTGCATTTATCTTTGATATTTGCATGTTTATATATGAATCAGACGCGATCGTCCGTCCCTGGGTCCAGATCTGTTTACTATGTTTATTTTTCCGCTGCGTTCGGATCAGACACCGTGGGATGGAAACCCAACAGTGGTATCAGAGCCAGGTTGCACTTTGATTCATGTATTGAATAATTAATTTTATGGATCGTTTTCACGTAATATTAATCGTATTTGGATTTTCAAAAATTACGGGGAACATAAAAAAGTTTTAAATCAGACCTGAAATTCATAAACACTAGGAACTGTTTCCAACACCCTCCGCTAGAAAACCCATCGCTCGCGGCGGCACACAGGCGCACGTCTGCAATCGTTACAGATTGAGTCGCAATTTCTCGTAGGTTGATTGGCACAGAATCGCGCGAACACATGCAATCGTTGTAGGTGTGACCTGCGGTCGCGCGACCATTCTGTTTCTGTGCAAAGATGTGCGACGGGAAGGGTACGCGAACCGGCTTGTGTGTTCACGTCTCCGACCAACAGTTGCTGAAGTGACGGAGCACGTGCGGGCTGGTGAGGTGGGTGGCGGCGCTGGCTGGGGTCCAGAAACCCTAATTTTGAATTGGGGAAGAAAGATGAACAGTTTTGGGATTTGAAAAAAAAACAAATTCGAAAATAAAGATATATTTTGGGTTGAAATTACACTTTTAATTTTGGATCCAAATTATTTGAAGTTCATAAATTATTTTGGGTCATTTTAGATGTTTTGTCCGGATATTATTTTGAAACAATAAATCATAAACTTAATGAATTAAAAATATGATTTTTAATTTATTAAGTGTAAAATGGAGATTTTTCAATTAGTTGAATTTGTAATAATTGGAAATTGAATGAAAATGTTTCATTTTATTTGTTAATTTTATTTTTGGCTAATATTATGATCTGAGGTAAAATAGTGATTTTACCAAGTAAATGAACATTTAAGTAATTGAAAATTAAATGAAAGTGTTTCATTTAATTTGTTAATTTTATTTTCGATTACCATTATGATTAAAAAGGTAAAATAGTGATTTTACCAAGTAATTGAAAATTTAAATAATTAGGAATTGAATGAAAATATTTCATTTAATTTGTTAACTTTATTTTCGATTAATATGTTGAATAAATGTAAAATAGAGATTTTACCAACTAACTGAAAATTAGTTAATTAGAAATTAAATAAAATTATTTTATTTTATTTAATAATTTTATTTTCAATTAATGATACGATTAGTAGGGAAAAGATAAAATAAATTAATATTGTGATCTAATTACATGTGATGTAATTAGTACAATTACATATGATGTAATTGTTTAGGTTAATGTTTAATTACATATGGTGTGATTGCATTATGGATGATCACGGGCTTTGACCAATGTGTTTAGGTGAATGTTTCGGTTTTTACTGTTTCATTATAATTATGATTTTTGGTTATCGAGCATGTGTGCCCGCTCTCTCTATTCTCTGATGTATCCCACCCCGGATTTGTATCCATATTCTCTTGTTTGCATGGTTTAAATGTTAAAATTATTAGAATTAGTGGGAGATCAAGATTGAAGATGGAGCACCAAGAATCGATACATGTACAATGGAAGCAAAAATGTAATAGGATTGCATTGCATACCTGCATCACTTTAGAAAGACTTGTGATCCACGTATGGCTCACGTGGATCAATTAGGAAAATACCGTAATTATCCATGTTTATTTTTATTATGCATATGATGCATGATAAATGTTTGTTTTTATGTTTTATTAGTACAATTGATGTTGCATGAATAAACCATAGTTGCATGAATCTGGCAAATAAACAATCAAGCACTAGATGAGATTATAAATTATAAAAACCCTCTTTTGAATATGATTCAAAATTTTAATATCAAACTGTGAAGGGGAACACAAGGGGGTTTTTTGCTTCTTGTCTTCCATAAACAGTTAAGCCATGAGACGCTATTTGTGCCACGATGTCTTGTCTCACCCTCGTGGGGGGGGGGGGGGGGGGATCTCGTGTGGGAAAATTGTGTGTTTAACTGCCACTTAATTATGGGTGTGGTTCGTTAACCTTTAAGATTGCTCACCCTCGTGGGGTCTTTTTGGCGAACATTACTATCCGTGTGATGGGTTAGTTTGACGTGAGAAGGCATAATTGACCTGCCTCCGTAGGGTTATGCCAATCACGAGATGAATTTCTTGGGGGTTTCATATGATGCAAGCTATCTTTAGTATCATGAGGTCGGTCGGACTCTCGCCCGGGGCTATCATGAGCTAGTTGGAGAAAATATGATTTTTCGTTCATTTGTCATGAGGGTGATGAATTTGAAAAATTTAGTGAGAGCATTCAATAACTAAAGTCCATAGTTTTTGAATTAATTAATAATCAAACGATTTGCTTATATTTTCTGTTTATTCTCAGTATTATGATGGCCGTGAATCCGTTTACATAAATTCTCGATACAAATAATTAACCGGACCAAAATTTTATGATTGGCAATTAATTTAAAAAATAGTGTTTGTTTATGAAAGTTGCTTTATATCCTTGTTGGGAAACCTCTTGTTGAAGTGTTTCCTAATACGTCTAATGAAGAAATCACCACACTTGTGAAGTGTTGGGGCGATGATCTCGAGACAGTGTGTTATATGATAGCATCAATGTCGAATGAGTTTCAACATAGATATGAGAAATTTGCTCACACCGCCGATATTTTCAAACACCTACAAGTGTTGTTTGGTGAACATGCACGATTACTGAGACTCGCGATCTCAAAAGAGATATTTTTTGTCTCATCTGCAAGATGGGGCTTCGGTCCATGAGCATGGTGTAGAAATAATATCTCTTGTTGAGAAATCAAAATTTTTTATGTGACAATACCTCATCAATTGGCTATAGATTTGATCTTGTAGTCAAAATATTGGAAACTCGTGAGTCCTTTATTCAAAAGGAGAGATGTGTTCTTCTTATTGAATCTTCTACCAATGGTTGGAAGTATTCAAATATAAAGAAAAGGAAGGGAAATTGTTCCCGACCTCAAAAGACGAAAATGGATATAGTAGCAACTAAGAAGGAGCAGCTTCTATGTTTTCATTGATGGTCACTGACACATAAAGTGGCAAGGAATACCTCGACCAGAAGAGTTCTGGAAATGGTGTACTTTATATTAAACTTAATGTTTATATTGTTTCTACTTCTTTGGTATATGATACAATTGTGCTCACATCTTTGCAAAGAGTTGCATATATTGAGAAGAAGTAGAGAGCCATAAGAAGCTGACACCTACCCGAGGTTAAGCATTGTAGCAAGAGTTGTTGCAAAGGCTGTTTGAAACATTTATTTAATATAAAATCTTGAACTGGTTAGGAACTGGTTTGATCAATTGTTTATTTGTCCTAGATTTAATCATAAACATTGTTCCTATTTTGATAGAGAATGATATTCTTTTAAATTTGTGAATGTGATTTGCAGTAGTTTTAAGAATGACTGTTTTATTTAATCTAATGAACTTATGAACAATTAGTATGATTATGTTCAAAGAATATAAAACGAATGATAACTTAAATCATACATATATTTAGCATGTGCTGAATGTCCATTGAATTTGATTCATATGGACGTATGTGGAGCACTAAATGCTAGTGCAAGATGATGTTGAGTTATCTTAAAGAAAATGTGATTCTCCTAGAGCAACTCTCTAAAGTTACATATTTGTTGAACATAATTCATATCAATACAGTGACCAAAACTCAATATACGATATGGGCTGAAAAACAATTCAAATGTAGATTTGAGATTGTTCTGCTTATGTGAAGCAATCAGGGATAGATGGGTTGTATAGTTGATCCATCTTATGTTATTTTGTGGAAATTTATATTATCGATTGGAGGCAAAGTATTTGTTTTACAAGTGCAATCTTTCCAGAGAAAATGTTTCTATTAGAAAGGAATGACAATATAATATAACTTGAAAGGGTTCAAGAACCACAAACCACTGGAAACGTGAAAACGGTGAATTTAATTGAGCCAATCATAACCTTTGAACTACACAGATCAATGAGATCTGAAAGTGTTTCAAGAGCTCATGATAGATTGAATTTCACTCCTAGAAAGTAGTCAAATAATTTTGACCATGAATGTGATCCTAGGACTTTCAAGGAGACGATTTTGGACATCGTTTTGGGACATTGGCGATATGCCATGAAATTTGAAATAGACTCCATGTACTCTAATAAGGTATGGACCTTAGTAGATCCTCTTGAGGAAATTGTTCCCATTGGATGCGAATGCATATACAAGCGAAATCTTGGAGTAAATGGGAACTTAGCGAACTTTAAAGCTTAACTGATGGGAAGAGGTTATTCTCATAGGAAAAGAGTTGTATGTGAGGAACTTTTCATCGGTTGTGATACTGTAGTCAATTTGGATTTTATTAATTATATCTTTATATTATGAATATGAGATATGACAGATGGATGTGAACACAACATTTCTCAATGGTGACATTGAGGTAGAAATGTAGCAGCCAAAGGTGTTCATAACTTCTGGGGGTGAGCCAAATGTTTGCAGACTCCAGAGGTCAATTTATAGGCCTAAGAAGGCGTTCCGAAGCAAGAATATCGTTGTTAACATTATCAAAATGTTTGGTTTTGTCAAAATCCGGAAGTGACATGTGTGTACAAAAGGGTTAGCGGGAGCGCGATTACATTTGTAATGCTTTAAGTCGATGATATCCTACTCATTATGAATGATATTGGAGTAATCAATTAAAGCATGATTATCTATTAATTTCTCTATGAAAGATTTGGGATAAGCGTTTTACGTGCTTGGCATAAGGATATATAGTGATAAATCTAAAGGATGTTTGAGATCTCTCAATCTACGTACATAAACACTGTGCTAAAAGGGTTTAGCATGAAATACTAAAAACATGATATGTCATAGTATTCATCTATCGAGTCAATGGGTCTTAAGATTTATGAGGAGAGAGAAAAGATGACATTGGCACCTTATGTTACGACTTTTAATAGCATAATGTATGCTATGTTATGTACATGGCCTGATGTATGTTCTTAGTGTAATGAGCAGATATCAGGCAGATCCCGGTGAAGGTCGCTGGAAAACTGTGAAAATAATCTTTAAGTACTTATGAAGAACTTAGGATATGTTCATGGTTTTTGGATATGTAAACTGAGAAATAAAAGTTGAAAGTTAAGTTGATGCAATTTTTCAGTCGGATGTAGATGATTCCTAATTGATGTTCGGATTTGTAGTTAAGCTTAATGGTGGTGATGTCTCTTGGAAAAGTTCCAGTCAAGATATCACAATGGATTCTACCATTGAAGCTGAATACATTGCAGCATACGATGCAACAAAGAGACAGTTTGGATATTAAATTTCATCCAAGAGTTGGGTGTAACTTCTAGCGCGGTTGACACAGTTCATGTGTACTGTGACAACAATTGAGCTATTATGAATAGTCAAGATCTCATCAAAATCCAAACATATATTGATAAAATACCATCTATTAGAGAGATGGTAGATGCGACATCCTTATCGAGAGAGTTGCTTCACAAGAAAAATATAGCAGATCCACTGACCAAACATTTATGACGATTGGTGTCTGACAGAAATCTTGGGAAGATGGTCTTGAGACACATGAGTAGTTGGCTTTAGGGAAAGTGAAAGATATTGTTGCCATATGTGATTTAGTAAATCAATAGTTGATTGATTGTACTTGTAATCTTATTGTGACAAATCTTTGTTTGAATATTAAAGTATATGGCACTTCTTCATCTGTTTACCCATGCATCTTGTTGCATTGATGAAGTCGTTGAAATTGCTATAGTCCATAGAATGTGGTTACACATATGATGGTGACCATGCAATACATTCTTGACAACGATTCCTAGTCATAGTTGTGCGCCATTACTTCTCATGTCCCGAGGTGTCATTGAGGTCTCACAGATAGTTGTGTACTTTGATTTAATGACTGATCACATGCAGGTCATAAAGTTGTTATTTTGGGTATTCAGTGATGCTGTCAGAGGCCTACGATTATCGTTGGGGATTCACCACTGGTCTTGATGAACCAGGATGTCCTGTGTGTTTTTCTGTATATGATTCAAGGAATCTCTGGCCAGAGTGGGTAGAGTTTGTGAAAAAAAAAGAGTTTTTCATATACGCATACAATGAATCTTATAACGTGAAACAAATACATAGTTATTGAAATCATAAGGGGCCTCGACCAACAACCGCCCTAGATTTAATCGGGACATATGAGTGAAAGGAATGTACTGCACTCTAACTATGGCTGACATGTTCTCATAAGTTGCTAGTCATTTGTATCTAGGTCTTCGTGAAGCGCAGATGATAGCCGCTACCCACGATCGGTAGGTTGTTGCTGGAATTATATTTCGGCCTCTATTAAAAGAGTTTATTAGATAATGGGGCATTCAGGGTAAGCTCAAAGAAGTTGTTTGACTTCTAAAATCACAAAGGTTGTGATCCTACTGCTATGATACACTTGAGCCTCGCTGGGTCACAAGAAACCGGCCGCCGATCTATCGACGAGAATTGAGACTGAAATGTTAAGTGCTCAAATTGAGCGATTTAGAAGAGATGAATTTAATTTTTGAAAGCTTATCACTTTAGTGAAGTTTCTATATTTGAAAATGTTTCATTTATAGAAAGTTCTAAAATTAAAACGTTTGATATATTTATGTCTCATAATTATGTACATTGGTAGTACATCAAGTTGCCCAATTGGATTGGGTTACTTGGATTATGAGTTTGTAGTTTTGTTGGCTTTTGGGCAAGTGGGAGATTGTTAGCATAAATGTCCAGCAAGCCAAACGTTGGCCCGATGGACTTTATGAACCTTAGCCCAATTAGCTAACATATTACAACTATAAATATAACATCATTCTCTAGGGTTAGATGACTCTCAATCAATTCACTCTCTCATAGAAAAGCCAACATCACACTAGCACTGGTGTTGACTTGAAGATCTGGTAAGGTCGTTTGGACTTGAGGGATCACCGCTATCGGATTTATGTCGGTGAACAGTAATATCTTTTCGTCCATTTATCTTTGATATTTGCATGTTTATATATGAATCAGGCGTGATCGTCCGTCCCTGGGTCCAGATCTGTTTACTATGTTTATTTTTTGGCTGCGTTTGGAACTGATGCCGGGGGATGGAAACCAAACATTCTCAAATTCATTATTCCAAATTATGTTACTTTACGTGTTGTATTCATCAGACTGCACCACAAAAACAACTGGATCAAAAGAACTTTGTTTACATTTACATCTGCGTCGCTTAAAAGCACATTATAACCGAGCTGTAAAACCATTTATAGTTAAGTTACTTTCTGAAAGAATTCGATTCCAAAATGGCAGTCATCGAATCTTAAGTTGGTTGGAGGATTTTGAAAACTTGATAATTGGAAGGCCCTAGCATTGTATACATAAAGAAATTATCAATACAAATGCAAAACGATATCTATCATTGTAGCTATATCCAGCAACCTAGTACAATCGTCATGTTCTGATCGGCACGAAATGACAGTAAATTCTATAGAGAAAATGGCAGTGTGATTGATGTCCACAATCTTGACTGCTCATTCACTAGGCCTTGTTCAATTCCTTCGAGTGATTTTGTCGAATCAACACAACCATGTATTCCATCTTCCATTGGAGACAGATGAACACCTTCTTTCCACAAGTTTAATGATCTTTTGTATCCCGGTATATAAGCAATGTTTGGGTTTTTATTAACAAAAACTTCTGAACTCAAATAACACGAGAAGACTTGAATAGTTTGCTTTGCGAAAAGAAAATGATCCATAAAGCCTTGCCAGAAGTGAATTGCCATTTATTTCCCAACGTCTTGATACGTAATTTTCTTGGTGAGGGTCATTGAGGTAAAAACTTGAAATAGTCGAACAATTACAAGCCTAAAATCAGAGTTCAAGCCTATGTAATGATCCATTTGTGATGACCTACCCTACACATGCATGAACCGACAATAAAACACATGCAACTATCATATCACTAATTTCAATCAGCCCTACCATACTTCTGTAAGTTATACAATAATTGTATGATTGAATGAATGATTTTATTGATCAGACTTTTGATTCTTTTAATAAAGTTTACAATTTTATCTAAATAAATACAAGATATGATGAGATCCACAAGATATGAAAAAGATTACAATGTACCTGTACAAGAATATGTAAATTGATTTGATAAGATATCATTCCTTAATACGCCCCCGCAAAATTGACGCGCCATCGGCAACGGAGATTTTGGATCTCAATGTTTCAAACCTAGTGCGATGTAGAGGCTTGGTGAGAAGATCTGCAAGTTGATCCTGTGTGTTAACATAAGCAACCAAGAGGACCTTTGCTGGAGAGATCACGAACAAAGTGGATGTCCACGGTAATGTGTTTCATGCGAGAGTGCATGACAGGATTCAAGGCAAACCGGGTGGCACCGATGTTATCACATAGAATTTTGGGTGGGTCACGCAATGTGAGCCCGAGATCGCGAAAGAGATGTGTAATCCAGCAGATCTTAGAGGCAGCAGAGGCAAGAGAGCGATTTGTTTTCGAGATCGCCATGAGATGGGATTGGATCCCAAAAAGACTATGTAGGCCGAGATTGACTTCTGATCACTTCGGTCACCAGCATGGTCTGAATCAGAATATGCTGTAAGACGGAGGTCCAAGGTGTCACGGAGAAGGAGCCCATGATGAATAGTGCCTTTAAGGTAGCGAAAGAGGCGTTTAACAGCTGCCCAAGCAATATCTGACGGTGCTGCCATGGACTGAGCTAGTTTATTAACTGGGAAGGCAATGTCAGGGCGAGTGAGTGTAAGGTATTGCAAACCACCAATAGCTTGTCGAAACTCAGTGGGGTCGACTGTGGTTGAGGCGGAACACCCATTTACAGCCAATAATATTAGTGTTGGGAGGAGAATGGACCAAATCCCAAGTACCATGGCGATTCAAGGCAGTAAACTCCTCGGCCATTGCGCTCCTCCATCGAGGATCGGAGAGAGCTTGAGAGACAAAAGTGGGCTCAAGGGCAGTGGGGAGAGGATGTTTGGTGACAATATTCAGTTGTTTGGGGCAAAAAATATTATTTTGGCTGCGAGTATGTGATGACCAGAGATTAGGGATGTTAATCCCGGAGTGTTAATAACCCCTAAAGTTGTTTTACGTGGTGATTTGGAGTTTAATCGAAGTGTTGGGCCTTTCGGGCTCGTCTATTTGAGTAGTTGGGATCGTTGGATCCCGAGGTTGAGATCGTATTCTCATTTCGGTGAAAACCTGTGAGTTGGGTTTTTAGTGTGACTCGGAATCTCGGGTGCTTGGTGTGGGCACCGGTAGGGGGTTTTGGAGTTAGAGAGAGAATTTTTGAAAACAGATGATTTTTTTATGAATCATGATGTATTTGTGGGGCTGTTAGTATTTCGGGGTATTTTTGCTATAAATACCAGTTAAACCCGAGATTTTAATTATCGCAACCATTTCAGCACCTTATCTCTCTCTCCCTCCCGCGTCGCCATTCCCGATTTCCCTTGACCCACGCAGCTTCAAACGCCGCGCCCGCCGCCGTCCGGCCGCCGTCCGGCGCGTGCGACCCGCCGTTGGATTCGTCTCTCCGAGGCGCAGCTATTCATACCATCAATTCGAAGTTTCGTCGAGAATCGCGTTCGGATTTGCCAGAAAAGCGTAGGGTTCGGATCTGGAATTCTGTCCGATTTTTGGGGCTCGATTTTGGTACGTTTTTGGGGCTTTTCTTTGGGTGTTTTTGGGACGTTTTTGTGCTGCTTTTGGGTCGAATATTTCACACTTTGTGATTCATAAATTTGTTGCCAATTGGTTCGAATTTTGGTGTTCCTTGTTTCGAAAATCTTGTTGATTTTTGGTTAGATTCTTATGCTTCACATGGTTTAGCTTTTGAGTCTCTTTGGTGATGCATTGTGGTTCGAATTCTTGCTGTTGGCTCACGGGTTAGGGTTCGAAAATTGGGGTTTTGGCATGTGGGGCGATTATTCATGTTGTTGATTTATTAATTCATGTTCTAGATGAATTAAGGTGCTTGATTGGGTTCGATTTGTGTTGTGAGGGTTCGAAAATATGTGGGGAATTCTTGAGCAATTTTCGATATTGTTTCATTCGATTTCCCTCCCTGTATATGCCCTGCCCCGGGTCTTGTAAATGGTAAATTGTCGTGGGTTGACAATAATTTTCAATATAAGGGTTATGGGTGTGCTTGAGCATGGGTTGCATGTTCGTAATTAATTGTGAATTAATTTATCGTGTTAGCACATCGTTCCTCGGGGCATGGAACTCGAGCAAGGTTTGGCTCGGACTTCGGAGATTTAAGGTACATATTGACGTACGGGCATAGCCCCTTTAATATAATTGCAATTGTTGAGTGCTTGGTACACTGTATTGCAATGAATGTGTGTGAATTGCATGGTTTATTGTGGAAATGCATGACACATGATATTAGTAATAAACGGAGATTGAAATGCATGGTTCATTGTACTTTCTTCAAATGCTTACATATGCATTGAGAATTGCATGGTGCCGCTTTTGAGCGAGCAGTGATTTGGATGTTGTCGCCTGTGAGCGAACATCGATTATGACGCCGCTGCCATCGAGCATGCGTGGAATTGGAATGCCACTATTGTAGAGTGAGCAATGAAATGGAGATATGAAACCATAAGTGAGGAACACGGATTATTTATAATCATTGTTTTAATGATTTGATGTTATTATTTACGACATTGGTATATGGCTCATAGAATTGTTAATCAATGTAATGATTAACTGGCATTTGGGAATCTGATGGTTTCAGTGTTTTGAGAACAGGGACAGTACAGGAAACCCCGGATGAGGATGATGCCATCCAGGGAGTATATTTTGTATTTCATAGCATTTACATTGTTGTAAATTATGAATTATATTGTTATGGTTACTGGATTGGGATATTGGTATGCTCACCCCGTGTGGGGACTGTCTCTGTTGGGGCAGGTGAACAGGTACATCGATGGCTTTGGAGTTGAGCTCGAGCTGTTGATTGGATGTACTCCCAGGATCGTGGTACCAGGGCTTGATGGAGCACGGTATCGTATAGAGTACATATATACACCTGAGGATTATATACATATTCATGATGCTCGCATGTGAGCACGATTATACTTGTATATGGGTTGTATATAAAGGCATGAGCCTTTCTCTCTTTCATTCTATGTTGCATGCAATTAAGGGTAGAATTGCTAATGATATGAGAGTCGATGGTGTATTATGTGGGGGTTGAAACCCACTTTTGTCGTCTTGTGTGTGGTGTCTTCCCTGGCTGAGAATTTACTTGGTATTGCTGCATTCTGATGAGTATTATGTTTTCCCTGGCCGGGAATTATGTTATGTGTTGTGCTTTTATTTCGGGATAGCTCAATTTACGGGGAGACTCTGCCCAAATTTTTATAAAAGTCCACAATGTAAAAAGTTGCAAAATGGGGTTGGTAATGAGCAACTCTATGAGTCTATATGTTAGTAGAGATGATCTTATAACGTTGAATATTAAAGGAATTTTGTAAGCATCATCTGAGTTTCCCGATTGATTTGTATAGAAGCATGTGCCACACATAGTAGTTAATACACTAATCAAGGGTTAAGGGCTAGGGGTCCTTACAGAGTACACATAGGGTGTGTGCGCTCAGGTTGGGAAGGTGCAGCTGGAGGGTCAGTGGAAACTAAGGAAGTAGATTCCAAAGGTCGGGAGGTGGCGGAAGATTTGGGCAGGCGTGGCTGAGGAACAGTGGAGAGAGGCATGGAGCAGCAGGGTTGGTCGACCGCGGGTACGGTGGTTGGCGAGGTTGGTGTAGACTCTGGGCGATATGTAAAAATAAATTCCGAGAATCGCACGTGGCATGAAATAAACACACGATTTGAGGTCAAGTCAAGGCAATTGTATGCACTTTGAGAGGTAAAGTAGCCCACAAAAGACACGGGCGAGATGGAGAGTCAAGTTTGCCGGACATATAAGGTTTGAGCCACGGGTAGCACAAACAACCAAATGTGCGGAGCTTGAGATAATTTGGCTTGCGTTGAAATAGAACTTCAAAAGGACTTTTCCGTTGTAAGACAGACGAGGGCATGTGAGTGATGAGATAGACTGCCGTTTCTAGGGCATAGGACCAAAATTCTGGACGAAGGTAAGCGTAGTGAAGGAGCGCACGACCAGTGGTGAGGATGTGCCGGTGACAGCGCTCGACGGTGCCATTTTGTTGGGGGGTATGAGGAGCAGTAGTGAGCCCACTAATACCATGAGCATTGAGAAATGGCCGAAGGGCAGTAAATTCACCACCATTGTCACTGTAGAAATTTTTTATAGAGTGACCAAATTGTTTTTTGCGGAAAAATGGACGCACTTGCGATTTCACAGTCATAGGAAATAACCAACAATACTTATTATAATGATCAACCAGAAGTAAATAATAACGGAATCCAGGTAGTGATGGTATAGAAGTGGGTCCCCATACATCAGCATAAATATAGTGCAGTGGGTGTAAACCAATAAGTGATGATTCAGTAAACGGCAATTGCTCAGTTTTATTAATGTTGCAAGAATCACAAAAATGTTCAAAATCCAATTTCTTCCGAGATAATGGTAAATGAAAATGCGAAATAACAAATAAACTGGTCTTAGATGACGGATGCCCTAGGCGAGCATGCCATGTAGATAAAGTGGTTCAGACACCAAGGTGAGCAAAGTGTGCTGTTGAGACAGGGTTGAAGGATGGTGGCCGAAGATGATAAACTCCATTTTCACATGTTCCTTTGGCCAGATCCGCCCCCGTTGACTGATCCTTCACACGGAAATGAGACAGGAAAAATTCAACAGAAACATTATTAGCCTTGGTAAACTGATGTACTGATAATAAATTCTGTCGAGCAAACGGCACACACAGTACATTAGGCAAAGTAAAAGTGTGATTCGGAAACGGAATAGTACCAGTACCAGTGTGGGTAATAGGAAGCCCAGAACCATCAGCAATTTGCACCTCATCAGTGCCATCATATTTCGAGTGAATAGACAAGTTATTTAAATCAGCAGTTAAATTGTGAGAGGCACCAGAGTCCATGAGCCAGGGAGCGGGAAAAGTCATATTGGACGAGGGTGACGAATTAGACATACCAGAGTTGGGTAGGTGGCCAGTAGGCGAGTGAGCCATGTTCGCGGTGGGTGTTAACTTGCGATAGTAAGGGGGCAATGTGGCCTGTGTATCCACACAGCTGACAAACAACCTGGGAACGCTGCTGGTTTGTCCATTGATGTGATTGGTTGGTGCGCATGCGAGTAGAACCACGGTTAGAGGAGCCATCGCAGCTGCGATGGTGCTGTGATTGATTGCGGGCCTGCTGATGGAGCCGAGGAGGGCCACGGCCAGGAGGTGTGGATCCCCCAGAAGTTTGGATGTTGTTGGCGGTGGCAACCAGATTGGTTGTGGCAGACTCAAGACGCTGAAGATAAAGTTCATGACCAACCAAGAGATCATGAAGTTCTTCAAAGCGCAAGGATGTCTCGCGTGCACGAATAGGGGCGGCAGTTTCTCTGTACAGAGGCCCGAGACCATTGAGTATGTGCAGGGTAATATCATCATCTGAAATTGGTGTGTCGATGATGGCAAGTTCGTCCACTTTAGATTTAATATAGTGGAGAAAGGTGCTCACAGATTGAGAGCCTAGCGATGCGCGCACCAAATCGTCTTTGATTTGCATGACACGACACGAGATTTATTTGCATAAAGGTGGGTCAGGGAACTCCAAGCAGCATGCGAGGTAGTGGCAGAAGCAATGAGCGGAAGTATGTCAGCTGCGAGGGACCCAAAATGGCCGCCAATATGAGTTGGTCCTGTTGGAACCAACTAAGAAACACTGAAGACGGTGAGACAGCCGAACCACGATCAGGACAGGGGCTGGAACCATCGAGAAACCCTGTCAGATTGAACCCATTGAAGAGTGCAATTATGTGAGCGCGCCATGATGGAAAGTTGGAGGAAGTGAGGCGGATGGGTAGGTGTTGGTGAGCGGTGATTGGTACGACAACTTGAGGTGCAGCAACAGAGAAGGTGTTCGGGGATGGTGGAGGGGACATACTGGAAGAAGTGGCTGCAGATGTACTGGACATGATAAGGAGAGGTTTTGCTGTAGAAACAAAGGCGAGAAAAATAATGGTGGTGGCGGCACAGAACGTGTGGATCGAAGAAGACTCGTGAGAGTTTTAACCTACTGATACCATGCAAGTTATACAATAATTGTATGATTGAATGAATGATTTTATTGATCAGACTTTTGATCCTTTAATAGAGTTTACAATCTTATCTAAATAAATACAAGATATGATGAGATCCACAAGATACGAAAAGATTACAATGTATCTGTACAAGAATATGTAAATTGATTTGATAAGATATCATTCCTTAATAACTTCATTCACAAATCAGACAACCACATTAAATATTCAACAACAAAACTTAAATCAATTAAGGATTTTCAAAGATGAGGTGCTGGACATTTTTAATGCGGGAGAGACGTGAAAGAAAAGGGCACTGGACGTGAAGGAAAATTGTTGCCTAATTCTTCTATAAATATTGAAGAAGTTGCATGTTATTCATCAGATCTTTAATAAAACCATTTCTTAAATACTATCCATTATTTAGTTTTAAAACAAAACTCATTTTTATTCCAGTAAGCTGTTCTTGTAAAGATAAAGGAATCTTGCTAATATTTTGCAAGCCAAATCATTCAATCAATTTTAAGGGATCAACCAAACACTGTAAGTGGGCATTTGTTAGATTATGCTTTCGTTTTGAAAACATATGTATGCTTGAAAAATTCAATCGAATATGTGAATTATTTAAAATTATGATGACATTAAAATATAAAAAAATCAAGAGATAAGTGCTATGCGGAGCAACGTTCTACGTGCATGTGAGCCACCTCTTGAACCTACAGGGCAAAGTGTAACATGAACGGGAGCCACCTCTTGAATCCGGAGCCACATCTATAATCCTTGCATTTTATGAATCGATTCAATCTGATTAGTATATGATATGTGTTCTGATATGATGTATTCGGTTGGGCTCGGATGAACGAAATTCTGTTAAATAAATGCGCGAAATTTGTATATATAAGTACGTATTTTTGGCATATTCGATTATCCCCCAACTCCCGCTTGCTGGGTGTAAAAAAACACTCACTTCTTACATCATCTCCCCAGATAAGAACGAAGAAGAAATAGAAAAAGATGAGCAATATAACTTTTGGGGTTGGTGATCTACTTCAATGATTTCAAGATTTATTTAATTAAGCTTCCACTAAACTCTGTTAAGATTTAAGTTATGATTTGGATTTTCAGTTATAAGACAATTATGTTTATGGTATAAAAGACTAGTTATATTTTAATTTTTGTACTACGAGGCTTGTTGTCTTCGAATTTTATATTTGAATTCAACGTCGACGTCATGTGCTCGGATTTAGGGGTGTGACGTTTAAGTGGTATCAAAGCTAAAACTAGGTTCCATAATTCCGCTGGGAAAAAGATTTCTAGTAATACAAATTAACCGAAATATTAATCCCCGATCCAATAGATTAACTGATTAAAAAATTGAAAAATTCAGCCGGGAATCGAAATAACAATTTGAAATTATTAAAATTAAAAAAAAATCTAAAAATCTGAAATATTTATTTCAAAAATTGAAAAACCTAGATCTAGGGCTGTCTGGTTTCCGTCGCCACCTCGCCACCGCCAGATAAACAATGACCGATCCCATACACCAAATCACCCCTTCACCACGAACCTCCCGTCCAAATCTCAGAGCCATCGCAGTTCGTTCACCCTATCAATCGCGCAACCCATCTTCTTGACACACAAACCCTTCATGCCATCACCATCGCCGCCTTTAGAACGACGTAGACTTTATGCCACCCAGACCGTGACCCCTTTTTGAACCAAACCCCTTCTCATAATTGCGAGTTCTGATCTCTGTTTGTTTATAGTTTTTCCGAATGAAACTGCGGATGAAAAGCCCTAAACGACGAAAAATCAACTCACTGTTTCTCAGCGACTATAACATATTTTTCCAATCAGACTTTGTATTATGATCCTCATGCATTTCGGTAAAAAGCCCTTAACCAATTTCAAGTTCCAGTTATCGGGTAATGTCCAGAATCCCGATCAAATCTTTAAAAAACTAAAACTCGTCCCTCGATTTCTCAATGATCGGATTTCAGAATTAAATTTGGGTTATTATTCCTTGTAACATGTAGATCTATAACCCCCTAACAAATTTAATACACAAACAAAGAAAGACGACCAATTTCGGGCTAAAACTCAAGCCCCTTAGAACCCTAGGTCTCGAAATTTTAGGGCTTCGATTTCTTCACAAATTCGAACGCCAAAATCAAATTAATTTTGAAGTATTACTCTTCATCATATGGGTAATAAAAGTATCTTTCTCACATTCAAGGAAATATGTTCAATTTGCGGATCGAGATTCAGGCTCTAGAACCCTAAATTACGAAAAAAAGTCGAGCTTCGATTTCTCTCAAGGATTGACGAAATTTTTTATCACAATTCTCTCCATTTGAGCTATGAAAACCATTGTATTTTTTTTTTGTTCCACCACGGTTGTGACAACCTTGCCAGATCTATTAAAAATCTTCTATAAATTTTGACTTTCAGTCAATATAAAAAGACAAATTGCTCAAACAAAATTATTCCAATAAAAACCATAAATTCAAAATTTAAAAAAAGAAATAATTTTGGGAGTAATTATTTATGAGTATTGTGATGTTAATAAGTGGTTACTAAATATTCTTAATATTAATAAAAATATTTATAACAAACTGATATCTCATTTAAATTAAAATATTACATATCTGATGTACATTACAAAAAGTAATAAACTCATAATAAAAAAATTGTATGTCTGAACGACATTATCAACATACAAAAATACAATAAACTGCAAAATAGAATACAATATTAAAAATGTCGGGATTTCTTCAGACTATCTACGCCCACGTTCAGACAAATCACCCATGCTTCTAGCCAAGCTTTAGACTAAACGTCTAGTTCCAATAGTAACCGCTGGAAACAAACACCAAGGGAGTTTTCACTTGCCAAAAAAACTTAAAAATTGTCCAAATGGATGGTTTGAGGTGTATATTACAATTCGAAGCCTTTATTTATAGGAAAACTTGAGGTTTGGAATGATGAATGTATCGATGTGGGAGTGTTATAAAATAATAAAATAGTAATAATACTAATAATAATTTATTGTAACATGTGAACTAAAACAAATATCTGCTTATTTCGGTATAGGTGATGACGACCTGTGCGCAGACTGTCAAAAACTTTTAATTAGAACAGGAAATAAAGGAGCTGAGAGAGGCCCTCACGAAGGAAATACGGAGCAAAACTGAATTTCTATATAATCAAGAATATATGCCTATAGATATTCAACGACTAAAAGAGAACCTAAAAGAAACCACCAAGGATCTTTTGAGACTTGTCAGTAGTTATGAAGTTGAAGTTGTCAATAATCAAACTCAGAGGCACCAAATAGAAAACCACCAACAAGAACAGGACGAATGCAATACACAAAAGGAGAATCGGGTACTAACCCTTGAGACTCAGATTGAGGAACTCATAGAGGATAATGGATATCTACAAACTATTATCCTCAATATGCAAGAAGAATCCGATGAAACCCATGGAGGAGGAGGAAGACCCTGAGAAATGAGCCATGGATGAAGAAGAAAACCCCGATGAAGAACCCGTGGAAGAAGAAGAAGGAGATCCCGATGAAGAACTAATGGAAGAAGACACGGAAGAACTAGGCAATGGAGAAGTGATAGACTAATTCATAAGACAAGCTAGATTAAAAAATTTTAAGAAATACTATTAGTAATAAAATTCCACTTGGACCCTCTTAATGTCTTTCAATTATCAATAAAAGTATTTAATCTTCCATTGTAAAGCATGTTTCTGATATGATAAACATAATTATCAGTGTACTTCTGTACAACAATTTAGGAATATGCGAATTTGTAAGTTATGGCTAGACGAGCTACCCTACACATGCATGAACCGACAACAAAACACATGTAACTATCATATCACGAATTTCAATCAGCCCTACCCTACTTCATTCACAAATCAGACAACCACATTAAATATTCAACAACAAAACTAAAATCAAGTAAGGATTTTCAAAGATGAGGTGCTGTACATTTTGAAGGTGGGGGAGACGTGAAAGAAAAGGGCACTGGACGTGAAGGGAAATAGTAGCCTATCTCTTTAATAAATATTGAAGAAGTTGCATGTAATTCATCATATCTTTAATAAAACAATTTCATCAATCCCATCAATTATTTAGTTTTAAAAAAAAACTCATTTTTATTCAGTAAGCTGTTTCGATAAAGATAAAGGAATCTTGCTAATATTTTGCAAATCAAATCGGTTCAATCAATTTTCAGGGATCAACAAAACATTGTAAGTGGGCTTTCGTTATATTATTCTTTCATTTTGAAAACATATGTATGCTTGAAAAAATCAATCGAATAAGTCAATTATTTTAAAATTATGATGACATGAGAATATAAAATATCGGGAGATAAGTGATATGCGGAGCAACGTGCTACGTGTGTGTGAGCCACCTCTTGAACCGGTGGGGCTAAGTTTTACACGTACGGGAGCCACCTCTTGAATACGTAGAAGCCACATCTATAATCCTTGTATTTTATGAATTGATTCAGTCATATTAGTATATGATATGTGTTCTGATATGATGTATTCTTTTGGGCTCATATGAGCGAAATTCTGTTAAATTAAATGCATCTGTTCATATCAGTTTATGTTTTGATATCTGTTGCAAAATTTGTAAAATATAAGTATGTGTTTTGGCATATTCGCTTGGCTCTCCCGCTTGCTGGGTATTTAACAAACACTCACTCACCCCTTAAATCCTCTACCCAGATAAGAACGAAAAAGAAATAGAAAAAAAGGAGCAATCTAACTTTTGGGGTTGGTGATCTACAGCAAATATTTCAAGATTTTATTTAATTAAGCTTCTGCTAAACTCTGTTAAGATTTAAGTTGTGATTTTGATTTTCAGTTGTAAGGACAATTATGTTTATGGAATAAAAGATTGGTTATTTTTTAATTTCTGTACTACGAGGTTTGTTGTCTTAGAATTTATATTTGAATTCAAAGACAATGTCATGTGCTCGGATTTCAAGGTGTGACACCATTGATTGTGAAGTCCTTTGCCATACAAAAACAAAGGAAGGATGCCCTTGTGTAGAGGCAGCTCTCCGTTATTCCATGCAATAATCATTCCCTCTTCAAATGGCTTTATCTTTACACACGATTGCCAAGGAAGAAACTCCTGCAACTGATGAATGAGGATAAAACGTTACTATAATATCCCTCATGCGTCATCAAGCCAAGAATGAGTCATACCTTTTTTCCCGACATGTTTGCCATCATCTGCCAGTCACCTTTTCCCATTGGTATCCAAATGAAAAGGGAAATGGGAAATATTTTGTGTTGCGGCAATAAGGATTCGTCGAGCCTGTGGACATAATTCAAAGTGGAGATAAAGACTGATAAGAGAATTGTATCAGGGTCTACAAGTGCAGAAACATGTGCTGATGATGACAGGGATCTTGCAACCATGGAATGAAAAATGGTGTACCCGGTAACCTACACAGAATAAGCACTGCTAGAAAAAAACGGCTATAGCAACGGTAAAAATGTCACGAAATGTGGCTATAGTGACACTTTTACGCTTAGTGATGCTCGCTTAAAGCGTCGCGTAGGTAGACATTTCAGTAGGTATGTGGGTTACAGTGACTCTTGAAAGCAAAAAAGCAGTATTCGTGTCTCTTTAAAGCGTCACTATAACCTACGTACCTATTAAAACGTCTATCTATACGACGCTTTAAGCAAGCATCACTAAAAGCAAAAATGTCGCTATTACCACAATTCATGACAATGTTTAGCGTCACTATAGCCACATAGATGTTTTTTTTTCCATTTTTTTGTGCTTATAAATGTAAAAACAAATAAATAAAAGCAAAATCTGTATTAACTTAAAATCATGTAACATGTTAACAAATTTTTTGACAAAACATAACGTTAAACAATTCTATCAAAACAAAGCTAATATAATTTCTCCAAAACACTTTCTGCAATAGCTTTTTGCCATGCTCCATCCATTACAACTTACACAAATCATATAAAGGAAAATTACATATGAAATGTAAACAATTTTGGTACTTTGAATTGATTTACTAGGGTACATCGTATCCACAATAATGGCATCATCAAAATAAATGTAAGATGTTCTTGACCTAGCATCTGCCCAAAATATATTAGACAAACGATTCTCTTCATCAAGTTGTATTGCATAGTAAAATCCTGGGTTATCAGCCTACATTTTCTTCAAATAATCTAAGAGATTCTGCGCATCCCTGCCTAATGAACTTTTTTGACTAGGATGCTTAACAGCACAAACAAATAAGCTGTTCTTGTTCGTATGATTTGATTCTGGAGGCATATTCCTACCTCCATGGTTCATTTCAGGGGGGAACAATCAAGAGATACATGCCTCACGCCACTGGGAATTACATCACTGCTTTGATCAATGTCCACCACATCTTTCGTTGTGGCGCTAAATGTTTCTGTGGCCTAGAGAAATGTCCTGCAAATGAATTTAATGACAGTAATTGGAAGAATGATTTCCAAAACTTGGTTCTCATTGGCTGAAGCAAAAACAAGAGCATATCTGCATTAACTGCAAGATTTTTCTGGCATAGCCCCTCAAGATCATCACATTATGTCCTTGATGTTTTCAATGCACCACCTAGCCTCGCTCAAAAGCAAATCCCACTGAACCAATTGTGGTTGATCGAGTATCGTATTTTCCAAAATACCAGGGCAATCTTCGAACATTAGCTTCGGCGGAGGAGAGAACTTGAGATCTGCGGCAAATTGAAAAACAAGGAGATCTCAACATCATCGCTTCTACCATTTTCATCGAGATTTGCTGATGCTTTTGTCCAATTGAATCGAAATGTTGAGTGCCCAATCACTTGAACACAGGTCCTATATCCTAGAAATATACATGATTCACACCAGGATTATACTCTTGGCCCAATATATGATGCATCATGCTTTTAGACTGATTTACTATTGTAAAACAATATTTTGATCTTTAAAAGTTGCGTCAGTGATGCTATTTTTAGGAGTATATCAAATAACTAGACGAGAATATTCGGAATTGCTACCTTAAAAGAGCAGTGACCATGAGATAGCAATCAATAAATTGTTGGAGATACATATTTTTGCAAAGTCGAAACTATTTGATTTTATTATATTTTAAGTAAAAAAATTATTTATAATTATTATTTTAATTTTAATGTTTATCGACTAGATTGCCTCAAACTCCAGACCTAAATCACATAATCCTCCTATGTTCTCCATGTGCTGGCGCTCCGGCCGCGAACTGACCAACTAAGTGGGCGTGCGCCGCATTAAGGCGAATTAAGAATTTTTAGTTCGCGCTTTAAGAATTTCTAATTCGCGCACTAAGATTTTATAATTCGCGCACTAAGAATTCCTAATTCGCACACTAAGATTTACTAAGTCGCGCATTAAGTTACTAAGTCTTGTTAATCCTCCTTAATTCTCTGATTTTTTTTTTTGTAATTATAAAAAAAATTCTCCGATTTTGGGTTTAGATGAATTTTCATGGTTTCTAAGTACTTCGGGTTGGTAAGAAAATTATATTATATGGTAAATAGATAGATAATATTCACTATTATGTAATGAATAATGAAAAGACATAATAACATATGAAAGATTAAAATATGTTATAAAAGAAAGTATGATAAATCTTTGATTTTGTAACATTTTAGCTGAGTAAATAATAATAATTTTGATATCTTAGTTTTTTGCATGAAAATTAATAGAATGGACTTTATAAATATAGCTTTTATTTTTATTTAGTTAATTTAAATGTTTATATTAGTCATTTCATAAGGTAATAATACAAGTCTCCACAAAAAATATGAGTCATTCTTAATAAATTCATACTATTACCAAACATGTTGAAATATATATGTACAATTTGGTTTCATTTTTCAAATTCGTTATTTTATATCTTAAAATAAAACAAAATTTTGATACTTCATTTCATTTTCATTTTTCATTTTCTAAAATATATTTTTCGGAGAATCTTTAATAGAATAACGATCAAATACAAGATTCAAATTACTTTGTATCACTGGCTATAACATTTTGCAAAGCTGCAAATGTTAGATACTTCAATAAAATCTAATTTTAATGTTTTTTAAGAATGGTAAAGCTGGAAACACCAAAATTGTTAAGACTTTCATATTGTAAATAATATAATAATGATGTAAGTTTGTTAAATATGATATATATTATGTATGTTTAACTTCATTTCATCAATATGTATTTGTATATATATATATTTATTTATTTATTTTTAATATGCGCATTCGCACTCAAATTTTTTGAAAATTGACGCACTCGCGCATCGACATCTACTCACGCATCAGACTTTTGTGATCTAGCTCCAAACTATATAAAACGCCACGTCTCTGCTACTTCCGGACAATATTACCCCTCAAGATCACAACCTTTCAGGATTATTCAACCCCACCAAGCGGAAACATCAGCCCTTTTACGTCTTTTTATATCTACTTTCATAAAATATCTCCCCTCCATCATCATCTCTCTCAACAGAAATCAAATCCAACTTCTCGCAAATATCTCAATCTCTATACGACGCCGTTTCAATGGCCGTGGTAGTCAGCAACATATCTCCTTTCCTAGAATTCTCTGCACCCCCTCCTCGAGTTCCTGAATTCAGAACCCGCCTCCTTCCCTTCCTTCCCTCCGACGTCGTTTGGAGCATCTTCAAGAAGGATATACACCTCAATACACAATTAGAATCTGTTTTCGATAATAAAGAGCGGCACTTGACCAAAAGGACATCGAATCAATCCAGGGTGAACGGTGTTGAGTACGAGAATTCCAGCGACGATGAGAACGGGAAGGGGAATGGGCTCGATGAGGAGTTGGGAGAAGATGATGGGTTCGATTGGGATAAAGAGATGAGGAAGAGGGTGAAGGAGATTGAGGAGATGAAGGAGCTGGAGAAGAAAGCTGAGGAGTTGCAGAACAAGGTTGATGAAGAATATGGCGACAGAAATGGCGGTGAAGAGACTGAAGAAGAGAAGCGGAGGAGAGTGAAGAAAGAACTGGAAAAGGTTGGTTCTTTGCTTGTTTTCTTGACTATTGGTTAAATTTTAGCTCTTGTTTCTAATTTTCTTGACTATGGCATGATGGTTTTGCTCTGATGCATATATTATGGTATTGAATCTTTAGATCTGGCTTTGTCTGTATAAAAATATAATGGACAATTTTGCCTGCACACAGCAGCCGGGGGGGAGGTGGACGAGGTCGGATGGTCCCCCCCTCAGTTTTTGATAAATCGATTTGTGTCAATTGTATGTGCTTAGGGGTGCCAAGTTATAGAAATAATGATGAATTGGCCCAGGTACAAGCCCATAGAGTTGAGCTCAATCAACCCCATGCAAATGAAGACCATACATCAGCCCACAAAAGATTATTAAACCAATCTCATGCATTGGTGCAAAGTACCAGATTAATTCCAGAAAGATGGCACTTGCTATGTCTGTTACAAATTTGTTATTTGGTTGTAACCTCACAACAGATTTGAATATTGTTTTATTAGATTCCTTTATCAATTATATATATAGATAGGATCGATCATCTTGGTAACTTGATGAAACAGATTATCATTGATTAATAATACTGCACTTCTCTTTCGATTTCTATCTTGGTATCAGAGCTATGGCAGAAACCAATTCCAAACTTGAAATGATTTCTCAGACTCAATCTACACAATCAAATTCCGTAGTCATCAATCCTGTAATTCAGATTAATTCAGTAAAGCTCAGCGATGAGAATTATCTGTTATGGAATTTGCAAATCCTTGCTGGAATCAGAGGGCTTGGACTCGAGATATTCATTCTCGAAGAACCACCAACACCCACAAGGGTGATCTCTGAAGGTAAAGAGTCTGAAATGATAAACCCATTGTTCATTACTTGGTGTAGACAAGACCAGCTCCTGTTTTCGTTTCTACTCGCTTCAATGACTGAAGCTGTTCAAAGTCAAATGATAAGATGTGAGAGCTCTTCACAACTCTGGAGTCGAGTTTCTCACTTATTTGCAACACGATCAAAGGCACGTGTGATGCAATACAAGCTCCAACTTCAAACCCAAAAGAAAGGCAATCTGTCAATGAAGGATTACTTAACAAAGATGAAGGGATATGCAGACATTCTTGCTGCATGTGGTCACCCAATCACTAAGGAAGACCAAATGCTATATATTCTTGGAGGAATCGGTCTTGAATATGATTCCGTGGTTGTTCACGTCACTTCAAGAGTGGATAATCTGACCATCTCGGACGTTGGAGCCCTTCTACTTTCGCATGATGGAAGACTCGAAGCTTTTCATAGCCATGCCAATGATGTGACACCAATGGCTAACACAGCCACTGGACCACAACAACAAAAATCTGAAACACAAAATCAATCTCGTGACTTTAACCGTGGGTCACAACAGCGTGGCAGAGGACGTGGAAGAAATACCCGCGGACGAAGGGGCAATTGGAATAACTATGGAGGACGACCAGTATGCCAAATATGTGGAATCACAGGACATGTTGCAGAAAAGTGCTATTACAGGTATGATCCAGAGTATGTTCCACAACAAAAACAGAATGCTTCCTTCCAACAGCAGGGTCAACGTCAATACATGCCTCAACGCCCCGTAGCTGCTCTAGCTATCACAAATCCAGAGACCAACAATGAAGAATGGTGGTATCCGGATTCCGGTGCATCTCACTATGTCACAAAACTTGGGAATCTCTCTCTAAGGTCTGAGTATACGGGAAATGGTAAGGTGCATATGGGCAATGGAGCGGGTTTGTCTATCTCCCATGTTGGCCAATCTAAATTCCATAATCCATTATCCTCTCGCATCTTTATACTCAATAATCTACTACGAGTACCTCGTATATCCAAAAATCTTCTTAGCGTAAGCAAATTCGCACATGATAATCATGTCTTCTTTGAATTTCACCCACATTTTGGTCTTATAAAGGACCTAGTCACGAGGGAAATACTTCACAAAGGGAATTTGCATGATGGGCTCTACAAAATCACACTTGGGAAATCTGCTACTGGCCAACAACATTCAGCTTGCTGTCTCCCTTTCTCTCCTACTCCAAAGTGTCTCTCCAGCACCCTCAGCTCGAGTTCTCAGTCTTCTTACTTTTCAAAAGTGTATTCACACACTCTAGAACAATGGCATCGTAGATTAGGACATGCAATGTTACCTACGGTTAAACAAGTCCTATTAGATTGTAATCTTTCCATTCCACGAAATGATATAATGAAATTTTGTTCCACATGTCAAATTGGCAAAAGTCACAACTTACCCTTCCCTTTGTCCCACACTGTCTATAAAGAACCTCTTGACTTAATTTTTGCGGATGTCTGGGGGCTGGCGAGCACGTTATCTCGCACTGGTTCCAGATATTATGTGGCTTTTGTTGATGCCCACAGTCGTTTTTCTTGGATTTACTTCTTAAAACTCAAGTCTGATGTGTTATCTGCTTTCATAAATTTCAAAAAGCAAGTTGAACTTCAATTAAACAAAAAAATCAAATCCCTACAAACTGATTGGGGCGGGGAATTTCGACCTCTGACTAATCTTCTTCAAGGTTGTGGTATAGTACATAGACTCTCATGTCCTCACACATCTTAACAAAATGGAATTGTTGAGCGGAAACACCGCCACATAGTTGACATGCTTCTTTATTTGTTAGCACAAGCTTCCATGCCTTTAGAATACTGGGAAGATGCCTTCTCATCTGCTGTACATATCATTAACCGTCTTCCCTCTCAAAATCTAGGCGGCTCTGTCCCACTCAAACTCCTCTACAACAGAGACCCAAATTACTCTTTGCTTCTGGGTTTGGATGTGAGTGTTTTCCATGTCTTCGCTCTGATAACTCCCATAAATTTGAATTTCGATCCACCCCCTGTACATTTCTTGGGTACAGTGCTCATCACAAATGATATAAATGCATGAATCATGAAGGCCGAATTTATATCTCCAGGCCAGTCAAGTTCAATGAGTCACAATTCCCATTGAATACTAACACTCCTCCTCTCAGAGTCAATCGTGCAGTACCTCCGTGCCTAATCCACCCTTACATATCTCATCTCCGCTTCTTACTGTACCTATTCCCTCTCACGCTCTCACTCCATGCAAACCTCTTTCATGTTCTTCTGGCTCACACCCACCATCTTCATGCCCAGAGTCAGCCTCTCATTCTCCTCATATTCCCACCTCAACCCCTTCACCTATAGGTTCTCCTAACTCCATTTGCTCATGGTTCCACACACCCGATGATTACTCGATCTAAGACTGGGGTTATTAGACCAAGAATCTATTCTGCTCAGTTGTCTGAACCATCAACAGTTCAGGAAGCACGTTTGCATCCAGAATAGCTTAAGGCTATGGAATCTGAATTTCAAGCCCTGATACAGAATAATACTTGGACCCTGGTTAAGCAACCCTTGAACACTCCTATCATTGGTTGCAAGTGGGTTTTCAAACTCAAGACTCACCCGGATGGCTCTATAGCTCGTCACAAGGCACAATTAGTAGCCAAGGGGTACTCTCAAACTCCTGGCATTGACTATACAGAAACCTTCAGTCCCGTTGTGAAGCTCACCACCATCAGATTAGTTCTCATTTGCCGCGTTCAATGGATGGCATATACATCAACTGGATGTTAATCATTAAATGCATTCTTAAATGGTACACTTAATGAAATTATTTACATGAAACAGACTCCGGGTTTTGAAGTCACAGATGGCGATGCTCCGATGGTTTGCAAGCTTCACAAAGCTATCTATGGTCTAAAGCAAGCACCCCGTGCTTGGTTCGAAAAATTACGCGTCGCCCTACAATTTATGGGATTCTACTCAAAAGCCGATAACTCCTTATTTATTCGACTGCTCAATAACTCATTGATATATATTTTGGTTTATGCTGATGATATAGTAATCATAGGGAGTGACAACAAGCAGATTCAGGATCTCATTTGTCAATTGGATAGTCAATTTTCACTCAAAAATCTTGGCTATCTTTCCTATTTTCTTGGTATGGAAGTTCTCAGGACCTCTCGTCACTCCTTATTCCTATCTTAGACCAAGTATGCTAGGGAACTTCTCACCAGGACCAAGATGCATCGAGCCAAGTCATTCCCAACACCCATGGTCACTGCCTTAAAGTTGTCATCAAAAGGAGCAGATTATTTTGAGGATGTTACTTTGTACCGCAGCACTGTAGGAGCATTGCAATAATTAACAATCACACGCCCTGATATTGCATACAGCGTGCGTGAACAAAGTCTGTCAATTTATGCAATCTCCACTTCAATCTCACTGGAAGGCGGTCAAACGCATCTTGCGATACATAAGTGGTACTCTCGATTATGGTATCTCTCTTGATTCCTTGTCTAAACTCATACTTCAAGGTTACTGTGATGCAGATTGGGGTAATGACCCTGATGATCGTCGCTCTACGTCAGGCTATTGTTGGTTCTTAGATAATGCTCCAATTTCGTGGAGTTCAAAGAAGCAACCAATTGTGTCACGATCGAGTACTGAGGCGGAATACCGCAGTCTTGCTAACGCCACCTCTATACAGTCACTTATGCATGAACTTCATATTCCACAGTCTGCTACACCCATTGTGTGGTGTGACAACATTAGTGCTATAGCTATTAGTGCTAATCCTGTGCTACACTCCACGACTAAACACCTAGAGCTTGATCTCCATTTCGTTCTGGAAAAAGTTCTTTCCAATTCGCTATCAGTACAACATGTGCCTTCCATTGATCAGACTGCTGATGTCCTGACCAAGCCTTTAACCGCGCTCAGTTTTGATCGCCTACGTTCCAAACTCAACGTCGTTCCTAATCCCTCGTTGAATTTGAAGGGGGAAGTTAGAAATAATGATGAATTGGCCCAGGTAGAAGCCCATATAGTTGAGCTCAATCAACCCCATGCAAATGAAGACCATACATCAGCCCGCAAAAGATTATTAAACCAATCTCATGCATTGGCGCAAAGTACCAGATTAATTCCCGAAAGATGACACGTGCTATGTCTGTTACAAATTTGTTATTTGGTTATAACCTCACAACAAATTTGACAGATATTGTTTTATTAGATTCCTTTATCAATTATATATATAGATAGGATCGATCATCTTTGTAACTTGATGTAACAGATTGTCATTGATTAATAATATTCAAGTTACTGCACTTCTCTTTCGATTTCTATCTTGCCATGTGCCAGTTACCCACATTTTAATGGCCATAAAAGAGTGAAATTTTTGTTGAGTGTTTGCAAACTAATTGTAATACTTATTTCCATTTGAATTTTGATTATGTGTGTATTTGGATTAAGTCGTCTGAAATTATGTATTTGTTGGTTTATTTTGACTATGGAGAATTTCAAATACACAACTCGCAAAATTTACATTATAGTTGTAATAATGACTGGATCTCAAATGCATCCAACATTGGTGCCATTTTATTACATACTTCAAATCCCTCTCCAAATCAAATCCATCCACCCAAATCAAATTCCTCCATCCACATGCAACCTTAAGGCTTTATCCAATAAATATATAGCTGATAAGAGTAAATGTGAAGATAGTAACTGGTGGCTGGACGGCTTCTTGTCCTGCTGATCAGTTTTATGTATAGATACCCGTAAATTGTTTTTCTATTTTTACTGGAATATCTTTCTTTCTACAAAAATAAAATTTGTTGTTAATAAAGGCTCGTTTTTTACTTTTTCAATGAAACTATTAGTGTAGGAAGCATGAACTATTTAAGCATGCGATGTATAGGTAGCAAAGGAGCAAGCGGAACGAAGACAAACAGCTCAGCTGATGTTCCAATTGGGTCAGAAAGCTTACGAAAAGGGCATGTACGGACGTGCAATCGAGTTTCTTGAAGGCGCCCTTACGATCATCCCAAGGTCGACCTTGTTTGGCGGGGAGGTTGGAGATTCGTATATTAAATGTATTTTTTATCATTCAGCATCTGAGCTGAACGGTATCCATATATGCAGATACAAATATGGCTTGCTATGGCTTACGAGGCCAAGAGTCGCCATGCTGACTGCATTTCTTTGTATCAGCAATTAGAAAAGACGCATCCCAGTGTCAGCATTCGACGACAAGCTGCAAATTTACGCTACATACTGCAAGCACCCAAGCTTAAGATTACTCAAGAAGAGATGGTTACTATTCCGATAATAGGTTCGAATTATGATAGGTGAGCTTATGTATGATAGGTGAGCTTATGTTTGCGAATCATTGTATATTTCCAGATTGATGCTTCACATATTTTTGAAGTATAAAACTGTTTTTAAACTCTATTTTTTTTTTTTAAAGTGGTTTCAATATAATATCAGAGCCTGGAGGTCATAGGTTCAGAATAACTTATGTGCAGTCTCTTTCATATTTGTTTGATTTAGTTTTGGGTGCTTATTTATGCGAATTTGTTGCTCAGTTACACAGTCAACATCGAGATGTGTGCCTTGGAATTTCCCAATCTTTGGCTTACACACGAGAGAGCTTGTTAAAACTATACTACAATTGTCTTGATCATATCCAATGAGCTCAAGCTTGTGAAAATAATGGTTCAACATGTGTGTGTATTATGAAGTTCTCAAGAAGTTTGACGAGCTATCTGTTCGTTGTATCAGATATGCAGCGACTTGGTCTGACAAGTACAAGGACCAAGACCGAAGAATGAGTGGCTCCACAACAAATCAACTTCCAACAACCAAGGACTACTTGGCCGACTTTTTGGTGTGGAAACCACCAGTTGGTTTGGAGAATAGCCGTGCCTTCTGGGTGTCGTTAGCTTTGTGGATTGGTCTGGTTGGAGCCGCCTTCTTCCTACAAAGATGAAGCACTCATTATTTGTATGTAAATTTCTGATCCTCCTTATCTTGTATTCTTTCTTCGGTACAGCTAACTATTTTTGTGCAAATTGTCTTCGTACATATGTATATGCTTGCTGTTTAACACAGTTATGTTGTAGACGGTTTGCTCTTCAGTCTTCCCCCATCTGTGTACAATAGCTGGGGATTTTTTCTCCCACTCCCATATTGGGTGTAACTTAATCAATTATTCTATCTTTGAATTAGTTTGCTGCCTGCGAAAACACTAGTTTCTTTCGATGGAGAGAGGGCTCGCCTTTTTCTATTTCTACATCTAGGATTCGACTTGTTTCATGGATACTCATAGGGCCGTATCACACGTAGTACTTGTTAGACACGACATTAAAATTATTGCAGGTGACCTGCCCCAACTCAAAATTGACTCGTCTAAACCAAGAATTTCGCAACTACAGAGACAACAAAATCTGTGTGTGAAAAGATCAGCATTATTGTCCCATCATGCTCTTAGAAAATAACATTGCCTCCGAGCATTGCATCCACGCCTAGGAATAGCTCAACATTTAAGTTCGAATTAATCAAAGTAGAGCATAGATATTCTGATTCGAAAGTTGGTGAAGTAGCTCACCAATTTATTAGGCAAATACTTGTATACACCCGGTTTGGGTTCAATCTATACACCAACTCGATATTAAAACACGATTTTTAAATAAAAATAAACTAACATATCAATCATTTTAGACCAATTATATTGAGTTGGACTATATATGAAACCAACATCAGGTCCGTACAAGCATTTCCAGTTTATTATAATATCTGCTAATCATATTTCATTGAACAGATGTAAGTGTCAAATTCAATAGCAATTTGCTCACGATAAGTTCTTTTTCCCACGGTTACAAAACAAATAATATCACAACCTTGCACAATACAGTATGCTTCCCATGGAAGGTGGCAAAAAGCTAAGACGCAAACGAAACTAAAAAGTTACAGATCCCTTTACTCTCCATCTTATGATATTATTTGACTAGCGTGAGAATTTTTCAAAATTCTATCCTGAATTGATGCTTGTATCAAGAACACGCCCTCGAATCCATGGACGTGCATAAATCTCGGTCCCGATCCGCTATAGAAAAATAAGAACTTTTCATTTAGACAATGCACTAAGTAATTAGTTATATTTGAATATCCTCCAATGAAGATTATTTTAAACATGGTTTCCTTTAGGATCTGATTCCCCTCCCCAAGTCTTGATCCTTAGAGCAGCAGCAGATGCCTGAACCACACCCAAGTAAATTATTTATACCATATCACAATAATAAATTAATCTTGAAAAAGATAATAATATAATTATAATAAATAATAAAGTAAATGAGTGCACTGAAAGCACAAAATTGTTCATACCTCTTTATTCCAATTTGTCCTGTAAACAATGAAAAAGAGGATGAATGTTTGCACAGCTGTTCCTGTTACCATTCCATACCATATACCCTGAAAATACAATATAAGCGCTTGTGTTCAATAATTTTACAAATATATTTTTTAAAGACAGAGACATAACAGGAGCGAGGTCTCATGGGCAAATGTCTCTCGTTATTTCACCGTGCGAGGCTCTATATACCTGAGGCGCCTCTTTTTACTTATGATAATTATACTATTATGGTAAATAGATTTCAGGGTAAAAAACGGACAAACCCCCAGCTTTTACATCATTTAGCACTTTACCAACTAACCTTTCAAAATATGCACTTAACGCCCTGAACAATTTTAAGTAGCGCACTTAACCCCTAAACAATATCCGAGAACATTTTTTTCAAATATCCTCGCTGCAAATTCACTCACGTGCGTCGCATATGGCACGATAGAGGGTATGTATGTCTTTTCATATATTTTATGCAGGGATTTTACGAGTATACTCATCAGAACATACATGAAAAGTAATTTTACGTATATACCACGATCGAGAAATTTTTCTCATAAAATTCCTACAGAAAATACATGAAAAGATATACATACTCTCGATTGTGGCATGCGAGACGCATGTGAAGGAATTTGCAGCCAACATATTCGGAAAAATTGTTCCAAATATTGTTTAGAGGGTTAATTGCACTATTTAAAATTGTTCAAGGGGTTAAGTGCACATTTTGAAATATTAGGGGGTTAAGTGCTAAAGTGATTAAATATTGTGGGTTGTCCGCTTTTTACCCTAGATTCCATTGACCTGTAAAAAAGGGGCCCTATATATTTAATACCTTCGTCTACAAAAAAAATTATATAACTTAATACCTTCTTCTATAAAAAAAAAAACTATAACACCACCCCATAAAAAGAAGAAAGTACGAAAGAATAGTAAACTGAGCACGGATTTTCTCGGGAAAAAAATGTGTAAATACATAAAATTAATATATAAGTAAGAATTATGGCTACTTACTTGTACTCCCATGTTAATTCCATACCCTAATATTAGACCCAAAGGGATACCAAAGAGGTAGTAGCATGCAATGTTAACATAGGCAACCAATGTTTGCCATCCAGCCCCAATAGCCACCCCTGCATTCATTCACACACAACATGCTTTCTTCAACATAAATATAAATAACTAACTAAAGGACAAATTTCATAAGAAATTGAAATCAAATTACCTGAGAGTGCAGGCTGGACATTGTTGATGACAATGCTGAATGCAAGCAATGGTGTGAGGTGGTACACAACTTGTTTGACAGCTTCACTGTTTGAAAATAAGGAAGGATACTGTTTTTGGAAGATGAGGATTAATGCCGAGATGAGGAGTCCGATCAGGAACGACGATATCACCATAACCACCACCGAAAATTTCGCCGTTCTTGGATGCGCCGCCCCCAATTCATTAGACACCCTTACACTGGAAATATTTTGACAAATTTATGCAGTTGCCAAAAGTTTAAAAAGATTTATCAGAAAATATAATACACTTTGATTGATTGTGTTTTTTGTAAAATGTCAAAGTGAATGTGAAATAATTACTAGCACAAAACTTTAGTATTCACGAACACACATTATTTTAGCTTTATCTTATTTAATAAAATAAATGTACATACAAATTAGGCTCTACACAGTGTAACTTTTCGAATTTGATATATGTAAAGAATTGCCGTCTCATCTAAAAACCCGAGCTTGTAGAGAGACTAGACAATTTATTATTTATTCTCTAACATTCCCCCTCACTTGTGGGCCGATTTGTTCATCTTTTTTGGGAGGCACATCAAGTGAACATTCAATGTCGGTGGAATTGTTGTTTGTGAGTTTTGAACTCAGGACCTTGGCGTTAGTCAGAGGGTCTGATACCATAAAGAATTGTCCTCTCATCTAAAAGTCCGAGTTTGTAGAGAGATTGGACAATTTATTATTTATTTTCTAACAATATGATATTCATTTTTTCCAAGAAGTAGATTCATTGTACTCTTTCTTGAAAGTATTAGAGTCGCGTCCCTTGGGCCCGGCTCATGTTCACGCAAGAGCTGTTGCATAATCAGCTTTTATGACAACTACTTCATAAAAATCATCGGAAAATGGTTAATTCAAATTGCTAAACGAGTCCATTGTAACCCATTATTAACCAATCCAAACACACTTAGTACTAATTTTATTTTTATTTCTCCAACATATATATATATATATATATATATTAAGGCAAGACAATGTATGTGATCAAAAGAGAGACACTCGATAGATATACCTGATTGCTGCATTGAAGCCAATGGCTACCATGACTGTCCATCCCAAAATGTTTGTGCTGCATCCAACACAATTATATTTAATTTTCTTTAAAAAATCTGTTAAAATATTTGAATCATACACCACACAATATATCGATGATATGTTTGTATGGAATGATTCGAAATTAAGAAACTTCAGATTTAAAGTTTAAATCCATCATACATATATGGTATTCTTGAACTCCATAAATTTGAAATCCATCCATTTTTGACATATTTACTAATATCATAACAAACTAAATATTCTCATATTTATGTTTCGATTCTTTTTCTCGTATCCAAATAACTTTATCAAAAACGACCTAGTTATTCCGATTAATCTTATCTTCAAATATCGAATATATATTGGGTGGTCAAAGCGATGGAACTGATCACTTTATCATTGAATAGATGAGTTCGGCTGGAAATAAAGTTCGATATAAAATTTTCAAGTTATTAACGTAAAAAAATCACACAATATATATATATATATATATATATATATATATATATATATATATATATATATATATAATTTTGGAGAGTGTGTTTACCATATCGACAGAGCATCGACAGCTACTTCTGCGTTCTTCAAGTATCCAGCAAAGAGGACCAAAGCCATGAAGTACCACGTCTCTAAGCTGTATCAAATAATTACTCTTTTTTTTTATCCTCATAATTATATTAAAAAATGTAAATTAAATATAGATCCCACTACTTTTAATAATTCTTATTTATTCGTGTAATTAAAAAAAATAACATCTACACCCCCTACCAAGTTTTCAGCGTTTGTTAGATAGATGAATGTCGAGATACGAAGACAACTGTATTAAGAAATATGGGTGATTTGAAATTTATGCCAAAATATATAGTGTTCATCTGTTATTGTATAAACTAGATATCGACAAATTATCAGAAATCATAATAAAGTTATTATATACATGAGACAACAGTAATTATTTCAAAAAAAAGATATATATTAATGAATAAAATAATATTTTTTTAAGCACCAGAGTATTAAATTGCTGCGATATTAATAAGATGAGAGTAATAAATTGCTGCCCATAATAAATTGATTATTAATTTCTAGAAAATAGAAATATTCTGTCCCATATCTCTGTTCAATCACATTTACTATTAGACAATTATGAGCATGAATATTATATCATTATTCTTTCAATTTATTTAAATAAGTCAATTAATGTATGCACATCATGTTAAATAATAATTTGATACACCATCAATTAAATAAAAGTTGATATAAATCTTGGGATTCATTAATTTTTTATAAATAATTTTTTGTAAAGTTATTTTAAGAACTTTAGTTAAATTGGTGTATATATCAAAATAATATTTATTTAGTAATGTTTTTAAATGGTTTTTTTTTTTTGATAATTTCTAAATTAGTACGGGACGAACTCAAATTTGAGATATTTATTGTGATTATCATTAGGTCATTATCCTGATTACATTAAATGACATAATTTTGTATTTTTGTTCGGTAAAGATAAAATATTTTTTATTAAATAAACGTCCTGACAATTTTAATTGAATAATATGATGAGAATGTGAACTGTATATTATTATTATTATTATTATTATTATATAATGTCGCGATCTATTAATTATATACAAATATAGACCGAAGTCAACGAATTGACAATTTTAACTCACCACAACATCACGGCCGATGCGAGAGACAATCTCACGAAACCCCATAGATTATGAAACGCCTGCCATGAAAACCCAGACCAAGCTCTGCCGCAACTCCCGGAGAATATATAAACCAGCTGCGCCACCACTATGAACCACCACGACGCGTTCAGAACTATGGCTCCCCCGGCCATCCCCCATCCCAGTTTCAGCATCAGCAGCCAGCTGAAAAGTATGTGCAAAACTAAGGTCACCAGGGAAATCCAAGCCATCGCCATCATCTTGCTCTGAGCCTGCAAGAACTTGGAGATCGGAAAGCTCAACGCGTACGCGTAGAGCTGAGGAATCATCCACAGAGCATACTTCCCGGCGTAGAGTGATATACTCTCCGTTTGACCGATCATTAGCAGGAAAGGAGTCGCGAAAATATACAGAAACATCAGCATAGCCGCTGTGGTTAGGAGGATGACCCACGATCTCTGCATGTAGATTCCGAGCTTCTCGATTTTCCCGGCACCGTACGCCTGCCCGCAGAGCGTTTCCAGCGCGCTTCCCATTCCCAACTGTTCAAATTACCAGATAATAAAACTTAAAATTGCCCAGTTCTCATATCAGAGTATCCATTTAACATGCACTCACAACGAAGACATTAAACTACTAGAATACCAAAAGTGTTTCAAACAACAAACAATACCATAACTGTTTGAAATATGAAAACGAAGTAGAGGCACCATATGAACTAAATCCAAATTCTGCCCGAGAATATCAGTGAGCTCAAGGGAATTGGGAGTCGCTAAAGCTCACGAGATTCAATAATACTTCCATATTTTATCAGACAATACTCGAGATCGATTAAAGATTTTTTTTTTTTGCATTGACTTGAAGTTTTACAATTTTAAAAAAAGTGATAAAGGGGTTTAAAATGTATACCATTACGCCCAAAGATAAACCGGCAATAACCGAGTTCTCAATGGTGAAGGAGGCGAGTTCGAGTGTGCCCACATGGCCGGCAAACGTTTGCGTGATGGCGCCTAGTGAGTACTGGCAAATGCAGGTGAAAATAGCGGGAGCAGCCAAATACCACAGCTTCCTTGACTCCGTGCATAACTCATCGAAGAACCGGTGGATTCCGGTGATCGGAGCTATATCATCGTCGTCTGCTACGAAGGAATAGTTGGATAATGGGTAGGATGAAAGCAGTGGAAGTACTTCGTGCTCTTCTTCATTTGGGGATAGAAGTGGCTTCTTTAGATTTGTTGTATCCTCCATTGAAGTTGAACGTCTGCACAGGAATTTCTTTTGGGTTCCTTGAGTTGGTCGGATTGGTTATTTATTGGTGAATATTCAATTTCGAACGATGACAGCTGAGTAATAAATACCTAAGTAGTAACACAATATGAGGGGCATTTGTCTATTGGTTAATAGTTCATATTTTTCAATAACGATTCGAGTTCGAGTTCGAGTCTCTCAGGTGTATAAACGAATTGAGTCGGTTCGTGAATTTTTTGAACATATTCGAAAAATATTTGATTCGAATTCGAGCATAACCCGAACATGTTCGCATATGTTTAGCCTAACTCGAGCTCAAATTTCTTTGTTCAATAGTTCACGAAATGTTCGTGACCTTAATATTTTATTTATATATAATATTTATATATTAATAATTAATAATTAAATGTTAGTTTGAATCATCAATTCATATTTCCAGAAATTGGAAAAATTAAACCAGAAGCATATGGCAGAAGCTCAACGTTTCAGCCATAAGTGGAAACAATTACGAGGAACAGGTTTATGCACTCCAGGCATAAATCATTACAAGAAATTAGAAAGGATGGCGAAGAGGCTTCATCAAGTGAACCTCAAACTTCAGTTCCAGTTAGCCGAACTTCAGGAGGACAATCATCATGAACATGAGGACGTTGTACCAGACCCCAATGATTCAACAGGGTCCGGACCGGATGATTAAGATGGGTGAGCCAACCTTTCGAGAAATCGAGCCAGATTCTTCTAAGATTTCCCAAGATCTTAGAGAGATCCAGAAGACAGTGCAGCGCTATGGATACCTTCAATACCATGTCCCTGCACAAATCCATCAGATCCAGAGTCAGATGGAGACCATGATTAAACATCAGAAGGAAATTCTTGAGAACCTTCAAGATGTTCAAACCCGAGTGAAGGAATTGGAGTCAAGGCCAAGTCCGACAGGAAGAAGCAACGGAAGATGGTTGCCACCATCTTACGGAACAGAACCCCTTTTACACCAAAAAGGGAAAGCAGATGAGGTCCGGCGGCCTATGACGGAGACTGAAAAAATGATTGCAGTCCTACGAGGAGAACCATTACATCCCACAAAGTAATGGAATGAATCAACCTGGAAGATCTTCATGATCTTGCTGATTCATTTGCAGGATTAAATCTCGTAGAAATCAAGACAGGAGAGCTTGTACAAAGACCTCCACCACAAGAGAGCTTCGGGTCACACAATCCACCCGAAGGAGACCAAAGTATGCCACACAGAGATGATTTCACCTCAGCTACTTTGGATCCCCCAGTTGGAACAAGAAACTGTTCCCGAAGGCCAGATATTCATCAGATGCCCTACGGGAAGTCACAGCTAGATCCAATCCATCCATATGGACTTATGCTCAACATGGATATTTTGGATTTCAAAAATAGAGAAATTCTTATTGATGAATGGGCTTCAGCAATGAGAATAGCAGCATGAACACTTGACTTAGGCAAAGAAGGATTCATTTTACTTCTAAAAATGAGTCTGGAAGGATCAGTCAAGATTTCCTGGGATCTTGGAGACCCAGGAACCAAGGAAGAAGTTCTAGCCGGAGAGTCTCTGAAAGAGATCGTGGACAAGATGGCGAGATTCTTCAAAATCTGTTTCATCGGAATAAGCTACTTCGAGGGAATGGAGGAAGAAAAGGCTAAGAAATACAGACAAGCTCTAATTAGCCTGGAACTACATGACATCTGCTATGTAGATGAGTACATCAAACTCTTTACAGAGTATCGATGGAAGTCGAAGATAGCGGAAAAAGATGCAGCGGAGCTGTTCTTTGCCAAAATTCCGAGCCCATGGAGAGAAATGCTTATCCAGGAATATACACCGCATGCAATCGAGACAGTGTCCAGGAGAATGTCATTTCTTAAAGTAAAGCTGGCGGAGTGGTGCTATCAAGCAAAGCTCCAGAAAAATTTCAAGAAGCTCAGATGAATCAACAAAATGGCTCCTCTTTGTTGTACGGGAAATGATATCCCTACAATCATCGGGAACTACCCACAAAGGCGAAAGATGAAGAAGCACAAAAGTCATCCATATGCCCAAAGAGGTGGTTCGAGAAGAAGTAGGTCTTCATGGAGACCTAGAAAGTTTTGGTCAAAGCAGAAAGCCCGAAGCTATAGATCGGGGCAAAGATCAGGACCAACAAGGAGTAGAATCTCATCGACAGGTTCTAATCAAGCAAGTTCTAGCAGGGCACCAATGAAGAGAACTTTCAGGCGCACACCTACCCGTGCAAATGAGAGTTTCAGATATTGTAACTGCTGGACATGCGGAGCAAGAGGATATATCTCTACCGATTGTCCAGAAAACCAAAGCCGAGGAGTAAGACAGTTCGAGCATACCAAGGAATTTGAGGATGCTGTCTATTTTCAGGATTTGGTACAGGTGTATCAATTTGAGGATATTCCCTCAGATGAAAGCATCTACGAAGAAGAGATATATTCCGAGGATGGAGTGGAATCTAGCTCAGAATCAGAGTGAAGGAGAGTTCCTTCAGCACGTGATTAGAGATGAGCCGTCGGGGTTTTTCTCGCATACTACTGTTTCTCATAAAACCCTTATGAGGATCATGAAAGAAGAACCAAAGCTTCAGATGTATGATGGATTTACAATTGGAGCAATGGAAAAAGTCATGGATATGATTGGTCTTCGTAGCAGGAAGCATCAGATTATCCATAGGGTGACAACAGGTGAATTTGCGATCCCAATGGAATTCACGGGAAACCAAATTGAGATGCAGTTAATCCCCTACAGAGAAATCCATGAGATTAAGAACAAGGTCAAAAGAGAAGTCGATAACACACTCTCATGGATTCATATTGGAGCCATTCGAGTAATCATCAAAGCAACATTCAAGGAAGGAATTAATTCGCCCCTCAACCTGGCGATCTTTGACAAGAGAATCCCAAACCTCAAAGATTCTTCTTTGGGAGCAGTGGCAGGTAATCTGTATGCAGGAAAGATGGCCTTCAACATCTATCCAAGGATTGCATACAATTTAGGAGATCGAGACTTCAACAAAGTTCTCACGCTTCATCAAGATTTTAAAAGAGAAGATTTGATGAAAGAAGGGAACAGGCCTTACTCGATCACCTACAAAGTGTCATACGCACTCTCGAATACTCATCATTCCGAGGTATTCTTGAGAAAAGAATTCATCGAAGTCCCCAGAATCTTCGAAGACTTCGCCAAAGCAGTATTGCCGGACATCATTGATACTCCGACAATAGGAGAAATCAACATGAGGATACAAGATCAACCTGTTTTGAATAGAAGTAGGAGCCTCATGATCGAGCCAAGAAGGATGTCTTTCCAACAGGATAGGTTAATCAGCAACTATCCCGGGGAAAAACAGAAGGCAGCCTCAAACAGAATTCAGAAAGTTCCTGATGTATTCCAAACAATAGGAAAACTGAAATGCCCAGAAGGCTGGAGAGAAGTGCAAATAGTTTTTTATATCACGGAGAAGAACAATATCTTCCCCTGCGATGTCTTATATTATTTGCAACAACCTACAGTTGGCAAGTTTCACGGAAACCTTCAAATTGGTGAAATTGATCTCACCATTGAAGGCATTGCTGGACGGATCCAGAACAGCTTATTCTAGGGATTGAATTTCTCGAAGAACATAAACCTTGGGAAAGATTGCAAGATGGAATGGAGTTCACGGTGGAAGGAAAAAGATATCGAATCAGATGACCACCAGTCCATTCTCCATATACATCTCCATTGGGATGTTATATGAGAAGTACATGGCAGAATATTTTGCAGCATACATTGACTCAGGAGCTGGAATATGCACTGCCAGGCGAGAAATCTTCCCCAAAGACGTTGGTGAGAAATTACCAGCCATTGCCGGAAGAGACTTTTCCAAACGGATCATTATTCTTAATGAAGGAGTCCAAGGAGCGGAAATAATTATCGGCGGAGCAGGCGGTACCCCATGGTACAAAGTCAAAACTCCACCTATATATTTCCATGATACAGGTGCAGATATTCTGTTAGGAAACAATTTCCTACAGACGTTCAAGACATTCACTCAAGAGAATGAAACGAGAAGACTTATTTTCACAACTCTATGTGATCATAAGATTGTGGTACAACGATTACGGGAGGCGTTTCACAGAAAATTCCCTATTCGTTTTCGCAACAAGCGTGGTGATGAAGGAAAACTTCGACACCCAAAGATAAAAGATCAGCGGAAATTTGGAGAGGCAATTCTTCAGTTCCGACAACAAGGTCCTAGTGAAAGGGAGTCACAAACTTTTGACTGGGTTAATATCATGTCTTTCAGAGAACAGGATGAGGAAAGAATAACTCCAGAAACCCTATTGCTACTGAAAAATGCTTTACGAGAAGAAGTTCCACAACCTGAATCTACCCTCGAAGAGCGAATCACTCTAGAGGATGTAAAAAGGAAGATTCGTAGGAACTACAACGAGGATCCACTGGCATGGTGGAACAAAAATGAGCTCAGAGCTACTTTGAAGGTGAAAACTGGAAAAGAAAATGAGTTTGTGAGGTACAGGCCGATCCCCATGAACCATGAAGATCGGAAGGATATGCAGATCATACTTAAGGAACATCTTGACCTTAAGTTAATCTCAGCAGGTATTTCTCCATACAGCAGCCCCGATTTTCTGGTAAGAAATCATGGAGAAATTAAACGAGGAAAGCCGAGATTAGTGATCAACTATAAAGGGATCAACGAAATCTTGGAGTTCGATGGATATTTTCTCCCAAGCAGAGAACATTTGGTGAATAGCATCAAGAATGCCAAAGTATTCTCCAAATTCGATTGCAAGTCTGGGTTCCACCAGATTAAAATGGAGGAAGCATGCAGAAAGTTCACAACATTCTCCACACCACAAGGACATTATATCTGGAATGTCATGCCAATGGGATTGGCAAATGCTCCCCAGATATATCAAAGGAAGATGGATAATCTTTTCAAGGATTACTTCAGCTTCATGTTCGTGTACATTGACGACATCCTCATAGCGTCAAAAAACATGAAAGAACATCTTAAACATCTGGAGATCTTCTCAGACGTTTATTACAAGGAAGGATTGGTGCTTTCCGAAAAGAAAGCAGTAATTGCTACAAGACAGATCGAGTTCCTTGGAATCGAGACCGACGAATCTGGAATCATCCTACAAAATCATATTGTTGAAAACGTACAAGGATATCCGGATGACCTCAAAGATTTAAAACAACTTCAGAGTTTTTTAGGAGTTGTTAATTTTGCTGGAATGTTTATCAACAATCTAGCAAACCACATGAAGGTGTTCAGTTCACTACTCAAAAAGGATGTTAAGTTTGAGTGGAATGAAGATCACAGACAAGCTGTTAAACAGCTAAAGGAGGTTTGCAGGCAACTACCAAAACTCGCAGTACCAAACGACGAGGATGAACTGGTATTATACACAGATGCCAGTTATCATTGGTGGGCTGCGGTCCTCATGAAAGTTACAACAGAAGGAGAAGTGCCATGCAGATATTGCAGTGGATTATTTGATAACAACGAAATTATCAGATGGCACATCAACGAGAAGGAGTTCTTTGCAGTTCGAAAGGCTTTTAAAAAATGGCCATTATTTTTACTTGCAAAGAAATTTATCTTAAAAATAGATAATACGAGTGTAAAGTCTTTTCTGAAAAATAAAATTGAATCAAAACCAGAAAAGGCTAGACTTTTACGTTGGCAAGCTGAGTGTCAATATTATGATTATGATATTGTCATTGTGAAATCTGATAAAAATATTCTTGCAGATTTCTTAACACGAGATGGAGGGACACATTGCTAGCGATACCCTCGAGCGAGTTAGGAATCTCAGGGAAAACCTGGAGATCCTGGAACGAGATTTTGGGACTCTTTGTCTCAATGCAGAGGTCGCGGGACGACTTCAACGAGCAGATCAGGAACTTGTTGCTGATCATATACGAGCATGCTTTCGGGACCACGAACGTTTGTTTGAAGTCTTGAAAGGGCCTATACTTCAGGCAGCACCTTCAACGGTGCAAAAGAAGTGTTTAGAGAACGGGGCTCATCTAACCCGGAGGCAAGGGATTCAAGTACCCCTGTCACAAGTGCTTCATATGATGCATTCCTTGAGGATGTACAAGCTGAAGCGAATGTTGAAGGTCAGGTGTCATCACAATCTGAACCTTCAAGTCAACCCAGCACCTTTGGGGTAAAAGAGGGAGAGTTGAATCTTAGGCCAATGACTGGCAAGTCTAAGGTTCAAACTAATGACGATTTATTTTCTTCACCTATGCAGGATTACCAGCGCACTTGGGAGAAACTAATTACCAGGCGAGGTGTCAACCCAGAAAAATCAATAGTTGATATCTCCGGAAAATATCCGAGAGTTTGGATGAAACCAGGCAGCCATCCAAATGATGTTCAGGAATGGTATAATTTCGGAGCTCTGGCTTCGGTTTATACTGTGGCACCAGCCTTCTCTGAAATTTCAAAATTAGCAAAATGGATCAGAGAAGCTGTATACGAGACTTGGGCCAATAATCCACATTTGGCCAGAGGTGATATCTTGAAGTTGTATTTTTTCAGTGCTGCTCCAGAACCGGCAAAGAAAGGCTTCATTGAAGCTTTTCATTTTATCAAGCTGAGAAGACCAGATGGAAACGCCTTGAAAAATATAAAAATGGCGCTACCAGAAGGAATTCCAATTTTGGCGGGAACTATCACAGATGATGAAGTTTCAACCAGACGAGCATGGGGTCTTTGGTTTGTCTAACTGAAATGGACAAAGTCAAATACACATTCAAGTTCTTTCAGAATTCAGCCAATGGAACTTTCTTGCTTAATTCCATGACAGGAACCTCCACGAGATTTGCCGAAGAACTCTTTGAAACAAAGAGAAGAATTCTTTGGGAGAACAAGATTCTGGCAGGAAAGGAGACTTACCGGAAATTCTGCAACATGTCACACATTGGCCGATGGATTGATCATATCTGCCTAGCATGCCCGGAGCAGAAAGAACTAGAGTTCGGGAAAGGATTCCGATCCAAACCCGACAGATCAGAGGTAGGAAAAGACAAAAGACCTGCTGACAAGAGAGCCCGTTTTCCTAAAGCTCGGGGACCACAAAAACCACTAATGTAAAGATTCCCCGACAAAGGAAAAGAGGTGGACCATTAGAAGTTAGTGCGGATACTGTTCAAACGCACTCAGACAAAAAATAATGGACCACTCACGAAAAAAGTTGGCACAACCGGACAAAGATGCCAGACCACGTGAAAGTTAAGGCGCACTCACAGGCGATGTCATGCCTCGATATGACGTATACATGTATATGTTTATGGTGTAAGTAAGATTAATTACAGTATGAGATGGGCTCGGGTTCGGGTTGAACCGAGGGTTAATACTCACATACATGATATGACTATGTGATATATGGCAAGGAATAAAACATGATGCACAAGATGTAGTGCATATGAATGATGGAATTAAATCAAGTATAGTAGCATATCAAGCAACTTGGACTAGTGGGCATTTGAATTTAATTTCATATGCATGTGCCTTGTAATTGAATTTGCATTTGGAGTTGAGTAAATAGATAACAATCAGCTATCAAACTAATAATACACCATAAACACCTACCAAATCCCTACACAAGCTCCTCTCTCATTTATTCCTTAGGTTGAATTGTGGAGCTTGGATTTCCTTTGATAATCAAGCTAGAACATAAAGTGAAGTGATATACGAACTTCTTGGTAAGGGATTCTTGAGTTTAAGCTTGATTTATGTTGTTGTGAATGAAGTATGTGAAGTTGAGTCTCAAAAGTTCATGTTTGAAATCATAACTTGTTTCTTTGCCAAGAATTTGATGTTAAGATGGTAGAAACATGTTTATATGATTCTAGGGATTTCATGAAATGTGGTTAAATGATAGGAAATGAATTGTGCAAGAAATACCATGAAGATAAGCTCGAAATCGCCATTGTCTCGATTTTTCTGATCGTACCGATCGATCGAAAATTTGGTCTCGATCGATCGCCGCGAACAGTGAAATTTTAAGGCGGTTTGAACATTGAGCGATCGATCGGTGATTTTGAGGCGATCGATCGGTGATTTTGAGGCGATCGATCGGTACATGTGGCGATCAATCGGTGCTTTTGTTCGATCGATCGGTGAAGAGTGAATAGTTCGGCGATCGATCGAGAAAATTAGGCGATCGATCGGTGATGGCAGATTTTTGAAAAAATGTTAAATTTTTGTAGCATTTATTTTTGAAGCCTCTTATAACATGGTTTATTGTTGATATTGGTGTAGCATCATCACAGGGGATGGGGCAAAAAGGCAATTAGCCATCAACGCCTGAATTATCGTTTTGTTGTAGTATACCAGGTACGTGTTGACGTACGGAGTATAGATATTGTGTAATGATGTTATGGTATTGATATCATATGAATTGTGTTGGGGTAGTAACATATGATTGTAGTATCATATGCATGTACATTCATGGATATCATGTATTTGAGATGGATGAGATATATATGCATTAGCATTAGAGATATACGCCTAGTTTGGGTATATGCTCGGGCATGCTACATATATGTTAGCAGTAGAGATATACGCCTAGTTTGGGTATATGCTCGGGTATGCTACACATACTGGATATGAGGGATATACGCCTGGTTTGGGTATATACTCTGGCTATTATCACATATGAGTACGGTACTATGATATGTACTGTTAATATGAAGATGTGATGTGGTTCCACTAACATATTGAGCGGAGATAGCATATCATATTGGTCTCGTGATAATAGGGTGATAGTTGAGACATGTCGACATGGTGCATTGGTTGATGCATGATACATAGCATTCACATTTGATGATTTTATTGTGCCTTATAGTAATTGTGTTTTGATATTGTACTGAGATAGTTGTTATCTATACTCACGTTGTGTGAATGTTCTGTAGGGACTCATAGACGTGGGGAACGTGAGTCATGATTTCCGCTGCGAGGAGAACCACTGCATTGGGGTTATCTTGGAGTAGGTTGATACTTGTACATGTGATGTATAGTAGGTTAGGGTTTTGTAAACCTTGTAACAATTTAACTAGTAAGATACTCTTAATCCGTGCATGTTTCTACTTAATTCAGACTCATATATGTATGTTAACGTGATACATAATGGATTAAGTAACGAGGACCCCATATTAGTGGTATCAGAGCAGTGGTTCAAGAACGGGGTGAACAAGGGTAGAGGAAGTGTATTAGGGAGTTACCTAATCACTTGAAAGCATGGAATGACTCATGATATGATGTTATACTGACATGCTTTATTCTCTTTATTATTGTTGGTAACCTGTATTTGCAGTAATGGCAGACAGAGTACCACATGATGAGGTTGGGGATGCCATGAGTGGCAATGCTAGTGTGAGGATGGCGCCTGTACCACCACCACCGATTGGGCAAGGGCCAGTAGAACAAGTACTGTTACCTGGCGAGTTAACATTGACGCAATTTCTGAGTTATCAACCACCCAGGTTTGAGGGGACTGAATCAGGGGAATTGGCAGAGGAGTGGCTGGAACGTGTGGAACAGATATTGTATCAGCACCGTGTGCTAAGACTGCTTGGTTACGCTTAGCTGAATTTCAGTTGGCTAAGAAAGCAATGATGTGGTGGAAAGCTACATTGATTGAGCTGGGAGCTCAAGGTCAGACTGTAGACTGGGATGTTTTCAGAACTCGTTTTCTTGCTCACTACTTCTCTATGGCTGCAAGACAGAGGAAAGAAGATGAGTTTACAAATCTGAAACAAGGTAATATGACTGTGTCTGAGTATGCGGTGCACTATTCATCGTTGTTACGATATGTACCACATATTGCCGCTGATACCAAAGTAAAGATTAGACAATTTGTAAAGGGCTTGAGGCCGGAGTTGTTTGATAGGGTGATGTCTAATAACCCTTGTTCATATGAGGAAGCGTTGATGAGAGCTGAAATGGCTGAGATCGCTGTTGGGGTTTATCAGGATGTAGGACATTCTCAGATACCTACATCGGAAAGTATGAGACCACGGGGAGAAACGTTTAAATCATCATGAGGAGGTGCTTCTTCTTCTCGATTTAGTGGGAAACGTTTTGGACCACGGAAAGGGGATGACCAAAGAACTAAGGGACAGTTCAAAGGAAGTAGTAGTGGCAGTGGTGTACAATGCTTTAAATGTGGTGGACCACATTTGAAACGAGATTGTCCTCAATTGCATACAGTAGTTTGTTTCCGTTGTGGGAGACCAGGACATGTGATCCGTGATTGTCCTCAAGTGGGTGGACAACAGAGGAGAGGACCAATGTCAGAGAATACAGTGCAGCAGAGACCACAGGGTGTACCACAATCTGGTGGAGGACAGAGGGCAGGACCACCTCAGGCTCAGGTATACGCACTGAACAGGGAGCAAGCAGAGGCAGCCCCTGATGATGTGATAGCGGGTAAGTGTACTTTATTAACTTATCCCGCTTTACTTTTGATTGATACCGGTGCATCACATTCTTTTGTTGCACAAAATTTTATTAACCGGTATCATATATGCTCGTCTCCACTGTTGATGCCTCTTTATGTTTCGACACCCATGGGAACTACTGTGATGGCTTGTCAGAGTGTGTCTGATTGTGATATTCAGTTTGAGACCGAGTATGGACTACATGCTGATTTGATTGTGTTAGACATGACAGATTTTGATTGCATTCTTGGAATCGATGAAAGTAAACATAAATCTGTTGTGGATTGTTGTCAGAAGATAGTGAGATTTCAATCTGATACTGGAAACCAATGGTTCTTCTATGGTCAGGGATCGATGGCAAGGATTCCTTTGATATCAGCAATCAGAATGTCGCGTTTGTTAGAACGTGGACATGCGGGTTATTTGATTTATGCCCTTGATGTAACTGAACAGAAAAGAGAAAGGAAAGTAGAGGAGATACCAGTGGTTGCAGAATATGCGGATGTGTTTTCGGATGAGATACCTGGATTTCCACCTAGTCGAGAAGTGGAATTTGGTATTGATTTGATACCTGGTACTTCTGCAATTTCACGAGCTCCCTATCGGATGGCACTAACTGAATTGAAAGAATTGAAAACTCAATTGCAAGACTTATTGGAAAAGGGGTACATACGTCCTAGTGTATCGCCTTGGGGTGCTCCGGTATTATTTGTTAAGAAGAAGGATGGGACAATGCGACTATGTATTGACTATAGACAATTGAACAAGGTAACGATAAAGAATAAATACCCTCTTCCTCGTATTGGTGATTTATTTGATCAATTACAGGGATCAAAAATCTATTCTAAGATTGATTTGAGATCTGGTTATCATCAAATACGTGTAATAGAGGGTGATGTACAGAAGACAGCATTCAGAACTCGCTATGGACATTATGAGTTTCTGGTGATGCCATTTGGAGTGACAAATGCTCCAGCTGTCTTTATGAGTTTAATGAATCGAGTATTTCAGGAATACCTTGATCAATTTGTCATTGTCTTTATCGATGATATACTAATCTATTCGCAGAATGATGCAGAACATGCCCAACATTTGCATATGGTATTGCAATTGTTGAGGACACATCAGTTGTATGCCAAACTCAGTAAGTGTGAGTTTTGGTTGAACAGTGTTGGCTTTTTGGGACATGTAATTTCAGAAAAAGGTATATCAGTTGATCCAAAGAAAGTAGAAGCAGTGTTGAATTGGTCAGCACCTACTTCTGTGCCAGAGATTCGTAGTTTCTTGGGTTTGGCTAGATATTATAGACGCTTTGTTGAAGGATTTTCAACAATAGCCAAACCATTGACACATTTGACACAGAAGGGAATATCATTTCAATGGTCGGAGGCATGTGAGCGTAGTTTTCAGGAATTGAAACATCGATTAACTACCGCTCCAATTTTGATCATTCCATCGGAACATGACAGGTTTGCTTTATATACTGATGCATCATTACTAGGTTTGGGTTGTGTCTTGATGCAGGATAAACATGTAGTGGCTTATGCATCACGACAATTGAAACCACATGAAATGCGATATCTAGTGCATGATCTGGAATTAGCTGCCATTGTCTTTGCCTTGAAAATATGGCGACATTATTTATATGGTACGTCGTTTACCATATATACAGATCATAAGAGTTTAAAATTTTTATTTACTCAAGCAGAATTGAATATGAGGCAAAGAAGATGGATGGATCTGTTGAAAGATTATGATTGTGAGATTGAATATCATCCAGGAAAAGCTAATCTTACAGCAGATGCCTTGAGTCGAAAAGTACATCATACAGCTTATGAGATGATTCATTTATCTGCCTTGATGACTTCTTGTTGTACCTTGGGTTATGACTATGATATTGAGACAGTGCCGGTACGGGTATCAACATTGTTGGTTGAACTCGATATTTTTGAGAAAATCAGAACGGCACAAATGACTGATGATGAGGTACAACATTGGAAGGAAAGGATAAGTCAAGGATAAACATCGCAGTTTGTACTTGCAAGTGATGGAATTCTTAAATACAGAAACTGTTGGGTAGTACCTGCTACATTAGGACTACGCCAAGAACTGCTACAACGTGCTCATTGTAGTAGATACAATATACATCCTGGAGGAAAGAAAATGTATCATGATTTACGTACCCAATTCTGGTGGAAACGTATGAAACAGGATGTGTTGAACTTTGTGAAACGGTGTTTAGTCTGTCAACAAGTAAAAGCAGAAAGACAGAAACCAGGAGGTGGATTACACAGTTTAGAAATTCCTCAGTGGAAATGGGAACATATCACAATGGATTTTGTGACTCATTTGCCACGGACGTCTTCTGGTTGTGATGCCATTTGGGTGATCGTTGACCGACTCACCAAAGTATCTCATTTAGTGCCATATTGTATGACATTTACATATCTGCGAATGGCACAGTTGTACATCAAACATGTAGTGAGACTACATGGTATACTAGTTTCCATTGTGTCGGATAGGGATCCGAGATTTACTTCTCATTTTTGGGAAGGGTTACAGACAGCATTGGGAACTGAAGTGCGGTTGAGTACAGCATATCATCCTCAGACAGATGGACAAACAGAGCGTACGATACAGACACTTGAGGATATGTTGCGTGCCTGTGTATTAGAGTTTGATACCACTTGGCAAGAGTCATTGCCATTAGTGGAATTTTCATATAATAACAGTTATCAGTCTAGTATACAGATGGCACCTTTTGAGGCTCTATATGGGCGACGATGTAGATCGCCATTATATTGGGATGATGTGGATCAGTCTTCTTTACATGGACCGGATATGATTCATGATATGGAAGAGAAAGTGAAGTTAATTCGGTTGAAACTTAAAGCTGCTCAGGACAGACAGGCTGCTTCTGCCAATAAGCGACGTAGACCACTTGAGTTTCAAGTTGGTGACCGTGTGTTCTTGAAAATCTCACCTTTTAAAGGTGTAGTACGGTTTGGTAAACGTGGAAAATTGTCTCCACGGTATGTTGGTCCGTATGAGGTGTTGCAACGTATTGGTACGTTGGCATATCGCTTGGCACTACCGCCGGCATTGAGTAGTATTCATGATGTCTTTCATGTTTCACTGTTGAGGAAATATGAACCAGATCCGAGTCATGTGTTACAGTTACCTGATGTACAGTTGGATACAGATGTATCGTATGAGGAACGACCAGTTATGATCTTGGATCGAGCTAAACGTAGGTTGCGTAATAAAGTGATTCCTATGGTTAAGGTACAGTGGGACAGAAGGGGTGTCGAAGAGGCAACCTGGGAGACGGAGCAGCATATGATACAGCAGTATCCTGAGTTGTTTACTGGTATGATTTTACAATTTTATGATACTGTTGTATACATGATCATGTTTCCTATCTGCTTCTAGTAGGATTGTTGAGTTGCGTATCTAAATATGCATGTTATGTATATTCAATTTTGAGGACGATATTCAATAAGTAGGGGAGAAATGTCATGCCTCGATATGACGTATACATGTATTATATGTTTATGGTGTAAGTAAGATTAATTACAGTATGAGATGGGCTCGGGTACGGGTTGAACCGAGGGTTAATACTCACATACATGATATGACTATGTGATATATGGCAAGGAATAAAACATGATGCACAAGATGTAGTGCATAGGAATGATGGAATTAAATCAAGTATAGTAGCATATCAAGCAACTTGGACTAGTGGGCATTTGAATTTAATTTCATATGCATGTGCCTTGTAATTGAATTTGCATTTGGAGTTGAGTAAATAGATAACAATCAGCTATCAAACTAATAATACACCATAAACACCTACCAAATCCCTACACAAGCTCCTCTCTCATTTATTCCTTAGGTTGAATTGTGGAGCTTGGATTTCCTTTGATAATCAAGCTAGAACATAAAGTGAAGTGATATACGAACTTCTTGGTAAGGGATTCTTGAGTTTAAGCTTGATTTATGTTGTTGTGAATGAAGTATGTGAAGTTGAGTCTCAAAAGTTCATGTTTGAAATCATAACTTGTTTCTTTGCCAAGAATTTGATGCTAAGATGGTAGAAACATGTTTATATAATCCTAGGGATTTCATGAAATGTGGTTAAATGATAGGAAATGAATTGTACAAGAAATACCATGAAGATAAGCTCAAAATCGCCATTGTCTCGATTTTTCTGATTGTGCCGATCGATCGAAAATTTGGTCTCGATCGATCGCCGCGAACAGTGAAATTTTAAGGCGGTTTGAACATTGAGCGATCGATCGGTGATTTTGAGGCGATCGATCGGTACATGTGGCGATCGATCGGTGCTTTTGTTCGATCGATCGGTGAAGAGTGAATAGTTCGGCGATCGATCGAGAAAATTAGGTGATCGATCGGTGATGCAGATTTTTGAAAAAATGTTAAATTTTTGTAGCATTTATTTTTGAAGCCTCTTATAACATGGTTTATTGTTGATATTGGTGTAGCATCATCACAGGGGACGGGGCAAAAAGGCAATTGCCATCAACGCCTGAATTATCGTTTTGTTGTCGTATACCAGGTACGTGTTGACGTACGGAGTATAGATATTGTGTAATGATGTTATGGTATTGATATCATATGAATTGTGTTGGGGTAGTAACATATGATTGTAGTATCATATGCATGTACATTCATGGATATCATGTATTTGAGATGGATGAGATATATATGAATTAGCATTAGAGATATACGCCTAGTTTGGGTATATGCTCGGGTATTCTACATATACGTTAGCAGTAGAGATATACGCCTAGTTTTGGTATATGCTCGGGTATGCTACACATACTGGATATGAGGGATATACGCCTGGTTTGGGTATATACTCTGGCTATTATCACATATGAGTACGCTACTATGATATGTACTGCTAATATGAAGATGTGATGTGGTTCCACTGACATATTGAGCTGAGATAGCATATCATATTGGTCTCGTGATAATAGGGTGATAGTTGAGACATGTCGACATGGTGCATTGGTTGATGCATGATACAGAGCATTCACATTTGATGATTTTATTGTGCCTTATAGTAATTGTGTTTTGATATTGCACTGAGATAGTTGTTATCTATACTCACGTTGTGTGAATGTTCTGTAGGGACTCATAGACGTGGGGAGCGTGAGTCATGATTTCCGCTGCGAGGAGAACCACTGCATAGGGGTTATCTTGGAGTAGGTTGATACTTGTACATGTGATGTATAGTAGGTTAGGGTTTTGTAAACCTTGTAACAATTTAACTAGTAAGATATCTTAATCCGTGCATGTTTCTACTTAATTCAGACTCATATATGTATGTTAACGTGATACATAATGGATTAAGTAACGAGGACCCCACAGGCGCACTCAACAATTATCAAGATTTGGAATCCGCATATGAAGTCCGGATTCATGCCTATATAAGGGCACTCATTCAGGAAGCTAAGGACATCGAAAATTCTCCATAGTTTTCTGAGAAATAAATTTAGAGTCTCCAAGCTTTGTAATATTTCAACTTTCGTAGCTTGGTAATCTTTCTTTCTTTTATTTCTTTTATTTCTTTTGTAATCATTTGTAATATTGTTCTGTTGGTTTTAAGTTTATGTGTTCTTGAGTCAAGCCTCATCTATATGAGAGGCTAAACAAGTTCGTCTCCTCCCAAAAGGAGACGTTTTAATGTAATAGATGTTATAAGTATTCCAGAATAAAAAATAAGGCTGTTGCCCAGCTATCTCCCAGATTTCTTTAAATCTTTTTTATATCTTGAATATACCTTACGCCCTAAGGTAGGAAACGAACTAGGGCTGTGATGTGCGGTTTCTGAAGGAGTCGGATAACTGACAGACTAACCTCGCCCGTGAGCTGAGGTTGGATGGTGAGGAGCCATTCGTAAAACAGTCTGGGGGCAGTAAGTTTTCGACTGGTGGAAGTTGCGACCCACCTCACCCGGTGCCGTTATGGTCAAAATGGTATTTTTCAGTTTGTTAAAATTTTATTGTAATACGGAAGCATGTTGGGCCTTTTATTTTATTTTAAACACGATCTTCAAATCGGGTTGAATTATAATTAGACGAACGTTATATAAACCGTGAGTCCTTTGCAAAAGTATGCTCTTGGGATTCATCTCGAGATGACAGAAACTGAAGGATCTCATGTTCATATAATGTTTCTGTTTGGTAAATATTAGGATGAAAACGATGATGAGTAGTATATTGTGGCATATTTTGTTCTTTAAACATTTTTCTAGGGACTAAGAATGCAAATTTATTAAAGATTGGTTGGACCGCGTGGACCCCTTGGACCACATGGACCACATGGGGTTATTATGGTCATTTCAACCTAGAATGGACTTATGTCAACTAATGTTTTTTTCGCTGGACTAGGATAGATTATGTTTCACGAAAGTGTACCGGCCCAAAATTTTCCCAAGAAATAATAGTAAGATGAAAGAGTCAATGAATTTTTCGAATTTACCCTAATTATAAATGATCTTCCCGGATAATCTAACCTTATAATATATATCAAATTAATTATGTCTCCCAAACATTTCACTTACTCCACTTGACTTTTTATGTAATAAAAAAAAATATAATAATATTATTCCAATTTTGCATATAAAAAATGAATTAACTCGAAGATAAAATTAAATAATAAAATATTGTACAAACATGTCACGTGTGCTATAGACGCTAGTTATATATTATGTAAGAAGTGTGCATCTTGATATATTACATCGTGGCCACTTTAACAGCACTAATTCAATCAAGCCTTTGAATCCAATTTGTATTAAAACCAAGAATTCAATTTGATTGGAAATATGTATAGATCTCTTACATGATTTTTTGAGTTTACAAGATCTTTTTAAAAAATATTCGAATTATATAAAGTATTAATTATTTTATGACATAAAATAAGTGGAAAGAATGTAGAAATATTTAATCTTGTAATAGATTGGTGTTGTCTTCTAATAGAATTAACATTCTAATTAATCGTAGTCGACTTTGAATATATATAGTAAAAACCTCCATAAATTAATACTCGATAAATTAATAACATTTTTAAAATAATAATTTCTTCCAGTCCCAATTAGTCTCAAACATTATTAATTTAATACTCGATAAGTAATAGCCTCTCTAAATTATTACATTTTATGATCACATCATTATTAATTTATAGAGATTTTATTGTATATGGCTAACCGCTAACTTGATTTACATGGTGTGTCCTATGTAATTAATTAGTGGGAGTGTGACTTGCGATTGTACTAGTACTATATTTTAAAATATTAAAATATTTAATTTTTTATTCCTATTCATAAAATATTAACAATTTACATCATTCGAATATTAAAAAAAAAAGATTTTGTAAACTTAAAAAATCATGTAAGAGATCTATACATATTTCCAAATCAAACCGAGTTCTTAAAAAAATTGTTTAATAATAGAAAAAGCAACAACAAATTGGATTCAAAGGCTTGTTGGTGTTAGTGCTGTGAAAGTGGCCACGATGTGATATATGAAGATGCACAATTCTTACATAATATATGATATAAGGACATACATACATATTAAATAGATCATCATGTGATCTATTTAATGCAAGTTTATGGGTTTTTATCATAGAAAATTGCATATTAGTCTAACTTTTCAAAACTTTCAACTAAATGTATCAAACAATTTTTTTCCAACGAGTTACATATGCTACAAATTTCTTTCAAATAAGTTCATTTTATTGAACCATAATCTAATTAGTCTATTTGTTATTCCTAAAATACCCATATTTTATTCTACCCTCTTTTCTTTTGAATCGCAGCTGTCGGGGATTATAACTGCGTTTTTTCGAAAATCTCTAATTCATTAAGGACCTATATCCTGATCATGTGTTTGGGTATTGATTTCTAATTCCTTATGATCATGTGTTTTTTTTCTTCTTCATGTTTTTGTGGAGTTTTGTGATTCAATTTAATATTGAATTGTTATTTCAATTCTAGTGTACATTATATGTTTGTCAAAATGTCTCTAAAAAATTTCGTTTACCAAATTTGGAAAAGATAATGTTACGAACTGAGCGCGACTTCATTGTAAACAACGAATTCATTTTTTTTCTTGTAAAATTTTGTACATCGCCCTAATATAAATAAGTGCATCATCATTTTAGTATACACAAGTGCATCACTACCACCTTACTTAGTATAAAAAGTGTGTTTCTCAAGCACCGCTCAGATCTAGCCAGGCCTTGTCTCGATTGAACATCAAACGCAGGAGTTGGGGTTAGAACCTAAAAACAAAGAGATGCGATTGAATCAATTTTTGATCTATCCATCACGTAAGTGATATTTGGTTGAAATCGAGCCAATATTGCCATTAATTTATAAGTAAATTTTCGCATGATCAAGACAAATGACGACAGTTCAAACAAAATTTATTTCTGCGAAATTCACAAATGGCATCTCCGAGATGATCTTGAATTATTTTTTTTAAAACACAAATAATTTATTACGTTGTAACTTAAATCAACAGAATTCAGAATTGTCTACTATGTATCTAATCTAAACTTTTAATGACTTTTTGTGGATTTTAAAAGTCCAGAGATATTCAATCTAGACGTTTATATACTTTATAATGTTGGCCACAGATACGACAACATGAGAGAAAATAATGAAAATGAAGAATATAATGGACACCAGAATTTACGTGGAAAACCCCTAAAATTATTAGGGTAAAAACCACGGGCAAGATGAAAAGATTCCACTATAATATTTTGTAGGTTACAACATCTCGTTATCTTACAAAGAGAACAACACTCTCAATATAGGAGAAAACTACCTCACAAATATTATAGAAATATACATTCAAATGTATATGTGTGAGAGAACACTCGTTTTTGGGATGAATTAGAATGAAAACAGAGAGCTCTATTTATAGAGCTGAAAACGCGTTTTATACGCGTTTTCATTAATTGTCAGCAAGTTGTCAACTACCACCCACCACAATAATTGCACACGGTTTGCACACTAATTCAACTTTGTCAAATTTGACAAGTTGATTGCCGACATTTCTCCCACTTAAAGATTTGATCGAGAATCAAACATATCTCCACACATCCTTTCAATCTTGCCATGCTCTGCTGCTAAAATATCTACTAGGCAACTTGATGATCTACACCATTTGAACTTATCAGCATTAACCAGCTTTGTCAAAAAATCAGCTAGATTCTCCTTCGTATGGATCTTCTGCATATCCACACTTCCTTCTTCTACTACTTCCCGCACAAAGTGAACTGTACGCCAATGTGTTTCGTCCTGGAATGAAAAGTTGGATTCCTCGCAATGTGCAAGGCACTTTGACTGTCACAAAACAAAGGAACTTTCTCTTGTTTATGGCCAATTTCCTCCAATTGCCTTTGAATCCATATAGTCTCCTTGCAAGCTTGAGTAGCTGTCATATATTCTGCCTCCGTTGTAGATAAACTACAACTGTTTGCAGTTTTGAAACCCATCTTACTGCTCCTCCTGCAAGTATAAACACGTAACCAGTAGTAGCTTTTCTTTTATCTGGATCACCTGCATAATCTGAATTCACATAGCCTTTGAGTGTAAAATCTGATCATCTGTAACATAATGCAGCATCTAAGATACCCTTAATATATTCTAAGGATCCTCTTAGTTGTACTCCAATGCTCTTGTCCAGGATTCGCCATGTACCGACTGACTGCTCCCACTGCTTGTGCAACGTCTGGTCTTATACAGATCATAGCGAACATTAAACTTCTCACCGTTGATGCATACGGTACTCGAGACATTTTCATTCTCTCCCCTTCACTGCTAGGACACATCTCGGAGAATAACTTGAAGTTAACAGGAAGATGGGTAGAAATTGATTTACAATCTTGCATGTTGAAGCATTGCAATATTTTCTTCAAATAATTTTTCTGGGAAAGCCAAATCTTTCTGTTAATTCTGTCTCGGTGAACTTGCATCCCTAGAATCTTGTTTGCTGGTCCCAAGTCTTTCATATCAAATTTCCTAGCCAACTGTGCCTTCAATTCTTGGACTCGGTCTTTGTTGGGGCCTGCGACCAACATGTTGTTCACGTACAACAACAAATGATGTAATCATCGTCCCCAGATCTCTTGTCATATGCACAAGGATCTGCATTAAGTCTGTTGTACCCAAGGCTCATGATATAGGAATCAAATCTCTTGTACCAACACCTCGGAGCCTATTTGAGACCATACAGAGATTTTTTCAACCTGCAAACCAAGTTCTCTTTGCCTATTTCAGCAAAACCTCCTAGTTGGAGCATATAAATTTCTTCTTCAAGATCTCCATGAAGAAAAGCTGTTTTCACATCTAACTGTTCTAGATGTAGGTCAAACACCGCACACAAAGCCAAAACTACCCTGATTGTAGTAAGTCGGACCATAGGAGAAAATATCTCATTGAAGTCAATACCTTCTGTTGGAATCGAAGAGGGGGGTGAATGAGATTCATTGGCTACTTTAGCGTTTTAAAATGAGTTTGCAAAACTAAAAGAGTTTGCGCTTGCGGAAGGCTTAAGTCAATCGATAAATAAAATAAAATAAGAAGTAAACAAATAAATAAATGCGTAAAGAAATAAAGCGGTAAATGACAAGGATATTTGTTATAGAAGTTCGGCGATGAATCACCTACGTCTCCTCTTCCCGGTTAGATAACCTCCAACCGAGGTTCCACTAGAATAAATGATCTTGGCCTTGAGGGCTCCAAGTTAGCCACAACCCAACTCTTCCCGAGCACACTACTCTTCACGAGTACACAAAGCTCTTCACGAGCTACCAACACTATTCACGAGTCTTCTTGGCCTTAAGGGCTCAAAGGATAGCCACAACACATGCACCAACTTAACTAGTTGACGACTTTACAATTTCCAACTTGCTTTGGTGTTGGAGGACCTTTACAACAACTCAACAAACACCTTCACGGTGTACCAACACGAAGAAAACAAGACTCTAACAAAAAGAATGAATTACAAACTCCAATACAACAACGATGTATGGAGATTGCAATGCTATTTGAAATTTGAATGATCAAAGCTTTGTAGAAGTTTGTAGGCTTGTTTCTTCTCTTCAAAATGCTCCAAAGCATCAATATTTATAGTGTAGGAGGCCCCGAGGCTTCTACTAGCCGTTGCTACACATAAGGCTGAAATTACTCCTTGATCGCCTCGGACATCGCCAAGGCGATCTCCATCGCCACGTTCTAACGTTCAAATCTGGCCCAGATCGCCTCAGGCGATGTCCCCACCTCCTCGGGCGATCGCCCGTTGAAAATATGCCGTAGGATCAATTCTGGATCGCCTGGAGCGACCATGCCATCGTTTGGGGCGATCTGGATCGCCTGGCGCACGGCGTGCCATTGCCAGGGTCGATGGTGCGCGCAGCGTGCACGCATGGCGCGGATCGCCTGAGGTGATGGCCCGGATCGCCTGAGGTGATCTGCCAGATTTCAACACTCTCAAACTTTGCACTATTCGACCATCTTACGCTCATTTCTGGGAAAGGTGGTAAACATAAAAGTTGTATCCCTTCCTCTTATCTAGGTGTGGACAAAAATTCATTGCATTTCATTAAGGTATGAAGAATTTACGCCCAAAATTCTACAGCCGCTCAAACCTTGCTACAATCTGCACTTGTTATAACTTCCATGCCATTTTGCTCCATGATGCAATCCGAATTGGACTGAGATGTTTGAATATGAAATCTAGAATATTGGGTTGGCTTTCCAACCTCTTTGGATTCACATTATTCAGAGCATCGAGCCAAGAGAATAATCAAAACATTGCACTGCGCTCCAATTGGCTTCTATACGAATTTGCCCACCAACGGACCATTGGTTTGTGGGTCTTCATCCCATCATAAAATATTGTTCCAACATCATTCCACACATGTTGAACACTTAATTTGGTTGTTCATAGATCTCATTCCTTCTCGTCCAAGCTCAATAGATTCCTTGATAAAAAACACCGCTTGTCCTATGAACTCACATATGTTATTGTATAACTTGGGTTCTCTTCCATTGGTCTTCCCAACCAATTTATCAATCTAACCCTGTACACTAAGTAGACATATTAGTACAATAAATGCAAGTTTTGTTGATCATCAAAACTCAAAAATAAACCGGAGATAAATTAACGCATTAAACACAACCATGCGTTTAAGGCTCAACAATCTCCCCCTTTTTGATGATCACAAAACTTGATAAACTTGAATATGTAATATGCATGAAATGTGAGTAAACATGACTCCCCCTTAATAATTGCATAGCACATACAAGATTACCTAAGTAAAGCATAAAGCAAACAACTCTCCCCCTCAAACCATGCATATAGGAACTCTCCCCCTTAAACTATGCATGTATTGCATGAAATGTGAGTAAACATGACTCCCCCTTAACAATTGCATAGCACATACAAGATTACCTAAGTAAAGCATAAAGCATAAAGCAAACAACTCTCCCCCTCAAACCATGCATATAGGAACTCTCCCCCTTAAACTATGCATGTATTAAGTTTCAAGTTAAGCTTCAAGTTTATCACAACATTCTCCCCCTTTTTGTGATAATCAAAAAGCACAAAATTTAAATAAACATAGCATAATTATATTTTGCCACATAGTCATATTTTAACACTATACATATGTTCACCATCAAGCATATAATAAGCATAACAAGCCTAAGATTAAATCATAGAGATGAACCACAAACATGTGTTTAAGGCAATCAACAATAAATTCCAAGTGTTGCAAGGTGTGCTTATGTTCTACCATGAGTTCATGCACTTACGCCCAATTATCATTAAAATTATCAATGCATCATTAGATAAGATTATTAATCACATAATTGCACATTGCATATTCAAATTTGAATTCAATGCACTTACTATAAAAGGATAAGCATACATCATGCAATAGAACAATTTATATGTGCATATGCTAAGGGGTTATCCATTTTACTACCAATGAATATTTGAGCTTCATATTTATTGGTCACAATTAATTTGTGCCAATTAAATTTTGAATTGCTCTTTAAAAAGTATAAATTAAATTTTACCTCCGATGACAAGAGTGTGTTCTTGTCATTGGTCTTATGCCTCACGCTTCTTCTATAGTGGTGAATAATGCAAACTCCTCCTTTGAGTTGCTTGTGCCTTCATCCTCCATTTCATTGTTGTCCCTACAAAACAAATTAACAATAGAAGGATCTTTGGTACCCATTTGATTTTTGGGTCCTAGAGGGTTAGCTTTCATTGGCACCTTTGGAATCCATTTCCACCTCTTGTTAGGTTGGTATTGGATTCTAGCAAACCTACACTTATTCTTAGTGTGGCCATTTTTACAACAATAGTTACAAGTAGGAGAATCATGCTTGGCTTTAGCTAACATGCTTGAAAATGAATTTGATTTGCTTGAAAAGCCTAACCCGGCTTTATCAAAGCTACACCGTTGCAAGCCAAGCAACTCATTCATCTTTAGAATACTCTCACTAAATTTGCAAAAAGACATCTTTAAGGAAGTTAATTCATTTTTCAATGAATTATTTTCTTCATCTTTCTTAGCAATCTCAAGTTTGAGTAATTTGTTACTCATCTTAGTTTTGCCAAGTACATCTATAAGCTCATGATAAGAATCTAAAAGTTCATCAAATGAAGGTACCTCATTGTCGCTTTCATCTCCTTCATCTATGTCATCTTTTGTCATGAGACAAAGATTTGTTGCTTCTTCTTCTTCATCGGAGTCGCTATCACTCCATGTGGCTATAAACGCCTTCTTCTTCCCTTTGTCCTCATTCTTCTTCCTATGACATTTATTAGCGTAATGACCTTTTTCTTGACAATTATAACAAGTTACCTCATTTTTGGATTCATGTTTAGTAGCACTAGAGGCCTTTGGCTTGTTATGTTTGTTGAAGAACTTCTTGAACTTCCTAGTGAACAAGATCATCTCTTCATCATCTTCATCATCGGAGTGATCTTTTCTCCCAACCAATGCTATCCCATTTCTTTTGGATCTATCATCCTCCTTTATTTCTCTCCTTGTTGCAACTTCAAGTTCATGAGTCACCAATGTGCCATGGAGCTCATCAAGGTCATAGGAAGCATTTTCTCCTTTGTTTGACTCAATGATGGCGGTTCTCTTTGCGTCCCATTCCTTAGGCAATGCTCTTAGGGCTCTCCTCCATATTTGCTTTGGAGGGTACTTCTCTCCAAGTTGAGCAAGCTCGTTTATGATTAGGGTGAGCCTCCTAAACATTGAATCAACTTCTTCTCCGGACTCCATCTCAAATGTCTCATATTTGAGTTGTAGAAGGTCTATCTTTGTCTCCTTCACTTGATTTGTTCCTTCATGACAAATTTGCAATTTGTCCCATATCTCCTTAGCGGTTGAGCACATCGAGATCCGGTTGTACTCCTTCATATCTAAAGCACAATACAAAATATTAATAGCTTTAGCATTTTGAGATATTAAAATCATATCCGCTCTAGTGAAATCGTCCATTTCTTTAGGGATGATACTTATTCCCCCAACTTCCTTTAAAGGAATATGTGGACCTTTCACAATAATCTTCCATAGATCATAATCTACGGATTGGATATATAGAGAAATTCTATTTTTCCAATATCCGTAATTATCACTCGTGAAGAGCGGAGGTCTATTTGTCGATTGACCTTGAGCAAACTCATTTGCTAGATTAGCCATATAAAAGATTTGATTTAAAAACAAAAATCAAATGGCTCTGATACCACTTGTTGGAATCGAAGAGGGGGGTGAATGAGATTCCTTGGCTACTTTAGCATTTTAAAATGAGTTTGCAAAACTAAAAGAGTTTGCGCTTGTGGAAGGCTTAAGTCAATCGATAAATAAAATAAAATAAGAAGTAAACAAATAAATAAATGCGTAAAGAAATAAAGCGGTAAATGACAAGGATATTTGTTATAGAAGTTCGGCGATGAATCGCCTACGTCTCCTCTTCCCGGTTAGATAACCTCCAACCGAAGTTCCACTAGAATAAATGATCTTGGCCTTGAGGGCTCCAAGTTAGCCACAACCCAACTCTTCCCGAGTTTACAAAGCTCTTCCCGAGCACACTACTCTTCACGAGTACACAAAGCTCTTCACGAGCTACCAACACTCTTCACGAGTCTTCTTGGCCTTAAGGGCTCCAAGGATAGCCACAACACATGCACCAACTTAACTAGTTGACGACTTTACAATTTCCAACTTGCTTTGGTGTTGGAGGACCTTTACAACAACTCAACAAACACCTTCACGGTATACCAACACGAAGAAAACAAGACTCGAACAAAAAGAATGAATTACAAACTCCAATACAACAACAATGTATGGAGATTGCAATGCTATTTGAAATTTGAATGATTAAAGCTTTGTAGAAGTTTGTAGGCTTGTTTCTTCTCTTCAAAATGCTCCAAAGCATCAATATTTATAGTGAAGGAGGCCCCCTAGGCTTCTACTAGCCGTTGCTACACATAAGGCTGAAATTACTCCTCGATCGCCTCGGACATCGCCTCGGGCGATCTCCATCGCCACGTTCTAACGTTCAAATCTGGCCCAGATCGCCTCAGGCGATGTCCCCATCGCCTCGGGCGATCGCCCGTTGAAAATATGCCGTAGGATCAATTCTGGATCGCCTGGGGCGACCATGCCATAGCTTGGGGCGATCTGGATCGCCTGGCGCGCGGCGTGCCATCTCATGGGTCGATGGTGCGCACAGCGTGCACGCATGGCGCGGATCGCCTGAGGAGATGGCCCGGATCGTCTGAGGTGATCTGCCAGATTTCAACACTCTCAAACATTGCACTATTTGACCATCTTACGCTCATGTTTGGGAACGGTGGTAAACATGAAAGTTGTAGCCCTTTCTCTTATCTAGGTGTGGACAAAATTTCATTGTATTTCATTAAGGTGTGAAGAAGTTACGCCCAAATTTCTACAGCCGCTCAAACCTTGCTACAATCTGCACTTGTTATGACTTCCATGCCATTTTGCTCCATGATGCAATCCGAATTGGACTGAGATGTTTGAATATGAAATCTAGCATATTGGGTTGGCTTTTCAACCTCTTTAGATTCACATTATTCAGAGCATTGAGCCAAGAGATATAATCAAAACATTGCACTGCGCTCCAATTGGCTTCTATACGAATTTGCCCACCAACTGACCATTGGTTTGTGGGTCTTCATCCCATCATAAAATATTGTTCCAACATCATTCCACACATGTTGAACACTTAATTTGGTTGTTCATAGATCTCATTCCTTCTCGTCCAAGCTCAATAGATTCCTTGATAAAAAACACCGCTTGTCCTATGAACTCACATATGTTATTGTATAACTTGGGTTCTCTTCCATTGGTCTTCCCAAATAATTTATCAATCTAACCCTGTACACTAAGTAGACATATTAGTACAACAAATGCAAGTTTTGTTGATCATCAAAACTCAAAAATAAACCGAAGATAAATTAACGCATTAAACACAACCATGTGTTTAAGGCTCAACACCTTCCTTCTGAGCATATCCTTTCACCACCAATCTTGCATGATATATCTCCACTTGGTTGTTACCATCACGTTTGATCTTATAGACCCATCTGTTACCGATGGCTTTCGGTGCTCGTGGTAGTGAAACAAGATCCCAAGTTTTATTCCGGTCTAAGGCTTCCAATTCTTCCTGCATAACTTGCATCCACAAGGATATATCCGAACTTTGAGTAGCCTCCTGGAAACTCGATGGCTCACCATCCTCTGTCAGTAAGCAATATGCAATATTGCTCTCAGTAACATAATCTGAAAGCCAACCCGGTGGTCTCTTCTCGCGAGTAGACTGCCTAGCTTTGAGAACCTCTGACTCATCTGGTTCTTGTTCATCGTGCTCTGGTAATACCTCAGAAGAAACTTGATCTTATCTTATTTTCAACCTGAATTGTAGCAGTATCTGAATTCAGTGTGCATTTATCTCCCTTTACTTTATCTTCCTCAAATATAACATCTCTGATGATAATAAGTTTGTGGACATTGGGATCCCACAAACTATACCCCTTAACACCATCAGCGTAGCCCAAGAAGACACACTTTCTGGATTTAGAATCCAACTTCGATCTTTCTTGTTCGTTGTATAGAATGTACACCGAACTTCCAAATGTATGTAGTCGAGAATAATCAACCGGCTTTCCAGTCCACACCTCCATCAGAGTCTTCAGATCAATCGCCACTTATGGAGAGCGATTGATAATATATTGGTGGTCTTGACTGCTTATACCCAAAATGATTTGGCTAGACCAGCAGTCTTCAGCATGGCTCTTGTTCTGTCCAACAAGGTTCAGTTTATCCGCGCTGCCACTCCATTTTGCTGAGGCGTGTAAGCCGTTGTGAATTGTCTTTTGATGCCCTCTGTTTGGCAGAATGCATCAAATTCATCATTTGTATATTCTCCTCCATTGCCAGTCTTCAAACATTTGATCTTCTTTTCAGAGTCAAGTTCAACCCACGCTTTGAACACCTTGAAGAATGAAAAAACATCTGATTTCTTTGATTGGGTACACCTAGCATCTTCTAGAAAAATCAGCAATTGACAAGACAAAGTATATCGCTTCTCCTAGAGATACAACTGGTGCTTGCCAAACATCAGAATGGATCAGCTCCAATATACCGTTGCTTTTGGCAGTAGATGTGCCAAATTTTAGCCTATGTTGTTTACTGATAACACAATGCTCACAAAAGAGTAGGGACACTTTCGTAAGCCCTGGCAGCAGCTTCTGTTCCGAGAGAACCTTCAACCCTCGATCTGACATATGTCCGAGCTTCCTATGCCATAACACTGTTAATTCTTCTCCCAAACTAGTCGATGCAATATCTAGTTCTGCCTCTTTGTGTGTTTCTCCCAGAAATACATACATATTCTTGTAAGCATATTCCGCCTTCAATACCCAAGCGCACCATTCACAACCTTCATGATCTCATTTTCGATTCGGGTCTTACACCTGATATAGTCCAATTGTCTTAAAGACAAAAGATTCTTTGTCAGACCCTTCACGTGTCGTACCGCCTGTATGGTGTGAATAGTACCATCAAACATTTTAATTTTGATGGTTCCCACCCCAGCGATTTCCAAGGCATGATCATTTCCCATGAATACAGATCCTCCAGAGACTGGTTCATACTAGTCGAACCATTCTCTCTGAGACGTCATGTGCCATGTAGTTCCTGAATCCATTATCCATGTGTCATAAAATATTTGTCTGCATTCCGCAACAGTTGCTGCTTTGCTGAATAGTATTCTCCACCGTCTGAAGTACTGCAACCTTTCCTTGAGAATCTTTTTCAGTACTCTTCTTGCTTGTACAATCTTCCTTGAAGTGTCCTTTACCGCCACATTTATAGCAGTAAAAATTCTTCTTCTTACTTCTGGATTTGGATCTACCATACTTGTGGCTCCCACTAGAGTCACGCTCCATCGATCTTCCTCTCATCATCGGCAAAGCCTCTGCATGCTTAGATTTGCCAACCTGTCTTCCTTGTTCTTGTGCCGACTTTCTTTTTCAAGAACCGCGGCTGCAACATTGTTGAAGACTAACATATCATTAGTGATAGTGATGGTCAGATTGATGATGAGTTGATCGTATGAATCTGGTAGACTTTGAAGAAGAAGCTCCGCGCGTTCAACTTCCTCTATTTTATGCCCCAAAGAAGTGAGCTGGGCAAATATAGTATTCAAGGTATTGATATGGTCGGTCACCGATGAGGATTCCGACATCCGAAGAATATAAAGCATTCTCTTTAAGAAAATCTTGTTACGTTGTGGCTTGGCCTCGTACAGGTTTGTCAAAGTATCCCAAATCCTTGTTAAGTAGTGACTTGGCCTCGTACATGTTTGTCAAAGTATCCCAAATATCTTTGGCATTTTTCTTTTCAGCAACACTTGACAAAACTTCATCTGCTAGAGCCAAATGTAGATTGGCAATAGCATTACCGTTCATCTCATTCCACTTTCCATCGTCCATGCCCTCCTTCGTCTATCTCCAATAGCCGCCAAGCAACGATCTTTTCGTATAACTGCTTGCATCTTTATTTTTCACAACATGAAATTGCTTCCGTTGAATTTTTCAATCTCGAACCGTGCCGCCATTTTGACAACAATAATATTTCCTAGAAAAAAAATATCTCAAAAAATCGTTTCTGATGTGGAAGATCAGTCAAGACTGCAACCACGGAGCATACTTAGAATTTTTAAGACTTTTTACAACGAGGCTCTGATACCACTTGTTGGCCCCTGGTGCGACAACATGAGATAGAAAATAGCGAAAACAAAGAATATAATGGACACTAGAATTTACGTGAAAACTAAAATTATTATGGTAAAAACCACGGGCAAGATGAAAAGATTTCACTATAATATTGTGTAGGTTACAACCTCTCGCTATCTTTCAAAGAGAACAACACTTTCAATATAGGAGAAAACTACCTCACAAATATTATAGAAATACACACTCAAATGTATAGGTATGAGAGAACACTCGTTTTTTGGATGAATTAGAATGAAAACAGAGAGCTCTATTTATAGGGCTGAAAACTCGTTTTATACGCGTTTTCATTAATTGTCAGCAAGTTGCCAACTACCACCCACCATAATAATTGCACACGGTTGCCACACTATTTCAACATTGTCAAATTTGACAAGTTGATTGCCGACATATAAAAGTCTACTGGTATTCAATCTAGACTTTTATGTACTGTATATAAGTCTACCGGTATTCAAAATAGACTTTTATAGAGTTTTTAAAAGTCATGTGGTATTCAAACATGACTTGTAAAAACTCTATAAAAGTTTAGAGGTATCCAAATATCAATAAACTTTTAATGACTCTCTAGAATTCTTTCAAATACCAATCTTGAAGCTCTAGGTATGACTCTAAAAAAAAAATTCTCCTCCATTCGTCCTAGAGATTTGAATAGATTTTTAATTGAAAAATACACAGGTAACACATATAACTATTTCTTTACTCAGTAACAATGAATTTTTAGTGTTTACACATTGGCTTATGCTTTCGCACAAAGAATATCATTTTAGATGTTGATATAAAAAAACTTACATAATTTTTATTTTATCTTGACATAGTATAATTTTTTTTTTATAATATTTTTGGTGGGATCAATGTTTGAATCGTAAATTGTTACATTCTTGGCAATTTTATTTTTTAAAGCTAGTTGACCGATGAGCAACACATAATTTCTAACAGAAATCATGATTAAGGGTCTCAATATATCTATATATTTAAAATAAATTTATTAAAAATATGTACTAATTTAATGTTATATTCTAACACATAAAATATTTCTTTTTATAATAATAGTATAAAAATGTATATGCGAAACATATTTCAAAATATTCTATTAAAATATTTACGGCGCATTGAGTTTTTAGGAAAAATTGATAGTATTTTTTTTCAATTATAAGTTACAAAATCTAGTAAATTCTTTGAAAGTTTAAACTCTTGTAATAGAATTTTATAAAAAATTTACAAGAGTTTATAATTTTTTTTATAACTACGTGTAATACAATAAAAGTTAATATAAATCTATTTCCACAAAAGCCTATCATCTAAAAAATCATTAAAAGTCAATAGAAACCTATCAACTCCACAAAAGTCTATCATTTAAAAAAGTCATTAAAAGTCACCAAAAGTCATTATTGAAAACACCTCTCTAAAAGTGGCGTAGAATTCGAAGAATTTTCCTTCCGCTAACATTGAAGTATGTATTTTGATCGAAAATAAACTTATATGATTTGAAGTTTTTTTTTGTACTGAATTGAAAAATGTTTCATTATATGGTGGCCTATAATTTCCTCTTTTTATTATGCCTAGTACAAGGTGATTTTTGGTTGGGTGGGCCGAGATCCATGTCAAACAATAGTTCGGCCTGGATAGACTAAACAATCTTGGCCTGTAAAAATCGGGTGCGGACTTGGTGCAATAGCCCCTTAGCCCAATTTGACTTTTAATTTTTTTTTTAATTAATTTTTCATTTTTAAATACATTCTTTCAAAAAAAATTATGTTGTATTGTACCAATCAACTTTGTGATGTCAGATAAAAGGTATTTACTTTTTCCTTAACTATATTTGTGTCATGTAACTTCAAAATTTATCATTCAAAATTATCATAATTAAAAAAAAAATACCACGAACCCAAAAAAACAACTCATGGTGGTCGGCGGGGCTACCGAGCAACCGCAGTCTTGGAAGGTGAAAACACAACTGGACGTCGTCGCTGGAGAGCAAAAGTGGCTCCAGGGCTTCTATATAATCGTGTTAGGAATAGCTCATAGAGTTACTCGTCATAATGGGAAAAAAAAAATCAAATTCATGATTAGTTTTACTAAAAGAATACATATAAAGCTGAACAAAAATCATATCAAAATGCAAGAGAATGTCGTCTGTAATAAAATTTCTTGCATAATTGTGATTGCATAGGTAAGATCCTTTTTGCTAAAGTTGAGTAAAAGTGGTTGACAGTTAAATATCAAACTTCTAAATTTAGAAGTGATCCTCATGATCGAAATGCCAAACTTGCCATGTTTGTTGCACACAAAATGACAAAAATGGCTAACTTACAACTAAATTTTGAGTTTCTTGATTAATTATGAGGCACGGTTCTTTCACAATATGTGGTTTATCCCAAATATTTTAGAACATTCAACATCAATGGCCTTAATTTATCATACTATTGGATCAAAATAACGAATTCCATCCTGACAACACTTTACATTTAAATATATATATGAATATTTATAGAGTACTGATAAATGACTATAAATTAAGTTGGGCAATATAATTTTATCACTGAAATGTTTCTCTATAAAAAATTCAAATAAAATATGATATTACCAAGCAATTCCCCAAGTACATCATGATTTGCAAAAACGATCACAGAACGACAGTTGCCGTGGTAAAATCAACGGTAAAACATATGTGTAATTATAAGGCGATTCCACGGCCGTCGCGGAAAGGAACGGCGATTTCGCCTCATGGAACAGTGCTTTCTCGGCAAGGAACGACAGTTGAGGAACATCTTAATTTTTTCAAAATTTTAAAATTTTCTTGATTTTTTTCATATTATATTAATAATGCAAATTATCTCATTTTTATTTTTAATTTAAAAAAACAACACGGCAATAACTGCGATAGGTGCAGCATAATGATAGAAATACCGAAAATGAAAAATAAAATGGACACAACAATTTACGTGGAAAACTCCTAAAAATCATTAGGGTAAAACAACGGGTAAGATGGAAAAATTCCACTATATTTTTAGGTTACAATGTCTATCGCTCTTAATATAGACGAAATATCTGTCAAACTATTATAGAATACAACACAGTTCCGCAAAATATCAACAGAATCGGAATATCAGCCTCCGCGACGACATCCGCGTGTTAATAATTAATATTATTTGGTTAATATATTATTAAGATAATATCAAGAATATTTAATCCAGAAGATTACGAACTATCTGGATAACCACTCACTATCTTTAAGTGGAGTAACTGTGACAAACTCTAAGTCTTTGATGGCAAGACATATATATAAAGGACACTGTGGGGGTCCCTAAGCCAAGCAATTCACTTCATAAAATAAACCATCTATTAGAATTGCATAAGGTTTAGAAGCGTCCTATCGCGACTCAATTCTTCAGATCTGTCTGGATCAAACTGCATATCAATGGTTGGAGGTAACACTGATCTTGAACTTTTATTTCCGCATATTCGATTTTGTGCGACATATGTTTAGATACATTGAAAATCGATTTCGTATTCATATTAAATTTCTAACATTTGGTATCAGAGCAATTTTTATCTCTGCCTTGATACAGTTAAGATTTTCGATCCGGGCAAAAATCTTAAATGTATCATGAATTTTTACACAATTTTTGAAATTCATAATATATCAGAATTTCTTTTGTATTCAAATTCCCAATTCCAAATTTGCTAGAACCCCAGTTTTGAAACCCTAAACTTGTGTAATCTAATCGGCCGCCGATGGGAACCCAATTTCGGCAATTGGAGGTACGAACCAAACCACCGTGAGAGGCGACCGCCATTGGGCAGACAACCGACGCAAACCGCCACAAATTGGCCGGTGAATCGTGTTTAAGGGCTTCGCGCGATTTAAAAGTATTTTGTTCAATTTTTGGACCGATTTGTGGCTATTCAGAGGCGGCGGCGACAACACAGTGGTGGAGCTGGACTGGTTGCGATGGATTGACGTCGATCGGCCGTGATTTTACCGGAAGAGGCGGCGGCGGCGTGATTTTCATTAGGTTAGGGTTAGGGCTTTGGTGATTTTGGGAATTAGGGTTGGTTCAATTTAAGGCCTTGTTTGGTTCTGATGCAATTATGAAATTCGAAATTCTGCTGGGACATGCAAATTAGATTTAAGTAGTGGTTTCGTTTTGATTTTAGAAAAGACATTTTATATTCCAAATTTTTCTAGAAATTTGATTTCAGTTTCAAGACTAGTATCTGTTGGATTTTCATTTAATTTTTCGGATTTATCATTCAGTTTATTGTATAAATCTGAGATTATTGGAATTGGTACTTTGTCTGGTGGTCTTTTTCGATTGAATTTATAAAATGATACCACTAATTCTATAATGCATGCTCAACAAAATATTGGTATTAAAAGATGTGTTGTGAATGAGAATTCCTCTATTTTGTGGAACCGGAGATTGGGACATATCTCCATTGATAGAATTAAAAGATTAGTGAATGATGAAGTACTTAATGCTTTGGATTTTACCGATTTTGACACTTGTGTGGACTGCATTAAGGATAAGCAGACCAACATGTCAAAGAAAGGTGCTAAGAGGAGTTCTGATATATTGGAGATCATACATACAGACATATGTAGTCCTGATATGGATTCGTATGGTCAGAAATAGTTCATCACCTTCATTGACGATTATTCACGATATATGTATCTCTACTTGCTTCATAATAAGTATGAAGCGTTAGATGCTTTTAAAGCATATAAGGCAGAAGTAGAGAAACAATGCGGTAAGCAAATTAAGATCGTGAGATCAGATAGAGGTGGTGAGTACTTTGGTAGATACACTGAGAGTGGACAAGCACCTGATCCGTTTGCCAAGTTTCTTCAGGAGCATGAGATTGTTGCCCAATACACCATGCCTGGTTCTCCGAGTCAAAATGGTGTAGCAGAAAGAAGAAACTGGACATTAATAGACATGGTGCGTAGTATGCTTAGTAGTTCTAAACTTCCTAAGTCATTGTGGACTGAAGCTCTTAAAACAGCAGCATATATAATAAACCGAGTTCCAACCAAGGTTGTCTCTAAGACACCTTTTGAGATATGGAAAGGTTGGAAACCGAGTTTGCAACATATAGCATTTGGGGATGCCCGTATAATCCACATGAAAAGAAGTTGGACCCGAGGACCATTAGTGGGTATTTCGTTGGATATGCCGAAAGGTCTAAGGGATATAGATTCTACTGTCCATCTCACATCACTAAATTTGTGGAATCGAGGGATGCAAAATTTCTTGAGAATGACCTGATAAGTGGGAGCGATCGATTTCAGGATATTTGTTCTGAAAAAGATCATTACGATGCTCTCCATCCACTGTAAGTGATCGACTGATTGATGTTTACAACTGCCCTCAAGTTCTTAGGCATATTGATGAACCAGTCTTAGAGATTCCACAAGTAGTTGATCATAATCCAGTAGTTCCTGATGATCGACAGATTCCAGATACTGTCGAGACCCCTGTTGAACAACATGATCCTGTCTTAGAGGAAAATGTTGATACAACATTGAGAAGGTCTACTAGAATGAGGAGACCAGCAATTCCTAGTGATTATATTGTGTATCTACAAGAATCTGACTATAATATTGGAGCTGAGAAAGATCCCGAGACGTTTTCACAAGCGATGGAAATTAATGAATCCAAGTTGTGGTTCGATGCCATGAATGATGAGATAGATTCAATGGCACATAATGGAATCTGGGAGTTGGTTCAGTTGCCAGATGGTGTAAAAGCCATTGGATGTAGGAGGGTCTTTAAAACAAAGAAAGATTCACTGGGCAACATTGAACGATATAAGGCTAGACTCGTTGCCAAAGGATTCAATCAGAAAGAGGGAATTGATTATACAGAGACATTTTTTCCTGTATCTAAAAGGGATTATCTCCGTGTGGTTATGGCATTGATAGCCCATTTGATATGAATTTGCATCAAATAGATGTGAAAACGGCATTCCTCAATGGTGATCTAGAGGAAGAGGTTTATATGAAACAACCTGAAGGGTTCTCCTCTAATGATGGTGATCATTTGTGTGTAAGCTTAAGAAAACTATATACGGATTGAAACAAGCCTCCCGTCAGTGGTATTTAAAATTCCATCACGTTATCTCTTGATTTGGTTTTGTTGAGAACGTCATGGATCAATGTATATACCAGAAGGTTAGTGGGAGTAAAATTTGTTTCTTGATGTTGTATATAGATGATATATTACTTGCAACCAATGATAAGGGGTTTCTATATGAGGTGAAACAATTTCTCTCTAAGAACTTTGATATGAAGGATATGGGTGAGACATCTTATGTCATTGGTATTAAGATCCATAGGGATATATCCAAATACATTTTGGGTTTATCACAAGAAACATATATAAACAAAGTGCTGGAGAGGTTTCGGATGAGTGATTGTTCACCAAGTGTAGCACCCATTGTGAAAGGTGATAGATTCAATTTGAATCAATGTCCAAGAAATGAGTTTGAAAAGGAACAAATGAAAAACATTCCATATGCTTCTTGTGTTGGAAGCCTAATGTATGCTCAAGTCTGTACTAGACCTGATATTGCATTTGTTGTGGGAATGTTGGAAAGATATCAGAGTAACCCGGGTATTGATCATTGGAAAGCTGCAAAGAAAGTTATGAGGTACCTTAAATGTACTAAGGATTACATGCTTATGTATAAATGGACTGATACTTTGGAGGTGATTGGCTACTCCGATTCAGACTTTGCTGGTTGCGTTGATTCACGGAAATCAACATCTGGATACATATTTATGTTTGCCAGCGGAGCTATATCTTGGAGAAGTGCGAAGCAGACTTTGACTGCTACTTCCACTATGAAGGCCGAGTTCGTTGCTTGTTTTGAAGCATATTCACATGGTGTATGGTTGAAGAGTTTCATATCTGGGCTTAGAATTGTAGATTCTATTTCTAGGCCGTTGAGGTTATATTATGACAATTCAGCTGCAGTTTTCATGGCTAAAAATAATAAAAGTCGAAGTCGAAGTAAACACATCGACATAAAGTATTTAGTCATTCGGGAGCGTGTTAAAGACAATAAATTGATTATTGAACACGTGAGTACTGAATTTTGTGATTGCTGATCCTTTAACAAAAGGCATGCCACCAAGGGGTTTAAGGATCATGTGGTTAGAATGGGACTTGGTTCCATTATGTGATTTCATAGTACATACACTTATTGTATAGTTAATGAAACTTTTTTCGGTTATGATATTTCTCTTATTCAGTTGTGTAAATATTCAGTTATTTTGAGAAATATTACTTAAGTTGGACCTAGAATAAGCATTGGTTTATTCATTCAGTAAGGTTACCGCATTTTGATTTAAGAGGCATAATACATCGTGATACATGGAAGATACTACTCAATATAAGAGGACACATCACCATGATTCGTGTATTTGTTTCTTGATATGATGATGTATTTTTTATTATTCAGTTTATGAATATATTAACCAAGTGGGACAATGTTAATAATTAATATTATTTGGTTAATATATTATTAAGATAATATCAAGAATATTTAACCCAGAAGATTGCGCATTATCTGGATAACCACAAACTATCTTTAAGTGGAGTAACTGTGTCAAACTCTAAGCCTTTGATGGCAAGACTTATATAAAAAGGACACTGCGGGGGTCCCTAAGCAAAGCAATTCACTTCATAAAATACACAATCTATTAGAATTTCATAAGGTTTAGAAGCGTCTTATCGCGACTCAATTCTTCAGATCCGTCTGGATCAAACTGCATATGCTGGAGGTAACACTAATCTTGAACTTTTATTTCCGCATATTCGATTTTTTGTGCCATATGTATAGGTACATTGAAATCAATTTCGTATTCATATTAAACTTCTAACACCGCGACCATGCCGGCTAACCATGTCCTATTTAAACAGTCATATTTAGCTTACTTTCATCCCCAAGCTTCACAGTTCGCAAGTTAATAATCCTATCTTAAACTTCATCATATATACTTTTCTGATCAAACATTTATTTAATGATACTTAAAAGATAGTGATCATGGCATTTGGGAAACTTTTCTTGGTTTTCCTTGGCTACTGTTATTGTTCTAGCAGAAAGCATAGAATTCACAGAAAAAGACCTGGCTTCCGATGAGAGCCTGTGGACCTGTACGAAAGATGACGGAGCCACCACACCGTTTCGCGCGACCTGAGAGAGAAACGGAAGCGTTTCAACGTGTTCAAAGCGAATGTGCATCACATTCACACAGTGAATCAGATGGATAAGCCTTACAAGCTGAAACTCAACAAGTTTGCCGAAATGACAAACCATGAATTCAGAAACTCCTATAGTTCCATTATCAAGCACCACAGGACAATTCGTGGGAGTCGACCCAGCACCGGATTTATGCATGGGAAGACCCAAAATCTGCCTGCGTCAGTTGATTGGAGAAAGCAAGATGCTGTCACTGATGTCAAGAATCAAGGCCGATGTGGTAATTGAGTTTTTTACATTTTTTATATTACTCGGCCTATTTATGGACAGAATTTCGATTAAAATTGAGCATTTTATTTCGATTTGGTAGGTAGTTATTGGGCATTTTCTACTGTTGTTGGAATTGAAGGGATAAACAAGATTAGAACAGGTCGATTAGTATCTTTGTCAGAGCAAGAACTGATTGATTGTGCTCGGGAAAAGGATAACTCGGGCTGCAACGGAGGCCTCATGGAGGATGCGGACGAGTTCATCAAGACACAAGGGGGCCTAATGATCGTTATTTATCTAAACAATAACATATCAGAGTGTCGTGATTAGACTGTAAATGAATGGTGTCAGGTTTTAGTATATATATGAAGAATACGGATAGTTGAACCTACAGGGACTAACAAGAAAGTACCAAATAAGACGCTTTTAACTATATTTAACCTACGATAATGAATTAAATTAAATACTGATTAATTAATTTAACTACTAATCCAACCAAGTGAATAAAAGTAAACGAGAAAATTCCGCTAGAGAAGATTATCAAGACGCCGGCTCGTCAATTCAACCCCCTACAATTCTTGATTGATTATCCAAAATCCTAAGGTGACGAGTTTTCCTAAATTATCCAATGTACTATGGTCAAGCTATATTAAACCTAATATTAAGATGCAACAAGTCAATGGTCATGCACTTATTTAACACTCAATATTGCATATGCTTCATGAAAACTTCTAGCCTTCGATTTTGGTAAATCTATAGCTATCACGTGTCAGATTTTACGTGGTAAGTCTCAATCAAAAACCCATAGTATGAATTACTAGTTCTGTATCACAATATCGTAAGTTCAAGTCAAATTGCAATACTAAAATCATTTGAAGGTGATCAATCTCTCAAAAGCATTAAAATCATAAAACATACTCAAAGAATTATAGGAATTCAATCAAACTAGTCATCAAACCATATGTTCAAAACAAAGGATTGACTAGCCTCGATAAATAAATTTAGTTCATACTCATAAAAAAATACCAACACTCAAACTTGTCTTGCAACAATCCAAGCATGATATAATCAAAACAAAACTAAACTAAAAATTAAAGACAAAGAAAAACTCACATCATCGACTCCGGTTGTGGATTCTCGCTCATTCTCTTGCTTCTTTCTCGATCGTCTATTTAATCGTTTAGTTGAAGTTGTTCCAAAATTATATGGTAAAAGGCTGTGGTATTATGAAGAAGGCGTGTGGTGATGTGAGTGGAGGGAGGCGTGTGTTAGTGGAGGGATTTTTGTGGTGTTGGTTGGTTCGAGAATGATATGGGGCGTGAGGTTTTTGCATGAAGTGGTGGAGTGAAGGAAAGGTGGAGGTGTGAGATTGGATGGAAGGGAAAGGGGCGTGAGTGGTTATTTTTGTAATAAGTCCAATCTCCTTAAATATATTAATAATCTCATCAGATTTGTTTCCCCTCCAAAATTCTGATTTGTGAACGAAAATTTCAGAATAAGTGACGCCAGGGTGTTGCATGTGTGGCGCCCTAGCCCAATGCATTCTGCTCGGAATGTATTTTTTTCACTTTTCGGCTCTGGGGCTCAAATTTTCAGGCATCCTAGTGTTTGGTACACTATCTGGGAGTCTAAAAATCCATCTTTTAAGTCTCATTTTGGATCATTGTCATACATTTGTCATCATCTTTTGATAATAAAATGCTTCATTCATTGGATTCATACAAAACATCAAAAACAAGAACAAAACTGTAAAGACCCCGGATTTTTAGTTGTGGGATTAACTAAATCATGATTGAAAAGAGTTTGAAAATTTCTAAACTCTAGCAGAGTTTCAATACATCAAGGAGTCCCTAACCAAATCAAACTCCTTCCTTATTAATCGAATTTCAGCAGCTTGGATCGACCAAAATTCTGGAAAACTTAACCCAAGATAGCAGCAACCAAGATCGAGTCAGAATCCATTCTATCACCACGTCAATCTGCATGTTTCCGTTGCTCTAAGTTCGAAGAGTCCAAACCAGCTCCACCTCTTCTCTATCTGCATAGATTTGCTCCAACCCTTATCAGATGTTAATTCCATAAACCGAGAGGAGTCCAAGCCATGACATCCTTCGAAAGACTCCTCCATAGATGCAACTTAAAGATCGAAACAAATCTGCCATCCACCTCAGAATTTCAGAATTTGATCCCTTCTGTTTTAGAGTTTGAATCCTAGTCGAACTCTTAGACTAAGCCTCTACTTTCATCTATAAATAGGGACCAAACCACAGCTATTAATCACTCCAAGCCAACTCCTTCCAGCCATAAAATCGAGAAGGAAAAACCCACGGGTTCTGTCCAACAATTCGAAAAGTTGTTCCATTAATCCAGCGACCAAACCATCGAAACTTGGCAGAATTTATTCTAAAATTTGACAGCAACCATAACCAAGGAATCGAGCCTTGATTCTGTCCAAGTTTTCCATAAACTTGATAGCACCTATTCTATCGATATTTCCAGCCACAACCATCATCGAAAGATCAAGCTTTGTTCTGCATCAGTTTGTCGTTAGTTAATCACCAAAGTTGGCTGATAAATCTGTCCAAATTCTCTACTTTTTCCAGCAAGTTTCATGAACTAAAACCGAGAGATTTTGGCCAAGTTTCCAGCAACTCAAACCACCCGGATACCGTAGCAATTCATCCGAAAGTTTCTAGAATTTGTTCGAGTTAGCATTCTGCTCGTGCTGTTAGCGAGCCAAGGAAGAAAAGAATCCGTTCGTTTCGTACCTCGATTGATCAAACACGTCTACAATCTGTAAGTGGGCTTTTGTTAAGTATTCGTTTCGTTTTCAAAAATACTATGTATGTTTTTAAATTCCCAATCGATATGTATTATGTTGAATTAAGAAAGTATATTTTGTAAGCACGTTAAACTCGAAATCTAATTGGATTTGGATCCCCATGACCCTGATGCGGTGGGGTGTAACCGCTAAAAGAACCTTATACGGTGGTAATCCGTTGTTTCTGGATTATCCAGACCCTTTATTCGTGGGTTAGCCGATGTTATGACCTCATCTCTATGAGGGATAAGTCTAGAGACTGATATCAGTACCAAGAAGAGAGTAGAATGCTTTACTGTGCTTAAGTATATGAAAATTATGAAACGATATGTTATGTCATGGCTCGTAAGGGCAAATCAAGTATGTTAAGATACATTCATATCGGTTTATGCAAGTTTTATGATCCAAGTTTATGAAAATTATGTATATGTATGATATCGATTGTCCCCCACTTGCTGAGTGTTTTCCAAAGCACTCAACCCCTTACTCTACATCCCCAGATAAAGTTGAAGAGGAGGTTGAAGCTGAAGAAGAACACCAATTCTCGGGTTGGTGATTTAGTCTGCTGCGTATCTGAAGATTTAGATTTTATATAAGTACGATTTTATTTCGTTTAAGATATTTAAGTTTTAATTTACGCGTTTTTAATTCAATGTAAAGACAATGGGTTTTTATTTTTATGGAAAAAGACTGGCTTTTCAGTTGTTATGATATTATGAGGCTTATTGATTTCAAGTTGTTTATGTAAATCAATGCCGGTGTTAGTGACCCCGGTCTCGGGGCGTGACATTTTAGTGGTATCAGAGCTAGCCAGGTTCCATAATCCCGCTGGGAAAAGTATTCTAGTTAAGGAAATAACTAGAAGAAAATTCCGGTTGAAATAGACCAACTGGAGAAATAAATACAGTTGTGTGAAAATTGTCGTTTCATGATAATTACGATAATCAGGAGTCCAATCTGATTAATCACATGAATACGAAAATTTTTGAATTTTTAAAAATCTTCAGTTTCTGTTTTTAAAATTTTATTTTCGAAAAATTGATTTTTAAGAATTATTTTCGGATTTTCTCGATTTTCGTACAGTAAACCCTAGCCGATTTACTGTCGCCGCCGATTGCCGCCATGATAGACGCCGGGGAATATACCGATCGAATCGTTTTCTTCAGTCGATCATTCTATCCAAGTATCAGACCAATCGGACTTCGTTTAATCCGTCAATTTCCCGATTGTTCTCAGGAACCCTAATTCCCAATTTTTGTTCGATTCCCGATTTCTCGAGCCTCGCCCGATTGTTTTGAAATTAAAAATTTTCGTGTGATTATTCCAGCAAGTCGATCATTAACCCTCTGTCAATTTCAGATTTCAAGCTTCGATTAGGGATTAATTCGAAACCCTATTATTCGAATTAAGAACCCTAATTTTCGATTTTTTTAAAAAAAAAATAAAAAATTTCCAGAATTCGAAATTTCAATTCTTACTGTTGATACTTGAGTTTTATGATTTTGTCAAGTATTTCATTTGACTTAATTAGTTCCGTATTTGGGTTTAGGTGATGACAACCCGAGCTCAGACAGTCCAGATCCTTAGCCTGGAACAAGAAGTTGAAAAACTCAAGGAAGCTAATTCTGAACTACTTGAGGTAGTAGACCACCTGTATGGCGATGTTCATAGACTCGGCTACTATCACCATCAAGCCGACGAGCAGAGTAAGGAAGCTAACAGAGAAGTTGCTCGATTAGATGAACTCCATCGGACTGCTGCCGAGAAATGCGTAGTACAAAGGCAACAGCTGGAGCAAATGGCGGAGCGAGTTCTCTCACTACAAGCTACGAACCATCGCTTGGCAATAAGAAGCAATGGATACTGGAATATCATCACTCACCTCCAGAACGTCAATAGTGATCTACGGGAAGCCAATGATCACATGCGAGACATCCTGGACGTGGTAGATTCAGATGAAGACTCGGATGAAGACCCAAATGATGAACCAATGGAGGTAGATATCGTAGAGGAGTTAGGAAGTGGAGATGTTATAGATCCGTAGTTTCTAGAAAGCTTTGTTTAGGAGTTTTGTTTTTAAGAATTATTTTTGATGTCCAGCATTTCCTTTCCGTTTTGTTTTGATAAACATTTCCAGTGATTAATAAAATCGTCATTTCTGTTTATCATGTCTTCTTTATCTTTCCGCTATTGTTATATTCTCTGCGCAAAGATTTTAGATCTTTATGTATTGTAGGAAATGGCCGGACGTCCTACTCGCAGCAACCGTAATCCCAACTATGTTGTTCCTCCCAACTCTAATGAGGAGAGAACGGATGGAAATCAGAATCCTCCACCTGCACCGCCACAACCCCCGAGGGTGGGACTGAGTCGTGAGGACTTGGCAGCAATAGCCACCATTGTGGCCACGACACTTCAAGGTTTGAATAACCCTGCTGCTAATCAGCCACAGCCGCAGCCAGCGCCACACCCGCAGGGAGTAAAATATCATTACGAATCACTGCGAAAGAACCGAGTTCCAACTTTCGATGGCAACTCAGACCCAGAAATGGCACAAAACTGGCTCAAACAAGTGGAAAACCACCACAGATTACTTGAAGTGCCTGAAAACATTAAAGTGGAAGTTACCACGTCTTTTCTCGTTGATCAAGCTGGAAAGTGGTGGGAAAACGTGTCGCCATTAATGCAAGAAACAGGACCAGTTACATGGCAAAGGTTCCGGAGCACATTTCTAAAGCAGTACTTTCCAACTGCGGTCCAGAACCAGAAGCTGCGAGAGTTTGAAAACCTGACACAGACTACAGATATGACAGTGGTGGATTATACCGCAAGGTTTAACTCGCTGGGAACGTATGCACCGAGTATCATGGCAGACGAGTCCCTTAAGCTACATCACTTCAGGATTGGACTGAACAGTCGAATCCAATCCGCCCTGGCAATTTTTGAGACAACCAATTTCGGAGATTTAATGGGAGCCGCCATCAGGGCTGAAGCAGATATCAAGCGTCGCGAGGAAGAGTTTAAGCGCAAGCGACCCTCCACCAGTCAGCATACCTCTAGCACTCAAAACTTCAAGAGGCCTAGTCCGTCTAGCAAAGGGGACCCATAGTAGGCCCAACTCAACAGAGGTACCCTAAGTGTTCGAACTGTGGATTCAACCATCTAGGAGAATGTCTCAGAGGAAAAGGTGCATGTTTCCAATGTGGAAAGACAGGCCACCGAATTGCGGAGTGTTCCGAACCCGATATGAGGGGGACGACTGTAAGGAATAACGGCCCTCCTAGTAAACCAAAGGAGACCAATCCGAATGCCCGTGTCTTTGCCATATCACATGAGGAGGCAGAGGACACAAACGACGTCGTGGCAGGTACCATTTTATTAAACGAATTACCTCCTTATACATTGTTTAATTGTGGTGCCACGCATTCGTTTATATCTAAGAGATTTGCTAAGAAACTAGCTCTTAAACCTGAATTACTTAGTGAGCCATACAATGTGGCAACACCAGCCAATAAGACCCTTATAGCACATAGTATACACCGAGATTGTAATCTCAGTATTAATGAAAGGATGTTTAATGCTGAGTTAATTCAACTCAACATGGTGGATTTCGATGTTATACTGGGAATGAATTGGCTATCTAAACACCATGGAGTAGTGGACTGCCGCAACAAGAATGTTAAACTACGAACTCCAGACGAGGGAGAGATCGTATACCACGGCAAAACTAAGGAACGAAAATTCCTTCTGTCAGCAGCACAAACGTGGAAAGCCGTAAAGAACGGTGAAGAAGTTTACCTAGCTACAATAAGCGAAGTAAAAGAGGAAGATGGACCCAGGATAGAAGACATAGTCGTAGTACAAGAATTTTTGGATGTCTTTTTTGAAGAGATGCCCGGTTCTGTTCCAAACCGAGAATTGGAATTTGAAATCAACTTGGTGCCAGACGCTGCACCAGTCTCAAAGGCACCATACCGAATGGCTCCAGCCGAACTGAAGGAACTTAAGGAACAACTGCAGGAGTTATTGGACAAGAAACAAATCAGACCAAGTGTATCTCCATGGGGAGCTCCAGTGTTGTTTGTGAAGAAGAAAGACGGGAACATGAGATTATGTATCGACTACAGAGAGTTGAACAAGATCACAATAAAAAACAAGTACCCTCTTCCGAGGATAGAAGACCTATTGGATCAACTCAAAGGCGCTAAAGTGTTTTCCAAGCTCGATTTAAGGACAGGCTATCACCAACTAAAGATTAAAGCAGAGGACGTGCCGAAAACCGCATTTAGAACACGGTATGGGCATTACGAGTTCACGGTGATGCCATTTGGCTTAACAAACGCGCCCGCTGTATTCATGGATTTAATGAATCGTGTATTCAAGCCATTCCTGGACGACTTTGTAGTAGTGTTCATCGACGACATACTCATTTACTCGTCGAGCAATGAAGAACACGAACGACACCTTCGTCTTACGCTCCAGACACTAAGAGAGAAAGAACTCTACGCCAAGTTTAACAAATGTGAATTTTGGCTAGAAAGTGTATCTTTCTTAGGTCACATAATATCAAAGGAAGGCGTATCAGTGGACCCTAAAAAGGTAGAGGCAGTTTTAGATTGGCCTAGACCAACGACAGTGACTGAAATCCGAAGCTTCTTGGGATTAGCTGGTTACTACCGGAAGTTTGTCGAAGGATTTTCGTCAATAGCAGTACCTCTTACCATGCTCACACAAAAGAACGCAAAGTTCATATGGAGTGAAGAATGTGAGAAGAGCTTTGAGACTTTAAAGGAAAAGCTCTCATCTGCACCTGTACTGGTATTACCAACTGAAGACATGTGTTTCACTATTTATAGTGATGCATCTAAAGAAGGACTAGGATGTGTACTCATGCAGGAAGGAAGAGTGATTGCTTATGCTTCAAGACAGCTCAAGCCCCATGAGCAAAACTACCCTACGCATGACCTCGAATTAGCCGCGGTGGTGTTCGCCTTAAAAATTTAGAGACACTATCTGTATGGCGCCAAGTGTGAAGTGTTCACAGACCATCAAAGCCTCAAGTACTTGTTCACTCAAAAGGAACTCAACATGAGGCAGAGACGATGGATCGAACTTCTAATAGACTACGATCTCACTATTAGATACCACCCCGGCAAGGCAAACAAAGTAGCAGATGCTTTGAGCCGGAAAGGCAAAGGAAAAATAATCTTAGCTACGGTCTCAGCTCAACCTTGTCTTGGAGAGACCATCAAGCTAAGCCAAGATCAAGATCCGAGCCTAACCAACCTAAAAGAACAAGTCAGGGAGAAGAAAATTACTGACTTTGAGATCGATAACAATGGAATCCTGTGGATGAAAGGACGATTATGCGTGCCAGATGTGAACAACATAAGACAAGAAGTAATGTCTGAAGCGCACAAGTCAAATTTTCAGTCCACCCTGGGAGTACAAAGATGTACAAGGATCTGAAGGAAAGTTTTTGGTGGAACGCCATGAAAAAGGACGTAGCAGAATTCGTCGCCCGATGCTTGGTATGTCAACAAGTTAAAGCTGAGCATCAAAGACCCGGAGGACTTCTTCAACCTCTGGAAATCCCTGAATGGAAATGGGATCACATCTCCATGGATTTCGTCGTGGGCCTACCAAAGTCAAAACAGAGCCATGACAGAATTTGGGTCATTGTTGATAGACTAACCAAGTCAGCACACTTCCTACCTGTCCGTATGAACTACAACTTAGACAAATTGGCAACTCTATATATGGACAATATAGTGAGATTGCATGGAGTCCCAGTGAGCATCCTATCCGACAGAGATCCTAGATTCGTGTCGCGTTTCTGGAAAAGCTTTCAGCAAGCTATGGGAAGTAAAGTGACTCTTAGCACGGCCTATCACCCACAAACCGATGGCCAGACAGAGAGGACTATCCAAACCCTTGAAGATATGCTAAGAGCTTGTGTATTGGTTACTGCAAATTGGAGCGAACTATTACCTCTAGTCGAGTTTGCTTACAATAACAGCTACCATAGTAGCATTGGGATGGCGCCATACGAAGCACTCTATGGGCGCAAATGCCGATCACCCTTATACTGGGATGAAGTAGGAGAAAGAGCTATCACCGGACCAGAGTTAGTGCAAGCTACTATTGACAAGATATCCATCATCAGAGATAGGCTCAAGACAGCCCAGGGCCGACAGAAAAGTTGGGCTGATCTGAAGAGAAGACCAGTGGATATCGAGATTGGTGAAAAGGTCTACGTAAAGATTTCACCAATGAAAGAAGTGATTAGATTTGACAAAAGGGGAAAGTTGAACCCAAGATATGTGGGACCATTTGAAGTTCTAGAAAAGGTGGGAACGCTAGCATATAAAATAGCACTACCACCAAATCTGTCAAGAATTCACAATGTCTTCCACGTATCACAACTAAGGAAATACATTGCCGACCCAAGCCATGTACTTGAAGCGGAACCCCTAGTAACTCAAGGGAACTTGGACGAAACATTGAAATACGAAGAAATCCCAATCCGTATCCTGGATATGAAGAACCAAGTTCTGAGAAGAAGGACCATTCCTTACGTCAAGGTCCAATGGTCAAACCATACGGAAAGAGAAGCTACTTGGGAAATTGAAGAATCATTGCGGGAGAAATACCCCTACCTTTTCCAAGATCAAGTTGACTCGAGTTTCGAGGACGAAACTTCCAATAAGGAGGGAGGCATGTAAAGACCCGGATTTTTAGTTGTGGGATTAACTAAATCATGATTAAAAAGAGTTTGAAAATTTCTAAACTCTAGCATAGAGTTTCAATACATCAAGGAGTCCCTAACCAAATCAAACTCCTTCCTTATTAATCGAATTTCAGCAGCTTGGATCGACCAAAATTCTGGAAAACTTAACCCAAGATAGCAGCAACCAAGATCGAGTCAGAATCCATTCTATCACCACGTCAGTCTGCATGTTTCCGTTGCTCTAAGTTCGAAGAGTCCAAACCAGCTCCACCTCTTCTCTATCTGAATAGATTTGCTCCAACCCTTATCAGATGTTAATTCCATAAACCGAGAGGAGTCCAAGCCATGACATCCTTCGAAAGACTCCTCCATAGATGCAACTTAAAGATCGAAACAAATCTGCCATCCACCTCAGAATTTCAGAATTTGATCCCTTCTGTTTTAGAGTTTGAATCCTAGTCGAACTCTTAGACTAAGCCTCTACTTTCATCTATAAATAGGGACCAAACCATAGCTATTAATCACTCCAAGCCAACTCCTTCCAGCCATAAAATCGAGAAGGAAAAACCCATGGGTTCTGTCCAACAATTCGAAAAGTTGTTCCATTAATCCAGCGACCAAACCATCGAAACTTGGCAGAATTTATTCTAAAATTTGACAGCAACCATAACCAAGGAATCGAGCCTTGATTCTGTCCAAGTTTTCCAGAAACTTGATAGCACCTATTCTATCGATATTTCCAGCCACAACCATCATCGAAAGATCAAGCTTTGTTCTGCATCAGTTTGTCGTTAGTTAATCACCAAAGTTGGCTGATAAATCTGTCCAAATTCTCTACTTTTTCCAGCAAGTTTCATGAACTAAAACCGAGAGATTTTGGCCAAGTTTCCAGCAACTCAAACCACCCGGATACCGTAGCAATTCGTCCGAAAGTTTCCAGAATTTGTTCGAGTTAGCATTCTGCTCGTGCTGTTAGCGAGCCAAGGAAGAAAAGAATCCGTTCGTTTCGTACCTCGATTGATCAAACACGTCTACAATCTGTAAGTGGGCTTTTGTTAAGTATTCGTTTCGTTTTCAAAAATAATATGTATGTTTTTAATTCCCAATCGATATGTATTATATTGAAATTATGAAAGTATATTTTGTAAGCACGTTAAACTCGAAATCTAATTGGATTTGGATCCCCATGACCCTGATGCGGTGGGGTGTAACCGCTAAAAGAACCTTATACGGTGGTAATCCGTTGTTTCTGGATTATCCAGACCCTTTATTCGTGGGTTAGCAGATGTTATGACCTCATCTCTAGGAGGGATAAGTCTAGAGACTGATATCAGTACCAAGAAGATAGTAGAATGCTTTACTGTGCTTAAGTATATGAAAATTATGAAACGATATGTTATGTCATGGCTCGTAAGGGCAAATCAAGTATGTTAAGATACATTCATATCGGTTTATGCAAGTTTTATGATCCAAGTTTATGAAAATTATGTATATGTATGATATCGATTGTCCCCCACTTGCTGAGTGTTTTCCAAAGCACTCAACCCCTTACTCTACATCCCCAGATAAAGTTGAAGAGGAGGTTGAAGCTGAAGAAGAACACCAATTCTGGGGTTGGTGATTTAGTCCGTTGCGTATCTGAAGATTTAGATTTTATATAAGTACGATTTTATTTCGTTTAAGATATTTAAGTTTTAATTTACGCGTTTTTAATTCAATGTAAAGACAATGGGTTTTTATTTTTTATGGAAAAAGACTGGCTTTTCAGTTGTTATGATATTATGAGGCTTATTGATTTCAAGTTGTTTATGGAAATCAATGACGGTGTTAGTGACCCCGGTCTCGGGGCGTGACAAAAACACATAATTCTGCTCGAATATCAACATAAAATTAAAGTAAAAGGGAATAAAATATAAGTGTAAAATGACACTTATCACCTAGCCGCATAAAATATATAACCTTACAAAGCTACAGATGGGAACTGCAATGCAGCCAAGGTAAAATCTTTCTTCTTTTCCCTTGAACTCTTAGAAATATTGATTAAGAGCCAACTGAGATTTAATCCCATTTTATTGTTTTGTAGATGAATGCACCCATGGTGATGGTGATGGTGATGATCGATGGGCACGAAAACGTACCATCGAAAGATGAAGACGCACTGATGAAAGCCGTTGCGAACCAGAAACAACCCCCATATGGGGTGAGCATATTCCAACACGGTAATCATATTTCTATAAATATACATCAAGATAATAATCATAATGCAATACAATAAAATCATTGAAAATCTATAATGTGTACTCCCTGAATAGGTCTGAACCAGTTTAAGCTTCCACTTACGGCACCTGTTTCAAATATTCTAAAATTCCATAATCAATATCATTATTTAAAATATGAAATTCATCGAACTAAATCGATATTCTCACAATACATTACTTTGGTTCGATCATAACCAACCATATATTGAAGGCAATCATGCCTATTAATCCCCAACAATCTCATCATTCTTGCCAAAAGCATCGATACTCAGCTCGTATACCCGAATTACGTACATTTGTGTATCCCCTATTCCATATATATTAGACTCAATTTCTCACACTCAGTTACTTATATTTAAATGTCACATTCACCACAAGCATACATGAATATAAAATTACTTCATAATATAGTTACTCGTACGTCATTACGTATCTTAAAGTCGACAATAAGATTAAGCCATTCCCCGACGTTTGGTGGCACAAGGAATATCTATAACAAATGCACTCAATGTTTAGTTCATATACATCACATCCGATGTCGTTTATATAATGCCCACCACAAGATAATTTAAATCAAACTTCAACATCTAGATATGAACTTTTACCTCAAAAGACATTAAGGCTTAAAATAAATATAAACATATACAAGTCTTGAAATCAACAATACACCTTATATATATTCACCAAATGATTTCAAGATGTTTCTTTCTTGTCTCAACTTTTAAGTTTGATTCTTGAAACATCCAAAAGTTCTATCAAAATCCCATAAAAACATTGAAATCAAATATGCATTAGTTGTGAACCAACAACAAGCCTCATGACTTGCACATCAACCTCACACCATACAAAAATTCTTTTCCAAAAGTGTATATAATATCAAAATTACCAACTAGACAAACTCTTATACCAATTCCAAGCATAAATCAACAACCAAGTCAAAGTCAACCATTCAACGAAACAAAATTAAACTCCAATAACCAATACTATTTCTCATACTATCCAAATTCTAGTTACAATGTTCACACATACTAGAATTTATCATTGTTGGAAAATCTGGCATAACATTAAATATCGAAACAGGGTTCTTCGATATACCTGATTATGCCTGTTTGCAGCGAAAGTCTGATTCAACAAGCCCGTCTACAAGCCTTCCCTGATTATGCCTCAACAACATAATTTACAACAATCATATAAAAAACATGTATATGCATCATCTCACAGCAATACATTAATTGTAATAATAACATTAGTACTCGTACGCAAACATTCATACATGGTGTGCGATACAAAACATATAATTTCAGGCATCAATGTTTAACCTCCTCTTTATCATGTCCCATGTGATGATTCTACATGAATATCAACAATTATAATGTCATAATAGGCTTCACCATCAAATTTCAAGAAAATATAACAATTTTCAAAATTTAAACCATCACGGTCGATCGCCAATATCGCCGATCGATCGCCAAAAGTTCAGCCTCTCAGTGATCGATCGACATTCTCTCGCGATCGATCGCCAATATGTTATGTTCTTCAACGATCGATCGTCATGTTTCTCGCGATCGATCACCAATGCATTTCACCACCTTATTTTTCCCCTGTTTCGACGGTCGATCGCCATATGGCCCGCGATCGATCGTCGATGTCTGAAAATTTTATTACATGACGATTTTGAGCTTCTCCATGATTCCACTTCTCTACTTCAAAACAAATCATCAAAACTTGACAATTTTATCCATTAACATCATATTAACACATTTCTATAACTTCTACAACATATTTCATGCAAGTGAATCTCATCTCACTTCAAGTACCTCAAGCACATGCTTCCATATATTCCAAGCATTTCCTACCCATACACATGTTTGTCTATAAGTACATACCACTAAATTCTTACCAAATATCTTTGTTGTCACTTCTAAATCAAAGTTGTGGCTTGAGTTCCAAGCTCCAAATCAAGGAAAGTGAACAAGAGCACACAGGGGTTGAGAGCAACTTGTATAGAGATTTGTAGGTGTTTGTGGTGTCATTGTGTGTTTTCAAATCTGATATTGGTTTAATATATATCCTCCAAGATGAAATCAAAATGCATGTGAAATTTATATCAAATTTAAGTGCATATTCAACTCATGTTCTTCTCTTGTCTAATATCACCAAGTCATGTACACATAACTCATTTCATACCTTTAACATACCAATTGCATAAGCAACATTATCAACATGGTTACTCCCAATCCCATATATTACTACCCACTTGATATTGCGTTTGGTCACATAATCTTGTCCCTTTGCCATTGAGCCACACTTCATAAAATTTCTCGTACTCGGTTCAACTCGAACTCGAGTCCACGTCATACCGTAATTATTTCATAGTTATCTAATAATCACGTCAAACATGTATGATTCATATCGAGGCATTACAAGTTGAAAAGCTCATTATGCATTGCCTTAATCCACAAACAGCTTCAAACCATAATTCTTTCCACCACCGCTGAGATGCTCGCTTCCTTTCCTTCAAATATTCTTTTAGTTCTTTCATTCCAATGACTCCACACCATACACACCCAGAATATTGTCCGTAAGTTTTTCGGAATCCCAACTGGGCGCAATCCTTCATGACTTTCCAAATGCGTTATTGGATCCCAGACACAAGCACAAGAAATAAGCAACCAAGCATATAATAAAGACCATACCTTATGGGAGAACTCGCATTGACGGGAGTACTCGCATTGACAGAAAAGATGAAAGTGGTTTTCTTCATCCAGGTTGCATAGAGCACAGTCTACTTGATACAACTCAATACCACTGTTAATGAAATTGGTTTGGGTTGCTGTTTTGTTTTGGATAAGTTTCCAACCAATAATGATAGCCTTGGCCGGAGCTGTCAATCATCAAAAGTTGTTGAAAAATGACTATTTGGATCAATCTCTGTCTGGCTTGTCCAACACATCATAAGCCGATTTGATCAAATAAATTCCATCTACACAATGTTTCCACATCCATCATCCAATAAATTGTAATTTTACTTCTACTTCATAGGATGATCTATTATCATCATCCAACGATAACATTATCATCAATGGTTTGATATATCTTCAAGAGTAATGCTCTTGGCAACATTAGATCAACCGATCACTGGTCATGTTCAACTGATGCCCCGATTAAGATATGCTTGTTAAAGCTGTATATCTGTATGAATTAAAATAATGTTATCACAATTAATTATTTTTACAGATCAGATTTTTATTTTTTTTGTTTTTAAAGTTTATTGTTTTGTTCCCGTCCTTAGAAGCGATTTTTTAATTAATTTTGATTTGTAGGATTATAATATTAAATAAATAAGATGGTCTCATTTACTTAATGATTATTGAAGAATCAGTTACAAAGGATCATAACTCATTCATCATATCAGTAACTTCAACTACCACTCCAAGATGAAAGGAAGCTTCCATAAGATTCTGATCCTAAAGGAAATCCGCTGCAATCCAAGATCAAAACTTACGAGATTCTATTTTCAAATTACCTTGTAATTTGTAGGAGATAACTAGGATTCAGTTATAGCTTATATCTTTTGTTTTGAAATAACAATAAGCAATATTCTGATCTCATATCTAATATCTAAACTCACTCTGAATTGGTTCCGCTAGTGATTGATGTTTTGTCTACATCATTTCAAGTCAAAGATTTAGGTCATCTTAATTATTTTCTTGGTGTTGAGGCCCTATTCTCTACTGATGGCTTGTATTTGTCTCAGCGCAGATACATTATCGATCTGCTCCAGAAAGCAAATATGGATGAAGCTAAGTCTTGTACTACTCCTATGTCTACTTGCACACAGGTGAGCCGTACTGATCCTACATCCATTGCATACCCCAGTATGTACAGAAGTGTTGTTGGAAGCCTTCATTATTTGTCTTTCACCAGGCTAGATATCGCATTTGACGTCCACAAAGTTAGCAAATTCATGCATGAACCCAAGGAGTCTCATTGGCAAGCTGGCATATGCATCTTGCGATACCTTAAGCTCACTTTTTTATACTCCTTGTTTATTTCCAAACAATCCAATTTCAATCACAAGCCTTTAGTGATGCAAATTGGGCTGATGATAATGATGACCGGCGCTCTGTGGGAGCTTACTGTGTATTTCTTGACAATAATCTTGTCTCATGGAAATGCAAAAGACAACAACAGTGGCTCGTAGTAGCACCGAAGCTGAATATAAATCCTTAGCTAATATTGCAGCCGAATTATAATAGTTATGAGCTCTTTTACATGAACTTGGCTATTCCAAAGTTCTTCAGCCTGTACTATGGTGTGATAACATAGGTGCAACATATCTATCTGCGAACCCGATATTTCATGTGTTGGAATCGAAGAGGGGGGGGTGAATGAGATTCCTTGGCTACTTTAGCTTTTTAAAATGAGTTTGAAAAATAATAGAGTTTTGCGCTTGCGGAAGCCTTACGTCAATCGATAAATAAAAAGAATAAGTAAATAAATGCGTAATGGAAATTAAAGCAATAAAAGACAAGGATATTTGTTATAGAAGTTCGGCGATGAATCGCCTAAGTCTCCTCTTTCCGGTTAGATAACCTCCAACCGAGGTTCCACTAGAACAATTGGTCTTGGCCTTGAGGGCTCCAAGTTAGCCACACAACAACTCTTCCCGAGTTTACAAAGCTCTTCCCGAGCACACTACTCTTCCCGAGTACACAAGCTCTTCCCGAGCACAATACTCTTCCCGAGTACACAAAGCTCTTCCCGAGCTACCAACACTCTTCACGAGTCTTCTTGGCCTTAGGGGCTCCAAGGATAGCCACAACACATGCACCAACTTCACTTGTTGGCGACTTTACAATTTTCCAACTTGCTTTGGTGTTGGAGGACCTTTACAATAAAACCAACAAACACCTTCACGGTGTACTCACACGAAGAAACACAAGACTCTAACAAAGAAAAGAATTACAAGCTCCAATACAACAACAATGTATGGAGATTGCAATGCAATATGAATTCAAAATTATCAAGGCTTTGTAGAAGTTTGTAGACTTGTTTCTTAGCTTCAAAATGCTCCAAAGCATCAATATTTATAGTGTAGGAGCCCCGTAGGCTCCTACTAGCCGTTGCTACACTCAAGGCTTGAATCACTCATCGATCGCCTCGGACATCGCCTCAGGCGATCACCATCGCCGGGCCCCAACGGTCGCCAAATTACACGGATCGCCTCAGGCGATCGGTGGATCGCCTCAGGCGATCAATAGCAAAAATCAAGGCCGTAGCCTCAGCATGTCCAAATCTGTCATCGCCTCAAACGAACTCCACATCGCCTCAGGTGTTCATCGCATCGCCTCGGGCGATCAGCCCATCGCCTCAAACGATCTCCCCCTGCGAGCATGCCCGCGCATGCCTCGGCGTCGCCTCTGTCGATGTGCGGGGCGAAGTCCTGCATGGTTGCCATCGCCTCAGGCGATGGTCATCATCGCCTGGAGCGATCTTCCTGGTATGCTCGCCTAGCCATCACCTCTGTCGATGTGCGTGGCGATGCCTCTCCTGGCTGCCATCGCCTGGGGCGATGATCACCATCGCCTGGGGCGATCCAGGGCAGAATATGCACACTCGATTTTCTTCATTCCAAGCCACTTTTCATCACTTAATCTGCACACTAAGAAGATGCATTAGTATAACAAACATAAGTTTTGTTGATCATCAAAACTCAAAGATTGACCGGGGATAATTTAACGCATTAAACGCAACCATGCGTTTAAGGCTCAACATCATGACCGCACCAAACACACTGAAATTGATTTTCGTTTTGTCCAAGATCAAGTGGTTTCGGGGTCGGATTCAAGTTCAATTTATCAGTTCAAAGGATCAGCTAGCTGCTCTAATGACAAAGCCATTATCTGCCACACGATTTAACACTCTGCTATCCAATCTCAAAGTCTGAGACCTCCCATTACTATAAGGGGCGTATTGAAGAATCATTACAAAGGATCCTAACTCATCCATAATATCAGTAACTTCAACTACCACTCCAAGATTAAAGGAAGCTTCCATAAGATTTTGATCTTGAAGGAAATTCGCTGCAATCCAAGATCAAAACTGACTAGATTGTATTTCAAATTACCTTGTATTTTGTAGGAGATAACATAGGATTCAGTTATATCTTTATTCTATATAAACACCTTGTATCTTTGGTTTTGAAATAACAAGAAACAATATTCTGATCTCATATCTGGTATCAAATTCTACAATGATTAAAATGATAGCATATTGGCGATCGTGTGGCCTTAATCCTCATAATATAATTCTATATATCTTGTTTAATCTTTATCTATACACCAACTCAATATTAAACGCAATATATATGTTTTGGTGGTTTATTTTTTTTTTTTTTGAGTGGTATTCAAGAAAGACAAAAATAGAAAAATCTGAGTTCAGCATCTCAAGGCACAGGCAGATTCAAACAAACCATCTTTTTGAAATAAAAATGCATAAATTAATGAATAGAATATTTTAAATCAACTATATTAAATTGGTTTATAAATAGAAATAAATAGGGTTCGTATAATTATTTTCCCAATCCCCAGAAAGCTGAGCACGGCCCACTGTTTCCACTACTTCGTGCAGCCGTCAAAATCAAAAGTTTGGTGGAGTCTGTTTCGACTTTTGGGGGCTAAACAGTATATTTTATTTATCATACCACATTTTTGGGGAGTTCCTTCACGGTACCGTAAAAGCCGTAAACACTGTGCAGGCAACCCCGCCCTCTCTCTCTCTCTCTATACAAAAATTTATTAATTTATTTTATTCACCTTTTTTCTATTATTTTTTTTAATCTGTGTTTTCTTAATATTATTGCTTTTGTACACGATTGGTGAAAATACTGGAGTTAAAATAATAATCATATTGGTAAATGTGAATTACATTAATCAGTTCTGGGCAAAAATATATAAAATGAATTTTTTCAATAAATTAGAATGATTTTTGAAAATCATAATAAAATCGTCAATAAGTAATTTATTAATTATCGTAATAAAATCGTCAAATAAGTAAAATTAAATGTCAAAAAATGAACAATAGAATGACACATGATAATTATATCTTTCCAGCGAAAAAAATTACAAAAGCTAATAGTGCTTTATGCTAAAAACACAATCTAATACAAGAAGCGAATGAAATTTATTTTACAAATATGACCTTGTATATTTAGAAGCATAAAATATGACAATTTCGTATATTTAGAAGCCTAAAATATGACAAAGAAATTGTCAGATGCACTTAAAACACGTGAATTTTCAACCGCAGAATCCCTGCTATATAAGCTTATTTATAAAAACACCGGGGATTAAAACTAATTAATATTACACAGGATTTTGTTCAACTTTAACTTTTAAGTGGTGGTCGGTATAATTAGCCCTATATTTATGTTTATGTCAAGATTATGGAACCAGTGGCCTACATTGTGTTTGCTAGAATATCAGCAATACGGTAACAACGAATGGATACTCTCAACAAACTTCGTAGCATATTATATAGCTACTCATATCCTCAATATTACTCGTAGTTTTGATTGGTATGATATATTTGATGCTATCCCAAGGATAGTGCCGTGGGGTACATCCATCATGCATTAAGAATATTTTATTTTGAATATTCTCAATGTACGGTATGATATATCCAGCATTCAATTAGGGATAGCATCAAAGTGTAACTTGGTCATCACTATAACGTAAAGACCAATGCAAATAAAAGCACCTTCAAATCATTATCTTTCAAGTTTTTTGTAAGATAAAGGAGTATCTACAAAGTAAACAGGAATATATATCACTAACTAATAGAAAAACATTAATGTACGTAAAATATTCTACAAGTAAAAAGCCTCCTAGAGTTGATTACTGGGGTGGTTCATTGATGCATATCGACCATTTATTGGCCTTACAGTCGTTCATTGTTCTCCAATGCCATCGTCGCTGCTGCTGCTGCTGCTGCTGCTGCTACCCTGTGGGCATCATCACCTGAGCTGCCGTAGCCGTTCGATCTCGTGGCTGGTAATTCCAATTCATTATTGCTGACGGAAGAGGACGGTGTAGAGGGAGGAACTGTTTCTGGGTCTCCAGCGGCACGTCCAATTATTGGCACCGGTTCTGTCAGTCTCCGCCCATCCCGAGGCGGCGTGAACACCACAGGCATGTACTCCTCGTCTGCATCTCCAGGGAACTTGGAATTCTTGAAGTGTTCTCTTAATGCTTCCAACCCCTTAGATTACATCCATGCCCACACACAACATCACACATCTCAGAAATATGTACTATATGACATACAGTTGTAATTAATCATTTAACTATTAACATAAGTCAAATATCCTTTTTGAGTCGAAATAACTTTCTCTAACTTGATTCAATAAAAAGTACTACCACAGGTTTAGCAAAATTGCAATTTTGGGCATTATCACATTAACACTCATGCCGAAATAGAACTAAAATTGCAAAACAAATTAGCTCGTAAAGGGGACGTGGATACTGCTGTACGAACATCCGATGCTGGTATCTCACGCGCACGCTTCAAATTGCCAAAAATTGAAAGATACGGGACTACAACGGGTGATACTACACTAAGGCCACTAAGGCCAGCCTGGCCTCTGTGGTTACCCCCACATGAGCTTCAACACATGTTTCTATTTAACTTTTTAACCCTACTTTCTTGTCCAGTTTAGATAGCCCAAGTTCCTATTTTAATGTGTTTAACCCAATTTTTTTGTCCAAGCCAATATCTATAGGTTCATTTAGATTTTTCTATTCCAAGTTGAAGAATTGGAATCATATAAAATAGATATAATTTTATCTTATATTAATGTCATGGTTGGATAAAGAATTTGAATTTTTATTGTTTTTTAAGGAATTAGAACCTAAAAATTGATATTTTTGAAATTTTTAACATGGAATAACTTCTTGATATTCTGTATATAATCCAAAAAAATTTATAATTTGAAGAATATTTTATTATTTCTAAATATTTTTTTAGATTTTGTTGGTGTGTTAAGATTATAACACGTTATTTTTCAGCAAATTAATTTGAATATAATGATTGTCTAAGTTCTAATAAATTTATATTTATTTAACTCAATTGGTCGAGATTTATTTAAAAAATTAATTTATTATTTTGTTATGTTTAAATTCTACCGGATGAATACATTTTTTGTGGAGAAAATATTATGTCGAATATTGTTAAGGTTCCTACAAAGCTCTATGTAAGAAATGAGTGGAAGATAATTTTTGAAATTAAATATGATGTATCTTGGCGCATTAATTTTCATCAATAAAATTTTTCCACATAAAAAATTATGATTTTTATTTTAGTTTAGCCCATCCAAACCTAAAATATTGTTTTCGACCTGACTATGACCTAATTCTGACAACATAGAGGACAAAAATTCAAAAAAAAAAACAAATATACAGGACTAAAGTTGCAATTTTTCCACATGTTTAAAATTACAAAGACAAGTATAAAACATTAAAATTAGTCTGGATGGAGTTGATGGACAATTCTTTTTTTTTTTTTTTTGTTGCAAAGATATTTCTTCTTTTTTCTGACAATGGACATTAGATTCAACAGTGTTAATACACTAAATAAGAAATTATTGATTAAATAAGTATTTTTTACGAAAAAAGGGTAAAAATTTCCTTAATTACAACCAAATACCTGTAATCTTGCGTAGGTGACATCACAAATTTTTCTTGAATTGTAGACCTCCCAGCTTTGATGATGAAATGCCTTGTAGAGTCTCAGTGCTGCCTGAGGGGAAGTCATGTTCACGAACCCATATCCCACATTGCATTTGTTGCTAAAAAAACCCATGAAATTCAGGAAAATATTATGTTAAAAAACTTCAAAGATTATTAAAAAAATTGCAAAATTACAAAGATGGATGCTTACAGGAAATCGATGGGCAGATAGACGAAATCGTAAGAGGACAAGGGCTGATCATCGCCGTCGGCAATCTGTTCATTACAGTGAATGCAGTGGTTGTCCAGCATGTTCAGCAGCAGCTTTTGACTGCGAATTATTTTATTAAAAAATAAATGAACTCAAATTATAAAATATTTCAGTTGTCCTCGTTAGTTTTTATATTATTATATTTTCTTGAAACAGAATATTTTGGCCAAACAAGCAAGCAAACTCAAAAGAAATGCATGAAAGACAAAACGTTGATTACCTGTACTTGTTCGGGATGTTTTTTATCATGACAGTAGTTCTACAATCACTATAGTTCGATTCCATTATTGCATCCTCCTTTATCAGGAAACGAGGATCGTAATCTTTTCCTTGTCTCCCGCCGCCTCCGCCGCCCTTCCACGGCTTGCAGACACCCTTCCCTGACTTCAAATTCACTCCACCACCAGTGCATGATATATTTTTCTCGTAATTGGACTTCATGCTTGAACTCTCCGAATCACATCCACTAATGCTAATAGTAGCCATAGATCCATGAAGTGATGATCCACGGGAATTCTTGCTTCCGCAGCTCCCACCCGGAACTCCTTTCGAATGGTAATTACGTTGTGGGGCAAACCGGGCGGAGAATCTCCGCTCTGTAGGCGGCGGAGGTGGAGTTGACGGGGATGATGGTGGCAGCAAGTTTCTTGATGATGTGTAGTTATTGGTAGAAGAATTAACCAATCCAATTTGAGGGTTCTTGGGAAATTTCTTGATTTGGCCACCGTGCCGACTAAACTCAATAACAATTTTTTGGCCACAGATTTCTTTTCCATTCATACTTGCCTTTGCTTTTGCCGCATTTCGAACATCATAGAACTCCACGAACCTTTGGTTCCTCTTCCTTGGTGTCTCTCTCAGTTCCTTGATGGGCCCTTCAGAGCATAATGGATAAAAAAAATTAAAAAAATCAATTTTAATCAATATTGGGTCAACTACGAATGACACAACAGACAATTTTTTTGAGTAAATAAAAGACATTTCTTTTTCACATAAATGCAGTCAAGAAAACGACCCATCAAACGAGAACACTTGAAACAAGAATTTGGCCCACAAAATCTAACCAGATCTCATGAATCTTTGATTATTACAACCTGAAAACATCTATTAACACATCCAAGAAGCACTTGTACAGACAAATTACGAAAAATAATGTCTCCAATCAAGAATACTGCAGACAAAATATTGAGATAGTAAAGCTAAGATAAAGATAAATAACCATATTATCATACCAAAGACTTCGAAAATTTGTTGGAGATTAGTAGGCGAAACGACGGGATCGACATTGAATATAACAAGGGTGCCTTGATTGTTTCCATCGGGAAGAGACGAAGTTACTGGAGTGGAAAACTGGGCCCACACGACTTGTCCTGAAATTAGACCACGCGCAGCCGTAGGTGGCAACGGCGGTGGAAAAGTCATTAAACCCATGGGATTGTTCAGCACGGCGTCATAGTAACGCCCCAGCCTGCATTGCTGCTGCATGTGCTGATCGTGAATGGCCATCAACGCCGCCTGCGCATCTCTCAAATCGTAGAAATGGACGGTCACCAAGCCCTCACGCCGCCGCTCCATCTCCACAGACCTCACGTCGCCGAAGAATTCCAAATCACGCCGTACAGTTGATTCACTGACGCAAGGTGGCACCAAGCTCAGTAGCAGAGTTCTGGACGGGATGGCCAAGGAAGGAGGCAGAGAAACAGGCACCGGGGGGTCGGAAGGCACGCTAGCATACGTCGGTGTTGAAGAAAACTGTAGCGGCGGGTACCCCATGTTGTCGTACACTGGCGACATGTAGGGGCTGTAAATTTGGGGTGCAAAAGAAAGTACGCCGATGGCCGGGAAAAATTCTTGAGCACCGGGATCCAGGTGGTGTGCTGGAAAACTCCGAAAACCGGCTTCATTCATCGTTGAGAAACTGGTTTATTTTGAAACTGACACAAAAAATACACTTTCCGATGGGATTTTTCCAGCAAAAAGTAAACGTTGGATGTATAGTCGTTTTCAGAATCTTGTGTTGTGCAGATTCAGCAAATATCTTATGGTGTTCTTTCCTTCTGTCTCTGTAGGCAATCTTTCATGTATATAAGCATATCAGTCTGTATCTATCATCTTCTCTCGCTCTAGACTCTATATTGAATCCTATCCTCTACTCTGCCTAATGGTGGACTAGTGTGTGAGAGAGAAAACGAAGAGGAGCATGTTATATTATCAAGAAATCATGGGGTATCCTTTTTTACACGAGTTTACTTTTATATGAAAACTTTACCTCTTGTTTGGCTGGTTTATTTGATGCTGTTATGAATGGCATTATAGGATAATATGGTCATTGAATTGACACATTTAACATTTGGGTGTGTCAATTCAATAGTTGGAAGTGTTTAAAAGATAGTATCTTTAAAAGCACCGCAACATATGTGGCTTGGCTTTTGTTTATAAACCAATTTAATTTTTTCTTAAACCAAACATTTTATAGTTATTTAATTTATATATGTTTATTTAAACTTTTTATGTTTTACTGTCGAATGATGTATAAATAAAGTTTAAATAGGATTCATATAAGTACTCCCTACTTTATAAATTATTAATAACGAAGAAAACTTGGCTGATTGGTTGTTAACCTTATGAATAGTGTCTTGTACTTTTAGGGTGTGTTTGAAGTTGATAATTGTGATATGGTTTTTTTAGGTTAATTTTAATAAAATGTTTGGGTTATTTTTATGATAAATTATCACATCATATTTATCTTATTTTAATCATAATTTTAACAAAATGAATAAATATAATTTCCGACATTTTTTTACTTTTTCAACCCGCAAAAAAATTTAACTTATTTCATACAACATAATCCGAAAATTTTGAAATTCCCTACGAAAATTGAAATTCCAGCCACAAAATAACATTTAAATTTCCAAAAGTACTTTAGTCAAAACATTAAACACCATTTTAAAATCATATCAAACACCATATAACTTATCACATTGTATTATTTATCATCATCTCATAATTTTAATCAATATATTATCTCATCATTCACTCCAAACTGTACCTATAGATAACATCTATCAAACTGAAAATTCCACTAATTTTATCGTTATAATAAATGTAATAGTTCATGATAATAATATCTTAATTATCGTGATAAATATTAAAGTAATCCAACTAATAGGTTAGTATAATTTTGTTAAGAAGGCTCATAAAATTAATTGAACCAATCAATTAAGATAACACGTGATGTTATTCAATCTCTGTCTGTCTAAGACAGTTTGACTAGAAAATGATATAAGCACAATATTATGAATTATGATCTATATATAGATATAAAGATCGATCCAATATTTGAATCCGTCATGGACAAACAATCTAGCATTTTCTTCCCACTAACTCTCTTATATCCTCAAGAAGGCTGGAGCGAGGGTGTGATCCCGGACTGGAACTCCTTTGATTCCTAGATTTTGTTTCACAAAATTCAAAATTTATATTCATAGATATATAAACGAGGGTTTGTTTGATGATGCTCTTAAGGGTAGTGCCCTTAGGGGCATCATCACCGTTCATTTGGAATCTTTTTTTAAAAAAAAAAAAGATTCCACATGGATGGTGGATGATGGCCCTGAGGACAGTGCCCTTCAGGGCGGTAACAATAAAACCATAAACAAGAGCTAACGCTGGCCCAACAAATATGTTTTCGATTGACTTATTCCTTGGATGATCCTAAATTCCCCAGCCGTACACGTGTCAAAATCTGCGAAATTACATATATTTTCTTGACAAAGTAGGGGGAAATAATAATTACACTATGACATATGAGTAGTACTATTTCATGCTTTATTTGGTGGTGTACAATGCACATTCTCCATCACCCTTTTTCTCTGTGCATTTTATTTAAATTTTGGTTTTTTGTAAATGTCCAAACAAGTTAATGGAGAATTATAAGAATCAAATATGCACAGGATGTCTATTTGGTTCAGAGACAATTGTTGCATAGTTGATAAATTTAGAAATATAATTTGTAATTTAATTCCCTATGGTAATTAGGTGGATTTTATATCTCTTATCATTATATATAGGGTTCCAACTCAAAACCAATTGATAATAAATGGGGTAACACATATATCTTATAAAAAGCTTACAATTTGAGACAACTCTCAACATGTCCTTTACGTGTGACATTATATAAGTCATACACGTGGATTGATAACAAGGATAATGGTGATTATGCGGGCAGAATAACAATCACATGAAAAACATGCTTACCATGTTAAGAATACATGTGGTTCCAACTCAAAATCAATTGATAATGAATAGATTAACACATTCATCTTATAAATAGTAATCATAGCTTGTAAATTTTCAATATGAGTCAACTCTCAACATATACTAAGTATGGCTACAATATTAAAACGATTTTTGAGGATTTGACTAAAATGATGAAATTTCAGAACATTCAAATTAAAATATTATTTTTGTTTTAAATTTACATGTGGTTTATCTCACCTTAAGCTTTAAAATGGATCCGCTCGGGTAGCCTGGTTGATAATTTCATTGTCCCAAAAATAAGAAGTCTCTAGTTCGATCCCCCTTCACATGTATAAAAAAAAAAGGCTCCGCACGTGAGTCAAGATTTGTTGGTTTCTGATGATTTTCAGGACAATAGCATCCTAAAAATAGGAACAAACAAATGAGAGCGTGTCATTAGATTTGCCTGAAAAGGGTTTTACAATACTTAATATCTTTTGAAAAAGCTATTGTTTATATGTTTATGATGTATTAAATATGGATTGATGGTGTATGTAATTGAGTTTTCTCATGTCATGTGTTAGAAAGTATTTGATAATCTAATCTTTGTGCTACGTACATTTAATATTATTTTACAAAAGTTCGAAAGATGTAAAACTCTTATAAATATTATATTGACAATGGTAAGAATTAGTGAACTAATAAGGATGTCCTTTAAGGGAAATTCGATGTTGGAGTCGAGGTAATACGAGAAATTAGATGTTGGTTGACTCCAACATTGACAACCCCAATTGGAGTTGTGTGGTTTATACATTAACGTGTGGATTCCACATCCCCGAATACATTGAGGTCCTTGAATCTAGCCTGAGGATAAGACCAACTCACAATTTTTAGTTTTGACAACTAAATAACACTAAACGTTAAGCCCTAAACCAAACAACAAAGATCAAATAAAACAATAACCGAAGTTGTGATGAGAGAAATGATTGAATATATATTTTAAGATATAGTATGATAAAACTCTAATACCTTGAACTAGACACATCAACTTAAAACCATTCACTCAGATCAATAGAGACAATAGTTTAACAATGAACCAATCTGAAGGGCCAAGTTCTCGAAGGTCTCAGCCATAATTAATAATAATATTGTTCATTATTATTACATGCTAAACACGAGGTTACCACTTGACTTTTTATATCGGTTGGAAAGAGTGATTAACACTTTAAATATTCAAATAATAATGGAGTTACTACTCAATTTATAGTTTGGGTCTGGTTGATACTACCTTTAGAACAGAGCAACTATTAGATGATAATATTCTATCATCTGAGATTTCTACCCTATAGGTATGTGCCCTATGAGGATAACAACTACTAAACCGATAGTACACATAAGAGTTGCTACCCCCACAGGACATTTCTCAACCGATAGTTTGCTACACATCAATATAAACTTCAATCACTCAAAAAATTGCTCATTCCATTTCCAATTCCTTCTTATATACCAATCACGACATTAGTTTTACATATGAATATGGTGTAAATATAGCCACACGCTGTTTGGCTGAGAGGCATATCACTCTCAAATTTGAGAGTGTCTCCAGTTCAAGACGTCCCCTCTATCAATTCTAAAAATATGTTTTAAGTTGTTTAACATGTTAGAGCATAAGCATACAATAAAATGAGTATCTTCTTTGTGTGGTCCTCGCAACTTAATCCTTTAAGTATCAAATCAATGCACAATTATAAGGTAGGATTAAGTAGTAATGCACACTGATTAAGAGTCATACTATGTCAGTTATTACAACATTTTCAAAAATCGTGACATAATATACATAATGTACATATGGACAATCCTAACATGTTCCAAATCCTAACGAGTGGTTCATCTCGCAGCAGAAGTCGACTCACATTCCCGGCCTCCCCCGTCTATGAGTCCCTACAGAAACAACCACACAACATGAGTATTGATAGACAACCATCTCATTCCCATATCAATAAGAATACACAATACGATAAATAAACATTTTAATATCAATATCTTAACTGTGATTGTTTATGTATCATGCACCAGAAAACGCAAATATGTCATGACATGTCTCATTCATCATCTTGTTATAACGAGACATATATGATATGCCTCTCAGCTCAATATGTCAGTGGTTCAACCTTCACGTCCCATATTAGCATCACATATCATATTTTCGTCCTCACACGTTATAACAGCCAAAGTGTATGCTCAGCAGTAGCATACTTCTCATGGCATCAACTATATGCCTTAACAATATGAATGTACAACAATATGCTTACAACAATCATATATCTCAAGCTCAACACATGTAATCAACATCACATCAACAATAAGGTCAATACTCGTACGTCAACACGTACCTGTCGTGCTGTAAAGAATATAGAAAATCAGGAGTTAACGCTTAACCTCCTTTCTTACCCGTCCCTTGTGATGGTGCTACATGAACATCAACAATTATCATGTTAAAATAGGCTTCACTATCAAAACTTTCCAAAAAAATAACATTTTCAACAATTACTTCTAGTGATCGATCGGTCTTTTATAGCGATGATCACTTCAACTTTGTAACCCTGACGATCGATCGGTATTGATGTAGCGATCGATCGCTATTTAATTCAATTTTTCACATAATGTTTCGGCTCCCTAGCGATCGATCGATAATCCCTCAGCGATCGATTGCCAAAGCTCACGATCGATCGGTCACATTATAGTGATCGATCGTTAAAAGTTTCAATCGCTTTATAATTTTGCCTGTCTCGACGATCAATCAATACGCTCATAGCGATCGATCGCGAGACAACAGAAGTTCCAAAACATGACGATTTCATATCTCTTCATGGTTCTAACTCCACGTCTCAAAATTCAACACCAAACTTCATGGAACATATTCAAGCATCATATCAACATGTTTTCTTAACAACAGAATATATGTCATTGAATTAAATCTCATTTTACTTCAACAAGTAAACTTCATGTCCAACTTACATATCTATGTTCATTCCAAAAGTACAAGTTAACATAGCATAAAACCTTACCAACTAGTTGAACTTTCACTTCACAATACTTCACAACAAGTTTCACAAGCCACAACCAAGCAAAGGTTGCAAGAGAAGAGAGAAGGTTTTGAAGAGAGCAAGTGTAGAGATTTTGTAGGTGGAAATGTGTGTTCTATGAGTTTTAGATCTGATTTCCCTTATTTATATTTAGTAACTCATACCATGTTTATTCCATGTGTTCTATTATGCATCAAATCTATGTCTTCCATGTAGAGTTAATATTAATCCATGTTCATATAATTTCATAAAACTCATATCACTCAACAACATCAATTAGTTGTTCCCAACTATGTTTAGATCAATTCTTTGCCAAAGATATCATAGACATTATTCTATCAATAAACCATTTCATCTTTCATACTCAGTTCAACTCGAACCCGAGTTCACATCATGCTGTAATTATCGCATAATTACGCAATAATCACATCAAACGTATATGATTCATATCGAGACATTACATTATTTTTCGTTTTTATTTCATTCTCTTATTTGAAATGTATGCATATCTATATTGTCCCACATTTTTTACATCATTGGAACTAATTATTATTTTTAATGTATTTTGTTGATATTATATAAAACAATCTCGTTCTTACATTACACTATAATGAAAGGATTTTTTTTACACTTTACATATCTACAATAACATCTCTCATTCTTCAAAATAATTATTATCAAACATATGTCCTATTAGTAAGAAATATTCTCCATAAATATCTTCACAAACTCTTGCCCCTAATGTAGAAAAAAAGATACCAAATAAAGCCCTAACATTCTATATACCAATTTCACCTGACATTCTTGTAAAAAAAGTTTAGAATATAGTTTGTAAAAGCAAGTTCTAAATCTTTGTTTTTTATTTGCAATTTAATTTTATACAGATGACTTCACTTTAAGAAGAAAATGTGATTCTATTTACAACATAAAATATGGGAAATTGTTACATATTTCGGGTCTAGACCCAACAAATACAATAATTTTAAAAAATGAATTAAACCAGACATATCAACCAAATTTAATCAAATTATTTCCTTTTTTTTTTATAAAAAAACACACTCCACATAACCCAATATCCTCGTGTTCTAAACAACGTCATAAAAGTGGGAAATCAGTACAAATGTATCATTATTATTTTAAAGGCTGCATGCCCAAACTTTTCTATTGTCCTACATTATTATTTATTATCATACGTACGAGTTGTATGCATATATATATTTTTTTTTGGTTAAATTATTTGATAATTATAACTCGTTTTTGTTTTGGTTTTAGTTTTTTTTTTAAAATTTAAATTATGAAATGATTATACAAAATTTTTATATTTATATTTTTGTTGGATTTTAATAAATTTTTAGGGTAATACGATAATTTGTAAGGTATGTGTGGTTGTAATTTATAAGATTGTGAAGTGTATAATATAAATTGGTGGACACATAGATGATATGTGTGATGATAATATTTTAGATTAACAAAGACATAAATATAATTAAACATTGATGTAAAATAATCGAACCATTAAGATTCTCACATATTATATATAGTCGAGATAAAATAAGCGAAAAGGACAGTTAAAAAAGCACTAACAACTCTTCTTTTAACATAAAATAGTCACAGTTTGCTCCATAACTCACTCACGCACGTGTACAATTGCCAAGAAACCTAAAACAAATTAATAAATAATAACCAAACATAGACAAAAAAAGCACCAAAAGACCATCCATGTTTGCCTCCCTTGTTATTAGGAATGCTTCCCACCATCTCTTCCTCTAATTGGAGGGCATCACAATTCCGCATGGTCCCAATAATTTAGTAAATAAATCCATACGATTAGATAAATAACAGTATAAACTATTATTCTGTTGCATGGTAAAATACAAAATTTTATAAAATAATTTGATATGTAATTTTAGATTTCAACCCGTCCTCTCCGTCGGTCAGGCCTGCCGGGTTTATCACTCATTTGTAGCGGAAACGAGTGGCTGCGACCACCACGGACCCGGGCCGGTGGTACTCCACTAGAACCGATTTCCCCTAGACCATGCATGGAGGAATCTCGAGACTCTTGTTCTGCAATTGTCTTCAATCTTGTGATATTTATAGGTTAGTGGAGAAATTCCTAGCCCACTGTTATTATATTATTATATATCATGTATTTGTTTTCATTATTAATTTTTTGGTCAATTTTAATATATGTAGAATATTATGTGACATGATAATTTATCCACATTTATTAACACTTTTACCTTATGAGACGGATTTTTTTCAATTATGGTGGGTTTAAAGTTGAGTGAATTTAAATATTTAAAAAATATATTCAGTTTTTTGTAAAAAAAAAATTAGCAATATTATCCCTCTTACTCTATTCGATCTACCACCACTTTTAATAGTGCTCGTGGAAAAGCCCGTACCCATATTGAAGAGACCAGGCCTTGGGAAGGCATCTATTCTCCCGTCGATTGAGGGCATTGGGTAAAAGGAGAATGGGTGATCGATCTTGGTTGGGAATGTAGCCTCAGTCCTCGGGGTGGAGTCACGTTGGGCAAACGAGCACTTATTACCCTAAAAGTTTTTTTAAAAAAAAAAAAATTCATTTTACCCTCCAAAATGTTTTGCCGCTCAAAATTACATTTTATCCCAAATATTCTATTTTGACCCCTAAATTTTTTTCTGCCCTCCATTTTTATGTTAATATATTTTGCCCCTAAACAAAAATGCTGCATCTATCAATGCTCAGTAATGTTGTGTTTTTTTCATGATCTAATTCATTGTTTTCTTTTCAATTTCACATTGGATGAAAAGCTACATTTGAAGAAAATTTTAGTTTATAAAAACATATCAAGAAATAACAGAATTTTGTTTTTAATTTTTTGCGGAAACTTTTCTAATAGAATATAGCAACGGAAGAAGAGAGTAATACAAGATTTAACTTCGAATCTCTATCAAAGTTTCCGAATATTTATTTAATTGCATTGAGTATAATAGTGAGTCAGACAGTTGCATCACACTGTTTGGTACCGTCTAAGGTGGTAGAGATGAGATCCAGATGTCACACTTATAGTTTGCTAATGATACATTGCTTATGGCAATGCTACAATGGGCACTGTGAAAAGTTTCAAAGCAATTCTACGCATTTTTTGAGCTTATTTCAGGGCTCAAAATCAATTTTAATAAAAACAGCCTCATGGGAATTAATGTGGACCATGGATCCTTGGTAAGACTAGCACGGATACTGAACTGTAGGATTTGGGACTCGGATGTGTGCAGGTCTAAAATCAACGGGGGGTCTAGGGGTGCGGGACCTCAATCACTTTAATAAAGCAAAATTGGGAAAATGGGAGTGGGGTTTAATAAATGGGGACGATACTTTGTGGGTTAAGGTGCTTAACTCTAAGTATGGCTCGGTGAGTAGTAACTTGTGGGGGGAGGATGTGGCCGGGGAGAGGAAATTTCATTCAATTTGGTGGAAAGATATCCAGAAAACCATATTCACGGATACGTCGGGGTGGTTCGTGGAAGGAGTCTGTAAGACCCCAACACTTTACTCGTCATCAGTTCATTTATGACGTCGTATGTGTATAAATTTTTTCTTTTTCTTTTTGGTTTTATTTCCATTCTTTCAAAGGAGTCATTTCATGTTTCCCCTAATCCCAACATTAAATAATGTTCAACGTTATAAGATCATCTCTACCAACAAATAGACTCATAGATTTCGCTCATTTCCATCCCCATTACGCCACTTTTTTACATTGTGGGCTTTTATAAAAATTTGGGCAGAGTCTCCCCATAAATTGAGCTATCCGGAAATAAAAGCACATCACATAACATAACTCCCGACCAGGGAAAGCACAATACTTAACAGAATACAGAAACACTAAGTAAATTCACAGCCAGGGAAGACACCACTAATAAGACAACAAAAGTGGGTTTCAACACCCTCATAATACACCAATGGCTCTCTTATCATTTAGCAATTCTACCACTAATTGCATGCAACATAGAATGAAAGAGAGAAAGGCTCATGCCTTTATATACAACCCATATACAAGTATAATCGTGCTCACATGCGAGCATCAAGAATGTGTATATATCCCTCAGGTGTATATAAAATACCATATACGATACCGTGCTCCATCCAGCCCTGGTACCACGATCCTGGAAGTACCTCCAATCAACAGCTCGAGCTCAGCTCCAAAGCCATCGATGTACATATTCACCTACCCCAACAGAGACAGCCCCCCCCACACGGGGTGAGCATACAAATACACAAAATCCCATAATCGCAATAATGAGATTCATAATTTATAAAAATGTAAATACTAATGAATTTAAATGACCTGGATGGCAACGTCCTCATCTGGGATTCCATGTACTGTCCCTGTTCTCACAATCATCAAACTCATCAAATCTAAAAACTCAGTAAATCAACACATTGATTAACTCCTCGCATGCCTAATTCTCGAATATCAATAAATAATGATTCCAAATTCATTATACATGCAAATATAGATATCTCAATATCTAATACTGATTTCTCAACTTCGCTACCAATCACAGATAGCTCAAATGCCTCGCATTTATTTTACCAATTCTCCATTATTCTTAGAGATCTCAAATGTCTCACAATGATTACATGATTCTACAGTCATTCTCAGGCATCTCAATGCCCCACAATGGTCATATAAATCCAGTACCCCATATGTCTTGTAAAGGTTATACTACTCTAGTATCACGCACGCTTGTGGCGGCGATGTCAAGATTAGGTCGCTCCATAGCTATATCAACACATATATATAACCACACGCACAACTATTTAATGCAATCAAAATACATTATGCATTTCACAAATGCTCTAATATAAAGTAATGCGCATACGTCGCACATACCTTAAATCTCCGTAGTCCAAGCCAAACCTTGCTCGAGTTCCATGCCCCGAGGAATGATGTGCTAACACGATAAATAATTTACAATTATTTACGAGCATGCAAACCCATGCTCAAGCACATCCATAACCCTTATAAAAATATTGTCAACACACGACAATTGACCATATAAAAGACCCGGGGCAAGGCACAAACGATAACCAAAATGTAGCAACACATGCAGGGAGGGAAAACGGATGAGACAACAACGAAAAGTTGTTCAAGAACCACCCCTCAAATCGAACCATTAAGCATCATAAATGAACCCATAACAGCATGATTTTTGGACCTTCAACAGCAATCACAACCGAGCCTCCAACCCCAAAAATCCAATTGAAATTATAACCCCACAAATCAGAAATTTCGAACCAAATGACAACAAATTTTTTGAACTATAAAGTATGAAATTTTCGAACCAAATAACAGCACAAAACGCCCCAAAAACGCCTGAAAAAAAGTCCCAAAAACGCACCAAAAATCGAGCCCCAAATCGGACTAATTCGAAATTTCGAACCCCTGCGCTTCCTTGCAAAATCCGGACGCAATCCGCGATGAAACTTCAGGTTCTTGGTATGGAAAGTTGCGCCTGGAAGAGACGAAGACGATGGTGGTTCGGACGCGCCGGATGGTGGCCGGACGGCAGCGGGCGCACGGCTTTTAGCGGCGGAGGTTGAGGGAAAACGGGAAGAGGTAGAGGAGGAAGAGAGAGACGGGCGATGCGTGAAATGATTTCCATAAATAAAATCTCGAGTTCATCTGGTATATATATCAAAATCGCCCCGAAATACCAATAGCCCCACAAATACATCATGATTCATTAAAAATCATCTGTTTTCAAAAACTCTCTCTTTAACCTCAAAAACCCATACTGGTGCCCACCCGAAGAACCCCAGATCCCGAGTCACACCAAAAACCCAACTCATAGGTTTTTTTCACCAAAATGAGAATATAATCTCAACCTCGGGATCCAACAATCCCAATTACCCCAAATAGACGAGCTCGGGAGGCCCAACACCGCGATTAAACTCCAAATCGCCACGTAAAAAAGAACTTTAGGGGTTATTAATACACCGGGATTAACATCTATAATCCCAGGTCATCACAGAGTCCGTAGGAGGGTTGGGAATGGGTTGGGAATGGGATTCTGGATTGACATTTGGGTGGGGGAAGAAAGATCAGAAGATAGGTTTCCTCGATTGATGTCAATAACAAGGGATTGTGATATCTTAGTGGGGCATATGGGCAGAAAACATGGGATTCTTGGCAGTGGGAATAGGACTGGAGACGAGATTTATTCTCTTGGGATGAGGTTTTAGCTAACCAATTGTTTTTTCTTATTGACAGGTTTGCTTTAGTATAGGAAAGGAGTGATATTTGGGAATGGTGCCACAATAAAGTTTATTAGGTTTCCTCAGCCTATCTTTTATTTCAAGATGAGGTACAATTGAACATGAACTTCACAGAGGTGATCGAATACACTTGGAGCTCCCTAGCACCTAATAAAGCAACTGCATTTGTGTGAAGAGTCTTCAGATATAGGATACCAACTAAACAAAACCTACGAAGAAGAAATATAAGAACTGGGCCGATTTCGGATTTGTGTGATCTTTGCCAAAAATGCGGAGGAGTCTACTAATCATCTATTGTTCACATGCTAGGCAGCTTACTCAATTTAGATGGAATGCTATAATTGATGGGGTATGAAGCTAGCATTACCTGAAGAACCTGTTCATCACCTTCTTCAACATCATGGATTTCGGCCTCAAAGGAAAAGCAGGAAGGAGTGGCTAACTATTTGGGTTGCAGTGCTATGGGCTATTTGGTTATAGATGGATATGAGAATCTTTCAATAACCGCAGACAAAGGGAGAGGGTTTAATGAAAAAATTTAGGAGTTGGCTATAGCTGAAAAGAAACAGGAATAAAAACTTTTGTTATTCGTTTTTTATTGCGACATAAAACCTTTTGTTTGTCTGTTAACTTCGTTGTGAGGAAGATAGCTTTTTGTTTCTGTCGTTGCCCCTATTTTCTTATTGTAGCTTGTTGTTTCTCTCGCGATCCCTATTTTCTTATTTGGTTAGAGAGGAATAGGAGAATCTTTCACGATCCGCAGACAAAGGGAGAGAAATGTAATGAAAAATTTAGGAGTTGGCTATGCCTGAAAAGAAGCAGGAATAAGAACTTTTGTTATTCGTTTTTGATTGCGACATAAAACCTTCTGTTTGTCTGTTAACTTCGTTGTGAGGAAGATAGCTTTTTGTTTATGTTGTTGTCCCTATTTTCTTATTGTAGCTTGTTGTTTTTCTCGTGATCCCTATTCTCTTATTTGGTTAGAGAGGAATGGGAGAATCTTTCGCGATCGGCAGACAAAGGGAGAGAAATGTAATGAAAAATTTAGGAGTTGGCTATGACTGAAAGAAGCAGGAATAAAGAACTTTTGTTATTCATTTTTTGATTGCGACATAAAACCTTCTGTTTGTTATCTTCGTTGTGACGAAGATAGCTTTTGTTTCTGTTGCGGTTCCTATTTTCTTATTGTAGCTTGTTGTTTATCTCGTGATCCCTATATTCTTATTGTAACTTGTTATGGTACTTCTTATACTCTCATTAATAATATTATCCATTTTGCATGATAAAAAAAAATATTTTGCATGTTTATAAATTGTTTTCTACATAGTCTAATATTTTGAACTTCTTAAAAAGTTTATACATAAAAGTTTGATTTTTCTAATACGAGAAATAAGACTTACCAGAGTGGTTTGGTTGGAACAAATTTAAATATATTATCGCCACAAAAAGGTTATATGCATAGTGGATTTATTGCTATAAAAGAGATTGAATTATGTAAATATATATCCTATTTTACTTTTGGGCCAAACCCCTCAGGCTTGGAAGCAGCCCTTTTATATTTGGATTTAGTTCAAACCGGCTTTATCATGTACCTACATAGATGGTAGTCGTGGGCCCATGTCCAGCCCATCTAATAATTGGACTATGATTCCTAGATCTGTTTGACACAACTCGTTTATTAAGTCAAAGATTGCATTTACCCACCCGGAAAATATTTATGGTAACTTTTGACATTTAGTTTAAATAATAATGAATAAAATATAGAATAGCTCCATTACAATATCACACATCTATTTTATAATAGATATAAAAAAATTACAACTACATCCCCTATGATTTGATATACAAATAATAGCATGGGAGATATACGTCATTGTTTAAACTAGAAAAATGAAATCCATTATTGTTTAAACTAGATATCGTCTATATGTAATTCACCAATTGTCAAATTAATATTGTATATGTTTTGGAACAAATGCGGATCTCTTTTGGGGCAAAGGTCGGTTATTGCCATTTAGATTTATTTGCCCCATAACTCTATAACACATCATCCAATATTTCCTAATTGTGAGATTTTTATACACAAATATTGTTCATATTTATCACTTTCTATTATTTCTTGGGGCATTGGACCTCTTGGATTCTATCTAGTTGCATTGTTATTTTGATTCAATGTCATTTGGTGTACACAAAGTGTGTAGCCCCGAAAATTTACCTAATCAATTGCCTTTTCAAATCATGAGAGTCATTCATTGACTTGCTAAAGTCATAACACTAGTCATTCAAGGTGTGATGACCAGGGATTATAGATGGTAATCCCGGAGTGTTAATAACCCCTAAAGTTGTTTTACGTGGCGATTTGGAGTTTAATCGCGGTGTTGGGCCTTCTGGGCTCGTTTATTTGGGTAGTGGGATCGTTGGATCCCGAGGTTGAGATTGTATTCTCATTACGGTGTAAAATCTAAGAGTTGGGTTTTTAGTGTGACTCGGGATCTGGGGTGCTTTGTGTGGGAACCGGTAGGGGGTTTTGGAGTTAGAGATAGAGTTTTTGAAAACAGATGATTTTTAATGAATCATGATGTATTTGTGGGGCTATTAGTATTTCGGGGTATTTTTGCTATAAATACCAGTTGAACCCGAGATTTTAATAAAAGAAATCATTTCAAATCCACCTTGCCCATTTCTCTCTCCCCGCGTTCAGCCATTCTCGATTTCCCTCGACCCCGCCGCTTCCAGCCGTGCGCCCGTCGCCGTCCGGCCGCCATCCGGCGCGTGCGACCTGCCATCGGCTTCGTCTCGTCCAGGCGCAGCTTCCCACACCAGCAATTCGAGGTTTAGTCGCGATTTGAGTTCGGATTTTACAGGAAAGCGCCGATCCCCAATTTCTAGGGTTCTTCGATTTTGAGCGATTTCCTTCCGATTTTCGTTTGGGTAACCTTCCTTACCCCTTTTTCATGCTTCTCATGTAATTCCCTGCTATTTTGTGTTGTAATGGTTCGAAATTTTCCCTAAATTCGTGAGGGTTTGAGTTCGAATTTTTGGGGGTTTTGGCAGGGGGTGATGATTCTTGTTGTTGGTCGTTTAATTCATGTTCTAGATGTATTATGGTGCTTGGTTGGATTTGAATTTGTGTTGCTAGGGTTCGAAAAATTGAAGGGTGTCCTTGAACGATTTTTTCGATAAGGTCTCATTCGTTTCCCTCCCTGCATGTGCTCTACCCCGGGTCTTTTAAACGGTAAATTGTCGTGTGTTGACAATAATTTTCTGTATGAAGATTATGGGTGTGCTTGAGCATGGGTTGCATGTTCGTAAATAATTGTGAATTATTTATCGTGTTAGCACATCATTCCTCGGGGCATGGGACTCGAGCAAGGTTTGGCTCGGACTTCGGAGATTTAAGGTACGTGCGACGTACGAGCATTTCTTTATATGAGAGCATTTGTGAAATGCATAATGTATTTTGATTGCATTGAATAATTGTGCGTATGGTTATATATATATGTTGATATAACTAAGGAACGACCAAATCTTGATATCGCCGTCACAAGCGTGCGTGACACTAGAGTAGGATAACTCTTACATGATATATGGGGTATTGGATTTATATGACCAATGTAGGGCATTGAGATGCCTGAGAATGATCGTAGAATCATGTATTCATTATAAGACATTTGAGATGTCTAAGTATAATGGAGAATTGGTAAAATAAATGCTAGGCATTTGAGCTATCTGTGATTGATAGCGAGGTTGTGAAATCAGTATTAGATATTGAGATATCTATATTTGCATGTTTAATGAGTTTGGAATCACTATCTGTTGATATTCGAGAATTAGGCATGCGATGAGTTAATCAATGTGTTGATTTACTGATTTTTGAGATTTGATGAGTTTGATGATTGTGAGAACAGGGACAGTACACGGAATCCCGGATGAGGACGTTGCCATCCAGGGAGTATCATTTAAATTCATTAGTATTTACTTTTGTTGTAAATTATGAATTTCATTACTGTGATTATGGGATTTTGTGTATTGGTATGCTCACCCCGTTGGGGGCTGTCTCTGTTGGGGGCAGGTGAACAGGTACATCGATGGCTTTGGAGATGAGCTCGAGCTGTTGATTGGATGTACTCCCAGGATCGTGGTACCAGGGCTTGATGGAGCACGGTATCGTATAGAGTACTTATATACACCTGAGGGTTATATACATATTCATGATGCTCGCATGTGAGCACGATTATACTTGTATATGGATTGTATATAAAGGCATGAGCCTTTCTCTTTTTCATTCTATGTTGCATGCAATTAAGGGTAGAATTGCTAATGATATGAGAGTCATTGGTGTATTATGTGGGTGTTGAAACCCACTTTTGTTGTCATATGTGTGGTGTCTTCCCTGGCTGGGAATTTACTTGATATTGCTGTATTCTGATGAGTATTATGTTTTCCCTGGTCGGGAATTATGTTATGTGTTGTGTTTTTATTTCGGGATAGCTCTATTTATGGGGAGACTCTGCCCAAATTTTTATAAAAGTCCACAATGTAAAAAGTGGCACAAAGGGGATGGTAATGGGCGAACTTTATGAATCCATTTGTTGTTAGGCTGATGATCTCATAACATTGGGTATTAAAGAAAATTTTGTAATTGCCATTCAATGGTAAAGTATCAACTGAGCTTCCCGATTGACTTTTTATTGAAAGCATGTGCCACACATAATGATTAATACACTAATCAAGGGTTAAGTATACGGGGTCCTTACATTAGTGGTATCAGAGCCAGGTTGCTCATTGAGGCTGTTGAGGGCCTACGAATTTATTGATAGCACATATTTATGCATGATGGCATTAATGTTATACGACATAACGAATTGTTTATGTGCTTTTATAATATGAAAAGTGGTATTGCTAACCATTGTGGTTGCAGGAATCGTATGGAACACGATAGGATGTCATTAATAGTGATGTCTAGCACTCTATATGTTACGTGCCAAGGAATCTGATTTTGGTAAGAAAATCAGGGAAAAGAAAGATATGATGTATTGTCTGAGGACAGACTGGGTAGACAACCGACAGTGGAATACTTCGGTATGGTCTCAATTATTATTGAATATACTAATGCGTTTGTTCATGTAATGTTCAAGCAAGGAAGGTACGTAAGAAACGTACGGGCATCGGACGGTAAACCATACTTCTATACTATGATTATGCAATGATTGCACAAGTATATATGATGTTATGATGATGATTATGATAAGTAAGTTTATGATGATGATGTTTATGATGAGTAAAGATGATATGATGTTTATGATGATGATTATGATGAATAAGTTTATAATGATGATGTTTATATAATGATACGATGTTATTTGTGGTAAGATGCCACGGGGTAAGATGCCCCACATGGTAAGAGGCCATGCGATATTATTATGTGGTAAGATGCCACGGGGTAAGATGCCCCACATGGTAAGAGGCCATGCGATATTATTATGTGGTAAGATGCCACGGGGTAAGATGCCCCACATGGTAAGAGGCCATGCGATATTATTATGTGGTAAGATGCCACGGGGTAAGATGCCCCACATGGTAAGAGGCCATGCGATGTTATTTGTGGTAAGATGCCACGGGGTAAGATGCCCCACATGGTAAGAGGCCATGCGATGTTATTTGTGGTAAGATGCCACGGGGTAAGATGCCCATATGGTAAGAAGCCATACGATATTATTATGTGGTAAGATGCCATAAGATGTTATGACACTATGATGTTAATCAATTACTTTAAGATCTAATGATTATGATGATTAGCGATGGTTCATTCCGCTGTGTCGATGATGATTATTCATCTCTTTGTGATTATTGGCGATGACTTATGCCGCCGGATATGTTGATAGCGATGCCCCATTCCGCTATTATGTGGATTTACGATGACTCATTCTTTTATGAGGATTGGCGATGATTAGTGCCGCCGGATATGTTGATAGCGATGCCTCTTTCCGCTATTATGTGGACGATGATTCATGCTCAGGTGTATAGCGAGGTTTCATGCCACTTATTATATGACGAGGTATCATGCCGTCGATTCTATGGCGATGGATTGTGCCGCTATGTACTCAGCACATGATTATGCCGCCTTCGAGCGATGAGTGCTGATTTCGCACTATTATCGAGCGACGGAGACAGGTATGCCGCTATCTTGTTAGCGATGAGGTATGGGATATTGCTATTCTATTAGCATTATTATAGCTGGCATGCGTTGATATGCATGTTTTATTTTGACTATTTTACTAGCATGATGATGGATGACATACGTTGATGTACATGGACCGTCACGAGTTGACTAGGTCATTTAGATGTCATTGTTGACATGTATCATCACTAGATGACGATGCCTTAGATGCCATGAGTGGGCATGTATCGTCACGGGATGACGATGGTGTAGGAGATGTCTTACTAGACATGCATCATCGTTACGATGAACAATGCGTTGAGTATACGTATTTAGTTATATGCCTTGGGTGCCAGTGCCGAGCACAAGGTGGTGTCTACGTTACCGGTCGACGTGACCCTTATACCGAGCGGGCTGCTCGAGAAATGGATGGACGCGCTGTACATGTGATTATACCGCAGCATATGATTGAGGTGATCATATTACGAGTGGTGGTACCCTTGGGGTATGCTCGTTGGAATGGTTTTTGGCCATGTAATTTGACGACAGGAGTAATCATGGAGGAAATTACTCGCTTTCTGTCGATAAGACATGTGGTAGACATGGTCACACCACCCTTGAGGGTGTAGAATGGGTCCTAAAGGAGTAGGATCAGGTTATGTTAAGTATATACGGACATTGGAGTGTCCAGGGTATATCGGCATTAGAGGAACGTTGGGTACAGACCCACTACTCTATTGATTTTCTTCCCATGGTATGGTATGCCATGTAGAAACGTCCGTCTTGTTGTTAGGTTTGAGGTAAACCTAAAGAGGCAGAGACTAGTTTGTCTACCGCGTGTGTGCAGTACCATGAGAGGCTTGCTAGAGCCGTTATACTGCTCGTTGGAACCAAGTTTGGCAATCGTAAGGTGATACGATGTGGATTGTGGTGGACTCTAGCAGTCACCACGTCATTTGAGGTTGAGGTTGTGCATGCCTCACTGAAACATATATACATTTATGTTTAATCTTGATGAGACTTGTCTGGGATAGCTCATGATGTTGGAGTACCAACAAGAGAGTCATCAAGTCGTTGTTGACTCGATCTGAGGGAATCCGTGTATTTGGGATGCAATGGGTGGTATTGTATCCAGTTTTTCCGAACAGTGGTTCGAGACTAGTGGATCTTGAGTTCGATGGCACTTCCCTTGTGAGGAAGGAGGTAGTATTATACCAATAGGGAATCTTTGAAAGATTCGGTAAGTTAATGCATGTAGTGTTGATTTTGGAAATCACACCGCGTGTTGTTAATCGTCGATTATCATCCTCCACTGGGTAGGGAATGACTCAGAATTGACGGTTGTGTTTGGGGCTTAGGGGTAGGTTGTAGATACCCGAGCCGAGTGCATTGAGTATGCATGTGATGTCAGTGCTTAGGCAGGTATACCGGTGACTATACGGATGCCAGTTATTGATTTCATTTTTGTCAAGCATAGAGTTATGCTATTTTTGGATGGTTAAATCTCTGATGAGAGATATGGAACACCTTGAGATTGGGAATCTCCATGGCACGATAATTATGAGGAATAATCGTGAAGTTAGTTGACTCCCTTTGAGGAGGGATTATCTTGTGTGGGGTTAAGGTATTTCCTTATTGGTGTTTTCCTCCGAGTTATGCGATAGTCTTCCCAAGTTTGGATTGTTAAATCCTAGGATTATCAAGGGATGGCAGGAATTCGGATTGGTTGGGTGTCGCTGTCGACACAAGCGTTGAGGATGCATTGAGTTTATTGCATGTCCTTTCAGAATTTTAAACTATGTGGAGTCTCGGTTGTTATTTATGATCAGGATGTGATTCTTGGAACATCCGGAGGTGGACATCTTGTGAGATGTCTTTTGCGTGAATCTGTGGCCGTGAGTTGCCCAAATTGAGTTGCAATGACGCGACTGCTCCTTCGATGGAAAAGGTTTTGAAGTGGAAACCAGGTTTGGTATGTGTACACCGTGGCATACTAATGTTTCCCTCGTAACGATGTATGTTAGACATCGTGAGTCATGATAGAGACGTCATTGAATGATATCTACGATGGAATCGGGAGCGATTTAAATCCTCGCAGTTTCAGTTGACTAACTGCTTTTGGATTGTTAGCGTTATGTTGTGCGGATGCTCTTTCGTTTTTGATGGATTTGGAAGTATATTCCACTCCAGAGTTTGACACGAGGTCAACGTTCTCACGGTTGAGGTGTCATTCAGGATGCGTTCATACTAGTTGTATTAGAACTAAGGATGACTGTCCGATCTACAGTCGTAAGTATTGGTTGTTTTGCAGTCATGAGAGACTGACTTTTGGGGTGACCCGCATCGAGGTACGTTTTGCCTCTTGGGTGATTGTTGGTTTTGGTAAGTCGCTCTGTTTCAGAGTTTGATGTAAGGTAAGTATCCCCGCGTTTTTTTTATAGACGACTCTGATATGGTCAGGAATCGAGGTTGTGGCTTCATGTTGTTGTGTAGCCTGGGTGTTACGTATTACACCGGTGCTAATTTCGAGGACGAAATTCGTTTAGTGGGGGATATTGTGATGACCAGGGATTATATATGGTAATCCCGGAGTGTTAATAACCCCTAAAGTTGTTTTACGTGGCGATTTGGAGTTTAATCGCGGTGTTGGGCCTTCTGGGCTCGTTTATTTGGGTAGTGGGATCGTTGGATCCCGAGGTTGAGATTGTATTCTCATTACGGTGTAAAATCTAAGAGTTGGGTTTTTAGTGTGACTCGGGATCTGGGGTGCTTTGTGTGGGCACCGGTAGGGGGTTTTGGAGTTAGAGAGAGAGTTTTTGAAAACAGATGATTTTTAATGAATCATGATGTATTTGTGGGGCTATTAGTATTTCGGGGTATTTTTGCTATAAATACCAGTTGAACCCGAGATTTTAATAAAAGAAATCATTTCAGCTCCACCTTGCCCATTTCTCTCTCCCCGCGTTCAGCCATTCCCGATTTCCCTCGACCCCGCCGCTTCCAGCCGTGCGCCCGTCGCCGTCCGGCCGCCATCCGACGCGTGCGACCTGCCATCGGCTTCGTCTCGTCCAGGCGCAGCTTCCCACACCAGCAATTCGAGGTTTAGTCGCGATTTGAGTTCGGATTTTACAGGAAAGCGCCGATCCCCAATTTCTAGGGTTCTTCGATTTTGAGCGATTTCCTTCCGATTTTCGTTTGGGTAACCTTCCTTACCCCTTTTTCATGCTTCTCATGTAATTCCCTGCTATTTTGTGTTGTAATGGTTCGAAATTTTCCCTAAATTCGTGAGGGTTTGAGTTCGAATTTTTGGGGGTTTTGGCAGGGGGTGATGATTCTTGTTGTTGGTCGTTTAATTCATGTTCTAGATGTATTATGGTGCTTGGTTGGATTCGAATTTGTGTTGCTAGGGTTCAAAAAATTGAAGGGTGTCCTTGAACGATTTTTTCGATAAGGTCTCATTCGTTTCCCTCCCTGCATGTGCTCTACCCCGGGTTTTTAAACGGTAAATTGTCGTGTGCTGACAATAATTTTCTGTATGAAGATTATGGGTGTGCTTGAGCATGGGTTGCATCTTCGTAAATAATTGTGAACTATTTATCGTGTTAGCACATCATTCCTCGGGGCATGGGACTCGAGCAAGGTTTGGCTCGGACTTCGGAGATTTAAGGTACGTGCGACGTACGAGCATTTCTTTATATGAGAGCATTTGTGAAATGCATAATGTATTTTGATTGCATTGAATAATTGTGCGTATGGTTATATATATATATGTTGATATAACTAAGGAACGACCAAATCTTGATATCGCCGTCACAAGCGTGCGTGACACTAGAGTAGGATAACTCTTACATGATATATGGGGTATTGGATTTATATGACCAATGTAGGGCATTGAGATGCCTGAGAATGATCGTAGAATCATGTATTCATTATAAGACATTTGAGATGTCTATGTATAATGGAGAATTGGTAAAATAAATGCTAGGCATTTGAGCTATCTGTGATTGATAGCGAGGTTGTGAAATCAGTATTAGATATTGAGATATCTATATTTGCATGTTTAATGAGTTTGGAATCACTATCTGTTGATATTCGAGAATTAGGCATGCGATGAGTTAATCAATGTGTTGATTTACTGATTTTTGAGATTTGATGAGTTTGATGATTGTGAGAACAGGGACAGTACACGGAATCCCGGATAAGGACGTTGCCATCCAGGGAGTATCATTTAAATTCATTTTTGTTGTAAATTATGAATTTCATTACTGTGATTATGGGATTTTGTGTATTGGTATGCTCACCCCGTTCGGGGCTGTCTCTGTTGGGGCAGGTGAACAGGTACATCGATGGCTTTGGAGATGAGCTCGAGCTGTTGATTGGATGTACTCCCAGGATCGTGGTACCAGGGCTTGATGGAGCACGGTATCGTATAGAGTACTTATATACACCTGAGGGTTATATACATATTCATGATGCTCGCATGTGAGCACGATTATACTTGTATATGGATTGTATATAAAGGCATGAGCCTTTCTCTCTTTCATTCTATGTTGCATGCAATTAAGGGTAGAATTGCTAATGATATGAGAGTCATTGATGTATTATGTGAGTGTTGAAACCCACTTTTGTTGTCATATGTGTGGTGTCTTCCCTGGCTGGGAATTTACTTGATATTGCTGTATTCTGATGAGTATTATGTTTTCCCTGGTCGGGAATTATGTTATGTGTTGTGTTTTTATTTCGGGATAGCTCTATTTATGGGGAGACTCTGCCCAAATTTTTATAAAAGTCCACAATGTAAAAAGTGGCACAAAGGGGATGGTAATGGGTGAACTTTATGAATCCATTTGTTGTTAGGCTGATGATCTCATAACATTGGGTATTAAAGAAAATTTTGTAATTGCCATTCAATGGTAAAGTATCAACTGAGCTTCCCGATTGACTTTTTATTGAAAGCATGTGACACACATAATGATTAATACACTAATCAAGGGTTAAGTATACCGGGTCCTTACACAAGGTCATGCAATTGTATCACTCAATCATGCCACCATTTAATCTCATTCAACCCTATCAAATGCTATCATTCAATCTCATTAATGACATTTAGTACCTTGCTCAAATGGTGTCATTAAATAGCATAAGTTTTGGTATTGGTCAAATAATTCTCCTACATTAAACACTCAATATCCTTTATTCATTTTGCCTCATTATTGACTCATTCAAGTGCCATGCCCAAATCTTGGTATCCATTTAATTGCATGATCAATCCATGACATTACCATTCAATTATCTTATTCAATTATATGACCAAAGTTTAGGGATCCAAATTGAAATCCTCCTACATTGAATCACCTTACTCCTAATTATATTTCCACTTAATTGCCACACCATTAGCATCCAATTATCATAAAGCCATCCAATTATTATTTAGCTCCAATCTTGTCATTAGAAGGCTAAAGAAGTGAATATACAACTATTATCATCCAATTAAAATAACACCTTATGACCTACCTTGAATCTTGCCAATTTGTGCCAAAAAGGTGGATCTAAACTAAACCACCACATTAAAACCCATTATATATCATGCCATAAGAAAGGAAAAAGTCTTCTATTATACAATTAGCTTTTCGAAAATATCACACGCTACACACACACAAGAATTCAAAACTTGCAAGGAAGAGAGGAGGAGATTTTCACCATTTTCTCAACCCGGATCTCATCTCAACATGCTTCAATTATCCAACGAAGTAAGTGGGTTTTTGCTATTATTCCATTCGTTTTCAAAACTATTTGTATGCTTTAAATCTCGATTGAACAACCCTATGAAAAGTATGCTTTTAAATCTAAACAAGTATGTGACATGATCATGAACGAAGGACCTTGCGGAGCAAAGTGCTACGTGTGTATGAGACACCACTTGATTCGGCGGGGCAAAGTGCTACATGATGTGGACGTGCCACATGCATGGGAGCCACCTCTTGATCCTTAAGAGCAAAGTGCTATACCACGGGAGCCACCTCTTGAATCCAATAAGTCGATATGTGAACATGTGGAGATATGTGTTAATGTGTTTATATGCCAAGATCTATGGATTTGATAAAGAAATGTTTAAAATGATTTCTGCTATGAAAATATGTGTTTTTATTATGTTCAATCGGCCCCTACTTGCTGAGTATTTTCCCAAATACCCACCCTTACCCCCCCTCCCAGACAAAGACGAAAAGAAGAGATCGATGAAGAATTACAAGAACAATTTTGGAGATTATGATCCACGAAGAACCTTCAAGAATTTATTAGTTTTATTTACGCTTTCACATATTCGATTTAATCCGAGACAATTGTATTTTGTAATATCAATTGTAAAAATGATTATTATTCTATATGGAATAAATGGACTGGTTTTTATCATAGATCTGTACACGAGGCTTTTGATTTTGAATTAATGTTTGGAATCAACGCCGGTGTTATCGACCCCGGTCTCGAGGCGTGACATTTTAGTGGTATCAGAGCGAAACCAAGTTCCATGATCCCGTTGGGAAATAATTTCTAGTTGATATAAATCAACCGGAATATAATTCCCGGATTAAATAGACCAACTGGATGAATCGAAAACAAGTTGGGAATCATGAATTAACAATCTGAAAATAAAATAAAAATAAAAAAAATCGAAGTACAAGTTTTAAAAAAAAATTCGAAACCCTAGATCTAGGGCTGCCTCCACCGTCGCAACTCGCTACTGCCGGAAAAGCGACGGCCGACCAACCACCGGGACCGCCCCTTCACGGCAAGCAGTCTGACCAAATTGTAGCTCAATCGGACACCAACAGGCCGACCAATTTCGCCAGCAAAAACTCGACGCTGTCGCGGATCGCGCCTCTTTTGACTCTTCCTTGACGATTAAGAGATACCGTCGTAATCTATACAACGTGACAACCATCACACATCCGTCAATTGCAGATTTTAACACCGAAGATTCAGCGAATTTGGATCTGGAATCTCGCATATGAACCCTAATTGGCGCTAACTACCATCTTCGATTTTGTTCAAATCCCAACATAGAATTTAAATTAATTTCGGGTTAATGATACAATTATCATCCCTAATAAAAGCCCTATGACGTTATCGAGTAACAAATGAAGTAAAGGCATTAATTACGGATCACACTTCGCGCCTTATAACCCTAAATATGTCCAAGGAATTCAATCCTCGATTCCCAATCTTCCGAACACCATTCCGAAATTAAATCTGGGTTTTTACTCCTTGGAACATGTCGATTCAAAGCCCTCTACCCAATTGAAATAACGAACAAGGAAAAACTTCCAATTTTGGGCCGCAATCCACGCCTATTAGAACCCTAGGTTACAGAATTTTTGGATTCAATTTCATCATCAATCCGAACACCGATTTCAAATTAATTTCAGGTTTATGATCTTATTCAATTCCTAACAAAAACCCTTTATCCAATCAAAATCACAAACAAGGGAAGATGCTCAATTTTGGATCGTTTTTCTCGCCCATAGAACCCTAATCTGCAAAAATTTTGGGCATCGATTTCACACAACTCCGAACACCAAATTCAAATTAAATCTAGGAACCCTCATAACATGTTTATTAATAGCCCCTTAATAATTTCGAAATTCCAAACCTTGAGTGATCGAATTCTTGAACCCCAATCCGTGCCTTTTAAACCCTAAAATCTCAAATACTTGCCCTCGATTTTTGAATCACCGAAGCAGATTATTCCAATACGAATTGTGTTATTTATCCTCACATCATTTCCAAGAAAAAATCATTTGTCAATTTCAAAATTCAGCAATCGGAACGTAACCAATCGATGATCTAATTTTTCTCCTCAAAGAATTCTAACTCACGAAATCCCATCATTCAATTCCTCATCCACCATAACATTTTTTTTTCGATACGAAGTAGGCTGCGATGACTCATGCTCAAAACATTTCGATCCAAAAGAAGGAGCATGAGATAACCGAATTTAAAATATTCCAAGACAATGAGATGCGAGACAAGATCGAGTTGTTAGAAATAATCAATCACTATCGTTACAAGGCCCAAATGATGACATACCACCATCATCGTGCCGAAGAGCGACTTACAAAAGCAATCAAGGACAACAAAAGACTTATGAAAGTCCATATTAATAAGTGCCAACAGTTGGAACACTGAGCAGGAGTTCAATGAGCATCGGGAGAACATGTGGACTCAAATTCAAGCCCTCGTGAATGAGAAGAATGAATTGGCACATGAAGTCGCCTACAAGCAGTCTGTGATCAATTTCATGATGGAAGTGGAAGATCATATGGTACTGGAAGATGTTGAAGGGGATTTAGGAGACGGAGAAGCAATAGACTAGTTTTTCTAATATGCAAAGTCATAAGGATAATAAGAACTATATATTGGGTGTCCTAGTGATGATTTTCTTTGTTTAGGATTTTGTCGTGAACCTCTAAGTTTAGTTAATAAATTTTAGTTTATTCTCCGAGCGTATCCCAATTGTGTTATTCCTCGGTTACGCTCATACGCAACAACTTTAAACCCTTGCTACTATTATATTGAAAAGCTATATCCCTCTTTGTAAGTCATGATGATCTCAATCCAATTGTTTCCAATATATTACGCTCAATTCCTTGAATTTTTATTCTCGGGCTAACTTCGAGAATGTTAATTCTCAAATCACTCAATTTCGAGGAACTTCATTTCGAGCGCAATCTCGGGCTAACTCGAATAATCGATGACATGCCCTCGTTATTCTTATTGAGATCCTTAGAACTAAGTAAAGTCATGTTATAATTTTGCGAGACATAATTTAAGATACATCTCATAATTTGAGGATAAGTTGTGCTACTTTGGGTTCAAGTTGTATGATCATAGTAGATTAGTATCTAAATATTAATAAGGAAATTAGAAATCCATTTCTCAATTTGGATATAGTGATGGAACATCGTACTCAAGCTTATAATATTTTGGTTCAAATGAGAATAGACTAGTTCCTTAGAATTTATTAAGAAAATTAGAAACCAACTTTCCGCAGTCTAATAAATCTTTTGAAATTTGATAAAATTTATTCGACCAATGAATTCATTCATCTTCCTTCAAATTTATTATTGATATCCTTGAACTCAACTTTCATTGAAATAATGGGTTAGCATGTCATCACGCCCATTGAACATTTCCCCGCTTGAATTATTTCATCCTAAACGTCAATTATATCTTTTGCGCTCTATTTTGTCCCTTTTGATATAATCTCGTATTCAATGTGAAAGCTCACTTTTACTTCTCTAGATTACTCGAATCATATGATTTTGTCCGGACAATTATTCAATCTACTTATTGCACTATAGAGCTTCATTCGTAAATTTTGAAATAGTCTCATTTGTGCAAACACTTATTCAACCATTGATTCACCCTGAAATTGTTCTTATATCCTCGTCTATTTTAAATAGTTTGGACCGTTTGAAATATATCTTACTTAATCATTTCTAGTACTTCGGATCTTCATAATTACCAAAATATTCTTTGGATAATGTTGTTATCGTTCTTCATTAAAGTTTGATACATCAATTGTTTATTCATTCATTGCCGAGACTCCATGATTGCTTGAGTTTGATATGACATTGATCTTCTTCATATCAAAAAAATTATTTTTCGACTATCATATTGCAAAATTTACTTTGAGTTGATGCAAACCACATACTTTTCTTTCTTTCCACTTTCTTGAAATTATCATTTCATTCTTTCATGAGATTGTATCATAGAATAACGTAAGTTACCCTTGCAAATTCTTGGAGTATTACCTCACATTGTTAATTGGTTCAGCTCACAAAAAGTTGATCATTCTTGGCAAAGAACATCCGTTCAAACTCGAAAATCTTTCATTCACCTTCCTAAGATTAAGACACTTTCAATAGAGCGCGTATCGAAAGCGATAGAAGAAATACTGGTACATATGAATGTTGGTTCGATTAGGTAAGAGCTCAGTTGAAACTTTAAACTAATGAATGTAGGAAGCCAGTCCAGACAACTTTTAATATAGACTCAGGATTGGTATCACGACCGTGGGAGGGCTTTCGATAACCGACAAGTACTCATGTGACTCTTAGTACCGTTTATATTACCCACAAATCGATGGCAAGACTGAAAGGACAACTCAAACCCTCGAGGATATGCTACGTGTTTGAGATTCAGACTTCAATACGAAATTTGGAGCAAACTTTTACCCTAAGCGAGTTACTTTCAACATTGACGGTCCCAATAGAATCAAAATAACACTCACTCCAAGCCTATCTCAAATTCACAATATATTTCACATACCACAACTGAGGAGATTCATTGTCAATCCGAACCATATAGAACCTTTAGTTGTCGAAAGAAGCATGAATGAACCTATGAAGTACGAAGAAATTCCGATCTTGAACATGGACTCAAAGGATCAAGTAGTGTGATGAAGAACCATTCCATACGTCAAGTCCAAAGGTCAAACCATATGTATAAATAGGTCACTTGGGAACCGGAAGAAAAGATGCGAGAGAAATATAAATGTCTCATCAAGATCGAGCCGACTCAAGTTTCGAGGACGAAACTTCCAATAAGGAGGGAGGGATGTGAAGCCCCGGAAATTTGCCTAATCAATTGTCTTTCCAAATCATGAGAGTCATTCATTGACTTGCTAAAGTCATAACACTAGCCATTCAAGGTCATGCAATTGTATCACTCAATCATGCCACCATTTAATCTCATTCAACCCTATCAAATGCTATAATTCAATCTCATTAATGACATTTAGTACCTTGCTCAAATTGTGTCATTAAAGAGCATAAATTTTGGTATTGGTCAAATAATTCTCCTACATTAAACACTCAAAATCCTTTATTCATTTTGCCTCATTATTGACTCATTCAAGTGCCATGCCCAAATCTTGGTATCCATTTAATTGCATGATCAAATCATGACATTACCATTTATTTATCTTATTCAATCATATGGCCAAAGTTTAGGGATCCAAATTAAAATCCTCCTACCTTACTCCTAATTGTATTCCCACTTAATTGCCACACCATTAACATCCATTCATTACCTTGATGACACCCAATTATTGGTTGACTCAAATCATGACTCTAATGGCCAAATTTTAGGAACCTTAAAACCCATTATATATCATGCCATAAGAAAGAAAAAAAGTCCTTTATTATACAATTAGCTTTTCGAAAATATCACACACTACACACACATAAGAATTCGAAACTTGCAAGGAAGAGAGGAGGTGATTTTCACCATTTTCTCAACCCGGATCTCATCTCAACATGCTTCAATTATCCAACGACGGTAAGTGGGTTTTTGCTACAACTTCATTTCGTTTTCAAAACATTATTTATGATTTAAATTCTCGATTGAACATCAAATATGAGATTATGTTTTTAAAATCTAAACAAGTATGTGACATGATCATGAATGAAAGGACCTTGTGGAGCAAAGTGCTACGTGTGTATGAGACACCACTTGATTCGGCGGAGCAAAATGCTAATGATGTGGACGTGCCACATGCATGGGAGCCACCTCTTGATCCTTAAGAGCAAAGTGCTATACCACGAGAGCCACCTCTTGAATCCAATAAGTCGATATGTGGATATGTGGAGATATGTGTTAATGTGTTTATGTGCCAAGATCTATGGATTTGATAAAGAAATGTTTAAAATGATTCTGCTATGAAAATATATGTGTTTTTACTATGTTCAATCGGCCCCTACTTGCTGAGTATTTTTCCCAAATACTCACCACTTACCTCCCCTCCCAGACAAAGACGAAAAGTAGAGATCGATGAAGATTTACAAGAACAATTTTGGAGATGATGATCCAAGAAGAACCTTCAAGAATTTATTAGTTTTATTTACGCTTCCGCATATTTGATTATTCCGAGACAATTGTATTTTGTAATATCAATTGTAAAGACGGTTATTATTTTCTATGAAATAAATAGACTGGTTTTTATCATAGATCTGTACACGAGCCTTGTTGATTTTGAATTAATGTTTGGAATCAACGCCGGTGTTATCGACCCCGGTCCCGGGGTGTGACACAAAGTATTTACAGAAAAGTTTATATTGAGTTCTTACAACTATTAAGTATCTTTGGCAATATTAAAGATGGTTGAGAAAAAGAAAGATAGCTAACAACTCACTATGTTGTGTGCATATATGTGAAAATGTGTGTTCTGAGCAGTGGCGGAGCCAATAATAGACAAGGGGGGCAAGTGCCCCCCGTTGCCCAAAAACAAAAATTTTTTTACCCTAAAATTTTTTAAAATTTTTTTTTTTTTTGACCCTAAAAATAACATTTTACCTTCAAAAAATACAGTTTGCATCTCCTTAATTTATTTTTGACCCCCTTAAAAAATTTTTGCCCTATGTTTTTGAGAAATTTTTTTTTTGCCCCCTTTGTATAATTTCTGGCTCCGTCCCTGATGGTTCTGAGTATATAAACTTACCCACCAAATTAAAACATTCTGGTTACGCCAATGTTTTCCAAAATTACACATAATTTTTCTGTCTATACCTACCAAAAATATCATTGCCACCCTTCATAATATTAGGCCTTTTTCCCACAAATTCGTGCAGCCATTAATGAGAAAATTCCGCACCGACCTTAACTTGATGCGTACCCCACCTGACGTCAGATTCAGATCCATTTCAATTTCCTAACTCCGACTTCCGTAGAGTCGACACTCCACTCTTGCACTCCACCGCCGTTTATTTATCCATCCCCACACACCAACAAAAGAAACAAAGATTTCGATAAACACCACCTAAACCCTCATAATTCTTGTTCTGTTGTCTGGGCTTTTAGTAGAAAAAGAGTCCCGGAAATCATTGTCATCATTTTTTCACCCAGCAGGGGTTATTGCCATCGATTTTCAAGCTGAAAATAAGCAGATACGGCTGACTCCGATTGATGATGTGGAGGCCCCGGTGATGATTTGATGATTTGCCAGCGGCGGTGATTTGATGGTTTCGCGATGAAATGGACGCAATAAAGCCGTCGTTGGTATCTCAACGACCATGATCGCCGGTTTTCTTAAATCCCTTCAAAGAACTCGGCAACTGATTTTTTTGTCTGTATCACATGGACCCTGCCACCAGTCGCCCGGCTGTAGTAATCGATAATGGAACTGGGTAATTACTCAATAAAATACTGCCCCAATTGCTTCCTGGGAAGCGTTTTGGAAACGTTGGAACTCTTCTGTTTTGATTAAGCTGAATTTTCTGCAATTGTCCGTACCTTGTTCATTTTCAGGTGGGTTGCTTACAGATTGAAACTCCTTTTTCCCTTTTTGTTTATTTCAGGTATTCAAAAATGGGTTTTGGAGGAAATGTAGAGCCAAGTTTTATACTTCCTACCATAGTTGCGGTTAACGAGTCCTTTCTCAACCAACCTCGAGCCAGTTCTTCCAAAGGCAGCAATTGGTTGGCGCAGCATAGTGCTGGTGTGATGGCGGATCTGGATTTTTATATTGGTGAAGAAGCTTTTTCTAGATCTAAATCTAATAGCGTTTATAACTTGAGCTATCCTATCAAGAATGGTCAGGTGGACAATTGGGACGCAATGGAGAGATTCTGGCAGCAATGTATATTCAACTATTTGCGCTGCAATCCGGAAGATCACTACTTCTTGCTAACAGAGAGTCCGTTGACAGCTCCGGAGAGTCGAGAATATACTGGGGAGATCATGTTTGAGACATTTAATGTTCCAGGGCTGTATATCGCGGTGCAGCCTGTGCTTGCTTTGGCTGCTGGTTACACAACATCGAAGGTTAGGACTCGTTTTGGTTGCTTAGGTGTTAAAAAGTCGATTTCTTCTTTCCCCCGATTGTTTGATTGGTTTTTGTGATTTTTGATGATCTGGTTGAAGGAGAATTGGGTCATAAAACTTTCAGATCTAGAACTTGCATTGAAATTGTGATAGTGGTTTAAAGAGATGTGGAGTTTTATTTGATGAATTGTCATAATATTTTTGTCGTGTATGCATTTCGATCGAGGACTGAATTGCGTGAACATGCATATAGACAGCTGTTAATATGGATGTAGCCTTTTTATTTGCTATCTGGCTGAACATTTTGGTCTGAGAGGTGGCCCCCTTTTTGAAAAGATTCGGTCGGGTTTGCCCTTTATACTGACAAGTCTGATCTTGCACAGAAGCTATGAATTATCTGTCAATTGTCATTCACATAAGTATGGATATAGTTCATATTTGAATAGAAGATATCTCAACTTAGGAAATATTCTTTTTTGTACATTTGGGTGATGAACTGATGAAGTGATACGAAGACTATTGTTTGTTAATATTTTGGTAAGATTGAAGTGGAAATTACAGAAAATAGATAGCAATCAAACATGGAAGGGAAAAAAAGTTTAGAGAAAGTATACCGTCACAGAAAGGGTTACTATTCCAACAACTTTGGGCATTTATCTTGCGCATAGCCGAAATGATTTTTTAGGGTAAATTATGGTTAGTTGATTTCTGGATTATCACATGTTTATTTGAGGGTCAATCATGACTTGCAGGTTAATTTCTTGATGATCTTTATCTTCGCTAGTTTTCTGATGTAGAAAATTACTGTTAATGCCATGTTGTGTACTCATCTAATCAAATCTGGTGCCACGTTCGGAACAAGGCTCCAATTTGAAGTCTGTGTGGAGATATTAAATATCTTTTTTATGGGATGCTCTTCTCATATCTTTAAATGCCGTGGCCGGCTTCCTCCTTTGTTTTTTTAGTAAGGGGGAGAGGGATGAGATTTGAATCCATGATTTTTCTAATAATAGAAGTGGCTGTAGCACTGAACGAAATTGGTCAGTTGCCTTCCTTGTTATATACATTATCGATCCCCTGAACTTGTAGTTTCCATTTTCCATTGAGTGTGGGGACGTTACAGGATTTGATATTGCAGATATTTGTGTTTTCTTGTAGTTTTTCTAATGTGGAAAGGTTATTTGAAAATACTTCACTGGTTTGAAATTTTACACTTCCTTTGGACTTAATGCTATTCCCACATTAAAACAAATAAGAGCTCACATGTCTAATATGCATGGTGCATTTACACTTCCCTCTGGCTCTCTCCATGCAATTTTTTGTTGCGTTACCTAATAGTCAGTGGCATAGAATATGATGAATATAATAAGCAAATAAACAACAGAAAAAATTATTTATCATATAATTAAACTGTGGCTTTTCATAATAACGTCATGCATAGTTTCCTACTTAATCTTCTTAAACATTTTTTCTTAGTGTGAGATGACAGGAGTTGTAGTGGATGTGGGAGATGGGGCAACTCACGTTGTACCAGTTGCTGACGGTTATGTTATTGGGAGCAGCATTAAGTCGATCCCAATTTCAGGAAAAGATGTCACTCTTTTTGTTCAGCAGCTCATGCGAGTACGGCTTCTTGATTATATTTTGTCGTAGTAAAGTTATTTGTAGTATATCCATTGATTTTCTGAATAAGATTTATTCGAGATCCTGAAGAAGAGGAAGTTATTTTTGTTGTCGAGCTTTGCAATTTTTTTCATTTTCCTTACAGGAACTGCTTTTTACCATGCTGGTCTGATTATTGTTTTGCTGCCTCAATTTTCAACTTACCTTTCTGTAAATTTCGTAATCACAATTGGCATGGTTGCTTCCCCATAATTAGTAAGCATTATAAAGAGTGATCTCAGATTGCAAGCAGGAAACAATCCTCATCAGAACTTAAAATCTGTCCTCTAAGCATATTTCACGGTCTCCCAAGAACATCAGGGATTCTGGTTTTTCTTAATCTGTCATTGAAAATTGCATTTTGAAAAATATTTTTCAAGAAACAAAATTTCGATGCTTTATTTTGTTGAATCTTGAGAGAGATGAATTGCTTACCATCAAGGTGAGGTGTATTGAACCATTTTCATTTTGTGATTCCTGTATTGTTTGTGTCATTGCTCCTGATGTAGTTTCATCTAGGAAAGAGGAGAACATGTTCCACCGGAGGAGTCCTTCGAAGTAGCCAGGAAGGTGAAGGAAATGTATTGCTACACATCTTCCGACATTGTCAAGGTATAGTCTGTACTATGTTAATATTCAGAATGGATCAAATTTCCCATGTATTAAACCTATATATGCAAGTGCCAAGAAATTACACGACACACACATACATTCATTCAGATATTAATGAATGGACGATTACGTAAAAAACTAACCTAAACTTGCATGTTTTGACTTACATTTTTATAGTTTATATCTTTCAGTGACATGCCTAAATTGTTGTTAACTTGTCTTCAATTTTGATAAATTCAGGAGTTCAATAAGCATGACAAAGAGCCGGCAAAATTAATTAAGCAGTGGAGAGGTACTAAGCCAAAGACGGGGGCTCCATATTCTTGTGACATAGGCTATGAGCGGTTCCTTGGCCCTGAGGTTTACTTTTCCACTCACTTTAAGCTTGAGTACACTAGATGCAATTATAATTTGTCACTGAATGTGACAATTTCCTTAATTTTCTGAAAAGGATGGCTAGCTCTTTACATGTGGGAACATCTTTTTTGAGAAGTCCACATAAATTGTTCGGCAGCCCTATCATCTGATGGTTCGTTTGGATTTTGTTTGCAGATCTTCTTCAATCCTGAAATTTATAGCAGCGATTTCTCTACCCCTTTACCCGACGTTATAGACAAATGCATTCAATCAGCACCAATAGATACAAGAAGAGCCTTGTACAAGGTGGCAATAACTATTTGATCAGATTCTTTTGTGTTTTTATTTTGGATTTGTGCTTCCTTTCCCGATTTCATTGCTTTCTAGGGACTCTTGAGAGTTGTTTTCATAATATTACAGAATATTGTATTATCTGGTGGATCAACCATGTTTAAAGACTTCCACAGAAGGTTGCAACGGGACCTAAAAAAGATTGTTGACGCCCGAGTTCTTGCATCAGATGCTCGGCTTGGTGGAGAAGTAAAGGCTAAACCTGTGGAAGTAAACGTCACCAGCCATCCTATCCAGAGATATGCAGTTTGGTTTGGAGGCTCGGTACTTGCCTCCACTTCTGAGTTTTTCACGGTAAACTTTCTTTTCTTGAATATGGAGTATCAATGCTCAATAACTTTTGAGAAAGACTTGGTCCAAATTTTCTGTTCCCTGATTAATATGTACGTGAGAAAATTGCTTCTTTTTCATGACTCAGGCATGCCACACAAAAGCAGAGTATGAGGAACATGGAGCGAGCATATGCCGAACAAATCCTGTTTTCAAAGGAATGTATTGACATCAAGACAAACAAAATTCAAAAATGTCAAAGGCATTGTTCACCATGGCTGGAATAGGAACACGACGAGTCATATGACGCCATCTTGTTCGAGGTTGATTTTTGAAAGTCCTGCTGCCAAATGTGCTTAATTTTCATCTCTCACAGGTCGGGTTCCAGGAAGCAATGTACTATACGTTTCAGTCTATAGTGTAACAAATGGAGGTTTTCTTGTATTCTTTCAAAGGGAAGCAACAATCTTTTTTTCCACAACCAATGGTCCTGCCACTGTTGTTTCTTTGGGAAGAACAAGTCTAAATCCTTGAAAATCAATAGTTCTATCACTGAATTGTCTGATTGGTCAGTCTGTTGAGTCTAATAGCATAATATTTTCCTTCTTGGAGAATAATAATCATACATTTTGGGCTGCTGTAACCATTTTTTCATGATGATTTTAGTTGCTACATTCTTGTACACCAACATTTACACGAATTTGAAAATTTACACGAATTTGAAAACAGACGAGACCGGTCAAGTGGTCTCACTTGGATACAACGCTGGTGTTTATGGATTGAATGAGATTCAACCTTGCATGGTTAAATTTGCTATGAATTATCGCAGTCATTGATATATAGTGGAGCTCATGTTATTTCACACGGAACCCAAATGGCTTATGGTTTATAGAAGCTGATTCATCATAGCTGTGTTCTGGCTGTATTATCCAACTTTGCATACCTTAATATTGTGTATCAAGGTAAAACTAGAAATAATTAGAGGTGGAATCAATGGGATGAACAGATTTGTCTTTCTTAAAACATGCATCCTTAATAAATGCTATTATGGAAATCCTACACTATCAGTACTGCTTTAGTTTGATATTATGCTGTTATTTCTGGTGATTTTTGCTACTGTGTGTGACAAAATGGTAAGATTAGTTTTTTTTTTACCAAGTTCCTCTTTCTTGTGCCAAGTCTATCCATTTGTTGCATCCTTCTCATCATGGGAAACTCTCCACGGTATAAACTCTTATCTTATAGCATGTTTTTTTCCCACAAAAAACGTATTGTCCAAAGATCGAAATGGCATACCTATTTGTTCGTGTTTCAGTCGATTGCTGGTCGGAACATACACTCGAATATCACCTAATGTCAATATAAACTACTACTTACTTCTTAGCATTCACATCCAGTAGAGCGAAGTAGCATTCCTTTTCTTTAGAGAGAAGAATCAATCCTAAATGGGACCCTTCTCACATGTCATAATCGTGATCACCCCATGTGTATAACCCCGATTTTCAGTTAAATCCAACCTTCGGAATGAAGAACAAACGTTAGTGGGGCAATTTGAAGCAACGTCGAGTAGAATAAATGGACCATTTGTGATACTGATTATGAAGCTACAAATTGAATAATGTGGTATAATAAAGTCGAATATGGATTAAATTTGATATTTGAATAGTCCTCACAAAAGCTTGATAAAACTGACAACCTCAAACTCAAACCAAGGCCCAAGTTCACTATTGGTCCAACAACAAACTTTTAGGGCCCATATTGAATCCGCTAATAAACAACTTTAACTCAAATTGGAGGATACTTTAACATGTAAACTGGAGAGAATTCTTACCTACTTACGAAATCACTAGGGCAAATTTCTTTCTCGAGTTCACTTACTCCCTTCCACAAACTTCGTTTCCAGTTCAAGGAAGGATCCTGCCTGAATATTGAGCAATGGCGTTGGCGTTCGATGAGTTTGGACGGCCGTTTATTATACTGAGAGAACAGGATCAAAAGACCAGGTTGCGAGGCCTTGATGCGCAGAAATCCAACATTGCCTCCGGTAAAGCGGTGGCTCGGATACTACGAACCTCGCTCGGACCCAAAGGCATGGATAAGATGCTTCAGAGTCCCGATGGTGACGTCACTATCAGTAAGTGTGCTGTTCTCGTGTCGATATTTGGCTAGATCGTGTCCATGTTTGGTGGTAGTAACTTGTTCGTTTTTTAGTTGATTTCCTTGGAAAAGTCGGAGTCTGTAGTGTTTACCTTTTTTTTAAACCAGTTTTATCTGTGTTACTGTTGTGCTGATAGTGGAGCACAATGATGAACTGTTCCATCATTTGAGTTCATTGGTATTTTTATGCGAAAAACATTGAGCTGGAAATTGTTTTAGGCGTCGATTGTGCAACGTCATTAGCTTAATTATTGATATTTATTGGTGGAAATAAAAAATAAAGATCAGAGCATGGCGTCCTATGTTTAGGGTTTGAGGGGAGGTTTTTCGGTTGTGCCTTGCATTTTGGGGGCCCTTGGAGTACTCTATGCATTCCATGTGCTAAGAAAAATGATTAAATGACTAATCCTATTTTATATGACAGTAGCAATATCAGTTATTGATCGTGCACTAGGATTGGTGTTTTTTCCCCATATTGTATATAGAAATTTCCAAAATATATGTTTTATACTCGGCTTTGGAATTACTGCATGAGCGACTGCTTCCATACAAAATGGAGAGAGGAAAGGAAACAGGAATGCCAGTCACTTTTATTACTGTTAGGGAAAAGCTTAATTTTGAAATTTTGCTCGTTTTATTTGTTGAACATGTAATGTAAACCGAAAATTTTCACATAAAAGTTGCTTACTTCTTACTTATGATGTCAGCAAATGACGGTGCAACAATCTTGGAGCAGATGGATGTTGATAATCAAATTGCTAAACTGATGGTTGAATTGTCACGCAGTCAAGACTATGAAATTGGCGACGGAACAACTGGAGTTGTGGTCATGGCTGGTGCCCTTCTAGAACAAGCTGAGAAGCTATTGGAACGTGGAATCCATCCTATACGAATTGCAGAAGGATATGAAATGGCTTCCCGGATTGCTTTTGAACATTTGGAGCAAATAGCCCATAAATTTGAATTTAGTGCAACAAATGTCGAACCTCTTGTTCAAACTTGTATGACAACTTTATCCTCCAAGATGTGAGTGCCATTTGTTTTGCCAAATTTCGGATAATAATACGAGTATATCTTATGTTATTGTTGGTGCTTTTGCCCATGTTTCAAATCCTCCAATCCCAAGCTATACCTGTTTCCAGCAGTTTATTTGTCTATGTTTCGTAACTCTTTTGTATGACAAGAATTTTTGCTTATCATGCTCAACAGTATCAATCATGAAGCAAAAGAGTATTCTGAGTCTTTGATGTATTTTATGTCCGTCCACGTTGTTCTGGTAATTTAATATTGTTCTCTATGAGCTGTAAGGTATCATTCGATTTACTTGGGTTTTCACCTTGATCTATATTGTTTGTCTTCACATTATGTTTGAAATTTATTTGATGTTTGGGTACCTCGAGTTCTTTAAGATCTCACTTGTGCGATACATTATCCGATACATTGTCAAGCTCCAAACACAATTCCAATATCAACAATTTTCATCATTGCAACCTTTTAGATGTTTAAATTTATAATTTTGTATGTACTTTGTTTTGTGATTTCTTTACTTCAATTTATGGGGTTCTGGGAAGTGGGTGGTTGGGGGTGATGTAGGGTATTAGAAATTTACCCATTTGCTTGTATTTTCTCCTGAATTTATGCAAGTATCTAATACTTCTGCATTAACTATATTGTGTTATTCCCAAATTTGCTTCGCAGTGTGAATAGGTGCAAGCAGAGTTTGGCAGAGATTGCTGTTAAAGCAGTTCTTGCAGTTGCAGATTTAGAGAGGAAGGATGTCAATCTAGACATGATTAAAGTGGAGGGAAAAGTAGGTGGAAAGTTGGAGGACACTGAATTAGTTTGTGGGATTATCGTCGACAAAGATATGAGTCACCCTCAGATGCCAAAACAAATCGAGGATGCGAAAATTGCCATATTGACTTGCCCCTTTGAGCCTCCTAAGCCAAAGACTAAGCATAAGGTTGATATCGACAGCGTGGAAAAATTCCAAACATTACGTCAGCAAGAGCAAAAGTATTTCGATGATATGGTTCAAAAATGCAAGGTAATCAGTCTATATTCAGTTGATTTTTTGTGACTTTGATGAAATATGGTGGAGTTGAGGTAGTTGGAAATAGCTAAAGTTTGGGTTTTCACTATGTTTGTTTGTAAAGAGAATAAACTGAGGTGATGTCCTCCGTCGTCTATAAGGACTGGGAACACACATACCTGATTCTCCTCTCCCTCCTTTCCTTTTTATTTTTTTGGACTGTATTGGTGAAAATAAAATAGGCATTTCCTTGGTGGAACTCACTAGACTCACTGATTGCAGGATGTTGGAGCTACCTTGGTCATTTGCCAATGGGGTTTTGATGATGAGGCAAACCACTTATTAATGAACAGAAATTTGCCTGCTGTCAGATGGGTTGGTGGTGTAGAATTAGAACTGATTGCCATAGCAACAGGTTTGTTTCAGTTTTGTAATTCTTATAATTCTATATTGATATTTGTCATATTATTTGATTCATAACCAATGTTTATTGACTTTGGTACAGGTGGGAGAATTGTGCCAAGGTTTCAAGAATTGACACCAGAGAAACTAGGCAAGGTAAGTTCTCCTACCTGTCTCTGTATTTCTGTATTTTGACAATACATGTAAAGCTTCCCGCTTTGCAAGCTAATGTATATCGTATAACTATTTCTTCACTTGTCTGCAAATTGATAATGCATGGTAGGCTGGTTTGGTTCGAGAAAAAGCGTTTGGCACCACTAAAGATCGGATGATCTACATTGAGCACTGCGCGAATTCTAGGGCTGTGACCGTATTTATTCGTGGTGGTGGGTTGCTTATTCCTTTTTTCTGTTCTTGCCTTTTATTATCTGCTCTATATCTGTGATGTGTACTGTTCTGTTAGTTATTATTTTTTCATATTATTTAGCGTGGCTACTTTTAATAAGTATTGATTATGAAATTGGAGACTGTATTTTTATTTTTTATGATGTATTAGGTAATAAGATGATTATAGAAGAAACAAAACGCAGTCTTCATGATGCATTGTGTGTTGCTCGGAATCTGATTCGCAACAATTCAATAGTATATGGTGGTGGATCTGCTGAGATTTCCTGTTCAATTGCTGTGGAAGCCGCTGCTGACAAATACCCTGGAGTTGAGCAGGTGAAACATACAAACTAACATTTAATATTCTTATTTCTCGTTACTTTCATCTTTTAAGCTAAACTTTTACATGTGGGTTCTCCAGTATGCCATAAGAGCATTTGCAGATGCATTAGATGCTATCCCCATGGCACTGGCGGAAAACAGTGGTTTTAAGCCTATAGAAACATTATCAGCTGTCAAGTCTCAGCAAATCAAGGTAAAGCTGACCATGGCTTTTTTTTTTCCCCTTTGCGATTGAGCACCCCCCAGCCCAATTAGTTGATGGAGTCAACATTGTGCAAAGTAATTTATGAATATTTCATGCAGGAGAACAACCACTGCTGTGGCATCGATTGCAATGATGTTGGCACAAACGATATGCATGAACAAAACGTATTTGAGTCTCTCATCGGAAAACAACAGCAGATTCTCCTAGCCACTCAAGTTGTTAAGATGATTCTAAAAATTGATGATGTCATCTCACCATCTGAATATTGATTTTATCAGTCAGGTACCTGATGCGGCAATTTTACTGTCTTGTGTAGAATTGTTATGTGGTTCGACAAATGTTTGTGCTACTTTCTTCTATGGAAGGATTTTTGTTATGAATTTGAAAATTTTCGTTTTAACACAACAATTTAAGGCGCTACTCGAATTAAGCCTGTTCCTAGAATCCGTCTTAAGATTGTTATGAAATTCTTAATTTTTGTCCTAAATATGCTTTACGATAATGCATGTTTTAGCACATTATTTTGGGCGACAACCTTCACTTTGTGGGACTACTTTATATTTAAGGTAGCCAAATCCGATGAAATGTGACCTTAAGTTACTGGATCCTTGCTAGATAACTCGCGAATATTAAAATGTCCGCAACTGCATTCCGAGGCTGAAAGGGGTTAGTAAATTTGATAGCTAGAATTTTTTTTTTTAATTGTAGAGTATATATATGATGTATATTGTCTGTTGAATGTCACGTAGAAGTAATTAAATCAAATGATTAAACACTATGCTTCTACAAATTAAAATCCATACATATGAGCAAAAAATTATTACGAGCAATCAAATGTTAATTTTGAGTAAATTCTTACTAAATACCAGGCGTAGACTAATCCATACATTCATAATTATAATCATTGACTAATCAATTGAGTAATTTTAGTTATCAAATGAGAACTTTTTCATCAATTTAACTATTTTCACGATGGTTGGACTTAGTAGAAACTATTAGATCCGACTTAAAAACTATGTGGAGGCTTGAAAATGATTTACTTATATGTTAGATTGTGATGCATTGACGCTCCTAAAAATCACTTAGTGTAATATCGGAGACTTCTAGGATATCGATACGTCTCAATCACAACCAAGGCATGCCACATGATATGTCATTAATTTTCTAAAAAACATTTCAGACACAGAAACAATATTTTTGAGGGGTAGTTATACAATTTAAATTTTTTTTGACTAAAATAAAATTTCAAAATATTAAAACAAAACCTAATCTAAACCTTCTGTCCGTCGTTTTCTGTCTTTGAGTTCCTCTGTTCGAATTTCTTTGAATATAAATTCATAATTTACAAGCCTTCAGTTTTGTTATTTGAATTATTATTCTCGGCAATTATAAATCACAAATTTCACATTTGGTTCGTCCCTTCGATTTTATAGTTTCGGAGGCTAAGTTCTAGGGTTTTGGTTAAACGATTGTGTAGATTTTTTCGATTTAGAGTCTTAGGGTGGTAACATAAATTTGGTTTTAGTATGTTTGACACTATAATGATTTCATTGACATGTATTTATTTATATATTTTTTGAATTTGATATTTGTTCCTTTTATATGGTTTTAGAAGTTAAAAAAATGTGAATTTTAGTATTTTGTAATATAATACATGTATACTATATATAAAGAACATAAAACATGCAAGTGTATCATAGCTGTATCGTATCCTGAAAATTTTAACAACTCATGTTATCGTTTTAGTGTGTGCATCACGGATACATGTATCTGTAATGCACACACTTACGTGATCAGGTATGCGCACTTTAAAAATTATGGTCGAAAGAAAAAGCCACGTGATCTCACTAAAACAGTTGTCAAATTTCGGTCTTAAATCGATTATCTTTAATTGTTTTGCAATTCTATTCTTTTTATTTTGGCTGGATGGTTATCTTTATTTGTTTTGCAATTCAATTCTTTTTATTTGGCGGAGTATCGACGTGATACTGGATACATCAACAATCATTGGTATCACACCAACCCTTCAACGAAAAAAAATACAAAACAAAAGCCGTTAGACTATAATTGAAATTCATCAAATCAAAATTACCATGAAACCAATATACTTTACCAAATTTTCAATTTTCCAACCTCCATAATCATGTCTTTTCCGATTGTTGATGTAAAATCAATGGCTTGGTATTCAATATATATATATTATCCAAAAAAATAAACTTTATCCATTTAATGGACAATTAATTAAAAACGTACTTACTGCAATTCCTTGGTGCATTCTCAAAGTAATAATTAAAAATCAAGTAAATAATAATTTATATTTTATAATTTAAACCATTAACCATAGAATATTTACCCGTTCAAATGGTTCACAGAACTTAAGTTTCATCAATAATTAAAAAAAAAAAAATCATAAAACAAACTTGACAGATGTTTTTTCAACTATTTACTGGCTGAGGCAAAGAGCTAAAGAATTTCTAACATGTTAAATAACTCTGCAGCTCCTAAATCCTTCCTACCTTCATTTGTTTCTATTTACATAAAATAGACATGGAAATATAGACAGAAAATGCAGCAATGTACGATGTTATCCACATGAATAATAATGATAAATAAAACACACGTGCAATAAACACCGGGGACGAGTCGTTAAGTGAGATCGATATCGACCATCTCTGGGTTCGACCTCTCAGCTTCGTTGGCAACGAGCTCGACTCCCAGTTGTCCTTTGTCACCCGCGCCAAATGCATATAACTTGTCAGATTCTGTTAGTGCAAACGTATGAGCATTCCAGTATATGGAGTTTGTGAGGCTTATCTGTACAACCCTTTGGTTCACACGTTTTAGTGAGGACACGAGCTCCGGTCTCAAGATGTTTGAATGCCGGTTTCCCTGCATTTGGACAAAATCTTCACTTGTAACATCGTATATATTAATGTTTCCTCGCAACTGGATTTGGCCAAACATAAATTTCATTGTAATATGTCCAAGACTCGACGATTGGAAGTTTGGAATCGAACCTGCTCATCAGGAGCCGCAGTATTATGTCCAAGACTCGACGATTCTCCGCATCCAAAGGAATAAACGTCGCCACTATCCGAGACCACAAAGGTTGTATAGTCACCAGTGGCGATATGAACTGCTTTGACACTACTTAGTGCTTCGACTACTTTAGGAACCGATTCACAATCTTCATTCCCATGCCCCAAACAACCATATCGTCCCCAACCCCACGTGCAAACTCTTCCATCCTTTCCGACCACAGCAGCATGCCAGGCACCGGCAGCAACTACCGTAGGCTGAAGATTCAAAGCTCGGAACTGTTCAATCAATCTCGGCTGTTTCTCATCAGTTCTCGAGCCATGCCCGAGTTTCCCACCCAATCCACAACCCACGGAGTAAACTGACCTGATATGTCAACCAAGAAGAGTAAGCCGTATGGGAAAGTAAAATACAGTAGAAATCAAAGGGAAATGGGATAACATGTAATTTTTCTAAAAAATTATATTTCACTCCATCCCAAAATTTGAAGCAAAAAAACGCGGGACTAACATTCCAGAGGGTTGACAAGCCAAAGCAAGAAGGTAGCAGTATCCGGCTGCAATTTGAACCACGGGAATATCTTCAAGTTCCCCCAACAATGGACGGGGCTCCACGTCATTTGGCTCTGTTTGATGGCCAAGTTTGTTTTCATTTCCCCAAGAAAATGTGTAAACCCTGCCTTCTCTAGATAATACGGCAGTAAAGAAATTTCCAATAGCAGCTTGCACGACAAAGATGTCTTTCAAAGATTCTACCAGTTTGGGAATAGTTACTAAATTATTTCCTTGAGCCCCATATTCCGCTTCCCCAAATGAGTCCTTTCCAGAGGCATAGACCCGTCCCATATCACTAATTAGCATCGTACGACCAGCCCCTGCTGCCGCATGAATGATACGGATGCCTTGCAAGGATCTGCATCACAAAAAGAACATTACACTATTATATCAGTAACTGTCTCTGTCTACAAATGTCAACTTCAATATCGGTAAATTAGGAACCTAATTAGGTGAGGTCTAGCATCCTCATCCGTGGTTCCATGTCCAAGCTGTCCTGAACTATTGGAGCCAAATGAATAGACAGCTCCTTTAGAAGTCACAACAATGCTATGGCCAGGACCGGCTATTGCTTGTGACTTCTCCCTCCTATAACATGCTTCTCCAGCCAGCAAGTATCTCAAGACTAGTTTCCAAGATCCCCCACATCTTTGCTTCAAATCCTGACGCTGTTCTAATGTCAAAAGTTTAAAAATAGCTCTTCTCTGGCACATGTCAAGAGCTGCAAGCTCTGATAATGAGAGCTCATGATCGGGGGAAAAGTGAGCTGGCTGCCTAAAGAAGGAACACGTTACCTGCAAAAAAAAATCATGATAATCAGCAGCATCATCAATCCGAAAGCCAAATGCGAACGGACTTATAAGAATATCTAGTCAAAACACACATGCCTCAAGTTTCGCAAGATCTTCGGCGTCTAGATTACAGCCAGTAAGGACATGAAGAACGATGGAAGGATTGGCAGACAATGGAAACTCCCCAGGGCTCACATTTCCAAAACAATGGCGTTGATGCCTCTGATATGTTACAGGAGGGGGAGAAAGTGAAGCAATTGTTTGCTCTGCAATGTTGTGGTATTGAACACTCGAGGTTCCACCGGTAGAGGCGTCCATGAGCACAACTTACTTCTGCAGTGCCCTGCTAGAGGAGATGAATATTGAATTTACCCAAAAACCAAATGAACCTGCATAGATTTTCAGTTATGCTTCACCATCATGTCACGTTATTCGAATTCAAGCTCAATTCACCAAAAACCAACATTATGGAGCAAGACATACCTTTCAGTTATAAGTTGATCAGAGAATTTGCATCAATACCTGCGAGTAAAACCACAAAAATCATCAAAAAACATACCTAGATTGAATAAGACCATCCAATACCAAACTACATTGTGCAAACAAGTCAAGATCATTGCAAGTAAATTCCAATATCAACATCGTCACTATGTGTATTGCAGCAGTATAAAAATTTGTCAAAGAAATAATGCAGGTTCATCAAGCAAGCAAATACGTCGGGGACAATTAAACTGACATAATCATAAAGTCGGAAGCCCATCTGAAGAATCGAAGAAATCATATCTTACAATCAAACTCCTGAGAACCAAAGCAAATAGTATCTTGCAATCAAACACTTAGCAATTGTATCTACACAAGAAAGGTTACTTGTAGATCATACGTCTGCAGTAAATAAAGAACAATGTGCCGTGAAGCACACCAAACGTTCCACACAGCATATTCCACAACCAAAAAGAAAGGAATTTTCGAACCAAAAAGGTAAAAACCATAAACACTCGTCATCAAGAAAATCCCAATCGTTTGCGATACCCAAATTTAGCCAGTGAATTAAAAACATAAATAATGACCAGATGGCAATTCCAAAAGAGTAATCACCACAATCAACCACTTCCACACACAATTTGACCGTAAAAATCCGAACTTTAACAATCCACATGTAAAGTGATCTTCAGATGATCAATAAAAACAAGCCCGATTCTTCATTCAACACTAAAGATCAAGTCAAAATTTACAGAACTGCAATAAACAGAGCATATTGCACAGGAAGCAAGCCTCGATTTTGTACATCCGATACACAAACAGATCAAGAAACAAAACGTAGTTCACATGCAAAAGCGGCCAATGATTCCTCAAAACCCATGTGACATCAGTTGAAAAAACCATCAAGAACAGTTGCAATTACGATCAAAAGGAAGAATCTTGAATTGGGTCTCTATCCTCTCAAGCGATTTTTGTGGTGATATTTTTTGATGATTTTCAGATGATGATATGATTACCAGGTTTTAAAAAACTGGTTTTCTTGATGGGATGTTTTCTTTGAAAAATTTTTTGTTGAGAGAGACAAATAAAAGAGAGAAGAAAAGATTTTTGTTGAGAATAAGATGGTATGGGAGTGTTCATGTGATGTTACATACGCCTTTATTTTCTCCTTCGGATGGAATGTAATTTACAAGGAAGGGGAAAAATGAGGTGTCAGCTTCATTTTGCTCTGTGGCTTGTGCGTCTTCTCGGATATACACATGTGTTTGTCTGAAAATTGGTAATAATTTTTTTTAATAATCAAGAAAATATAATCGGAAGGGTTGATTTTTGGGAAATAAAAAGATCTTTATTTGACCAATATTTTAAAATATAATCTTCTCAATTTTTCGATTTTTTTTACCTCTATTTTTTTATACATATTTAAAGGTAATTTTGTAATTTTTTTTTTAAAAAAATCACAAATCAAATTTTTTTGACCAATATCGTTTTTCAGACGATCTCATCCTTAGAATAGTTGGTCACAAAATTATGACTTTAAACTGAATTTAATTATTGTGGCAAAACTAATTTTGCATGTATCCTATAACCTTTTAAAATATATAAGATAAATTAAGAAAATAGTGAAATATATATGATGATAATTAAGGATATAAGGATAAGTCCTGATATTATTGTGAATAAGATTTTTTTTATAACATAAACATGGCATATATTAGAATAAAAACAGGTACAACAAAGAGGTCGACAACTTCTACTATATATATTTATGACAACCAAAAAACAATAACAAAAGCAGTTGTCAAAAGTAAAGGTTATTGATATTATGAAACACATCAGAAACACGCTAATGAACTTATTATTTTTTTTAATAACAGATTTTGTAAGATTTATAAGCTTAATTTTAAGCATTATAAAATTTGTTCATTGAAAGGTTACCAAATAATTTTAGGCAATCTATAAATCTATGTTATGTATATCTATGCTATATTATTAAGTGTTCATTAAAATAACTACGTTTTGGTTTATAAATCACTACTCTTTCTTTTCTATAACCCTTAGTTTTATTGTAATATTCCCGAAATAATTAATTGCAATTTGGGCATTAATTATGTTATGTGATTATTATGGTGATAATTAAATTATGTGTTGGAATCAATTGTCTTGGTGAAATGCTTAGTCACATGGTAGGAGTGACCCGGTAGAGCATTTCAGGGTGCATGTTATGCATTTTGGGGAATTGGGGGTTATAATGATTTAATTGTGATGGTTAGTTATTATTTGGTGAAACATTGTAATTAATTGAGATTTTGGTGCATTTTGGTAAAATGTTTTTAAAATATCATGTTGGGATATTTTATACACTATGGTAATTGTTGGAGTGCCTTTTTAATTAAAACACATTTATTACCCCCAACCCCCACTATACCCATCACTTTACCAAAACCCCCAACTCACTCTCTCAACCCTAACCATTCACTATTTTCGAAATTGGCTTGAAAGTGGAAGAAGAATCCTTGCAAAAACCTTATTTGTGGGATTTGTTGTGAGATTTGGAGTCCCCAAGAGGTATGGATACCTCCTTGGCCTTTTTGTAGTGTTTGGTTTAGTTTTGATATGGCTTTGAATGGTTTTGAAATGGGTTGTTTTGGGTTGGTATTATTTTGGTTGGGTGTTGGATTTCTTGGTTGTTTTAAAGTGTATTTTGAAGGTTTATGGTGTTTTGATGTTGTTGTTGGGATGGTATTTGAGTTGGAATGGTTTGGGAAGGTTTAAGGTTGAAAAATGGCGATTTTTCATGTTGCAGGTCGCGGTGATCGATCGCCCAAAACGGATCGATCGATCGCGCGCAGGCAGTGGCAAAAATAACTTTCGGCGATCGATCGCCATGTTGAGGCGATCGATCGGTGAGGCGAGCGATCGATCGCCTAGCGCCAGATTTTGGCATTCTCGGCTGCTGAACCTCGCGATCGATCAGAGCTCCACAGCGATCGATCGCGAGATGCTAAAATATGTATTTTTGGTTATTTCGTGGGATTTTTGGTATTGGTTCATAAATTGGCTTCTAATATTGGTTTGTATGATTGTGTAGAATCATCCCAGGTAGCCACGCAACAAAGGAGATAAAGTCCCACGACATCTCCACTTTTGGAACTAAGGTACGTAGTGAGACGTACGAGCATCGGACGGTAAAATGTATTTATTACGCTTTGAATTGGTTATGCATTATGGTTGCATACATGGTCTTAGTTATGCATTATGGTTGCATACATGGTTTGGATATGCATTATGGTTGCATGTGATTGTGAGTCGAGATTATATTCCAGTGATGAAGAATACTTGCCGCCTTCATGTCGAAGCGATGATAGAATACTTGCCGCTGTCATATTATAGCGATGGAGAATATTTTCCACAAACATGTCGAAGCGAAGGATAATGCCATTGTCATGTTGTTGCGAGGGATATTATGCCGCTAATATGTCGAAGCGAGGGGTATTAATACCGCTGTCATGTAAACGCGAGGGGTATTATGCCACTGATATAATATGACTGGAACTGGCCATTGGTATACATGGAATGAGTGCATGTCATGGCATAAATTATTAGTTTATAATCCATTGATTATGATTGTGGTACAAGGACAACCAAATGGAGCTTTTAAATGTATTAAATACAGGAAGTGAATCGCATTTACGATTTATGCATTTGAATTGCTATCATATTATTGTGAATATGATTTATATACATGCTCATGATCTTGGGGTTGTTCCTGTAGGTACTTTTGGGCGGACGGGCTAAGGCGGATTGATGCGGTGAGCTAGTGAGGAGTGCTTTTGGTAGCAGACACATTCTTTTGTATAGTATTTACTCTAGGAGTAGTGTAAAGCGATATGATTAACATTCATTGGTTGGGAATGTAACTAATCCCTTTTGAAACTTTATTTTGGCACTGTAATCTAATAGCTCAAGGCATCAACACGATTTTTATACTCCGTTTATGCATGAAAATTTTATTTACGCCTTTAATCCGCATTTAAGGAACTAGGGTCCTTACATTTATGAAAATACAAAATATCACAAATTCAAAAATTCAAATATAACATGTGATAAAATAATTAATTTAATGAATTATATTTTATATAAATTTTAGTATACTTAAAAGTTTATATTATATCAAAATTTATTTATGCATTGCATGCTAAAAAGTGCTCTATTCTATGTCATGTTTTCCAAAAAAAAAGTTTTATTTTTTGTTTGTTTAACCTTCTAAATTTTATTTCTCAAAATATATTTATAATTGTTAGTTATTTCTAAAATATTCTTATTATCATTATGGCATATAGGTATTCAATATGGGTTCACACGATTTGTATATGAAGAATTAAATTGATAGAATGCTCATAATTCAATCACAATTAAGATATAAAATATAAATTAGTGCATCTATATTAAAGGTAAATTACTAGCTTTTACTTTGACCATGGAGTGGAAACCAAAACAAAGGTAAATTTTAAGGCATTGTAAACATTTATTGATCAATGATAATTTCTCATTCTAAAAAAAAAAAAAAAAGCAACCAAATTCAAAGAACTTATTCATTAATTTTAGTGACATAAGTAACCTTGAGTAAATGTTGGTTAGGTTCCCTAGTCCGAGGGTGAAATGGTCATTTAACTGCTTATCAATAGTAACTTTTTTTTTTTTGACAAAATAGTTTAAATTTTTTTAGCTAGCATCTTCACATGCAGCTCCTTCTCAATGCATTAATTCATTTTCTTTCTTTCTTTCTTTATGAGAAAATATATTAAAATGTTTATAGTTTGGGTCCATTCACGATTTAGTTCCTAAACTTTTCAATGATCTGGTTTAGTCCCTAAAGTTTTAAAAAAAATTCAGATCAGTCCCTGACGTCAAGTCGGTCGTCAGAAGTAAACAGAGAGGCACTGAATCGAAAATATTTTAAAAACTTTATGGATTAAATTGGGAACAAATAAGACATGATTTAGTCCTTAAAGTTTTAAAAATATTCTTAGATCAGTCCCTCACCGTTTGCTTCTCACAATCGACTTAACATAGGGGACTAGACTGTGAATTTTTTTAAAATTTTAGGGATTAAACCGGGTCACTGAAAAGAATCGAGAATAGACCTAAATTATAGGGACGTTTTAATGTAGTATCCCTTTCGATTTCTTTTTAGTAAACGAATAAGAGTAATAAGGGGCATAACTAGAATTTTATATCACGGTAAACTTAACCCCACACACACATATATATGTATATATATTATATATATATATAAGCATTAGCCTAACCTAGCCCACCGCCTACCTCCGACCCTTAGAGTACTGAAAAAATTAGGACATGATGTCGAAACTCTTGAGCATCTATTTTATACATTCATTTGTTGGTTGATATATATATATATACAATTATAAATCTCGATAATAGAAACAAGTTAAAACATTTGGGTACGAAAAATAATAACTCTCAACAAAAATTCTACCAAAATTTAAAATATATATCTCGAATGTATTATTTTCTTCTCTTTTTCTCCTAACTTTAAATTTGCTGCAATAAAAAATGATATGAGATAGAAGGGATACTTGTGCATAGAAATTTCGATGACTTAGATATTGATATTGCGAGACACTTTAAATTGACATGCTAAATTTCGGGTTTTTGGCAACAAACCCCCTGATAGTTTTTCAAATAGACAGTTTACACACATGTGACTTCAAAATAGACAGTTAACCCCTATGTTGTTTTCAAAATAGGCAGTTTACCTCATGTGATTTGTGAATACGTGCAAAACATCACTCCGTGTGAGGGTGCAGTGTACTATATTTTGTAAACCACATAGGGATAAAATATATATTTACAAACCGCAGTAGATAAAATATCTATTCACGATGCAAAAGGGTTAAAATAACTATTTACGAACCACATGAGGTAATATATATATAATGGATCTTGTAAAAATCTTAAGGTGGAGCATTGATCAAGTGTACTGATCGGTGATATTTTTATAACTAGAAGGTGATAGTGGAATAGCATATATGGATAGGTATGTGAAAATATAATAATTCACGTGCATTAAAATATTCTTGAAAATACTAAACAATTATTCTAATTTTATTGAATTATTTTGTTTAATTAAAAAAGTCTCAACCTTTGGTCTCATCAGCAAGCATTACTTAATTATTAATTAAAGATTTATGCAGTATGGATTTTAGTCTTTAGGTGAGACAACAATTAGGCAGCAGATGGGACTATTAATTTATTAATATCTTAATATAGAAAAAAATGTGTCTCTAATAAAGTAACAAAGTTGGTGAATTCGTGATAGGAGCTTCTGAGAACTTTTTTATACTATTTTTTCTTCAAGCTTTCACAAATAATACCTTACTTTTTTAAAAATATTTGATTATTTTTCATTTAAAAATAATGATATGCCTTCAATTCTTTTATTTCAGAAAAAAAAAATATATATATTTGTCCCACCGTCTAAAAAAATTAATAGATTATTAAATGAGGCTGAAATATCTAGAGACATTAATGTTTGTCATATCAAATTTCCAAATTAATATATAAACTATAGTTAAACGTCTATAAATTAATAGATTTGGAATTGACGAAATCCTATTAATTTAGCGAGTATTAAATAATCAATAAATAAATTAATAATAATTAATTTATAGATTAATTAATAACATAGTTGAATTATCGAATATCCCTTGAACTAACCTGAAAAAAATACTACAATTGTATAGATGTTGACTGATGAGCAGATATTTCAGCGTCACAGGAACTGATAAATGTGATGAAATTGAAGATGATAGTTCTGCTATAAAGCACCGTTCTCGAAAGAAAGTTCTTAAAGCGGCGATGACATTGAAATTTTTTTTGTTGGCCTATAAGAAAATCATACCAGAAGTTTTTATTATGTTAAGAAAAGTCAGAAATGTGATTCAATGTGACGTCAACTTTAACAAGAAACAAAAGAAATTGAGTCATTTTTTATGAAGTCTTCATAGATTAATTTTAAATATACTATATATTAAGGACTTATAAATTTATATATTGCATGTGGTCTATATGAATTCTAGAATATTTATCATCTTATAAATTTAGCGAAATATTATTTAACACGTTGTCCCTAAGTCGGGTTAGGCCAAAAATATTATTTAAACGAGATTATTAATTACTCGAGTGTTAAACTATTGAGGTTCTACTGTATATCTCAATTAGTACAGATGAATTTGTAATCATCTCTTCCAATAGTCTCAACCTCTAGTTTTTTTGATGTCGCTCGACGACATCTTGCGACAATAAAATTGTCTTTAAGACTAGATTGATCCACCAAGGTGATACCACAACTCATCATATACTCGTGCATTTTATATGCTCGAGGCAGATCGATGGGTATGAGCCCAGGTAGTCACAAGAATACTCCCAAGATTAGAGAGACCCAACTGAAATGTGAAACGCGGGTTAAATATGAGAATGCACATGAAAAGCATAAAAAATCAACTTGTACATAAACCCGATCAAGGGTCATAAATGACATTGAACAGGCTCGGAACAAGCCCATGGTCAATAGGCTAGTTAACTGGGTCAAGGGTCGACGGGTCGACGGGTCTTACTCGTAACCGGCTCGTATATATGCGGGACGGTTAAGGGTCATAATTTTCTAACCCATAAACTGTCGGTTCAAGGGTTTATTTTTACATTTTAAACATATTTTATGGTGTAGATTTGAACGCACGATCTCCAACTTGAATAATTAGCTTCAACCACTAAGATATAAGAGACAAATTGATCTAAATAGAGCGTTATAATTTATATATATTAACATTCAAATATATCTTCCATATTTTGATTATTTGAGCTTGAATTTATTTCACGTTATTTTATGATTAATTCATTGAGGAAAACACAATCAAATACTTCTTACGCTTTTTTTTTTTAAAATTTTAATAATATTTTTTAACAAAATTAAAAATAAGGGTCAAACCGTAACTATAACCATTTGTTAACCATCAGGAGCGGATAATTAAGCTCAGATCCTCGGATATAATTCTGCCCAGAAAATGAGTCCAATGAACAACAGATGAAAGTCTGGGTATATGGTTCATCTGAACAACACGCACCGTTTTGCGGTCCAGAAAATGGTTCACCTTGGCTCATAAATGAATGATTGTACATATCATCTGAATATGTGGAGAAAAGTGCTAAATTTAACTGTCGGGTGTGAGGCATCTCTTTAGCCCACGATATTCATCCTAATGCCTAAATCGTATTTGTTCATTCATAATTTTCTTAAATGCAGTAATATATCTTTGTTCTGCTACATGTCATATTGATACATTGCATCAGTTGCTAAGTACAAAATTGTAAGCCATTGTTATTCCCTCACTATGTTCATAAAGACTTAACATCTATTTTCATTGTTATTTATTGTGAGTTCCAGATAGAGGAGAACCGGAGCCATAACCGAGGAAAATTAGGAATGATGATGCTAAAAAAATGATCACCAACCTACAAAAGACGACCGTAGCTAGTGATCATACTAAATTTTAGTAGAGACTGGACAATCTAATCATTATCAGTTACAACAAAATACCTAGGCACACGGGCTCTCGCTGCAGTGAAACATATCCCCCCTTCTGACTCGGATGGTGTGCTTTTTGACGGCTGGGTCTCCTCACTCAACCCTGTTCCCATCCTGACTGGAATCGATGGTGCTATGGTAGTAGTTGTTAATAGCACTGTCAATCTCTCACTCGATGCAAACTCTTCTAATTCCTTTCCCTGGATTGGCTCAAAATCATCAATAAGGAAATCATCGTCAAACCCTAACAATGGGTCAAATGAATATATGTATAAGGAAACATGGGATCTGTGAAACTGATTCCAACTAAGCGGATCCCTAGTAGGGTCTATTTTTGGGATGGAAATACGTGCAGTGCGACGACAGACTGGAGCACTCGGCTCTTCCACTTCAAACATAGTCGTGGGTAGTAAATTTTCCTGCGGAAAATCCTGAAAGGCATCATCAAACATATATCGGCCTGAAACTATGTTATATATCAAATCTGCAGGTAACCCACTCAGTAAACTCCTCAACCGACTATCATAGATCTCATGAATATCAATCAAGTGGAACCTAAGTCTATTCCTTGCCTCCAAAACTCGTCCCAACTCACGCTCTCCAGCCTTGTTTCTTTCAATTAATATCCATATTTATTTGCACAAGTCAGTACTTCATTTCGTAAACAGACAATCTCACTTTCCCAATTCATTAGAGGTGGGTGATACGGGGCAGTCATCAGTGAAAAAAGTAAACAGGCTCTGACACCACCTCTGTGAGACCCTACCCGGGACATATTACTTTATCCCTTATCTGATACCACATTCCATTCATATATATATATATATATAAATTTTTATGGGATTTTACTTTTGTATAGACTATACGTAATAATTAATCACTTAACAGTAACGGAAGCGTTTAATGAAATTAGTTAAATTGGTTGACAAAATACAACTCAAAACAACTCCTTAAGATGGTTCGATACTCAAGCACAATATGAAATTCTATTAGTACTGTTAATCGCACATTTTCATTTTTCCTAATTTTCCTTTGGTTCTTGCACCGGGTCTCATGTATTTGGAACTCACAATAAATAACAAAAAAAACAGATATAAGTCTTTAAGGACTTAGTGAGGAAATAACAATGGCTTACAATTGTGTACTTAACAACTAATGCAATGTATCAATATGACTTGTGGTGTAACATAGAGATATCACTGCATTTAAGGAAATTATGAATGAATAATGACGATTGGGACATTAGGGAGAATATCGTGGGCTAAAGAGGTGGCTCCCACCCGACAGTTAGGTGCAACACTTTTCCCCACATATTCAGATGAGATGTACAATCATTCATTTATGAGCGAAGGTGAACCATTCCCAGACCGTAAAACGGTGCGTGTTGTTCAGATGAACCATACACCCAGACTGTCATCCATTGTTCATTGGACTCACTTTTCGGGCCGAAGCCGCATTGTCCAGTGGACTTTATATCTGAGGCTCTGATCATTCTTTCGAACATTCAAAAGAACAGTTTAGCGATAATCACAGTAACAAGGCATGCCGTCAATATGATCAATGAAACGATAATGATGCACAATATGATAACATTTATGAAAGTTATGGTAGTGAATAAACACTAACTGTAAGTTCCAGGCCAAATGCCAAAATGTTGTATTGATAGAATTCGAGAGCACACCTCACAAGTCACAACTTGATTTCTTACTGGTTTGGCCGATCTTACAAATTAATTTCCTATAAGCATAATATAAGTATTTTATAGTGATTAGCGACCCAAATGTATAGTTCAACATTCTTATACATAAAATCAGTGCAGGAACGATCGGCAACCGGAAAAATTATTATAGGGACGACGCGTGTGGTACACACGCCACCATGTTGGCGCCTGACTGTGCTCTGACGGTCACGAGTGACCGAGTTCTTCACAGTTTGTTCATCTCGGTGAGATCTACAACTTGTATTTAGAAACCATTTTAAAATTCGTAACCGATTTCGCCCAGAATGTGATTCTATCAAATGATTAAGTTGGTGTTTTGGTCACCAGAAACATGTACGTGCGGCGGCTTTTTGGGTAAAGGGCCGACGGGAATATATTCTATAACATATTTTAAGCAACTTTAATTTTGTACTTAAGATCGAAAATAGAACATAAACGTATGGAACAAGGGCTTGAACTTACTACCTCAAAACAGTTTACTGATTGCAATTTTGGCAGATTTTCTTAGCGGTTTCTGAATTTTCTTGGTTGATTTTCTTTCGGTTTTTGTTACACCTCCCACAGTATTTGTTTTCTGGGTAAGAAAGGAGTGTGGTGTGAACTTTTCAGAATTTTTGGAAAGGGTTTGGTTAATTTCTTGAATTTTTGACATTTTTAGCACATATAGTGTCTCTATTTAGCTAATGCGATCTATGACTCTCCACCAATGATGAGATGTATCTTCAAACTGATAGACAGCGAAGCTAAACTTTTGTTCATCTGAATAGTTGAGAACAATAAAAATTATCTCAACTTTGAGCAACCATTCCTCTACATGATGAGCATTTGGGGTTCCATATTAGGTGGATGGAACTTCAGAAATAGCTCAAGTGCTTCGGTCTAAAGGTTCTTCATTCCTCATAACATTTCATGGTGGATTTTGTTGACAGAATTGCATGAACTGTAGTAAAAGTTCCATCGCATTCCTGTTGGGTAGCTCTTGTTGAGGATGCTGTTCTTCTTGCTCATCGTTTCTTCATGGGTTACGTACTTCCCAGGAGCCTTTCATTATTGTGATTTCCCGTACTAGATTTATTATGTGAAGATGTCATCCTATCACATAATTATAATATATAAATTACGAGATAACATAAGTAAAATGCTACTGAATATACACAAAATTGCATTTTTCATTGATATGCATAATTTTTACATTTGTACATCTATCTTCATAAATTTAGTTCATGGTTAGAGCATTCATCATTTTACAAAAGAGCAAAAAGAATGATGATGCTAACAAAATGATCGCCAACCTACAAAAGATGACCATAGCTAGTAATTATACTAAATTTTAGTAGAGACTGAACAATCTAATCATCATCAGATATAACAACATAGCTAGGCACACAGGCTGTAAGGACCCTAGTTCCTTAAGTGCGGATTAAAGGCGTAAATAAAAATTTCCATGCATAACAGAGTATAAAGGTTGTGTTAATGCCCTGAGCTATTAAATTACAGTGCCAAAATGAAGTTCCAAAAGTGATTAGTTACATTCTCAACCAATGAATGCTAATCCTATAGCTTTACACTACTCCTAGAGTAGAGACTATACAAAAATTAAGCCTGCTATGCCAAAAGCACTCCTCACTGGCTCACTGCATCAACCCGCCTTAGCCCGTCCGCCCAAAAGTAACTACAGGAACAACCCCAAACCATGAGCATGTATATAAATCATATTCACAATAATATGATCATAATTCAATGCATAAACCAAAATGCAAATCACTTCCTGTACTTAACACATATAAAAGCTCCCTTGGTTGTCCCTGTACCATAATCACAATTAATTGATTATAATACCAATAATATATGTCATGACATGCATCCGTTCCATGTATACCAATGGCCAATTCCAGTCTTATTATATCAGTGGTATAATACCCCTCGCGTTACATGACAGCGGCATTAATACCCCTCGCTTCGACATATTAGCGGCATAATATCCCTCGCATCAACATGACAGCGGCATGTTCCTTCGCTTCGACATGTTTGCGGCAAATATTCTTCATCGCTAAATATGACAACGGCAAGTATTCTATCATCGCCTCGACATGAAGGCGGCAAGTATTCTTCATCACTGTGATATAACCTCGACTCACAATTACATGCAACCATAATGCATGTTCCAACTATATATGCAACCATAATGCATAAATAAGACCACATGTGCAACCATAATGCATAGCCAATTCAAAAGCGTAATAAATACGTTTTACCGTCCGATGCTCGTACGTCTCACTACGTACCTTAGTTCCAAAAGTGGAGATGTCGTGGGACTTTATCTCCTTTGATGTGTGGCTACCTGGGATGGTTCTACACAATCACATGAATCCATATTAGAAGCCAATAAATGAACCATTACCAAAAATAACATCATTTAAAACAAAATCCCAAAATCCACATTTTATGCCTTGCGATCGATCGCCATCTAAGCCCCGATCGATCGCCAATGTTCAACAAAAAATATGTTGGTTCTGCCTCTGCCGATCGATCGAGACATTCTCTCCATCGATCGAGATTTTACACATCGATCGATCGGAATATTTTCCCGATCGATCGGTGAGCTCGATACAAGCCTTGGCCAGGCTCTGTCCCGCTCGATCGATCGGACCCAGATTTCGATCGATCGAGAAGCCCTGTTTTTGCGAGAAATTTCCATGTATGAGCTTCCAACAACACCTAAACTCCTATACAACCAAGAACAACTCCAATGCTCAACATATAACCACAAAACAATCTTAAAATACAACCCCCAAACATAAACAAGATGTTGGAACAAGATCTACCCCTTTTTAATCCCAAAAACAAGCTACAACCCAACCAAAACTCAATAAAACTCTACCATAGTGGAAGCTTACCCCTTGAGCTCTAAGTTTCAAGCAAGAAAACACCAAAGACTCCTTTTTTCCAAGCTTTCTCCTCCTCTCTTGTTTCAAAAACGAAAATAGCAGCTTAAGGATGAGTGGATGGGGTTTAGGGACCAAAAAGCTGATGGAGAGGGTGATGGGATATAAAGCATGCAAGTGGCTCCCAAGCCATGATATGGGGTTTTAATTGTATTCCAAGACACAAGCATGGTATGTAGAATACCCCAACATGATATTTTAAAAGTATTTTACCACAATGCAACAAGATCCCTATTAAAATCATGCATTACCAAATAGACACAACCCATATCATTTAAACCATTATAACACCCAAATCCCAACATGTACAACATGTACCCGTAAATGCTCTACCGGGTCACGCCTACCATGTGACAAGCATTTTACCAAGATAATTAGTCCCAACACATAATCTAATTATCGCCATAATATCACATAAACATAATTAATGCCCTAATTGCAATTAATTATTTCGGGGATATCACACAGGCTCTCACTGCAGTGAAACATATCCCCCCTTCTGACTCAGATGGTGTGCTTTCTGACGACTGGGTCTCCTCACTCAACCATATTCCCATCCTGACTGGAATCGATGGTGTTGTGGTAGTAGTAGTTAATGGCATTGTCGATCCCTCACTCGATGCAAACTCTTCTAATTCATTTCCCTGGGTTGGCTCAAAATCATCAATAGGAAAATCATCGTCAAACCCTAATAGTGGGTCAAAGGAATATACAGTATTAGGAAACATGGGATATGTGAACTGATTCAAACTAAGCGGATCCCTAGTAGGGTCTATTTTGGGATGGAAATACGTGCAGTGCGACGACAGGCTGGAGCACTCGGCTCTCCTACTTCAAACATAGCAGTGGGTACTATTTTTTCCTGTGGAAAATCCTAAAGGCATCATCAAACATATATCGACCTCAAACTATAGTGTTATATATCAAATCCGCAGGTAACCCACTCAGTAAACTCCTCAGCCGACCATAGAACTCATGAATATCAATCAAGTGGAACCTAAGTCTATGCCTTTCCTCCAAAACTCGTCCCAACTCACACTCTCCAGCCTTGTTTATTTCAATTAAGATCCTTATTTCTTTGCGCAAGTCAGTTACTTCATTTCATAAACAGGCAATCTCACTTTCCCAATTCATTAGAGGTGGATGATACGGGGCAGTCATCTATGAAACAAGTAAAACAAAAAGTTATAAAATCTAAAAATGTATATAATGTACTATTAGTGCCTAGAACCATGTGAACCTGGCTTTGATGACACCTCTATGAGACCCAACTCGGGACATATTACTTTATCTCTTATCTGGTACCACATCATTCACACACACACACATATATATGTGTGTGAGTAAACCCATGTATATAAATTTTTATAGGATTTTACTTTTGTATAGACAATACGTAATAATTAATTACTTAACAGTAGCGGAAGCGTTTAACTAAACTAGTTAAACTGGTTAACAAAATACAACTCAAAACAGCACCTTAAGATGGTTCGATACTCAAGAAAAAGATGAAATACTATTAGTAATGTGATCGCTATTATTTTAAACAGTATTTTCCAGTGTAGCGATTATATACCACAAGTGCATGGTGTCAAGTTTTAGTATAATGATATGAAAAGTACGAGTGTCGAACCCATGAGGATTAGAAAGTAAGTATCAAACTCAATTAATTTAACTATATTTAGCCTACGATAATAGGTTGTGATTAATTAATTAAATTGACTAATTAACTCAATAATCAACTTAAACAAACAGTAGTGAATAAGAATAAGATCAACAGAGACAATTATCAAGACTTTGGTTCACCCATGTAATCCCCCATAATTCGCCTATTAGTTAAGATTTGAATTCAAACGTTCTAAGGTGACGAGTTTCCTAATACACTTGTTATACCTTGGTCCTGTTATAACAAATCTATTACTAACGTTACAATAAGCTACTCCCGTATCCTTATTGAACAATTAATATTGAATGTCGAAATATGAAAACTACTAGCCTTCGATTTTGGTAAATCTATTGCTATCACACGTGTAATAACTTTATCTCTCGATCTCAGTCTGAAATCCACGGCATAAATTACTATATCGTATTGCAATATCATATGGTCAATTCAGTCACAATAAATAATCAATCCAAGGTGATTAATTCTTCAAAAACATGAATCACAATAAATTATGCACAAAGATATGTAAAATCAATCAAAAACCTTAAATTGAATTATGGGTTCATACAAAGGATCCCCTAAGTCTTGACAACAAACTTAGCCAACAATTGTCATCAAATAATAATGCATAAAATTGTTTTGCAACATTCTAAACATCAAAATCTAATGAAAATATATAACAAAGGTTAGAAATACGAAAATAACGAGAGGCGTTGACTCCTTGCGTTGCTCCGTCGTCATGTCTCTTCCGATGCGTCTCTTCTTCAATGGTTTTGTGGTGTATGGATGGTTGGAGAGGATGATGAGTGATGGAGGTTGTATATTGTAGGTTAATTATGAGCCAAAAGTCCCTAAAAACGTCGAATACCATCCTTTTATCATGTTGGGAGAGTTTCACCAAACTTGGACACCAAATAACCAATATTGAAACCACATCTCGAGTTTATCGGGTCTAGCGATCGATCTGTAGAAGTGGCCGATCGATCGCCAGATTATTCTGTATTTTATTTTTCAAACTCTTCACATGGGCGATCGATCGCAAAATGTTACTAGCCCGAGGCGATCGACGACCAAAAGTTCCGATCGACCGCTACATCTGATTTTCACAATTTGCGATATCATCCCTTATTTTCCGTGTTTACTCGGTTTGGTCCTTTTTCATCATTTATAGCTTATTTCCTTCACTTTAATGCATTTGGACCTAGATTCATGAAATATACAAATATATACCAAAACGCGTAATATTTTCCAGGAATTACTACAAAATGCCCCTAATCTTATAGCAAATTAAATGTAAAAATCACATTTATCAACTCCCCCAAACTTAAACTTGATCATCTCGAGCAAGAAATAAGATCAAATAGTAGAGTTCATTATTGAAGAGCCAAATGAACCAATTCGTAGTCAATCATGTAGCCCAGACATCTCACTTATAGACAAACAAGAGTCAATCAGAAAGTTTAACAAATCGTGTTTACTCCTAGATCAAGCAACATGTCTCCAAATCAGAACGTGTGTGTGTGCTATTATCACTTTCAAGTTTCATGCAATTTTCATAGATCAAATCATGGTAGGCAATGAAAGTTAAGATATCTTCGAGCACCCCATAGTCCTATTTTCAAACACTTCTCCACTCATGTAGTCACTCCATAGACTTGGATCAATAGGTCTTTTAAGCTTGTAATGTTAGGCCTAGGTGTTGGCTTCAAAGAAAAGATATGATATCACAAAGAAGAGAGTATGACCATATAATGTTCATATTTTTAGCACAAATTTGAGCTTCTCTTCCTTCTCTTTTCTTGCCTTGGCCACTTTGGGTCTTAGTTAGATACTTTTTCTCAATGCTTTTTCTATTATTTTCTTTTCTCATTCATCAAAATTTTCAACAATAAGCTCATCAAAATATAGCAATTTATGTGCATCTAATAAGATTCATTATACTCCCTTAGGGTAAGGATAATTATTCAGTTTAGGCTCAAACTAGGTGGTTATAATGAGTTGCCAAAAAAATGTTGAATGGGGCTAATAGTATGTTAAACATACACCATTCTTTTTCGATTTGGCTCAAAAGTTGACACTAGGGATTGATGTATACATGGTCAGCTTGAAAGGCTCAAAACGGTTCAAATATCGCCTAGATCATCTCCTAATCAAGTTCATGACTATAAAATTTCACCTTGAAGTGTCATCATCAAATAGTTTCTAAGATACTCTAAGATGCTCAAAAAAATTCATCAAGTTCACAAAGATTTTCACTACTCCAAATGCAGTTCACAAGATTATGACTCAAATTTGCTAAAAATATTCTTCATCTTTGACATGCTAATTCAAAACAAGATATTCACAAACGAGTCCTACAATCATCAAAACTCAAATTGACATGCATAGTGAGATTAATATCATCATGAATAGAGACAACTACTATTCTTTTTCTCGCTAATTGAACTCATTTTCAAGAAATTTTTTTGTTGGTGCTCAAAGAACGATACAATCTCAAAGAAAAAAGCATGACATAGTAATGTACTCCCCCAAACTTAATTCATGCATTGTCCTCAATGTAATGGGCGTGGAAAATAAGACAAAGCATTTACCTTTGACAACGACCGTCGGTGATCGTCGCCCAATTCCTCTTCAGCTCGTGGGGCAAAGTGTTGGAACACATGACAGCGCGTGGAATCTCTCATCAAAATGAAAAACAAAAACAAAAACCAAAACAAAAACAAAGCTAAGGGAGAAGAGAAAGTTCTTGATTTATAGTCCCAAGCTGGACTTTTTACCATGTAAGCTCAAGTGCCGCAAGGGCCAGTGGGGGACGATTTTCCGTCCTCCATGTGGTAATGTCGTAACCACTTCTCTTTCACCGTGAACAGCTCCCCGTGGTCATCTCTCAGATCGATAGTGTTGCATGGTAGGACATCGACCACTTTGAAAGGTCCAGCCCATGGTGCGTCCGACTTCCATGGAAATAGTCACATCTTTGCTTTATTCATTACGACCATGTCTCCCTAACAGAATGTGCCTCTTTTTTTTTTGGCCACTTGATGTGACCTCCAACTTTGTCTTGCTCTTAATCTGCGTTTCATCAACATATAGTGTATCAATTATATTGATATTAAAACATCGGTGCTCAGTGTAGTGTTCAAAGCTTTGAACATATCAAAAATAACTTGACCCCCCACCTACTCGAATGATCAACTTCCCTTCTTCGGCATTGAATAATGCCTTTCCACTTGCTAGGAACGGTCTTTCTAGAATCAATGGCATGTCCGCATCTTCCTTTATGTCCAACACAATGAAATCTACCGGAATGGTGAATTTATCAACCTTGACTGGTACATCCTCAACTATCCCTTGAGGGTACTTGATGGACTTGTCCGCCATCTGCAGCGACACGTTAACCGGTTTGAGCTCTCCTAAGCCCAGCTTACTGTAAACAGAAAAAGGCAATAGATTAACACTTGAACCCAAATCACATAAGATTTCTTAAAAGAAATAGAGTTGATTTTGCAAGGTATAGTGAAACTCCCTGGATCTTTAACTTTGGAGGTGAATCATTTTGAATGATAGCAGAACACTCCTCACTTAAGTTTATCGTCTCATGCTCTTCCAATTTCCACTTTTTTGACAGAATCTCCTTTAAAAACTTAGCATTATTCGGCATGTGCAGTATAGCATCAATGAAAGGCATCTCAATGTGGAGATTCTTTATAAAATCTAAAAACTTAGCAAATTTCGCATCTATTTTTGCTCTCTTATATGCAACGGGGAATGGGATTAGGATATCAACCTTAGCAGGTGTGATATGTGTAGGGGTCTTAGTGGACTTACCTTGTCGCGTGTTTGATCCTCTTCTTGCTTGATGTTCGCCTCGCCTTTTAGCTCAACACATGCATCCTTCTTCTCAGTGACCTCCTTTCCGCTCCTCAATGTGATTGCGTGGACTTGCTCCCTAGGGTTTGTCTCAGTGTCACTAGGTAGTGCTCTTTGTGCTCGTCCGGCTAGGATTTTTTCTAACTGTCCCACTTGGACTTCCAAGTTCTTTATCGACGCCTCTTGATTTTGGAATCTGGTCTCCGTCGATTTGATGAATTTGGTCAACAATTTCACCATACCCGGTTTAGGTGCATACCCTTGTGGTGGTTGAGGATAGTTTCTCGGCCCCGTATTGTATGTATTTGGATAGGGGTAGTTGGACGGCGGTCGGTTCCCTACACAACTAGTACTCTCAACAGTTTGAACAAAAGGATTACCTTGCTTGGCAGTGCTTGGATGTCCTTCTTGGCAAACCTTGCATGTTACGGCTTGAACTTGCATTGCATGCATGCTCAAGCTGTCAATTTTCTTGTTCAGTGCTTCCAACTAGGCAGCTATGGCAGTGACTTCACTCACTTCATGTATTCCAGCTTGCTTCTTCGGCACGTTCCTTTCGGACTGCCATTGACAGCTATTATCGGCCATCTCCTCCAACAGCCTATACGCCTCCTCGGGCGTCTTTCTCATCACAGTACCTCCTGATGCTGCCTCAATCATATAACGGTTATCAGAAAATAAACCATTATAAAACGTTTGTACATGCAGCCAGATACGAAGGCCATGATGTGGGCATCTCCGCAGTAAATTCTGAAAACGCTCCCAAGCTTCGTACAGTGTCTCTGGGTCGTGTTGGGCAAAAGTTGTAATATCTTTGCGCATCTTGGCCGTCTTCGATGGTGGGAAGTATTTTGATATAAAAGCTTGCACCATCCCATCCCACATAGTGATAGAACCTGTAGGTAATGATTGCAACCAAGACTTTGCTTTATCACCTAAAAAGAATGGAAATAAGTGTAACCTGATGGCATCGTCAGTAACACCATTATGCTTGAAGGTATCACAAATTTCCAAGAAGTTGGAGATGTGGGCGTTTGGATCATCAGTAGCTGCTCCCCAAATTGGACCGAATGTTGGGTCATCAGTATGATAGCAGGCTTGATCTCGAAATTGTTAGCCTGGATGGTTGGTCTCATGATACTAGACAATGATCCATGGAATGAAGGATGTGCATAGTCCATGAGTGATCGTCTATTAGACACCTCTTCGTTCCGTCTTTCATCTCGTCCACCTCCTCCTTCATTGTTTTCTGCCATTGCTCGAACTACTCTTAGTCTCCTAAGAAGGTTCTTTCAATTTCAGGGTCAAAAGGCTCAAGTGTTGGTTGTACACTCCTTAGCATGCACTATGGAGTAATAACCTGCAAAGATCCAACCAAAAAATGGCATTAGTAGAGTAGTAGAGAAGAAAAAAATCGAAAACAAATTTTTTTTTTTAAAAGGCTAAACTATTGTCAACTAATATTATCTGAGATTACTCTAAACTAGTCCCAGGCAATGGGGCCTAAAATTTGTTCGCTATTATTTTAAACAGTATTTTTCAGTGTAACGATTATGTACCGCAAATGCACGGTGTCAAGTTTTAGTATAATGATATGAAAAGTACGAGTGTCGAACCCACGAGGATTAGAAAGTAAGTACCAAACTCAATTAATTTAACTATATTTAGCAGATGATAATTGGTTGTGATTAATTAACTAAATTTACTAATTAACTCAATAATCAACCCAAACAAACAGTAATGAATAAGAATAAGATCAATAGAGACAATTATCAAGACTTTGGTTCACCTATGTAATCCCCTATAATTCACCTATTAGTTAAGATTTGAATTCAAACGTTCTAAGGTGACGAGTTTCCTAATGCACTTGTTATACCTTGGTCCGGTTATAACAAATCTAATACTAACGTTACAATAAGCTACTCTAGTATCATTATTGAACAATTAATATTGAATGTCGATCTATGAAAACTACTATCATTCGATTTTGGTAAATCTATTGCTATCACACGTGTATTTGACTTTATCACTCGATCTCAGTATGTGATAAGTGTGAATTTTACACTTATTTTTGCTCTGAGTTTATATGGATTTTCGTGTTGATTCCTGGACGATTTTATGCTTTTTGGTATATATTTGCGTATTTCATGAATCTAGGTCCAAGGGGATAAAATTGGAGGAAATGAGCTAAAATGTTGAAAAGAACCAAACCGAGCGAAGACATTGAAGAATGGACCGGAATCTCAAAGATTAAAATTATACAGCTCGGCGATCGATCGGTATAACCAGCCGCGATTGATCGCGGAGCTGTAAATCGAGGAACCAAACAGATTATATTGGCGATCGATCGGTAACCAGCCGCGATCGATCGCCAGTGTACAAAAATATTTCGCGATCAGTCGGTAAGGAATGAAGATCGATCGTGAATGTGTTTTTTGGTGGTCAGTGTCAAGTAGGGATCAATGATCGATCGTGAAGTAATTAAGATCGATCGTGGATAGGAGTTGGATGAAAAAAAAATACTTTTTGAGTTTGGTTTAAGATGCACTCCTCTATGCACCTCATTCCTTATAAGTTTTCTATCAAGATTAGGGGATCCTTTGTATGAACCCATGATTTAAGTTTGAGTTTTTGATTGATTTTTCTACAATTCTTTGAGTATGATTATGTTTTTAATGCTTTTCAAGGATTACCTACCTTTGAAGTGATTTTAGCAATTATAATTGACTTGACCTTATAATTTCAAATGATAATTCATACCGTGGGCTTTAGATTGAAACTGATCACGTGAAATCTAGCACACTGTGATAGCTATAGACCTACCAAGATCGAAAGCTAGAAGTTTTCATAGAGTGTGGGCAATGTTGGATGTTAAATGAGTACATGACCATTGACTTGTTACAATTCAATGTTAGGTTCAATATAACTTGACCATAGTATATTTGATAAAATCGGAAAACTCGTCACCTTAGAACGTAGAATTTAAAGTCGTAACTAAAAGGAGAATTGTAGGGATTACGTGGGTGAATCGATGTCTTGATATTCGTCTCTATTATCTTTTCATTGCTTGTTAGCTTGGATTGGCGAAATTTCTGGGTTTGCAATAATTAAATTTCACTCAATATTTGTAGGCTAAATATAGATAGGCTAATTAATTCTGGTAATTGCTACTAGTTCTTGTGGGATCGACACTCGTACTTCTAATTTCATTATACTAAAACTTGACACCATGCACTTGCGGTAATTAATCGCTACACTAGAATTTTTTGTTTAAATAATAACGATCAAGTTTTTGGGCGCCGTTGCCAGGGACTAGTTTAAGTAATATCATAGGAGATTAGTTAACTATAATTTAGCCATATTTTCTTTTTATTTTACTTTTATTACGGCTTATATGATTTCACTACTGTTGTTCCTTCGTTGTTTTGATTTTTGCAGGAAGTTGTCCTTGTAGTGCATGTTACGAAGTGACAAACCTATACTAGAGCCACTTGGCTTAGAGATTGAACGAACTTGCCGTAGGATTCGGAAAGAAACTTGAGAAATGACTGAGAATAATCAAAGAGGGAATGGTGAACAACACAACGAGGAAGTGCTAATTACAAGATCTATGATGGACTATGCACAACCAACCTTTCAAGGCACTATGTCTAGCATCACTAGACCAAGGATTCATGCTAATAACTTTGAGATCAAGCCTGTCATCATTCAGATGATTCAACACTCTGTGCAATTTGGAGGATCGCCTACTAATGATCCTAATGCTCATATCTACAACTTCTTGGAGATATGTGACAAGTTCAAGCACAATGGCGTCACTGACGACTCCATTAGGTTACGACTTTTTCTTTTTTCCTTAAATGACAAAGTTAAGAGCTGGTTAAATTCATTGCCTGCAGGATCGATCACTACTTGGGAGGGGATGGCTCAAGCCTTTTTATCAAAATACTTTCCCCTTCCAAGACAGTTATGATGCGCAATGATATCACCACATTCGTGCAACATGATCCGGAGACACTGTATGAAGCTTGAGAGCGCTTCAAGGATCTACTTCGAAAATGCCCACATCATGGCCTTCCGATTTGGCTTCAAGTACAAACATTTTACGATGGTTTATTTTTTGCTAATAGATCCATGATTGATGCAGCAGCAGGAGGAACCATTATGAGAAAGACACCTGAGGAAGCTTAAACACTTTTGGAAGAGATGACGTCCAACAGTTACCAGTGGCAATCCAAGAGAATGTGCCCAAGAGACCGATTGGGATGCATCAAGTTGATGAGATGACATTGATAGAAGCTCAGTTGGAGGCGTTGAATAAGAAAATGGATAGCTTGAGCATGACATCGATGAAAACTCAAGTGGTCATATGTGATTTATGTGGAGGCAACCATCCGAGCACAGAATACCAGGCAGGTAATCCTTTTGTGCAATCTACTGAAAATGTTAACTTTGTAAGAAACAAGCCACAACAGGGTAACTCATACTCCAACAACTATAACCAACCGTGGAGGAATCATTCAAACTTCTCTTGGTCCAACCAAAAGAATGTTCTGAAACCACAAACTCCACCGGGTTATCCACCAAAGCCAAGTATGGAAGAGTTGCTAACCAAGTTCATTATACCCACGGAGAATAGAATGCAAAATCAGGATGCTTCAATAAAGAACTTGGAAACTCAAGTGGGGCAATTGGCAACTATGATAGCTGGAAGAACACAAGGGAGTCTGCCTAGTGATACTGAAAAGAATCCGAAGGAGCAAGCAAAGGCAATTTCACTGAGGAGCGGAAAAGAGGTTGGTCTGCAAATTAAAAACACCGAGGAGGAACACAATGTTGATGGAATCGAGAATGAAGACCAACCACGCGACAAGGGTAAGTCTACTCCTCCTACTTCACCTATCACACCACCCAAGCAGGTACAAAACCCTCTCCCATTTCCCGCTGCATTAAAAAGGGCTAAGGTAGATGCTAGTTTTGCTAAGTTCTTAGAGATCTTTAAGAAATTACATATAAATATTTCATTTGCTGATGCCTTACTTCAAATGTCTAGTTATGCTAAGTTTTTGAAGGATATTCTATCGAATAAGAAGAAGTTGGGTGAGCATGAGACAATAAAGTTAACTAATGAGTGTTCTGCAGTTGTGCAAAACAAATTACCTCCAAAGTTAAAAGATCCAGGGAGTTTTTCTATACCTTGCACTATTGGGTCTATTTCATTTGCAAAATCTTTATGTGATTTAGGTGCAAGTATTAATCTTATGTCTTTGTCGATTTTCAGTAAGCTGGGCTTGGAGAGCCAAAACCAACCACGGTTTCATTACAGTTGGCGGATAGGTCCATTACATACCCAAGAGGAATCATCGAAGATGTTTTAGTAAAGGTTGACAAATTCATTTTTCCAGTAGATTTCCTTGTTTTGGATATGGAAGAAGACTTGGACACACCACTGATATTGGAGCGACCATTTTTAGCTACTGGGAGGGCATTGATCGATATTCATCAAGGGAAACTGATCCTCCGTGTAGGAGAGGATCAAGTTAGTTTTAATGTTTTTAAAGCTATAAAACATCCACATGATGAGCATATGTGTTTCAGTGTAGATATAGTTGATATGTTGTCTTCTAGTATGTTTCAGGGGTCAAGAAAGGACGGGTTAGAAGCATGCTTGATCGATGATATGGATGAGCTTAATGACACTGACGGTTGAATGTTAACCCTCCTCACACAAGATATACAAAACAAGCTTGGAGAGTTGGGGAAAAGGGACATCAAGCCACAAAAGCCTTCAATTGAAGAACCACCCACTCTTGAACTCAAGACCCTACCAACTCACCTCATGTATGTTTATTTGGGTAATAATAATTTGTTACCAGTAATCGTGTCTTCATCTCTGACATGTATTGACGAGGAGAAGCTCCTTAGGATTTTGAGGGCGCACAAGCAAGCCTTTGGATGAAAAGTGGTGGACATAAAATGAATAAGCCCATTGATGTGCATGCATAAAATTTTGATGGAGGACACTTACAAGCCTTTGGTGCAACCACAACGCCGTTTGAATCCAAAGATGCAAGAGGTAGTCAAGGCGGAAGTGATTACGCTACTCAACGCAGGTATTATCTATCCTATCTCAGATATTGCATGGGTAAGTCCGGTGCAATGTGTACCAAATAAAGGATGTATGAATGTTATTACCAATGAAAATAATGAATTCATACCTACTAGAATAGTCACTAGTTGGAGAGTCTGTATTGACTATAGAAAACTGAATGAAGCTACACGTAAGGACCACTTCCCCCTTCCCTTCATTGATCAAATGATAGAGAGACTAGCTGAGTATGATTAGTATTGCTTCCTAGATGGTTATTCGGGATATAATCAGATAGCAATTGCACCTGAGGACCACGAGAAGACCACTTTCCCTTGTCCTTATGATACATTTGCATTTAGAAGAATGTCATTTGGGTTATGTAATGCACCTGCTACGTTTCAAAGATGCATGATGTTTATATTCCATGATATGGTAGAAATGTTTTTAGAAGTGTTCATGGATGATTTTTCTTTGTTTGGAAGTTCATTTGATTCATGTCTGCATAATCTTGATCTAGTGTTGACAAGGTGTGAGGAGAATAGCTTAATATTAAACTGGGAGAAGTGTCACTTCATGGTACAAGAAGGTATAGTCTTGGGCCATAAAATATCCCAAAAGGGTATTGAAGTGGACCGAGCAAAGGTACAAGTTATACAAGAACTACCTCCACCAGTATCAGTGAATGCAATTCACAGTTTTCTAGGCCACGCTGGGTTCTATAGACAATTTTATTAAGGACTTTTCTGAAATTTCAAAACCTTTATCTCATTTGTTGACTAAATAAGCACCATTTGATTTTAATGCTGATTGTTTGCAAGAATTTGAGACACTAAAGGAGAGATTGGTAACAACACCTAACAGGGATCTGCCATTTGAGTTGATGTGTGATGCTAGTGGCACAGCTGTCGGAGCGGTATTGGGACAAAGAAGGAATAAGGTATTTCATACTATTTATTATGCGAGTAGAACGTTAAATGAGAAACAACAAAACTATGCCACCACTCTGAAAGAACTTTTAGCAGTAGTATTTGATTTTGATAAGTTTCACTCTTATCTTTGTCTATCGAAAGTAATTGTGTACACTGATCACTCGGCACTCAAATATCTTCTTGCTAAAAAAGACACTAAACCACGTTAAATCCGATGGATTCTTTTACTGCAAGAATTTAACTTAGAAATTAAATAAAAGAGGTGTGTAGAGAACGTAGTGGTGGATCATTTATGTAGGATTGATAATGAGATTGAGAAACATGATAATGAAGTGGAAGAAATCAACGAAAAATTTCCTGATGAACATCTTTTTATTGCACTACCTTGGTATGCCGATTTTGCAAATTATCTGGTTAGCGGTATCCTCCCACAAATGACCTTTTATCAGAAGAAGAAATTCTTATCTAATGTTAAACACTACATTTGGGAGGAACCATTGTTGTTCAAGGTTTGTGCAGACAATATGATCAGGATGTGTGTTCCAGAAGAGGATATGGCATCCATCCAGAGCCACTTTCATGATCGCGAGGTAGGTGGACACAAGGTGTCATGCCTCGATATGACATATACATGTGTAATATGATTATGGTGTAATGATGATTAATTACAGTACGATGTGGACTTGGGTTCGGGCTGAACCGAGTGATGATTGATTGAATATCAGAATGAATTACTTATGAGAATTCAAAATAACATTGTAGTGTTATGTGGACAAGAGACTTGCCATGTACATTTGCCATGAATTTGAAGGGAGTTACATTTGAATTTGAGTTGAATTTGAAGGTTTAATTATATATCTAAAATCAGATTTTGAACACATACTTACACCATAAACACCTACAAATCTCTACATGTTCTTTGGACTCTTTTGAGGGTTTGGTTTAGAGTTACACTTGCAAATATCTTTGTACACACTAAGAGGAAGTGGTTTACTTGGTAAGGAGAATACCCTTTCATTACTTTATCATGGTATTTAGAAGTTCTTTGATTATGCTTGAATTTTGAAGCATGAAAGCATGTGATTGTTATTTATTGCTTAAAGTGTATTTGAAGCTAAGACACAAGGTGTAAAAGTATGTAAACATGTTTGCTTGATGTTAGAGATGTTATGAAATAAGTTGTAACGGTGGGAAGTGAGGTGTAGGAGAAACACCAAGAAAAGAAGTAGAAAATCGCCATGTTTTTTAAGAAAATAGAGGAGGCGATCGATCGCTATGTTTGAGGCAATCGATCGTCTGTGGCTAAACATGAGAGTGGCGGTGCATTGAGCGATCGATCGCTTCAAGTAGGCAATCGATCGCCTCAAGGCAGAATGTTTTACAAATGGGTAAGCGACCGATCGTGTGAAAATAGGAGATCGATCGCCTATGACCAAATCTTTAAGCGATCGATCGCGTTAAATCATGAGATCGATCGCCAGGGTCCAGAATTGGAAAAGTATCATATTTTGTGGAATTTGATTTTAATGCCTATGTAACATGATATATTGTTGGTATTGTTGTAGCATCATCACAGGGGATGGGACAACGAAGCAGTTAGACAGTGACACCTAATTTGTATCGTTTGTGTCGCAGTACAGATACGTTTTGACGTACGAGTATATGATATTGTTGTGATGATGATGTGAGTATGGTATCATATGATTATTGACATCATATGCATGTGCATTCATAATATTATATATTGTTGAGAGGGATGCCACGATAGATGTGTAGTGTATGCTTTGGCTGAGATCGATGCCACGATAGATATGCCAGTGTTGGGCATATGCTTTGACTGAGATTGTTGCCACGATAGGTATGCTACATATGCTTTGGCATGAGAGATATACGCCGGTTGGGTATATGCTCTGGCTGTTATAACGTGTAAGGACGGTACTATGATACGAGCTGCTAATATGAAGATGTGAGGAGGTTCCACTGACATATTGAGCTGAGATAGGCATATCATATTGGTCTGGTTATAACAGGAGATGAGATGAGACATGTCATGACATAATTGCATTTGATAATGCATGATATAGGACAATCACATTTGATGTTTATAGTGCTTTATCATTTATGTTTTGTATTGATATCGCACTGGGATGGTTTTGTATCTATACTCATGTTGTGTAATTGTTTCCGTAGGGACTCATAGACGTGGGAGGACGAGATTGTGAGTCGTTTTCCGCTGCGAGCTGAACCACTGCTTAGGAGTGTTGATTTAGGTTGTTTTGCTGTATATAGGATGTGTATTATTAACATGGTTTTTGTTAATTTGTAACAACCTACATAACTAAACTCTTAATCAGTGTATGTTTTACTTAATTCTGACTCACATATGTATAATGAACTGATACATAATGGATTAAGTAACGAGGACCCCACATTAGTGGTATCAGAGCAGTGGTTCGAGAACGGGGTGAACAAGGGTAGAGGAAGGTAGTAGGGAGTTACCTAATACATTGAAAGCATGTTATGGGTCATGATATGATGTTATACTGACATGCTTTATATATTTGTTGTTGTTGGTAACCTGTATTTGCAGTAATGGTAGGCAGAGTACCACATGATGAGGTTGGGGATGCCATGAGTGGCAATGCTAGTGTTGGATTGGCGCATGTACCACCACCACCATTTGGGCAAGGGCCAGTGGAACAGATATTGTTACCTGGAGAGCTGACTTTGACACGGTTTCTGAGTTATTAACCACCTCGCTTTGAGGGTACCGAATCAGGGGAACAAGCAGAGGAATGGTTGGAACGGATTGAACAGATTTTTGTGTCAGCACCATGTGCCAAATCTGCCTGGATACGTTTGGCAGAATTCCAGTTGGCGAAGAAAGTCATGATGTGGTGGAAATCCACATTGATTGAGCTGAGGGCTCAAGGACAGACAATTAATTGGGATGTGTTTAGAATTAAGTTTCTTGATCATTATTTCTCTGTTGCTGCAAGGCAGAGGAAAGAGATGAATTCACAAATTTGAGATAGGGGTCAATGACAGTGTCTGATTATGCGGGGCAGTATTCTTCATTGCTATGGTATGTACCACATATCGCTGCAAATACAAAGGCAAAGATCAGACAGTTTGTGAAGGGCTTGAGGCCTGAATTGTTTGATAGGGTAATTTCCAATAACCCTACATCATATGAAGAAGCATTGACTTGAGTCGAGATGGCTGAGATTGCAGTTGGAGTGTACAAGGATGTGGGACAATCCCAACCACCTACATCAGAAAGTATGAGACCTAGAGGAGAACCATTTAAATCATCACGAGATGGTGCATCTTCCTCTAGATTTAGTGGGAAGCGATTTACGATGCGAAAGGGTGGTGAACGAGGTTCAAAGGGGCAGTCCCAAGGGAGTTAGTAGCAGTGGTCGAGGGTTACAATGTTTTAAATGTGGAGGGCCACATTTTAAAAGAGATTGTCCACAACTTGATACTTCAGTTTGCTATCGTTGTGGGAGGACCGGACATATGATCAGAGATTGTCCTCAAGATGGGGGACAACAGATGAGAGGGAATATATCAGAGAGTACAGTGCAACAGAGAACACAGGGTGTTCCACGGACTGGTAAAGGACAGAGAGTAAGACCACCTCAGGCTCAGGTATATGCACTGAACAAGGAGCAAGCAGCGGCAGCTCCTGATGATGTGATTGCGGGTAAGTGTAGTTTATTTACTTATCCTGCTTTACTTTTGATTGATACTGGTGCATCACATTCCTTTGTTGCACAAATGTTTATTGATCGGTATCATATCTGCTCGTCTCCACTGTTGATGCCTCTCTATGTCTCGACACCCATGGGAACTACTATGATGGCTTGTCAGAGAGTATCTGATTGTGTTATTCAGTTTGATGCAGAGTATGAGATACATGCTGATTTGATTGTGTTAGTTATGATGGATTTTGATTGTATTTTGGGAATTGATGTGTTGAGCAGTTATAAAACTGTTGTGGATTGTTGTCAAAAGACAGTGAGATTTCAGTCTGATACTGGAAATCAATGGATATTTTATGGACAAGGATCACGTGCCAAGATTCCATTGATTTCTGCTCTTCGAATGTCTCGTTTGTTAGAATGTGGACATACGGGATATGTGATATATGTTGTGGATGTCACAGAGAAGAAAGAAGAAAGAAGAGTGGAGGATATACCAGTAGTTGCAGAGTATGCAGATGTATTCCACATGAGATTCCTGGATTTTCACCAAGTCGAGAAGTAGACTTTGGAATTGAGTTAGTGCCTGGTACTTCTGCAATTTCACGAGCACCATATCGAATGGCACCATCTGAATTAAGAGAGTTGAAAACGCAATTGCAAGATCTATTGGACAAGGGGTACATACGTCCTAGTGTATCGCCTTGGGGGTGCTCCGACATTATTTGTTAAGAAGAATGATGGTTCAATGCGACTTTGCATTGACTACAGACAATTGAACAATGTAACTATAAAGAATAAATATCTTCTTCCTCGTATTGATGATTTGTTTGATCAGTTACAATGATCTATGATCTATTCTAAGATTGATTTGAGATCAGGTTATCATCAGATACGTGTGAGGGAAGGAGATGTACAGAAGACAGCATTTAGAACTCGCTATGGATATTATGAGTTTCTAGTAATGCCATTTGGTGTGACGAATGCTCTAGCTGTCTTCATGAGCTTGATGAATCGAGTTTTCCAGGACTACCTTGATCAATTTGTCATTGTGTTCATTGATGATATATTGATCTATTCTCGGAGTGAAAATGATCATGTCCAACATTTACATCTGGTGTTACAGTTATTGAGACAACATCAGTTATATGCCAAACTCAGTAAGTGTGAGTTTTGGTTGACCAGTGTAGGATTTTTGGGACATGTGATCTCTAAAGATGGTATATCAGTTGATCCGAGAAAGATAGAAGCGGTATTGAATTGGTCATCACATACTTTTGTGCCAGAGATTCGTAGTTTCTTGGGTTTGGCTGGATACTATAGACGGTTTGTTGAAGGATTTTCAGCAATTGCCAGACCGCTGACACAGAAGGGAGTACCATTTAGATGGTCAGACGCATGTGAGCATAGTTTTCAGGAACTGAAACATCGGTTAACTACTGCTCCAGTGTTGATTATTCCATCAGAGCATGACAGGTTTGCTCTTTACACTGATGCATCATTACTTGGTTTGGGTTATGTTTTGATGCAGGATAAACATGTAGTGGCTTATGCATCACGACAGTTGAAGCCACATGAAATGAAATATCCAGTACATGATCTAGAGTTGGCTGCCATTGTCTTTGCCTTGAAGATATGGCGACGTTATTTATATGGTACGTCGTTTACCATATATACTGATCATAAAAGTCTAAAGTTTTTATTCACTCAAGCAGAGTTGAATATGAGGCAAAGGAGATGGATGGATCTCTTGAAGGATTATGATTGTGAGATCGAATATCATCCAGGAAAGGCTAATCTCACAGCAGATGCCTTAAGTCGAAAAGTTCATACTACTGCTAATGAGATAATGCATTTATCAGCCTTGATGACTTCTTGTTGTACCTTAGGTTATGAGTTTGACGTAGATACAGAGCCATTACGGGTATCAACATTGTTGTTTGAACCCGATATCTTTGAGAAAATTAGAACAACACAAGGTACTGATGATGAGGTACAACACTGGAAGGAAATGATATGTCAAGGACAAACAGTTCAATTTGTTCTTGCAAATGATGGAACTTTGAAGTATAGAAATTGTTGGGTAGTACCTGCTACATTAGGACTACGCCAAGAAATACTACAACTTGCACATTGTAGTCGCTATAGTATACATCCTGGAGGAAAGAAAATGTATAAGGATTTGCGTACCCAATTTTGGTGGAAACGCATGAAACAGGATGTGCTAAACTTTGTGAAACGGTGTTTGATCTATCAACAAGTAAAAGCAAAACGATAAAGCCCAGGAGGTGAATTGAGGAGTTTGGAGATTCCTCAATGGAAATGGGAACATGTTACAATGGATTTTGTTACCCATTTGCCACGGACTTCCTCTGGCTTTGACGCGATTTGGGTCATTGTTGATAGATTGACGAAAGTAGCCCACTTCATACCTTACAGTATGACATTTACCTATGTGAAAATGCCTCAATTATATATTCAAAATGTAGTGAGACTGCATGGCATACCAAAGTCAATTGTATCGGATAGAGATCCGAGATTTGCTTCTCATTTTTGGGAAGGATTACAGTCAGCGCTAGGGACTGAAGTACGATTGAGTACAGCGTATCATCCTCAGACAGATGGACATACAGAGCGTACGATACAGACGCTTGAGGATATGTTACGAGCCTGTGTATTGGAGTTTGATAACTCTTGGCAAGAGTCATTACCATTAGTGGAATTTTCGTACAATAATAGTTATCAAACTAGTATACAGATGGCACCATTTGAGGCATTGTATGGGCGACGTTGTAGATCACCATTATATTGGGATGATGTTGATCAGACTGCACTTCATGGACCAGAAATGTTACGTGAAATGGAGGAAAAAGTGAAACTGAACAGATTGAAATTGCAAGCTGCTCATGACAGACAGGCTGCTTATGCCAATAAGCGACGTAGACCACTTGAATTTCAAGTTGGTGATCGAGTATTCTTGAAAATCTCACCTTTTAAAGGTGTGGTACGATTTTGTAAGCATGGAAAGTTGTCTCCACGATACGTTGGTCTGTATGAGGTATTGCAACGTATTGGTACGTTGGCATATCGCTTAGCACTATCGCCAGCATTGAGTAGTATTCACGATGTGTTTCATGTTTCACTGTTGAGGAAATATGAACCAGATCCGGGTCATGTATTGCCACCATCTGAAGTACAGTTAGATACAGATGTGTCTTATGTAGAACGACCAGTGAAGATTCTGGATAGAGCTGAGCGAACATTACGTAACAAAGTAATACCAATGGTAAAGGTACAGTGGGATCGACGGGGTGTCGAGGAGGCAACGTGGGAGACGGAGCAGCATATGATACAACAGTATCCTGAGTTATTTACTGGTATGACTTTACAGTTTTGATGATACTGTTGGTAAGCGATTAATATGATGTTGCATATATGATCATGTTTCTTATCTTATTGTAATAAGATTGTTGATTTGATATAGATATATGCATGTTATGTATATGCAATTTCGAGGACGAAATTCAATGAGTAGGGGAGAAATGTCATGCCTCGATATGACATATACATGTGTAATATGATTATGATGTAATGATAATTAATTAATGTGGACTTGGGTTCGGGCTGAACCGAGTGATGATTGATTGAATATAAGAATGAATTACTTATGAGAATTCAAAATAACATTGTAGTGTTATGTGGACAAGAGACTTGCCATGTATATTTGCCATGAATTTGAAGGGAGTTACATTTGAATTTGAAGGTTTAATTATATATCTAAAATCAGATTTTGAACACATACTTACACCATAAACACCTACAAATCTCTACATGTTCTTTGGACTCTTTTGAGGGTTTGGTTTAGAGTTACACTTCCAAAGATCTTTGTACACACTAAGAGGAAGTGGTTTACTTGGTAAGGAGAATACCCTTTCATTACTTTATCACGGTATTTAGAAGTTCTTTGATTACGCTTGAATTTTGAAGCATGAAAGCATGTGATTGTTATTTATTGCTTAAAGTGTATTTGAAGCTAAGACACAAGGTGTAAAAGTATGTAAACATGTTTGTTTGATGTTAGAGATGTTATGAAATAAGTTGTAATGGTGGGAAGTGAGGTGTAGGAGAAACACCAAGAAAAGAAGTAGAAAATCGCCATGGTTTTTCAGAAAACAGAGGAGGTGATCGATCGCCACGTTTGAGGCAATCGATCGCCTGTGGCTAAACATGAGAGTGGCGGTGCATTGAGCGATCGATCGCTTCAAGTAGGCAATCGATCCCCTCAAGGCAGAATGTTTTACAAACGGGTAAGCGACCGATCGCGTGAAAATAGGAGATCGATCGCCTATGACCAAATCTTTAAGCGATCAATCGCGTTAAATCATGAGATCGATCGCCAGGGTCCAGAATTGGAAAAGTGTCATATTTTGTGGGATTTGATTTTAATGCCTATGTAACATGATATATTGTTGGTATTGCTGTAGCATCATCACAGGGGACGGGACAACGAGGCAGTAGACAGTGACACCTAATTTGTATCGTTTGTGTCGCAGTACAGATACGTTTTGACGTACGAGTATATGATATTGTTGTGATGATGATGTGAGTATGGTATCATATGATTATTGACATCATATGCATGTGCATTCATAATATTATATATTGTTGAGAGGGATGCCACGATAGATGTGTAGTGTATGCTTTGGCTGAGATCGGTGCCACGATAGATATGCCAGTGTTGGGCATATGCTTTGGCTGAGATTGTTGCCACGATAGGTATGCTACATATGCTTTGGCATGAGAGATATACGCCGGTTGGGTATATGCTCTGGCTGTTATAACGTGTAAGGACGGTACTATGATACGAGCTGCTAATATGAAGATGTGAGGAGGTTCCACTGACATATTGAGCTGAGATAGGCATACATATTGGTCTGGTTATAACAGGAGATGAGATGAGACATGTCATGACATAATTGCATTTGATAATGCATGATATAGGACAATCACATTTGATGTTTATAGTGCTTTATCGTTTATGTTTTGTCTTGATATCGCACTGGGATGGTTTTGTATCTATACTCATGTTGTGTGATTGTTTCTGTAGGGACTCATAGACGTGGGAGGACGGGATTGTGAGTCGTTTTCCGCTGCGAGCTGAACCACTGCTTAGGAGTGTTTATTTAGGTTGTTTTGCTGTATATAGAATGTGTATTCTTAACATGGTTTTTGTTAATTTGTAACAACCTACATAACTAAACTCTTAATCAGTGTATGTTTTACTTAATTCTGACTCACATATGTATAATGAACTGATACATAATGGATTAAGTAACGATAACCCCACACAAGGATCCAACCAAAACTGCTGCGAAGGTACTTGAATCCGGCTTCTATTGGCCTACATTATTTAAAGATGCATACATGTATGTTTCTGTGTGTGATAAATGTCAAAGGACGGGTAACATTTCTAGGAGGCATGATATGCCCCTAAACAGTTTCTTGAATGTGAATTGTTTGATGTTTGGGGCATAGATTTTATGGGATTATTTCCTAATTCGTGTTCAAATTATTATATACTTGTTGCTATTGATTATGTGTCAAAGTGGGTTGAAGCTGAAGCTTCACGCACTAATGATGCTAGAGTGGTGGTGAAATTTTTGAAAAAGAACATTTTTACTCGATTTGGCACCACTCGAGCAATCATTAGTGATGGTGGGTCACATTTTGCGACAAACTTCTTGAAAAAACTTTTGAGCAAATATGGTGTCACACACAAGGTTGCAACACCTTACCACCCACAAACTTGCGGACAAGTAGAAGTTTCTAATAGAGAAGTAAAGCAAATTTTGGAAAAGGCAGTCATTGTGTCTAGAAAAGATTGGCCTTTGAGGTTAGAGGATGTTTTATGGGCGTATAGAACTGCTTTTAAAACACCAATTGGTACAACATCATATAGATTAGTTTTTGGAAAAGCATGTCATCTTCCGGTAGAACTTGAACATAAGGCATATTGGGCAATCAAAAGTCTAAATTTTGATTTAACTGTTGCAGGTGATAAACGTCTTCTACACTTAAACGAAATGGAAGAGTTTAGGAACCAAGCTTATGAGAATGTCAAGATCTACAAAGACAAAACCTAAAAGTCCATGATGCTCTGCTAAGTCAGCGAGATTTCCAAGAAGAAGACCTAGTTCTGCTATTCAACTCCAGATTGAGGCTCTTCCCAGGTAAGTTAAAATCTAGATGGTATGGCCCTTTTACGGTAACTAGAATATTCTCATCAGGTGCCATCGAGATCAGTGATCCAACTAAGGGAACATTCACAGTCAATGGACAAAGACTGAAGCACTATCATGGGCATGATTTCAGTCCGCCCACCACGGTCCATTTTGACTCCTAATAGTAATTGGTAAAAAGTCCAGCTTGTGACTATAAATCAAGAACTAATCTTTTTCCTCCTCTTTCGTTTTTAATTTTTAGTTAGTTTTTGTTTTATTTGCAAATTGTTTCCGAGGATTTACTCCGTGTGTCGTTTTTGCAGAGTGGGTGGAGAAGAACTACTCCCGGGAGAAGAAGTGTTGATTTTTAGAATAAAATAAAATAAATAAATAAAAAAAATTCGTGCAGTGTGTTTTGACGATCGATCGCCATAAAAAAAATAGAAGGTTATCGCGATCGATCAACAAAACACCACGATCGACCGCGCCCTTCCAGAAAATTCTCGCGATCGATCGGCAACAAATCCGCGATCAATCGCGAGGAGAAAATTTTCGTTTTTTATCAGATTCATACACACACTAAACTTTTTTTTTTCGAAACCCTCCCCTATTTTCCCCAAATTGCATCCCCTCTTCACCAATATTCCCCAAATTCTTCCCTTTTTCTTCCAATTTTCGAAAATAATCCTCAAATCTAACATCAAATTTCAATTTTTCACAGGTATTGTAAAGGGAGAAGTACCCTACACTTCAATAGGAAGCCATGGAAAGCTAAGAACTACCACATCTCCAAGCTTCAAATTTTTGAGGTATTTTAGCCTGGTTCTACATGAGCTATGAATTGTGCTTAGGTTAGTGTTTGGGGTGTGAAAAAAATAAGAATTTAAAATTTCGATTGGGTGAAATATTGTTGTTCTTGATAAGTTTGGGGGAAAGTAGAAAAACTAATTTTTGGAGAGTGTGGTTTCGGGTAGTAATCTTGCTATTAAATTGGGTGGTGTTAGAATATTGCACTTGAAACGGATATTGTTGTGGTGGGAATTGTGGTGGATACTTTGTTAAGGTATGGCACCCAAAAGGAAACAAAAGCAAGTAGCTTCATCCTCTCAAGATTTTGATGCATTCAAATTTCGTAATGAGGCTGCTGCTGTGTTTTATGAGGTATACCGTAAAAAACATTTCATTAGAGAGCGTGGAATGGACACCAGTAGTCTTGGGTGCGAGGTGATTACGGAAGCAATACAACGTGACTGGTTCACGTTTGTCCGCCAACCACGTGATGTTGTGGTCCCTCTTGTTAGGGAGTTCTACTCTAATCTGCGGACACAAACACATCTTGAAACAAGCATAGTCATTATCCGGCGATAGCCTGTTCATTTCGATTCCACGGCCATCAATGCCTTATACCACATGCCCAATATCACGGATGACGACTATACAGTGTATTGTAAGTCACACATTGACTATGATGCAATTCTTTCCACCATCTGTATTGAGGGCACTGAATGATGACTGGCAGCCGATGGAAAGCCACAACTTGTATTGATTTCTGAGTTAAAGGATGAGGTCAAGGCTTGGTTCTAATTTATAGTAGCTCGAGTCATGCCACCGACTCATACATCTGAAGTCACGAAGGATCGATCCACTCTAGTTTATGACATAGTTATTAGATTAACTGTTGATCTTGGACGCATTGTCGAGGCATCCATCCGGAACTATACTCGTGGACCTCCCACTTCTGGCCTGCCTTGCCCTTCCACTATTACATTGCTGTGCAATTATGCGGAGGTTGTCTGGACCTCGCCGAGGAGGTGATTCCACCTAAATCTTTCATTGTGGTTTCTCACCCAGCACCACCCACAGGCCGACGGAGAGCACCACCACGACTTGGCAGCACCCTTCCTACTGGACCATCATCATCATCGGGTGCAGTACCTACTGCCATCACACTCGACTCCCTCCGCCGTGATCTTCAGAATATCCAACTTGACGAAATGAGCAAAGGGAAATTCGCTGGGACCAACAACAAATGAATCAGCGACATATGGAGTTCATGCAATATCAATGTGCATGAAACACTGCTTTGGCCTAGGGTTTCCCAGCTATCCACTTTTCACCACAGCCGGACTTCCCACCACAACCAACTTTTGTACCATACCAACCGGATGAGCCATACTACCTAGCCCCCCCCCCCCCCCCCCCCACCGGAGCATGACGACGTGGACGACGATCACTGACGATTGTCATCGAGGTATGTGTTTTGCTATTGCACTTATTGTTACTGTACATTGATGGCAATGCACGTACTAAGTTTGGGGGGTGTTTACTGATAGCTGTTGTTACTATTCTTGTGTTGTTACTATTCTTGCATGCTTATACCTATCTTCGGACTAAGTTGTTCTTGAGCATATTTCAAAAAAAAAAAAATTGGAAAATGTGTTCAGCTTTAAGAAATACATGAATTAAACTTGCAACTGTATTACATGATGAAAATAATCTCCATCTCAACTAGAGTCTTGAAATTTTTTGACTTGTTTGTGAATATCTTGGTTGAGTTAATATGTCAAAATTAAGGAACATTTTGGGCACTTTTGAGTCATGACTGAGTGAAGTATATATTGGAAAGTGAAAATTTTGTTAATTATGATTTGTCTTGAGCATCTTACAGCACTCTCGAACCTATTTGATGGCACTTTGAGGCAAAATTTTATAATTATGAACTTGACTTGGACATGATTTAGGCGATCTTTGGAACTTTTGAGCCTTTCAAGTCTACCTTGTTTATATTTACCCTTAGCGTCCACTTTTGAGCTTAAATAAACAAGAATTGAAATTTACCACCATTCGACTTTTATTAATGAAACTTATTATATCTACCTTTAATTGAGCCTAAAATTTTTATCCTTAACTTAATGGAGTATAATGAATTTCATGAGCGAACTATGTTCTGCGCTATTATGTTTTTCACGAACAATGTTCGGGGTTATTACAAGAAAAAAAATCAACGTCCAATGAAAGAGGAAAAAGAAAGGCATAGTGAAAAAATAGCATAGTTTTGTGATGATGAACCATGTGCAGATCCGACATTGACTACATTCGGTGAAATCTAACGAAGCCCATGGTTCATCGAGATTAAAAGAAAAGAAAAAAAATTAGGTTGTTGAAGATGTGCTGAGATGAAATTTACAAATCATACTCTCTTCTTTGATTTCCCTACATTTTCTTTGAAACCGACACCAAAGGCCTAACATTATAAGCTTAAAAGACCTTCTGATCTAAGAATAAGGAATAATTACATTAGTGGAGAAGTGCTTGAAAAGTAGGCTTATGGAGTGCTTGATAGTAATCTTGACTTTGAGTTTATTAGCATTATTTGATCTTGAAGATATGTATGAAACTCAAGATTGACAATAGCACACACGCACGTTCCGATTTGCGATGTATTGTGGTAGCGTTTATCGTGTACGCCCAAATTAACCCTTCTTCAGTTAATAACAAAAATATGTAGTAGTGGAAGTAGGGATCGATCTCACAGGGAAGGTAAATTTATTTTGTGTCAATTATCAAAGAACTAGTAACAATGGGGGATTTGGACTGGATTACTACTACTTAGCAAATATCAAACTAATTAACGAGTCTAACTAAAATGATTAAAACTTATGGGATTAAAGCGATTCTTGGTTTTCAGGTAACCGTACTTTTGGAAAATTATCTTTTAGTCATCAAATCAAAACATTCAAATTCTTTCAATTATCTATCGATTGGAAATTCAATTCCTACTCATCTTATTCGTAGTCAAAGGGAAAACAGCATTCAATTCAACCCTTACCAAATCTCTAATCACCACTACAGCCGTTAATGATTAAATCAATGATAGTTTTCAAAACTAATGAGTTCGACAAATCTAATCAATAAAAACTACAGCCGTTAGAATTGATTACTCAATCGTTTCTCCTAAGAATTCAATAACACCTACAGCCGGTTAATTATTAATCTTAGTTGTTTCTTAGCAAACTATCGATTATGTTATTGAATATTAGGTGATCGGTCTAATACACAAGCACAACAATCATGGAATTCGAATTCTGAGAAACCAATTGAAATCGAAGATTAATTCAACAATCAAACCGAATTTTCATAAAAGATTTAAATCCAAAAGTAGGTATCCCTTCAACCAAGAATCGAAGGGTTTTAGCCTAGCATAATTAAATCTAAAAGCAATAAAAATTCAATGGAAAACATTAAATAAATAAAGGAAAAGAAATTACTAATATAAATCACGATTCCGGCTTGTCAATTCCGGTTCCGTTCTTCGTCGTTCTTGAAGAAAACTTTGAAAGAAAATTAATCTAAAAATCCTAAAATATTCTAAGAGTATGAAATTATGCTTAAAATGAGGTAAAAATCGTGTATATGAGGTATGGAGGCTGATGGAGTAGGGTAAAATCCATGTGGGAAGGAAAGAAATCAAGTTTTTTAATTTTCCAAAAGTCTTCAGGCGTAAATACGCGTATAATGGCGTAGCTACGCCTAGACATGCCGTAGCGTTGGCGTAATTACGCCTGTGAATGGCGTAATTACGCCTGTCCTCCATTTTTCTGGCGAGTTTTGTATTTTGGTCATAACTTTCACACACGAACTCCGAATTCGACGAGTCAGCTGTCCACGCGAAGATAACTCAAAGTTCTACAACTTTTATATGGACCACATTCCCAAAACTTGGCTGGAATACCTAGAAATTTGAGGAGAAAGGAGCAACATGTGTCTTTGATTCCGGTTTTTTCCTCTTTTCTTCAACTTTATTGCTTCTTTCATCATTTTAGCTTGATTTCTTCACTTTTCCCTACATTTACATAAATATACGATTAGGTAGCATATGTATCAATTTATCCATCAAAATATACCAAATCGTAGACAATTAAGCGTAATAGATGTGTCTATTTCTAGTCACATCAAACACCCCCATACTTACTCTTTACTCGACCTCGAGTAAATAATCAAAACTACAATATTTTTTTGCTTGGCTCATAGCATCATAACAAACTAACTTGTCCTCACTTTTATGCCTCAACAATTTAAAACATGCATAGTAATGAAAGGCGGTGAAAAGTTAACAGTGGAACAAGTTCAATCCCTAAACATCTCATACTCAACAAAGTAGTGAACGTGTGTGTGTGGTCATAAACAAGTGTTGTGTACAAATTATAGATTCAAAATATGCAAAGCCATAATAGTTCAAGTCATACACTAACACAAGTATAAGCTCACTTGCACATTCTTCTCCACTATCTTAGCTACTTTGCAAACATAAATCAAGTAGGTCTTTATTAGCTTGTAGCTTGGCCTAGGTATTGGCTTATGAAAGAAAGGTAAGGATATATCAAACAAGAGAGTATGATGAAATGCACACTAAAACTTCTCTTCTTGCATGAGTTTTTCAACTTCGTTCTTTTTCACAAGGTTTATTTCAACACTTTTCTTCTTTTGTGCCTTGGCTCCCCTTGGAGTCATATTTTTATCTATTTTCTCAAGGCATTCCTTTTTCTTTCATGCATTCCATTCTTTTGACAAATAAGCTCACAAATATACTTCAATGATTCCCAAGTGCATTTGAATGAAATACATCATACTCCCTTAAAAGGTATGGATTAAAATCACATTTAGGCTCATTAGGGAAGGATGATAAGCTAGTCAAGGAATGTTGAATGGGGGTCTTGAGTATGCTTAGCATACTCCCATTCTTTTATGTTAAGGCTCAAAAAGGGTACTAGAGATTGATTTTGTTTACATGGTAGGCTTGAAAGGCTCAAACGCATCAAAGATTGCCTATATCACTTTCATGTTTGCAAGTAGTCTAGACATATGCCTCAAAGAGCATGTAGTTAAGTTCTAGCATGTATTAGAGACTTCTTAAGACTATCACAAAATTTACACAATCTTCACTAAGTGATGCACACTTCACAAGTCATGACAATAATGTGCTCAAAATATTCAACTACTAAGTTAAAGTAAAATCTGCATTAGAGTTCAAAGTGTTCCAAGGTTAACAATTCACCTATGTTCAAAAGCATGCATGATATCAATTAGGTTTCATCATGGGCTAGTGATTCTAAGCATGCGTTCATTACTAGCTATGAGCTCAAAATTTTCAAATTTTTCGATTTTTTTTTTTTGTATTTTTGTAATAGAAAAGCAATAACAAGCCACTAATCCCTCCCCCATACTTAAATCTTACATTGTCCCCAATGTAAGGCAAAAAGACAAGAGAAGAGAAAAGTTCAACTAAAAAGCAATAAAAATAAAAGGGTAAAAGGGAAACTAACTCCCCTTGGGTTGCCTCCCAATCAGCGCCTCTGTTTAACGTCGGTGGCCCGACGCCAGTCCTCTATCAAGGTGGTTGATGCAGTGTTGCTCTATCCTTCCTTAACCACATCAATATCTTCTTCACTCCTCGGTATTTCGGCCTGTTGCCCTTTGAGTGGTCGTCCTCAGTCCTTACTCCTTCGGCACGTGATTGACATGGTCGATCCGGAGGATGCTTCTTTCCAATGGTACGATCCTGCAATTGAGAAATAAGAGGATCAGCAGTATCATGAGTAGATAAAAGCATCAATAGTATGAACAGTATGCATAGGAGGGGGATCCATACCTCTCTTCTCGTCAAGGCCATCAGTAGCCTTTCCCATTTCCCACAACTCATCATTATCAAAATCAGAATCATAATCATCATGTACATCAATAGCGTAACTAGAATGCTCAAGAGGTTTAATGGGTTCATACATGTTGAATTTTTCAATTTCACCATTAGACTCCATGGTTATCAAACCGCTATTCATATTGATTACTGAATTTGATGATTTCAAGAATGGTCTTCCTAAAATAATTAGACTAGAAGGATCACCATTTCTCATGTCTAAGACATAGAAATCGGCTGTGAAGACCAAATTCTTTACATGCACAACTACGTCCTCTATTATCCCCTTAGGTGTGACCATGGATTTATCAGCTAAGTGAATAACTGCTCTATTTCTTTTTAAAGGTCCCATCTTCAGTTGAGAGTACATTGAGTAAGGCAAGACATTTATGGACGACCCTAAATCGAGCATAGCCTTCTCAATCTTAATACCTCTAATCTCACATGGGATAAAGAACATACCTGGGTCCTTGCATTTAATGGGGATGCTTCTTTGGTTATCCGCCGAAACATTGTCATTGAGCTCGACCTTGGGCTGCCCCTTGTGTTCCTTGTTTCGATCCTCATTCACGGTTTCATGCAATGGGGCTTGCTCTTTGTAGCGTGGACTCATCTCGTAGAGGCCTTTGAGTCCGGCACCTTTCCTATTGTCCTTCAATGCTTGGGGGAAAGGGGGTGGTTCTTTATATTCAGAAAGTTTGTGGTACTTACCTCGTGGTTCCTCCCCTTGCATTGGCTCTTCAACATCTGTCTCTGTCTCCGTCATCTCTTCTTTTTGGGGTGGTGTCAGTACCACCTTTTCTTCAGCTGCATCTTCAATCACATTCACTGTGATAGCACTCACATTTTCCCGGGGGTTCATCTCTGGTTGTGATGGCAGTCCATTTGAAATCCTTGCTTCGATCTTGCTGATTGAAGTTGCCAATTGTCCCATCTGCGTCGTCAAGCTCTGGATGCTTGCCCTCGTCTCCTGTTGAAATTGTAAGCTATTTTCAGCAATAATTTGGATGCTATGTTCTAACCTGTCAGAGGGAGGGTGCACTGGCGGTGGTGGAGGTCGCTGATATGGCGGTCTGTAGGGTTGAGGTTGGTTCATCTGTTGGTTACCATAGCCTTGGTTTGAATGATCTCTCCACCCTTGATTGTAGTTGTTTGGTGGATGGTCATAACTCCTTTGTGGTGGCCCTGGGAATCCTCCCGCAGCATTCACGTTCTCCGTGGTTGTCTCTTGTAGTGATGGGCATGCGTCTGTGGAATGGTTCGCAGCCAGACAGATTCCACACGGCTTTGTCTTTCCTACATTTCCACCTGCCATACCACGCACAAGAAAAGTGAGGTCTATCAGTTGTTGTTCTAAGTTTGATACGTTTACCTCTTTTCTTTGCGGTTGCCCATGGCGCACAGATCCGAATTGTTGGGAGTTGGCCGCCATGTTAGCTATCAACCTTCTAGCTTCCTCCGCTGTTTTGTCTATAAATGCTCCTCCGCTTGCCGCATCCACTAAGTTCCTGTCAGAAGAAAGTAAACCTTCATAAAAGTATTGGATGAGAAGGTGTTCACTTATCTGGTGTTGTGGACAACTTGCGCACAACTTCTTGAATCTCTCCCAGTACTCGTGTAGTGATTCCTCGTAGAGCTGCTTCACACCATATATCTCTTTCCTCAAGTTCGTTGCCCGTGAAGCTGGGAAGTACTTTTCTAGGAATACTCTTTGTAAGTCATTCCACGTGGTGATCGATCCGGATGGTAAGTAGAAGAGCCAGTCTTTTGCAGCGTCCTTTAGAGAAAACGGGAACGCTCTTAGCTTTATTTGATCCTCAGTGATTCCGGTCGGCTTCATGGTAGTGCACACCACGTGGAATTCCATCAGATGCTTATGTGGGTTTTCACCTGCAAGACCATGAAAAGATGGCAATAAGTGAATTAAACCAGATTTGAGTTCAAAATTTACGTTATTGGCCAGAGCAGGGAAACTGATGCAGAGCGGTTGTTGATCCAAGGTAGGATTTGCGAGCTGCCTCAAGCTTTGATTTGCAGCCATGTTGTTCCTTTCTTCCTCTTCAAGCAGCCTTGCTTCTCTCCTTCTCTGATGTAGCGTCCTCTCAATCTCAGGATCGTAGTGAAAGTTATCTTCGTGATTGAACGATCCACCTGTACTCATTAACAAACCAAAGTAGTAATGCGGGATAAAAAAAATAAAAAAAAAAATCGACACAAATAAATGTTGCCCTCCCCGGCAACGGCGCCAAAATTTGGTAGCGTTTATCGTGTACGCCCAAATTAACCCTTCTTCAGTTAATAACAAAAATATGTAGTAGTGGAAGTAGGGATCGATCTCACAGGGAAGGTAAATTTATTTTGTGTCAATTATCAAAGAACTAGTAACAATGGGGGGTTTGGACTGGATTACTACTACTTAGCAAATATCAAACTAATTAACGAGTCTAACTAAAATGATTAAAACTTATGGGATTAAAGCGATTCTTGGTTTTCAGGTAACCGTACTTTTGGAAAATTATCTTTTAGTCATCAAATCAAAACATTCAAATTCTTTCAATTATCTATCGATTGGAAATTCAATTCCTACTCATCTTATTCGTAGTCAAAGGGAAAACAGCATTCAATTCAACCCTTACCAAATCTCTAATCACCACTACAGCCGTTAATGATTAAATCAATGATAGTTTTCAAAACTAATGAGTTCGACAAATCTAATCAATAAAAACTACAGCCGTTAGAATTGATTACTCAATCGTTTCTCCTAAGAATTCAATAACACCTACAGCCGGTTAATTATTAATCTTAGTTGTTTCTTAGCAAACTATCGATTATGTTATTGAATATTAGGTGATCGGTCTAATACACAAGCACAACAATCATGGAATTCGAATTCTGAGAAACCAATTGAAATCGAAGATTAATTCAACAATCAAACCGAATTTTCATAAAAGATTTAAATCCAAAAGTAGGTATCCCTTCAACCAAGAATCGAAGGGTTTTAGCCTAGCATAATTAAATCTAAAAGCAATAAAAATTCAATGGAAAACATTAAATAAATAAAGGAAAAGAAATTACTAATATAAATCACGATTCCGGCTTGTCAATTCCGGTTCCGTTCTTCGTCGTTCTTGAAGAAAACTTTGAAAGAAAATTAATCTAAAAATCCTAAAATATTCTAAGAGTATGAAATTATGCTTAAAATGAGGTAAAAATCGTGTATATGAGGTATGGAGGCTGATGGAGTAGGGTAAAATCCATGTGGGAAGGAAAGAAATCAAGTTTTTTAATTTTCCAAAAGTCTTCAGGCGTAAATACGCGTATAATGGCGTAGCTACGCCTAGACATGCCGTAGCGTTGGCGTAATTACGCCTGTGAATGGCGTAATTACGCCTGTCCTCCATTTTTCTGGCGAGTTTTGTATTTTGGCCATAACTTTCACACACGAACTCCGAATTCGACGAGTCAGTTGTCCACGCGAAGATAACTCAAAGTTCTACAACTTTTATATGGACCACATTCCCAAAACTTGGCTGGAATACCTAGAAATTTGAGGAGAAAGGAGCAACATGTGTCTTTGATTCCGGTTTTTTCCTCTTTTCTTCAACTTTATTGCTTCTTTCATCATTTTAGCTTGATTTCTTCACTTTTCCCTACATTTACATAAATATACGATTAGGTAGCATATGTATCAATTTATCCATCAAAATATACCAAATCGTAGACAATTAAGCGTAATAGATGTGTCTATTTCTAGTCACATCAAACACCCCCATACTTACTCTTTACTCGACCTCGAGTAAATAATCAAAACTACAATATTTTTTTGCTTGGCTCATAGCATCATAACAAACTAACTTGTCCTCACTTTTATGCCTCAACAATTTAAAACATGCATAGTAATGAAAGGCGGTGAAAAGTTAACAGTGGAACAAGTTCAATCCCTAAACATCTCATACTCAACAAAGTAGTGAACGTGTGTGTGTGGTCATAAACAAGTGTTGTGTACAAATTATAGATTCAAAATATGCAAAGCCATAATAGTTCAAGTCATACACTAACACAAGTATAAGCTCACTTGCACATTCTTCTCCACTATCTTAGCTACTTTGCAAACATAAATCAAGTAGGTCTTTATTAGCTTGTAGCTTGGCCTAGGTATTGGCTTATGAAAGAAAGGTAAGGATATATCAAACAAGAGAGTATGATGAAATGCACACTAAAACTTCTCTTCTTGCATGAGTTTTTCAACTTCGTTCTTTTTCACAAGGTTTATTTCAACACTTTTCTTCTTTTGTGCCTTGGCTCCCCTTGGAGTCATATTTTTATCTATTTTCTCAAGGCATTCCTTTTTCTTTCATGCATTCCATTCTTTTGACAAATAAGCTCACAAATATACTTCAATGATTCCCAAGTGCATTTGAATGAAATACATCATACTCCCTTAAAAGGTATGGATTAAAATCACATTTAGGCTCATTAGGGAAGGATGATAAGCTAGTCAAGGAATGTTGAATGGGGGTCTTGAGTATGCTTAGCATACTCCCATTCTTTTATGTTAAGGCTCAAAAAGGGTACTAGAGATTGATTTTGTTTACATGGTAGGCTTGAAAGGCTCAAACGCATCAAAGATTGCCTATATCACTTTCATGTTTGCAAGTAGTCTAGACATATGCCTCAAAGAGCATGTAGTTAAGTTCTAGCATGTATTAGAGACTTCTTAAGACTATCACAAAATTTACACAATCTTCACTAAGTGATGCACACTTCACAAGTCATGACAATAATGTGCTCAAAATATTCAACTACTAAGTTAAAGTAAAATCTGCATTAGAGTTCAAAGTGTTCCAAGGTTAACAATTCACCTATGTTCAAAAGCATGCATGATATCAATTAGGTTTCATCATGGGCTAGTGATTCTAAGCATGCGTTCATTACTAGCTATGAGCTCAAAATTTTCAAATTTTTCGATTTTTTTTTTTTGTATTTTTGTAATAGAAAAGCAATAACAAGCCACTAATCCCTCCCCCATACTTAAATCTTACATTGTCCCCAATGTAAGGCAAAAAGACAAGAGAAGAGAAAAGTTCAACTAAAAAGCAATAAAAATAAAAGGGTAAAAGGGAAACTAACTCCCCTTGGGTTGCCTCCCAATCAGCGCCTCTGTTTAACGTCGGTGGCCCGACGCCAGTCCTCTATCAAGGTGGTTGATGCAGTGTTGCTCTATCCTTCCTTAACCACATCAATATCTTCTTCACTCCTCGGTATTTCGGCCTGTTGCCCTTTGAGTGGTCGTCCTCAGTCCTTACTCCTTCGGCACGTGATTGACATGGTCGATCCGGAGGATGCTTCTTTCCAATGGTACGATCCTGCAATTGAGAAATAAGAGGATCAGCAGTATCATGAGTAGATAAAAGCATCAATAGTATGAACAGTATGCATAGGAGGGGGATCCATACCTCTCTTCTCGTCAAGGCCATCAGTAGCCTTTCCCATTTCCCACAACTCATCATTATCAAAATCAGAATCATAATCATCATGTACATCAATAGCGTAACTAGAATGCTCAAGAGGTTTAATGGGTTCATACATGTTGAATTTTTCAATTTCACCATTAGACTCCATGGTTATCAAACCGCTATTCATATTGATTACTGAATTTGATGATTTCAAGAATGGTCTTCCTAAAATAATTAGACTAGAAGGATCACCATTTCTCATGTCTAAGACATAGAAATCGGCTGTGAAGACCAAATTCTTTACATGCACAACTACGTCCTCTATTATCCCCTTAGGTGTGACCATGGATTTATCAGCTAAGTGAATAACTGCTCTATTTCTTTTTAAAGGTCCCATCTTCAGTTGAGAGTACATTGAGTAAGGCAAGACATTTATGGACGACCCTAAATCGAGCATAGCCTTCTCAATCTTAATACCTCTAATCTCACATGGGATAAAGAACATACCTGGGTCCTTGCATTTAATGGGGATGCTTCTTTGGTTATCCGCCGAAACATTGTCATTGAGCTCGACCTTGGGCTGCCCCTTGTGTTCCTTGTTTCGATCCTCATTCACGGTTTCATGCAATGGGGCTTGCTCTTTGTAGCGTGGACTCATCTCGTAGAGGCCTTTGAGTCCGGCACCTTTCCTATTGTCCTTCAATGCTTGGGGGAAAGGGGGTGGTTCTTTATATTCAGAAAGTTTGTGGTACTTACCTCGTGGTTCCTCCCCTTGCATTGGCTCTTCAACATCTGTCTCTGTCTCCGTCATCTCTTCTTTTTGGGGTGGTGTCAGTACCACCTTTTCTTCAGCTGCATCTTCAATCACATTCACTGTGATAGCACTCACATTTTCCCGGGGGTTCATCTCTGGTTGTGATGGCAGTCCATTTGAAATCCTTGCTTCGATCTTGCTGATTGAAGTTGCCAATTGTCCCATCTGCGTCGTCAAGCTCTGGATGCTTGCCCTCGTCTCCTGTTGAAATTGTAAGCTATTTTCAGCAATAATTTGGATGCTATGTTCTAACCTGTCAGAGGGAGGGTGCACTGGCGGTGGTGGAGGTCGCTGATATGGCGGTCTGTAGGGTTGAGGTTGGTTCATCTGTTGGTTACCATAGCCTTGGTTTGAATGATCTCTCCACCCTTGATTGTAGTTGTTTGGTGGATGGTCATAACTCCTTTGTGGTGGCCCTGGGAATCCTCCCGCAGCATTCACGTTCTCCGTGGTTGTCTCTTGTAGTGATGGGCATGCGTCTGTGGAATGGTTCGCAGCCAGACAGATTCCACACGGCTTTGTCTTTCCTACATTTCCACCTGCCATACCACGCACAAGAAAAGTGAGGTCTATCAGTTGTTGTTCTAAGTTTGATACGTTTACCTCTTTTCTTTGCGGTTGCCCATGGCGCACAGATCCGAATTGTTGGGAGTTGGCCGCCATGTTAGCTATCAACCTTCTAGCTTCCTCCGCTGTTTTGTCTATAAATGCTCCTCCGCTTGCCGCATCCACTAAGTTCCTGTCAGAAGAAAGTAAACCTTCATAAAAGTATTGGATGAGAAGGTGTTCACTTATCTGGTGTTGTGGACAACTTGCGCACAACTTCTTGAATCTCTCCCAGTACTCGTGTAGTGATTCCTCGTAGAGCTGCTTCACACCATATATCTCTTTCCTCAAGTTCGTTGCCCGTGAAGCTGGGAAGTACTTTTCTAGGAATACTCTTTGTAAGTCATTCCACGTGGTGATCGATCCGGATGGTAAGTAGAAGAGCCAGTCTTTTGCAGCGTCCTTTAGAGAAAACGGGAACGCTCTTAGCTTTATTTGATCCTCAGTGATTCCGGTCGGCTTCATGGTAGTGCACACCACGTGGAATTCCATCAGATGCTTATGTGGGTTTTCACCTGCAAGACCATGAAAAGATGGCAATAAGTGAATTAAACCAGATTTGAGTTCAAAATTTACGTTATTGGCCAGAGCAGGGAAACTGATGCAGAGCGGTTGTTGATCCAAGGTAGGATTTGCGAGCTGCCTCAAGCTTTGATTTGCAGCCATGTTGTTCCTTTCTTCCTCTTCAAGCAGCCTTGCTTCTCTCCTTCTCTGATGTAGCGTCCTCTCAATCTCAGGATCGTAGTGAAAGTTATCTTCGTGATTGAACGATCCACCTGTACTCATTAACAAACCAAAGTAGTAATGCGGGATAAAAAAAATAAAAAAAAAAATCGACACAAATAAATGTTGCCCTCCCCGGCAACGGCGCCAAAATTTGGTAGCGTTTATCGTGTACGCCCAAATTAACCCTTCTTCAGTTAATAACAAAAATATGTAGTAGTGGAAGTAGGGATCGATCTCACAGGGAAGGTAAATTTATTTTGTGTCAATTATCAAAGAACTAGTAACAATGGGGGGTTTGGACTGGATTACTACTACTTAGCAAATATCAAACTAATTAACGAGTCTAACTAAAATGATTAAAACTTATGGGATTAAAGCGATTCTTGGTTTTCAGGTAACCGTACTTTTGGAAAATTATCTTTTAGTCATCAAATCAAAACATTCAAATTCTTTCAATTATCTATCGATTGGAAATTCAATTCCTACTCATCTTATTCGTAGTCAAAGGGAAAACAGCATTCAATTCAACCCTTACCAAATCTCTAATCACCACTACAGCCGTTAATGATTAAATCAATGATAGTTTTCAAAACTAATGAGTTCGACAAATCTAATCAATAAAAACTACAGCCGTTAGAATTGATTACTCAATCGTTTCTCCTAAGAATTCAATAACACCTACAGCCGGTTAATTATTAATCTTAGTTGTTTCTTAGCAAACTATCGATTATGTTATTGAATATTAGGTGATCGGTCTAATACACAAGCACAACAATCATGGAATTCGAATTCTGAGAAACCAATTGAAATCGAAGATTAATTCAACAATCAAACCGAATTTTCATAAAGATTTAAATCCAAAAGTAGGTATCCCTTCAACCAAGAATCGAAGGGTTTTAGCCTAGCATAATTAAATCTAAAAGCAATAAAAATTCAATGGAAAACATTAAATAAATAAAGGAAAAGAAATTACTAATATAAATCACGATTCCGGCTTGTCAATTCCGGTTCCGTTCTTCGTCGTTCTTGAAGAAAACTTTGAAAGAAAATTAATCTAAAAATCCTAAAATATTCTAAGAGTATGAAATTATGCTTAAAATGAGGTAAAAATCGTGTATATGAGGTATGGAGGCTGATGGAGTAGGGTAAAATCCATGTGGGAAGGAAAGAAATCAAGTTTTTTAATTTTCCAAAAGTCTTCAGGCGTAAATACGCGTATAATGGCGTAGCTACGCCTAGACATGCCGTAGCGTTGGCGTAATTACGCCTGTGAATGGCGTAATTACGCCTGTCCTCCATTTTTCTGGCGAGTTTTGTATTTTGGCCATAACTTTCACACACGAACTCCGAATTCGACGAGTCAGTTGTCCACGCGAAGATAACTCAAAGTTCTACAACTTTTATATGGACCACATTCCCAAAACTTGGCTGGAATACCTAGAAATTTGAGGAGAAAGGAGCAACATGTGTCTTTGATTCCGGTTTTTTCCTCTTTTCTTCAACTTTATTGCTTCTTTCATCATTTTAGCTTGATTTCTTCACTTTTCCCTACATTTACATAAATATACGATTAGGTAGCATATGTATCAATTTATCCATCAAAATATACCAAATCGTAGACAATTAAGCGTAATAGATGTGTCTATTTCTAGTCACATCAAACACCCCCATACTTACTCTTTACTCGACCTCGAGTAAATAATCAAAACTACAATATTTTTTTGCTTGGCTCATAGCATCATAACAAACTAACTTGTCCTCACTTTTATGCCTCAACAATTTAAAACATGCATAGTAATGAAAGGCGGTGAAAAGTTAACAGTGGAACAAGTTCAATCCCTAAACATCTCATACTCAACAAAGTAGTGAACGTGTGTGTGTGGTCATAAACAAGTGTTGTGTACAAATTATAGATTCAAAATATGCAAAGCCATAATAGTTCAAGTCATACACTAACACAAGTATAAGCTCACTTGCACATTCTTCTCCACTATCTTAGCTACTTTGCAAACATAAATCAAGTAGGTCTTTATTAGCTTGTAGCTTGGCCTAGGTATTGGCTTATGAAAGAAAGGTAAGGATATATCAAACAAGAGAGTATGATGAAATGCACACTAAAACTTCTCTTCTTGCATGAGTTTTTCAACTTCGTTCTTTTTCACAAGGTTTATTTCAACACTTTTCTTCTTTGTGCCTTGGCTCCCCTTGGAGTCATATTTTTATCTATTTTCTCAAGGCATTCCTTTTTCTTTCATGCATTCCATTCTTTTGACAAATAAGCTCACAAATATACTTCAATGATTCCCAAGTGCATTTGAATGAAATACATCATACTCCCTTAAAAGGTATGGATTAAAATCACATTTAGGCTCATTAGGGAAGGATGATAAGCTAGTCAAGGAATGTTGAATGGGGGTCTTGAGTATGCTTAGCATACTCCCATTCTTTTATGTTAAGGCTCAAAAAGGGTACTAGAGATTGATTTTGTTTACATGGTAGGCTTGAAAGGCTCAAACGCATCAAAGATTGCCTATATCACTTTCATGTTTGCAAGTAGTCTAGACATATGCCTCAAAGAGCATGTAGTTAAGTTCTAGCATGTATTAGAGACTTCTTAAGACTATCACAAAATTTACACAATCTTCACTAAGTGATGCACACTTCACAAGTCATGACAATAATGTGCTCAAAATATTCAACTACTAAGTTAAAGTAAAATCTGCATTAGAGTTCAAAGTGTTCCAAGGTTAACAATTCACCTATGTTCAAAAGCATGCATGATATCAATTAGGTTTCATCATGGGCTAGTGATTCTAAGCATGCGTTCATTACTAGCTATGAGCTCAAAATTTTCAAATTTTTCGATTTTTTTTTTTTGTATTTTTGTAATAGAAAAGCAATAACAAGCCACTAATCCCTCCCCCATACTTAAATCTTACATTGTCCCCAATGTAAGGCAAAAAGACAAGAGAAGAGAAAAGTTCAACTAAAAAGCAATAAAAATAAAAGGGTAAAAGGGAAACTAACTCCCCTTGGGTTGCCTCCCAATCAGCGCCTCTGTTTAACGTCGGTGGCCCGACGCCAGTCCTCTATCAAGGTGGTTGATGCAGTGTTGCTCTATCCTTCCTTAACCACATCAATATCTTCTTCACTCCTCGGTATTTCGGCCTGTTGCCCTTTGAGTGGTCGTCCTCAGTCCTTACTCCTTCGGCACGTGATTGACATGGTCGATCCGGAGGATGCTTCTTTCCAATGGTACGATCCTGCAATTGAGAAATAAGAGGATCAGCAGTATCATGAGTAGATAAAAGCATCAATAGTATGAACAGTATGCATAGGAGGGGGATCCATACCTCTCTTCTCGTCAAGGCCATCAGTAGCCTTTCCCATTTCCCACAACTCATCATTATCAAAATCAGAATCATAATCATCATGTACATCAATAGCGTAACTAGAATGCTCAAGAGGTTTAATGGGTTCATACATGTTGAATTTTTCAATTTCACCATTAGACTCCATGGTTATCAAACCGCTATTCATATTGATTACTGAATTTGATGATTTCAAGAATGGTCTTCCTAAAATAATTAGACTAGAAGGATCACCATTTCTCATGTCTAAGACATAGAAATCGGCTGTGAAGACCAAATTCTTTACATGCACAACTACGTCCTCTATTATCCCCTTAGGTGTGACCATGGATTTATCAGCTAAGTGAATAACTGCTCTATTTCTTTTTAAAGGTCCCATCTTCAGTTGAGAGTACATTGAGTAAGGCAAGACATTTATGGACGACCCTAAATCGAGCATAGCCTTCTCAATCTTAATACCTCTAATCTCACATGGGATAAAGAACATACCTGGGTCCTTGCATTTAATGGGGATGCTTCTTTGGTTATCCGCCGAAACATTGTCATTGAGCTCGACCTTGGGCTGCCCCTTGTGTTCCTTGTTTCGATCCTCATTCACGGTTTCATGCAATGGGGCTTGCTCTTTGTAGCGTGGACTCATCTCGTAGAGGCCTTTGAGTCCGGCACCTTTCCTATTGTCCTTCAATGCTTGGGGGAAAGGGGGTGGTTCTTTATATTCAGAAAGTTTGTGGTACTTACCTCGTGGTTCCTCCCCTTGCATTGGCTCTTCAACATCTGTCTCTGTCTCCGTCATCTCTTCTTTTTGGGGTGGTGTCAGTACCACCTTTTCTTCAGCTGCATCTTCAATCACATTCACTGTGATAGCACTCACATTTTCCCGGGGGTTCATCTCTGGTTGTGATGGCAGTCCATTTGAAATCCTTGCTTCGATCTTGCTGATTGAAGTTGCCAATTGTCCCATCTGCGTCGTCAAGCTCTGGATGCTTGCCCTCGTCTCCTGTTGAAATTGTAAGCTATTTTCAGCAATAATTTGGATGCTATGTTCTAACCTGTCAGAGGGAGGGTGCACTGGCGGTGGTGGAGGTCGCTGATATGGCGGTCTGTAGGGTTGAGGTTGGTTCATCTGTTGGTTACCATAGCCTTGGTTTGAATGATCTCTCCACCCTTGATTGTAGTTGTTTGGTGGATGGTCATAACTCCTTTGTGGTGGCCCTGGGAATCCTCCCGCAGCATTCACGTTCTCCGTGGTTGTCTCTTGTAGTGATGGGCATGCGTCTGTGGAATGGTTCGCAGCCAGACAGATTCCACACGGCTTTGTCTTTCCTACATTTCCACCTGCCATACCACGCACAAGAAAAGTGAGGTCTATCAGTTGTTGTTCTAAGTTTGATACGTTTACCTCTTTTCTTTGCGGTTGCCCATGGCGCACAGATCCGAATTGTTGGGAGTTGGCCGCCATGTTAGCTATCAACCTTCTAGCTTCCTCCGCTGTTTTGTCTATAAATGCTCCTCCGCTTGCCGCATCCACTAAGTTCCTGTCAGAAGAAAGTAAACCTTCATAAAAGTATTGGATGAGAAGGTGTTCACTTATCTGGTGTTGTGGACAACTTGCGCACAACTTCTTGAATCTCTCCCAGTACTCGTGTAGTGATTCCTCGTAGAGCTGCTTCACACCATATATCTCTTTCCTCAAGTTCGTTGCCCGTGAAGCTGGGAAGTACTTTTCTAGGAATACTCTTTGTAAGTCATTCCACGTGGTGATCGATCCGGATGGTAAGTAGAAGAGCCAGTCTTTTGCAGCGTCCTTTAGAGAAAACGGGAACGCTCTTAGCTTTATTTGATCCTCAGTGATTCCGGTCGGCTTCATGGTAGTGCACACCACGTGGAATTCCATCAGATGCTTATGTGGGTTTTCACCTGCAAGACCATGAAAAGATGGCAATAAGTGAATTAAACCAGATTTGAGTTCAAAATTTACGTTATTGGCCAGAGCAGGGAAACTGATGCAGAGCGGTTGTTGATCCAAGGTAGGATTTGCGAGCTGCCTCAAGCTTTGATTTGCAGCCATGTTGTTCCTTTCTTCCTCTTCAAGCAGCCTTGCTTCTCTCCTTCTCTGATGTAGCGTCCTCTCAATCTCAGGATCGTAGTGAAAGTTATCTTCGTGATTGAACGATCCACCTGTACTCATTAACAAACCAAAGTAGTAATGCGGGATAAAAAAAATAAAAAAAAAAATCGACACAAATAAATGTTGCCCTCCCCGGCAACGGCGCCAAAATTTGGTAGCGTTTATCGTGTACGCCCAAATTAACCCTTCTTCAGTTAATAACAAAAATATGTAGTAGTGGAAGTAGGGATCGATCTCACAGGGAAGGTAAATTTATTTTGTGTCAATTATCAAAGAACTAGTAACAATGGGGGGTTTGGACTGGATTACTACTACTTAGCAAATATCAAACTAATTAACGAGTCTAACTAAAATGATTAAAACTTATGGGATTAAAGCGATTCTTGGTTTTCAGGTAACCGTACTTTTGGAAAATTATCTTTTAGTCATCAAATCAAAACATTCAAATTCTTTCAATTATCTATCGATTGGAAATTCAATTCCTACTCATCTTATTCGTAGTCAAAGGGAAAACAGCATTCAATTCAACCCTTACCAAATCTCTAATCACCACTACAGCCGTTAATGATTAAATCAATGATAGTTTTCAAAACTAATGAGTTCGACAAATCTAATCAATAAAAACTACAGCCGTTAGAATTGATTACTCAATCGTTTCTCCTAAGAATTCAATAACACCTACAGCCGGTTAATTATTAATCTTAGTTGTTTCTTAGCAAACTATCGATTATGTTATTGAATATTAGGTGATCGGTCTAATACACAAGCACAACAATCATGGAATTCGAATTCTGAGAAACCAATTGAAATCGAAGATTAATTCAACAATCAAACCGAATTTTCATAAAAGATTTAAATCCAAAAGTAGGTATCCCTTCAACCAAGAATCGAAGGGTTTTAGCCTAGCATAATTAAATCTAAAAGCAATAAAAATTCAATGGAAAACATTAAATAAATAAAGGAAAAGAAATTACTAATATAAATCACGATTCCGGCTTGTCAATTCCGGTTCCGTTCTTCGTCGTTCTTGAAGAAAACTTTGAAAGAAAATTAATCTAAAAATCCTAAAATATTCTAAGAGTATGAAATTATGCTTAAAATGAGGTAAAAATCGTGTATATGAGGTATGGAGGCTGATGGAGTAGGGTAAAATCCATGTGGGAAGGAAAGAAATCAAGTTTTTTAATTTTCCAAAAGTCTTCAGGCGTAAATACGCGTATAATGGCGTAGCTACGCCTAGACATGCCGTAGCGTTGGCGTAATTACGCCTGTGAATGGCGTAATTACGCCTGTCCTCCATTTTTCTGGCGAGTTTTGTATTTTGGCCATAACTTTCACACACGAACTCCGAATTCGACGAGTCAGCTGTCCACGCGAAGATAACTCAAAGTTCTACAACTTTTATATGGACCACATTCCCAAAACTTGGCTGGAATACCTAGAAATTTGAGGAGAAAGGAGCAACATGTGTCTTTGATTCCGGTTTTTTCCTCTTTTCTTCAACTTTATTGCTTCTTTCATCATTTTAGCTTGATTTCTTCACTTTTCCCTACATTTACATAAATATACGATTAGGTAGCATATGTATCAATTTATCCATCAAAATATACCAAATCGTAGACAATTAAGCGTAATAGATGTGTCTATTTCTAGTCACATCAAACACCCCCCATACTTACTCTTTACTCGACCTCGAGTAAATAATCAAAACTACAATATTTTTTTGCTTGGCTCATAGCATCATAACAAACTAACTTGTCCTCACTTTTATGCCTCAACAATTTAAAACATGCATAGTAATGAAAGGCGGTGAAAAGTTAACAGTGGAACAAGTTCAATCCCTAAACATCTCATACTCAACAAAGTAGTGAACGTGTGTGTGTGGTCATAAACAAGTGTTGTGTACAAATTATAGATTCAAAATATGCAAAGCCATAATAGTTCAAGTCATACACTAACACAAGTATAAGCTCACTTGCACATTCTTCTCCACTATCTTAGCTACTTTGCAAACATAAATCAAGTAGGTCTTTATTAGCTTGTAGCTTGGCCTAGGTATTGGCTTATGAAAGAAAGGTAAGGATATATCAAACAAGAGAGTATGATGAAATGCACACTAAAACTTCTCTTCTTGCATGAGTTTTTCAACTTCGTTCTTTTTCAACTCCTTGCATTGCTCCGTCGTCTCGTCTCTTCCGACGCGTCTCTTCTTCAATGGTTTTGTGGTGTATGGATTGTTGGATAGGATGTGTAGGTTAATTATGAGCCAAAAAGTCCCTAAAAACGTCCAATACCATCATTTTATCATGTTGGAAGAGTTTCACCAAACTTGGACACAAAATAACCAATATGGAAACCAAAATCTCGAGTTATCGGGTCTGGCGATCGATCGGTAGAAGTGGCTGATTGATCGCCAGATTATTCTATCTTTTATTTTTCAAACTCTTCACACGGGCGATCGATCGCCACCAATTACGGATTGATCAATTACCGATCGATCGTGAAATGTTACTGGCCCGAGGCGATCGATCGAAGAAAAGTTCCGATCGATCGCTACATTTGATTTTCACAATTTGCGATTTCGTCCGTTCTTTTCCGTGTTTGCTCGGTTTGGTCATTTTTCATCATATATAGTTTATTTCCTCCACTTTTATGCATTTGTATCTAGATTCCTGAAATATACAAATATATTCCAAAATGAGTAATATTTTCCAAGAAACACTACAAAAACGTCCCTAATCTTATAGCAAATTAAGTGTAAAAATCACATTTATCATAATGGTAATCCCACATTTTTATTTTCCTAAATTTTCTTCGGTTTTGGCTCAGATTCTCCTGTATCTGGAACTCACAATAAATAACAAGGAAAACAGAGATTGATTCGTTAAGGACTTAGTGAGGGAATAACAATGGCTTACAATTTATTACTTAACAACTGATGTAATGTATCAATATGACATGTAGTGTAACAAAGAGATAGCACTGCATTTAACGAGATTATGAATGAACAATGACGATTTAGGACATTAGGGTGAATATCGTGGCTCACACTCGACAGTTAAATGTAGCACTTTTCCCCACATGTTCAGATGATATGTACAATCATTCATTTATGAGCCAAGGTGAATCATTCTCCGGACCGTAAAACGGTGCGCGTTGTTCAGATGAACCTTATACCCGGACTGTCATATGTTGTTCAATGGACTCACTTTTCGGGCCGAAGTTGTGTTGTCCAGTGGCTGTGCTCCGATGGTCACGTGCGGTTGAGTTTTTCAGAGTTTGTTCTTCTCCTTGAGATCTACAACTTTTATTTAAAAACCATTTTAAAATTCATAACTGATTTTGCCCAAAATGTGATTCTATCAAATGATTAAGTAGGGTGTTTTGGTCGCCGAAACATGTAAGTTCGGCAACTTTGTGGGCAAACTGCCGACGGGAATATATTCTATAACATATTTTAAACAACTTTAATTTTGTACTTAAGACCGAAAACATAACATAAAAGTATATAACAAGGGCTTGAACATACTACCTCGAAACAGTTTACTGGTTGAAATTTTGGCAGATGTTCTTCGTGGTTTCTGAATTTTCCTGGTTGATTTTCTTTCGTTTTTTGTTACACCTCCCACAATATTTGTTTTCTGTGTAAGAATGGAGTGTGGTGTGAACTTTTCAGAATTTTTGGAAAGAGTTTTGTTAATTTCTTGAATTTTTGACATTTTTAGCACTATTTTCTACCATAGCATTTTTCTAAGGCTTTTGGGTTCTTTTTTCTGTTGAAAGTGATGGATTTGGAGTATATTTATATGCAAGATTTGGGCAGATAAATTACATGCAAGATGACACTTGTCATTGTGAAAAGAAATAATACCAACTCCCATAATAACATACATGTATTTAATCCATATGTTATTATTATAATTATTATTATTAGTCATGGGTATTACACATTGTTTCAAAGCTTGAATCTATTGGAGCTAACATTTATAATGAGGATCAGGCATTAAGGCTCACAACGTTCGTATGAGCATATGAAACCGATATTGATGTATGGAAATGAGAAAATAATTTTCTCAGAGGTTACTAGTAATCTTATTTATGAAGAGATGGGAGTTGGCGAGAGTAACAGTTCACATGAAAATTCTGTAATGGTAGCTCTTAATTGGAAGAAGAAAAACTCTGTGACGATAACCTGTTGGAGATGTGGAACCTGGCCACATCAAAAGAAATTGTACAAAAGCTGGAATGGTTCAGCAAATTACTCAGAGTCAGTAAATAGAGATACTGATAATGAAGCTAACACTGTCTCCTTTCACAATATCCTCTGAAAAAGGATATTTACATTCTTATGGCATGTTGTTGTCCCCAAGTTGCCATGATAGAAGATGTATAATGTTAGCGGGTCCACAGTTTGCACATGCGCATTGATTTGACATTGATGTAGGGTGTTTAACTTCTAGGAGAGCCAAAACATAGGAATTGCACCATAATTTTTAAGCAAGATACATGGGTCAATTTGAAATGTTTGGAATGACTACTTTTGAGTGAGTTTGCTTTTTGTGGTGAAGCACGATAAATTTTGTACAATGAGAATTACTCTGAGTGTCAATATCAGAATCTATGGAGATCTTCATTGAGGTGGACTGTTGTGGGCCGAGAAAGTCACAAGGTGGAGATTGTTGGAGTTGTGACTTTTCTTTGTCCCACATCGGTGGGAATAAAGAAAAGTCCAACTTGGTTGGCTATAAAAGGACAATATTTTATGTTTTAAGTGTACCAGTCAATAGATTGTCTAACAATTTTTTATTTTAAGAAAATTTCTCCATTGTTATAGAATGTTGTAAATTTCTGAATATGCTCTATGGTTGCAGCTGTGACTGGTCTTTCCCATCATAAAAGAATTTGTTAGGTGCCTATCTTGTTAAGGGAAGATGGGTTGGTTATAAAGTGTGGCTGTTGAGTTTTGTGAGTGTATTTTGGATTGAGAAGAGAAATTATATGGTTGTAATAATTTTTCATATATTGTATTTTCTTCTTTGGTCATGGTAGTTTTCTTCTGATTTGGGTGTTTTCACGTTAAATCCTTGGTTATTATTTCTCTATTTGCATTCTTTTTCCATAAAATATGCAAATCATGGGGTGAATTTAGATGATCAAATCCCAACAATAGACACGTGATTCTGCATTATGTACGGAAGTTGGTCATTTTTACTCTTTATCACTAGCATTGGTGGATGTACATTTTGACCCCTAAATTTTTTCCCATCAACTTTTTATATTTATATTTTTTTGTCTCCTTGATAAAATCCTGCTCCGCCCCTTGATTACTGGTGCTTTCCTTTGTATAATAAATATAACTTCAAAATATTATGTCTTTTTTATTATCCAAAATGAATAACCTTTTCCATCCTCCAAAGTGGAATTATATATATATATATATATATATATATATATATATATATATATATATATATATATATCAAGTGATTGCGTAAAATATTTGATAAAATCAAGTAATTATATAAAATAATGCATGATAAAATTAAACATTATAAAAAATTATAAGGACGACTGGAATTCTTTTTTACTATTGAGTTCATGTTCATCTCTAACTATATATCTCTTTATCTCGATAAATAATCTCCTTAGGCATAGGGTTATTAATCTCTTTATTACTAAAAATATCCCATATTTTTTTCGATTTTTTTTTTAATTATCCCACTATGCATATCTTATTCTAATATCACTTTACAAACAAAATGACATAAATACTCATTCCCATCTTTACTATCTCAAAATTTGAAATTCTCACCAAAAATTACAGTTTATTTACTACAATCTTATTATTATGTTTTTGTTGTTTATTTCATTATCATTATTATTATATTGCAACTACATTTTTATTCTTATTATTATATATTATTAATATATTTATTTATACATATATATATATATATTTCTTATATATTATTATTATTATTACTATACATATTATATTATTAAATATTATTATAAATCTCGGTGATGCCTTCAACGACTAGGAGTGAGCAAAATTCGATTAAACCGAACAAACCGAATAAACCGAATTAATTTGAAAATTCGGTTCGATTATTTCGAAAATTCGATTTTGATTTTAAAAAATCAGTTAATTCGATTTGGTTTCGGTTTTCATTTTAAAAATATCGGTTAACCGAATTAACCAAAAATTTTAGTTTTTTAATATTTTTAAAAAATGTACTTTTTTTATTTTTTAAAAATCAATTAATATCATTCTTTATTTAAATTTAACTTTTTAAAATTTTAAAATCAGAATATCTAATTTTTTTAATTTTTAAAATCAAATTATCTATCTTTTATTTTTTTTATTTTTTTTTGTAAAAATATCGGTTAATTCGATTACCGTCCGAAATAACCGATTTTTAATCGGTTCGGTCGATTAGGTTTTTAGAGTAAATTTCGATTGGTTCGGTTAGACGAAAAAAAATTCGGTCGGTTCGATTTTTCGAAAATTCGGTTCGGTCGGTTCGGTTTTAATCGATTGCCACCTCTATCAACAACAGATTAAGGTGCAGATATATAAATTATAATGGCATTCGTATTTATCTTGAAAATGCACAGGAAAAAAAGGAACCAGTCTATAGGGGTTAGTGGGATGAATATTTGGATACCACAAGTTAAAATAGATTAACGAGATATAATAAAAATAATAAGATAAAGAGTCCAAATAGATTAATGAGGATATTCTGACTAAAAGAAACTTTTGAAGAAAACTAACTTATGTATGCGATCTATATATTCCACTCTCAATTCATTGTGATTAAATACGTAGCAGTTGTGATATAAACAATAATATCAAAGCCAACTGGATTGTCCTGACATATATGTTCCAACAGCTTAAGTCTTGCAATTCACGGTAGGCATAACTTTGTTATCCAAATCTTTGGTGATATCATGTTCTGATGCCGAACATGGTGCCTTGTGCATATAAAACTTATCAATAGATAGCGTGTTTCTTTCACGCGTTCTCTAAAGTCAAAGAATCCAGTTGGGGTTCCATAATCGGCAAGCAATGGCAATCATATTTTATTTGAATCAATAACACCACCAGCAAATGCTTGTAAGAGAATTTTTATATTTTACTACGTGTTATATTCTATGCTTTCAACAGAAGAAAAATTGCTAGCTATTATTTTACAAAACTTACAGTTATTTTAGATGCTACAGACTTCATCGATCCTCGTATTCGTGTCTCTCCCCTTCGCAAAATTTCGACAGCAAATGTTAGAATTTCGAGCAGTGCTTTCAATGATATCTTGAAATGGCTCGAGGTGAACTCCGTATGCTTTTGAAATGGATGTCTGAGACTATATTGGCTGAATGGCTGCGATCTTTTCACAGAAACACACGTGCCTGTCTTCTTATGCGTCATTCCGGAAAACTATAGGGACCTTTGGATTTCTAATGATATCAGCGAAGAACTTATTCCTGGAGTTGAATCAAAACAGAAATCCCATTTTCAGAAAGGCCACCAAAACACAAGTTCTTAAAAGAGAGATCATGAGCTGAAATAGATTTCAATGTCCTATGTGGCATAAAGATCAAATCTTGAAGTTTATACTGCTTTAAAACTTAAATTATTTGAACTACATCATTGAAACAGGACCACATGTTAAATCCGACAATCCATATAAGATCCAAGATCAGGCCTTCGCTTCCCATAAGGTGCAAATTTTAGTAAATATTAGGAAGTGGGATTATGAGAGGACGACAAATGCCTCCCAACCTCGTGTGGTTCGTCTATGTGGTGCAATGATTGAAATGTGGCATTAGAGTGTTCTACAATTTAAAGTATGTGTGTTTCGTCTATGTCGTGCGATGATTGAAATGTGGCCTCAGAGTGTTCTACAATTTAAAATATGTCAGTTATGTCGAAGCAATTTGCTTCGCCTAAAATTTTTGGTACAACAGTATATGCTCAATCATACAAAGAAATTCATTTTCGTAAGCCATGTAATCCAAGAATGTAACTAGGGCACCTTTTCAACATTTTCGTAGAGATGCTGATCACTTTTTTCACTCTTACGATCATCTGAAATTATGTCTTTTTCTTTCCCATCATTCTCTGAGTCAACCCCATCACCATTCACAGTAAAGTCCTTATGCGGGCTGGTTTCATTATTTACTTTCCCATTTGTTATTTGCATTCCTTTAGCTACTGTTTCCTCGGTTTTTCTTTTCTCTTCCTCTCTTTGCCGTCTTCTCCGGGCTTCTTCCTCTTTTAATCGTTTAAACCTGGACAATGGACAGATAAGACAAAATATTATGATCTAATCAGAAACAAATAACGATTATCAAGTAAACCACAAATTTTAAACCTTTCACCAGGACTAAGGCCTTCTGGCGTAAGCTTCTCTTCTTTCTTAATTACCATAGAGGCAGTGGGAGATTCTTCAGACATTGACTTAAAGAACTCGGATTGTTCTTTCTTTACCGTGTCATTACTCATTTTCTTGACAGGATTTTTTGCACCGCCAAATTTCCGTAGCCAAACTTGTTGAGTGGTACTTAGTATGTTGTTTGTTAGCCTACATAAATTATATACACACACCAAATTATTATTTACATTAACAAGGAAAACTGAATGGAAATGATCAAGGAAGAAAAAAGGGGAAATTTTTCACACCGCTTGGATGCTTACCAGTAAAGACTTAAGCCAGAAGGAACTGATAAAGAGAAATAGCCTATCATCAATGGTAGCAATTTGGTTATAGCTTGGGAATTCTTTAGGTTTGGATCGTTGCTCTGAAAGTGGTTAAAGAAAAATTCTAGTCAGATACAAAATCGTTTTTTCTAGTCAGATACAAAATCGTTTACAATCAACCATACGGTATTTCAATTTTCAGGCTCCTAAGTTATTACATTAATTCCATAACAATGTAGAAGAGCAGTGTTAGCAAGCCATGTAATAAGAATTCGAAGCAGCAACACAAGAAAATTGGAAAACAAAAAGAAGCAGCAAACCATCTGATCTGACTGTGAGTTGCAATCTAAATTTCCGCCACACATACAATACTGAAGTATGTAAACATAAACAGGCAATAACAAAAGCCAGAGCAACTTACTATCTCCAGTTGAGAAATAAATAAATATATAGATATTGCCAGGAGACAAAAACCTGTGGAGGTTGCATAATCTGTATAGAGATATATTGAGTTGCAATCAGGAGCACTGGTAAAACGAGATACGCCAATGTATCTGCCCATCCAAGTGGAGGATGACCCTCCTACAACAGAAAAGATGACAACCAAGACGTCTCATCAGTATGTTGTCATTTTCGATCTAACATACCAAGGCATTAACAGGCACCACTTGAATTACAAAGAGCGCAGCTCATGTTGACATAGGATTTTAAAAGAAAGTTAATTCTGTTCAGTGAGAAAGTTGGGTAGTACAATTCGAGCAAGTAAGACTCAACCTGCGAACTTTCATTTGTACTTGTTAACATTCAAGCAACACACTTCTTTAGAGTTTATATTCTGACGACGTGTTCTTGAAGTAAGTAAACCACCGATAATATGGAAGGATGATAGATTGTCTTACGATGAATGGGAAAAGCCAACTGGTGCCACTACCAGTTTGTCTAGCAGCAATGGTTGTTGGACCAGACAGAGAGGGTATCCAGAAGAAGCCTTCCGTTAAAAGTCCCTTGATATCACATCAAGATTCCATCAAGACAAATGTTGTAGGGCAGAGTGAGTAGATAAAAGTAGAAAAATAATTTGAAAACAAAACCAAACAGAAAAGGAAGGAGGGATGGATTGGTTGGTAGTGAAGTTTACCTCATCTGCCACATTCGAAAGAGCTCTATAAAGCCCAATCCATATTGGAATGGTGGCAAGTGTAGGAAGACATCCTAGTGCAAACAAAAGAAAAGGGAAAGAAATTCAAAACCTCAGAGTATGTACGTAATGGTAAAAAAAAAACAAACAACTCAAATGTTAATATACAAGAACAATTATATAATGCATGCAAGAATTGAGTATGCTAAATATAAAGATATTATGAAATTTTACTATATTCTTAATCTATTATCTGTAAGGAGAGTTCTGGCATTCAGTTTAGTACCTGCGAGTGGATTTATACCAGCTAGTTTATATAATCGAGCCGTCTCGAGTTGAATCCTCTCCTGCAACGACAGCCACAAAAAAGAAAATAACTACAGATATCTAAGAAAAAATTTACAGGCGCAGAGTCAAGTGCCAAAACACAATTATTAGGTAAAAATAAACTATCACTGATAAGCTTTAACAAATCTAAGGATCTATTCATCTAGATTTTTAACTACCAAAATGAAATTATGTTCATTATTCTGATCACAAAGTAATGATATCCAGAAAGACAAATAATGACCTGATCCCCTGCATATCGTTCCTGAATAGCCTTAATTTGAGGTGCCAAAGACTGCATAGACATTGTTGATTCCACCTGAATATCATAACAGTTTCAGAAAGTACTAAATAGATATTGCTTAGAAGCCAGTAAGTCACACAGTCAAAGTGAGAAAATATATCACTCAGAGATACAAAATCAACAAACAAGTGAATTCATAGACAATTTATTTGAAAACCATAAGCCAATACCAGCTGGAAGTCACCTGTTTCTTTGTCAAAGGAAACGTGGCAGCTTTAACAAGTACAGTCAATAAGATGATCGCAAAACCATATGCATAGGGAACATGTAGAGTAGAAATCCCATCTTTCAGAACCTGAGATACACAAATTTAATAAAAGTCAAGAAATCATATTTTTCTAATCAGCAAGGTAATTAGTAACACATATAAACCATCAGCTTCAAATGATCTTGTTTCGGTACTTAATAAACCAAAGGTCAGGAGACCATTTTACAAATTCTTCTAACAAGAACCTCAATAAGTCAAACCTCTTAAGATTTACTTTAACCTTTCAGAAAATGCAAAAATTTACATGCAACGATCATGGAAAGATTTTATGGACCAGGAGTAAGCAATCAGGCGAGTTAAGTAGTTAAATCGTGCGAGCTAATCATGCATAGTTAATCTTACGTGCTAATCATGCATAAGCATAACAGTAATTAACATCCCAATACCATTTTTGGCTCAATAATGAATACTGATAACTAGACGTACTATTCCCCATTGTTGATTCAGCCTAAAGTTTGCTTTATTATTAATATTAATACTTAAATGACAGATAACACAGTCCCCTCGATGAACTAAATTCTACTCCTGCAAGCAAAAAATTATTGTACAAAAAGCTTAGAAATTCCAACAGTATATAGCTCATCCCCAAACCATCATCTTGACATTCCACATACAAAAAAATATGGAAAAACAAACAAAAATCAGAACTTTTGATGACCATAACATTTCTAGACATAAGACAACAAATTTAACAATCAAAATCTTAACAAACCTTCAACACGGCCTCCATGGTATTAGTAATCCCAGAAAGCCAGTCGTTACTCTGCTTTGTAGTAGCAGCTCCATCAACTGTATCTAGAGAATTACTAACAGCAGAGTCAGCAATAGTGTAAAGAAACCCTTCAACCCTCCCAAACAAGTCCTTGATCACCAGCTCGGTATTGTCCGGGTCAGGAAATGGAACCTGACCCAATCCAAATCGGGCCACCCCAAGACTGTCCCTCAAATAGGGTCTGTGAATCTTGAAATCACTGAAATGGGTTCTGGGCAAAACCGGACTCCGAGTTCTTGTTCTGTCTGGAAATGGAGAGACCACTAAATTTGGTCCGATCGGATACAAGAAAAACGACATCTTCTTCTATTATTTCTTACTCGGATACGAATCTGAATCCTCGAAGCCCTAGAAACTACTTTGATAATGTTTGAGAAGGTTTGGATTTAGGAACACGTGGGTAAAGGGGTTCAACTTAAAAATATCTATTTGCCTATAGCGTACGCCACTGTATTACTGTATATTTATATATATTGAATCCCCAGAAACGGGCCTTTTCAATTCTGTTTTTTTTTTTCTCTTTACATAGTATAACCCTTTCAATTGTTAAAGTGTAAGAATATGACACTCCATAGAAGAGGTCAATGACAGCTTTCATTGATCCACTATTTACAAACATTGTGGAACTAACAATTTTTTTAAAAAAACTATGGGCTAATTGGTCAAATGGATGGCTCAATACGAGTAGTGATGTAGGGAGTGTTTATTTTATTTAAATCATTTTTATTACCATTCAATAATACTCTGAAAACTACACCAAAACAAAACCGTGATTGGTGAGTATATAGGAACAAAAGAATATACTTTGAAGAGAGAATAACCCGACAATTTGCCAAAAAGGAAAGAAAATAGGAATTCTTTGTGATAAGGAAAGCATACTTAAGGTATATATTATAAGATTATGGCAACGAACCACCCCTGTGGTTTGCCAGATAGACATATCACACAAATGTGGTTTATAAATAGACAGTTTGCTCTCTGTAGTTTGAAAATATGTAATTTACTCCCTATGGTTTGTGAAAATAGGTAATTTACCCCTGTAATTTGTAAATTGGTGCAAAACACAACCTCCGTATATGCTATATTTTGCAAAACATAGTGGGTAAAGTGCCTATTTTGAAAATCACATAGGATAAATTGTCTATTTACAAATCTCATCGAGTAAACTGTATATTAGGCATATCACAGGGGATAAAATACCTATTTAAAAATCAGAGGATGTAAAATATCTATTATCGATATCACATGTGGTAAATTGTCACTAGCTCATATATAATATGAGGGCAATATTTCACCAGTCACACCCTAAAGCTAGATTCACTATCCCATTGCATTTCACTCACCCTAATCAATTGCATTTCTCTATTCCAAACACCAATAAACATCAAAATTTTCATCAATGGCAGCCACCATGGCCACATGAATGGCTACAGTTGTCAACACTCGATGCTTCTACACAAGAAACATCGACTGCAAGCCCACAAAACCAATATTCTCCTCTCTCCATGACAACCCCGCCTAAAGGCCTCACCACCATCCTATCTCCACCACAAACCACTGCAATACTCACGCTGGTTTAATTTTCCTCTCTCTTTCCGCTGCTGGCCTGGCCTTAGCATCCCAAGGTAGAGTTAGCCAATGGAGACAACCGTGGACTACATTACTTTGGGTGCTTTTTGAAAGTTGTTCCAAATTGGGAATTTACAAACTATATTTGCTCTTTATAAGATACATGTGTTACTCCACTTATTACCAATTGGTTTTGAGTTTGAATCTCATGTATGCTTAACATGGTATGAGAGCAGACTTTTCATGTGGTTGGCTATTCCGCCCGCATGCTCACCGTCACCCGCATTATCAGTCCACGTGTTTGACTTGTATAATGTCACACGTGAGGGGGCGTGTTGAAAGTTGTCCCACATTGGGAAATTACAAGCTTTAGCTCTTTATAAGATAAATGAGTAACTCCACTCATTACCAACCAGTTTTGAATTGGAACCTTATGTATTCTTAACAGTGTTATACAACATACTGCAACCAACCCTTAATCAGATCAACAAAATGAGAAACAGTAAAGGGGTGATCATTGGGCTCGAGCTTGGCGGGATTGCTACCTCGGGGTTTTTTAACCCTGTGGAAACTTCTACATGAAAAATCGTCATCCGCGGCTGAGGCGGCGAGTGACAATAGAGGGCAGCTATTGTTGCTTGTTGGTGACTGTTGAATGATAGAATTTTACTTATCAAGAACTCTAGATAAATTTTTTTATTTTAATATTCATAGGAGTGTTGATAAGTTTGTTAGGAATTTTAGTTTATCTAAAATAGTATACTAGTTTATCTTTTTATTTAATTATATTTATCTTCCTAGATTTTAGGATTAGGAGTCTTCTATAAATAGAAGACATATGATTATATTTATTTTAATATTGGAATAATCAATAAAGTGAAGACTAGATTGAGTCTCTCAAATAATTCATTTCTTCAAACTTACATGGTATCAGAGCTTTAGGTTTGAAAAAACTAAGGTTAAAAGTTACTCAAACACTAGCCGTCGGCGAGTTGTTGCTATCTCAACTCAACCGCTGGCGGCTAGGCCTTCAAATAGTAGCCATAAAGCAAATCCTAGCAGCAGCCAATCGCATACACCGTTAACTTCGCGACTTTCGCTACATTGACTTCCGCTACAGTAACTTCACGACTTTTGCTACAGTAACTTCGCTACAGTATTTTCGCGACTTTGCTACAGTAACTTCACGCTTTTTTTCCCTTGCTTTTGCGGCTTCGTCGGGTGTTTTTCATCATCTGTTTTAGGGCAGTTGTGAGGATTCTCATGTGTCTACGTCTCATCAGCAAGCTTGGTCTCATAAACATCTATAGCCAAGCTTGAGGGGGAGTAGATAATATCAACTCTATTGTTAAAGACTCGGTCTCTCAAAAGAGGAACATACGCAGACTCCCAAAATAAAGGAGGAGACGTAGACTAGCAGACGCAAACTCCAAAAAGCGGAGGAGACGTAGACTAGCAGACGTAGACTCTCAAAAGAGGAGCAGACGCAGACTCCAAGAAAAAGGAGCAGACACAGACTCACAAAAGAGGAGCAGACGCAGACTCCAAGAAAAGGAACATGACTCTGAGAAAGAGAAGGAAGTCTCAAACAAAAGTTGATAACATCTTGACAAAGGCTCTTCACTATACTAAATTTGAAGACCTGAGTTCCAAGCTAAGCATGATAAACATATATGACTTAGCTTGAGGGGGAGTGTTGAATGATAGAGTTTTACTTATCAAGAACTCTAAATAAATATTTTTATTTTAATATTCATAGGAGTGTTGATAAGTTTGTTAGGTGTTTTAGTTTATTTAAAATAGTATACTAGTTTATATTTTTATTTAATTAGATTTATCTTCCTAGATTTTAAGATTAGGAGTCTTCTATAAATAAAAGACATGGTTATATTTATTTTAAGATTGGAATAATCAATAAAGAGAAGACTAGATTGAATCTCTCAAATAATTCATTTCTTCAAACTTACAGTGACTCCAGCTATTCTTTGGGTGCTGTACCATGTTTTGATGTTTTGCAACCAGCTTTATGCAGATCAACAGGAGGAGATCAAAATTAGAAAATAAAAGTGTCTCAACATTTTTTCTGCATGGATTTGCTTGTGAGTGTTAGAAGTCTGTTCTTGAATGTTTTTGCTGATGGAATGTGATTTTAATTAGGATCATTGAAACAGTTATTTGCAGATCTATTTCTAGTATTGCGATTAAGATTTTATAATTTTCACTTGTTTTTACATATAAATTAATTCCAAATGGTATTCAAATTTGCTATTCCATATAAAATGGATTAGTACCCAACTTGAGTTCAGTGGATCGAACTAGTGAGATAAGTTTCTGATTTTTTTATTTTGTATATGAAGTTGGGCGTTTCATTGGAGATAAATTGTAGAAAGATGGTTTATCATTTCTCCAATCTTGTATACTTTAAATTATTTACCGGCCTTCTCTTGTATCTGCAAATTTAAAAAAAAAAACAAATGTTGAAATTTTCAACTTTCAGAGAAAATGGTAGCATCTTGAGAGATGGCGAAATGTTTTCTTCCTGCAACAAAAAAAAAGGTATCGCGATCAACCAACAGAACAACTACCATATTTCAACCCAAATTTTAGACCTAAATTTATAAGAAATACAACTTCGTAATACTGATAGCTGTCAAAAATTTGAGCTGCAAATGAGCATTCAAAATCCCATATTTGGCAGCAAGGTGGTTTCATGTAGCATAATTGACATACACAAACAACACATAGATGGATGTTGTGATGCTGGAAATCCTATAGACGATTGGTTTAGGAATACAAAAGGATACTTCATTAGTTAATTGGCTGACTATCAGGAACAAATTCGAGCTGGCTATCGATCTGCTCAAGTTCATTTTGAGAGGTTATCAGCTTGGCTTTCTCGAAACGCTTTGAGCTTCTGAGAATCGTATTCAATGTCATTTCATTTGAGGCAGAAAGGCTGTTGTGCAGCAGACAAAGCTAGTTGTGAGTAATGTGTGTAACATTAAGAACATCATCAGATGAATGAATGCAAGATAAATTGAATACAAGGCAGGCAATTCATTGGTTTTTTGAGATCTGATACAAAAAAATGGATGATAAAATTTCGCCAAGAAAAAAGAAAACTTGTGCCAATCTCATCACATTGAAAGGTTTATTTGTTATTGTTCATAAAGTAGTATAGGGTCGAGATCAATCGGATCAATAAAATCTGAGGTTTGAAACAGATTATGAACTTACTCCAACTTTGAATTGTTTTTCTCACGAATAATTTTTCCTTGAGCATCATTGGACGCTGCAACAAATTAAAGACGATATAAACATATTGCTTACTGAAGTTAAAAAAAAAATAATAATCGGATATGTTAATACTCATTAACAGCGATTCTGTAACAGATTTTAGCATCTCTACTCCCGAGGATGACACGATTTTTAGATGCAATCACCTCGTACATTGGAACAATACTTTCACTCACTAGTCTCAAAAGCAGTTTTTATCACCTTAACATGCTACGAAATTCAATGAACCAGGAATAGTTCCACTCCATTTTTTCTCCACCAACTGGTAAAAAACTTGAGAAAAGAGAAGGCATCATGAACATTCCTCACAATTACTAGAGAAAACCAATTCTACTTAATATCTGGATACTTTACCCTAAAATTAATAAGTGAATTTTGCTCAGATCAAGTTAAGTTATCAATAAATCAAGATTTCACAAACCATTTCTAGCTGAGGCCTGGCTCAAGTCATTTTCACCTGCTGAGCAGCCTGACTGAGATGAACTATCAGATGGGCTGCAGGTGCTAGCATCAGAATTTGCAGTCCAGTTTTCATCACCATTACTCTCATCAGTGCAATCCTGAAAAAGTGACCCTACTTTTGCAAACAGGCTATTCTGTCTTGGGGTCTTCATCACGACCTTTCCTGTTAGTCCAAAGAAGGAACATGGGTTATGGATCCCACATAAGAAAAAAAAATACAAAGAAGACAAAAAGCAAGATGGCCAATTAATGCGTGTTGAAAATTTACACCGGACAACTTTGAAAAGCAAGTGAAGATTTTGCAAAATCTGCGTGAAGACTTTTGCACCGGGTGAAAAAAATTCGACAAAAACGAGTGGAAAATCTCTATAAATAGAGATGTAATTTCATTCAGTTTAGTACACATAAAATTATAGAGAGAAAAATACAACACAGTGCAAAATACCAGTGAGAGAAAATTGATGTATAATTTTCTGAGTGTTTTTTCAGATTGAGTGTTGTCAGTGTTTGTAAACATTTGTATATTTTTTCAATAAAAGATCTGCAGCAGCCCCGTGGACGTAGGCTTATATTTGCCGAACCACATAAACCTTGTGTGTTTTTCATTCCGCATTTATTTTTGCTCCCACATATCTGACAAGAGAAAATATGGTGTTATTTTCCAAACAACTGGTATCAGAGCCAGATTCTTAATTTTGTCAATTTTTTTACAATTCACGTGAATAGTAGAATTTGGTCAGCGATACCAAATTCGTCTACAACGGTGTTTTTCAATAACACTGTGATTTTCAAAAATTGTCAAAACAGCAATCCAGTGGGATTCAGGTTCGAGTGGGAGTAATGGCGGCAGATGAAGGAAAAATGAATATTGAAAAGTTCAAGGGTTCGGATTTTGGCATTTGAAAAATGCAAATTGAAGGTTATATGTATCAAAAAGGCCTTTATCAGCCTCTCTCGGGTGTGAAGCCAGAAGGCATGAAAGATGAAGAATGGGCTCTTCTAGATAGAAAAGCCATTGGAGTTATCCGATTGACGTTGTCACGCAATGTTACTTTCAACATAGCAAAAGAAAAGAACACGGCGGGTCTTATGGCGGGTCTTCCAAGCATGTACGAGAAGTCATCAGCTTCAAACAAAGTTCATTTGATGAGGCGGTTGTTCAATTTGCGGATGGTAGAAGGCGGATCGGTAGCTCAACACCTCAATGAACTCAACAAAGTGACAACCCGGTTGAGTTCATATAAAATTGATTTTGATGATAAAGTACGAGCATTAGTACTTTTGTCTTCCCTCCCGGAAGTTGGAATGCTACTGTCACAGCTGTGAGTAGCTCATCGGGAAGTAATATGTTGAAATTTGACGATGTTCGTGATCTGGTTCTCAGTGAAGAGATCAGACGGAAAGATTCAAATGAATCATCAACCTCTTCAGTATTACATATAGAGCCAAGAGGTAGAAAATCAAACAGATGAGGTGGGCGTGGCAAACAAAAGGACAGGGGTCCAAATCTAGGAATCCCCCTAATTCTCAGAACTCAAAGACTATCGAGTGCTGAAAATGCGGACAGCCCGGACATTTTAAAAACCAGTGCAAAAATGCACCGAAGAATCAGGAGGCGAAGGCAGAAGCAAACGTTGCTTCTAGAGATGATGCACTAATATGCTCTTTAGAGTGCAAGGAAGAGTCTTTGGTGTTAGACTCCAGAGCATCATTCCATGCTACTTAGCAAAGAGAACTCTTCAAGAAATATGTCCCCGGAAACCTTGGTAAAGTCTACCTTGGTAATGAACAATCTTACGAGATTGTTGGCAAATGTATCATAAAGATTAAGTTGAACGGGTCTGTATGGGAACTGAAATGTCAGGCATATTCCCGACCTGAGAAAGAACTTAATCTCAGTTGGCCAGTTGTCCAGGCCAGTTCTCCAGTGAAGGTTATACAATAGTCTTTCACGGTGATACTTGGAAGATCTCAAAATGTTCAATGATAATTGCTCGAGGCAATAAGAGTGGTACTCTTTACATGACAGCAGGAGCACGCTGTTCAATTACAGTTGCAGCAGACACAGAAAGTCCTACACTGTGGCACCAGAGAGTTGGTCACATGAGTGAAAAAGGAATGAAAGTTATGCACTCAAAGGGGAAACTACCAAGGCTTCAATCAATTGATATTGACACGTGTGAAGGATGTATTTTTGGAAAGCAGAACCCCAAAGAAAGAGAAACTTGAACTAGTTCACTCTGATGTTTGGGGACCAACGACTGTCTCATTCATTAGTGGGAAACACTACTTTGTGACTTTCATTGATGATCACTCCAGGAAAGTAGGGGTTTACTTTCTGAAATATAAGTCAGAAGTATTTGTGGCTTTCAAGATTTGGAAAGCGATGGTTTAAAATGAGACAGGGTTGAAGATTAAGAAGCTCAGAACAGACAATGGTGGTGAATATGACGACACCAGATTCAAGAAGTTCTGCTATGAGCACAGGATCAGAATGGAGAGAACCGTGCCGGGTATGCCTCAACACAATGGTGTAGCTGAGCGTATGAATCGGACGTTGACAAAAAGAGCCAGAAGTATGCGGGTACAATCAGGCCTGCCAAAGTAGTTCTGGGCAGAAGCATTCAACACAGCAACTTACTTGATTAACCAAGGTCCATCGGTACCATTGGAGCACAGAATACAAGAAGAGGTATGGAGCGGAAAAGTGGTAAACCTCTCATATCTTAAAGTTTTCGACTGCTTAGCATACATGCATATCAGTGATGCACTCAAAAATAAACTTGATCCCAAATCAAAAAGTGCACTTTCATTGGTTATGGTGAATATGAGTTTGGCTACCGCATTTGGGATAATGAAAACAAGAAGATGATCCGCAGCAGAGATGTAATCTTCAACGAACGAGTGATGTATAAGGACGGGCATAACACAGTTGTCAGCGACTCAGAACAGAGTGAGCCAGTGTATGCAGAGGTGGACGATGTCCCAAAAAGTCATGTGGAGCAGATAGTTGAGATTCCTCAGTTAGGAAAATCAATTGATCAAAACAGCGAGCAGCAGCTAATGCATCACAGTCTCCTACTCCAGTTCTTGAATTGAGAAGGAGTTCTCGGACACATGTACCTAACAGAAGCTATATGAACTATCTGTTGCTAACTGATGCAGGTGAGCCTGAATGCTACGATGAAGCATGTCAGGCCAAAGATGCCGTAAGTGGGAGCTTGCCATGAAAGGCAAGATGAAGTCTTTGATGTCCAATCAGACGTGGGAACTTGTTGAGTTACCTATGGACAAAAAGGCATTTCACAACAAATGGGTGTATCGGGTGAAGGAAGAGCATGATGGTTCCAGGAGATACAAAGCCCGACTGGTCGTCAAAGGGTTTCAGCAAAAATAAGTTGACTACTCATAAATTTTTGCTCCAGTTGTGAAGCTCAATACCATTAGGATTGTATTGAGTATCGTTGCCAGTGAAAACCTTCATCTTGAGCAATTGGACGTGAAGACTGTGTTTCTTCATGGAGACATTATGTTTCAACCAGAAGGTTTCGCAGAGAAAGGGATGGAGAATAAAGTGTGCAAATTGAAAAAGAGCTTGTACGGCCTGAAACAATCTCCAAGGCAGTGGTACTTAAAGTTTGACGGCTTTATGCACAAGGAAGGTTTCCAGAGGTGCAACGCCGACCATTGTTGCTACTTCAAGAAATATAAGTCCAGTTATATCATTTTGCTATTTTATGTTGATGATATGTTAGTAGCCAGTTCTGATATGGATGAGATCAGAAACTTGAAATAGCAGTTGTCAAAGAATTTGACATGAAGGACTTGGGTCCAGCAAGAAAGATTCTTGGAATGCAAATCACAAGAGATAAGCAAAATGGAATTTTGCAGTTATCTTAGGCGGAGTACATCAATCATGTTTTTAAGAGCTTCAACATGGGCGACGCCAAGACAGTTAGCACGCCTTTGGCTAGTCATTTTCACCTATCCAAGGACCAGTGTCCTCAGACGGAGGAAGAAAAAGAATCCATGGCTAAAGTTCCTTACGCTTCAGCCATTGGGAGTTTGATGTACGCGATGGTCTGTACAAGGCCCGACATTGGCCATGCAGCGGGAGTTGTTAGCAGGTTTATGTCAAATCCAGGAAAGGCTCATTGGGAAGTAGTTAAGTGAATTTTGAGGTATCTACGAGGCACTGCAAAGAAGTGTTTGTACTTTGGAAAAAGAGAACTAAAAGTATAAAGTTACGTAGATGCAAACTATGAAGGTGATGTCGATCACCGGAGAAGCACCACAGGTTATGTATTCACTGTTGGAATTACATCTGTTAATTGGATGCCGCAGATACAAAAGATTGCAGCTTTATCCACTACAGAGGCCAGTAAAGAGTTGATATGGCTTCAAGGTTTGTTAACAGAGCTGGGACTCAACCAAGAGAAGAATGTTTTGTATAATTATAGTCAGAGTGCAATACATACGGTAAAGAATTCAGCATTTCACTCTAGAACAAAACACATTGGTCTCCGTTATCACTTCATCAGGTCTCTGCTTGAGGATGACGTGCTAACATTAGAGAAGATCCAAGGAAGTAAGAATCCAACAAATATGTTAACAAAAGTGGTGACCATTGATAAACTGAAGTTGTGATCAACTTCAGTTGGTTTGTTGGGTTAATAGACCAGAAAAGGCTGTTGCATTGATCGAGGTATGAAGACAGATTGAGATCAGTCTTCAAGTGGGAGATTGTTAGTCAAAAGAAGGAACATGGGCTATGGACCCTACAGAAGAAAAAAAATACAAAGAAGACAAAAAGCAAGCTGGCCAATTAATGCGTGTTGAAAATTTGCACCTAACAACTTTGAAAAGCAAGTGAAGATTTTGCAAAATCAGCGTGAAAACTTTTGCACCAGGTGAAGAAAAATTGGACAAAAACGAGTGGAAAATCTCTATAAATAGAGATGTAATTTCATTCAGTTTAATACACCTAAAATTGTAGAGAGAGAAATACAGTGCAATCAGAGTAAAAATACTAGTGAGAAGCAACAATATTTTCATTATGTTTTTTGCAAGTGGTCATCTCACCCATCTCAGTAGGACTAGAATCTATCACCAAATATTCAGTAACTTTTGAGAATACTATTAAGTCCCCATCTTTCCAGCCAGTACGAGATTTACCTTTAGCATCCTTGTTTTCAGATAACTTGGCTGAGTTCTGTAATTCAGTTGAAGTGCTTACAGAAGGTAAACCACGTTTCTTAACCTTTTTCACAGTTTTCTGTTCACTTGACTTGGTTGCTTCTTTAACCTTGTCAACAGAAGTAACGTCATCCTGTTTTTGGCCAGGTAAAAAATAGTTCTTGAAGTTAATCTCTTCATCTTTATCTTCCACGTGTCTTACCAGATTATCAGTAATAGCAGCTGTATGATGAATCTCCCCAGGTTTTTCTTCACTTTTATGAGACAAAACTTGGGAGTCAACATGTCGGCACTCTTGTTCAAATTCTAAATTTTTTTTAGCTTTCTTGGCCATCCTTTTTTTCTTGAAGCCATATCCCATCTCTCCTTCAGCACATGAAAATGAATTGAGCTGGACTGATTCACTGACATTTCCATCTGCTTCATTGCAATCTGAAGTTCGTAACTTTTCAAACTCTATTGGTACTGGATCATGGCTCAGAGACATCTCCCTCTGTTCTTCAACTAAATCAGGTTGATTCATTTCTTTCCTCCCAGTCTCGTTCACGGCTGACTTGCTCAGATTACTGTCAGCAAATTTCTTGACCTTTTTCTTCCTACTGTTGCCAGAGATTTCAGATTCCTCCAGATTATTTGTATCTAACAACCTTGACGGCGAGCCTCTTTTTGGTGTTATAACTGGATCAGCACATGCAGAAGTATTGTTGTATGATGGCAACATCACTTCAGGATCATGGTTCATAGACAACTCTCTTTTTTCATCCTTTTTTCTAGACTTACTAGTTTTAGTATGGGGTCCAGTATTTCCACTCTTCTTAGTTTTAAGTTCCACATCTGAAATATCCTGAAAAATTGCAGCAGCCTTTTGAGACCTCTTTTTCTTACTATTGTTGCCACTACATTTAGTACCTTCCAATGCACCATTAGCATCCATCAATATAGCCAATGAATTTGCTTCTTTGGTGCTAACATCAAACTCGCACTGGTTCAAGTCAGACTGATGATTCACAGACAAATCTCTATCTTTTTTACTTCCCACATTCAAGTCAGTATCAGCAGTAGGCAAGGCTCTATCCGTTTTTGCAGTCTCAGAATGTTTCAGAGTATTCAATTCTAGACTTGGCGAAGTTAAAGGAGTCAAATACATGAAGTTTTCAGAAAGTTCGCCATCTGCATCATAACATTTTTTTCCTCCAGATTTCTTTGCCTTCATTTTACTTCTACTGCCACATCCCATCTCTTTATCGGCGTCTAGAAAATCATCTGTTGGAACTGACTCCATGGTATTTCCATGTGCTTCATCTTGATCTAAAGTTCCTAAATTTTCAGACTGCGATAGCACTTGATCACGGTTCTGAGATGACAGCTTTTGTTCCTCATCAATATCGGGCCAATCAGTTTCCTTGTCTTTGCCACCAATTATATGAGCATCATTTGTTGAAGAAGATGCCTTTCCTTTGACTTTAATTTCCACATACTGACTGAGATTGTCAACTTTTAATGTCAAATGGCAAGTATCAGGTTCCTTCATGTTTGTGCCTAAGAAAATTTGGCAATAGAATAATCAGCAAAGGAAAACAGTTCCCATTTCGACCACAATAAAAGGATAAATAGAATATAATAAAAGAATATGCAATTCTATTTCTTTAGATTGTTTACCCTTTAAAGGCCAAGGTGCTTCAATATTGTTATCACACTGTCCATCCTCAGGAATTCCAGAAAGTTCGGACAGGTTAACGTTCCCAGGATAACCTGCCGCGTCCGAGAAGAAGCATTTATCTTCTTTGCAATAATCTGCAGAAGAGAGTGTGGTCTCGATCACTTGATCATGAGTCAGTTTCTTTTTTCTTTTATTAATCTTCTTCTGTTTGAATGTATCTGTAACTGTGGCAGGTATGGAAGCTCCCTCAACAACACCACTGCACTCCATATTTGAGGAATCATACCTCACACCTGCATCCTCAGCAGTTTCCTCCATACAACCAGGCACAATTTTTGGAGTTTCTTCACCCGCATCAATTTTGCAACCAGTAAGAACAGGTTGCAGCGTTTCTTCACCAGATGCATGAAACTGAGTGCAGCGATCTTCAAAAGTGGGACTAGGTAATATAGATTCATTGCACTTCGTTTTGCGGTTCTTCTTGGCTGGAGATCTAGTTCCTAAAGAATTGTCTAAGGAATCATTTCTCCAAAATTCTGCGGTCCTGTCAGAATACTTCTCAACCTTCTGCCCCACAGTCATCCCCGGAACTATATTCTCTTCAGCGACACCATCTGGCAGAGACATTGTAAGAGCGAGTATCTTGTTTGCATCAGAGGACTTAACTCCACAATGGTCTTTTCTGTCACACTTAGACGCTTTCTGGTTTATGTAACACTCCAAAGAGCCTGATGCATCAGCTGAAAGAAACCAATTTCCTTTTACCCCATGTAATGCACTACAAACAAGCATAAAGTCTGGAAGATGATAAAAATTCCCTTCGCGTTTTACCTATCAAATTTTAAAAATTAGAATCAATAAATAAATTAGCTACATTATCAAAGTTAAAAACTCATTAGCATAACATGTTAGAATCAATAAATAAACTAGCTACATATCTACCTTCAAAGAATGGATCTGTATCTCCCCGTTGTTTGGAAAACACTTTGCATGCTCCTGCGTTAACTTCCCTGTAAAAAGTGCAATAATAAGAGACAGGGGGTGGGTGGGTGTGTTGGGGGGGGGGGGGGGGGATCCTAGTTCAGACTTTAAGTGTTTCTAAAAAAATAAGCAAATAAAGAACTTCATGAAACATAAATTATTGAATGAAATTGAAAACCTTCTTCCTCACACAATATGAATCATCTAAACTTGATAAGTCAAATGTATTACATTTCCCTTTCAGATCTACTCTAAACACGTGAAGCTGTGATCTGTCAAAATCCTGGATGCAGTTAAACAATAATAAGATGACAATCAGCTAAAAATTTCTTTACTGTCATCTAACTCCTGAACTCAACCAGACGTTAAGGTTGCATTTGGATTGGAGGATTTGGATTGAAAGAAGTATTTAAAGGAGCATTTGGATTGACTCCATATTGAGATGGGTTTGAAATCCTATATAATGCCAGTTTAGGATACCCATACCAATGGTTTTGTTATTATGATTTGGAATCCTTAACCCACAATACACAATCTCTCAACACCACTCAATCTCCTCAACGATATATAGATTTTACATAACAATTTCACAATAATACAAACTGCATAAACTTGCTAACACATAAAACAAAAACACATTAGAATAAAAGTGACTCACTTTTGAAATCCAGCACCGTGTCTGAATCCGAAACTAGCATCGCGAGGTGCGTGTCAAGGTTGGTGTCGACGAAAATTATGTTGTACTCCGCCGATGGCATTGCACTATCGGATCCTTCCTGACGACGTCGTTTCCCCATTGATTAACGTTTGAAGGTTTGAGCAGCTGCACTGCACGTAACGCTGCGTTCGCGAGGGTTTAAAGGCAGATGTTCTATGGCCTCTTATATATTGATCGAAATGTTCTGTCGAAAGTTCGAAATATATTGATGTTGTCTGCATTGTTTTCAAACCGGATCGGACATAAAATCGATGTTCTTAGTGGTACATGTTCGATCGGTTGAACCAATAACCTGTTATGATATCAGCATTATGTAATATCTATATTTTAATTTTTGTAAAATATATATACCGTATATTTGCTATAGTTTTAAGTTGTTCACAATATAAAAACATAATTACATCAACACAATATGTCAAACTTAAAAAATTAGATCAAACCAAATATCCAACATAAAAATATAATAATAAAACCTCAAAAAACAATAAGCATTGTAAAAAAAAAAAACGATATCCCAAAATTATAAGAAAATATTTAAAAAAGTATGAAATTATTCACATTTTTTTTAATTTACGAGATATATATAATATACAAGTCACATTTGTAGAATTATATAAAATTTTTGATAGACATACACAAAATATTATTTTGTTCTTATTTCAATGAAATAAATTATATATACTATATTTTTGTTCTAAAAGTTTTTAGTTACAATTTTAAAAAAATAAAATAAAAATTACTTTTTTTATAAAGATGAATGAATGAACGTACTTGTTCAACTGTCAGCCTATTTAACCATTTTTTGGTGGTTTAATCCGATTTTCACTGGTTTTTAACATGATGGCTTTAGAAGGTGGACCAGACCAAAAACGGGTCATCGGTTTGATTAAACCGATTGACCGATCGGTCAGATCCGATTTTCCAAACAATGGTTATATGGGCCTATAGGCCTAGGTAGATTTTATTATGGGAAATTGTATATTGGTGCTGTTTTCAGAAATTTAATTCAAATAAGTCTGGCAAAAAATATTGTTTACAAAAAAATATAGGAGAGAATTAAATTCACATAAGTTCACTTTTTAAAGAGTTTGTTTACAAAGGTATTTTTAGTTCCCAAAATACTCTTAAGTTATAAAAAACTCTAAACCTAATTTCACATTAACTCTTTACGTCATTCATATTCCCCCTCTGCACGTAAATCTCCAATTTTTCGGCTATTATCAGATCATTATTTTCTTCATCATCTTGTCGCCTCATCTCGTCGCCCCGACCTAAAAATTATATGCTAAAATGTTATGCACATGAAATATGTTTGAATTGAAGCATCTAAATTGTTCGTAGCATTTGGAAACTTTTTGAATCGAAGAAGACATCGAGCTACTCTGCACATATAATTTCCGAATCTGCTATGCGCATTCCATCGTGTGTGTGTGTGTATACTGTGTGTGTATGTGATTATAAATTTGAATACTGATGCTAAATTTTAGATAGCGAAAGTTCGTTGGTATGTTTTTTTTTTTAAAAAAAAAATCTCCCATGGCTTTTGATTGATGCATATGTATGAAGAAGTAAGGTATGCATTGGTGTCCGAGCTTATTTGTTCATTTCCAAATTTTACAGTCTGGCATCAAGATATTGCAACGAAGAAGATGACCCAGAGAAAAAATAATTGGTGCACGAAAATTATAAAAAGTAACTGGTGCAAGAAAATATAATATTGGTGCACGAAAATCATAAAAAGTAATTGGTGCACGAAAATCAAAAACATAATTGGTGCACGAAAATGATAAAAACTAACTGGTGCATGAAAATTATAAAAAGTAACTGGTGCACAAAAATATAACATTGGTGCACGAAAATATAACACTGATGCACGAAAATAAAAACACTGGTGCACGAACTTTGTGTTAATTAATACAAAAACAAACTGGTGCACGAAATATAATAACTGGTGCACGAAATTAAATGGTTCGTGCATCACCCACTTAATTGTATGGTTAGTGCATCACCCACTTGCGATTATGATTTGTGCATCACATACTTTTTCTATGTTTCGTGCATCAGTGACTGATTTTAATTTTCGTGCATTTATTACTGATTTTCAATTTCGTGCATCAGTAGCTGATTTTAATTTTCGTACATCAATTACTGATTTTTCGTGCATTAGTTACTGATTTCAATCTTTCGTGCACCAGTTACTGTTAATAATTTTCGTGCACCAGTTATTTTTTATAATTTTCGTGCACCGGTTATTTTTTATCTGGGTCATCTTCTTCGTTGCAAATTTCAGACTGTAAATTCTGAAAATGAGCAAAGAAGCATGGACACCAATGCATAATAACTAAAAACCTAAAAAGGCAATATATATACTCTTACACACATACACACATAAACACACACATACTGGAATTGAAAAAAAATCTGGAACGAAGTGATGAAACAGAAAATCGAAAAGACGAAGAGAAATACCAATTGTAAGAAATCGTAACTGGCGAGAGAGATTACGAGGAGATTTGAATCGCAGTGGTTCAAGAAAGAGATTTAACGAATTGCTATAACATATTGAAAATTTTTTAGATTGCCGCCTTTTCTTATTAAGGGCACTTTTGTCATTTTAACCTAAAGTTGACTTAAATGATTGTAAGTTTTTTTCCTGGACTAGGATGAATAAAATTTTACTATTGAATACCGGCTTGAACTTTCCCTTTTTTTTTTATCAGTGGCCTAGGTAGTTTTGGGCTTGCCATACATTGAGTATATGCTAAGTATTACTCCACTTTTTGTATTTTTATTTTTATTTTTATTTTTATTTATAATTTTGAATAATTTTTTTTATTTTCTACTCATTGAAAATATAAAAAGAAAAAGGTTCAAAAAAATAGATAAAAAGAAACCTAAAAAATGATTCGGCCCATATTTTACCATTAAATTGAAAATTCATTATTAAAACCCTTACAATATAAAATATATTGGACATTCTTGTAATAGTGCGTAATAGGTCATTGATCGGGCGTACTTGCGACGATGTTTAATGGGGTTAAGCTGTCTGTCGAAGCAATGAGATGTAAAAATACGTTGGTAAGGGAGCGTTTCACCTTAAAGATGAGCGAGAATGTCGGCTTACAGTAGACAATACATGACACGGTTAGAACTCTGACCTTGGTTATTGCCATGGTGATACATGATATGCCATTGTATACGTTTTTAGGTTTATTTGATGTCACCCTTAAGATGGAGCATTAAATGATGACATCAAGCATCACATGGTCTTTTTTCAACATCAAAAGCACCACATGACATGTTGAAAGGCCACGTGACACTTGATGACGTCTCTAAAGACACTGCCTTTAAGTGTGACATCAAAATTTCCCTTTTTTGAAAAATCGTTTCATATTAAGTTTTTATAAGCTGTCGTGGAATAAGATATGCTCGACCAAAGTCTCTCATGATCCCACAAACCTCGAGTGAAAAATGTAATTGAAGAATAAATTTTCTAGAGATTCCACAAACGGGTGATGTAATGCACAAATCCTATCGCCGAGAAAAAGGAACAAATCCCTAGTGAGAAACCCACCACCCACTCCCAAAACCATGTTGCAAATGAATGCTTAGACAAAATATAGGATTACCATACAAGAGATGCTAGTGGAACAGTGACGTCGGTATTACAAAAGAAATGTTATATCCGACTCAATTGGGAAGCTCAAATCAGAGGCGACTCAAACTTTTTTAAGATCTTAAACAAATTATAAAACTGAAGTCTTTAATGAAGAAAATAAAAAATAAAATGAATTTTAAAATAAAAACTTGTTTCTTGTTTTTTTTATGTAAAATTACTTATTAAACTTGTGTATTCAAGTTAGCCAATAAGTCATTTTCAAATGCTAGAATTGTTAATCCATTTAATCGATCTTGAGACATAGTTGTTCATAAATAATTTTTATGATTTTAAGTTTTGAAAAACTTCTTTATACAGATGCAAATGTAACTGTTAGTAAGTAATATTCTATATGCTACAAAATAATTGGGAAACAATCAAGCTCTTTTATTAAATTTATTGTTTCAATCGGGTCTTTAATTTCTAAATTTTGCAACTTTTTATAAAAAAAATTTAACACCAGAAATAAATCTAAATCATCAATATCAGAAAGCACAAGACATTTTTCTCAAACTACAATCAATCTAGGAATTTAATCTGTTAAGAACAAATAAAAAACCAAATATATCATAATATTTTGAAAATAATTCAAATATGGCACCACTAAAACCTAGATATCGATGATCTGAAATAAATATTTTAGTGACTTTACCACTTGAGCCGTCCATTGCCCATATGGAAAAGCTTAGCACCACAATTGGGCAATTCAGAAATCACCAATATTGTTGTTATATGTAGAGTGTGCATTTAGCTTATGCTATTCTTCATGTATTTTAAAATTATTACATCTCTATCTCTACTGTTATAAAAATACCAATTCACACTCATGATTATTCAAATGTACATGGAATTAGTCATTACTTAAATATTAAGTTATTATTAATCATTCAAATTAAAAGAAATTTATCCTATATTTTTTAATAGATTAAAAAACTATAGAAGAAAATAGTTCTTAGTAGTTTTAAGAATTTGGAAACGTGAGAATTTAAAAATATGATAGTTAGAACATTATTACTTTAATAAAACATGTTTTATGACAATTTGTATTAAATCAAAGAATGAGTATTTTTGTGTAAGGACCGAATCTTGTCGATCGTGCTATTCACATTATCTATTATCTATGTATTAAATATTTTATTTTTTATATAATTTTTTTAATAAATACATACAATTAGAGGCGGACCCTGGGGTGACCGCACCTCCAAAAAAAAAGTCTAATGTTTAAAAAAAACTTCATTTTATAGAATTTTGTATACTTAAATTTTTTTAAACCAAAGATTTCCAACATATTAATCAACGGATCAATGGATGTAGCTAAAATACATTATATAGTTTATTAACATATTTTTTAAAATATTGTTGTCCGTCTGGGTTCTCCGGCTATTGCCCGGATCCATGCTAAACCATCAGCGGATCAGTCGCGTGGAGGTGCGCAACATTGTTAATATCTCATATTTTTATATTCAACTAAATCTACGAGTCAATAGGTAAAAACTTGAAAATCGTACAAGTTATATTTTCCGAACAGTCATTCACCGGCCATCCTTTCCCTGACGCAACATGAGAAGTCTACAAGAACACAGTCCATGACATAAAACTTGAGTTTTTGGCACAATTTTCATTATCATACCAAGACTTATTATTCAAGCGATGCTTAATGTTTATCAAACCAAACAATGAAACTAAATAATTTGCTCGAAGAATGGTTATTAATCACAGATTTCCATATGAAAGTAAAGAAAGAAAGCAAACAACTAACAATCTAGTAGAAAATAACTATAGATTTAGTGTAAAAAACTACCTGTCGAATTAAAACACCGAGAGCACCTATTAAACCACATGTGACCGTGCATGCTCGAAGCACATCATTTCTCGATGGGACGATAACTGAAGTCTCAATCTCCTCTGTGTTTGAGGATAATATCTTATTCTCATCTTGAATATAAGCAGTCCCTGAGGATGGACTGTCTTGGCCAACATTTTGGTTTGGTATTTGCTCAACTGGAAACGAATTATTATCCTTTTCTTGAGTTTTTCCTTTTCTTGAATACTTCTTTGTCTGATTCTGTTAGCTAAAGCACTTATGTTACTCCCACCTCTCCTTGTACGAAATATTCATATGAATAATGTAGAGGCGCACTCGAGAATTTGGTCTGTTGGACGGCTAAATATACTTTGAGAAGTTAAACTAACATTTGTTGAAAAATCACACATTATATTGAATGTTATTTTCAACATTCGACTGCCCCCGAGTAAACTAGTAGCAAGTTACGAAATAAAAGTAAAACAAGGGTAAGGGAAACGAGAAATCTTACACAGCAGATCCTGGTGGAGATTTTCAGCGAAGTGCCACTGCCGCAGCTAAGCCCTCTATCTATAACTGATTAAAAAAATGGGTAATTAAAAAAGTAATCTTTTCAGCATTTTCTGTGTTCAGTTTCAGAGCCAGAATTACCCCAGAACTGGTAGACTGTATGAAGATGCAGAGTGCGTGATTTCGCCCTGGGCCAGCAGTTTGTGCTAAGCAAATCCATCAATTAATCTCTGAAAGCACAAGAATTATCTTTCTCAGTTGCAAGACACTAGCGTGCGTACAAACGAAGAATCCAGTTAAAATTGAAGGGTCAAATACTCATATCCAATAACAAAAGAAAGAAAAAAAATAAAATTTTATAATAAAAAAAGTAATAAATAAATAAAAGGAAGAGAAAAGGATACAGTTTAAAAATCCTAGAAGCTGTTTAAAAAAAAAAAAAAACTCAGAAGAGCTCCGCTAGACTCGAAAAATATGGAGGAATTATTAGTGGCTATCTCATTGGTTATTACCTCAATGATCAGATTTATCAATATTTTATTTTTTATGTGACACTCAATATAATAATAAATTTGGATCATCGATTTACCTTATGAGATAGTGCCACTTGGAGTAACCATGAACAAACGAATGGAATCTAAACGACAGTTGCTGATTGGGAGAAAGTACAAAGCAAAAAGTTCCTAATAAAACGCTAGTCTTGTTTTCTGGTGAGTTTCGAGTGCCACATTAATAAATCTTATTTTCAAAATTATAGGCAAACATTTGGGAAACACTATTTTGGTAAATTTTTTCACATAAAGTTTAGGTACCTATACTTTTTAAAAGACAACAAAATTGATCCTTATCGTTAACTTTGTGGTTAAAGTTTGAAAATAGAAATTAGGGATTTTCAATTTATCATTACATTCACATTAGTCATCCTTCACATGTTCTCCTCATATCCATCGCCATTTTTAGGTGTATGACCTGTTACGACTATTTTTTCTTGGGTTTTTGGCAGAATACCCCTATGATTTCCCAAATAGGCGAATTATCCTCATGTGGTTTGAAAATATACGTTTTACCCCCTTGTGATTTACAAAATAGGTAGTTTACCCCCCTATGGTTTGAAAATAGTCATTTTACCCCCTTGTGATTCGTAAAAATAGGCATTTTACCCCATATGGTTTACAAAATAGACAGTTTACCTCATATGTGTAGGGTGCATTTCACACCTATTCACAAACTATAAGGGAGTGAAATGCCTATTTTCACAAACCACAGGGGTGTAAAATGCATATTTTCAAACCATATGGATAAACTGCCTATTTTATAAACCACATGGGGTAAAATACCTATTTTCAAACCATATGAGGTAATTTGTTTATTTGACAAACCATATGAGATTATATGCCACACGCTCATTTTTTCTTTCATGCCGTAACTTATATATAGTCCTTATTAAATATATTTATATATAACTACCACCACAATTATTTGCTTCATATGTATTTAATTTCTTCGTGATAAAAACAAACTCATACAAAAACTTCAATTTATATATATTCATACACTAGTAAAAATCATCGTCATGTAAATAAAAGCATAAATTATATGCTTCAAAAGAGAGAAAATATTGAGATTTTTTTTAAATATATTTATATATACAACCAAATCAGCCCATTAATTTAATGAAAATGTTCCACGATTGAACTCTTAATCTTAGGTGAAATTCCCAATTTTTGGCACCCATAAAATCAAGATTCAAGAATCATATGTATCCATGTATATATTATAACCTCCATGTTCCCAAAAAGACCCAAAAAAATGAAAGACTATTTACAATTTATATCACAAAAACTAAATAAATACCAATTTTTTTCCCACAAAAGTGTTCTTGTTTAGAGGTAAGTAAACCTTAATCCCACTTAGTTAATTAAACTTTGTTTAGAATCGTGAAGCTTCTGGAATTTATCTGAATAATCATGTTTTACGCTTATTTATCCCATCTTGGAAATCTAATAGCAGGTTCGAAGGAAAGTTGTAGACTTATGGGTTCGATGGTTCAGAAACATTTTTTCAATTGATTTTGTGTTGCATGCTAGATTCTATTTTGTTTGACCCAAGGGGTTGTCCCATGGCTTATATTTTACTTGTTATGTGTTTTAAATGTCTTTTTTTAATAAATTTTTATGTTGTCAAAAGAGAGAGACGTAGTTTTGAGATCGATATGCAATTTACTGGATCTGATTTTCTTGAATCTCAGATAAAAACTGAACTTGAATATGTATTGCCTGTTGTAATAACTGTACCATTCCACATATACTGAATCCACTTCTTTTAGCATGTAAACAGCACTCAACAGCAATGTCCCCATTTTCCAATTTTCGTTCTATACAGAGACTTGTGTTCGTGTGTTAGATATAAACTAGAATCCAACGGAGAGTAATTCATCTATAATGTTTAAGTTCTTGAAGCATCTTTGGCAAATGTCCACTTGGTTTTCTTTTGCTGCAACGACTAAGCTGCAAAATCCGTGCGGTTGTATGCGTTATGATACGAATAACGACTTGAAAGATTCCACAACTTCTATAAAAGTCTGTCAAGACAAATACACTGAAACATAGCACCAGTTATTAAGTTTATTACACAATGCAAATATGCTACATACTGTAAACAATTTGTCGGCTGAATTCATAACAATTGCAGAGATTGAATTTCGTAATAATTAGATGTATACTTACCCTTTAGGAGAGGTTGAAAAATGAATGATGATTCTGACTATATCTTCTGTACAAACAAAAAATATTTCCTAGTTTCTGAAGTTTGGATTGTTCTACAAGGGCCAGGGTTACAAAATGGTGCCAAGTAACCAAATGTGCAAGACGAGCCAATAAGCCATGAGACCTAGTCTTCCTCTAGGATGGCTCATCAATGCTCGAGTGCTGGACACCCTGAATAATAGGAAAACAAGACTTAGAATGATAAAGACAAGGATGTGATATTGAGGACAATTTGGAGATAAAGCAGGATTTCTCAGCATTTCTTTTTTACCAAATTCCATCTACTCGATCTGCAGCTGTTCTCCCTCGTCTAGGAATCAGACCAGACATATTCAGGGACTTAAAAATGTGACCTGCAAAAGCTATGTTTCATGTTAGTTCCTGTACATTAGAACGTCTCAAGAAAGTAACCGATCCTTCAAATGTTTACCTTTATCTTCATCAGACTCCAGACTGTTCATCAACCGGTGAGACTCAGAATCGATATTGATTGCAAGGTGATCGCTTGAACCCTTTCTCATTGTGCGCGCATGAGCAGCAGATGGGGCAAGAGGAATGTTGGTACTCTTACCAACTGCTCCCTGAAAGATTAAAAAGTAAAAAACCATCATGCTCCATCACAACCAAACTGTGTAGCACTCTCCTATTTTTTCAGAAATATATTTCTATCTATTTTTGGTGGGGACAGAGGCTAAGCAAGGGGGAAAGATTAATGTTTCAGTGTTGAACAAGCGCATACATATTGCAATTGAGCAAAACAGTTACATGAGCAGCGCCTATATAAAGAAAATTAAAGGACTATTTGACCTATATGGAGCACGTGCGGCAATAAGTATTCCTAGGTACCTCAAACAATCAGGATAGCAAAAAATTAACAAGAAATGGGAGTCGGTCATGGCAGTGCAGGAGCCAAGATTTCCAAGTTTTGGGGTAAGCAAAAAATCATTCGTCAAACTCCCTTTATGCAAAAGATTTGGATAGGACTTGGGTTTGGCTTCTGAAAAAGTCTGTGAGATACTCTATTTTTTTGTGAAGGATCGTCAAACTCCCTTTATGCAAAAGATTTGGATAGGACTTGGGTTTGGCTTCTGAAAAATTCTGTCAGATACTCCTCTATTTTTTTGTGAATGTGATAGTGAAAATTTCAATAAGTTAACTCTATCGAGAGAATAGCCTCCATGGTGTTCAGTAGCCATATCTTCTTATCAACTAAGTTAGCAACTCATTTTCTAACCATCTACAGTCTCTGGGACTCTTTCTGAAAATTTGATGCTGTTTTGAATTGCAATGATAAACTTTATGCCGTATAGACAGACTGTGAGAAGGGGGGTCGGGAAGGCCTATGGTCCCAGAAGTGACATTATGTGCCACCTGAAATCAGAGCTAAACTGGAGAATCACTTGATTTGAGGGCATGACAAAAGGATAAAAACTTTATTCACCAGCATCCAATAACAAAAAAGGATAGAGATACACCCTACACAGTGTTAGCAATGAGAATATATAAACAGAACCAGGTTTACCAAGTCTTGTATTTCCGTTATCTCTGGCTGGGTAGACAAGGAAGCTTTGGAGGTTCCTCTTTCCTGGTCCGTCTCAGTCGGAGTAATTTTAGCATGATTATATTCTTCGAGTACTTTAACCTTATTTGACAAGTCATCAACAATCCTTTGGGACCAGAGCAACTTGGCGCCAAGTTCTTCATTTTTGGATCTCAAACTTTCAGATTCCAGCATTGAAGCCAGTACAAGTTTATCAAGCAAGGGCAACGCTCCAGATAAATTTTGGTCGACCATCATTTCATTACCCCCAAGCTTCCGCAAAATATCAGGTAAACCTGATTTGAGCTCCAATAACTCGTTCACCATGTCTAGTGAGTCTTTCTCATGTTGTATATGGTCTTCAATCTTTTTATTCAGAAGTTCAATTTTGGAGATCTGCTTATCAATGACTAACTGCAGCTCTTTCTTTTCATTAGAGAGTGAACTTACCTTCTGCTCAGATCCATTAAAACTATCTATAATATAGAACAACTTTCTTATATTGGCTGAATCATTCGGCACTTCATCTCCAACTGCAAATGCAGTATCACGGATTGCAATTGCACTTATCTTACTCCAAATGGATTTTATTTGAGATGCTGATAAAATAGAGTCTTCCAATTCTGAAAGAAAACATGATAAGAATAAACTTTCAAAGTCCACAAAAAAAAAAACCAGAGAAGTAGCAAAAAGCACAGTAAAATAATATATTTCAATCATCGAGGACTAAGCACCTTGAACTTTGTATAGTGAAGCAGAAAGTTCTGTCTCTCTTTTCGTCCATTTATCCTCTTTTTCCTGATAACCATCTAGCTTATGCTTCATATCATGACATGAGTTTTTCAGCTCTTTGACATCAGTCTCCAACTCACAGATTTGGTCTCTGTATAGATCTCTTTCTTTCAAGAGTTCACCATAAATTAACTCCGTTTCATTCAATTTGTTCTGCATATCTTCTGTTATACCAATCAATTTATTTATTACATCCAGAAACCGTTGAGTAATATCTTGATTCTGTCTAGCAGCAAGTAACATCCTCTCAGTTGTCTTAATAGGGTCGTTAGCAAGTGCTGCTGAAGCATCACCATCGATTTTCCCCAGATAAATGGAGACCCCGCCATCCAATTTTACAAATTCAAGAATAGATCTCAGTTCTGATATATTATTTTGAGCGGTCAACTCTAATTCTTGAGTGGCATCGGTACAAGCAGACAATAGAATTCTGATATCACTTTTTAATGACTCTATGGTATTCTCCTGTGCTTTTTTATCCGTTTCGATGCCCTTCACTTGTTGTTTCAGAGATTTTATGTAATTTGTAATAGCAATAATTCTATCTTTTGTCTTCTGTAATCTGTTCAAAAGGACCTCAATCGATTCATCCATACAAGAAGAGATGTTTTCAAGTTTGTCAGCCAGCATCTTTCCTTTTAAATGGAATTTTTCAACGAGCTGCTCAATATGAAACATGATAATCTCACCATCAACCGCATTCACCACATCATTCAACATTTCCATATTTAAAGCACAATCAAGGCGAGAAAGTGTGGATGAAATTGAAGAAGCATCCTACAAAAAAAAAATAGTGAATGCTGAGAGACCATCCAATAAGAAAACACACAAGATGGCATCACGTACATGAGAGAGAGAGAGAGAGAGAGAGAGACCGGTTCTTTACTTTTTTTTTCTTGATTTCCTTACGTGTGTGCATGTCAGGGCAAGGGAAGAAGAAGTTCTAAGATAGCACGAGTATATTCAATCATAGCCTACTAGCATGGAGAAATAATAACATGAGATGCACCTTATTAAAAAAAAATACCTCCATGACGGGACCCTTTTGCAGCACATCTGAATCCATTTCCAGAAAAATGTTCTCCATTTCTGTTAGTTGAAACTCCATGTTTATCAGTCCCTCGATTATTTCCTTAAAACATAGTTCTGACAATGTTGACACTGTCTCATCTTCAAGAAGCAAGTAAAGCCGGTTTAGCTGACCAGATAGCTCCAAAGAGAAACTTACTTTGCTTCCGTGAATTCCAGCTAACTCTACCATGCAAGATTCCAACTTAGAATTAAGTGCTACTATCTCTTTCTCAGCATTATTCTTTTCAAGAACACGATCAGTCATGTTATTCCCTGCCAGTAATAATGAATCTTCAAGCGATTTGATTGTAGCAAAGGCATCAGCAAGCTTCGTAGCCTGAAAATCAGCTTCTTCTCTGAGTTTCTTTATCTCATTTTCCAAACCCTCCCTACCAATTCGTACCTTACTGTTTTCTTCAGACAGCTGGGAAACATTCTCTTGTGCCTGAGACAACGCAACTTCAAGGGACTGTATAGTTTTATCAGCATCAGCTAGTTTTCTAATATGAACAGCAGATTCCTCCCTCAATTTCTGTATCTGCTCTTCTGCAAGAGTTCGACTCTCTATAGCTATGTCTCTATCATTCATGAAATGGGAAATATTGTTCTCTGCCAGGGACAAAGCATCTTCAAGGTCTCTTTTACTTGCAGACATCTCTTCAAACTTTCTTGTATGAGAAGAAGCTTCCTCTTTTTCCGTATGTAATTCCTCCTCCAGAAGTGATTTAGAAATTGAAAGTTCTCTCTTCTCATCCAAGAGCAGAGATACATTATTTTCTGCCATTGCTAAGGCATCTTCAAGGGACTTTGTCACATTCTGAGCTTCAGACAACTTGCTGGCCAGTGAACTTGCTTCATCCTTAACCTTCCTCAATTCTCGTGCCACTTCCGTATTTGCAATATCAAGGTCGCTGAGATATTCAACAAGCCATTTCACCTTTTCTGCAGGCTCTTCAAAAACCAAATCGGTTGGAGCAGAGATGCCATCAATAGACTCCACAACTCTTTGGTATCTAATGTTGCTCTCTGCTAAGAACTGCTTGAGTTGATCAGCACGTTCCTGTGTAGCAACAAGATCAGTCTCCAATTGAGAAATGCGATCATCATCAAGTGACAATCTTTTGATTTGATCTTGGCAATCATTATAGGCATATATGTTCAGCTGGAGTTCAGATTTCAACTGATCAATTTCAACATTCTTTTCTCTCAGAGATCCTTTCAGGTTTTCCCGTTCTTGGAAAAGGCCCTTGCCTTTCTTGACAGCCAAAGATAACTTCTCCCTCAGCAAAGCGCATTTCTCCTCCAACCGCTCAAGACTTTTCTGCATAACAGCATTTTCGTCCTCAAGTGCTTTAAGTTCTCGAGTTGTCATTTGCAATTCATTTGACATCTGATTCACCTCTATTCTGTCCAAAATATCTTCCTCTATAATTAGCTTGCATAGACTCACTTCGATATCTCTGATATATAGAAGACTATGGAATCTTTTAAAGATTTCAACTTCAACTGGATCTGATTTGATTTTTTCCTGAATCTTTGCAAGACAACTATCAACTATGGTCATCACTTCAAACTGCCCTGAGTGATCCTCTTGTTGACCATCATCATTTGCAAGTCCAGATGCCTCGCGTATCATACATACTATTCGATCCTTTTCCAGTGAAAGTTGATACTCCTTTCTCACAACTGCTTCATATTCTTTTCTCAAGTCATCCAACTCCATTTGAAGGTAGTTCTTTTCCTCAGATTCAGCTAAAAGTGATGTATTTAGATGATCGATCACATTTTGTGAAGCTTCCCTCGCTTTAGCCAGCTCATGCTGCAACGTTTCCTGTATTTCATAACTGTTTTTTAAATCCTGCAATTTAGCTAGAAGATAGCTCTTTTCCAGGGTTTCTGCCAATATTAAAGTCGTGAAGTGATCAATGTCAGCACACGCAGCTTCTTTTGTTTGATCTATCTCATTCTGTAACTTCATAGCTTCTTGTTTGGACACATAAAATGACTCCGCAAGCCAACAGACACGGGAATCTAATGCATTAGATTCAATTGTTTCTGGAAAAGTTAAAAAGGATAATGCATCATTCATTTTCTGGTATTGTAGAGATAAACCTTTTGATGATTTGTTCTCATCTGCAAGCCATCTTAGTTTTTCAGTAAAATCTATAGGCTGAAGTTCATCAATTGCCACCACTTCTGATAAGATTTCTGCACATTTTTTAAGTATGGTATCCTTTTCTGCAAGGGATTCCTGCAGTGAAGCTGCAGCCTCTAGAGCATCTGACTTCTCTTGCAGTTCAGTGAAACATTTTTCCAACTCGCTAGTTTTCTCGGACAATGATAGCTTCAGTGAGTCTCTCTGCTGCACCAATGCCTTTCCTTTTGTCACAGCCATGCTAAGCTTCTCTTTGGTGTTAGCATACTTGTTCTTCTCCTGTTCCAAAGCAGCACTTAGATTTTCAATTTCTGCGTTCACATTTTCAACAATTGATTGTTGTTTCTCTAGTTTCTCCATTAATTTCCTGTTTTCACCATCTAAATAGCTTAGATTTTCTAGCAAATTCTCTTCCTTACTTCTAAGTTCAAGAATTTTGTCATGTGCGATTACAAAAGTTTCAATTTCATCCATTGTGTTGATATCTGATCCAACAGCAGTTAAACATGCCCGGAGCTGGTTTGTCTCGGAAAGGAAAAAATTATACTTTTCAACTAAAAACAAAACTGACTTCTCGACATTAGATATTTTTTCTTCTAGTGCTCCTTCCAATAACTCGTCTCGATGGAGGGTCAATGAAAGAGAAGACAATATCCTGTTCACAATTTCCTCAATGTGCTGATCATTCGCATCGCCAGATTCATTTAATTGAAACGAATTTCCATGCTTTGACTCGGATAATTCAGCTACTTTTATATTAAGAAAATCAATTTCCTGATCTTTTCTACTTAGTGCAGCATGTAGTTCTTCAACTTTTCCCTCAGTATGCAAAGGCTTGCTCAAAGCAGTGTTAAGAAGCATGGAGCACTCACTAATCATCTCATTTAAGGAGGCACCAGATCCCAAGGTCTTCTCATCCCTAACTTTGCTTTCATTTTGAAAATGATTCACTGATCGATCCTCATTTTCAATTGGTGAAGAATGTTGCTCATTCAAAACCTTCAATTGATAACAAAGGCGAGAAAGTTCTCTCCTGAACGCCACTCCTTCTTCCTGCGTCGAATATTAAGTAATATTCAGGTCTATATACACAATTACACAGGTTAAAACAGGACAGATCAACCAAGAATGAACCTCGTATTCTTGTGCAAATCTATCCTTCTCAGAGACATTATTTTCTTGCATATCGTGAATCATATCCATCTCAGTGACGAATTCTTGAACCTTGTTTGCACTACCTGATTCACGAAACTGGTTATCCTTCAAAAATTCCTTTTCCTGAGAATTCTGTTGGGATCCTAAATTTTCTATCTCATCTTGGCAATCAACAAATGCATCCTCTCTTCCCCCATCCTCTGCTGCTGTTGTCTCACTCGTTCCACAACCCACCTGCATAGAAAGTCATATCTAACGTTAGGCACTGAATTGTAACGTTATTTAACATATTTAGCATTTATAAACCGTGCCATTTTCGAGAGTCCAAAAACCTGAAAGATAAAACAAGAATCCCATGTTCCCTCTGATAAATGCAAAAGTGCACCCTGAAGATAATTTCAGCTATTATTTGAAGGGTAGCAAACAACCTTAGTAACTCCATTGCTAAATCTTAATGCACTCATTAGAAATCAATCTAGCTAAGTTTTAATCAAGAATAACGAAGAAGTGCCGAAACATTATGATGGTCCCAAACAGCCATAATCAGAATAAATAAACCAAATCATGCAAATTCTAAGAAATATAACAAAACATCCTACCATGAGCATTTTGTTGGAAATTTGAATTAATTAAATGATGTGTCCATTCATGTTGGGGTGCATTTTTTCATGATTGGATGCTTCCAAATTAAATGGTGTGTCCATTCATGTTGGGGTGCAATTTTTCATAATTGGATGCTTCCAAATGGTGTCTCTTGATGACACCACTTGGTATACTATATAAGAAACAACCCTTGAATGAATTAGACATGGAATTTTAGAAATTCACATCATATAGAAGATCAAAATTTGAGTTATTTTGGGATCTTCATCCTTGTTGAATATTGAGTGCTTTTAAACCTTTGCGGTTTAAAGGATTTGTGATTTGGAGTGCTCCTATCACAAATCATAGTCGTTGTATCTTGGGAGACAAATTGCCAAAGTAAACCGTTGGCACCGTAGCGGAGCAATATTGTCTTAAGGACGGAGATTATAAATCTCGCCAAGACATTCTTACTAAAAAGCCATTTTTTGTTTTTGCTTGCTACTTTCCTAAGATACACACCCATAAATTTTGAACAACAGATAATATTAGCAATAAATGGCTTCGTCGAGTGCAACAACGACTCCAGTTCATCATGGTGAAAGGCCTGAAAAGTTCAATAGGAATGACTTCAAGCGTTTGCAACAAAAGATGTTCTTTTACTTGACCACGCTAAGTTTCGCAAAGTTCCTTAATGAGGATGCTCCTACTATTATGGAGGATGAAACCGACAACCAAAAGAGGGTTGCGGTTGATGCGTGGAAACAAAGCAATTTCCAGTGCAAGAATTATATTCTCCGGACTGAACAACACATTGTACAATGTGTATTGTCTAGTGAAGAAATTGTGGCAATCCTTGGAGAAAAAAGTATAGATCCAAGAATGCCGGCATGAAGAAATTCATCGTTGGGCGATTCCTGGATTTCAAAATGGTTGATACAAAGCCTGTGATAGCACAAGTGCAAGATTTGCAAGTAATCATGCACCAAATTCATGCGGAGGGAATGGTTCTAAGTGACACATTCCAAGTGGCCGCCATGATTGAAAAGTTGCCTCTATCATGGAATGACTTCAAGAATTATCTCAAGCATAAATGAAAAGAGATGAATCTTGAAGACCTTGTGGTTCGCTTGAGAATCGAAGAGGACAATAGAATTTCCGAAATGAAGGAAAATTGGCACCAACATGAAGCACGGGTGAACTTAGTGAAAAAACCCACCGGAACAAAGCGCAAGTTTGACGGCATGGCCTCCAAATCTGGAGAGACGAAAAAGTTCAAAGGCAAGTGCTACAAATGTGGAAAACTCAATAACATGGCGAAGGATTGTCGCAATAAAGACGATCGTGAGAAGGCTATGGATAAAGTAAATGTGACCGAAGAAGATCGTCTCTCGAATGATTTGGATGATCTAGCGCTTACCGCTTAATTACATTGTGTATCTTTGAAAGTTTTAAACTCCGAGAATGGAGTGATTCTAAATAAATGTAATGACGATTTTTGTTGAAAGCAATAAAATTTATGTTATTACTTCTTGTATTGAATCTTATACTTTGTGGCATGATTTAGGACACAAATTGTAATGTTAAATTTATTGCTTGTATGGGCACTAAGTTAACAAAATCGTCATTAATTTCTTAGAAGAATCGTAACGTCTCTAGAGTTAACTCACAATGATGTTTGTGATGGAAAGATTGTGTAAACTAGAAGATGTGACATTTTGTTATGAAGCAAAAACGATGCCAATGAGATTGCAATAAAATTTAGCAAATGAGTTTTGCTATGAAAAATTGTGAGTAGATTATACTTGTATTGTCTAAGAATTTGACGCTTAAGCTTGACTCTGCAAGACTATAAAATCTTGAATTTGAGTTTCTAAGCTTTGTTCGCTTAAAACACAATTAAATCGAAGCCACAAATTTTGACTAGGCGTTGTAATATCTCAAATTGGTTCATTTTGAATTTCTAAGCTAGTACTCTTATAACATGAATTTGCAAGAATTAAAATCTTGAATTCAAGTTTTCTAAGTTAGTGCGCTTAAATTGCAAATTGTAAACCGAGATTGAGTATATTATCCAAGTTTCAACTTTGTAAGCAAGTAGCAAGTACGCTTAAATCCGAAATTTTCAAGAAAAAAAAACTTGAATTTGGATTTGTAAGAGGATAACGCTTAGAACTTGAAACGAAAGTTTGAACGCCAGTGCACTTCGTTACTACCCAAAGTTGTGGGGGATTGCAATTCTAGGATTCAATCACATACTAAGTACCACATTTAGGCAAGGACGGAAAAACCTTGTGCTTGAAGGAAAAGAGAGTTTCCTACAATATTTGAAATGTGGGGTACTTGGCTTAACTAGAAATATGAAGGCTTAAGTGAAGTCATAACAAACGTCAAATAAGTGACATGAAGAGTTTGACAAATAATGTTGTCAATAGATCAACGAGTGTGATAAATGTGTACACTCCTAAGCATATGTATGCTTGTGTATTGATGATATGCTCATTGAAGAAGCAATTTAGAAATCATCAAGTAAACAAAGAAAAATGTGAACGAGACATTTTGAAATGTGTGCATCAGGAACAATACTTGGAATTAAAGTTTCCAAGGCATTTAAAGAATAAAAACTCAATGATTAAGTCGAGTTTCAAATTTTAAACTTTGTGTTTAAATTTCAAGTTTGCAAGAAATAGAATCTTGAACTTGTAATTTTTATGCGCTTAAAAAATTTGAATTGTGAATTAAAGTTGAGTATTTCCTCTGGTCTTGAAATTTTTTAAGAAATAACGTGTTAACAACGCTTAAATTCGATGATGGAAATATCCTAAAAGAATAAAATGATGCAAAAGAGGTAATGTGATTACCAAAACTGAAGATATACTGTTGTGGAAAATTCTTTTTGAAAAGCATATAAAGCTTCTTCGACCGAGTGGTTTTATAAGTGTTTGAGAAAAATCCTGTGCCTGCATCTAAAATGTGTTGCGATAATGCTATATGACAAAATGATCTATAGTGGCATAATCATGAGTGATTATGTGAAACCGCAGATCCACATATAAAATGGTTAAACCGAGAGATAATGTGGAAGTTTATCGAGGGGAATGGAGTTAAAACCCTATAATCAAAATCTCATAGTGGATACCCAACCTTGTTGACTGGAGATCCCAAGATCTAGGTTCAAAAGGGATAACTAAATTATGAGATTGTATAAACATCTTGGAGATCACTCTCCAACCCATTCCTATGATAAGGGGTGTAGCCTGCAAAAAAGGTACGAGGATAGGCAAAAGGCTTTCAATGATTCCTAAGACATATTAGGATATGTTGGAGTATAGCGGGATACTCTTCTAGGAGATCACCTACGTAAGTGCGAAGTGTGGCCGCTTCAAAATTGGAAAGAATTATGAAACTAAGCGTGGTCCATGGCCGGAATGTACACAACCGTAAGAAACCAATACGAATGTTAGAATTGTTATGGTGTGGGTTCAAGTGTCTAGGTTTACACCAACGACTAAATAGTTCAAGATTATAAGTTCACTATTAAGTCAAGTAAATCCGATTGAATACTACTACGGAAGATTCAAAGCCGCAAGCTATCTCTCCAGATGCCATAATAGTTCGTTAAAAGCGCTCAATTACATACATGCATTAATTTAATTCATGTGGGAGATTGTTGGCAGTTTGAATTGAAATAAATGGTGTGTCCATTCATATTGGGGTGCATTTTTTCATGATTGGATGCTTCCAAATTAAATGATGTGTCCATTAATGTTGGGGTGCAATTTTTCATGATTGGGTGCTTCCAAATGGTGTCTCTTGATGACACCACTTGGTATACTATATAAGAAACAACCCTGGAATGAATTAGACATGGAATTTTAGAAATTCACATCATATAGAAGATCAAAATTCGAATAATTTTGTGGATCTTCATCCTTGTTGAATATTGGGCACTTTTAAACCTTTGTGGCTTAAAGAGTTTGTGATTTGGAGTGCTCCTATCACAAATCATAGTCGTTGTATATTGGGAGACAAATTGCCAAAGTAAACCATTAGCACCGTAACGAGACAATAATATCTTAAGGACAGAGATTATAAATATCACCTCGATATTCTTACTAAAAAGTCATTTGTTGTTTTTACTTGCTACTTTCCTAAGATACACACCTATAAATTTTGAACAAACACATTTTACTCTAGAATTTTAGTACCTACGAGTTAACATAGAATGCGTAATTGAATATATCGGACATAAATATCTTTCTTCACGGAATCACGTATTTTTCCATGAATTCACCAGGATATACAACACAAGGAATGACAGAGACAAACATAACCAAATGGAGAGATTATGATTTAATCAATTTTTTCAAGAAAATGGACACCTGATCAGCAGAATCACCGACGGTCTCAGCCGCTGCAGCATCTGTAGCTTCCACAGGGAAATAGTTTCCATCTTCCCCAGCTAAAGAGCCTTCTCTAAGATGATTATCAGACATTTCTATCAATCATTAAACAACGATGAAGAATCCCATCAATCAATTCGCCTGTTTCACCATTCTTATATCTACCCAGATCTGAAAAACACAAAAAGATCAATCTTGTTTATTTTATTTTCAATCTATACGCACCAGAATTCGTAAAAATCATTTCTTGTACTGATTTACAAAATCATGTACCTTTTCAATGCGCATGATATAGAAATTACAAAAAAAAAAACGAAACAAAGGGGAAAAACTGCGATACAAGGGAAAAGATTTTACTATGTTGGCACACAGTAAAGATTGTGCATTTATTCGTTATAAGTGTAATTTCCAGTATTGAACACCTGAAGACCTCCATGCGTGGAAATTTTAAAATTAGTCAAATCCTAAATCAATAGTAGTCCCAAATTTTTACCACTTATCGAAATTTATCTTAAAAAATATGATTTTAATCAAAGATATATATTTAATCAATAATGATCACAAAGCCCCTTTCAATTATAAGATCATTTTTGAAAAAACACATAATTTATGTACGACCAATTTTGATTAGTATTAAACATTTAAAACTATTATTGATCAAACTCGTATCATAGGAGAGTATTTTTAAATTTACCCAATCGAGTACGACATCGTATTTGGCAAGTAAGAATGTAAGATAAATTAAAAGCCAAACGTTGCCGTTTTGATTCACTGTCTGATCGGGTGAAAATATTGGCACGACCCCGACCCGCGTGGACACGAGAAGTGTGAAATGGAAAATGGAATTGACCCGACTCATTTGAGGATATGGGTCATCATGTATATATAAGTTGCGCCCGAGAACAGGAAAGAGAATGAAAAAAATATAAAAATGGCGTCGCCCGGACTCGAACCGGAGACCTTCAGTGTGTTAGACTGACGTGATAACCAACTACACCACGACACCTCAGTTGACGAGATCCTGAGTTAGTTTGCTTTCATCCAATAAATTAAATAAATTAAAGTTTATTTTTATCATCTACAATGTTATTCGTGTTACTCAATTTGTAGTATTAATCTGATTCAGCAAACATAACAATGTTCTACTTAGTTTCAAATTTCAAGCGATTTTTTATCTATAATATTGACATGTAGCATACAATGTACGTGTCACATATACCATCTTTAGGTCCAAATTCCAAGAAGATAACATCATAAGTTCCAACACAAGAAATCATCGCCTCTCATTTTCTCTCTATAAAACAAGTAAATGAAATTCAAAAATGGTGGGATTTACCTCTCGAGGAGGGAAAAACAAGGATGACAGAATACTTGAGAGAAGATGATTTAATTTCTCTTTATGTTATTTTACAGCTTCATCTTCTCTTCTCAAATGATTTCTTCTTTAATCTGTTTGTCCAATTATTGTAGAAAAACACACTGTAATTCATTCATATTATAATAGAAATTATCCTGGCCTAGGTTCCGTAGTTTTTCATTTCGTTTTGGAGGGTTTTTCATGTGAAAAATATGATGTTCCATTTATTTTTACTACATTTATTTATTATTGCTATAAGGTCAATTTTTTGAATAACATGAATCGATAGAGTTTGAGTTGACAATGACTAGTTCCATGCCTATTGACTACATTTGAACCACTTGTGAATGGAATTCCATCAGTTGAAAGTTTGGCCAACTTTAATATCATAGAATCGCCATTTTTGCTATAATAACTAAATATTTATTGAATTCTCAACAACTTAAAAGAGTTAATTTAAACGTGGTAAATGTAGTTAAATATATAAAATTCGTGTCATATTACATTGTTGGATGCATGCAAAAATTTTCCTACTTGTTTCATCTAGAAGGAATGGGTCTGCATATCACCTAACAAATGTATCTGTATCTTCAAATTAATTTGAAACAATTACCCCTTTAACTAGGGATGGCAAGAGAGTGGGTCTGATACACAAACTTAGGACCCGCCTCTCTATAAAAAAAATTGTCACAGGCCCGTCCCGCCCAGCTCCACTTGTCCATTTTTTTAAAAAAAAATTTTAGTTAAAAATCAATTTTGAAGCAAAAAAATTGAGTTTTGTTATTGAATTTCATGTTTTCTCTAGCAAAATATTTGGTCATAAAACAATGAATTCGAAAATTAAACTAAATATTACCTATGTGTTTCAACATATTTTGTAACAGTATGAATTTATTAAAATGACTTATATTATTTCTGGAGAATTAATAATGTCTAACATTTAAGTGCACGACTTAGTAAAACTTAATACGTGACTAAATAAAAATTAGTCATAAAGCATCGTATGCGTACTCAATGTGCCAGATCACGACCGGTGTGTTGCGAGACAGGAGCGTCAGTGCGCAAAGGGGATAGAATGATTTTGTGACATAGCGCTTATGTATCATTGTGATAGGAGTGACCATAAAAGGGCGTGTGTATCAGTTGTGGTCCCTAAGCTCATTTTCTCATTTTAAAAAGTTACAGCATCAATCTTGAGAAGTAATGTATTTAGAAGAACCTAAACCAGCCACCACCCATTGGGTTGGAGTGGCACAAAACTCTCCCACTATCGGAGACTCCTGGGTTCAAATCCGGGTATTAGTAATAGGAAAACCCCTCCCCACTTGTACTCAAAAAAAAAAAAAAAAAAAAAACCTAAACCAGTATCCAACTTTACTGGTAACACAAAAAGAAGCGGCAATGGCGGGAGATACAATTCGGTTCTATTTTAATTCGGCATAGATCTAATTGTTCTTGAGTTACATTGGCAAGCTTTGATAGATTTAGAATTTCTAACATACATTACATGCAAAGCGTAGAATGCTATCATCCAATGAACAACTTCCAAAAGAAGCATGATTTGTACAAATCTATTTTACATTGCTAACAAGATCACAAAGTTCTACCTAATTTATGTCAGAATGAGAATAAACTTGAACATCTCTCAGTTATTCACAGTTGATGATTTTCTCAAGAATTACATTACCAAACTCGAAAATGCAGAGGAGGTATCCTCAAGCAACTTGGCCGGTGTAGCTAAATTCAATGGTATGCATAGGGCAGCATTACCACTTCCTCGAAGAAGGAAGTTTGCCGTAGATTTCAATAAGAATATTCTCAACTTGTGCTTCACCATATATCTATACATCCACCCCTTTCATTTATCCCTCATCTCTGGTGTTGAGTGTACACTTCACAGAATCAGACGCTCCTCAACGCTCTGATGAATGGTTTGCTCTTCGTAAGGATAAACTAACCACTACAGTAGAAACTCTATAAATTAATACTCATGGGACCACCAAAATTTATTAATTAACAGAGTTATTAATTAATCGATAAATTAATAAGTAATAACTTATATATTAATTAATATTTTATTAATTTATAATGAATACTCAATTTACAAACACCTTTCAAACTTCGACTTAATTATTGTACAATGCATGTACGTATATCAAATGAAGAGCCCAATTTGAAAGAACACTTCAATCTCCCAAGTATCACTTTATGGACATTAAAAAATATTTTCTATACAAATAAATACAAGATCAAAATATGCTAACACAAACAAATCATACACACAATATGGCGTCCCATCTTAAAGGTGTGAAAAAAACAACAATGACCGACGAGATTCGAAGAGCATTATGCAAGCACAACAAGGATAATCCAAGTCTCACTCAAAAGCAATTGCAAAAATGGGTTCTTAGTAACTATGGTTTGCAGGTGAGTCAAGGGACATTATCGAATACAGTTAAGCGATCTTCAGAGTATCTCTCACTTGCTCCCGAAAGAGGTGATGTTAAGCGACGCAAACCGGCAAAATTTCCTGACCTAGAAAAATCTCTCTATGAATGGATTCTTCAATATCAAGAACATGTGAATATGACAGGTGAACTAATCATCGAGAAGGCGAAAAAATTAATGAAGGATATGTATCCTGTGGATACTCCAGACTTTACTTTTTCTATTGGTTGGCTTGGAAAGTTCAAAGCAAGATATGGAATTAAAAATTTCAGGCGTTTTGGAGAGAGTTGATCAGTTGAAATGGAGGGCATGGAAGACAAATTAAAAACCATAAGAGACAAAGTGGATCAGTTTGAAATGAAATACATCTTTAATATAGATGAAACATGTTTGTTTTTTATTATTTTATTATTTTTTATTTTGTACTTTAGTGATGTAATTATTTACATGTTTTGATCTTAAACATGTTTGTTTTTTAGACTTCAACCGGATCATTCCCTTGCAACAATGCAACTTGAAGGGAAAAAACAAGACAGTGAAAGACTAACTGTTGTTATTTGCTGTAATGAGGACGGTTCAGAGAAAATTCCTTTATGGATTATTGGGAAATATGCTAAACCAAGGTGCTTCAAGAATGTAAACTTGAACTGTGAGTACCGTGCTAACAAACGAGCTTGGATGACTGGGGTGTTATTTGAAGAATATGTTCGCCAACTTGATAAAAAAAAGGGTTGGAAGAAAAATTCTCTTGATTGTGGATAATTGCCCTGCTCATCCAAAAATTATTGAAGGATTGCAAAATGTTGAATTATTTTTTTTGCCACCAAATACAACTTCAAAAATTCAACCTTGTGACGCGGGAATTATACGAGCTTTTAAGATGCATTATCGTCGTCGATTTTATAGGAGTCTTTTGGAGGGTTATGAATTAGGGGTTCCAAATCCAGCAAAAATAAATGTGTTGATAACATGAATCGATAGAGTTTGAGTTGACAATGACTAGTTACATGCCTATTGACTACATTTGAACCACTTGTGAATGGAATTCCATCAGTTGAAAGTTTGGCCAACTTTAATATCATAGAATCGCCATTTTTGCTATAATAACTAAATATTTATTGAATTCTCAACAACTTAAAAGAGTTAATTTAAATGTGGTAAATGTAGTTAAAGATATAAAATTCGTGTCATATTACATTGTTGGATGCATGCAAAATTTTCCTACTTGTTTCATCTAGACGGAATGGGTCTGCATATCACCTAACAAATGTATCTGCATCTTCAAATTAATTTGAAACAATTACCCCTTTAACTAGGGATGGCAAGAGAGTGGGTCTGATACACAAACTTAGGACCCGCCTCTCTATAAAAAAAATTGTCATAGGCCCGTCCCGCCCAGCTCCACTTGTCCATTTTTTAAAAAAATTTAATAGTTAAAAATCAATTTTGAAGCAAAAAAATTGAGTTATGTTATTGAATTTCATGTTTTCTCTAGCAAATATTTATAATAAGCTGTAAAACTATCTTTAAGCTACCAGATATTTGTTAATTTGTTCTCATTCCCTTCAACATGTCTAGCTTTTTTAATATGAACACATGTATTTTGATATTAAATAATACTATGTTATGATTCAACCAAATAAGTAAAATGTATTCGGAATTAAATTTTAAAATAAATAAATATGTATAGCAGGACGGGTTTAGCCAAACTTGGGATCCCCACACCCCGCCCGCCCCGCTTCAAACCCGTTAGATCGGGTCCAGACGCGTCCCGAGGGGGCGGATTTAATACGGGTCCGGGTAATACCCATGAACTGCCGGTGCATGTAAATTACATGTACCACTGAGTCTATCGGTGCATGTAATTTACATGCATCGATAGACTCATGAACTGCCGGTGCATGTAAATTACATGCACCAATGGTTTCAATATCATTACATTCTCAAAATTTTCATTCAAACAATTGATCGAACATCTCAAATACATTATAATTTTGAGTTTTACATTAAAAATCTACAAACAATCATTACAATAAAATTGAAATTCATAATAAAATAAAATTTTCATTCAAACATTGATCGAACAATTCAAATGCGTTATACTTTTACGTTTCACATTAAAAATCTACGTACAGACATTACAAAAAAATTGAAATTCATAAGAAATATAAAACAAAATCAACACAATCGGTAAATAGATGATAAATAGAAGAATGCGATGATTTTGTCTTCTTGCACAACCTTTTTTGTTTTCGTTTGACCAGTGCGCGCAGCTCCGACGCCATGGGAGGAGCGACAACTTCCGACGACGGCGTTGGTGGTTGGGACATGTGGCTGATGTGAGGGTTGGAGACTAGAGTTTTGATGTTGAAGGAGGTGATCCAAGGAAGGCAGAAGACCATTTTGGTCATTTTGACCAAAATTGGACCTAGTTGAAAGAATTTCTTTTTGGGTGACTGGGCCGAAAAATCTTTTAACAAATAGTACCGGCCCGAAATTTTCCAAAAAAAAAAAACCTAAACCAGTATCCAACTTTACTGGTAACACAAAAAGAAGCGGCAATGGCGGGAGATACAATTCGGTTCTATTTTAATTCGGCATAGATCTAATTGTTCTTGAGTTACATTGGCAAGCTTTGATAGATTTAGAATCTCTAACATACATTATACGCAAAGCGTAGAATGCTATCATCCAATGAACAACTTCCAAAAGAAGCATGATTTGTACAAATCTATTTTACATTGCTAACAAGATCACAAAGTTCTACCTAATTTATGTCAGAATGAGAATAAACTTGAACATCTCTCAGTTATCCACAGTTGATGATTTTCTCAAGAATTACATTACCAAACTCGAAAATGCAGAGGAGGTATCCTCAAGCAACTTGGCCGGTGTAGCTAGATTCAATGGTATGCATAGCGCAGCATTACCACTTCCTCGAAGAAGGAAGTTTGCCGTAGATTTCAATAAGAATATTCTCAACTTGTGCTTCACCATGTATCTATACATCCACCACTTTCATTTATCCCCCATCTCTGGTGTTGAGTGTACACTTCACAGAATCAGACGCTCCTCAAAGCTCTGATGAATGGTTTGCTCTTCGTAAGGATAAACTAACCACTACAGTAGAAACTCTATAAATTAATACTCATGGGACCACCAAAATTTATTAATTAACAGAGTTATTAATTAATCGATAAATTAATAAGTAATAATTTATATATTAATTAATATTTTATTAATTTATAATGAATACTCAATTTACAAATACCTTTCAAACTTCGACTTAATTATTGTACAATGCATGTACGTATATCAAATGAAGAGCCCAATTTGAAAGAACTCTTCAATCTCCCAAGTATCACTTTATGGACATTAAAAAATATTTTCTATACAAATAAATACAAGATCAAAATATGCTAACACAAACAAATCATACACACAATATGGCGTCCCATCTTAAAGGTGTAAAAAAAACAACAATGACCGACGAGATTCGAAGAGCATTATGCAAGCACAACAAGGATAATCCAAGTCTCACTCAAAAGCAATTGCAAAAATGGGTTCTTAGTAACTATGGTTTGCAGGTGAGTCAAGGGACATTATCGAATACAGTTAAGCGATCTTCAGAGTATCTCTCACTTGCTCCCGAAAGAGGTGATGTTAAGCGACGCAAACCGGCAAAATTTCCTGACCTAGAAAAATCTCTCTATGGATGGATTCTTCAATATCAAGAACATGTAAATATGACAGGTGAACTAATCATCGAGAAGGCGAAAAAGTTCATGAAGGATATGTATCATGTGGATACTCCAGACTTTACTTTTTCTATTGGTTGGCTTGGAAAGTTCAAAGCAAGATATCGAATTAAAAAATTCAGGCCTTTTGGAGAGAGTTGATCAGTTGAAATGGAGGGCATGGAAGACAAATTAAAAACCATGAGAGACAAAGTGGATCAGTTTGAAATGAAAGACATCTTTAATATGGATGAAACAGGTTTGTTTTTTATTATTTTATTATTTTTTATTTTGTACTTTAATGATGTAATTATTTACATGTTTTGATCTTAAGCAGGTTTGTTTTTTAGACTTCAACCGGATCATTCCCTTGCAACAATGCAACTTGAAGGGAAAAACAAGACAATGAAAGACTAACTGTTGTTATTTGCTGTAATGAGGACGGTTCAGAGAAAATTCATTTATGAATTATTGGGAAATATGCTAAACCAAGGTGCTTCAAGAATGTAAACTTGAACAGTTTGAACTGTGAGTACCGTGCTAACAAACGAGCTTGGATGACTGGGGTGTTATTTGAAGAATATGTTCGCCAACTTGATAAAAAAATGGTTGGAAGAAAAATTCTCTTGATTGTGGATAATTGCCCTGCTCATCCAAAAATTATTGAAGGATTGCAAAATATTGAATTATATTTTTTGCCACCAAATACAACTTCAAAAATTCAACCTTGTGACGCGGGAATTATACGAGCTTTTAAGATGCATTATCGTCGTCGATTTTATAGAAGTCTTTTGGAGGGTTATGAATTAGGGGTTCCAAATCCAGCAAAAATAAATGTGTTAAGATGCAATGAATCTTGCAATTCCAGCATGGACTATGGATGTTCGTGCAAATACAATTGCGAACTGCTTTCGTCATTGTAAACTTTGATCAACAGATAACATGGCTTTTGAGAACTCCGATGAACAGGTAGGTGGTGAAAGCACTCAAGAACTCCGAAATTTGATCGAAGAGTTGGGTTATCGCAATGCAATGGATGTCGAAGATGTCCTGAACCACCCAGAAGAAAATGTAGTTGCACAGTTGTTGACTGATGAAGAAATTATTGAGAGCGTTATTAGAACTAATAAAGATGATAAAGTTTTACCATGGAGCCACCTTCGCGAAACGAGGCTATTAAAGCGGCAATCACATTGAATAATTTCCTGTTGAGCTATGAGAAAACAACACCAGAAGTTCTTACAATGATAAGGAAAATTAGAGACGAGATTCAAGATGAAATTGATTTCAACAAACAAAAGACAATTGAGTCATTAAAGAAACTTTCATAAATCATTCATGTAATATGTAGTATAAAGGAATTATTAATTTATATTTTATATGAGGTCTATAGAAATTATGAAAAATGTATTATCTTATAATTTTAGCGAATTATTAATTTAGCACCTTACCCCCGAGTCGGGATCGACCAAAAATATTATCTTAAAGAGTTTATTAAATAATCGAGTATTAATTTATAGAGTTTCACTGTAGTACTACGTTCAGCACTGCATTAGGTTTCTGGAAAGGTAACCGTAGATACGAGCTATGGTACGAGAAACTATGTGCTTCGGATTTACAAGTAATGGAGACCTCGAATAATGGTGCTATGAAATGGGGAGTTCTTAATGAATCCGCAGCTATAGAACGGTACAAAAGCATTACAAGTCGTGATGTGAGTTCATTAGGGTTTGCCATCCATTCCGAGGAACGGTTTTTGATTGGATTGCCTCACCAGATGGGCTTCTTGGATGCTTTCCAGGAGGCGGAATCCTGGAAGTAAAGTGTCCTTTCAACAAAGGACAGCCAGATATGGCTTTGCCATGGTCAACTATGCCATTCTATTATATGCCTCAGGCGCAGGGTCAAATGGAGATAATGGTCCGAGATATAGGGCAGATTTGTATTGCTGGACTCCGAATGGAAGCACTATATTTCGTGTATGTAGAGATCGTAATTATTGGGAATTAATACTTGGAATTTTGCGAGGGTGGGAGAATGTTGTTCCAGCGACGGAATCCCTTCTACTGGGAAAAGAAGAAGAAGCCAAATCATTCAAACCCTCATCAACTCACAAACAAACAGGATTTGTAATACTAGAAGCATAAAATTGGCAAGTGAAGCAAAGTTGCTGCGCAGGGAGATTGCTGGCCATGTAGAATTTTGTTGGTAAGTGCTTTTACATGTAAACAAGAAAACTAACACCTTTTTTTGAATCTACGATGTGGTATTTGGTTCCCGTGGATAGGGATGAGCAAAATTTCGGTTACACCAAAATAACCGACCGAACCGAATAATTTCGGAAATTCGGTTCGGTCAATTCGGAATTTCGGTTTTTTTTTTTTCCAAAACTCGGTTAAATCAGTTCGGTCTCGGTTATCAAATTTTACAAATCGGTTAAACCGATATAACCGATTTTCCTTTTAAATTTTTTTTATTTAGAATAATTAGATTTTTTGGGCTTGGCCCATCTCGGTTGTCAAATATTACCCTAGCTTTTTTCTAAACAACTCACAAGAAGCAGCCGTCGTTGCCCACAACCATTTCAATTCTCACAAGAAGCAGCCGTCCGTTTACATTTCTAATATATTGTATTTCTAATATTCATGTGTAACCATTTGCAATTCAAAAATGGTAAAACTGTATATAGAAACTTTGGTTGAATGAGAATGTATATGGTGTTGCAGTGTTGCGGATTTTTTTCTCTTTCTATTTTTTTTTAAAAAAATCGGTTAATTCGGTCGGTAACCGAAATAACCAATTTTTATTCGGTTTCGGTTATATCGGTTCTAGCAAAAAATTCCGTCGGTTCAGTCCTACCAAAATAAATTCGGTTAAATCAGTTTTCCGGAATTCGGTTCGGTCGGTAACCGAACCGACCGAATACTCACCCCTACCCGTGGATACTTTTTGTAGTGTAGTTTCAATATTTTTACGTGATAAATGCAGTTGTTAATTCTTTATCATTCTTAGACTAGAGAAACTTCTTGCATTTTTCGGGAATGTCGATAACTGTTCTATATCCTTCTTTTTTCCACCGAAATATCTTCCTTTGGTATGGGATTACTTGGAATTAGACATGACCACGGATCAAAACCGATGGTTAGACGATTTGAAACCGCCGGTTCGACGGTTCAAAAGAGTTCGGCCCTTAACCTTAACTTTCGTAGACGGTTCTGGTTACGGTTCGTGAACCAGCAGTTACGGTTGTGGTTCAACCATTGTATTTTTCAGAATTTTGTTAAAAAATATAAAAAGTGCTTCAATGTGATTTTTCTCCATCGATCAAGTATAAATAACGTGAAGTAAATTCAATTTTGAATAATCAAATGAGTTTGTTAAGCATAACCACTTGTGGAAAAAAGTACAAAATTCTACAATTTTTCAATTCAGAAAACGACATTAACTCACATTTCAATTGGAATACATAGATTGCTCCAATTTTGTAATATTTAATTTATTAAGCATTATTCCTATTTTTCTTATTTATGAGTTTATTTGACGTTTTCTATATTAAATTTGTTGTAGAATTGCTTCAATTTTACAGGATTATATTTAGGAACGTAATGTTTTTTATTCCCCTATTAATATAATTCCAAATAATTATTGAAAAATGATGGAATATTTTTTTCTTGATAATTATGATTTATATATGTCAATATATAATATTTAGTTATTATGTTATATACATGCAACGTGTTTACATGGTCTGCTAGTATATATAATTATAATATCGAAATTAGCTCAACAAAGTTCTATAGCTTAGTGGTAGGTACTTAATCATCTAAATTGGAGGTCAATGATTCAATCCTACATCAATACACATTAATTTCAAATATATAATTATAATACAAAAATTAACTCAATACAATTTTATAGCTTAATGGTGGAAACTTAATCATGTAATTTGAAGGTCAAGAGTTCAATCATGAATCAATACATACAAATTTAAAAAAATTTAAAATATAAAAAAACGTGAACTGACGGTTGTCGGTTAATGGTTTCAGGCCACAGGCGGGCCGATTACGGTTCGGACCTGTCGAACCTGGTCAACGGGTAACCGGCCATTGACCCAGTAACGGGTCCGAGTCGGGCCACGATTTTCAGTAAACCGTGGCCATATCTGCTTGGAATAGATTCTCTGCCAAAGGGGGTGGCGCAGCCCGCAATGGCCCTCACAAGGACCTTGCAGCAAATGATAACCACCAGATAAAACAATTGGATGAGATCAAATGGCTTTATTTGATACTACCCTTAAGGGCACTGTCCTTAAGGGTGAATCTCACCGTACATTTGGAATATGACATTTGGAATATTTCAAAATATTCTAAATATATGATGAGATGCACTCTTGATGGCAATGCCCTTAAGTGTAGCATCAAATTTTCCGAGCAAATGCCTCACTTTTCTAATATAGTGGCATATCCAATGGAGCTAAATCTTTTGAATCACATTGAAAAATGGCTACTCTACACATTAATCGATTCAGATTCATCGAAACTTTTTCTTGAGTTCTCTTTGGACAATTCAAATAGTTAAGGAAGAAAAAAAGGTGAAAAGTCGAAAAAGGAACAAAGAGGCTCGGTGAGAGATATGAACATGTACAACTCGGATGGGCTTTCATGGGCGGATCAGTGGGATCCCGAGCCTATTCCATCTGAAACAGAGAATATTAAAAGGAAAGAAAAGATGGCTCCGAAAAGGGCAAATCAGGGAAGAAAATAATCTCCAAATAACTCACAGAAGATTTAAATTTTGTGGGAATGGTATCTGCTCTCTTATTGCCCACAAAATATTTTTTCCTGTATTCTCGAGCGAATGTAAAATTAAATATGCTTCGACATTAATCTTTTGCATTACCATTGCAACAAGTTTTATTGTTTCATAATTCTGTAGATTTTACATCATGGTTTTTACGCTTTCTTAGCTAACGAGTAAAATTCGTTGTTAGGAGACTATTTTATTAGATTGATGGATTTTTGCAACTTGTTTTTGGTGAATTGTGACTCTGAATATTCATAGAAATTCGAGTGGTGTTAATTTTTTGTGCGAAAAGTGATGAAAAATGTATGCAAGATTCCAGGTAGTAGATAGGGTGTGATGTAGATGTGCCCGACTTTTGTGTATGCAGATCTTTGTCAATGAATGTAATATTTTCCCTGTCTAAAGCATGTTCATTGAAAATAAGTCCCCATCTCAAGTCTGATTCCGGCTATTGTTGTTCGATTAGTTCTTCCCTATGATGCACGGATACTCCTCGGACACGTGTCGGACAAAAAATAAAATCAGACACCCGTGTCAGACACTCTCCTCAAAATCGGACACCCTTATCGGACATGGCCGATGGGTGTGTCAGACACAGAATTGACATTTTTGGGTGTTAATTGTACAATTTAAATAGTTTTTGCTAAAATGAAATTTAGACGTGTTAGTTAAACTTTATTTTAATTGAAGAAATATGCATTTGTTGTTAGTATGATGATTTCAGTGACATACGTTTATATTTTTTATTTTTGAATTTGGGAAGAATATTTTTGGTATTATCTTTTATTTGGACTTGTTTATTAAACTTTATATTAATTAAAGTAATATTATTTGGTGTTAGTATGGGTGTAAACGAATCGAACATGTTCACGAACTTTTCGAGCCGGCTCGAAAAATATTTGATATGAATTCAAAATTATCGAATTCGAGCCGAACTCGAAAATGTTCGAACTTTTTTAAGCCGAACTCGAGCCCAAATTACTTTGTTCGATAGTACGCGAGCCGCTCGCGAACTTTAATATTTGATTAATATAATATAATTATGTATTAAATAAATATATTTCGAATCTTTCGGTATTTATTTTCGAGCAATAATTCGAATAGCTTGCGAACATGCTCGAATATTTTCGAGCCGAACTCGAACTCTGATTCGAGCCGAACTCGAGCCAACTTTTTAAACTATTCGAACTTCGAATCGAACTCGAGCCCGAATATAACTATTTCGAGCCGAATTCGAACCTTAAAACTTTATGCATATTCGGCTCGATTCGGCTCATTTACACCCCTAGATGTTAGTATGAGTGATACTATGATGATTCCATTGACATGCATTTATTTATGCGCTATTAGAATTTGATAAGAATAATTTTGTTGATTTACATGCTTTTAGAATTTAAAAATATGAATTTTAGTATATACATGTGTGTCTCAGCCGTGTCGTATCCTGAAACTTTTGAAAATCCGTGTGAACGTGTCGTGTCAGTGCTGCTATCATAGGTTCTTCCCCAATATAATACATAAATTATAGTACGGTGGTGGTTTAAAAATTGTTTTTACCTGCTTGCCTTGCAATGATTAAATTGGGTTTGCTGATTTGAGGAAAGTGCAATTCATTATCAATAATCAAAGCGACCAAAAGAATACAAATAAAATACCAATATATGGTGTAGTGACATAAATTTCTTCAAATCAAGGAAAATCATGGTTCAGATCGACTTTAAATCACTACTCAAGAATGCCAAACCTGTCAGCAAATTGAGTTCAGTTCAATTACCACGATTTCAGTAGCATTCAGCCGAGCTTTTTTTGCTCACATTAGTTGAGCAAGCTACAAAAGATTTTTAATGTCGGGTATAGAACCTGAGTGTATAGTTCAGTCAACAAATCTATTAAGTCAATGAAACATACACAGTTCATGAATTCAAGACCTTATATCAAGCGTAATTAGATAACTGTTGGGTGCTTTCTACTCACTTACAAGCGTATAACGACATTAAATACAGAGTGGACTGGAATAACACCCACCAGACAGACAAACTTTAATGACATTAAAAAGCTTCTCTTATTAGTAAAGATGTTTCATAGAGAAAGAGAGTATTTATGACTCCTAATAGAAGTTCACAATCAACAAGCCAACAAAGAACACAATATGTCAACAGTCAATATACACTTCACAGTCAAACAGATAATCTGCACCAACAGACTGCCAATGAAAAACCATATAGATTGCTGTAGATCGAAGCAGTAATCCTGCAGAAGTTGATGCAATCTGCATACATCAGCAACGGGCTCACATACATCGGACTTCCCGAGAACAGATCCAATCTTAAATTGTACAGAATCAATTAATCAATATGGCACTTCGCTAGATCAAAAGCAGCTGACTGACCTGATGTCAGTCGAACCCAACTCAAGCCAACAAAGAACCACAAGATATTGTAGACCTCCCAAAGCACAATCTGCTGGAGATAGAACCTTCACGCTAGTAACATCATGTTCACCATTCTCCATGTTGGAAATCTTGCTTCCTAATCATTTTCCTTTAAACTTCATCGGGTTTTTCTGCTTTTACATTTTTTACTTTTTGTATTTTTTCCTTTTATTGCTTTCTTTCTGCATAAACGTAAAAATAATCTTGTGCGCAGTAAAAAAACTGCAGAAGCCCAGGTGAACCCCGGACAAGGAGCTGGAAGCTCGAATGGCTTCTTGTTTCAAGATTTCAAGGAACATCTTAACAAGTGACCACATTCACCCGCTACCCATGAAGACTGAAGTATCAAATGGTCCGTCTAGATCTCTCGAGGGGTCAAATTTATCATCCAGCCTATCTTGGTAACGGAGAAGCTGCTTGAAACAATCTGAACATACCAATTCCAAACAGAAAGTTTCTTCGTATTCAGTGTCATTAACACACCTGCCACATTGAGCACACCTTGCTATACAGAGTGTACATGCCCTGCAGACTTGAACAGCCTCATCTTTAACTTGACAACCCGTAGCTGGACAATCATAAACCAACTTGAATTTCTCGCATTTTGGACACATTTCAATATCTATTGCACGATCATCATCGTGTGGAAGATAGAAATTCCCACCGTGATAGAAATGTGGCTTGTGACGACTTTCGAGCTCATCACCATCAACACCTAACAAAACCTTCAACTCTTCATAATGTTCATGTGTCACACCATAGAATCCTCCAATTCGCAGCTGCTTTATACTTCCAACATCTCTGTTAGATTTATACATCCTGATGTTATGCACTATACCTTCAATACTGAGCCTTGTACATCCAGGAACAGACAACTGCACAGCAAATAACTTCTTGAATTAGAACGTGATAATGTCAGAGTAGCATTCAAGCTGATCGGAAAATACTCAACAAGAAACAACTCAATCACAACACTCCAAAGGAACGAGTTCTCAAATTCACGACTAACATGCAAAGTGAAATAACAAATATGAAATTTCTTTATTACACAGAAAAACAAATGTTGAGCACCGGCTGGTGGTGATAATAATAGTTAGTTAATTTTCCATCTTTTTTCATGAAAGTAAAATTTTATGGATGACATTATTAGGAACACTCCTAATCGTATTGGGTCAACAGAAAAGTCAAACACCTAAAACCAAATGCCTGGCAAGATTAGCATATTCAACAAAAACATAAAACTCTATGCATGTCATGAGCAAAAACATGTTTCTCACACTATACAGAATTCAAGAAGAATATAAACATGTCCTTATATTTATTACCCTAAAATGATATTGACAAATTCAAACCTCCATGAGCTCATCAAATCAAGTATGAATCAATGCAGAAAAGGTCAAATGGCGTAAAAGACAAACATAGAAACTAGTAATCCACCAAGCTGAGCAACCGACCTTAGTTAATCTTGGATTAGCTTCAAGTATGCGACCCAGACCATCATCAGTGATTCTAGGGCACTCCACCAAGCTCAGGCACTGCAGCTGACCTAGAGCGCGGTTTGTTAATTGCAGAAGAATATCATCTGTGATCCTTTCATTAAGAGGCTGATCAATGTGGATGCTCATCCACAGCAAAGGATCACCTCGGACTGTGGAACATAAGGACCTACAAACCATTTCAACCGATAAAAGGTCCTTTACTCCCAGATAATTCAGAGCAAAAGCCAAAGCTTCATTGGGAACTCCATCTCCATCAAAATTGGAAGCACCCTCAACTTTTTCACCAAATTGCGGTTCACAACTATTGCTAGTACTCCCATTATCATAGCCCATAATATCCCTCACATTGCGAACAGATTGATAGCCAAAGTCGTATGGAGCCAATGCAACTCCTATATCTTTCTCCTCCACATTTTGATCAACCTCATTAACCACATTGAATTTCTCATCAGGCTGAACGTTGCTCGGAAAGGAATAGATGCCCAAATGTGGTTTCTCAAAGGTATGGAAATTGCTTGGAAAGGACCAGTTACAGGCAATCGGATTCTCACTGAACTGAACATTGCTAGAAAATGTTTGGAAGCTCAAAGCATTATTCCAAATCAAATTCCATCCTCCAAATAATCCATATTCTTCTTGGCCAACCGTAACATTGCTGCCCCTCACATACCCTCCATAATCAATCTCCAAGTCCTCGAGCCATCCAGTGATGGCTGAGAAAGTAGTCTTTATATCCATGCCAAATGGATCGGATGGTAAAAGATCAACTATGTCCTTAGAAGTTGACTCTGAAGAGCTACACAGATCAACTCCATCCCTTCCGCAATTCTTACTCAGCTCCTCAATTTCTCCTAGGCTCCCATGCCATAGACAAGAATAACCATCCCCGTTCTTCTCAGGAATACCTTCAACAAAATACCCATTCACAATCCTCATAGGTGATGTCAACTTTTCATCAGAAACATGAGCTGGAAGTACCGGGCGGTGCGAATAGTTCAAGGCCATTTCAAGAACTCCAAGAAACCTCACTTCGAATCTTTTTCAATCTCTTCTAATAAGCTCCGGTAGGCAGCAGAAAAAACGGGGAGGGAAAATATTCTTGATTCTAACCAAAAAAACGTCTCTTCTACCCTTATGTCCTTTTATTTGTGTTTTTTCAACCTTTTCTTTTCCCAGGATAAGTATTTTTCAAGAAGATTCAACAAGAAAACCCTCAATTTTCAATAACTAACTAAAATAAAGCATCAAAAACTTCACTGAGTTTTTCTTGCGAAGAACCCTAAAATCATATTATCTCCAGCTAACAATAGAATCAAACCAAAAATAAAAAACTACAATTTCTCTTTTATGTACAATAAAAGAATAAACGAATCCCGATGAAATCAATGAGGTAAAAAAATAAAAACAGAAACTTTTCAACCTACAGATTAAAAAGAATTGTAAAATCCTAAATATATAAAACAAAAGGGCTCACAACTAAATCCGACCTACACACACGTAATGAAAAGAGGGGAAAAAAGAAACCTGATTCTCTCACGGAAAAACACAAGCCCTAATATTTTTTACCATGACGACCAAAAGAAACACCGATTGCTTGATCGACGCTCGTAATTGTAAGCTTCAATCAACACTCCAATAAAAAACAATGAATTTGGCAAAGAAAAAAGAAAAAACAAATACAAGGATGAAAAGAAAACAAAAAACAAAAGAAATTTACTTGGAAGGGGGAACAGTACAGAAAAAATTGGAGAGGAGCGAGAGGATTAGGGATTTGGGAAGGTGGAGAAAAGAAAACAAAAAACAAAAGAAATTTACTTGGACGGGGAACAGTACAGAAAAAATTGGAGAGGAGCGAGAGGATTAGGGATTTGGGAAGGTGGAGGAAATGGACACGTGTGGGGAGGGAATATGTATTCCCGGCGTTTACGGGTGGAAATGGTGGCGGGGAGGAAAATGTAAAAGGGAGGAATTCCTTCACTTTAGGGAAAAATGGTCTCACGCTACGGAATGTTCATATGGATCGTATAATTCCGAAGTCAAAAGTCCAAATTTATCTGTTGGGATTTTTGATTACTTTTCAAAACTATTTAATCTATTTTTCAGACCCAAAAAGAAAAATTTGATTGTTTTATTTATAGATATTGTTGGAAATTTTGAATGAAATTAAAAAGACGCTCGATCGATCGTAGCAGGGTATGTTCAAAATCGCGCCCCGCTGTCTTGCGCGTATTGGTGTGTTCATTCATGTTCGGGTGTGGTTTTCGCGGTATGGTACCTCCAAATAGTGTCTTTTTGGACATAACTATTAACATACTATAAATAGAACATCCCTTACTTGAATTGGACATTGAATTTTGAAATTCACTCCGTATTTGAAGATCAAAATTTGAGTAATTTTGTGGATCTTCATCCTTGTTATGGTTGAGCGTTTTAAACCTTTGTGGTTTAAAGGATTTGTGATTTGAGTGCTCCTATCACAAATCATAATCGTTGTATCTTGGAAGACAAATTGCCAATTGAACCGTTAGCACCGTAGCGGGGCAATATTGTCTTAAGGAGGACGAAGATTACAAATCTCGTCTCGACATAAACTTCAAAGCCATTGTTATTTTTGTTACTAAATTCTTAAGATACACATTGCAAGGGAAATTTGAACAACAATCTTAACACAATATCAGCAACAAATGGCTTCTTCAAGTGCAACAATAACTCCTGTTCATCATGGTGAAAGGCCAGAGAAGTTCAATGGAAATGACCTCAAGCGGTGGCAACAAAAGATGTAGTTTTATTTGACAACCTTGGGTTGGCAAGGTTCTTCAATGAGGATGCTCCTACTGTCATGGAGAGTGAAACCGACAATCAAAAGAAGGATGCGGTCGATACGTGAAATCAAAGTGATTTTCTGTGCAAGAATTATATTCTCAATGGACTAGACAACATATTGTACAGTGTGTATTGTCTAGTGAAGACGGCCAAGGAATTGTGGCAATCCTTGGAGAAAAAAGTATATATTCGAGGATGCAGGCATGAAGAAATTCATTGTTTAGCGATTCCTGGATTTCAACATGGTTGACACAAAGCCAGTGATAGCGCAAGTGCAAGATTTGCAAGTAATCATGCATGAAAATCATGCGGAGGAAATGATTCTCAGTGATTCATTCCAAGTGGCCGCAATGATTGAGAAGTTGCCTCCATCATGGAAGGACTTCAAGAATTATCTCAAGCACAAACGAAAAGATATGAATCTTGAGGACCTTGTGGTTCGCTTGAGAATCGAAGAGGAGAACATAATTTTTGAAAGGAAGGAAAATTGGCACCAACATGAAGCACGAGTGAACTTAGTGGAAAAACCCACCGGAACCAAGCGCAAGTTTGACGACATGGCCTCCATATCTGGAAAGGCGAAGAAGTTCAAAGGCAAGTGCTACAAGTGTGGAAAACTCAATCACATGGTGAAGGATTGTCGCAATAAAGTTGATCTACCGCTTACCGCATAATTAGATTATGTATCTTCGAAAAACTCCAAGAATGGAGTGATTCTAAATAAATATAATGACGATATTTGTTGAAAGCAATAAAATTTATGTTATTACTTCTTGTATTGAATCTTATGGTTTGTCACATGATTGTTATGATCATTTAAACCATGGTTCGCTGCGCAAATTGTAATGTTAAATATTTTGCTTGTGTGGGCACTAAGCTAACAAAATCGTCATTCATTTGTTAGAAGAATTGTAACATATCTAGAGTTAATTTACAATGATGTTTGTGATGGAAAGATTATGTAAACCAGAGATGTGGGAAAAGTAATTTGTTACTTTATCAATATTTGCACATGATATTGTCGTGACTTCTTAGTTATGAAGCAAAAACAAGGTCAATGAGGTGTTTAAAGACTTCAAGGATGATATTGCAATCAAATTTAGCAAATGAGGTCTGCTATGGGAAATTGTGAGTATATTATACTTGTGTTATCTAAGAATTTGACGCTTAAGCTTGAATTTGCAAGACAATAAATCTTGAATTCGAGTTTATAAGCTTTGTACGCTTAAAACACAGGTGATGAATCGAAGCCACAAATTTTGACTAGTTGATGTAATATCTCAATTGGTTCATTTGAATTTCTAAGCTAGTACGCTTAAAACATGAATTTGCAAAATATAAAAAACTTGAATTCAACTTTTCTAAGTTAGTGCGCTTAAATTGAAAATTGTGAACCGAGTTTGAGAATATTATCCAATTTTCAACTTTTGTAAACAAGTACGCTTAAATCCAAAATTTTAAGAAATATTAGATTTGTAAAACGATAACGCTTAGAACTTGAAACATGAAAGTTTGAATGCCATTGCAATTCGTAACTATCACGAAGTTGTGGGGGTTTGGAATTATATGAGTCAATCACATCCTAAGTGCCACATTTAGGCAATGACGAAAAACCTTGTGATTGAAGGAAAAGAGAGTTTCCTACAATATTTGAAATGTGAGGGTGCTTGGCTAAAACAGAAATATGAAGGCCAACGTGAAGTCATAAAAAATCCCAAATAAATGACGTGAAGAGTTTGACAAATAATATTGTCAAATAGATTAACGAGTGCATATGTATTCTTGTGTATTGATGATATGCTCACTGGGGAAGCAATTTAGAAATCATCAAGTAACAAAGAAATATGTTAACGAGACATTTTTTGACATGTGTTCATCAAGAACAATATTTGGAATTAAAGTTTCCAAGACACTTGAAGAATGAAATTTCAAGGATTAATTCGAGTTTCAAATTTTAAGCTTTGTATATAAATTTCAAGTTTGCAAGAATAGAATCTTGAACTTGAAAATTTTAAGAATCTATGCGCTTAAAATTTGAATTGTGAATTAAAGTTGAGTATTTTCTCCGGTCTCGAATTTTGTAAGAAATAACGTGTTAAGAACGCTTTATATTCGATGATGGAAATATGCTAAAAGGGTTAAATGATGCAAATGAGGTAATGTGATTGTCAAAACTGAAAATATACTGTTGTGAAAAATTCTCTATGCAAAACATATAAAGTTTCTTCGGCCGAGTGGCTTTATAAGGTGTTAGAGAAAAAATCATGTGCATACAACTAAAATGTGTTGCGCTAATGATATATGACAAAATGATCTCTAGTGGCATAATCGTGAGTGATTATGTGAAACCGCGGATCCGTTTATGAAATGGTTAACCGAGAGATCATATAGAAGTTTACCAAGGAGAATGAGGTTAAAACCGTATAATTAAAATCTCAAAGTTGATACCCAACCTTGCTGACTGGATATCCCAAGATCTATGTTCAAAAGAGACAACTAAATTATGAGATTATATAAACACATAGGAGATCAACCTCCAACCCATTCCTATGATAAGGGGTGTAGCCTGCAAAAGGGGCACGAGGATAGCAAAAGGCCTTTAATGATTCCTAAGACATTTAAGAATATGTTGGAGTGTAGCGGGATACTATTCTAGGAGATCACCTACGTAAGTACGAAGTGTGGCCGGTTCAAAGATGAAAAACACTTATGAAACCAAGTGTGGTCCAAGGTCGGAATGGACACAACCGTAAGAAACCAATACGAATGTTAGAATTGTTATGGTGTGGGTTCAATTGTCTAGGTTTACACCAACGACTAAATAGTTCAAGACTTTATGTTCACCATTAAGTCAAGTAAATACGACTGAATACTACGGAAGATTCAAAGCCACAAGCTATCTCTCGAGATGCCATAACAGTTTGTTAAAAGCGCTCAATTGCATACATGCATTAATTTAATTCATGTGGGGGATTGTTGGAAATTTTGAATGAAACTAAAAAAGTCGCTCGATCGATCCCATTCCCTGCCGCGATCGATCGCGCCCTGTGGTCTTGCGCATAATGGTGTGTTCGTTCATGTTTGTGTACGGTTTTTCGCGATATGGTGCCTCCAAATGGTGTCTTTTTGGACATAACTCTTGAGGATATCACTCACTTGAATTGGAAATTGAATTTTGAAATTAACTCCATATTTGAAGATAAAAAATTGAGTAATTTTGTGGATCTTCATCCTTGATGGTTGAGCGTTTTTAAACCTTTGTGGTTTACAGGATTTGTGATTTGGAGTGCTCCTATCACAAATCATAGTCGTTGTATCTTGGAAGACAAATTGCCAATTGAATCGTTAGCACCATAGTGAGGTTATCTTAAGGACGGAGATTACAAATCTCGTATCGACATAAACTTCAAAGCCATTGTTATTTTTATTACCACATTCCTAAGATACACATTGCAAGAGAAATTTGGACAACAGATATCCGGTACGACCCGATAAATTCAAACATACACTCAATCACTTATCGAAATTAAATTTAAGCTCGTCGCATTTCAATGTAGTCAGATTCGAGTTCGAATATGTATACTATGTTTGTATAGGAAGATTAATGATATTGTCTCGTACTTTGTTTTTCTGAACTATGGGGTTTTTTTTAAGAAAATATTCGATAAAAATTATTCCCGTGTGACTCTCCAGCTTGTGTTCGCTAACTGCTAGAGAGCGGGGCTATTATTCTTACGGGGATAAAAAGTCGTCCCTTCTACTGACCGAACCCTCAGTTCGGAGGTCTTCGTCAACATGTTACGAAGCTCCAGTCTTCGGCGGGTCAACCATTACTTGACTTAGAAAGGCAAACATCTGGGCAAGGGAATGTCTTTGTTTATGTCTAGGGTTGGAGCAAATTACTATAATGCGCCCCTGCCTACGGATTAGTCGACACTTTTCACAAATTTTACGAACGGAAACTCTTATTTTCATAGGGGAATGTTGGGGCGAACCAGAAAAGTTTGGGTAGAGCCGGATCCAAGCGTTGGCTAGGTAAGCGTCCTCTCCCAATAACTAAAAAGTGTAGCATGCCTGAATCTAACTGGGGTTCGCGGTGGTGGAGGAACTGGATCGGAAAAAAGAGGGATTCTAGTTGTAAGATATCTAATGAAACCATCGCTGGAATTGAGATCTTATTCAAAGAGAAAGATATCAAATATCTGGAGTTTCTTTTTGTATATTATATGGATGATCCCATCCGCAAGGACCATGATTGGGAATTGTTTGATCATCTTTCTCTGAGGAAGAGGCGAAATAGAATCAACTTGAATTCGGGACCGCTATTCGAAATCTTAGTGAAACACTGGATTTCTTATCTCATGTCTGCTTTTCGTGAAAAAATACCAATTGAAGTGGAGGGTTTCTTCAAACAACAAAGGGCTGGGTCAACTATTCAATCAAATGAGCATGTTTCCCATCTCTTCTCGAGAAACAAGTGGGCTCTTTCTTTGCAAAATTGTGCTCAATCTCATATGTGGAAATTCCGCCAAGATCTCTTCGTTAGTTGGGGGAAGAATCCGCACGAATCGGATTTTTTGAGGAACATATCGAGAGAAAATTTGATTTGGTTAGACAATGTGTGGTTGGTAAACAAGGATCGGTTTTTTAGAAAGGTACGGAATGTATCGTCAAATATTCAATATGATTCCACAAGATCTAGTTTCGTTCAAGTAACGGATTCTAGCCAACCGAAAGGATCTTCTGATCAATCCAGAGATCATTTGGATTCCATTAGTAATGAGGATTCGGAATATCACACATTGATCAATCAAAGAGAGATTCAACAACTAAAAGAAAGATCGATTCTTTGGGATCCTTCCTATCTTCAAACGGAAGGAACAGAGATAGAATCAGACCGATTCCCGAAATGCCTTTCTGGATATTCCTCAATGTCCCGGCTATTCACGGAACGTGAGAAGCAGATGATTAATCATCTGCTTCCGGAAGAAATCGAAGAATTTCTTGGGAATCCTACAAGATCCGTGAAGTCGCCACTTCAAGTGGCGTCTTCCTCTCCGGTAAAAAAAAAATTATTGAAGGCACCATCTAAGACGGTGCCTTCAGATATTTTTTTAAAAATATTATTGAATGCGCGATCTGAGATGGAGCCTTCAATAAAAAAAATATTTTTTTTATTGAAGGCACCATCTCAGATGGCGTCTTCTTAAATATAAAAATCCGTCCGAACCCCTTCATTTTCTACACCGAAACAAAATCATATGACATTTATAGCTTTTTCCTGTAGTTTTATCGTTGAAATTGTCGAATCTCCAGTCTTAATTTGCCGTCCTTCAAGTATTTTTCAGGTAAAAATCTTGTTATATTATTGATTGTATCTTCCAGATTATATAAATTTGTTAAACTAAATTTATTAATTACTTGTAATATTTAATTTTTTGAAAGAGATGTCGATTCAAACATTATTGTATTAGGGAGGCAATATATTACAAAATTCAGATACCATTAGATATGATCGTGGTTCATTAAGAGGTACCACAATATCTCGCACAATTAATTTTATGCAGTTGTTGAACGAAATATATAATATCACTGGCATCGACCACAACCAGTTCATTCTGAAAATATATGCAAGACACATGTTTAGAGATTTTTTCAGGATGCGACAGACAATTTTGCCAATAAATAATGATACATGGCTATTGGATTCAGAACATGGTTATAATTGCTTGGAAATTTACATTGAAAGAGAACCACGAAACTATGATTGTATTCTAGAAGATGTAGATTATTTGTCTGTAGTTGCAAAGGACTGACTGCCTCTCTTCGTAGAGACCCAGATGATGATCCCATAGATGCTGATGTTATTGTTCCTGAGCCACTAGCAGACAGTTTTGCTGAATTGGGAAATGATATTCGATCTGAACGAGAGGATATTCTATCTGAGGATGATGCTGATGACGATGAGGTTGACATATGTGTCATGTCTAAAACAATTGCAGATCAAGATGATGAGATACCAGTCACACAAGAAGTGTCAGTTACTGTACCAGAGAGAACCACGACAAATACTCATGTCCTTTATCCAACAATTCCATTATTTTCAATGACACATCCCGAAGTATTTGTAGACTCAGTAGACATTACAACAGGTAGATGGGGGAGTTATTACGACTACGCCAAAGGGGATCTTCATTTGGATATGGTCTTCAAAAATAAAGGCATTTGCAGGCAGCTGTAAAGAATCACTCTGTTCGTGTTGCAAAACGGGAGTACCGCATTGTCAAGAGTACAAAAACATTGTGGAAAGTGGTGTGCAAATACAATACAGAAGATATACCTTGTAGATGGCACATGCGCACTTCGTTGAATAAAAAAGTTGGATTATTCAAAATAAAAAAGTATCGAGGTTCTCGCACTTGCCTTTTGAGTGAACTGTCGATCGATCATGCAAATTTGGACAAAAACATGATTGCTACTTTGTAGATGGCACATGCGCACTTCGTTGAATAAAAAAGTTGGATTATTCAAAATAAAAAAGTTTCGAGGTTCTCGCACTTGCCTTTTGAGTGAACTGTCGATCGATCATGCAAATTTGGACAAAAATATGATTGCTAGCTTGTTAGTGGGAATTGTTCGGCGTGATCCAGCTTATGAAATAAAGTATGTAATTCAAACAGTTAAAGATAAATACGGGTTTGAGATCACCAATGGAAAAGGATGGTTTAGTCCGCGACGTGCTGTTGAGAATGTGTATGGAACATGGGAGAGCTCCTTGAAGAAAATGTCTTACTATATGGGAGCTTTGCAAAAATAGAACCCGGGCACAGTCTTTGAATGGGTTCACCTTGACAATGCCAGACCAAGAGAAAAGACTTTGAATTACGTGTTATGGGCCTTCCATCCATGTGTTGAAGGATTTCAACATTGTCGCCGAGTAATAAGTGTGGATGGAACACATCTGGATACGAAATATCAACATAAGATGTTGATTGCCGGGGCAATGAACGATAATAATCAAGTCTTACCTTTGGCATTTGCAATTGTTGACGAAGAAAACTTTGTGTCATGGAGATGGTTTTTGGAGATGATTAGCAAGCATATTGTGAGAAGATCTTAGGATGGTGTATGTTTGATTTCTGACCGTCATCCGGGCCTCATTGCAGCAGCCGATTGTATTCCTGACTTCAAATCACCCCATGGAGTACATCGATTTTGTTTGAGACATGTTTGTTCAAACTTTAATAGTCGCTTCAAATCCGTTCATTTGAAAGACTTATGTTGGAGAGCGGGATCAGAAAATCTGCTGAGAAAATTTGATTGCACAATGGAAGAGATAAAACTTATAGAGCCGATGGCTTTTGATTACTTGAGTCGTATTGATAAGTGTCAATGGTCTCTTGCTCATGACGGAGGCTGGAGTTGTGGTATCATGACCACAAATATGAGAATGCATAAATGGAGTTATGAAAGGTGCTCGTCGACTTCCAATCATCGTCACTGTGCAATTAACTTTTGATCACTGTGTGCTATATTTTTTCAAACGGCTTAAGAAGACGGATCGAATGATTCAAAATAATCAACAATTGCCAGATTATGTGTTCGAAAGATAGCTGGCTATCACTCCATCCGTCATGATGTCCAGAAGTTCGATCATAGACATCTAACAGCTTCTGTTATCACAAGAGTACAACCAGGATGTGGGGGTAATACGCATGTTGTGCATCTAAAATCAGGGGAATGCTCTTGTGGAAAATGGAAAGAGTTGGAATACCTTGCTCACATGTGATCCAAGTGTGTCGAAAGTATGATTTAAATTGTAAAACATTTGCCAAACCATATTACAATATGAATGAATATTGGGGCACCTATCAAGGACGATTCGAACCAATATGGGGGGGAGTATTGGGACACCACATATTTTGAGTTGTACCACAACTCCACTATGCAAAAAACCAGAAGAGTAGGTCGAGATCGAACAACGCGCATTGAGAATGAGATGGACTGGACAGAATCCCATGCAAGACGACAAATGGCTTCAATTTCTCGAAATCAATAAATTTTTTAATGTGTAATTAATTATATGTTTATTGTGTAAATGATTGTACATTATTGTGAAAAATTATTGCACGTTTAATTGCAACATGTGATACGTCAAAATTGAGACCCATAGATGTCGTATATGATTGTGCAAATTCAATACCGACATCTGTATCCTGGTGTGTGTAGATTGGAGCATATGGAGTGAATGGTGAATGATCATACGTCGTTGGCTCAGGGACATAATAACCAGTATATGCGTCGGTGCCAAAAGATGTAGATGGACCTGCCCCATCTGTCGGTATAGGTGTATACAAAGATGGACTTGCCGCATCTGTCGAGATAGGTGTATACATAGATGGACCTGCAATATCACTCCCGTTGCGTGCATGGACCGACTGTACTGATTCTTCATCATGCCCATGAACTTCTTCATATGGTGAGAAGTTCTTGTCTCGTCGTTCACGAGCCACTTGCATCACATTTTGCGATATTGCCCTATGATGCTCTCTCATCGACTCCATAAACGTTATAACAGATTCTCCATCAGCAGGATAGCGATCACAACCAACACTTAACTGGTGCATCTGATCAATCTGAAAAGTAAATAACAGTAATTAAATTTTTAATTTATAAATTCATACGACAGATTCTAAAAGCAATGCTTAAATCTATTAACTTACCACATGATGCCACGCTGGGCCGTCACCATGTTGGTATCCAGTCTCTACAAATTATCTTTGATGGCCAATATATCTATGGGTGGCTCGTTCATACCACTCACTATATCCAACCACTACAACACAATATCGTGGTCTGTCCACACATAGATCACGTGCCATCTCCCATTTTTGTATATACCCAACATGGTGTGCACTCCAATCCTTATTGATACTACCCATTCGATCAACTGAATGTAATTTAGCATCCCGTAATCGTTGATCTGTGGGGATGTATTGTAGCATTACAAATTGACGAAGAACCCTATCAGGATGGTGCATTTCAACAATACCATAACAAATTAATTGGCCGTAATATGTCCATAATTGGTGGCTTCAGTATTCAGTGCACTCATCAGGGTATGACTGACAATTAAACTACAAATACAAAATTGCATCATAATAATATAAACAACATTATTTATTTTTCATAACAAATACAACTATTATATTGCTTACTTGAGTTGATGGCTGCTCATCAAGAATGTCCATAATGATGTGTACATAATGCCTCCCTGTTTCCGTAAACCTTAAATGACATGTCCACTGTAGAATCACACTTACAAAATCGATAAATATTTTAAAACATATAAAATAACACAAAACATAATTACATTATTACCTTGCACCATATGGAGCAACATGTAACATATTCTCCTCATCGATAATGATTGGGCCAACGTCGAATCTAGGCTCACCCATTTGAAGAGCTAAACCTGGTATTCTTGACCATGCCCAAATCTAAAATATTGTCATGAATAATATTAGTTAAGTATGACGAGATAATTATTTCAAACATTTGAAAAGTGCAAACGTAAAGTTTACCTGTACGACATGTAATGCACAACCTATCACTTTTTTCTTCTCATTGAGGAAGTGCATAACTCTCGATACAAATATGCCAAAACGGCACTACCCCAACTATAATTGGCAACATAATCAATATCCTCTAACTTCTGTAAAAAAAATACTTTACCGTATTGCCGGAGGAATCAGGGTACAAAATTCCACCTAACATCAATAATACACAAGCCCGAGTATATCTGACTACATCTTTTGCCGTACTGTGCTCATTAAGAGCATTATTCACCAAATGATGATTTATTGCAGATAAGTACAACTTTGCACCTTTAAAGTGTGCAGTATCTGATGTAAATCCCAAAAGCTTATGACAATGTTCTTGCCACTCAGGTATACTCCTAACATAATCAACACCAGATAATACGATACCATCTACTGGCAATGCCCATATCACTAGAATGTCTTGCAGTGTGATGGTTGACTCTCCAGATCTGAAGTGGAAAATATGTGTTACACGGCGCCATCTCTCAACTAAAGACGCGATGAGGTGGAAGTCAAATGCAATTAACCTGACCTATAAACACCATAAAAACCAATATTGTCCAACCGACTCACAACACGCGTATCGAGGGGACAAAGATCCCAAAAATATTTATCAAGGCTTCTGCCTTGAAGTGTAGTATCAATATCACCTGCTCAAACATTCTCAGATCGATGAGAGGACTGCAATGATAGCAGATGACTGTCAATCGGGCCTGGTGCTCTTTGTAAATCCATCCTGAAATATTACACAACAAATATCAACATAACAAAAATATAAATATGGCCACCACCACCCGCCACCAGCCACGCCGCCCACCGTCGGGCGCATGCCAAAAAAACGGCGGCCAACTCCCGACCCCCAACAGTCGTAAATCATCCGGCGGTCTCCGACACTCATCACCAAATTATAACTATCTTTTCAATAACAACTACCAAACAACAAAAATCAAATACAAACAACAAATTAATGTAAATTTTATAACTTTCAAAAATTTATATTACAGAAAAAAAATATTACATCAGCTTCAAGAATGATCAACAACTAAGCTCCACAAATTGTAAACCACAACAACTTTGGAAATTTGGCAAAAAAAAATTGGAAGGATTTTGAAAATTTTTGAGGCAAAATTTCGTCTGTAAAAGAAACAAAGGAGAGAGGAAGGAAAGAAATGAAGAAAAGAAGAAGAAAAGAAGAAAGAAGAGAGAAGAAAGAAGAGAAGGGCCGGCGTTTTAAAAAATATTATTGAAGGCAACATCTTAGATGGCGCCATCAATAATTTTTTTTTACCGGTTAGGAAGATGCCACGACATTTCAGATGACGTTTTAGGTTAGTTTATTAACGTTTTAAAATATCGATTATTTTGTAAATTAATAATTTTTATCAAATATTTTGTTAAAAACCCTTGGGACATGCGTACACTAGTTCAATTAGTGTAATATATATAGGTTTTGACAACAGTTATTGTGGTTGTCCAAATATACTCATGTGGTTTAAAATAGACAGTTTATCTTTAAGTGATTTTTAAAATAGATAGTTACCACATATGTTTTGAAAATAGACAGTTTTCTTGTGGTTTGTGAATATGTGCAAAACATCACATCCATATAAGGGGTGCAATTTGCTATGTTTTGCAAACCACATTGAGTAAAATGTTTATTTTGAAAATCACAAAGGGGTAAAGTGTACCCAGTGGTGTAAACTGTATATTTACAAACCACAAGAGGGTAAATTATCATTGACTATATATGTATAGGTGCATGCATCGAGATCCACATCTAACGCGTGCAAGAATTTCCTATATTTCATTATTAAATATATCATTTCAACTATTGATGTATCCTGAAAAAATGTTACAGGTAGCACTAAATTTTTCCATTAATTCGAGATTAAAGATGAATTCGGGTTCTAACTACCCATGACGGCTAGTCAAGAAGATATATATATATATATATATATATATATATATATATATATATTTTAATGAATTGTGCTACAATTCATTAAATTCAACGAATGTTCGGAAATAAGCTCGATTTTGTCAAGAAATACTCGAACAAAAAGAACTAGATTTATCAACATGGGGTTTAAAAAAAAAACTCAAAATTATAAGTTTATTGGAATTTGAGTTCGAATTTATTTTTTGGTTGATGTGTATATATATATAATTTCTAAATTATTTATAAAAAATAAAAAAAATCATAAATATCTATGAAAATTATAAATTTATTTTTGGTTGATGTGTATATATATATAATTTCTAAATTATTTATAAAAAATAAAAAAAATCATAAATATCTATGAAAAGTATAAATATTTTTAATATAATTTTTTTTTGAAAAAGCACACGTTAGCCAAATATTAATTACGTATATAACAAAGTAGTTATAATTTTTCATTATAATTGATCATAATTTATATAAAAATTTACTTAATTTCAAAAATAATTATCCACAAAAAACTAACTTAGGGGGTGTACTCAATCTAGACTTTTATTGACTTTTAATGACTTTTTTAAATGATTGACTTTTATGGAGTTGATAGATTTCTATTGACTTTTATAGAATTTCATGGAGTTATAAAAAAATTTGTATAGAGTCTCGTAGACTTTTTCATTAAATTTCTATGGACTTCATCGACTTTTAATGACTTTTTTAAATGATGGACTTTTATAAAATTGATAGAATTCTAATAACTTTTATAAAATTACACGGAATTATCAAAAGAATTTTATAGGTTCTATAGATTTTATAACTTATAATTGATTTTTTTGAACTAACAATTGAACATAAATAACTTCGTCAACATATAATTTTTTTTTACTATTAATGTAAACACATTTTACTTATTTAACAGTCAAAAATGTGAAAAATACCTATTCGATTCTTTTGCATGGCAAATATTGAACAAATTTTTTGCATCTTCAAGATGACGACTTTGAAGATTCAGTTAATGTTACTATATAATTGTAATCTATAATTTTGTGTAATAAAACAAAAGTTTTCCATTAAATAACATTTTATAAACTTAAAATAATTTTTGATGATAGTTGACTACTATAAAAATTCTTAAAACATACTTTTTAAATTAAACATGATAATTTATATCGTTATAAATATCTTTTGTTTTAGAAAAATATTTATTATAATTGTTTATAGATATAGACCCATACAATCGTTTTAAAAATCAATCATCTAATATAAAATTGAGCACATTAACTTGCTATTTTATCAAAATACTTGTGTAAATTTTAGTATTATATTGGATAAAAAATAAGATGTGAAAAAAATAATAATTGAAGAAAGAGTCGCACATTAGGAATTAAAGAAAGGGTACATGTAGAAAACATGGGAGGAAAAGCCAATGGGGAGGTGGTCGTGTCGGAAATGAAAATAACAAAGAGTAAAAAGAGATCAGGGTAATTAGGAATTAAAAGTCATTCCAAATCTTTACTATGAGTGGTGGAGAATTTTTAACTTTTTTAGGATGTACATGGGGCATCAAAGTTTGTACCTAAAGATTTCAACAGAAGTCATTAAAAGTCTATGAGATTTTGGATACCTATAGACTTTTATGGAGTTTTAAAATTCAAGTTTGAATACCACCTGACTTTTTAAAACTCTACGAAAGTTTGTCTTGAATACCATTAGACTTTTGTAGAGTATATAAAAGTCTGGATTAAATACCTCTAGATTTTTAACCTCCATAAAAGTCATTAAAAGTCAATAAAAGTCTATAACCAATACACCCCCTTAGAAGTACATTACACGTAGACATTAGTATATATCATAAACTAGCATTGTACATGTGAGACTATTAGCATACATAGATTTTTAATATAAATAATTATTTTAATATTTTTAAATTATTAATTATGATTAAAAATGAAATTTATCTATGTTTTATAATTTCTAAGATATAGAGACAAATTTAAAAAAACATTGATAATTTTAAGAATTTGAAAAATTGATACTATTAGATATGATACTTATAAAAAGATTATAAACTTATTATAATAACTTTTTAAATAAATTTTATTAAATATCTATTTATTGAAAATTTTCATTTAAAATTATATAAAAATATTTTTATTCAACAAGCGAATATTTTCTTTCAATAGTTTGATTGATGGGTCTTAATCATAGATGGCATGGCACCAAAAGTCCAGGTTGGCGACTCGCTGTACGACGACGTTTATTGAAAACCAGTCATTCAAACCAAAATTTCTCATCTTCCAGATGTTCACCTGTTCCCAATTGAATCAGTCTCCTTTCAATGCCCTGAATTTCAACCTTCTCTCCTTTGTTTTACCACGCATATATTCACAAATCTTTGTGAATCTATGCGTATATTTCTGCTTGGATAGGTTGAAAATGCCGAGCGTAACTGTGAAATTATACAGTGTGTTGTTCAAGTTCTTCCTCAAACGTAAATTGCAAACCCTGATCGAATCTCCAAACCCGGAATCATATGGGGTTGTTTCAAGACCAGATGAAACCATTGCCTCAGCAAATCCCAGCTTTTCCGAAGATGGGGTGGCCACTAAAGATCTCCATATTGATCCCTTGACGTCCGTTTCAATTAGAATTTTCCTCCCTGATTCAGCTGTTGTTCCCCCTAAATCAATTCCAGATCTTAGAGTTAGGATTCCTTCCAGAAGGGGATCGAAAAAGGTTTCAATAGATGGGGTTTATGGGGGGTATTTGCCCGAGAAAAATGGGAGGAATTGTCGAAAACTGCCTGTTATGCTGCAGTTTCATGGAGGGGGTTGGGTCAGTGGGGGTAATGATACGGTAGCGAATGATGTGTTTTGTAGGAGACTTGCGAAATTTTGTGATGCAATTGTGGTGGCGGTCGGATATAGGTTGGCGCCAGAGAGTAGGTACCCGGCTGCATTTGAGGATGGGGTGAAGGTCTTGAATTGGTTGGGGAAGCAGGCGAATTTGGCAGAGTATAATCGTTCCATTGTGGTTAGAAGGGTCCAGGACCATGGCGTGAGTTTCGGGAGCGCAGGTGAAAGGAGGCAGATTGTTGATGGGTTCGGGACAACTATGGTTGAGCCATGGCTGGCTGCTCATGGAGATCTGTCTAGGTACGTTCTTTGATTATCGTAATCGAGCTTCCTTTAAGAACAAATCAAGTAAGTTAATACGTGCCTGCTGAATTTGTAAAAAAATTGTTTTTTACAAATTTGAGTTACAAGTTAGACCTGTGATTTACGTTCATGTTGTTTGATTTGAATGCTTATTTTAGTTTTGCTTTATAACAATGGAAGCACTGGAATTTCACTACTAACGCATCATCTATTCAGTTCTACACTTGGTGTGTGATCATCGGATAGGCTTCTTAAGGATATTCTTGTTTGTCTACCATTTAATGTTACTCATTTTTTCAAATGTATTTCTTATTTTGTTCCTGCTGCTTGATGTTTGCCGGTCTTTTCTGAGAGAAATTTATTTACTTGAGAAAGGCATGATGATGAGCAATAATGAAAAACTGACTAATTCCTTTGTAGAAATGTTGGATTGAAATCTATATGATTCGATTCTGTAGATCCATTGTATATGTTTTTTTACTCTTCAGCCATTAGAGTTATATAGATTCTTATATAATTTATCCTTTGTATTGTTAAAATCATCGTCTTTTCTTGTGAAGTAATTCTCTGTGACCTTGAAACAGATGTGTTCTTCTTGGAGCCAGCTGCGGTGCCAATATTGCTAATCATGTTGCACAATATTCAGTCGAGGCAGGCAAGCTTTTAGATCCAGTAAGAGTGGTAGCTCAAGTCCTCATGTACCCTTTCTTCATCGGAAGTAGTTCGACTCGTTCCGAGATCAAACTAAGTAACTCCTATCTGTACGACAAATCCATGTCACTTCTTGCATGGAAACTCTTCCTTCCAGAGAAAGAGTTTAACTTGGACCACCCAGCTGCCAACCCTCTGGTGCCTGCAGGAGGGGTGCCCCTGAAGTACATGCCTCCAACACTCACAGTGGTTGCTGAACACGATTTGATGCGTGATCGAGCCATTGCATATTCAGAAGCACTGCGAAAGGTCAATGTGGATGCCCCTCTTCTTGATTACAAAGATGCCATTCATGAATTTGCAACCCTTGAGGTACTCCTCAAGACCCCCCAATCACAGGCCTGCTCTGAGGACATTGCTATATGGGTCAAGAAGTACATATCTCTGAGAGGCCACGAGTTTTCTTACTGAGTAAACTAAAATGAGGTACATTTACAACGAATTGTAAAACTGCCGTGAACATAAAACCCATCGTTTTTCTTTTCTCGCAATTGGAGAGTTAACAGACACCAAGTCTAGAGAGCATTGCTTGGACTCAAATTCTGGTGGAGTGGCTACGTGATATGGATGTCCGATTTTTTTTGTACAAACTTTCTTACAATTTGAGATTGTAAGAGATACATTACTACGTTGGTTAAAGTGAACCACATTTTTTGTATTCTTTTGGACATTGAGCTTTCTTCTTTGTACATAAAACAAGGGAATAGTTGTATATTTAATATTTTCTACATGGTTATTGTCCATACTGTATTCAGCAGTTTCTAGGGACTGAAATCTTGGTGTTACTTCTTCCATTATAATTCTGATACAGAGCCAATTTTTCAGTCCGATTTGATAAACACGAGACTGAACAAATCGCTCTGGCAGCAGACATATGAAAAGTAGTTGAATAAATTTTCGAAATATGCAATGACAAGTTCAGGTTACTGCCACTGTTTTATGATATGAGTTCGGATTCTGGAGCTTACTTCTAAAGGTTACACCAAACCAATTATATAGGTGCTTGTATCTTAATATGGCATTGCATTTTTGTATTTTCAGCAGTTCGAAATCAACGGTAAACTCAAAAAATTATGGTATTGAATATATATTTAGTAATTACATAATATGATTGAAAATATCTTATCCTAAATTAAATAATATATATAGGTATTGAATATATTTAGCAATTACATAACCAGTACATGCACAATTTAACTCATCAAAAGACAAAATACGTTTTTACATACGCCAATTATCATCAATCCAATGATAAGTGACAACAAGATATGAATCCGATTTTATATTTGTCCAAATATTGATTTTTAAGCTAACCGTACAAGGCAAACTAGAAAGATGTTCAATGAATGTATTTCTATATTCACCAAATACATCCATACAATTTCTTTTTAGTGTGTGCCTAGAAATATGTTTAAACATGTGTTGTAAAGACGAAGCAAATTAAATAGAACCACGATGTTCAGCTTGTATAAAACGTAGTCACATCTAATAATATATCTAACAAGTGACATACTGTTAAATTCAGCAGTTAAAATAAAATCCGTGACAGTGAGAACATTAATTTATGCTTGTGTTGCTTCTCTACCTAATTGTTGTAATGTTGTCTCATCAAAATTATGTTTTTTTACTAAGTGTTTTTAAATGTTTCGATGTCTCCACTGGAACCATCAGCTTTATATGAATATTGTATCTTACATAATTTACAAATTGCAGCATATCATTAGTACATTCTTTTTGAGCGAGTTCAAAGTAATCACATATCTTACTTCTTTTGGCACGAGTCGATTGTCTACTCGCTGTTGTAGTAACTCCGAATAACTCCACTTGTTGTCTCTCTTGGGTAGCAGGAGGTTCAACAGGTTGTTCGGGTTCTTGCGTTTCGACGTTCGTAGATGAATCTCCAACATTAAGGTCAGCAAAATAATCATAACTTTCATTTAACTCTGGAATTGGCACATGCAAATTCATTGCCGACGATGAACTAAGTGATAGGCGACCCGGGACGAGACCTTGGCTGCGACCATCACTGCCAGATGAAGATGCCATTATTAATGCACAATAGAGAGAAATATATTAGATAGTAGAAGTATGAAACTTTGAAAGATAGAATTGTATGGATTTACAAATGACAACACACATCTATTTATAGATTTTAAATTTTTTTTTTAAAAAAGAAAAAAAAAGTAAATTAACTATGGCAACGGTTGAAATAGCTGTTGCCAACGTAAACAATGCAACGGCTCTTTGAGATGTTGCATTGTTTATTTTTTTTTATTTTTCAAAAATAATCGGTTCCGGTTCCGAACCGTAAGCGGTCCGATAGCACAAGAACATGTGGTGTTACCGGTTCAATCCTTGGAACCGCTCTAGACCTGTGTATTACCGATTTCGGAGCGGTCCGGAACCGTTTAGCCCAGTTCTAGTTCCGAACCGGGTTAACAGGTTCGGTTCTGAGCAGGGTCCGGATTGACCCGACCCAATAAACATCCATAGGACCGATCGACATCTAATCATCCTCAGTTTATTTGTTATGCCAATAGCAACGCCATACAAAACCCTGCATATTTGGCTTGCGTTCAGAGTCTTCAGACAGACCAAAGACTCCTAATACATTTATACACCAGAATGTTGCATAAATGTATTTTGTTCATAGGGCTATCGGTGTTAGGAAGGAAGAAAAAGATTGGTGGAGTAAAGCTTATAATATATACTAATTAAACTGCTTAATTTAAGGTGCTAGGAGACTCCATTTATTTTGAGGCCTATTTGGAATCTGTGAAATAATTTTAAAATATATTTTATTGAAACTTATACTACTAAAATTGATATTTTTTTAACGAAATAGTAAAAAAGGTAGATTGTAAAATTTATACACACACATGTATATATATTCCATAAAAAATATTTTTATTTAGAACTGTTATCATAATCAAAATATTTTCTCTCATTAATTAATTAGTGTTACCCTGGTAAAAATATGGACTCTGCAAGACTTGATTTGGGCAAGACCTCTACCATGACCACCCCAATGTCGGCCTCAGGAAGATCTCCACCTCGGCCACCCCAGCTCGGCCTCAAGAAGATCTCCAACTCGGCCTCAGGAAGATCTCCACCTCGGCCACCCCAGCTCGGCCGCGTGGATGACCTCCACCTTGGCCACCCCAGATAGGTCTCGAGGATGACCTCCACCTTGGCCACCCCAACTCGGCCTCCAGGAAGATCTCCAACTCAACCGCCCCAGCTCGACCTCAGGAAGATCTCCACCTCGGCCACCCCAACTCGGCCTCAGGAAGATCTCCACATCGGCCACCCCAGCTCGGCAGCATGGATGGCCTCCACCGTGGCCACCCCAGGTCAGCCTTGAGGATGACCCCACCTCGGCCACCCCCAGGTCGGCCTCCAGGAAGATCTACACCTGAGGAGTGATATAAATCAGAGGCACAGAACATATCTCCGTACACGAATAATATCTTAAAAGCTGCAAAAATTGTACAAAGAGTGCAATAGTTGTCTGTGGTCCCCATCATTGGGACTTTGACCCCTACCTTCAGCATCAGACAATGTCCCCTAGACCTTGGGTAGGTAGTTACAGGTTATCTCCTCCATTCTCATATAAATACCAGATAACTCTCACCAAGCAACAGACAGATTTTCCGTGAGAGAGCAGGCATGAGGGTTGAGTGGACATGGGGAAGGCCAACACCACTTTCTTGGGGTAAAAGAGAGCATGTCTCCTTCCTCCTCAAGAACAAGCAGCAGCCGAGGTCTTCCCCCTTCACCATTTTCATTTCTTAGATAATTTCTTGTAAAGAAGACACTGTAAATCACACTTGTTTATAGTGAAATTTATACCGGACTAGGTCCCGTGGTTTTTCCCCATCTTTTGGGGTTTTCCACGTAAAAAATCTGGTCTCATTTACTTTTTGTATATTGTTACGTGCTTGGATGAAATACACGTCTACCCTACCAAAATCCGAGGTAACAATTGGCACCGTCTGTGGGAACGTGAGCTCAAGACGTTGAGATATGGGGAGGAGAAGGATGGTTTGAGGGTTGCATCTCTGTTGGGAGATGGGTTTTCTAAGTTCTGGAGAAGAAAAACCTTTGGTAAGCGGCGGCGACGAGTTTGATAAAAGGGGGAAAGGTTTTGGTTATTGGAGTGCAGCCTTGAATGAAAGTTGCTATGCTTTTGGGTTGCACTCGAAGAAACGTCAGTGTAATGATTCTCGAGATGCTACATCAGGCCTCAGATCTCTGGGGATACCTCTTCCCCCTAGCTGACCACAATTTTTGGAGAATGGTGCTGCTTTAGCATTTGGTTTTTGGGGGCGTTAAGAGCTGTTGTTGCAGGATTGGAGCTGATTAAGAATGACAGATCAAATCAATACCTAACGTTGAGCAATCTCAGCTCGGCCACCGAGGCCTCACCTCGGCCCAAGCTCGGCCACCTAAGCCCCAGCTCAACCTCAGCTCGGCCTCAACAATGAGTTCGGCCTCATCCATGTGAGCTTGGCCTCATCAAGATCAGTTCGGCCTCTACCATGAGCTCGCCTCATAGGCCCAAGCTCGGCCACTTCGGCCCCAGCTCGACCTCCGCTTGGAAACCTCGCCCAGCTCGGCCTCAACAGTGAGCTCTGCCTCATCCATGCCAGCTCGGCCTCATCCACATCAGCTCAGCCTCTACAATGAGCTCTTCTCATCCACCCTAGCTTGGCCACCTCAGCCATCAGCTAGACCTCATCAATCAAACTCAATTTGGGCGCTTAATCGCTATGCCTTAATTATGGTTTTACCTGTCCAGCTGATATTTGAATTTCGTACATATATATTTGTGCAGTTGATGTGACTAGAAATAGACACATCTTTAACGCTTAATTGTCTACGATTTGGTAGGTTTTGATGGATAATTTGATACGTATGCTACCTAATCGTATATTTGTGTAATTGTAGGTACAATCAAAGAAAACGAGCTAAAAATATGTGTAAAGACCAAGAAAAGACATGAACATGACAAGGACTCAAAATTGATCAAGAAAAAGGCAAAAACGTAATTTTGGAGGAGGCGATCGACCGCATGGAAGAGGCAATCGATCGCCTATAGACAGAAACTTGAGCAACAAAATTAACGAAGCAGCGATCGATCGCCACATTCTAGGCGATCGATCGCCTGAGGCTACTGGAGGGAAGCGATCGATCGCTATAAAGTGGGGATCGATCGCCTCAAGCGTTTTGCTGAAATAAACGAAGCGATCGATCGCTATAAAAGGGGCGATCGATCGCCAAAGAGTCCGAAATTTTGGAAATTAAGTCTTTTACCATGTTTAAAAGATTGTAACCTAGTTTTAAGCCTCCAAGACCTTGGAACTCGATTTTGGACCTCCTCTTAGACAGATTTTCGAGACTTTAGAATAGTGTTAGGTTTTTAGAAGATTTTTCTTTCAAGTTTTATCAAGAACAAAGCGAAGAACGGAACCGGAATCGACAAGCCGGAATCGTGATTCGTCTTAGTAATTTCTTTTCCTTTGTTTATTTAATGTTTTCAAATCATATTTTATTATTTTTAGATTCAATTATGCTAGGCTAAACTCTTAGATTCTTGGTTTAAGGGATACTTGCTTTTGGATTTGAATCTCTTGTGAGAATTTTGGTTTGTTTATTGAATTTAATTTCGATTTCAATTCTGTTTCTTGGTATCGATTTCAATGATTATTGTGTTTGTTTATTAGATTGATCACCTAGTATTCACATGCATAATCGATAGCTAATTAAGAAGCAACTAAGATTAATAATTACCGGCTGTTTGGGTAATCAATCATTAACGGCTGTAGTTTCTATTGATTAGATTTATCGAACTCACTAGTTTTGAAATTTATCATTGATTTAATCATTAACGGTTGTAGTTTTGATTAGAGATTTGATAAGGGTCGGATTGAATGCTGTTTTCTCTTTGACTACGATTAAGGTGGGGTAGGAATTCAATTTCCAATCGATGAATAATTGAAAGAATTTGAATGTTAGTGATTTGATGATCAAGAGAGAATTTTCCAAAAGTAAAGTTGACCGGAAACCAAGAATCGCTTCACTCTCATAAGTTTTAACCGTTTTAGTTAATCTCGTTAATTAGTTTAATTCTTAAAATTTGCTTAGTAGTAATCACTCAACTCAAAACCCCCTTTTTACTATTCGTTTTTAAATTGACGCGAAAAAAATACTACCTTCCCTGTGGGATCGATCCCTACTCTCGCTACTACATACTTTTGCTATTAACTTGAGAAGGGTTAATTTGGGCGTACGCGATAAGCGCTACCAAATTTTGGCGCCGTTGCCGGGGAAGGCATTGGTATAATTTTGTGTTAAATTTTTTTTTTTTTATTTTAGTTGTTATCCCGCACTACTACCGTGGTTTGTTGATGAGTACAGGTGAACCCTCTGATCACGAAGAGAATTTTTACTACGACCCTGAGATCGAGAGGACACTACATTGGAGAAGAAGAGAAGCAATGTTACTTGAGGAAGAAGAGATGAACATGATGGATGCGAATCAAAGCTTGAGGCAGTTGGCGAATCCTAACTTGGATCAACAACCTCTCTGCATCACTTTCCCTGCCCTGACTAATAACGTAAATTTCGAACTCAAGTCTGGTTTAATTCACTTATTGCCAGTTTTTCATGGTCTTGCAGGAGAAAACCAGCACATAAGCATTTAATGGAATTCCACGTGCTGTGCACTACTATGAAGCCGACCGGAATCACTGAGGATCAAATAAAGTTAAGAGCCTTTCCATTTTCTCTAAAGGACGCTGCAAAAGGCTGGCTATTCTACTTACCATCCGGATCGATCACCACGTGGACGGACTTACAAAGAGTATTCCTGGAGAAGTATTTTCCTGCTTCAAGGGCAACTAACATAAGGAAGGAGATCTACGGCGTGAAGCAGTTCCACGATGAGTCACTGCATGAGTACTGGGAACGATTCAAGAAGTTGTGTGCAAGTTGTCCACAACATCAGATAAGTGAACATCTGCTGATACAATATTTCTATGAAGGTTTGCTTTCTGGTAACAGGAACTTGGTGTTGGATATGCCCTAAGACATGTCATTAGATGATTGTTTATGACATACAATGTATTATGATTTTATAAATGGCAAATCATTATTATATATTATTCGAATATCTGTGCAATATGAATTGATATATAAGTTAATGTCCTTAGAATAATATTGTATTATTCTTAAAGATTGTCCCTAGTCAAGTATTATCATAAATAAGGATAATGATAATACATTGAGAATAATATGTTTTGATTGATGAATTGTTCATGGATATGAGATATCAAATCAACACATGGGTACATGTTAGAGAACAATGTACTGGACAGACCCATCATGAGAATGCTACATGGATAGTTATATGAGTGTCATAAGCAATTATCATAGTGATAATAATGTATGTAATCCTTACGACTTGAGATCATCAGAGATCCCAACATAAGGAGTTATGTATCTTGATATTGTCAAACGTTACCTGTAACAGGGTAAACTATAAAGGCAACTATTGGATACACTACGAATTATATAGAGGGATGTTGATTGATCAAGATAGGATTTGTCCCTCCTATATAACAGGAGAAGTGTTTGGGCCCTTGATCAAGTAAGACTAAAATGCATGGTCGTGCTCGAATGAGTCGATATGTGATATCGAGCTTATTCGTTTATTCTAGTTCTACTTGGGGATCAAGAAATAGAGATTGAATATACGAGTATGACTATTCCATGACTCGTGTTCAATCTAAACACATGGACGAAGGGATTAAGTTACATGGTTAATATTATCACAAGTTCAAAGGTTATGTCGAGTCAAAGACATTCTTGTAATTTGGGTAGCCTTAATGTGTTGCTAGATACCGCTCATTGCTTGTGACATAAAATGAGATTTTATGTCACTGCCAACATTGCAAGATCCTATCGTGTCGCACAAAAGATTAAATCGATAAGGGGAATTAAATTCATTGGATGAATTAATTAATTAAGAAGAGTCTTAATTACATGATTATAAGGATTTAATTAAATCATGGGTTTGGGCCCATGAGATCAATAAATCCCTCTTATAATATTAAGTTGATGCCTTCCAATTAAAAATACTCGTCAAGACCTCGATTGAACATGTGTGGGTTTGCCAAAGCAAAGCACCGTGACAATCTTAGTAAGGCGCGAAAGGATAAATATGATATCCGTGTTATTTTAAAATTGGGTTCGACTTAACTAGCGTTATCTCAATAGGATTGGGAACCTATAGGCATGGGGTTGGATAATAATTCATTAGATGAATTTGAACAAAGTGTTGTTCGTCCAACCATCCAAGAATTGCATGTGATTGTAATTGACAAAGAGTTGTCTACCTAAATAACCGAGTCTTGGGCGATTAGCCAAAGCTAACTCAAGATTAAGTGAAATATGGATCTTGGCCCAATAAAGTTTTCGAGGGTTGATAATTTTAAACAAAATAGTGGGAGTGTCATAAGACCATATTAAATGATTAAAATCATAAACTTATTTTGCATATTTATATTGTAGATATCCATGGCAACTAACAACGTCACAAGCACATTATCATTGCGATCGGTCCTTGAGAAGGACAAACTTAATGGGACAAATTTCCTAGACTGGTATAGGAATTTGAGGATTGTCCTCAAGCAAGAAAAGAAGCAATATGTCCTAGAGGAACCCTTACCTGCTGAGGAACCTCCCTTGACGGCTGCTAAAGCCGATAAAGATGCTTACAAGAAGCATCAAAATGACGCACTTGATGTTGGGTGCCTTATGCTTGCCACCATGAACTCTGAGCTTCAGAAGCAACATG